>JAHHFK020001061.1:242500-1733401 GCA_024533555.2 Aedes koreicus
AATGTAATAAGTTCGTCGGAGACTACAGGATGCTAATCTTCCCGGAAGAATTGCAAGAAAGGTACCATTATTAAGGAAAAAGAACCTGCAGGCACGAAAGGAATTTGCTTTGCAACATCGCGTATGGCAAGGTGCTAAAAAATAGCGGAATATCCTTTGGAGCGATGAAACGAAGATAAATTTGTTTTCCTCTGATGCTCAACAAAATGTTGGTAGACCAGCCGGCAACGAGTTCGATACGTGGTACACGCCAAAAACCGTGAAACATGGAGGCGATAACATTATGGTATCGAGTTGTTTTTCTTGGTATGGTGTAGGTCCCATTTTCGTATCAATTTCATCATGACCAGATTTGAGTACAAAGAGATCATGGAAGAGGTTATGTTCCCTTATGCAGAAGAGAATATGCCTCGTATATGGCACTCTCAGCAGGACAACGATCCGAAACACACTTTTAAGTTTGTGAAGGAATGGTTTAGTGCAAACAAAGTGTCGGTTATTTCATGCCCTAGTCAATCTCCTGACATAAACCCTATAGAAAATTTATGGAACGAGATCAAAAGGAAGTTATCTGGTCAAGTATTTTCAAATAAATATCAACTATGGACCACAGTTCAAAGAGAACTCTGAATTTTCTTGTGCGATTACTTAATTTTGAACACACTATCAAATGTCTTACTTTGAAGTTGAATTATATAAAATTGAATAAAAATAACTTGAAATTTCGCATTTATTTTTCCTACACCTATTTTAATGACCAGCAGTGTATATGAAAGAATTTAGGAATTAAGTTTGTATTATGTATATATATTGTTTATTACATATTACAGTTACATTTTCAGCTCTCACTGCTCTTAATCTAGCAACCTATTTCAGAATGGCTGGAGATGCACGCCCAGGTTACTTTCTCAGACAATAAGTCCCGCATGTAAAAAATAACAACATTTTTTGTATGGGGGTAGTGTTGTATTTTTTAAACATGTTTTTTTTTTTTTTTTTTTTAAAAATTTTTTTTTTTTTTTTTTTTTATTTTTTTTCTCTCTGCTACTTATTTGCTTTTTTTTTTTTTTTTTTTTAATTTTTATTTTTGGTGGTTTTTTGTTATTTATGTTATATAAAAAAAAAAAAATAATTTTAAAAAATACGTGGCCAACCCGCCGGTGCAACCAGTTAAAAAAAAAACGTTGTACACCACGTCGTGAGTGCTTCTGAAATGATTTGCAAGCCTTTCACGCGCGCATGCGCTTTGGCTTGGGTTTTTCCTTCTGACCAGCAAATAGCCGTTTTCTACATTGCACTGCTATTCTTTTTTTTCACTCCACACTCTGCCAATTGAACTTCAAAACTGTTAATAATCCACAATTCACTCGCGATAAAGCGGAAAAACAGTTTAACTTTAACACTTTAAAAAATATTTCCATAATTCTGTTGTGTTTTCTCATTGATTATCATTCTACTTGAAACCAATATGTTGGTGTTCTATAAATAAAACATAACGTTACTTGTAGTACTCTGCATAGCGAAATAGATATAGGCGACGTTATGTTTCGTTTTGGAATCGATTGTCACGTGTGAGTTATTTTGGTTTTCAAGTAAATCTATAATATGACGCTACATGTAATGTACACATTGAGCAAAATGCACTATATAACTCGTATACACTTCCTAAAAAAGTTTTCGTTTGTATATATTCATCACACGCTTGTTGCACGTGCTCAGCTTATGATTTTGGTTTCATTGACATTTCGTCATATGTTGTAAATTGCAAAACTCACTACAGAACTTTTGCTATAATAATAGGCTAAGTATAAATTTATCTGATTCCATTTTTTCTCAGCTTTCCGATGATGGTAGTAAAATTAAAATCGATGGAGCGATTTTACACTATGCTGCGAACATAGTGAAAAGTACGTTTTTCTGATAAAATTTAAAATGTCGGCCAAATCCAATATGGCGGTCAAATTTTTTTTCATGCCAAATTTAAGCCCTACTTTTTTTTCTTTCTAGAAACATGCTGTTTACAAGAGGTTTTTAAAGCAAATTTAAAACATATGGCATGATGAGCCGGTTCAGAATTGCACAAAATTGAGCTTTTTACAAAACTGTTTGACCCCCTGGCGAGTGAGGGGTCGAGTTGAGGAAAGTGCCATTACACCATTTTCGATCAATCAAGCACAAAAAAATCAATTTCAAAAGCCCTCATGTCAATGGCGGCCTGGTTTGACAGAGAATTATTCCTGGGAAGTGTGTGTTTTTGTGCTGGTTAATTGGCAAGGTAAATGGGCGTGCAAAGTAAAACAATTATAGTCTCAAAACACTGTCAGATCCGTCACCTTTCTTCCTTAAGGCTAGTATGCAGCTCAAACATAATATGCATTAGGATAGGACAAGTAATGGTCAAGAAATGCTTTTACTGTCGGAATTACTTGCCTTGTATGCAGCTGAAAAAGAGGGCAAACTTCGTAACGTTAGTAATGCTTGCCCATGTAATCTAAATGGGGCTGTCACTTTTCCTCGCGGAATAATATTCTGTTCGATGATCTCACCCATACTGGAGCAGTTGTCCAAATTACTTCGGTAGAAACGGTAAAAATTACTTCAGGTCTTTACTTGCCAACTGCATACTAGGCTTTAATGTGAAGCGGCACGTCGTGTTGTATTTTCGGTTTTTCTCCCTATCTATTTGTTTCGCCTCACGGTTTTGGAGGTTCCTTTTTAGTGTTTTTAGTACTTCTAAATTGCGGAAAATGTGTCAGTATTCAGAAAGTGCACATATTGATGCTTTTCCAAATCCATATCTTCTGTGGAGGATGAGATTTGTATCTCTAGAATGGTGCAATGATGGCTGGTGTAGTGAACATCGTGACGTTACACTTGATCTATCTCTTTCTGTTTGCTCATGCGCTGTACATTCGGTTCGCAATGATCAACTTCACCGCAGCCGTGTATACTGGATCTGGCGTTCCCTGTGGCGCCATGTTTTTTTTGCAGTGACGCAATTAGCAGCGCATATCCCCTGATAAGTTTTCTTTCACCACCCGTACTTATATTCTCATATATTCATCACTTTTCAGAGAGTGAGTAATGGCGCTGTAACCATAAGCCGTATGAGGCTAGGACTATAGTTAATGCTTAGGTCCCAATCGTTTAAAGAAAAATGGAGCATCACTGTACCTTCTTAGACTACACTCACAACGACCATTTTTACATAAATTTTTGTTCAGTATACCAGACAGGGCATTCTGTTTACCTATTCTATCCTACTATTCATTTCCCTTTTCCTTTGATATCTACTGAAAGCTACGTTGGTTCCCCCTGTCTTCTTAAGGTAGATACCAAATCTTCCCTATCTCCAACGGTCCCATGGTTGTCACAAGGTGAGCAATCGAGGAGTGTCTTCGTGGAGATTATTCCGTGAAGAAACGTATCAGTTACTGGATCCGTTTCATAATGACATGCAATATCTCCAAAAACTCATTTCTCTTCGTAGCTTCATTCACGAGGTCAATACTAATGCTAATGCTAATGCTTGCGTCAAAAAAAAACAAGCTTTCAAAAATTCTTTTCGCTCGAACTTTAAACAGATACGTTCCAGTGAAAATGAACTTTGTCGATGGCATATTGTTCATTTGTCTTCTCTCTTTTTTATACAAATGCATGTTTTCAGGAGCCAAACAGTAGCTAAGCGAAAAGCTGGCATATTGTTGGAGCGTATCCATCAATTATTCGTTTTAGCGGAATAGTAAACTGGCGGATTTCACTTATAATGAACAAAAAACTGTTGACAACTACGAAAAGAAAATCAAATCTAGGGAATAATTTTTTCACAACCTTTTTCGCTTCTTATTTCATTTCACCTCGATCTACACTGAAACAAAAATTTCACTACTGGAAGCACATGTAGATATTTTCCAAAACTAAAATAAATGATTTTTACATGAACATCACATAGAAAAAGAAATTCAACTTGACTAATCATTTTCATTTTAAACACATAAGATTAACTTGATTTTACGAAGCATTTTCCACTTCCTGGATCACATGAAAGTGAATTGCTGGTGGATATTTTCCACTGATCATGGGATTTTTTATTTGGTTGTATATACTAAGCATATAGTACGAACTTAGGTTGCGCGATTTGTCAAACTTCGTCATGTCCACCCTGGAGCACTCTAACACATTCGCTCTCACACTACGCACGAAACTTTCAAAGACACCCATAATTCGAATAAACCACATAAGACATTTTGAAAACACACAATTTCAATCTACCTCAGCAAGAAGTTCAAACAGCCAACCAACTCGGCAATACTTTTGCTGATTTTTGTTTGTTAACAGGTTTCGGCATTTTCATTTGTTAGCTGAAACTCAGAAATTTATTAGCTGAGTTTCAGTGAACTGAAATGCCGAAGTGATCGGCTGTTGGATTTCGGGGGAATATATGTATAACGCTGTACTGCTCAGTTTTTAGTGCAAATATGAAATAATTTATGCAGCTACTTCGCCGTACACTTGTACACACTCTAATTTAGCGTTCTAATATGATTAATTAGCCCGAATACTACAAGACCGAACGACAGTAGCCGGAATGTAGCACTAGCCCGAATGTCACTAATTGCAATTGCGATTATTTTTTATTTATATAGGTTATTAGCTGTTGATGCTTAAATCATTCGGATGATGAACTTTACTTTAGATTGGATAAAAGTTTATATGAAGTATCACGGAAACGCACGGAAGTAGATTTCACAGAACCGCATTTAACGGAGGGTTAGTGTAACTCGAAAGAAATATTCAGCATTTACTATATTAGTTGGAATAATGTTTGAATGTGTCGTACGCTTAAAAAAAACATATACATATACTTTTATGATAGGTTTTTCGTTCTTTCCAAAATAAGCTGTTCTTTCTAGTTATATTGTTTTACTGATTATTGACGATTCTTTTTCTTTCTGTGTATTTGAAATAGTGCTCCTAACAATTGGTTAATAGTGCTCCTAACAATTGGCTAATTGCCTGCTTCTCAACAAAGTGTTCGAAATGCACTTCCACAGTTATCATTTTTGCATAAGTATGATTGTGTGGCCATCAAATATCAAAGCTTGTGTACAGCTTGCCAATACAGACGTTTAATAAAAACATTTAGAAGGTTTAATTGAGTAAAACATCAATGTAGCTCAATTAAAGCATAACTTCTGCTACAATTCAATATATAACATCGAGCTTATATAGACGATTCGTTTATACTTCCATCAATTCTAGGATAGCGCAGTTGGTATGTCACGTAGTTGAGGATACGAAGGTTGATGGTTCAAATCTCGCTATTAAATGTTAATAAATAAATGTTACATGTTTTATCGAATTAAATCGTCATGATGATGTTTACTTAATGAGTGATTGTTTGTTGGGTAGCGATGAAACGCCGGACAGTGAGTCTACGGAAGATGAGTCGGGTAAGAAAGAACCGGGTTCTGGGCAGATGAAACAATCCGTCAGAAATGAGAGAGCTGGGTCAAAACCGTCAAAGACTCGGTTGGTGGCCATAAATGGAATCACAAGGAAACTACCCGTATTCACTGGACGACCCGTAGAGTGGCCGTTATTCATTGCAGAAAAGCCTGAAAGGTCCAGTGTTAGAAAACGTGCGTTATCAACTCTCACTGCCAAAACCCGTACACAGAGTTGTTAAGAAACTTTGTCAAATGTACGGTAGGCCGGAACAACTTTTTTAGTGTCATTTGGATCGGATTAGACAACTGGATGCATTGAAAGCATACAAGCTCGCTTGTTAAGTTCCCGACAAACGCGAGTGCAGCATAAGAGGAAGAAGAAGTAGCTGAAGCCTGTAAAGCCAATGTTGCGCTGAGCATTAATCCAGATTCGAAGATACTTACCGCAGCAAAAGCCAACAAAGGCACATGGAGAGAAGCAGTCTACAATAACAGTTCTGCAGAAGTTATCAGAAAAAGCATCAAAAATTCAAGAAGGACGCAAAAGCCATGCATAGTCTGTCAACGCACAAATCATCCATTGAGGTACTGCGAAGACTTCAAAAAGCTTTCGTCGACCGATCGCATCAAGCTTTTGGAACAAAAAAGGCTTTGCAGGGTGTGTCTCCATGACCACGGGAACGTGGAATGTAAGTTTAAATTACGGTGTGGCGTTGGGGATCGCTAGCAACGCCACAATCCGCTTTTGCACCAGTTCTCCGTGCTCTGTCCAATATGTTAAGAATTTAAACGCACTCGAGTTCAGTGATGAGTTTCCTGATGTAGCGAAAGCAATCATGGAACACCACTATGTCGGTGATTATTTCGACAGCGTGGATTTCGCGGAATAAGCTATCCAGCGAGCGAAGGACGTTGCTTTTATTCACGCTAAAGGAGGATTACACGTTAGAAATTGAGTCTCAAATTCAGAAGAAGTGATTCGCAACCTCCTTGACCGGGATTCTTCTGACGCAGGATAAAGTCACCGATACGAAACGTATCTTAGGGATCACGTGGAACCTAAGTGAGGACATCTTCTCGTTCTCTACGAATCATCGGCAGGATCTCAAAAAATTTCTCGTAGGAATAGAAAGGCCGACAATTTTTTTTTTCTCATGTCACGATTCACGGAAAATTTACTATGCAAAGGTTGTGGTGGCTGGGCTGTGAATGGGATGATGCAGTTGATGATGATACCTGGGTAGATTGGAAGCGCTGGACTGAATTGTTGCCGATCGCTAAAGCGGTACGAATCCCTTGGGCTAACTTTGGCCGTCTACGAGTGGATGAGATAGAATCGCTTGAACTTCATGTGTTCACAGATGCTAGTGGACATGCGTATGGCGCAGTGGCGTATTTCAAAGCAGCGGTGAGGGGTGCTTATAAGTGCGCATTGGTAATGTAACGGTCCAAAGTGGCCCAGACAATCGATTGAATCAAGTCATTCTCTACCCGTTCATCGCCGATTATGCTGGACGTCTCCGGTCATTTTCGTCAAAAAGGATAACGCTCTCAGGCAAAGGCCCTAATTCTCAAGGAGATTCCCTCCTCAGCTTGACAGAGGGTGGCCTTGCCATCGTCGACTGACTACGTCTGAAGAAAGCGCCTATGCATCGGAACCAGCTCCACAAACCGCTAAATCAGCCCACCATCACCATCCCACCAAAACCAAACCGCCATCTGTAGGTGCCGTTAGAATAGTCAGTAGTGAACGCCATAGTGCCGTGCGGTTTGAACATCCACCAGTGCTCGATTTGTTTCAGAACTTCTGCGAATGCTCACTGTACTGCAATCGTAGTAAACATCAAGGTAGGTGCGAATTTTCACCAAACAATCCACACCCGAGTGTAACAAAAAACCGCAGAAATACAGTTGAGAATTGATTTTTTTTTTTTTTAAACAAAACATCACTGCGAAAACCCGTGCCCGGAAACATAACACGAAGTTACTCACCAAATCGTATTGCATCGTGATGAATGGGGAAACTTAAGTCAAGGCCGACTTCCGTCAACTTTCTGGGCAAGAATATTTCATTGCCAAGTCTCAGTTCGATATTTTGGAGGATGTACAAAAGAAGAAATTATCGAAATTTGCAAATAATATTCTGATCAGGCAGGAGATTTGCGGATATGGTGAAATAAGCGCTCCTTTCATCACTTCCAGAACAATCAACAATGCGATTTACTCGGAAGATTGCCTTAAGAAGCATAAGAAAGCACAAATGATCAACTCTGTTTTGGCCTGATCTAGCATCCGGCCACTACGCTCGAAACGTGTTGAGTTTGAACCGAGCCAACGGAGTCAATTTTGTGCCAAAAGATATGAACCTACCAAGTTCACCGGAACGTCGCTCAATTGAAAAATTTGGGGCGATTATGAAGATCGAACTGTGTATACATCGCAAAATTATTGAAACAGAGCTGGAGTTGAATTTTGGAGTTAAAAATTTGGGTAAAAAGTACAAAAACTGTTAACTGGGAAATCGGTTTTACAAAATTTGATGGGTAGAGTGAAAAGGAAGGTGCGGGCATTCGGGATGAGAAATGAAATTGAATAAAACAAATTTTGTTAATCATAACTCACTAGTAGTTTTTCATTCCCTGAAAACTTAAAAAAAATCAGATAATCGGTTTAATTCTGGTGAGTAAATATGTGTGTATGGCACACACATATTTTCTCACCAGAATTAAACCGATTATCTGATTTTTTTTAAGTTTTCAGGGAATGAAAAACTACTAGTGAGTTATGATTAACAAAATTTGTACCCAATTGGACGGTTCCTTAGGCTTATGGGAAATTGCCATACTATTGCAGGCATCGCAATATTTTTTTTTATAGGGGGGTTAATTCAAAACAAAAACCCAGCCTTGGTGAAAACACCAAACCGTTCTGCACGAGAGCCGAACTTGACTGCAAACACACCACCATGTGGCTATAATTTACCACTTCAGTTTCGTGTTTATAGATGAACCCGCAACGCAATGGACGCGACACGAGTGTACACGCTCGTGTTTCGCTTCAGACACCGTGTCTTTATTTTTGGGAAAACACCAGAGCCGAGTGGTTACGATCACAAGAAAGCTCTCAACATACACCCAGTATGACACTGGTTACCACGGATAGAGCATTGCTCGTCGGATGATTCTAAAAATTTTAAAATTTGACTTATAGGTTTGTTTTCCTGGCCGTTGGGTGACGGGCGCATAAGTTGATTGAGTTTAACAAGCACGGCATGGGTAGAAATAAAATAAATTAACCACGCGTGTATTCCGCAATCGGACACAATCGGAAACACTCGGCTGTGGTGTTTGCCGAATCCATCATACACGGTGTCTGAAGGCAAAACACGAGCACTGGCATTGGTGTTGCACCAACAGCGTGGCGTGTAAGTCTAGAAGCACGAGGTCAAAGTGGTGAATTTAATACACGCGCTAGCGTGGTAAAAAATAGCTCGGCGTGCAGTGTAGTGTTTGGACATGGCTGGCTAACTGCTTCATTTTAACTATACCTGCATGGTTACCATGCAGAAGGCTTAGAATTTGTTTTTTGATTTTTTTGGGTTTTTTTTCCCGTTTTTTTTAAAAAAAAAATCGGTAAACAAATTACAAAAAAAAAAATTAAAAAAAAAAAAAAAAAAAAAGTTTTTTCCTCTTTTAAATTAAAAAAATTTTATTTTTTGGTTTTTGGGGGTAAACCCTTTTTTATTTTGGGGGGGTTTATTTTTTGAAAGTACTTAGCTTGTAATTTCGAATAAAGGCAATTGCTCAACCTTTTAGAGGCTTCTGAAGAAGAAGTGGTAGACATAACACTCTGCTTGAATCGAATCAGTCTTGAGCTGGATAACTGACAAGTTTCAAGTGAAGAATTTTTTATCTGATCATTGATACATTTACTTTGTGGCCACTGAATTTCTTAGAATAAAAATGATTTGAATGACGTTGATATAACAAAGTCTGACATATTTTAACGCTCAGAGGGCTTGGGTCCCTTTAGAACAGTTTGCAAGACTAACAAAAAGCCTCTTCTACCGGCTAGCTGATTTATTTATTTTTCTCATTCGAAAGCTATGAAAATTTCCTGCATGAAAGCTTGGGTAATTATCATTTAATGTCTTTTTACGAGTAAACATGTTTTAAACATCTCTTTTTTCAAGGGTTTTTTTCATGTTTTTTTGCATAAAACACCTAATAAACATCAGTGGTGAGTTCAATAAAAACATGGCTTTAAAAATGTTCGACAACTCTCTTTTTGACCCAAACTTTCTAACTTGAATAGTTTTTTTTTTGCAAATTTGTTATGTCTGTGAGCAGGACGCATATATATATATTTTGCATGTTCTTTGACTGTTAACAATTTAGATGAGGAATGCAGTGAAATTGCTGTAGATAAAATAAAAAAGAAATATGACAAGGTGTTTCAAAAAGACTTTTCACTGCCTATTAAAGGATTCAAAGCGAAGTTATTCATGAAGAATGAGATCCCAATTTTTAAAAAAGCTTACGATGTGCCTTACAGATTAAAGAATAAAGTTTCAGATTATTTGGATAAATTGGAAAAGGAAAAAGTTATTACACCGATTGATACGAGCGAATGGGCTTCTCTAATTATTATAGTTATGAAAAAGAATAATGACATACGTTTAGTCATTGATTGTAAAGCATCGATCAATAAATCGATAATTCCTAATACCTATCCATTACCCACTTCTCAGGATATTTTTGCCAATTTGGCAGGGTGTAAAATTTTCTGCGCACTTGATTTGGAAGGCGCATCTACCCAGTTGGAATTAACGGGAAGGACAAAGAAATTTGTGGTTATTAATACCATGAAACGATTATGCACATATAATAGGTTACCACAGGGGGCGTCTTCCAGTGCTGCGATATTCCAGCAAGTTATGGATAAGGTATTAGAAGGGATTACAAATGTATCGTGCTACCTAGATGATGTCTTGATTGCAGGAAAACCTTAGAAGAGTGTAAAAACAAACTTTTATTAGTATTAGACAGATTAGCTAAAGCTAATATAAAAGTAAATTTTGATAAATGCAGTTTTTTTTGTTTCAGAGCTCACATATTTGGGACATATTATCAGAGATAAAGGTCCGATGCCTTGTCCTGAAAAATATCCACAATAGAAAAAGCAAATGCTCCCAATAATGTTTCAGAACTAAAATCTTTTCTAGGGTTGATAAATTATTATCATAAATTCATACTGAACTTATCTTCTAAATTGTTTCATTTACACAATTTACTTAAGAACAATGTAAGATACACTTGGGATGACAACTGTCAAAAGGCGTTCGTAGAAAGCAAAACATTGTTGATTAACACGAATTTTTTAGAATTTTATGATCCCAAGAAGCCGATAGTTGTGGTCTCCGATGCTTCAAGCTATAGTCTAGGGGGGCTTATAGTCCATGTGGTAGATGATGGAGAAAAGCCTATTAGCTTAACAACGTTTTCCTTAAATCCAGCTCAAAGAAAGTATCCAATCTTACATTTGGAAGCTTTGGCACTTGTGTGCACTATAAAAAAAAATCACAAATATCTTTACGGACAACATTTTACAGTTTATACGGACCACAAGCCATTGGTTGGAATTTTTGGAAAAACAGGCAAAAACTCAATTTATGTAACAAGACTTCAGAGATTTGTCTTAGATTTGGCAATATATGACTTTGATATAATATACAGACCATCAACAAAATTAGGAAATGCGGATTTCTGTTCCAGATTCCCCTTTCAGCAAAATGTTCCAGAAAAATTAGATGCGGATGTTGTGCAAAATATAAATTTTAGTAAAAACCCCCCAATTGATTCAAAAATTATTGCTGAAGGTACAAGAAATGATGAATTCCTTCAAAAATTGATATCTTTTATGCGTAAGGGTTGGCCTGAAAGAGAGGACAAACCTTTTGTTGATGTGTTTGCTAATTATTTGGATTTGGAATTAGTTGACGACTGTTTGCTTTATAAAGACAGGGTAATAATACCAAGAACATTTCAAAAACAAATTCTAAGCCTTCTGCATGGTAACCATGCAGGCATAGTTAAAATGAAGCAGTTAGCAAGGTGCATGGTTTATTGGTTCAGAATTAACGCCGATATAGAGAAATATGTTGCGATGCCTGCAATAGTATGGCAATTTCCCATTAGCCTAAGGAACCGTCCAATTGGGTACCAACTACTAGACCATTCAGCAGGGTCCATATAGACTTCTTCTTTTTTGAACATCGTACTTACCTATTGATAGTAGATAGTTTCTCCAAATGGATTGAAGTGGAATGTATGGCACAAGGAACAGACTGTAGCAAAGTGTTGAAAAAGTTGGTAGCATTTTTTGCGCGGTTTGGATTGCCAGATGTATTAGTTTCAGACAATGGTCCTCCGTTTAACTCCATAGGGTTTGTAAACATCCTTGAAAGGCAAGGAATTAAGGTCATGAAAAGCCCACCATATAATCCGACAAGTAACGGACAAGCTGAGAGGTTGGTAAGAACTGTTAAAGAGGTCCTCAAGAGATTCCTAATGGATCCGAACATTATGGAGTTAGACATGGAAGATCAGATAAACCTTTTCTTGTTTAATTTTAGAAACAATAACTTAACAGTAGATGGACATTTTCCATCTGAAAGAATATTTTGCTACACACCAAAGACTATACTAGATTTAGTAGATCCTAAGAAGCATTATAAAAACCAACTCCAAAATACACCACATCCAGATCATGATTATCATGATGACCATCTAAGCGGAAATATTCCGAAACATTCTAATGATGCTATCGATAATCTGATGGCGGGGGATGATATATGGTATAAAACTCATAATCCCCACCATCATGCAAGATGGATCAAGGCCACATTTATTAAAAAGCATTCTCATAATATCTTTCAGATACATATTGGAAGCGTCAGCGCCATGGCGCATCGAACACAGATCAGGATCTGTAAGAAAGTACCGTGGCAAAGGCCAAACGTTTTGATCACAAGGCGGAACGATAACTCAATGAGTGAAGGACAGATGTTTTCGAATGATGAGCCAATGCCGGCCGCTGCCGATGTGATGGTGGAAGAGGCTCCAAGGGGAGACAGGAAACGGAAGCGTTGACATCCCACGGACACCCAAATGGAGCTCCGTAGATCAAAGCGTTCGAGGAAGGCAAACCATTATGAAGATTTTTATTATGAGTGAAACTTTTTGGATTAGTTTTGGCTGGAATTCGGATTTGATATCTATAAGTTGTTAATTGAATTCTTTATTTGTATTAATTTGATTTTTTCACATTATTGACTAAAGTCAAGTTCTGATTATTTTATATTCTCTAAAAGGGGAAGAATTGATGTATATTACCGGCGCATTCAAGATACTTTGTGCGCTCGAACAATGTCATTTGACATGCGATGTTTTTACCTATACTACCGGTCGAGCTATCGGTAGAGGAGCCGAAGGGCTAAAAGGGAACGAAAAATAAACAATAAAGTTAGTCTACTCTGGAACCTCGAGTGAGCTTGTTGATTATTGGTTAGCGTGAGAAACGACTTTCTTTACCTTCGGCAGTAGAGTCCGTAGCTACCTATAGTGAAACGCAGTACAGAAAAGTGGGAACCAACCAATAGACAACCGAATGCATCGCGAGATACAGCCAGCCACCGATAAGCGACAGCACCAAACAACATAAATGCAGCTGATAACTAACGGAACATAGAACTATCAAAAGCGACTAATTAGGACAAGACAACATAAAATAGTCAACGCGATATGACGACCAATTATCCCGGCTGACTCCAGCATCCAAGACGATAACGTTTAACTACTCTGAGCGATAGCGAAGCAACGAGCAACAGCAACCATTATTATAAGCAGCGCGAGAAGTAAAACACGTGGTTCAATAGATTAGGAAGTGTTAGTTTATAAAAACCAAATACTTTCATGAATAAAAACATTCTTGTTTAGCAGTTCATCCTGTTAAGTCATAGTTCATATTTTTTAAAATTCGAACTGGCCCGCAAATAACCTAACTGGCGCAGTCGTTAGTAGTTGTTTCTAATCCCGCGTTCGTGAAATCATAGTACGGTCAAGTGAAAGTGATTAAACTAGTGAAGTTCAAATCCGAAAAACGCAAGACCTAGTGAAAACCGCAACGATTAAAGGAAAGGACAACAACTACCAGAACCGTAAATACTTGCCCGGACGGAAGACATCGCTGGTGGATTCCCAGAGACTAGGGACAAGTTCTCCCCTAAAACGTAAGTTATTTAAATTTTCTCTCTCTATTTTACAATAGTAATCTCAATAAAATCGATTTAAAAAAAATTGGTTGATGCAAATAACCAAATTCTCTTTTGGAAGTGTTTAGTGTTTAAAGTTTTAACGACAATCATAAAAAGAAGAAATGACTGCTCAACAACAACTATAGCAAATGCAAGGGCAACTCCAACAAGCGGCAGTTCGCTTACAGGAGCGCGAACTTATGCTCGCCCAAGCACTTGAACAAAACCACAACTTAGCCAATGTTCAAGAAGAATCAGCTTACCATTATGTATGGAGACAAGAGAGAACTATCGACTCTGCTCCAAAAACTTTTTTCACTCAGGCAGAATCACAATTCTGTCGAAGACATTTATTCACGGATTAAGGATTGCTTTACCGGCATATCCACACACATCCAAATGGACTCAATCTGGCAGAATTCTTCCGATATAGTCAAATTTGTCGACAGAATCTGTCTGGAAAAATTCATAGATGGCTTAGAGGAACCATTCTCCTCACAGGTTTGCTTTTTTTTTCTCTGTTCGGGACATAAACCACTGCGACCAGTAATTTGATCTATTGTAGTATATCCCGTATCCTTTGATTAGTGCATGTCGAGTTACTTCATCACTATTGAGAAATGATGAAGTATTCGGTGTTTTTTACAGTTGTCATTGTTTGTTTTGTTGGCAATGAATCGACTTTTATTGAAAGTTTCCGCTATTTAAACCCTTTGTGAGTGACAGCACTCTTCAAAGGCGCGCCCCTTTATCAGTCAAAACCGGATTCATTGCAAACAAAACAAACAATGACTCCGATACTGACCATGCATCAGAACCCTAGTCATAATACACATACATGTTGGCTTACTTCAGCCAAAAGATCTAAATTCTGCTTTCTCGTATGCGATGGAAAAAGCCAATCGAATCGCAAGAAGAACAGGTGAGTACGAAACAAATCAGAGATACAGAAAGCAAACTATGCCCAATAAACAACATCAACACTCATCATCCGTAGCCCAATCTTATCTCCATCATAACAGACCACAATCAAAAGCACAGAGCGAACAATTTCGCAATCCACAAACCTATCGACCCTCCCCAATACCACCACAACAACAAATGAGACCACATCCCACATCTTCTGAAAATTATCAAAGATCCCAATCTCAACAAAATCCCCATCCACCTCCAAATAGATCAAATTTGCCGAGACCTGAACCCATGGATGTTGACAGGTCCATGCGTTCCAAAAATAGCAACTATATGAACAGACAGCAAGAAATTACTTGTACAGATCAAGATTGTCAAAATTGTTACGATAATCAAAACGAATTATACCACGACGCTTATGGCAACATAATTTCAGATATTTAAAATGAAGAACAAACCGACAACAACAACGAATGCCAAAATATTCAAACGACAGAAGATGGCCTAAATTTTCATCTGGTGGACGTTTCCATCCTCAAGACATACATAATTTTATTCCTTTTATTTACATTCATACGTCTAAAGGAAAATTAAAATTCCTGATAGACACAGGAGCTAACAAAAATTACATTAGCTCAAAACATGTAAATCTGGACAAATGTAAAAGAACGGGTCCTACAAAAGTTCGCAATGTAAGTGGGACTCACATGATAGACAAATTTGTTCAATTTAATCCCTTCCCATCTATCCCAAACACTGTAAAGTTAACATTTTTTGTTTTTGATTTTCATCCATTCTTTGATGGATTGATCGGTTATGAAGCTTTAAGACAGTTAAAAGCTAACACCATAACAAGTGCTAATGAGCTACATGTCATGAAAACTAAAATAAAAAAGCAAAAGAAATATCCACAAGCTTGCAAAATACAAATAAACGCAAATGAAACTAAAATGGCAAAACTATACGTTAGTGAAGATGGTGAGTTCTTAGTAGAGAATGACTTGGAAATTCATCCGGGAGTACCGTGACGGTACCGTATTGTGCGCAGCTCCAAATTCTGCGCACTTATTCATTCGAATCATGTTTCAAAATTATGTACAATTATAAAGGTCCTGACTATAGGCGGAAGCCAACTACAACTTTATTAACTTCGTAATGACCACAAACTCATTCAGAAAATTACAGCATTTGTGGAAAAAATAAATAAATGCTTAACCACCAGCACTGAAAATGTCAACAAAGTAGTCTCCGTTAGCAGCCGCTCTACGACGCGCATTAGTGAAAAAATGATTATTTGTGTACAAAAAGTAGTAATTTTTAATTTTTTTTTCCAAGCCAAGTGCTAGATGTGAGTATTTTCCAAATAATGTTGGCGGATTTCCATACATCTCAAGAGATTTCTTCATAAAAAGATGAAATTTTCTTTGCGCAGAATATTTCTGCGCATAGGTTAACAAAATGAGTCCCAGAAGGAAAAATATGCTCTTAACTCCTCAGCAAGCCGAATCGGCTATGTCGATAGTGAAAAGAGGTTATTCGAAAGGCATCCAAAACACAAAATGTTCCAAAGTGTGTTGGAAAACATACTGAGCGCTGCGCTGGCTCGCGGTTTCGTTTGTCGTCGTCAAGGAAAACCAACCGTTCTAACCAAGGAAGAAGAGAAACGTATTGTGCAGTGCATAATTGATTCAGCAAAGGTCGGCTTGTCGGTAGATACCCCAAGTTTAAAAAAATCCGTGGCACATTATCTTGGTATCACTCGCAAGTCCAATAATCCTTTCGGTGAGAGAGCTCCTGGACGGAAGTGGTTAAAACTAAGCAGATGCTAGGTTGGCAGGAGTGAAACTGAAAAGATGATGAGTTTCATGAATAAAACTCATACATTATTCCAAATAAAATAGAATAGCGTAGGTAACACGAAGTTTTTTTTTATGCGCAGAGTTAGGAACCCATTACGCAGAATATGGAACATTTCAAAAAATGATGCGCAGAATTACGAACAATATAACGTATCCCAAAAACGCTTTTCTTCGTGTGTTCATTTTATATTTTATAAACGTTTATAATTTTCATTCATACTTACTCACTTGAACTACACATCTGCCAAAAAACTTAAAAATAGCTTTTTCGATTTTTGTTTTGCTATGTTTGCGTCGAAAATGTCTTAAGTGCGCAGAATATGGTACCTTCACGGTATACGTTTTGGCAGGAATATATGAAGCCAGAGAAAACAAAGCAAATGTCTTATTAACAAGTTCCAACGAAATTAATATAACAATTTCATTAACAAATCCATTAGAGATTGAAATCAACAATTTCGAAACATCTCCAGGAAACGATCATACAATACCTAACAACCAAAAACACGCAGTTCTAACAGGCTTAAGACTTAATCATCTTAATACTAAAGAACGCTATAAACTTGTGAAGGTAATTAAATAATTTGATGATATTTTTCTTTGTGAAGGACAACAACTAACTTTTACTAATGCCATAAAATATGAAAATAATACAAAAGATGACTTACCAGTCTATGGTAAATCTTATAGATATCCTTATTGCCACAAAGAAGAAGTTAAACGTCAAATTACAAAAATGCTAGATGAAGGCATTATTAGACCCTCAAGTAGTCCGTGGTCATCACCCATATGGATTGTTCCAAAAAAGATGGATGCCTCAGGACAGAAAAAATGGAGATTAGTAGTGGATTATAGGAAGCTCAACGAAAAAACAATAAGCGCCCGGTATCCTATTCCAAATATTACAGAAATTTTGGATAAACTTGGAAGATGCATTTATTTTTCGACAATTGACTTAGCTTCAGGATTTCACCAAATTGAAGTCCATGAAAATTACATTCAAAAAACTGCATTTAGAGTAGATAATGGACATTACGAGTTCATTAGAATGCTTTTCGGTTTATAGAATTCCCCCTCAACCTTCCAACGTGTGACGGACAACATTCTCCGTGAACACATTGGTGTGAGATGCTTAGTGTATATGGATGACATCATCATATTCTCAACGAGTTTACAAGAACACCTTATTAATCTCACTAAAATATTATTAAAATTGAAGCTATAAAAAATTGGCCAATACCAAAGAAAGAAAAGGATTTAAGAGCCTTCTTGGGTATACTTGGATATTACAGAAAATTTATTAAAGATTTTGCTAAAATCGCAAAACCCTTAACTCAAACTCTAAGAAAAGGTGAAACAATACTCACACTAAAGAGTTTATATCAGCCTTCGAGAAATGTAAGAATATCCTTACTAGTACTCCAATTTTGATTTACCCAGACTTTGAAAAAACATTTATCCTTACAAATGATGCTTCAAAATATGCTATAGGAGCCGTACTATCTCAAGGTCCAGTTGGCCAAGATAGACTAAAAGCCTATGCATCAAGAACTCTCACTAAAACAGAAGAAAACTATTCAACAATTGAAAAGGAATTTTTGGCTATGCAAATATTTTCGACCATATCTTTTTGGAAGAAAATTAATATTATACACCATTCACAGACCTTGGACGTATGCAATCAATCTGAAAGATCCTCATCACAAATTAGTGATATGGAAATTAAGATTAGAAGAATTCGATTATGAAATTAGACATAGGCCAGGTAAGCAAAACGTTGTTGCCGATGGACTATCACGTAAAACTCATGAAATAAATGCAAATAGTCAAGAAGAAGGCGATGTAGAAGAGGAAGATACACAAAGTTCTGACGATGCAACTGTACACTCAGCAGATAGTGATGATGGAGAGTACATTCAAATGACAGAACTATCATTAAATTTGTTCAAGAACCAAATCTTAATTAAAGAAGGTGAACATGATGACGAAATATACGAAGAGATATTCCCCAGAACATTTCGCCGCACAATAACAAGAGCAACATTAGGGATTCCTTTTGCAATCCGTATTTTAAGGGATTTTATGCATCCTTCAAAAACCAATTCTATCTTATGTCCCGAATAATGGATTAATGTTATACAAATAGCATATAGAAACTATTTTTCAAGGAATAAAATGTTTTCGATAAAATTAACACAATCTCTTTTAATAGACCTCCGCACACCAGAAGAACAGAATGCAACAATCGAGGAAACGCACGAAAGGGCACACAGAGGCATCGAGGAAAACCATCAGACAATAATTAAAAAAAAAATATATTTTCCACAGATGCGTAACAAAGTTCGTCTGCATATTAATCTTTGCCGGATTTGCCTTGAATTGTACGAAAGGAATCCATATAAGATTAAATACGCAGGAACACCCATTCCCAAAAAAACATTAGATATCGTTCACATCGATATATTCATTTCATCCCCAGACATTTTCCTTTCCGCAGTAGATAAGCTTTCCCGTTTTGCCATGCTTATCTCTATCAAATCCCGATCTATTCCTGATGTCCGAAGAGGAATCCTAAAATTCATCTCCACATATGGTACCCCAAATATGATTGTATGCGACAACGAAGTAGCTTTTCGATCAGTTGAGATAAGAGGCCTGTTGCAAAGACTAGATACAGAAGTATATTTGACACCATTCAATCACAGTGAAATAAATGGGATTGTTGACAGTTTCAATTCAGCTCTCACAGAAATATTCCTCTGTATCAAAGACAAATATAAAGATCTATCTAATAAAGAGAGTTCTAAAGTAGCATCTTCGTTGTACAAAACAACCATACACTCCGCAACCAAATTAAAACCAATAGAAATTTTCTACGGAATTAAGGAAGGAGACGAGCAACCTCTAAATCTTGACACCATACTTGACAATAGGAATGCAATCATTGACGACATTGTAAACCGACTTCAGAAATTCCAAAAAATACATTAGATTACCACAACAGAAAAAGGGAAAAGGAATAAAAAACAAACGACAACCAAAATACAAAGGTGAACAAGTCAAAATAAATCGGAGATCACAGAAATATAAAACTTCACAAATCTAAAATCAAAGGGAAAAGAAAAGCAAGATAAAACTAAATTCCTAATGTATTTTTATTTATTTTTTTTATGTAGCCTTATCAAAAAGTAAAACAAAACCAAAATTTCCCTACTTTCAGAAAATAACCTACGTAATAACCCAGGGCTACTTATACTACAGCAAGGAAAAAGTTTCATAAAAAATGGACATCACAAAATCTATCACGAAATAGACCTGGACACATACAAACCTACTCTTGATCACATTACAACATCATTGTAAACTTAAAAATATTTCCAAATTTTCAAGACATTGTAGATTTACTGCAAAATAGATACAAAACAATCCTCAATATTTACTTTTCTTTGCCTAAAAGAAAAACAAAAAGAGGATTATTCAACTTAGATAACAACGGTTTGCAACAAATTAACAACGATATAAACCAACTTAGATCCCACACAAACAAAATCATTAGACAGAATAATATTCAGATAGAGATCAACACTAAACTGCAAGATTTTTTTTTTTTTTTGTAAAATTCGTTTATTTGTCGATTTTTGTTTAGGTAAAATTAAGTATATAATCTAATCTAATCTAATCTCACACTAACGCAGCCAATTCTTGAAAGCATCCTGGAAAATGACGTCTTCTTGAATGCATCATTTTTCTTGTCACCGGCCAGGCCAACTGCGTAGCATGTACCGCAGAGAGGATTCCAAGAAATAGAGCGATTCCAGAAAGAGTGTCTGAAATCGCTCTACTACTTCGAATCAAGGGAAGGAAGAAAGCGTGGACCTCCCGTACCAAACGCCTCCATATAGAGTTAAATAATGTGATAATTTGTATTTATCGTTGAAAGCATAGATGCTAGAAAGATTAGTTTATGCTCCTTTTGCCTGTGGGTGGACTTTTGGCATTTGAACCAAAAGCCTGGCAATAATTTGCCAAGGTTATAGCGCCTTATCTCGCTCACTGAAATTTAGATTGAAATTTAAAATTTACACAACTGTGCTTCCACTATATACAAGCTCATCGATTTAGCACCACCCGGGGGAGACTTGGTCCTATACCCAATGATTTCATTATCTCCAATCCGCTCAACCAATCGCAAATTTTTTGTGATATAGTGGACGGATTATTATAATTTGAGAAAACTAAATGGAGCCGTTTTCCTTTTTTGGGGGAGGGACGGGAAGGGGGGGGGGCCCCCCCGGAACCCTATTGGTATTGGGTTGGGGGGGGGGGGGGGAGTTTGTGTGGCCCCCCCCCCCTTTAGGTAAAATTAAGTATATAATTAATTAAACTCCGACTTCAATGTTAAATTTCAAATTATCTACATCTAACCTGCCATTATTGTTATCAATGAAGGTGATATAAACACTCAATATCTTCAGAATACTTGTTCTAGCTGTTCGTGAAATTCTGTCTAGTAACGGTCGCATGAGATCTTCACTCTGGAAAAATCGCCTACTTCCATTTAGCGAGTATAGTTTTTGCTTGAGTAGTTCGAAGGCATCGTGTACTCTAGGGCAGACGAAGTATTTGTGATGAATGGTCTCAACAGCTGCTGTAGTACAATGTGTACATTGATCTCCATCCGTGCGCCTCATTATATGCATCAGCCGTCGATGAGGTACTTTTTGATTTACCCAAATGAAGAGAATACTACGCTGCGAAGACAAAAGATCATGAGCAGCTATATTGTTCCACACACGGGGCCAGTTGATTTCTGGGTTTGCTATCTCCACTTTCGGTCTGTCTGTGAGTTTTTTGAAAAATCGATGGATGAGATCAGAGGAGGGGTGTTGTCGGATTTGGAAGGGGAAATTTTGAATGTTACTCAGGATTATCTTCAAGCAGGGCAGGTCTGTGATGGAATTTGTTCTGGGAGAATTTACTTGGGTGATGTAGGAATTGTAGAAAGGAAGCGATTCGATCTCGTGTAAGTGACGATTGATCAAAAGCGCCTTACATTTCATTGCTGGTAGATGTAGGTTAAGACCGCCATCCTCCCTACTGCGCGCCAATTGCTGCATAGGAATAGTGGCAAAAGTGCCACGGAAGAGGTAACTCCGCATGGTGGCCGTTAGTTTCGCCACGTGTGCTGTCGTCGGGTGTACGTTAGCTGACATGTACCAAATCTTAGACGTCAGGAAGGTGTTTAATAATGTAACCTTTTGATGTAATGACAAGCTGCGTAGAGAATGCAGCCATACTTGTCGAGAAAAATTTGTCACAAGTAAGTCCCAGTTGAGCTTTACCATTTGTCGTATCGAGTTGGCAAAAATCACACCAAGAATTTTTATGCTGTTTTCGGTACGAAGCCACGTCAATGACAGAGGGTTGTAGATTAATCCGACGTTGATTGATGTTGTTTTGGATTCATTTAAACGCGCACCTGCTGCTCTTTCAAAGCGTCTAAACAAGTCCCTCATTTCGTCCAATTGGTTAACACTGGTTACGATCGCACTGATGTCATCAGCATAGGCAACAATTAAATCTGTTCCACACACTTGCTCTAAACGTTGCAAGAGGGGATGCAGGTAAAGAACGAACAAGTGCATGGAAAGAGGGTCCCCTTGGCGTACCGATCGCTGAATCGGGAAAGCTTCTGAGAGGTGTCCATTTACTAACAAGCGAGAAGAAGAATTTGTGGCTATCCGGGAAAGTAAGTCTACCAGTGATGTGTTTATACCCAGAGCTCGCATTGTATTGAACAAGAACAAATGGTCCACTCGATCAAATGCATGGTCGAGATCGAAAGCGACCAATTTGCCTGTTTGTCTGTTTGCTTTCAGATGTGCTATCCTGTTCTTTATTGCGAGTGTGGCTTGAAAAATATTTCGACCGGTATTTGAGCACTTTTGTGAATCGGTAAGAATATTGTGTGCACGAAGTACATTTTCGAGCCGCTGCTTCAGAATTCGAGAGAGTATCTTGTAGTCGACATTTATCAAGCTAATTGGTCTGTAGGATCTTGCTGTGTCTGCTCCACCACGTTTTTTTACCAGGACGATCACTCCGTCCACAAACTGGGTGGGAAAATTTGATAGGATAGCATCGTTCATAACGAGATTTAATTCTCGATGTATCACATCAAATGTTTTCAGGTAGAATTCTTTAGGAAGGCCGTCGGGACCTGGAGACTTTCTTGATGCACTTGTGCGGATGGCGGAAAGGATTTCGGTAGTTGTGATCTCATCCATTGTAGCTTCATTCATAGCATCTTGCTCGGGGATTACTCTCTCGCAGTCAAACGATCTGGTGTTCTCTCCATCTTCTATGTGCTCACGAGCGTACAGTTCGCTGAAATATTGGACCATATGAGTCTGGATAGCAGTTTCATCGTCGATTTCTTCATCCCTCTCGTTTCGCAGCCTCTCGATGGTGGTTTTACGGCGCGTTCGCTCACCCAGCTGATAAGTCGATAATGGTTCGCCAGCAACGAAAGTTTCGTTGATTCGAACGAACATTTCCGAGAAGCGTCTTTGATGCGAGAGCATCTCAGCTTTTATACGGTTGATGGTAGTGAGCATGCCTTGGTTTGTTTGATAGCTGTTGTACGCATGTCGTAATAGCTCGTAGAGACGTTGCTGTTCGCGATTGAAGTCATCGAATGCCTGTTTGGATTTCCTTTGGAAAAACGATTTAATTTTAGATTTTGCACACGACAGCCACCATTCCATCCACGAAGAGTAGTTACGGCGTTGACGAGTCCAATATTGCCACTGTATTTGGAATTCATCAATGTTTTCTGTACTGAGAAGATGTGGCCGGAGGGACCAGAAGCCACGACCATGTTCTCTATTGAGAATAGGAAGGCAGACTCTCATGGTAACAGCTTTGTGATCAGAAAAGCAACACACATGGACATTTGTTGATCTTAGCTGTTCTCGGAGGTTTGCGCTGACATAGAATCGATCAAGTCTGGACGAGGAGTTGTGTGTTATGTACGTAAGTGCAGTTTCGCGCGGCCGAAGTTGTTGCCACACATCGTGAAAGCGCAGCTGCTGAACGGTAGCCTGAAGAGCTGGGCTCGAGTTTTGTCCGGTTGCATCACATTGTCGAATCACACAGTTGAAATCCCCACCGAGTATGATGTGATCGGTATGATGTCGAAGATAATATGCTATTGTGTTGTTAAAAAATCTCTCCCGTTCGGCACGCAAAAGGGAACCAGACGGGGCATATATAGTACACAATGTTGTATTGTGTACTCGCAGAGCTACCAATCTCCCGTCCAAACTTTTCTCAACGTGTGAAAATTTTATGAGTTGTTTGAGTGCAATTGCCGTTCCTCTCCTTGCATGGTCAACGTTGCAGATAACATTGTAGCCAGGGAGAGTAAGCTGATCGTTTTCAACCTCCTGCAAGAACACGATGTCAAGCTCCATTGTGCGGACGAATGTGCGCAAGGCGATTAGCTTTGTTTGATTGGTGATTGTATTTATATTAATGGTTGCGATATTACAGCTGACGTACTCCATTTTTATTAAATTTGAGCATCGAGGTTTTGGGCGTGTTCGTAATCAGCGGTGGTGGTGTCTTCTCCGGAGTGTCTCATTTTCTTTCCCGGTGGATGCCGACGCGATCGTCGAAGAAAGTTCGAGGCTTGTGATGCTAGTGAGCTGTCCGTTTCGCTGTCATCGGTTCTGCGATGGGATTGAGTGGTGCTCATCGGGGGCACGGTTTCTTGCGTTGTTGTCGGTTTGGTAACAGCAGGGGAGGCGGGAGGTGCCATCGTGTTTTTTTGTTGTGTAGCTTGAGACACTCGTGTCTCACTCGTTGTAGGGAGATTTTTCGGTTTTTCGTTTACAGGCTTTGTTGCCTGTAGAATTGTCATACCCGATGACGGTTTCCGTGTAGCTGTCGGATTCGGATTTGGTTCGTTTGTCACCGATTTGGACGGTTGACCTGTAGTCGGTTTTCTTCTCGCCACGTTAGCATACGATAGGTCCGCCGATAGCTTCTGTACCAACAGCTTTTTGTTTTGCACACATGGGATTCCTATGTGTGTAAATTCGTGGCAATGCAAACAGGTTTGCCGCTGTCCCTTGTAGCCCACTGCAGTTTCTTCGCCCTGGATCGTAACGAGGGATGGAATGTTTTGAGTGACTACTACACGGGCGACACGGACGCCGGTTTTCACACCACCGAAATCATTGTATCGGGATTCCCACAGTAGGTCACGAACGTAGAGGATATCGCCGTAGTCGGCGAGAAAAAGAGCAACTTGTTCGTTGGATACATTTTCGGGCAGATCGAGAACCTGAACATCCACTGCGCCGTCCTCCATCGTGATTCGCAGCTTGTACGCCTTTCCGTCAAACACGAACTCGTGCTTGCCATCGTGTTGTTCGACGATCTTCTCGGCTAGCTCGAGGTTGTTAACCTTCACGAAGGTACATCCCAACCGTCTGCTCGGCTGGAGTTGAAGCACATTTTCACGCGTAAGACCAAGTTCTTTCGCGACGAATTTGTGGATTTCGTCATGGGAAAGATGCTTCGGAAACTGTGAATAGTCCACACGGAACGTATTTTCGCGACGCGTCATCGCGGATTGTGACGTCCCGACGGAGGCGAACGCGATACTTAATGTGGCACAGGAAAAGAATGGCAAAAAACGTTATTTTATAGTCTGTGAACGACTTCCGAAAACTACTCGTCTGAATAAATCGACTGGTCGGTTTGGAAGTTGAGCGCTAACAAGATCAAATAAATGAGATAATTAAATCATTGAATGAGCAACAAAACTTAATCACCAAACAGATCATCGCAGCTAGAAATGATTTGAATAGAAACATGAATCAAAATGTAACAGCTTTGAGCCAAATATTTAAAATTTCCCACCATCTAGAAACATTTAAAAAAAATTTTTATTTATTTTTTGAAAAAATTTTATTTAAAAAAGTTAATGTAATATAAAAAAATTTTTTGGAGGAAGGGAAATTAAATTTTTTATAGGAAAGAGAAGAGAAGAAAAAATTTTTTTTTTTTAAAGTTTTTTTTTTTTTTTTGTTTTTTAAAAATGGAGGTGTTTTTAAAAAATTAAAATTTTTTTTTTTTTTTTTGGTGTTAGAGCCAAAAACACCACCACCACTTCTTAAAAACCAGTTCCCATCAACGAGAAAATCGTCAAACTACCTTCTACAAATGCTATCATTAACGACAATCGGACCTTCTTCATAATCAGACCCTGCAATAATATCCAACAAAATATCATCTGCAACAAGAGGGATCTTCTGGACGTCTCAACAGACGAATGTTACTCAAAAATCTTGAATGTAGAATCAGGAAATTTTACACTAACTAGTACTTCAACAGCTACAGGAATCATACGACTAACGGACAATCGTGTCATCCTAATTAATGTGAAGTCAACCCTTTTGAAAACCGATTGCAACTTATCCATGAGAAACTTAACTGGAACATTTCTCATCACCTTTGCGAACTGCTCTTTGACTATCAACCAGATATCATACATCAATAGAGAGTTATACTTCAGACATCTCCCACAAGTCATACCACTGGTAGGACTCGTAATTCAAGAAAACAACTACGAAGTAAACATTACTCTAGAAAAGCTACATAAACAACATCTAGAGAGCAGACAAAAACTCAATTACGTCGAATCGCATAACCAAATATACGTCAGCATCGGATTTTCCTTTATGGGTATCGTTTTAGGATTGGCAGCTATCGTATACTACTTCAAGATCAAGAATGGTAAGAGAAGTACATTATGACTCAACCATGAATACATTCCTGACATCGCACCGAGACGGTTCGATCTTGAAGAAGGAGTAGTTACGAAGTAACCCTCACCATGTTCGATCTAACAACCGAATAGGCATTCCCATAGAATCCATTCAACAGATGATAACTCCAACCATCGTATAACGGACAGATGATAAATTCGAGCACCAACCAACAGACAACCGAATGCATCGCGAGATACAGCCAGCCACCAATAATATAGCACCAAACAACATAAATGCAGCTGATAACTGACGGAACTATCAAAAGCGACTAATTAGGACAAGACAACATAAAATAATCAACGCGATATGACGACCAATAATCCCGGGCGACTCCAGCATCCAAGAAGACAACGTTTAACTATTGTGGGCGATAGCGAAGATTAGTAAGTGTTAGTTTATAAAAACCAAATACTATCATGAATAAAATCATTTTTGTTTAGCAGTTTATCCTGTCAAGTCCTAGTTCTTATTTTTTAAAATTCGAAGTGGCCCGCAATTAACACACACACACACACACATATATATATATATATATATATATATATATATATATATATATATATATATATATATATATATATATATATATATATATATATATATATATATATATATATATATATATATATATATATATATATATATATATATATATATATATATATATATATATATATATATATATATATATATATATATATATATATATATATATATATATATATATATATATATATATATATATATATATATATATATATATATATATATATATATATATATATATATATATATATATATATATATATATATATATATATATATATATATATATATATATATATATATATATATATATATATATATATATATATATATATATATATATATATATATATATATATATATTCATATATATATATACATATATATATATATATATATATATATATATATATACATATATATATATAAAATATTATTTAAAAAAAATCATAACTACTGAACCACTGGGTCGATTTGCAATGTCTTTCTATGCATAGAAAGCTCATTACTTTTTGTTTTTATTAAAAATATTGATTAAAATAATTAATGTACTTAAATTTGCTAAAATGGTCAAAATAGTTGTTTTTCGTGATTTTCGAAATGTTGGACCACAACGACTATTTATTTTTATATTTTTTATCAAAATTCAAACATTTTTACATAACATATCAAAAAATCTAAATGTTCATCGAGCCTTTTTGAGTTAAATTTTTTTTGAAAATTTCAAGTTTTTTGCCCATACACACATGGAATGAGCATCATTTTCCAAATTTGGCAACAAGCGCTGTCTGAGAGAATCTTGGGAGGTCGGAATTGGCCACAGGGTCGGGATTGGACCAGGCTCCGCTATATTAAGGAATTGGAGCTCAAATCTCAAAGCTTTAGACTACAAGCAAGGGTTTTCTCAGATTACCTTCAATTAAAACTCAGCATTTAATTTGATTATTTAATGATTTTGCATAATTCATCAAAAATAAATATTACATAGCGAAATTCTTACAATTTAACGCACTTTTCATCATCTGAAAACGAAAACCGTTTCACCGTTTCACGGTAATGTAATTTTCACTTTGTGGCTTAAAGTAATGAAACGATTGTGTCCCAGAGATTTGTTTTACACGAGTATAACGGAGAGAAAAACTCGTAATATATTTTGGAATCTACTTTAGAAACAGCCCAAGAGTAAAGTTCGTATGCAGTTGTAATATGATGGCCTTGTAAACTTGCTTTTGAAGCGTTTCGCTTTAGAACACCTCCTAAAGCGTCACAAGGCCCTTTTCCATGGCAAGTGGCAAAAAAGTTCCACTCTGCATTAAGACCGAAGTCCTTGTACATGTGGCACAAATTGAAAGCAGTCATCTTATTTTTGTATTGACTGCCTGATCCATCAGAAAAAAATGGATATTTTTCAGGTGAGGTAGCTTTTTTTTTAATGAAATTCACACAATTTGTTATAAACAGCCGAACGGCAACATGGTTATGTTTAGTAAATTCTGCGATTGCTATAAAGCTTGTAAACTTTAAATTTTGTGCTTCATCCTTATAATATATGTCAAAAGGATGGATTGTGCATTGAGCGTCTGCCCAATGAAAACCTTGTATAGCGTCCTGAATAACAAAAGAGTAATTTTCAGAGAAGTCAGCAATTATAATGCAGTCAGTTGGTTCCAAATTAATTTTTAGTTGTTTTAAGTAGTTACCTTGTTGCTCTGCAATAAAATTATGCGGAGATAATTCGCTTAATTTTTCTAAAAATGTTTCCACAAACTCTTCTGCATCCATTTGCATTGAATTTAGATGACAACGATCTATTTGCTTCCATTGCTTAAATTCTAAGGAATCGATATTTTCAAGAAAATTCATCAGGTCATTCTCCAGTGTCTGCGTACCCAGGCAATGATCACAGGCTTTCAACCAACATTTCTCTGTAGGATTTTCACATAGTATTTTAAAAAACAAGTCATGATACGTTTTTAAATGATTAGGAATAAGTTTCTTATCCTTAAGGGTTTTAAACATTAATTTAGCATTCTGATGATAAATGCATACGCAGACAGTATGCGTTCCACTTAAACCAGCCAGAATACAATTTTTTGGGCGGCTGCTGGAAAACATTGAAAATCCAATTTTAAAAGTAGGATATTGCTCTTTGAAAATCAAATAAATTTCACGAAGGTTACATAAAAGTAACCTGCGCTGAACATGCACTTTTTCTTCTGCCATATTTTCAATAACGAAATCCCTTTTCCCAGGACATGCTCTGCTTATCTCGTCACTATTATAAAAGTCCCTAACTACAGTTAGAGTATCATCGCTCAAAGATAACATATTTACTCTGGTCTCCGGTGTGCTCATAAAACCTTTTTCAATCTGTAATTCCTTTGCACGTTGAGCAGTTCGTTGCGAAACACCGAATTCTTGCATCATTTTGTATGCAGTCCAGGATTTGGGGAGAGAATCCTATATCGATCGTTTCTGTCAGATGTTTCATCAAATTTTGCCTTCATCTGATGAAGAATTTCCTGTCCGTCTCCGGGTTTCTGGGCAGCAGCGCTACCAATTGATTCAGCACTCGTTGATTCCAAAGAAAACAAAGATTCTGAAAACAAGATGGAAAAATATCACAATTAGTTAGGAACATTTTTATTTGTATAATGTAATACAGATTGTATTCGATTATTTGAAGTATGATAGGCAACTGCTCTACAAATTGAGCTACCAGGTCGGATTAGGTAAGATTATATGGAACTGATATTTTTTAAAATTTTCTGAATAATCGAGTACAACTTGTATAACGTAGCAAATCATGACGTCTGAATAAACAAAAAGAAGAGATTATTCTACTTACCAACACTAGGAGCAGCGTCAATTTCCGATGATCTAGCGGCATTGGGATCGATTATTTCGAAACCACCATTATTGATGTTTGCTGGTGCGGCGAAATTGTTCACTCTAGATGGTCCGGCCACGGCGAAATTAGTGGCTGATGGTCCGGCAACGGCGAGATCATCAAGTTTTGATGGTTCAGAAACGGTGAGTTCTTGATTTCCACATTCTAGATTAACTGCACTTGGAGTTGCTGGCTCGTTTTCTTTCTTGATAAAGCGATAAAGTCTGCAATAGCAGGTATTACAAATGTAGGAACAGCTTTTATCCAGTTTTATTCTCCTTTCCGCTGCATAACCATATAGTTTAGGAGTAACTTTCTTGTTACTATTACTCCAAACATGGCAATTTGAGCATTCGTGCTTCATTGTATTAAACGTTTAAAATTAACACTTCATTTGATCACCTTTTAAAAATTAAAAATTAAACATTGAAACACTTTTCTCAAATTTTTGCTAGTACACGCGAGCAAATTCCTTTTAATTCTACTGGAAGCTTACTTACAGACTTCGAGTGCTCGACTTGAAGGGAACATCACAGTAGGTCTAGTATTTATAGTAGGTTTGCTGGTACCGCAGTGTGTGAGGTAGGGGAGGTACTTGAGTGTGTTTATGTGTTTGTTTGTTACCTAAAATGTTGTTTGATACCAACAAGGTTATTCATTATTACTTCGTTTGAAAGTAGTCAAATTGGTGTTGTGTTGTTTAGTTAGTTGTTTTTGTGATGAAGGTATAAATTTAAACAGCCACGAATATCCGTTTCCTTGACCCTTGCTAAGAAAGTTTTTGGGATTTTGTTTGTGGATTGCTATGCTTTCCGTTACATTTAGTTTCGTTGAATATATGTTCAGCTACTTTTGATTTAAAATAAAATAACTACAATGAAATAATTCCCGCAGTTATTTTGAATTGATGGAAAATGATGCTCAAAAAAAACTTGAAATTTTCAAAAAATTTAACTCAAAAACGGCTCGATGAACATTTGAGATTTTTTTATATGTTATGTAAAAATGTTTGAATGTTGATAAAAAAATATAAAAATAAATAGTCGTTGTGGTCCAACATTTTAGCAAATTTAAGTACAATAATTATTTTAATCAATATTTTTAATTAAAACAAAAAGTAATGAGCTTTCTATTCATAGAAAGACATTGCAAATCGACCCAGTGGTTCGGAAGTTATGATTTTAAAAAAATATTTTTTTTTGAAAAATGTCGATTTTTCTGGTAACCCTATATCGAACATGGTCATCCTAACAACATATATATATATAACATGTTACAATATGTTTAATTATTACTATACTCTAAGAATACATACTTTTATCAGATCAGTTCGCAGGGATTTATTATCCGGTTTCAGATAACACATTAACTCCTTTGTTAGGCACAAATGGCCTGCCAACAGGTCATCGTGGACTTGAGTTCCTCCTGTTGTCTTGACACTATCCCTGACTGAGTGTAGCCAGTCTATTTCCTGAACAAGCAAGTCTTCGCATATCGGCAACGGCCAACTGTGTGAACTTCCATAGCTCAGAATACGACAAAAAAGGTTGAAATATTCGGCGCAAGTCTCTGGATGTTGTGGAATAATATTGCTCAACATTTCGACCAGCAACTTCACCATAAATACGAACGGCTGTTTATCCGATGCACAAAATGTACTGACGAGGAATAATTGCTCAAATGTTGTCTGACGTATGTGGCGAGAGGGATTGGTGAGCAGTAAAGAAATTATAAAACTTTGCCAAGTTTTATCACGGCTGAGTGTTTCATAGGAACCGAAATGCAAAACGATAGCTAAACACAGTACTTCAAGTGCTTCTTTACATATGGCGAAGTCTATTTTCTCGGGTATGGTTACGTTTTGGCTGAAATCCACGATAGATCCAATCGATTGTATATTATTTCCTGAAGCAGCCCAGGCAAGATTTACAATTGCTTTAATTGTCGGCATATCAGGTAAACTCCAATGAAGTGCTGATTTGAATAGAATACGATATCTATCGGCTTCCAGTTCCGTTGAAAGCATTTGTTCTCTGACACTTTGAGCCAACTTGGTAGCCATGGATCGAAATGTTAGTTCAGAATAACCGGGAATCGCTTGAGTCGCTTGTTCTAGAATTTCCACCTGTGATGCATGGGTGTCCGAGGTGACACTTAGGGAGTCATTTCCAATTTTGCTGAGAATACTTCCAACAATGTAGAGAAAGAATTTGACTAGTTTCAGCACACAATGAAAAGCCGCCCGTTTAATGTGCATGTCGGCTGTTGGCAGAAAGTTGTTTTTCGTTAATATATCGAGTATAAAGTGTGCTGCACCACAGTTTATCCAAGATGATTGTAGATGAAGAATTATATCGCTGCTGGGGACTATTGCAGGCAGTAGCATTGCATGTAATACTTCCAAATTGTATAATACACGTGCCGAACTGGGATCGATGAAGAGTGATTCGGGTGTTGGTGTGCCAATGTTACTTGCCAGAAGTGAGTTGTTTGTTTGGTCAGAACTAAAACTGCACAGGGCCAGAATATTTGCTACTGTCAATCGATCAAGTGGAAGTAGATGTAATAGGTAATCGCAACTGTCACGTAATAGTCCATGCTGTAGATCACTACCCAGCTGATGTAACTTGAGAAAAAAGTCCACGTAAAATGGTTTTTGCGAAATGATCACCCCAGGTAGCTTTTCTTCCGATTCCATTCTTAACATGTCGAGGCACGGTCGAGGTGGCGAACCAGAGCTGCTCTCACTTGAACTGTCAGGAGAGCTTGCTAGCCCTGAACCACTTGGCGCGAGTTTCACTGTGATGAGTGTTTTATCCTGAATACTGTACTGCGACAATGGATTACGATCATCATTTATCTCAATCAGCTCTCCATTGCAGTTGAACAATTCGATTTTTAGATTATTTGTAGCAGCTTTGATTTGTTTTAGCAAGTTACGCTTAAATGAAAACATTGTTTCATTATCGTGGGTAACAACTTCCACGTCCTCTAGCTGGCGGCCAGGATTTTGAAAACGAATAAACACATTTATGTGCTTTCCACGTGATGCTCTGTGCAGAGGCAGCAGCAATCGATCCCCTGCATAATTTCTATCGCATTCTTCAATGTACTCCTGGAGGGCTCTAACAACGCGGCACATCTGATCAGCTGTCTGCAGTCTTCTAGTAATAATATCGTCTTCTAATATTTTTGAGTTTTCTTCTAATAGATTAGTTAACATTTTTACAGTCTCGTAATAATTTTGGAGTCTATCACAGCATTTGCTGATAAAGTTTTCGTGGAACTTGTCAACATTGGCTTGCAGTCTTGGTCCAAGAGCTGTAGAAACTTCCTTCAACAATTCGATTGCCTTATAGGCAATTTCTTCTTCAGCATCAGTTATCACACGCCAAAGATAGTCTTTTCCGATTAAATCCTCATTGTCCAGCACGTATCCATGCTGTTTGCTTTTAAGTCGTCCTTCTTTGGAATTTACTGCTTTAAAAAAGCGTTCGAAGCACTTAATGCCACTTTCAGTTAGTAACGCCGGATCTAGTTTGAGCAGATTATTTTCGAAAAAATCCTTGTTGATTCCTGGATCCAAATCTGGTTCATCACCCATCAGCTTTCCAAACCACCGGAAACATTCTTCACGATCGCATTTGAATATTGCATTCACAGCCAAACATTGCCAAATTTGCTTTGCCTGTTCGGCACATAACCATAATTGACCATCCTTGAGAAGGAATTTCAAAAACTCCAGCCTTTCCTGAATTTGCTGAAGATGGGGATACCGTTTATCTATGAGTAAATCATTTGGAGTTAGCGTTGGGTTCAGTTTGACTTCTGCCCTGACTTTCTCCATGTACAATGTCAAACTATTCGTTACTAGGATTACGAGCGTGTGATCATTTTGAAGTCTGTCGATGACCTGTTGCCTCGTCAGTACTTGGTGCACTCTCGGTGCATGGTTCGAAGTCGTTTCATAGAGTGTACAAATCTCTCTTATCAATCGTAACGCAGGCAATGCCCACTCATCACCGGCTTTCAATTCTTCGACACACTTATCCAGCCAAATGGTTTTTTGTGCATCTCTTTCCTGGGAGCAACTATAATCTAAAATTTTTACATGAGAAGCTAAAGCTTGATCCAACACCTCGGGGGGGATTTCTGCAGTGTGAGCTAGCGTCCAAAATAATTTAAGCACTTTCTGTGCCATAACACCATTTTTATCATCCTCTGCCAGACGACGATTGAGTTCCAATAGTCTTTCCCTTTGCTTTTTATTCGCTGTCTTCATGCTCGCCTGAAAACATTTGAACAAGTGATCTAACTGTTCCGCATTAAAATCCCAGGCGAGCTTTGCTAGAAGATCATGTACGTTTTTTACAATGGCTTCGTGTTTTCCTGCTTGTGCTCGCCAGACTGCGTCCAAATCATCAAAAGTTAGGGATTTTTCTTTAATAAGAAAGCGAATTATTTTTTCAAGCTTCTCAACGTACTGCGGTTGATGGAGAGAATCGCTGAGTACTATTCCAATGACATCGTTTTCTTGTATCCAGTTCTACAATAAAAAAAAAATAGAAAGTTCAATGATTAAAAACTTGAAGCTTTGTTTTTTTTATGTTGTTTTAATGATAATTATCTTAATGGTGGTATAACATTGCCCAGAATGCCATTATCTGGAACAGCCCATTTCCAGATATGGCCAATTTCTCGGAATGACACTTTTCGGAAAATACCATTTCCCCGAAAACCTTTTTCCAGAAAAACACTTCAAGGAATAGCATTTTCCGTAAAACCGTTTCCCGAAAGAATTGATGACACGGAATATTTCTCCTCAGATTGTTTATTTACAAAATATTCTCTTCTTTAATAATAAATTAAAATTAAATTATATTCTTTTTTTTAACTAGTTCATTCGTTTGGCAGGCTCAATTGCATTAGCTTTACGGAGCCGATAATTCATTGTTTTTTTTATGTAATGAATGACTTAATACTAGCGTTAGTATGACTTGGGCCGTTTACTCGCGGTTTACCCGTGGTTAAAAGGGGTGACATTTTTTTGGGATGGATTGGACAGAGGAACTTGGAAATTGGATGCTGCAGTCTCATTAGATAGTTGTCGCCATCCATTTTTGTGTTCGGCCGGTTGTGGTTACCATTGGGCGACGATGAGACTCCTCAGATATCGGAACAAAACAAACACAAACTAATAAATAAAGAAGAAAAAACACATGCAGATTAAACTCTTATACTAGACTTTTGGAGAAACACATAAATCGATTGCATATAACACAGATCGCGAGATCCCAACACATCTCTCATAGAAACATAAGGTCGTCTTCCTTGGCCCTCTAGGGTATTCAAAAGTCGTGTTCTGGCGGCGTAATTATCCGTATATTGCCAGACTGCGTGATCGATGTCATCATAACCGTTTCCACACCGGCAAAGATTGCTGCCCACGAGGTTTATTCGATAAAGGTGTGCATCTAACTGGTAATGGTTGGACATAAGTCTACTTATCACACGGATGAAATCACGGCTAACGTGCAGGTCCTTAAACCACGCCCTCGATGAAACAATAGGAATGATGGAATGTAACAGCCGTCCTAGATTTCCGGTGTCCCAATCGGTTTGCCAACTCGAAAGGGTACTCTGGCGTACTAAATGGTAAAATTCATTGTGTGAAATTTGTCTATCATACAAATCGCCTTCATGGGCGCCCGCTTTCTCATTGCTTGGGATTGAGCAATGTGAAGGGACCCATACAAAGGTGATAAAATATGATCTTTCGACCAAAACACTCAGCTGTTACCTTAGTTTTGAAAGGAAATAAGATGAGTGTTTACTTGGTTTCATCGACCGAAGAGCCTCCATCGAACTGAGGCTGTCCGAGAAGATGAAGTAATGGTCTGCGGGCATGCTGGAAATCATCCCCAATGCGAAAATGAATGCTGTCAGCTCAGCAACATAAACAGAACAAGGTTCCTGAAGTTTGTGGAAGGCGCTAGAGTTTTTTTTATGAAGACACCGAAGCCAGTGGATCCATTGAGGTGTGATCTATCAGTGAAAACCCTTTTTTCAGAACTGACGCGTTGGTACTTTTCAGTAAAAATACGCGGAATAATAATAAAACGAAGTTGATCCGGAATCCCATGAGATGCTTGTTTCATGGAAAGATCATAATGAATTGAGTAACTTCTGTAGGTGAAGTGAGCACGGTCTGGAGTACAGCATGGAAGACACATATCCGACGATATGTAGTGGTGGTAAATCGAGATTGGGTGTTTAGCCCTAACATTTCTTTAAAATTTTCTATAACAAATGCGTTTTTCGCTCCACATTTGATTAATATTCTGAGCGAGAGCTCCCAGAATCGATTCTGGAGAGGTTTTACTCCTGCCAGAACTTCTAGACTCATGTTATGCGTTGAGTGCATACAGCCAAGAGCAATACGATATTGAATTCGTTCCAATTTTATAGGGTGACTTTTATTGCCGACAGAAAGAAAAAAGAGCCATACTCTAGAACAGAGAGAATAGTTGTTTTATAGTGTTATGAGGTCTCCCGGATGAGCACCCAACCATGTGCCTCAAAGAAAATTGATCCTTTTTTGGCATTTTTGCTTCAAATACGTAATGTGGGTATTCCAAGTGCACTTTGAATCAAACCAGACCTCAAGTTACTTGAAAGATAATGATTGGGTAATGTTTCTGCCCAAAAGATTAAGCTGCAATTGGGCTGGGTACCGCTTTCGAGTAAACACTACCAGTTCAGTTTTCTGCGGTGAGAATTCGATCCCTAGATTCCTAGCCCAATAAGATAGGTTATCTAGAGAATTTTGCATTGGTCCTTGCAAGTTGACGGCATGTGACCTCTTAAAGAAACCACACTGTCGTCAGCAAGTTGTCTTAGCTTGCATTGTTCTGCCAAACAATTGTCAATATCTTTGACGTAAAAGTTATAAAGAATGGGGCTGAAGCATGAGCCTTAGGGAATACCCATGTAACTAGTTCTGGAAGTTGTCAGTTGTCCAAGTGAAAAGTTCATTTGCTTTTCTGGCAACAAATTGAACAAAAATTTATTTGAAATTCCGGGAAGTCCACATCTCCGCAGATTTTCTGACAGGATTTCAATGGAAACTTAATCAAAAGCCCCCTTAATGTCCAGGAATACTGACGCCAGTTGCTCCTTGTGTGCTAAGGCCAGTTGAATATCTGAAGAAAGTAGCGCTAGACAATCATTTGTTCCTTTGCTTTTACGGAACCCAAACTGTGTATTTGAGAGCAAGTTATTCAATTAGACCCAGTGATCGAGCCTTCGAAGGATCATTTCCTCCAACAATTTCCTAATGCACGAATCCATAGCAATCGAACGGTATGAGTAATGATCAGACGATGGTTTGCCAGGCTTTTGAATACCTATCACTTTGACCTGTCTCCACTCAGGCGGTATGATGTTGTTTCGAAGTAAGGAATTAAATAGGTCCAGCAAGCGTCTTTTGCGATATCTGGGAGTTTTTTTTAGAAGATTGAATTTTATCATATCGCATCCGGGTGAGGAGTTATTTGATGAAAGAAGAGCCATAGAGAATTCCAGCATTGTGTCTATCCAGAGAGCCGCCACTTGGAAACGTTTCTTGAAAAATATGTTTTGCTGGAATAGAATCCGGACAGACCTTTTTCGCGAAATCGAATATCCATCGGTTGGAGTATTCATCACTCTCATTAGTAGATAAGCGGTTACGCATGTTGCGAGCAACCCTCCACAAGGTGGTCATTGAGGTTTCTCGTGAGAGTCTCTCGACAAAATTTCGCCAATAGCCGCGTTTTTTTTTGCTTGGACAAGTTGTTTGAGCTGTGTTTCAAGCTTTCAATATTCCTCTCAAGTGGAACTCATGTGTCTACGAAAAGCTTTGAAAGCGTCAGATTTTTGTAAATACAATTTTGTGCATTCATCGTCCCAGCCAGGTGTGGCTGAAGGGTGCACTTGGAAGTTTTCTTTTTTGTGCTTCAAATGAGCTTTGGTAGATGAGATCGGCAAGGAATCGATATTCTTCCAACGGTGGAAGTGTATCGACGAATTCATTACGGACTGTCACCGCCGTTGCATATTTTTGCCAATCGATGTTTCTCGTGAGGTCGAACGGAACTCGAGATGGTTCTGAAGGATGAGGGCCACACTTAATTGAAATGATGATCTGTAAGTGATCGCTACCATGAGGATCATTGAGGACTTTCTACAGAGAGTCCAATGAAAGCAATCTTGAACAGAAAGATAGGTCAAGTTTGTTTTCTTGAGCAGGAGGTTTAGGTATGCGTGTCGCTACACTAGTGTTCAAAATTGACAAGTTGAAATCGTCACATAAATCGTAAAAAATAGCCGCTCTATTGTCATCATAAAGGTCCCCCCACCCAGTACCATGGGAATTCATGTCACCCAGAATCAATACAGGGGACGGTAAAATAGAAACTAAATTCCAGAGTTGACTGCGGCTAATGGAAGTTCGAGGAAGAACGTAAACTGAAGCTATGCAAAGGTCTTTATTCTTTGCAGTTATTTGACAAGCGACGATTTCGACGCCTGAAAGAGCTGGTAGAGATTTTTTTTAGAAAGGGTAGCACTTTTTGATCCCTAAAAGCACTCCTCCATAAGAATCGTCTCTATCCAGGCGTATAATGTTAAAATCGTGGAAGTTGAGTTCATTCTCTGAAGAAAGCCATGTTTCACAAAGAGCAAATATACAATCGGAATTGTGAACTAAAAACTTGAACGAGTCTAGCTTAGGCACCAGACTACGGCAGTTCCACTGTAGTACAGTAATCATATCTCCGACCTGGTTCGATGAATTATCCATCGAAAGATATGATCGATGCTAGGAGGGGCCATGAAACAGTCAATTGGTTAAGGTATGATTCCAATGGCGGAAGCAAGGCAGAAACTAAGCTTCTAAGAGGGTCTTGTATATTGAACATATCTAAAATGAATGCCACAATCTCCGAAAAAGCTATCAATCCTCGATCGGACTTGGATTCCTTTTGAAAAGATTGAGAAGTAGTATTTTTATTGTTATTATTCGTTTTAGGCAATGGCGTACAGTCCATACTGCATCCAGGAGTTGGTGCAATAGGAACCCACGGTTTTACAATTTCTTCCCCATTTCCCTGAAAATTTTGCAATCTTTTGGAGGTGACTTTTGTTATCTTACGGCGCACTCTTGGAGAAGAACGTTTCCTTTTCGAGGATCTGGGTGCGTGTAAAGGGCGATACGGTCAAAATTTGGTCAATATCAACTTGACGTATTTCTTTCAATTTTGCATTTAAAAAACCTGAACACCCCTCATTTTGAAGGTGTGTGTGTGTAGAATGTTGCTCCTATTTTGATTTTGGAATTCACTCTTCAGTTGTCAAAATGCCGTCCAAGCAAGAAGAGCAGCGTATCAAAATTTTGCTCGCGCATCGCGAAAATCCGAGCTACTCGCACGCAAAGTTGGCAAAATCGCTAAAAGTTGCCAAATCAACCGTTACAAATGTAATTAAAGTGTTTGGGAACGTTTGTCGACAGCCACGCAGTCTGGATCGGGGGGAAATCGAAAACCGGAAGCCGCTGAGACGACAAAGAGAGTTGCCGGTAGTTTCAAGCGAAACCCTAACCTATCTCTCCGAGATGCCGCAAATAAGCTGGGTGTATCGTCTACAACCGTGCATCGAGCCAAAAAACGAGCCGGACTATCGACTTACAAGAAGGGAGTGACTCCAAATCGCGATGATAAACAAAATACGACGGCCAAAGCGCGATCCCGGAGGCTGTACACGACGATGCTGACGAAGTTTGACTGCGTGGTAATGGACGACGAAACCTACGTCAAAGCCGACTACAAGCAGCTTCCGGGACAGGAGTTTTATACGGCAAAAGGAAGGGGAAAGGTAGCAGATATTTTCAAGCACACGAAACTGTCAAAGTTCGCAAAGAAATATCTGGTTTGGCAGGCATCTGTACCTGTGGCTTGAAAAGCAGCATTTTCATAGCTTCCGGGACTGTCAACCAAGAAATTTACGTGAAAGAGTGTTTGAATAAACGTCTGCTGCCTTTCCTGAAGAAACACGGTTGTTCCGTACTGTTTTGGCCGGATTTGGCATCTTGCCATTACGGTAAAAAGGCCATGGAGTGGTACGCCGCCAACAACGTGCAGGTGGTTCCCAAGGACAAGAACCCTCCCAACACGCCAGAGCTCCGCCCAATTGAGAAATACTGCGCTATTGTCAAGCGGAACCTAAAGAAGACCAAAAAAACTGCTAAGGACGAGCAGCAGTTCAAGGCAAACTGGCTTTCTGCGGCGAAGAAGGTGGACAAGGTGGCTGTACAAAATCTGATGGCAGGGGTCAAGCGTAAGGCCCGGCAATTCGGATTTGGAAAAGCGGAAGCCTAACTGAACATTTTTCCTGAATTTTATACTAATTGAACTTGAAAAAGAAATTTAATTTGATTTTTTAAATAAACGATTTCACCGATTTACACGCGTTTTCCCTTGACCAAATTTTGACCGTATCACCCTTTACCACCGTAGAATCACCTTCATCACATAAGTCAGAGTCCGATTCTTCAGCTCACAAAATCGAAAATTGGTTTTCATCATGAGCGACTGTTGCAGACTTAAGCATTTCTGCATATGTCTGCCTGGAGCGTCCAGTAATGGAATGCTGCATTTTTTCGGATTGCCATTTGTACCTTGGGCACTGCTGTAAAGAGTGAGGATTCTCACCACAATAAACACATTTCTGCACAGCTCGTGTGCAAGAATTCTCAGTGTGGTTTTCACCACACTTGCCGCAACGGAATTTGTTGCCGCAATGACTGGCAGAATGCCCCAGTCTTTTGCAGTTGGTACAATTATATGCCCTCGGTCTATACAGGCGCACCGGGAAAAAAGTTCCATCTAATTTAACATAATTCGCGAGAACAGAACCGGCGAAGGTCACCCGAAACGAGACTGAAAGTTGATAGACCTTTTTTTCGTCTTGCAACAATGCTGAATGTAGTTGTTTTACATCTAGAATAGTTACAAGTTCCCGAGCAACTTTCGAGTTCTTGAAACAACCAGAAGCTCGTTTCAGGTCCTCGACCGCCAGACTCGCATCGGAGACAACGCCATCGATCTTCACATCTCGCGAAGGGACATTTACACAGTATTCGATATTGAATACTTCGTGGTGAGCAATCTTATTAGCTATTTCATAGTTCGGCGCTTCTACACGCAGTCTATTAACCTTCTCTTTATGTATAGAGACACCATGATACTTACGCAGCAACTCTCTTGAAATGTCGAGAGTTTTCAATGGTTTATCTTTGGTCCGAAAAAACACAACCCAAGGTCCCTTTGAGAACGGATGGTAGTACTTTATGCGTGTTACTTTGAGCTCAGGAGAGGTCATAATTATGCACAAGAAAAACACAACCACAAAAAAAATCCTTCACTAATCAATTTAATTAATGCCAACAAAAAAAAACACCATGCAGCATATACAAAAATTATTAGAAAAAAAAACTTATAACTAGTGGCAACAATCGGGCCAACCACCCAATTTAATTTTATCGTTTCTCCCCTCTACGGGGGAGAGACAGACACACACGCTGCTGCCAAGCAAAATAACACAACAATAGCTATTCACTTCGCACTGAATATTCAATTATACTTAGCCGGCGTTGTAAACAACCTTCACCGATCGACCGGATAGCAGCACGTAGTACGTTTGCCTGCTGCTATGATGAACCTGGATTGAGATCGATGATTTGTTTTTAATACTAATGCACTGTTGCACTATACTAGAGTTCTTTACCAATTAGAACCGATTAGCGGTCTAAATGGCGAGCTTCCGTTCTTCAAACACTACCAGCTCAACTCTTGGAAAAACCACTTGAAAAAAAAAAAACACTTATATACGGGTGGTCTGGTGAGATACGGCACGTCTTGTCCGGCTCAGCGCTCGATACAGAATGAAATTATATTCTTTGCCGGGATTTTATTCATGAGTTTTCATAGGGAAATATTGCTTTGCTTTGCTTTGAATGGTTTTTTATGTATTTTTTAATCATTTTTTCATGCTTAAAAGGGGAGTTTTTTAAACATCGTGCAGGTTTGCGCCAAGAGTTTTTATAAAACTTTGTCCACTCATAGAGTTTATGAATACATGAAGACAAATTGTTTATTTTTATTTTTAGTTGTTTAGTGGGAGTTATTATAGTATATATAATCTTCCGATCCCGCATCTAAGCATCTTTCTGTGAGGTACCCGGTGGTTACACACCGATTGCCTGTCGATCTACCAAATTTTGAAGACGTCTGTATTTATTATAGTTATCTCAAATAATAATATTCCGCCCACTGTATCACAAAACATTGCGGATTGGAGACAATGAAATCATTGGATATAGGACTAAGTCTCCCCCGGTTGGTTTTTAACAGATGAACTTGGAAATCAATAGAAGCATAACGTTGATAGAAGGCAAGAATGCTTCTGTGGACGTAATTTCACCACATCCTTCAATTATAATTTAAGGTGTAGTTTGCTCTTTAGGACGTCCTACTTTCTACAGACATTTCTTTGACATTAGTTTGTAAAATGTACTTGTACAAATTGCAAGTTTACGAAAAACAAAGAGTCTGCGTCTGTGAACGGTTGCTTTGTTGCGCAATATTATGTTATAGGGCACATCGCAAAAAAGCTGCTTCCCGTTTGCCATACTCGCCGGGCAACCTGGAACAAGTAAACTACTCTGCCGTTTTGTGAGTGGCTCCAACAGCATTCGTACTGATGGTATAAATCGAACTAAATCGGATCTCAAGCGTTAATATAAATAACCTAGTTTTCCTAATGAAAAACCACCATCACATACAGGGTGCGGCAGAAAATAATGCGAAAATGTTCAAACTTGAGTATTGGGTTAATTCGTGTAGCTAGTGACTAATTTCTGTCGAAAGTGTATTTGTTTATGTTTACTTTCAAGTGCTGCATCCAAACATTCTATTTGTTTTATTGCAAATTCGTCAAAATGTTCGCGAAAGAAGTGATCACCAGTTTATTGCTCGCCCAGAAGAAGCCGACAGAGATTGCCAAGGTGATAGGGTGCCATTTGGCAACAGTTTACCGCATAAAAAAGTTCCTGCAGGATGGTCCTAAGCAGCGGAAGCCGGGAAGCGGACGTCCGCGCTTTGCACGCACGCCGAACGTGATCAAATCGGTCCGTGCAAAAAATGCTCGCAACCCGGTGCGTGCCATAAGAAAACTTGCAAAGGAAGCCAATATTTCGGAGAATCATCAAAGAAGACTTGCATGCATCTTCCAGAGCCAGAGTGAAACGCCACTTGATTACGGACCGGGTCAAGGAACTACGAGTGACTCGTTCCAAGAGATTGCATGCCTTGTTGAAGAAGGAAAAAAATGATAATCCTGCTCTCCGACGAAAAGCTTTTCAGCATTGATGCTGTGGCCAACAGCCGCACAGACCGGTTCATTTCACCGCAGAAAATGGAGAACATTCCGGAAAATGTGAAATTCAAATTTCAAACCAAACATCCGGCTGGTGTCATGATGTTTGGCTTGGTGGCGTCCAACGGTTTGAAAATGCCGCCTGTTTTCATTGATGCTGGAGTTAAAGAACTGTAGATCGGTATTTTAAAAAACCAAGTGCTTCTCTGGGTGAAGGCCAACTTCTCCGAGGACCAAAACGTTGTCCTACAGCAGGATGGAGCGCCGTGTCACACGTCCAATCGAACCCAACAATGGTTGAACGATAACATGAAGTTTTGGCCGAAGGATTTGTGGCCCCTAGCAGTCCAGATCATAATCTGTTGGATTATTCGATTTGGGCATATGTTGAAGCACGAGCCTGCAAAACATCACACCCTAGTGTGAAAATCCTGAAGTCAACCATAACACGCACATGGCAGTCAATGTCAGAGGACTACGTCCGAAAGGTATGCTCTGGCTTCCGGCGTCGGCTCGAGGATGTTATTAATAAAAATGGGGACACATTGAATAACTTGGTTTAAAAGGACTTTATAAAGATAACTGCGCTCGAAAATGTTGATATTTTGCTTGAATTAGTTGAAAATGTGATTTGAAAGAAATAGCACAAATTTTCGCATTATTTTCTGCCGCACCCTGTATTGTGAGTGGCCTCAATAGCACCCTTACTGTTGGCATAAATCGGAAATCGGTATTAATGTTTATATTTCTCAAAAGATAGCTTATCGTTTACCAAAACGAACTCTGCTGCCGCCCAATCCTGTTATCAGGATTCACATTCCAGTGATTTCTCGCAAAAGTGCAGAGGTGTTCTCGGCTTACAATAAAACGAGTATAACTTCAACATATTCCTACCCTTTCCTTCTTTGACCTGCATTCGGGCGGGCCGGCGCCGGTATTGCCTTAGTTTGGGATCACCAGTTGTTACACATTGAGGATGAATGTTAGTCCAAAGCATCATCTGTTGGTACTTTGTGTAATTACAGCTAATCTGGTAATAACGGAATAGCAGTCTCTGGCGGTCGATCATGCTCATATGAACAAAATATGTTGTTTAGATCTTGGGGTGACAGAATTCCATAAAAACCCCAATTGAAATTTTTCGATTTTTCCGCACATCACCTTCTAAAAATAGCAACAGAGCATCGTAGAACAATTTTTTCACAAATTATAAGCAAATTTCCTCAACAATACTAAAATAATAATCAGAAAAAACTTTCCGACAAAAATTTTCTCGGTAAAGGAAAAATGCAAAGGAAAGCCTTTCCAACTATGTTCCTAATAATTGGAAATTTTGAAGAAAATTAAATTCGGGAAATTTTTACAATGGTGTTTTTTTGTGTGTTGTTTCCAAGTGTTTCGACTCCCGTCAGAAGCGTCACAAACGCGCGGAAACCCACGCCACTTGCAGGAGAGAAAGTACTTCACCAAGAAGACTACGGTCGGCGTGAAGCAAAATAAAACTACTGAAATTAGAGCCATCCTCATCATGAGTTAGCATATTAGCAATTTGCACTAAGTCCAGAACGAGTGCAAATCTTAATCATCATTATTTGGCAGATCCGGCAACAAACAGTGCAGTTGTTGAATGTGCTATAAAGACCGTTGAAGATATCCCAATTCATCAAAATGTTTATCCATACCCTGCTGCACACGCTACTAAGGTGAATAACCAAATAGAAAAACTTCTTCAAGATATAATTATAAGGCCATCATGCTTAGCTTGGACATCTCCAGTTTGGATTGTTCCAAAGAAATCTGACGCTTTTGACCAGAAAAATGTTTCGAATGGTAGTAGAAGACAATCGAAAACTTAACGAAAGAACCATTTCAGATATGTACCCGGACTTACTCAGGAATAAGTTAAATATAGATCAAATTAAACGCCAAAACTTCTTCACAACCGTTGATTTAGCATCTGGATTCCACCAGATAAAAATTAAGGGATATGATGAGAAAACTGCTTACTCAATTCATAACATCAAGTGCGAATACACCCGCATGCCGTTCGGCCCAAAAAAATCTCCCGCATTTTTTCAACGCGCGAAAATTAACCCGATCCAAAACCTATAAAGCGACATAAATCATTCTTAGGAATGATGTGGTATCATAGAAGGTTTGAAAAAGATTTCGCAAAAATCTCAAAACCTCATACTAACCCTTTTACCGGAATATCATAAAGCAAATAACTAAGAAGCAAAACGTAGACTATGTACAATAATTTGTCAGCACTTACTAATTATTGAAGGAAATGTCGTCACTGAAGTAGGCAAATTTCATTTAATTATTCAGTGCCTTCAGAAACTGTACCAATAAATAGAAGAAGGCGAACACGAAACAATAAATTACCAGTGGGGTTCAATTCATCATTGAAAAATGTAAAGAACAAAAAACAAAAAGCACAAAACTCATGCAAAGAAAGAATTCAATAATGTAAAAACGAAATTGGAAAGTAACAATTTTCCCACTCGAATGCATTTCGACGAAAATCCTTCTAAAATCTGCAAGCTTGTTGCAAATTTCTTCCAAGAAGTAAATACCACATTCTCCGTAGAAGACCGCGATCACGACTTCTTTGCATTCATTCCCGAATTTTCCAACAATATATCTTTCAATCAATTATCTCCTCACGAAATTCTCAAGGCACTAAAAAACTTGGATGCTTCTAAGGCAGGGCTGGTAGAGGTTATCTGATGTATGAGTAAAGGGTGTCCACAGTTATATTGCATCAATTTAAACTCGTCCTCTGAAACAAGTCTCTCAAACGATTGGCATGAAATATTCAGGGAATAAAATGCAATGTATAATCTTGGTTTAAGTATTTTTATTTCACTGTATTTCTTTACCAAATCCAAAAGCCCGAACTTTCTTCTTAATACCACGCATAAGATTTTGTACAACGCTTGACCCGGCATTTTTTCCGCTTTCAATCATGACTTCAACATTTCCTGTTCTGTAGTGACAACTTTAGGATGCTTACGAAGTTCGTGCTTCATTATAGCCCAATATTTTTCAATTGGCCGCAACTCTGGAGAGTTTGGGGGATTAAGATCTTTCGGCACGAAATTGACACCATTCGTCTTGTACCACTCTAGAACATCCTTGGAGTAGTGACAAGAGGCTAGATCCGGCCAAAAAATTGTAGGAACGTTGTGTTCTGAGAAACGGAAGCAGTCGTTTTTTTAGGCATTCATTCATGTATACTTGACCATTTACAGTTGAAGTTGTCACGAAAGGCTTGCTCCGTTTACCACACGAACAAATCCCCTGCCAAATCATGAATTTCTTGGGGAACTTTGACACTTGCTGTTTCCTGAGAGACTCTGGAACATCGAACTTGTCTTTCGCAGTCACATATTGGTTGCCAATTTTTTTAGATCGTACTTATCAGCAGATTGCCTTTCCTCGTCCTCTTCTTTACGAAGAACCTCTAACTCCTTTTCTTTCTTTTCAATAGACAATTTTATGTTAATCATTTATTGCTAAGTTTGTAAGGAATTTAGCAGAAGTACGGAATTAAAGACGTTGAATTAAAGGTTGTGATTGTGATTAGAAGGTGAGGAAACTAACTAAATACTATCAAAGCTAATTTTATTGAATTCACTTGTTTGTCAGGCTAGATTGAGATTGAGCAATCGTTCGGAGGGTGATAAATAATATTGAGCACCTAATTAAAGGTAAATTACCATTATATTCAACAACATGCTAAATGAATTTCCTCTTCTAGCTTGAAGCTATAAGCTAGCAAGAGCGGCGCCTCATTTATTACTCTTATCGGAACATTTCTTCAAGAATTCGCCACGCGCGATGCCCAGAGAACATAAACTGGATGAGACGCCAGACCCTCTTACAACATTCAGTTGCGTGGCTTGCTAAAGACCAAACTCGGTAGATAATATCGTGGCAGTTGATCATTGTCACAGTTGGTGGCACTATGCGTGTGCAGGAGGGAATGAATCCATCGAAGATAGTTTTTGGGTTTGCCCCAAATGCTTACCCGCTGTTGCAATATCTGTGGCGACGACTTTCTCTACTACCAGAAGAGCGCGGGCGGAACTTAACCTGAAACGTTTGGCAGAGAAGAAGGAGCTGGAGAAAAAGCAGCTGGAATTGGCACTGGAAAAGAAATACATGGAGGAAAAGTATCGCCTGCTGGAACAAACACTGACAGAAGAAGAGGAAGAAACCCGAAGCGTCCGAAGTCCTCGCAGGGCGGTGAGTCGTTTGGAATTGAAGAAGGTTGGTGAACGATTGGGTGGAAAAATCCATCGGGGCATGCGGAGCAGATAATGAGCGAAAAGAGGAGGCAGCTGAGAAGCAGTTCAACGTGGACAGGTTCGATTCTTGCCAAGAAAGAAGATTGGATCAGGTAGGTGCTATTGGAGGGATCATCAAGAATGCACCCGAAGTCCAGCTGACCATGCTGTCAACTCAACAGAAGCAGAAGGGTAAGATAAGTCATTTCACACTGGAAGAATCCCGGACTCCGAAATTGACGCAACAGCAGGATGATCTTGACGATATGCTGAATAAACTGTAGCTACCGCCAAAGAATAAAATCCAGCCAACCGTACCCCCAACGTCGAAATTGAACAAAGGAGCCATACCCAAAGTACGATCGAGCGATGTCGTCGACCCTAATTGTCATTCACGTCGCCATGTATCGGATTCTAAGCAGCCGCGACCCAACGCGCCCTTGGAGGAGGAGCCCAGCGAAGGGCCAAAAGTATCGGCAATGCAGCAACAACCTATGCCAACGCAGGATATGATCCCGTCACAGCAGCAGCGTCCTATCGCGCCCTTGGAACAACCATCAAACACACTCGCACGTGGTGAGAGAACTAACCCACTGTTTCCTGGACTCACCACATCACAATTGTATCATTGCGAACCAACTCCAGGACAACTAGGAGCACGGCAAGTTTTACCACGTGATTTGCTGACCTTTACTGGCCAACCGGCTGATTACAATTACACGACTGAAGCATGTGGGTACAGCGATGGAGAAAATATGATCCGGCTCCAACGTTGTCTCAAAAGAGCAGCTTGGAAATCCGTAAGAAGCAGACTGATCCTGTCGGCTTCCATTCCTCACGTTATTGAGGCGTTGCGTATGCGCTACTGGCGATCAGAGCTTTTGATAGAGTCACTAATCGAACGGGTAAAATCATCACCTTCACCACAGGCTTACCGGCCGGAAACAATGATCGAATTTGGCACGATGGTACAAACGTTGTGTGACCATGTCATTGCTGCTAACTTGCTGGATCATCTGGCCAATTCGTGCTTATTGAAGGATCTGGTGGCGAAGCTACCGGCAGAATATCGCATGAAGTGGGCGAGTTGCAGGAGAAGCCAAGCATTGGTTGACATAAAGTCTTTCGCTACCTTCATGGAGGAGGGGTGGGGGTGGGGGGGGTGGGGGGGGGGGAAGGAGGGAGGGGGGGGGAAAAAAAAAAAAAAAAAGGGGGGGGGGGGAGAGGAGAGAAGAGGGGGGAAAGGGGGGGGGGGGAGGGAGGGGGAGTGGAGGGGGGGGGGGGGGGGGAAAGGGAGGAAAAAAGGGGGAAGGGTATAGGGGGGGGGGGGAGAGGGGGGGGGGGGGGGGGGGGGGGGGGGGGGGGGGGGGGGGGGGGGGGGGGGGGGGGGGGGGGGGGGGGGGGGGAGGGGGGGGGGGTTTTTGGGGGGGGGGGGGGGGGGGGGGTGGGGGGGGGGGGGGGGGGGGGGGGGGGGGGGGGGGGGGGGGGGGAAAAAGAGAAGGGGTTTGGGTGGGTGGGGGGGTGGGTTGTGTGTTGGGGGGGGGGAGGGTAAGGAAAAGGGGAAAGGGGGAAATTAAAAAGATATTAAAAAAAAATTTTAGGTTGGTGGGGGGGGGAAGGAAAAAATAAGAATAGGTGGGTAAAGGGTGTCCACAGTTATATTGCATCACTTTAAACTCGTCCTCAAAAACAAGTCTCTCAAACGATTGGCATGAAATATTCAGGGAATAAAATGCAATGTATAATCTTGGTTTAAGTATTTTTATTTCACTGTATTTCTTTACCAAATCCAAAAGCCCGAACTTTCTTCTTAATACCACGCATAAGATTTTGTACAACGCTTGAACCGACATTTTTTTCCGCTTTCAACCATGACTTCAACATTTCCTGTTCTGTAGTGACAACTTTAGGATGCTTACGAAGTTCGTGCTTCATTATAGCCCAATATTTTTCAATTGGCCGCAACTCTGGAGAGTTTGGGGGATTAAGATCTTTCGGCACGAAATTGACACCATTCGTCTTGTACCACTCTAGAACATCCTTGGAGTAGTGACAAGAGGCTAGATCCGGCCAAAAAATTGTAGGAACGTTGTGTTCTGAGAAACGGAAGCAGTCGTTTTTTTAGGCATTCATTCATGTATACTTGACCATTTACAGTTTAAGTTGTCACGAAAGGCTTGCTCCGTTTACCACACGAACAAATCCCCTGCCAAATCATGAATTTCTTGGGGAACTTTGACAATTGCTGTTTCCTGAGAGACTCTGGAACATCGAACTTGTCTTTCGCAGTCACATATTGGTTGCCGGGAATTTGTTTAAAGTCCGCTTTTACGTGTGTTTCATCGTCCACGATGCAGCAGTGTGGCTTCGTCAACATTTGTGTGTACAGCTTACGCGCACGTGTTTTAGCTGTCCTATTCTGTTTTTTATTGCGGTTTGGACCTTTCTGAATTTTGAATGAACGGAGCCCGGCTCGTTTCTTGGCTTTCTGCACGAAACGTTTGGTCAAGTGCAGCTTTTTCGCGACATCTCGAACGGAACAGTTGGGTTTGCGTTTAAAGGCAGCAACCACTCGCTTGTAATCCTTCACACAGTACGGAACACTTTTTCTACCACTCACCTTCTTCCGATCGACAGTTAAACGTTCCCCGAAACGTTTTATGACACGATACACTGTAGACTGGTGAATTTTCAACATCTTTCCCATGGCTCGGTGCGAAAGAAGTGGGTTGTCGAGGTGCGTGTGCAAAATGTTCTCGCGCACTTGCTGTTCCTTCGACTACATTTTCGAAACTACGACACATTTCACAATGAAACTCACTTAGTGTAAACAATACACGCTGAAGTCATTTCACCCAAAATTTCGTTGAAATCAACCCAAAGGGCGAAATATTACAGCTTATTGAAATGATGCAATTTAACTGTGGACACCCTTTAGTGACCGAAATGTTGAAAATAGTGACCAAATAGTGACTTAGAGGACATAAAAAAGTGATCATATAGTGACTTTGGGATGGTTAGAAATTTATCAAAAGTGACCATATTGAGCGTTTCCTATTCGTTTGGAATCCTAGCAATTAAACCTGTGATAAGACGGGCCTTTTTTCTCTACAGCTTCTTGAACATGATCGGCAGATCGTTTTTGCGATGACTGTTGCTGTCTAACAGTTGACACTCTCTCAGGCATTGCTTGAGCAAGCTCCACTTCCGCTATATTATGCTTCTCAATGGCTTTTTTATGCGTGTGCAGGAGTGAATGAATCCATCGAAGATAGTTTTTGGGTTTGCCCCAAATGCTTACCCGCTGTTGCAATATCTGTGGCGACGACTTCCTCTACTACCAGAAGAGCGCGGGCGGAACTTAACCTGAAACGTTTGGCAGAGAAGAAGGAGCTGGAAAAAAAGCAGCTGGAATTGGCACTGGAAAAGAAATACATGGAGGAAAAGTATCGCCTGCTGGAACAAACACTGACAGAAGAAGAGGAAGAAACCCGAAGCGTCCGAAGTCGTGGCAGGGCTCTGAGTCGTTTGGAATTGAAGAAGGTTGGTGAACGATTGGGTGGAAAAATCCATCGGGGCATGCGGAGCAGATAATGAGCGAAAAGAGGAGGCAGCTGAGAAGCAGTTCAACGTGGACAAGTTCGATTCTGTCCAAAAAAGTTGATTGGATCAGGTAGGTGCTATTGGAGGGATCATCAAGAATGCACCCGAAGTCCAGCAGACCATGCTGTCAACTCAACAGAAGCAGAAGGGTAAGATAGGTCATTTCACACTGGAAGAATCCTGGACTCCGAAATTGACGCAACAGCAGGATGATCTTGACGATATGCTGAATAAACTGCAGCTACCGCCAAAGAATAAAATCCAGCCAACCGTACCCCCAACGTCGAAACTGAACAAAGGAGCCATACCCAAAGTACGATCGAGCGATGTCGTCGACCCTAATTGTCATTCACGTCGCCATGTATCGGATTCTAAGCAGCCGCGACCCAACGCGCCCTTGGAGGAGCCCAGCGAAGGGCCAAAAGTATCGGCAATGCAACAACAACCTATGCCAACGCAGGATATGATCCCGTCACAGCAGCAGCGTCCTATCGCGCCCTTGGAACAACCATCAAACACTCTCGCACGTAGTGAGAGAACTAACCCACTGTTTCCTGGACTCTCCACATCACAATTGTATCATTGCGAACCAACTCCAGGACAACTAGGAGCACGGCAAGTTTTACCACGTGATTTGCTGACCTTTACTGGCCAACCGGCTGATTACAATTACACGACTGAAGCATGTGGGTACAGCGATGGAGAAAATATGATCCGGCTCCAACGTTGTCTCAAAAGAGCAGCTTGGAAATCCGTAAGAAGCAGACTGATCCTGTCGGCTTCCATTCCTCACGTTAATGAGGCGTTGCGTATGCGCTACTGGCGATCAGAGCTTTTGATAGAGTCACTAATCAAACGGGTAAAATCATCACCATCACCACAGGCTGACCGGCTGGAAACAATGATCGAATTTGGCACGATGGTACAAACGTTGTGTGACCATGTCATTGCTGCTAACTTGCTGGATCATCTGGCCAATCCGTGCTTATTGAAGGATCTGGTGGCGAAGCTACCGGCAGAATATCGCATGAAGTGGGCGAGTTGCAGGAGAAGCCAAGCATTGGTTGACATAAAGTCTTTCGCTACCTTCATGGAGGAGATCGTGGCTGATGCGTACAGTGTATCATCGTATGCAGGGACTGGAAACCTGGACAGGCGTGGAAAGTCAAAACAACAAGATCAGAGTTTGGTACACACGACCGACTCATACAGAGATGAGGGAAATAAGATCGTTGACCATGATTGAGGAAGGGTTGGCGATCAAGTTGGGTGTTGACGGTTATAACCACCCACTCTGCTTAAAATGGACGGCTAACATGACACGTCATGAAAAAAATCCAGACGCGTTTCATTTGAAGTATCCGGTCTTTGCCAATCCAGACGCGTTTCATTTGAAATATCCGGTCTTTGCAAAAGAAAGCGTTTCCAAATGTCAAATGAGGGAACCATCGAGCCGTTAGACTTCCCTGGTTAGGGTTACCAATCCAGAGTCTACAAGTCTAACAATTGGATCAACGATACCAGCACCTGCGAGGGTTACCAGTTCGAAGCTACAGCGAGGCAACTCCACAACTTTTGATCGGTTTGGACAACCTGAGACTTGCCGTCCCATTGAAGTCACGCGAGGGTCACTATGATGAACCAACTGCGGTAAAAACCGGGCTCGGGTGGTGTTTGTTCGGCGGTAGACGCTCTTCAGATGCTGTGTGTCACTTTCATCTTTGCGAGTGCAATAATGATCGCTCGATGGATGCAACCATGAAGGCTTATTTCACCACCGAGGAGGTGGGCATTCAACGAACGGCGGCTGTTATGTCAACGGAAGACAAACGAGCGTTAGAGATCCTCCAGCAAACAACTGTGCGTGTGGGCGATCGCTTTGAGTCTAGAATGCTCTGGAAATACGACGACTTTGAGTTTCCAGACAGTTTTCCGATGGGTGTTCGGCGGCTTGAATGCCGAGAACGAAAAATGACAAAAGATTCAACTATGATGACCAGCATAATGCAGAAAAATGAAGAATATCAAAACAAGGGCTATGCTCACCGTGCTACTAAAGAGTTGCTGTCTGGAGACCCACGTCACACGTGGTACTTACCGTTGGGGGTGGTGACCAACCCGAAAAAACAGGGCAAGGTCCGACTAATTTTGGACGCCTCAGCCAAGGTAGATGGCGTTTCGCTTAATACGTTTCTCTTGAAAGGACCTGATCAACTAGCTGCAATGCCTTCAGTGCTCTTCTGCTTCCGCCAGTACCCGATATCAGAGAAATGTTCCATCAAATTGGCACTAGGGACAAAGAAAAAAGCGCGCAACGATTTATATTCCGCACGGACCCAACGCAAGCTCCGGATATCTTCATCATGGATGTGGCAATATTTGGGTCGCCAAGCTCCCCAGCCATCGCCCAGTACGTAAAAAAATGGAACGCACAACAGTTTGCAGACCGGTTTCCACGAGCGGTACAGGGGATAGTCCACAACCACTATGTGGGCGATTACCTCGATAGCTTTGAGGATGAGAGTGAAGCGTTGAAAGTGGCAAATGAAGTTCGAGCGATTCACAAATACGGTGGATTCGATATTCGGAATTGGTGTTCCAACCGACCGGATGTACTGGAAGGCTTGGGTGAAAAGACGAAAACCGCTGAGAAGGAGCTTAACCAAGAAAGCAAAGCAGATCAATCAGAGCGTGTGTTGGGCATGCATGAAATTTTGGAACCGACCAGCCGTGAGGAGTGGCGCTGGGTTCCCTCAAAGATGAATCCTGCAGACGAAGCCATTAGGTGTGGTGCTGATCCAACCACATCTATCCACAGCTCATGGTACAATTGTAAGGCACATTGTGAACCCCTCTAAAAATAACAGTTTTGGTATAACAGTCTTAGTATAACAGTAATTCAAAATGAAAGATTCAAAGCACATTGATCGGTAGGTGATGAAACTATTGAAAGCTTTTTAAAAAAAAACATTGTGAGAACCTCCACCCGGATCTCATTTAAGTCTGCAGGCATGGGGCAAAATAATCTACTTTCGGCTTCAAGGTCTCGGCAATAAAAAAAAAACAAACAACCCATACAAAATAATTTTGAAAAGATATGTGGGCATCGGTATTGCGAGAAAGAGATGCTAAAAGGGACCTAGCAATGACGAAAAGGAGATGGTTGAATGTAGCAATAGCGTTCCATATAAAATAGGTTGTATTGTGCGGAGTTTTTTGTGTTGTTGCGGTGAGAACATGAGATTTGATATTCCGGACCATTTCTGTGCAATTCTTTCAACACCGAACGGATCAAAGTTGGCTTACCTTAAGGAAAACTTAATTTAGTGGAGACTATATATTACTATTTGTATGTTGAGTATCCTGTTTAGCAAGGACTAGTAATTCTAATAATTAGTTATAATTATTCAAGTGAAAGGTTATAAACTAGGGAACAACGTACTAGTTCGTCTAGCCACGTCACGTGTGACAAGTGGCGAAGGTAAGCCATTAGAAAAACATTAGAAAACCATTAGAAAATCATTAGAAAACCCTTAGAAAAGCATTGTGGTATTGGGGAAATAACACGATTATTCGTTGATCAGGCGAATTGGCAATCCCGCCGATCAACGCGGGTGTCTCCCTAGGTTCGGAAACGCGACCGTCGAACCCCAAACTCCCCTTCGACACGCGAGCGATCTGTAACACCACCCCAACCGCCTCTAGTGTGAGCTTTGGATCATCCCGTGAAAGTGTGTACGTAACGGCTCCGACGTGTCCGTTGAACGTTACTTCACGTGTTCAAAAACCAATCGGACGCCACCTTTCCTTTGGGTCCAAAACTACAGTCGCCATCTTGAGAGTCGGTTCGTTGAGAGTGGGAATCTTCACTTGTTGGAAGGGATTAGTGCTGATACATCGTGCGGCGGCTTCGATAACGCCGTTGCTTCTACACACCGTTGTCAACGAAAACATCGCGTGCGCTTGTGTCACGTCGCGCAGAACGGCTACGACATAAAGATCGCACGATGTGGTCACGTGAAAGTATCACGCGTCTCCATGATCCTGCCCCCACCACATGCTGAAGAAGCTGATTAAGGTTTGAGAGTGTACATATGTGAATGTAGTTTTAAGAGAAAACCAAAAACCGTCTAGACTTGTTAAATGAGTGACGTCACCTTCAGTTCGGATGTGATAGGCCTTTGTAAATAGAAAGTTAAAACCTAATAGAAAATGAATTTTGAACGCACCTAGTAGTTCTTTCTGAAGGTTGATGAGTTGAATGGTAATTGCTCGGACGTTTCTTCCTTTAATTTAATCTCCGTAGAGCTATCGAATTTCAACCGTCTACGAATTTGATTCATTTAGGTCCAAATTCGGTTACATGCAAGAATTTAAGATTTGGTTGTCCCACTGTTGGTTAGTCTGAGTGAATTCGGGTGTTTGAGAAACTAATTAACCTGCCCTATTGAAAGAGCCTCTGCCGGGTCTTCGAAAAAGCATCCGTAGCCTCTCCCTGCGGAGAGTGGCGCTTAAGCTGCAGATTATTGAGCACACTCGTTACATTTTGGCGCCCAACGTGAGGCCCGAAAAATTAGATTGGAATTGTTAGTAGCTGCATTGGAATTAAGTTTCAACGTGAGACTTCTATTTAGCGTACGGTATAAAATTACAGTTTTCTTGAAGTGTAAACCCAATTTTACTCTAGGAAATAAAATTCATCCCTACCCACTTCTTCTTTGGCGAGAACAAAACATTTTGCTTTATCAAGTTTGAATTCGAATAGAAAAAAAATTTCAAAAGAAGAGCCGAGTTCCGAAACAGTTATTTTTTTCGATGTAGATCATTACACGGAATACATTAACCTCACTTTTTTGACAGTTCAGGAAGCTTGTTTTCCAGGTGTTAGAATTTGAACCGCTCAAACGAAATTTTTCATTGACTTTTTTTTTGATTTAGAATGATTAGATTCAGGAAATGATTTAGTAATAAGCACTGGTTTCTGTTTTACTTTAATCGTATTAAATTTACTTTAATCGTATTAAATTTAGATCACAAAATCTCAAACCGATCTTATCGAAAATATCCTAAGTCTACGTAAACAAGCTCCCTGAACTGTCAAAACTGCATTGATGACGCCATCGCGCAATGATCTATTCATGTGCTCGAATATTTGATGGTTTTGACAGTCAGTATGAACAGCTAACAGAGGAAGAAAAATTGAACGAAGAAAATACAGACCTCCTGCCAAAAAAAAAAATTATACGCGTAGCCAAAACGACAAAACGGGATAAGGAGATTTCGAAACATCCTTGCTTGTACCAAATAACAATAAAGGAGAATTCCAACAAGATAGCTAAATATTTGATTTAAAGCCGTTTTCGGTTATTGTGGTAATGCTACACTGGTATCGCTTCTTATAATTACAAAAAAAAAACGGCTGTCGAAATATTAATTTGCAAATAAAATTGTTGTAACTGGGCGACGAATATGACCTCAGTATCACCAAAAAGCGAAAAAGTTAACGAGAGAGATTAATTCTAAGGTTATTAGGTTTTCTTATGTCTAATCCCCTTTCTTTCAAACGCATAGGACGAATGTAAATTGTTTTGATAGGGAAACGTTTGCCTGACAGCAAGTCCTATAGTTTCTATGCGCTTGAAAGAGAAAAGAGATTAGACGTCATAACACACGTTGCGACACACTTCGAGAATGAGCCAAGATATTCATAGAAGGTAAATTAATTGACACACTCTAGAATTTCACAGATCGTTATGGATGTACACGCTAAGATAGGAATAACTAGAGGTTCGATGATAATCACACACAACCTAAATTATAATTAATCATGTGAACATAAAATCCCGGTTTTTTCCCGGTTTCTCCCGGTTTTTTTAAATCCCCGGTTAATTCCCGGTTTTCCCGGTTCTGTGGCCACCCTGAAAATTGTTTTTATGACATGCAAACATATATGTAAGTAAACAAATCGTATAGAATGCCAATATATAGCTTATACGTGCAAAAATGGAGGCCAATGTCATTGTCTCGGATGATCTGGGGGTCAATTGCTCCATGGGCCTTGCCCACGAGCGCCTTGTCTAGATAGTGCAGCTTTGTGGCAGCTGAGTCGGTGATGCACTTATCTGCTATATCGCGGAACATCTGCCGAAACTTAAACCAATTTTCGTACTTGCCATCAAAACTTGGCAGTGCTGACTGCTGCAAAACTATCGTCGGAGTAAATCGCACCGCTGAATTAATACTGCTACCACTTGGTTGATTAGTCTGCACTGAAGCTTGCATGACGGCTGCTTGAGCTGCTTTGAGTCGCTGTCTTGGCATCGTCATAGTCTGCAATCATTTGGCAGACAGCAATCCTTGCAAATTCGTATAACTCAAATTCTGCTTTCTGGGACGGCTCGGCCAAATAGATTTTATTCTGATACTCGTTGTACTCATCATAGGCACCGACTACGGTCTTCAGGTAGGTATTCATAGCGTGGACACTGAATTTGGTGTGATCAAGGTTTGCTGCTTCAATCACCCTTATAATTCGATCAACTTTTCCTTTGGCTGTCTCGCAACACTGGCTGTAAGCAGCGATAGCTTCCATCACTTCGGCTTTTTCCCGCTTCTCCATCTGCTCTTGCTTCTGCTCGCTGACAGTCGTGACTGGTGTCGAAAATGATTGAAGCGGTGTTTGATAGTTTAGCTTTTTTAGGCATTTCAATTATTTTTTCTTTTTTCTTCAAAATCACTTTTGTTCACACCCTTCTTCTTTTTAAACACTTTTCATACGTCATCTCTTGGAATCACTAGTTTTTCTACCCGAACCGGACACAAACCGTTATCAAAATGGCGTCGGCATATTTCCAAAAAACGACGAGAATTCAATCACTTTCTTTCATTTCCTGCACTTTACTAAAGCACAGAATCAAATCTCTTCTTCTAACTTGATCCAGACAGTCCGAATCTCTCGGCGAGCCTGCTTTTCGGTCACTTTTCCCGGCACGTCTTACACGAGCCGGAATCAATTTATTTTGGCCTGCTACACCGTAACGAACGACCTGGAATCAATTTTCGGCAAGCCTTTTTTTTCGGACGCTCTGAAATACCTCTTTCCCGATGCCGTCTACGCAAATCGGGATCAAATGTTTTCCGACTCGGTTGACTCGAATCGAAACATAAAATTAAGCTTGTTTTCCAGGTGTTAGAATTTGAACCGCTCAAACGAAATTTTTCATTGACTTTTTTTTTGATTTAGAATGATTAGATTCAGGAAATGATTTAGTAATAAGCACTGGTTTCTGTTTTACTTTAATCGTATTAAATTTACTTTAATCGTATTAAATTTAGATCACAAAATCTCAAACCGATCTTATCGAAAATATCCTAAGTCTACGTAAACAAGCTCCCTGAACTGTCAAAACTGCATTGATGACGCCATCGCGCAATGATCTATTCATGTGCTCGAATATTTGATGGTTTTGACAGTCAGTATGAACAGCTAACAGAGGAAGAAATATTGAACGAAGAAAATACAGACCTCCTGCCAAAAAAAAAAAAAATTAAACGCGTAGCCAAAACGACAAAACGGGATAAGGAGATTTCGAAACATCCTTGCTTGTACCAAATAACAATAAAGGAGAATTCCAACAAGATAGCTAAATATTTGATTTAAAGCCGTTTTCGGTTATTGTGGTAATGCTACACTGGTATCGCTTCTTATAATTACAAAAAAAAACGGCTGTCGAAATATTAATTTGCAAATAAAATTGTTGTAACTGGGCGACGAATATGACCTCAGTATCACCAAAAAGCGAAAAAGTTAACGAGAGAGATTAATTCTAAGGTTATTAGGTTTTCTTATGTCTAATCCCCTTTCTTTCAAACGCATAGGACGAATGTAAATTGTTTTGATAGGGAAACGTTTGCCTGACAGCAAGTCCTATAGTTTCTATGCGCTTGAAAGAGAAAAGAGATTAGACGTCATAACACACGTTGCGACACACTTCGAGAATGAGCCAAGATATTCATAGAAGGTAAATTAATTGACACACTCTAGAATTTCACAGATCGTTATGGATGTACACGCTAAGATAGGAATAACTAGAGGTTCGATGATAATCACACACAACCTAAATTATAATTAATCATGTGAACATAAAATCCCGGTTTTTTCCCGGTTTCTCCCGGTTTTTTTAAATCCCCGGTTAATTCCCGGTTTTCCCGGTTCTGTGGCCACCCTGAAAATTGTTTTTATGACATGCAAACATATATGTAAGTAAACAAATCGTATAGAATGCCAATATATAGCTTATACGTGCAAAAATGGAGGCCAATGTCATTGTCTCGGATGATCTGGGGGTCAATTGCTCCATGGGCCTTGCCCACGAGCGCCTTGTCTAGATAGTGCAGCTTTGTGGCAGCTGAGTCGGTGATGCACTTATCTGCTATATCGCGGAACATCTGCCGAAACTTAAACCAATTTTCGTACTTGCCATCAAAACTTGGCAGTGCTGACTGCTGCAAAACTATCGTCGGAGTAAATCGCACCGCTGAATTAATACTGCTACCACTTGGTTGATTAGTCTGCACTGAAGCTTGCATGACGGCTGCTTGAGCTGCTTTGAGTCGCTGTCTTGGCATCGTCATAGTCTGCAATCATTTGGCAGACAGCAATCCTTGCAAATTCGTATAACTCAAATTCTGCTTTCTGGGACGGCTCGGCCAAATAGATTTTATTCTGATACTCGTTGTACTCATCATAGGCACCGACTACGGTCTTCAGGTAGGTATTCATAGCGTGGACACTGAATTTGGTGTGATCAAGGTTTGCTGCTTCAATCACCCTTATAATTCGATCAACTTTTCCTTTGGCTGTCTCGCAACACTGGCTGTAAGCAGCGATAGCTTCCATCACTTCGGCTTTTTCCCGCTTCTCCATCTGCTCTTGCTTCTGCTCGCTGACAGTCGTGACTGGTGTCGAAAATGATTGAAGCGGTGTTTGATAGTTTAGCTTTTTTAGGCATTTCAATTATTTTTTCTTTTTTCTTCAAAATCACTTTTGTTCACACCCTTCTTCTTTTTAAACACTTTTCATACGTCATCTCTTGGAATCACTAGTTTTTCTACCCGAACCGGACACAAACCGTTATCAAAATGGCGTCGGCATATTTCCAAAAAACGACGAGAATTCAATCACTTTCTTTCATTTCCTGCACTTTACTAAAGCACAGAATCAAATCTCTTCTTCTAACTTGATCCAGACAGTCCGAATCTCTCGGCGAGCCTGCTTTTCGGTCACTTTTCCCGGCACGTCTTACACGAGCCGGAATCAATTTATTTTGGCCTGCTACACCGTAACGAACGACCTGGAATCAATTTTCGGCAAGCCTTTTTTTTCGGACGCTCTGAAATACCTCTTTCCCGATGCCGTCTACGCAAATCGGGATCAAATGTTTTCCGACTCGGTTGACTCGAATCGAAACATAAAATTAACTAACTTCACGCAGTCATCCCTATCCGGATCTCCGGATACACTGATACACTGCTCAAAAGTAAATCTTATTTCTATTGTTTTTTTTTTTTGCAGTAACAAGGTCCTTTTCCAGCATCAAGACCTTTTGTGCCATTAAAATCTCTTGAACAGTGATGTTTTCAACTGATACGTCATTTTGATGTTCAAGTAGGTAGGAAAAATAGTTAAGGTCAAGAATATCGTTGGATTTCTTATAGATATTTTGAAAAAAGCGTGCAAACTGATTACAAATATCTCCGCTATCAGAACCATCAAACTCTTTAAACTGCATGCGCGATGGAAAGTTACACGTTTTCATTGTTTCCTTCGTGAAGTTAAAGAACGCCTTTGGATCGGATTTTATATTATTTTCTACTCTTGTATTGTACCTTTCATATGCTGATATGCATATGCTGACAGATATTAATGTATTTATCTAAATTTGGTAAACTTTTGATTTTTTTGTATGCTTTGTGAGCTTTTTGTTTCCTGTTTTTGAGATTTTTGATTTCACGTGTATACCATACCGATTGTTTATAGCTTGTTAGTATTCTCTTCTTTTTCTTTGGAACGTAATCGTCAATAATTGCCTATAGATTATTACAAAATATGTCTACGGCCTTGTTCATGTCTTTTTCATTTTTTTAAGGTTCTGCCAATCTATATAGTTTTTTGTTAATTTCAGCATAGTTTATGTTTTAGAAATCGTAAACAAGTTCGTAATCAGTATCCTCTGGACGTGAGGATGAGAATCTGAGAATAATGAGTATTCGATAGCAGTATGATTTTTTTCATTCTTCCATAGTGGATCTAAAGCAGGTCTAAAGAGAATCTGAGAATAATGAGTATTCGATAGCAGTATGAAATTTTTCATTCTTTTATAGACCCACTAAGCTTCATCAATACTAAAATCTTCAGTACAATTAGTAAAAACAAAATCTAAATAGCAGTCAAGCTGGTTCCGAACATGATTAATTTGATGAAGTCCTAGGTGGCTGATTCTATCAAAAATAAGTTGTAATGTTTTATTTTCTCCTACAATTGGAAGCAGTAAAGATTCGTTATCATTATCGTGAATAAAATCAACTGTTTTCTGATTGAAATCTCCATAAATGTGAACCTTGGTTTGAGGCTCCAAAACTTGAAATCTAGATTCCGCGATGTTTAAAAATTTGTCATATGAAGCTTTTTTAGCCGTATGTGGAGGCAAGTAAACAGATACAAAAAGATGAAATTCATCATTTATCATTACTTTTACCTACACGTCTTCAAACTCTTGATGTTTTTCACTAGGGATTATTTCGGCTTGGAGGTTTGCATTGACGGCAATAAGCACACCACCACCAGATTTTTTCTCTGATAATGTCAAGCCACGGTCACATCTAAATACATTAAATTTGCTACCAAAAACTTCCTCACTTTTGATTTCATCGGAACTTGTCTCAGTTCCTAATATGATATCGTATAGACAACCGTTAATTTTATTTCGAACTTCGTTAATTTTGTGTGCATACGATTAAAATTTTGACAATTTGACAACTATTGTTTCAGTTAATTCTATTTTATTATATTCACAAGACTCACTTGAAGAATGAGGAATTACCTCATGTGGATCAGCTTCCTCAAATAAGCGCGTCAAATCTATGAAGTCTTCCTCTGAAGAGGGCGTCAGTTTCGACGAAAACACGTATGTCTGCTTGTGCACGCCTTACACGATGTCGATGAGCTCCCATGGGCCCTACAAGATAAGTTTGAAGGGATGCTCATTGGGTACGGATTTAAAGTTTCCCCTTTTTGAGATTGAATCTGCGGTACATAGTTACTCGGCGGTTTAGAGAAACGATCTCTTGCTTATGCGAGAAGCTCTCGATCAGTCGGAAGGCTTTTAAAACTGTTCTGGTTTCTGAAGTTGAGATAACTAGAGTTGTTGTATTCTCGCATAGAATTCGCATGCATATTGCAGCTAGCCTCTGTATCTAAAGACAGTTGATTAAGTTGGCTTATTTAGTTATTTATATTGCGCAGGTCAGTTGATAATTCTGACGTCAACCCTTTTTACGGTGTATGTACCTTTTTCCGCGGTGGGGGCCGCGCCGGGTCAAAAAAAGAAGTAAAATGGTTTTCTGGCAACTCTGCTACCCGCAAAAAAAGTGGTGTTTGCAGCGGCAAAAAAAAAAATAAAATATATGAGTGTTTTTTGTTTTTTTTTTTGGGGGGGAGAAGAAAAGAAAAAAAGAAAAAGAGAGAGAGGGGAAACGGAAAGAGAGGATCGTCAGTTAGAAAGCAAATCTGTTGACGATATACTTTCCTGCTCTTCGTCCATCCTCGATAAATCTGATAACTACGGCGATGACGACGACTTCGAAGATGGCATCAATGTGACATTTTTGTCATCTCCACCACCAACAATAGTTCCCCAAGAACCAGCTGAGCAGCTTAATGCCTCATCTTCTCATCGATCCAAGGGAACACTGGGGAAAAAAATAAGTGGAGCTGGTCAAAAACGCTTCAAAAAGTTTTTGAAAAGTGGGCATAGCCGCGATGAAGCTTTCTGCTTGGCACAAATACCACTGAAGCAAACAGATCCATCCAAGCGTCCAAGAAGTGCAGAACTAAACGAGTCAAATACTAGCGGCAATCCAAAACCCGCCAAAATTCCCCGCAATAATCGAGGTGCTTACAAACCACCGGTTAGCTCAGTGCAACATCGCAACAATACGATTCAATCGGGACACTCAGGTTCTTTTAGAACTGAGGGTAAGATCAACCCGTCCTACACAGACGTTGCCAATTATGTGAAGTTGGGTGTTCTTTCAAAAGGATACCCTAACATAGAGCTAACAACGGCACAATTGGTTGCTAAGCAAAACGCAATCCTGGCAAGGGTTTCAGGACAACAAAAAGAACCACTGAAATCAAAATTTGGTGATTGTGTGTTCAAGTCGGGTTATTTAGTGATAATCTGCAAAAACCAGGAAACTGCAAACTGGCTAAAAAGCGTCATCTCTATGATAATCCCCTGGTCAGAAGCAGAACTTATAGCGGTTGATGAGAAAGAAATCCCGCAATCAGAAATAATTATTGGGTTTTTTCCTTGGAGTGTGGAGGACAGCAATAGAGAGATTCTAACACTCCTAGAAAGCCAAAACGATGGGTTAAATGTTGATGCATGGAGAATACTACAGCGTAGCATTATAAACCAAAGACATATTGAACTAGTTTTCACCGTCGATGGAGTGTCGTTAAACTCCATCAAAAAGAGTGAATATACTCTGGATTTTAAATTTGGAAGTGCCAATCTTCGAAAGAAATTCCAAAAGAAAAATCAACTCACTGAAAGACCAGGAAGTAGGGATGACTGTGGCTCCCATACAACCCACACAGGCACTGGCGATGACAAGATGATCGTAGATCAGATTGAACAAATCCCAGGAGCAAGTGGAGTTGGGAGCACAAAATCAAACCGTAAAACTACTGGCCACAGTGCAACTACAGTCGGCGGTAAAAGAAGTGATGGAACAGAAAATAGTAGGTAGGGCCGACAGAAAATATGGATAACTGGGGCTCTCAAACATCACAAATAGGCACTGGTGGTAACAAGATGATCGTAGATCACATTGAAGAAACCCCAGAACCAAGTGGAGTCAAGAGCACACGATCAACCCGTAAATCTTTTGGCCGCACTACCGATACAGTTGGCGTTAAGAAAAGCGATGAAAAGCCGACAAAGCAAGGATTGAAGCCTGAATATCGTGATTTGAAGATCCGAGATGTTAAAAATCAAAACAAGGGGAGCCACACAACCAAGATTGGGGAAGATTTAAATCCCCAGGCAAACGGTGAACAACAACCTCGTCATGGATAAAAAAATCAAATTCATTCAAGTGAATCTTCATCACGCAAAGGGAGCAACAGCTGTACTCTGCAAAAGATTCACAGAGCGCAAACTGGATATCGCTCTTATCCAGGAGCCATGGACAAATAACAGTAGGATATTGGGAGTTCCTACAACTTCTTGTAAGTTAATCTACAATGAAGGACAGCTAGCTCCAAGAGCGGCAATCTTAGTGAGTGGAATAGTAAACATAGTTCCAATTACAGAATTCATCAAAAGAGACATAGTTGCGGTCATGATGGAGGTGCCAACAACTCAAGGAAAAACGGAAATATATGTTGCGTCAGCATACTTTCCAGGAGACGTGGGAGAAGTACCTCCAGCAGAAGTAGCGGAGTTTGTTTCGTTCTGCAAGAAACAAAATAAGGCGTTTATAATTGGTTGTGATGCAAATGCTCATCACACCATATGGGCTAGTACGGGCATCAACAAGAGAGGTGAGTACCTTTTAGAGTATATTTCCAACAATGAGATCGACATATGTAACAGAGGAGATGCACCTACTTTTGTAAATGCAATTAGACAAGAAGTTCTTGATTTGACATTGTGTAGTCCGATTATCTCTGACAAAATCAAAAATTGGCATGTATCTGATGAAGTATCTTTGTCTGATCACATGCAAATATTATTTGAATATAGAGCTGATCAACAACTCATACAAACTATAAGGGATCCTAGGAAGACAAACTGGGAAACTCTACAATTCAGTGTTAACAACGAACGTACGCTAATAGTTAGCACAAATTCTCGAAAAGAACTAGAAGAAAGTTCTAAACAACTTTCAAATATGATCCAAAATGCTTTTAACGAAAGTTGCGTTGCTAAGGAACGCTCTACTAATAGGGATGTACCATGGTGGAATAACAAGTTACAAAAACTTCGTAAAAAAAACCCGGAAAATGTTTAACTGGGCTAAAAAAAACACAACAGTGGGGTTCATATAAGCAATCCCTCACGGATTACAATAAGGAAATACGGAGATCAAAGAGGATACATTGGAGGCATACATGTAAAAACATTGAAAGTACTCCAGCAACTGCCAGGTTGCAGAAAATCCTCGCTAAAGATCATTCCAATGGGGTTGGGACTTTGAAAAAAAAAAAGGATGGCTCTTCTACTAATTCTGTTACTGAAACACTAGAGATGATGATGGAAACACATTTTCCTTGTTCTATTATTAGCTCAAGCGAAAATCAAGGTACATGCGCATCAATAACTGGCATCAATGAAACCAGGAAGGGTTCGAATCGACTGAGCATGAAAGAACCAGGGATGATGCTAGTACTTTAGCCAACATCATATTCAGCAATAGCAAAGTGGATTGGGCGATTAACTCCTTTGAATCCTTCAAGTCTCCTGGTAGGGATGGAATTTTTCCTGTACTACTACAGAAGGGAAAGGCGATTTCAACACCCATTCTCACAAATCTTTTTCAAGCTAGCCTAATATTGGGCTACATTTCAACAGCGTGGCGACAAGTGCGGGTAACTTTTATACCCAAGGCCAATAAAATGGATAAAAGCTCACCGAAATCCTTCAGGCCGATAAGCTTATCATCCATCCTGCTAAAAACAATGGAAAAAATAATCGATGAACACATCAAGTCATCATATCTGGTTAAAACTCCTCTGAGTTTGCATATCAGGAGGGTAAATCATCAATAACAGCACTACACACGGTTGTTACAAAACTAGAAAAATCTTTTGAAGCAAAAGAAATTTCACTAGCTGCTTTCCTTGATATCGAAGGTGCATTCAATAACACATCTCATGAGTCAATGATCACAGCTATGAGGAAACGTGATTTCGACAAATGCATTGTTGATTGGATTGCAGAGATGTTATCAAAAAGAGAAATATCAGCGAGCCTCGGAAGCTCATTCATCAGTGTTAGAGCAATTAAAGGGTGCCCGCAAGGAGGCGTGTTATCACCTCTATTGTGGTCTTTAATAGTTGATGATCTTCTCAAAAATCTGATAGCTCTAGGCTTCGAAATAGTTGGCTTCGCAGATGATATAGTTATAAAAGTACGTGCAAAATGTGACGGTATCATCCGGAACATGGTGGGGAGCCCACCTGGTAGATCTGATAAAGCTGTATCGTACAACGATTCTGCCGGTTCTCGAGTACGGTAGCTCCGGTTTTCAATCCGCCGCGAAAACTCATATTCTGAAGCTGCAGCGTATCCAGTATCGTTGTCTTCATATCGCGTTAGGCTGCATGAACTCAACTCATACTATGAGTTTGGAGATATTAGCAGTAGTTCTTTCTTTACCAGATCGTTTTGTGATCGTTCCGGTACCCCATCCGCTGTGAGGTGCTAAATCCATTGATAATTGCAAATTTTGAAAAGCTAATCGAACGAAATCCTCAAACTAAGTTTATGACACTGTACTATTGGCACATAACTCTGGGGGTAAGCCCTTCTTCGAACGTTCCTAATCGTGATAACCTCTAAGACTTCTCTATTTCTACTGAAGTTTTTGATCGGACCGTATTTCGTTAGTGAAATACGATCTCTTTTAAGTGCCCTATCAAACAATTCTTACACCATCACCTTGGTTTGGGTCCCTTCTCATTGCTCCATTCCGGGTAATGAGAAGGCGGTCTAATGTCCAATCACTACTCGTTAGGCTTTCATTTCTATCGAATGGGGCGCTCAGACACCAATCAATGCGGCTGTGGTTGGTGCAGATTATCAGGACGTCAACCACGTTGTCTGGTATTGCCTCGATTTCGTAAATTGCCAGATCTGATCTTTGCGCATCCCTACGGGCCCAAGGGAACCCAGAAAAGGAAGATATCAGAGATGTGCCGGGTAAGCTGGAGTTGGACTATATGGGGCTAATTTACAAGATTTTCATTTTCATTTTCATTTTTCATTTTGCAGCATTTGGTGGGACAATAAGAGCGCAAGTCAGTCCAAAGCCGATGATGGAGGAGGGGTAATGGCGAACTAGTCTATTCAGACCACATGAACTCCATGGGAAGGAACAAGGATAGGTTAAGGTAGGGCGTTTTGGACCGGTTAAAAATTCTGCAAATGAAAATCATAAAATCGTTAATTTACAATTCCGCATTACAATGATATACGGCACATCCCGAAAAGAAAGAGAGAGTCATTCCTTGTAGTTCGTATCAATGTGACCAGGCTATTTGAGATGCCACTGTAAATTTCATGTTGTTTTTACGCTGCAAGTTACTATATCAAAGTAACATTTCTCTAGGATTTGCAATGAATTGAAAGTCGCCTGTCGTATACCGCACATATTTAAATTATAATTAATATTAGAATACGAATTAGAATTGCAACTTAGGTATACTTGGTGTTTAGTTAATGACAATCAATGAATAAACAACAATGAAAGAATTGCCACGCCAATTAAAAGTGCACCTCCTGTCGTGTCCCCTAACTACTTGATGTCAGGCATCTACAAACTGTTTCTAGCCTCGTCTAAGCGCAAATTGCGGCAAAGCCCGCCGGTAGCACACCTCTTTCATTCTGAACAAACCCTCCTATGACAAGCCCCAGTGATACGATACTCTGAGTTCCTAAACGGGCCCTCCGCATCCCACAAAACCACAACACGTATGGCCACGGTCTAGAAGTCCACTGCATAGGCAATTCTAGGACACAGTTCAAACTTCTACCCCAAATTGAATATTAAACGTTTTCAAAATTGAGTAAGTATATCTGTGATTACATTTTTAGTGATTTGCGGCCCAACCCGCCGATATCACACTCAACTTTAGTGCCTGTATACATGCGTGCTACGACGCGGCTATTAAATAGAAAGAGGAGTGAGTGTGATATTATCACTACTTTGAGTGGCTGGACCTTTGGCTCTCCCATGAATGGTTCATTAGAGACGAAGGTCATACAATGACATGACCTAGCGACATCTATCATAAATCAGCTATCTCCTCCAATGCATCATTGACATGAGATTGGGCTCTCCCACCAGCGTCCAGGTACAAAATCCAGCCATGGAGAGGGATATGGGGCTAATTTACAAGTTTTTGAAACAAATAGATATATTCGTTTGATCCCCTCTTAGCTGTCGTTTTAATTCCGCTTCGATTGTATCGTTACAGTTTAACGCAATGTCACATCTACGCCTGACCAACAGCAACAATACCGCATCACCAATCTGCTGTTGAAAGCCAACGCTAAGATCCCTACTTTCCCATTCCTACCCGAATCATTGTTAACCCTTACCTTGACCTAGCCGCGAGTTTTTCGGCTTTCCAATACTAACATTGTTATTAAGTTATTATCATTGTAAAAAAAGAACTCGGCTCCGTTATGCCTATGGCAATTGAGCCTCATAAATAAACAATGAATTAAAAAATAAATTGTTTATTGAAATAAATATCTTGTTCTGCACAAATACAATTGCATTGAATAAACTTTTCGGGTTTGGTTTGAGTCAAACATGCCGCTGGGTTATTGTTCTTGAAAATACTTTCACAAAACAGCTTTAAATTATGGAAACTATATCACCTTTTTCTAATAAGTGGTTCTGTTTCAGTAATGCTTAGTTTGCTTATGTACGCGCCAAACGCGTTCAACAGAGACTGACACGAGTTCCGTCTCAACACATCTTTAAATATCCCACAAGACGACAACAGCAAAGTAATGGGTGGAGCGAATGACGCGAAGCGACGAGCAACCGATCGTTTGTTTTTGTACGGAGAGAAACATATATAAGAAATCCATTGTATTGAATAAGATTCGGTCTGAAATAAATTGTCAAAGCGAGCGGATCAAAATAATATTTTTCTAAAGCGAACCGAACTGTGGTGGCCAATCGACAAGTGGATCGTTTGGCATTTTCTTCCCTTCCCTCTGCCCGTGTGTGAGCTGATAAGAGTGTGTGAGCACCATCGACCCGGCATTGACGGTTACGTGTTGCGACATGTTCGGCGTCGGTTTTTCTTGCGCTTCTTTCGATCGTTCGAGACGAACGTTGTGTGGTGCTGCAGTGACGAATGGAGCGGTTATATTGTGAAATCGCCCTTGCTGAATTATTACCCAGGGATGTCTGCCAAGAAGAGTTGTTAGGATTTTCCCCCATTGGCATTCGGCCTTACTCCTGGCGTTATCCGTGCAAGCAAGCGGCGACGAAGTTCGGCGATTTGGCCGTGGTCCTTCGACGAGTTTGTGTTGGTGGCTGTGAGGTGCACGGCTGTCAACTGTTCGCGTGTAGTTCTTGGCGACTGTGGTGTACAAGGCTGCTGGTGGTGCTAGCTGGTAACTGACCTGCACGGTCGTTGGCATCGAGTGGCTGGTAGCTTCAACGAGCGCAGCAATCGGCATTTGCTTATCGTCGAGCTGGTGACTGTCGAGCGAGCGGCGGTCGGTGGCTCAATCACCAGGTAAGTGCAACATTCAACGAGAACAAGAGGTGTAAGAAACTTGAAGCCCAAACAGCTTAGATTCATGAACGCAAACCTAAATAGCAAAAATGTAGGGTTTTCATGCACCTACACTGATGTATAAAACATATCGAATTTAATATTTGCCTTATGAAACTGTATGAGCCCACTGTATTTTGATTGTGTCGTTGTGTATAACAAAGGTTTTTTCAGTTAATTGTAATGATTTTCTAAAGTTATTCTTATCAGTTCCATAAACCTTCTTATGAATTTCATGGCTGTTGTGTATGTGTAGTAATCATAAGGCATATGAATGAAATAGTAAAAGCGCGCCTAATTATTGTTTTGGTTACACTTGATGAATTCGGATTCATCATGATCCCGATATCTCCGAGCTGATATACTTCCTTCGAACACGAAAAGTACAATAGGATGAAGCAAATCAACTACTGGAAACCATAAATTAGGTAAAGTCTAATACATATATTATAAACAAGTAAGTTTTTTGCTTCCAGTGGTTGATCCGCTTCGTATATGTATGTGATGTATCGCGTGGGAATTTATACGTGCATCTTGAGGAGCAATATTTTTCATGAAGATCCAAAATATTAGTCTTGTCATAAAATTCTTCATTAATAAACAGTAATTGTACTGCGGCGTACCATTAGATGACTGGCATTGGCTTTTTTTCCATAGCCTCAAATTAATTATTGGTAAAATGAAATTTTCAGTAGAGTTCAATAAAAAAATACAAAAAATACACATACTAAAGCAATTATTAGTTTCACCAATGCATATGAGTTCCATTGCACTAACAAATGAATTTCATAATTTTATACAATGAAACTTATATGGTTGCCATAAGCAAACCATTAGAAGAAGTTGTGACAACAATCATAGCATTTCATAAGGTAATGTTATGAAATTTAAACCGTTTCCCTGAGGCTAATTTTCATAAAGTTATTTAATGAACATTAAAAGGTTTCTTGCACTAGTGTACCATCCGACCTCGTAATCTGATCTATCAGACTATCAGACTATCAGAGTTGAACATATTTTTTGTTTAAAAATATTTTTTTATTAAAACATTTTTGTAAATATTTTTAACCAAAAAATACTCTCTTATGCTTGATAGCTCTTTGTTTTAAATATTATTTTTTTAGTTACAACAGCAGAGCAGGGTATAACAAACGAAACAGAATAATCTAGCTTTGACCAATTATTGATTTAAACATCAATTCATTTTAAAAGTCATTCTTTACAATAAAAACATGATTATTTACATGTATTTGACAGCTCACGTAACCGAGAGATGTCAAATCTGTGTGCGACCTATTAAGCTTAGGGACGTTTAACGCACGCACACTATCGTGTCTACTCTATCGACGAGAGTTGTTAAAGTGGTTAGGGAACGGATTAGACAAAAATCACAGCGCTCTGTACGTAAAATGGCCGCAGATCTGAATGTTTCGAGATCGTCAATGCACAATATATTGAAAAATCACCTCGGATTCCAAGCTTTCAAGAAACGTAAGGTTCACGGAGTTTCGGAACCTTCCAAGCAGAAACGACTCGAAAGAGCAAGTCTGCTTTTGTCGCGGCACGGTGGGGAAGAATTTATCTTTTCCGACGAAAAGTTATTCGTCTTGCAACAATCCCACAATGTCCAGAACGACAGATTGTGGGCTCTCTCTTCGAGAACTGTTCCAGAGAGTGATAGGAATATTCCACGGTTCCAAAATGCTGCGTCAGTGATGGTTTGGGGAGGAATTTGCAAGCGAGGCAAATTACCACTGGTTTTCTTCGAAAAAGGCGTTAAAGTGAATGCCGTATATTATAAAACAGAAGTTTTGGAGGAAGTTGTCAAGCCATATGTACAAGAGGTGTTTGGAGATGATCCCTATGTGTTTCAGCAGGACGGAGCGCCATCGCATACTGCAAATCTCGTTCAGGGCTGGTGCCGAGAAAATCTGACCGACTTTATGGACAAGAATGAATGGTCACCCAGTTCACCAGATCTGAATCCCTCTGATTATTTCGTATGGTCATACATACTGGCGAAGGTAAATGACCACAGGGCGTCTAAAATGAACCAATTCAAAACCGTAATCAAACGAATTTAGGACGAAATGCCGATGGAAGTCATGCGTGCCGCCTGTGACGGTTTCGAAAAACGTCTGGAGCTGGTCAAGAAAGCTAAAGGCAGTGTTACTCCAAAACACATGCTGGAGTTGATCAGTATTATATTGCAATATAATGGGTAAAGTTATCAATAAAATCTGGATTATCGATTTGTAAAACAGGGTGCGGCAGAAAATTATGAGAAAATGTTCAAACTTGAGTATTGGGTTATTTCATCTAGTGACTAATTTCTGTCAAAAGTGTATTTGTTTATGTTTACTTTCAAGTGCTGCATCCAAACATTCCGGCTGCATCCGGAAGCCAATATTTCGGAGAAATCCATGCGTAAAATCATGAAAGAAGACCTGCATGCATCTTCCAGAGCCAGAGTGAAACGCCACTTGATTACGGACCGGGTCAAGGAACTACGAGTGACTCGTTCCAAGAGATTGCTTTCCTTGTTGAAGAAGGAAAAAATGATAATCCTGTTCTCCGACGAAAAGCTTTTCAGCATCGATTTCACCGCAGAAAATGGAGAACGTTCCGGAAAATGTGAAATTCAAATTTCAAACCAAACATCCGGCTGGTGTCATGATGTTTGGCTTGGTCTCCAACGGTTTGAAAATGCCGCCTGTTTTCATTTATGCTGGAGCTAAAATCAATACCGAAGTGTATATCAGTATTTTAAAGGACCAAGTACTTCCCTGGGTGAAGGCCAACTTCTCCGAGGACCAAAACGTTATCCTACAGCAGGATGGAGCGCCGTGTCACACGTCCAATCGAACCCAACAATGCATGAACGATAACATGAAGTTTTGGCCGAAGGATTTTTGGCCCCCTAGCAGTCCAGATCTTAATCCGTTGGATTATTCGATTTGGGCATATGTTGAAACACGAGCCTGCAAAACATCACACCCTAGTGTGAAAACCCTGAAGTCAACCATAACACGCACATGACAGTCAATGTCGGAGGACTACGTCCGATAGGAAAGCTTTGGCTTCCGGCGTCGGCTCGAGGATGTTATTAATAAAAATGGAGGACACATTGAATAAATTTGTTTAAAAGGACTTTATAAAGATAACTGCACTCGAAAATGTTGATATTATTGCTTGAATTAGTTGAAAATGGGATTTGAAAGAAATAGAACAAATTTTCGCATTATTTTCTGCCGCACCCTCTAAATAGAGTTTTATTTTGTATGAGAATATATTGGACACGGTGTAAACCGCGATCATAAGAACCGTAGGAATCATAATCATAATAATGGACGAATCCAGGTTGTAAATAAAAGAAGACACCGAGTGGTGATAAACCTGACAGCTCTCATGGAACGAAAATTTTAAAATACTTAAAAAATTAAAATGAAATTTTTATTAAAAACGGTTTGATGTATGATGAAAAAAAACCCAAAACTGCACAATAGGGGCTTTGTTTTTATTTTATTTTTATTTTGCTGAAAATCGAGTTCTCTTTTTGCTTTCGATTGGGTTGGGTTTTCGATTCGGTTGGGTTGATAGTTTTGTTCGCGATAGCTTTCTTCTCTACGGCATTGTAATCAATTTGCATTGTTCTTTTTTCATCAACCCGGTCGCTTTTGTGGTAGCAGAAATGTGCGAGTTGAAAAATACTGTGCGGTTTACCTTCGGCAATAGAGCGGATAAACCAGCCTTATGCGAAGTTGCAAATTTCGTGAAAGGCTTGGTTGATGAAATTGAAGCTGCGTATAGGATAGCAGATGAAAAGTCCCTCCTCGTCAAGTTCAAATCTGAGCGGTCGATGTTGCATGCTGACTGCCAACTTTTATTATTTAGTTATTTAGTTGGTCAGTTTACAATTTTAATAAGGGTTTTTGTTTTCTTCGTAGTCTCTCCGCAATTTCTTCAGTATTTTGTAGTTTAGTTCGGTGAGGTATCAATTATGTGCTCTGAAAGTCTTTTGCAGCAGTGAACTTGAAGAAAAACAAATCAATCAGTGTTGAAATAAAAAACAGTGACAAAAAACAAGTGCCCACTTCACTCAAGGGAAGATAAATTTAAGTATAAGAAAAGCATTTTAATAATTTATGTGTCCTTCTTTGGTCTTTAGGACCATCTGCAGGCACATCGGCATGCTCTCCACAAAGCTCCTTAGGTGCTGTGGATCAAGCTCTTCCCAGGCGCGCTTCAGGGCTTTAAAATAGTTGAATTTATTGGTAACACCAGTTTTGTCAAGCCTGGCATCTAGGATCGCCCACAAATTCTCGATGGGGTTGAGGTCCGGGCTTTGTGGAGGCCATTCCAGCGGTTTGATCTGACAAGACCGGAAGAAAGACTTGGTCTTCTTGGCAGCATGCTTCGGGTCGTTGTCCTGCTAAAATACGAACTTCTCTGCAAGACCCGTCAGAATCAGCGAAACCTCCAGATTTTCTAGCAGGATGTTGATGTAGGAATCTTCCGTCATTATCCCGTCGATTTTCACGAGGCTACCCACTCCACTCCACGTAAACACCCCCAGATCATCACATTTTCTCCTCCATGCTTCACCGTGCCTTGGATGTGACGCTCCTGAAGCTCCTCACCCGATCTGCACCACACGAACCCGCCACTTTCGATTAAAAAGCTCGAATTTTGATTCGTCTGTCCAGAGAACCGTTTTCCAGAACTCTACGAGCTTATCAGCATGCTCAATAGCAAACCTGAGCCGTTTGGCTTTGTTTGCCTTGTTGATAAATGGGCGCTTCCGGGCAAGTTTGTTAATCAGCCCCTGTGCTACAAGACGGCGACGAACAGTTCAACCAGAAACTAATAGCTGAAGGGTTTCCTGGATCTTACGGACAATAACTTTTGGGTTTTTCTTGACTTCGCGCATGATCTTGATGTTCGTTCGTGTATCCTTTTTGCGCTTCCTGCCTCTGCTTGGGCAATCTACCACTGATACGAACGTTTTTGTTTCAGTAGAATTTCCCCAACCGCTGCCTTGCTAATACTGTGCTTCCTAGCGACAGCCATCACGAACCACCAATTTTCGGATACAGAAGGGAATTGCTTTTTTTTTTTCAATTCAACTGAATCAAACGAGATCACGTGTACAAATGCACCAGGTCAAGCCGTTTGCAAGCCTCGAAGCAGACGCAGACGGAAAAATCCGTCTCCATCGGAGAGTCCACCCTATCCATGGGGGTGGGGACCACCAAGCGGGCAAGGCAGTCCCCGGGCGAGACGGCACCTGGCGCGTCTAAGAAGCGTATCGTGTCGGAAGCCCCAAAAGGGAAGTGAACCTATGCGAACGTGGCGGCGGGGTCTGAGGGTCCATTCTCGCGACCAGCTTCGGCTGCCCGTAAAGAGAGAGGCCCCGGCGCTAAGCCCAGCGCGAAACAAACGACGTCCAGCTCGCGTGTTGTCTCAAGCGCCGAAGGGGGCCCGAGCGGCAGGGCTCCAACGACAACAACAACCATAAATAGCACGGAAGCAGATTCCAGTGCTAGGAGGGGGACGAGCGATGACCCCAGGCGGGGCAGGGAAGGGCCCTGGAATAAAGTGAGGAAAAAGAGGAATAGAACAAAAAAAAGAAAAGGACAAGCGACAGGTGGCAAACAAGCGTAACCGCGGAGAGAGCCTCATCGTCAAGACCGAGGTCTTGAAAGCGATGCGCGGGAACGCAAAACTGGCAGGCCTAGGCGCCGATGTGCGGAGTATACGCCGTACCCGCACTGGCGAGATGCTCCTGGAGCTTAAAGAAGCGACAACGCTTGAGGGCCCGGCGTATAGAGGCCTTAGGTGAGGGTGTGGAGGTGCGCGCCTTCGTCTCGCAGGTGACGATCCAGTGTAACAACCTGGATGAGATCACCGAGGCAGACGAGATCTCCACCGCACTGAAGGAACAGTGCAAGGTCGAGGTTAATGCCGCAGACATACGTCTGCGGAAGGGTCCACTTGGGACCCAGGTGGCAACCCCGAGGGTAGCGGAAGTCGACGCAGACGCGGCGTTGAAAGTGGCGAAGGTGAAGGTGGGATGGTCAATATGCCCACTAAGCCTGCACCAGCCGCACAGAGCGAGCACATGTCCTGGGAATGCAAAGGCCCACATAGGAGCAACATGTGCAGAAGGTGTGGCAGCCCAAGCCACAAGGCGCGGGATTGCAAAGGTCCCCCCAAATGCTTGATGTGCGACGGGAAACCGGACGATAAGCACGTCATGGGGAGGGGGGGGGGGTGGGTGGCTATGTGCCCGGCCGCTAAGGGTATTCCAACGAGCCAACCGTAATGCAGGTAACCCAACTAAACCTGAACCATTGTGAGGCAGCCCAGCAACTGCTGTGTCAGACAGTTCGCGAGTCGGCATCGGATATCGCCATAATTTCCGACCCATACCGCATCCCATCCGGCAACGGGAACTGGTTTGCGGACAGGTCTAATATGGCGGCATTATGGACGACGGGCAAGTACCCGGTTCAAGAGGTTGTGTCTACCACAAACGAAGGCTTCGTGGTTGTAAAAGTAAATGAAGTGTTCTTCTGCAGCTGCTACGCACCGCCAAGATGGTCGATCGAACAGTTTTCCAATATGCTCGATCGGATGACAACGGAGCTAACTGGCCTGAACTCGTTGGTAATAGCGGGGGACTTCAACGCTTGGGCGCTCGAGTGGGGGAGCCGCCTTACCAACCCTAGGGGCCAGATTCTTCTGGAGGCCTTGGCTAGGCTCAATGTGGACCTAGCCAACGTGGGTACCAAGAGTACCTACCATAGAAACGGAGCGGAATCGATCATCGATATAACATTTAGCAGTCCTGGGCTACTTAGCAATTGGAGGGTGGATGATGGCTTCATCCATAGCGACCACTTGGCGGTACGTTATTGTATCGTCCACAATACAAGGCAGTGCCTGGAAGGAGGAGCATCTACTCCATTCGCTCGCAGATGGAGGACGTCCTTCTTTGATGTAGAGACTTTTAAAGAGGTGCTTGAGAGGGAACGAAACTTACGCGAAACCCAGGAATCTTGCGGCGAACGACTCGTTATGACACTTAAACGAGCGTGCGATGCGACCATGCCGAGGGAAGTCAAACCGAGGAATGGAAGATCGCCGGTGTATTGGTGGACGGAGTCGATCGCTGACCTCCGAAGAACATGCCTCCACGCAAGACGGAGGGTGCAAAGAGCGCAGTCAGACGCTGATAGAATCGAGCGTAGAGGGGCGCTAGTCACCACGAAGGCCGCACTTAAGAGGGAGATAAAGGCCAGCAAGCGAGCCTGCTTTCAGGGTCTGTGTCAGAAGGCCAATACGAATCCGTGGAGTGACGCCTACCGGGTAGTAATGGCCAAAACCAGAGGAAGGCCGGCTCCAACCGAGCAATCACCAGAGCTGCTGCAGGTGATCGTTGAGGGACTCTTTCCGAACCATGACCCGAGTCCATGGCCCCACGCCGCCGTAGATTTGTGCCATGACCAGCGTTCCAGTATCCCAGACCTTAACGCTGTCATAGTCACGGAAGGGTGGACGACTCAGCCGAACACCCGTGACCACGTAGGCACTGACAACGGCACAACGGGGGTCGGCAACGAGGCGACGGTGACGAATGAAGAACTCATTGCGATAGCAAACTCGCTAAAGGTGAACAAAGCGCCGGGACCGGATGGTATTCCAAACCTGGCCATCAAGACGGCTATCTTGCTGGATCCCGAAATGTTCAGGGTGGTGATGCAAAAGTGTCTGGTCGAGGGCGTCTTCCCGGACGCCTGGAAAATTCAGACCCTTGTGTTGCTACCAAAGACAGGGAAGCCACCAGGAGATCCATCGGCATATAGACCTATATGTCTTTTGGATACAGCGATTAAGGTGCTCGAGAGGGTAATCCTCAACAGACTGACAACATACACGGAGGGTATAGGCGGTCTGTCTAATAATCAGTTTGGCTTCCGTAAAGGGAAGTCGACGGTGGATGCCATCCTGTCCGTCACCAAGACGGCCGAGGTGGCAATCCAGCGCAAGAGGCGAGGAGTACGATACTGTGAAGTGGTCACCCTTGACGTTAGGAATGCGTTCAAAAGCGCCAGTTGGGCGGCTATCGCCGACTCGCTCCAACGCCTTCAGGTTCCTGGGTACCTGTACAAGATGCTTGAAGGCTACTTCCAGAATCGCGTACTGGTATATAATACAGAGGCAGGCCAGAAACGTGTGCAGATTACCGCAGGCGTCCCACAAGGTTCGATCCTGGGTCCAGTGTTATGGAACACGATGTACGACGAGGTACTGCGGCTTGAGTTACCGAGCGGGGTGAAGATAGTGGATTCGCAGACGAAATCACCCTAGAGATATGTGGCGAATCCATCGAGGAGGTCGAGTTAACGGCCTCACACTCCATTGGCATTGTGGAGAGATGAATGAGCTCCAGGCAATTGGAGCTAGCCCAACATAAGACCAAGGTCACGGTGGTGAATAATCGGAAATCGGAGCAACATGCGACGATAAGTGCAGGTAACTGCACAATAGAATCGAAGAGGTTCTAGAGGTATCTTGGGGTTATGATCGACGATAAGCTGTCCTTTGTCAGTCACGTCGATTACGCTTGCAAGAAAGCCTCTATGGCTATATCGACATTATCCCGCATGATGTCGAATAGCTCGGCGGTGCAAGGGAGTAAGCGTAAACTCCTGGCCAGTGTCACGCTGTCCATACTTAGGTACGGCGGGCCGGCATGGATCACCGCCTTGAGTACCAAGAGCTACGCAAGTAGGCTAGGGAGTACACACAGGCTTATGTGCCTAAGAGTGGTTTGGGAATACCGAACGGTATCACGCGACGCGGTCTGCGTCCTAGCGGGGATGATGCCAATAGGCATTGTCATAAAAGAGGATGAAGAGTGCTTCGAGCAACGTGGAAAAAGAGGTATTCGGAAGACCACTAGAGCCGCATCTATGGTTAAGTGGCAAAGGGAATGGAACAACTCCACCAAAGGTCGGTGGACCTATCGACTAATCCCAGAATTAACCGGGTGGGTCGGTAGGCGACACGGTGAAGTGAACTTCCACTCAACGCAGATATTCTGGCCACTGCTGTTTTAGACAATACCTGCACAAATATGGGCATGCACAGTCCTCCACATGCAGCGAGTGCGCGGGAGTCGAGGAAACTGCGGAACATGTGTTCTTCGCATGTCCTCGCTTTGACGGCGCGAGATCCAGCATGATTGCCATAAGCGGTCACGACACGACTCCGGATAACTTGGTCCAGAAGATGTGCCAGGACCGGGACGTCTGGGACGCGGTATGCGTAGCAGCCTCCCAGATCGTCCTCGATCTCCAACAAAAATGGTTAAACGACCAAAGGCAGGTCGCAGGGACCACCTAACTACTAAAGCCCTAAGTAGTGTGACATAGTGGGTGCTTAACAAGCACAATAGCCCCCTCCCCGAAGTAATGCCGAAAGGTGGTCCCGAGGAGGTTCCAGGGCTTACGGCACAGGTGTCTGGTTGCAGATTTTAAATCCCGTCTAAAAAAAAAAAAGCCGTTTGCTTGAGGTGTGAATGTAGTTTGTAGAACGGTGGGATCTGGCGTGAGCGACACGTGCGGTAGTGCTTCGGCATCGAAGGCAGGTGTCACCATGCTAGGCGTGGCCATGGATGGGCCAGGACTCATCCGGGCCATGGATAGGATGCGGGAAACCCTTCCTAAAGTGTTGGAGGACCTCAAACTGAGCCTTCTTAGGCTATGCATGACAGTGCAGGCTGCATGCAAGGAGAGGGAAGAGCTGGAGGCCAAGCTCCTAGCAGCCACCGAAAAGGCGAGGGAGATAGCCTAAAAGCAAACCCAGACGGAAGAATCCGTCTCGGTCGGAGAGTCCACCCCATTTACCATGGGGACAGGGACTCTCAAGCGCCGAAGGGGGTCCGAGCGGCAGGGCCCCGACGACGACATCCAACATTGTTAGAACGGAAGCAGATGCTAGTGCTAAGAGGGGGACAAGTACTGACCCCAGATCTGGGTATTCCTGGGTACCTGTACAAGATTCTGGGAAGCTATTTCCTGAATCAGTGCAGGTAACTGCACAATCGAATTGAAGAGGTCTTTGAGGTTTCGTGGGGACATGATCGACAATAAGCTGTCCCGTGTTATCCCGCATGATGTTGAATAGCTCGGCAGTGCAAGGGAGTAAGCGTAAACTCCTGGCCAGTGTCACGCTGTCCATACTTAGGTACGGCGGGCCGGCATGGATCACCGCCTTGAGTACCAAGAGCTACCTGAATAAGCTAGAGAGTACGCACAGGCTTATGTGCCTAAGAGTGGTTAGTGCATACCGAACGGTATCACGCGACGCGGTCTGCGTCCTAGCGGGGATGATGCTAATAGGCATTGTCATAAAGAGGATGTAGAGTGCTTCGAACAACGTGGAACAAGAGGTATTCGAAAGACCACTAGAGCCGCATCTATGGTTAAGTGGCAAAGGGAATGGAACAACTCCACCAAAGGTCGGTGGACCCACCGACTAATCCCGGACCTCTCCGGGTGGCTTGGTAGGCGACACGGTGAAGTGAACTTCCCATTTACGCAGGCCACGGCTGTTTCAGACAATATCTGCACAAATATGGGCATGCACAGTCCTCCGCATGCACCGAGTGCGCGTGAGTAGAGGAAACTGCGGAACATGTGTTCTTCACATGTCCTCGCTTCGACAGCGCGAGATCCGGCATGATAGCCGTAAGCGGTCACGGCTCGACTCCGGATAATCTGGTCCAGAGGATGTGCCAAGACCGGGACATTTGGGACGCGGTCATAGTGCATAGCAGCCTCCCAGATTGTCCTTGATCTCCAACAAAAATGGCGAAACGACCAACGGCTGGTCGCAGGGACCACCTAACTACTATAGTCCTAAGTAGTTAGACATAGTGGGTGCTTAACAAGGACGGGGCTATTGTCCCCGAAGTGGTGGTCCCGGGTAGGGTCCAGGGCTTAAGGCAGTGGTGGGTCATCCCCGCACCCTGAGTTCTTCAGGTGTCTGGTTGCAGATTTTCCATCCCATCTAAAAAAAACGTCTAAAAATATGCGTTTGCTTCACCACACGTCAAAATATCAAAACATAAACATCGATTTTTGAAGTGTGCACTTTTTTTGCAATACAAATTGATTTTTTAGTTCTTTACGTCGAACCCTTTTTTTTATAAAAGTATATAAAAATAAGATATCAAAAAAGACTACATGTAACGGACCTAATTTCACCCGGTATTCCCCTTATATCAATTATATTTTGGCAGCCATCACTATTAATTCATGATCAATGCCACATAACAACACGAAAAGAACTACTATCAGAACTTTGTTAAAAGAATGACCGGTTCATAGCCTGGTTGTTCCGTATTTCCTTTTGGTTTTATCATCGAAGCTCAGAAGTATTAAACGACAGTTGATGTAAACACCTCACTTCTGAACTGCGAAGGGCAAATTAAATAGTTTATCTTTGCTTGCATTTCTCACAGGTTGATCATAAAATATCTAGCGGGGCGGACGATCATTGAAGACCGAAAGGTTCGTTCTCGCAGGGAGGAGATTTTATTTTCGTCTACAGATAATTTAGTGAAATATACCACAATCTGTAACGTTGAGAAGCTCCTTTGATGTGCATCAGTTGATACACGAAAAGAAATCACTATGCTTTGAATCAACAAAATATGTTGTGGGTATTCAATACAAGGATTCTATTTGTTTCAATTCGTAAAACTGTTCCAAATTAATTCAAAATTTAATTCAAATCAAACCAATAAATTTATTGAAATTAATCACTGCTGCGTTATATCATTTAAATAATATTTGATTCATAACAATCACATTTATTTATAAACTCAAATGGTTAATTTATTGTTTTAACAAAAAAAAAATTTTGAGTGCACATTTCATACTATCAGTCTGCCGAGCAACATTATTGTTGTTTTTTTTTCTCCAGCTGGCATCTGGCTCAGACCTACCAAAGGAGAGACACCAAACCATTTTAAAGGTACACACACGGGGCCACTACTGCCCAGTTTCATGGAAACCGCGGCGAATTAATTATGCTAAGAATGGAACAAGTCAACGGCAAACTACCGGATCATCCATTCATGATTCGGCAGTCGATAGAAAGCAGGGTCAACGGAAAGATAAAAGGTGCTATCTCCGAAGCCCAGGGGAGAACATATGCTTTGAAGGTCAAAAACAAATTTAATTTGGACAGACTACTCTCAATGACTAAGTTGAACGACGGCACCGCGGTAAAGGTCGACTACCACTCCGGACTAAACTCAGTCCGGTGTGTGGTCTCCTGCCGTGATCTCACTAAAATCAAAACGAACGAAGATCTCATCGACTGTTTGAAAGATCAGAAGGTCACCAACGCCCGTCGCATTACACGGAAGGTAGGCGACAACATCGAGTTAACCCCTACAGTCATACTCACCGTCAGTAGAACCACCCGGTCAGAATTTATCGACGTCGGATACCAACGTATCAGAACCCGCCCGTACTATCCCGCCCATGCTCTGCTACCAGTGTTACCAATTCGGGCATACTAGGCAGAGATGCAAGGAAAAGGAAGAAACCTGCATGAGATTATCAAAGGAGTACGATGCGATAACCCAGCATTTTGCCCCCGCTGTCAATCCGCCAATCACTCGATAAGCAGCCGATCTTGTCCCGAATATATAAAGGAGAACGAGATCCAACACATCCGTGTGGACAATGGAATCGAATACCCGGAAGCCCGACGAGTGTACAACGCGAACCACAGCCAACGTTCCTTCGCAAGAATCACAGTTCACAGCAAAGATACCACGATTGATCAATGGTCGGCCAAATGCCAAATATTGACTGACCAGTTAGCAGAAAGGGATGCGATGATAGCAGAACTTGAGAAGAATGAAGCCACCGGTCCCAATAACAAAAACAACAGCAGCGAGGAATTCAACGCCCTGAAGAAACTCATCGAGGCTCTTCAAGCCGATGTAGCGAAAAAAAATCAACGCATCCAGTTGTTGGAGGAAGTGAATCAGGGGGTAAATGCAAGGCTGGACATAGTCAGAAAACATGGCAGCATCGAGGACATAGCCGCAAGGCTAACCGCACTAGAGGAATCGACAGCAAGAAAGAACGAAGAAACTCTGGCTCTCCGAAAGGAGAACGAAATGTACAAGAAGTTCTTGGGTAACAAACTTGCCAAACGCCAACAGTCCACAAAGGACAACACTCGCAGCAACAACCAACTCAAAAACCAGTTTGGTAAGCCACAGGCCGAATAAATCCAGACCAGATACCACAGGAAACAATCGGTCGGCCACCGCGGTGACGCCGATAGTAAATGAAACCACCAACGAAACGGCATCCAACGGAATACCCGAATTCAATTACACGGGGACGAAACCGAAAGCAAAAAAAGCTTCAGAAATCGCGAACTGCGAACCTGATTCAAAGCGAACAAGAGAAGAATACACCCCCATGTACATCTCCGACACTGAAGAACCAACGACAATCATTTGCGAATATCTGACATCAGACAAGAGGAAAGAACCTCCAACCAACATCGAATCCAGAAATATCTCCCCCGAGTCGTCCCTTCTAACAGAATTTGTCGACATTTCCGACGACGGAATGGGAGACGAAGTCGAAGCAGAGATATTTCCTTGAAAACCTTCCCAAGCACCCTTCCAATACCTCTGTCCTGCCCATCTCACTACAGTAAACCCACAACCCTTCCCAATGTCCCCAACACTTCAACAAAATGATAGAAACAACCCCTAAAAACCAGATGACATAGGACATCGTCATCCATGAACGGATTCGAAAACAAATGTCGAACCTGAACGACCCTACTCACCCAGAATAAGCGAGGTTGTAACACCACCGCTCACCGAATATCACATCAACTCGAACATCAGCTCTACAACCGCAACGGATAAGGCCTTGGGTAGCCTGGGACGCCCTCGGCGCTCGTTGGCAACCTCCGGAGGTTATATTGATAATACGTCGTACCTGGAACACTCAGTGGAGCAGCGGAGCAGGAGAGGCCCCGTCAGTGCGGAAGCCCTCTTCCCACCGGAACAACCCTCGACCCTCCGTTGCTACTGGAAGGGGGACGGAAAAGCGGGTCCCCCGTATCCCCCTATGACATCGAGGGAGTCAAGACCATCAAAATCAAGGAATACGAGACGGACAAGCGGGTTTCCCCGTATCCAACGTTAGATTTCGTGGGAGACAAGCTACACTATATTATCCCCCAACCAACCGTTGACGAGATCGACCCTATTCAAGCCCCCTTCAGACGATCAGCCCCCCTCATGAGGAGGAATGCCATCCCTTCGAATGCACTTGCAAATGCTAGACAGTATGACCCGTGGAGGGCGGGGACCGGCTATTCCTTCCCGCCAGTGGCCGGCCCTTCGCAGCGATCATCCTTATTTCAAGTGGCTCCCGCACCTCTGCCGACAGCGGGGTCCTTGCTGTCTTCTTCTGTCGGTGGGGTCCACTCCCAAGAACAATACGCGAGTAAAGACGACTCCGCAAAAAGCTAAAAGTCCAAACAGTCCCCCCACAACGGCCACTAGGACGCTCATCACTAAGCATGCAACTTCAGCACTGCAATGGAATATGAACGGCTTTTTTAATAACCTTGCAGATCTGGAATTGATTATAGCAAACGCTACACCTGTCGTAATTGCCATTCAGGAGGTTCACAGGGCGGATTACCACTACAATGGGTAAAAGTCTCCAGAGCCAATACAACTAGAGAGGCGGAGTAAACTCTTATCAGTCTCCAGCACTCGGAATTCACAAATCATCAACCTACGTCGATATTACTCCTCCTTCTGACCTTATCGCTGTAGCAGCCAGAATCGAATTTCCTTTTCCGATAACTGTAGTCAGCATTTACGTACCAACACCAGATTGCAATAATCTTCAGAAACGACTGTGCCAGTTCCTTGACCAAACCCCCACACCCCACCTTGCCATGGGAGACTTCAACGCGCATCAAACCAGTTGGGGCTCACGAAGAAGTAGAGCCAAGGGCGCTGATATTTTCCGGGCCTCGGAAATCAGCAATCTTTGTGTATTGAACGACGGCTCCCCCACGTTCACGCGACCGCAAATCAGTTCCGCCATTGATGTTTCCTTCGCCAGTGATCACTTCATCGGCCGCCTCTAGTGGTCGATTGCCGACGACCCTTTGGGTAGTGATCACCACCCAATATCAATTTACTGTAGTTTTACCGCACCAGAAACAACCAGACGTCCCCGATGGCAATATGAGCTAGCCGACTGGAAAATTTTTGAAAACATTATCGAAAGAAGCCCAGTGGAAGACGATATGCAATTCAAAGATTTCATCAGCACCATCTTTGCTGCAGCCTCAGAAGCTATTCCCAGAACAAGTCCAACAGCTGGACGTCGAGCGCTAAGGTGGTGGTCTCCAGTAACAAAGGTCGCTATCAAGTCGATGAGAAACGCCCTCTTGAAATTGAAACGAACCCCAAAAAGACCACCGTTCCGCAAAGCGTAAAGCATGGGACGATTTTCTGAACGGGATAAGCAGCGATAGTACAACTTTCAAACTGTGGAAAAGTGTAAATGCATTACAAGGGAAACGCAGGACCAACGGAATCACCATCAATACTGACCCAAAGGAAGTTGCTAACATCCTTGGTGACTTCTTTGCAAAACTCAATGCTCGCAACGGTTATAACAATGAGTTTACTCGGCTCAATGCTTCCTCGTTCACCATTGATTCCATCCAATCCCCGAATACTATGCCTAGTGATCCATTAAACAAACCTTTCTCTCCTGCCGAATTGTCCTTCGCGCTAGCTAACGGGATAGAAAAATCTGCAGGACCTGACGACATTGGGTATCCACTCCTTCGTCGCCTGCCACCCATCGGAAGAAGGATCTTGCTGAAATATTATAACCGAATTTGGGCAAATGGAACCTTTCCCACTCAGTGGAGACACAGCCTCGTCATCCCCATCCCTTAGAAGGATTCAGTGTGGACTGAACCGAGTGGATACCGCACTATCTCCCTGACCAGTTGCTGCAGCAAAACCATGAAACGAATGGTGAATCGAAGATTAACTCAATTCATCCGGGACAATGAACTGCTCGATCACCGCCAACATGCCTTTCGCCAAGGATGCGGCACCAGCACTTACTTCGCAACTCTTGGACAAGTTCTGGATGACGCCCTCGAAAATGGTCTCCACGTGGACTTGGCCACGCTGGACCTTTCGAAGGCGTACAGCCGCACTTGGATTCCTGGAGTACTGGCTACCCTGGCCAGCTGGGGCATCGTTGGTAACACCTTTACTTTTATCCGCACCTTTTTCACGAACAGAACCTTCCAGGTATGTATCGGAAATACAAAGTCAAACTCTTTTCCAGAGGAAACCGGCGTTCCCCAAGGCAATGTGTTGACGGTTACCCTTTTCCTCATCGCTATGAATGGAGTCTTTGCATGTTTACCAAAAGGCGTCTTCATTTTCGTGTTTGCGGATGACATAGTTATTGTCGTCGCAGGACATAAGCCTACCTTTATCCGCAGAAAACTCCAAAGCGCCATCAAATCAGTGCATGCGTGGGCAGCATCAGTTGGATTCGAACTGTCACCACAAAAGAGTCAATTTTCACACGTATGCTCAGGAAAACACCGCTCGAAAAAAAATTCCTCCCAAGATCGGGGAAGAAGAAATCCCTTTCAAGTCTACGATTCGAGTCCTTGGAGTGTACATAGACCGACACCTGAGTTTTCAGCCCCACTGTTATCAAATAAAGAAGCTGTGCGAAAGCCGAATCATCTCCAGCAAACACACCAGAAACAACCGCGATGTAGGACTGCGGATCACGAAGGCTTTGATTTGCAGCAAACTGATCTACGGTTCCGAGATACTGTGCAGAAATTTCAAAACGGTAGTTGACAAACTTTGGCCAACTTTTAACCGGTGCATTCGCAGTGTGTCTGGGGTTCTCCCATGCACCCCTGCCGCTTCCGCGTGCGTTGAAGCCGGAATCCTTCCCTTCCGACACATTTTCGCAATAGCCATATGCTGTAAAGCCGCCAGTTTTCTAGAGAAGACGACCGGAGACGACGAAAGAGTGTTCCTCCTAAAAGAGGCAAACAAGCTCCTCCTAGAACTTGCCCATCAAATCCTCCCTCCAGTGTACAGGATCCACTGGGTCGGAGACGAAGCGTTGGACTCCTCTACACCCAGGATTATATCTGTATTTGTATTTGTATTTAAAATAATTCATCTGACAATGGGTAGTCTTAATGAATAAAATTTAACTAATAAACTAATAAAACACGTTTCTCTTAAAAACTAGTTCAATGCCATTCTTATCCAATTCGCGAAACGTCCAGATGGTGCATTAAACTCGAATAGCTCTTCGACTGCAGTAAACGCACGAATACATGCTGAAATCGGTTCATTGAATTCAAACACAGTCCGGTGAAAAATTGGTTGCAGTAACGTAGAGTTCCGTAGGGTTCTGTTCGGTACCCTAAAGTTCAACATAGAAAGTAGTTCGGGGGCATCAGCTTCACCATTCAACACTTTAGCTATAAACAACGACTGCTGTATTTTTCGACGTCGTTCAAGCGTGTCCAAACCTAGTAGTCGGCATCTATCAGGATACGGTGGCAAGTTGTCACTATCTCGCCACGGCAAGTTTTTCAGAGCCAAACGAATAAACCGCTTCTGAACTCGTTTGATTCTGAGGCACCATGTGACCTGATAAGGCTGCCATACCACCGACGCGTTTTCCGTTACAATGACTTCCAGCAGTGTGGGTCCGAAAAACCCTTCGCCACCTTGGAAATAAAGCCCAACTGTCGAGTTGCTTTTGATATGATCGAAGAACGGTGCAGTTCGAAAGTCATTTTTGAATCTAGTTGAACACCCAGATCAGTCACACTGGTCACTCTACTAAGAGTATTGCCATCAACATAGTAGTCAAACAAAATTGGATTTTTCATACGGTGAAATGTGATTACCTGACATTTATCCACGCAAAGTATCAGTTTGTTTCTCTGACACCACTCAGAAAATAAACTCAACGAATTTTGCAAAAGTAAGCAGTCTTCTTGTGTGCGCACCACGATGTACAACTTTAAATCATCTGCATAGACCACTTTGAAACCTTCGCGTAAAATCAGAACGGCATTATTGAAAAACAAGATAAACAATAGTGGTCCGAGATTGCTACCTTGTGGAACTCCAGACTTGTTAGAAAACGGCCGTGATATACAACCATCTATCTTCACCCGCAACTCACGGTCCGTAAGGTAGGATGCTAACAAATATTCCAATTGCGTAGAAACTCCAAGGCGTGACAACTTGTGTGTGTGTGTGTGTATATATACAATCCAACGCCCGCCGTCCGGCGGAACTCCAAGGCGTGACAACTTGTGCAGCAATATTCCATGGTCAATTTTATCAAACGCTGCTTTCAGGTCAGTGTAAACAACATCAACTTGCGCCTTATCCTCCAAACTCGCAATGCACCTCGACGTAAAACTTAACAAGTTGGTGGTAACTGATCGTCCAGGCAAAAATCCGTGTTGATCAGTAGGTATGTAGCTTTTTGTACCATCAATTTCCAATATTGAAGCAGGGTTCGTTACAAATACGGACGCAAAATGATCAGCAAACAACTGTCTAGACTCTGTTGCAGACGCTGCAGTCGTGTCGTTCAAACAAACGTTCGTTGGAATCGTTGCACTTTTCCGTTTGGCATTAACAAACTTCCAAAAACTACGAGGGTTAATTCTCAGACTCATTTGCACACGCAAAACGTAAGATTTATATAGCGTGGCCTTCAAAAATCGGGAAATTCGACGTCATCGATCGCCTAGCAACAAAAGAAATTTTCAACAAGCCAGCAATGCGTGGCTTGTTGAGAATTTCTTTTGTTGCTAGGCGATCGATGACGTCGTAATTTCCGTTGGCAACTGTTACGCGAACGTTTTAATTCCCGTAAATGGAAAGTACTCCCTGCGGGTGAAACTGGTAGCTTAATTTTTGGGACGTTATTAACAAACCAATCGTTCCAAACGGAACAGAACATTTGCGCCATCTCATCGATATCATTGCTAGCAGCTATTGCATTCCAATCAACGGTTTGCAAATAGTTCGAGAGTGCAACAAAATCAATCACACGAAAGTTCAGCGGTCGCAATAGACTTTCAAAACGATCGTCACATACCACACGCGCGGGTATAGAAATTTCAAGCGGGGGTGATGAGAGTCAACGGGAAGCAACAAAGCTGAGCATCTATTCTCATTTGCCTCACAATCAGGCAAACAAAACACAAGATCGAGAGTGCGATCGAGGTGATTGCGCACAAGATTCTTTTGACTGAGTCACAAAAAATCCATAACGTCCAAAAGAGCGCTTCTGGACAGCGGGAATTGAGAACCATCACATTGAACAATGTTATCGAATGAAACCCAAGGCATACGTGGTTGGTTATAATCACCACACACCAGAATAGCTTCATCAGATGAACATTTTTCGCACAGCTCATTCAAAGCAGAAACGTGGTCATTAATTACACTTACATCGCGACTCTTATCCGGTGGAATGTAAATCGCACACATTAAAAACTTTCTACCTTTGATCGTCGATGAAACACAAATTTGTTCTAAGCTTTGCCCATTCACGATGTGCACAAACCGGCTGACATATTGCTGAGCAATAGCAACCAAAACACCACCAAAACGGGATTTACTGCTTTTAGCAGAGCTCCGGCCACAACGAAAAACATTAAAGCCTGCACCAAATAGTTGTTGCGTGGTAATACAGTTGTTCAATCCAGTCTCAGTCACGATGACCACGTCGACATTGCAATATGGACCCTAAACAAACCAACCAAAGCTTATCTTAACCCCCACACCGTGGCCCAACGCTTTATCGAACTTATTAGGACAACACTCAATTCGTATCCATCATCTATACCAACGGCTCAAAAACCTCCAGTGAAGTCGGTTTCGGCGTGTACGGCTTCAATTTCACTATCAGTGGAGGTCTTGCCAACCAAACCTCGATTTTCACGGGTGAGGCAACTGCCATTCTCTCGGCCGTCACGGAGTCCAGCTGAAAGGCCATCGTTACGGACTCGGCAAGTGTCCTGAAGGCTCTTAAGAGTCCGAAGAATCGGCACCCACTGGTACAAGCAATTCGAATGGTTTCGAACAATAACACCGTTTATGTGTGGGTTCCCAGTCACTGTGGCATCAGCGGAAAAGAGGCAGCGGACAAGCTGGCAGCGCATGGTCGATCAAAAATTCCAGTGGACCCGAAAATACCCGCGGCGGACTTAAAAATATGGATCAAAACGATCATAACTTTGGCATGGGGTATCGAATGGAATAGCACCAGAGACGCTTTACTACGCAAACTAAAAGGTGAAACCCACCGCTATTCTGACAGCAAAAACTGAAAGGACCAGAGGATGCTCTACAGACTACGCTGCGGCTACACTAGATTCTCGCATGATCTCGGATCCCGTGATGGATTTCACAAACAATGTGTAGTATGCTCAACCAAGATGTCGGTTGAATATCTCGTTATAAACTGGCCCGCATTCCAAAACCTCCGAGACCAATATGGTTTCGGCCTGAGCATCAGAGACACGCTATCTAACGATCCCGAGAGGGAGAAAAGATTACTTGAATACCTCAAAGACACCGGCTACTTCCAATGTACATAGATCAACGACCATGACACAACATAACAACAGATGATGGACGGCATCCATCAAAAACCCCGCGACATGAAATCCCGAAACAGTGATTAAAAACTCTGTAACCTCTTTCTCTCGGTTCGCCTCTGGAGCCATTCCTCTGCTAAAGAGACGAACCAGCTAAGGGCTGAAAGTCTTAAACAAAAGGCTAAAAAAAATAAAAATAAGAATTGGAATTAAGCATATTGCAGAATCCACCTCCATCGCATACACGCTGAAGATCTACACAGCGAAAAAATAATTAAGTGAATAATTTCTCCAGCGGCTAGTCTACACAGAGAAAAAAAAAAGACATCAGTGAGAAGTTAAGTTCACCGTGAAAATCTTGATATTGAATTTATCATGAGTTCAGCTTGTGACAAGTGCGCTAAACCTGTCAAAGGTGACGACGAGTTCGTTTCTTGTATGGCCTTTTGTGACCGGATGATTCGTCTGAAATGCTTAAGTATAAAGCTGAACAAAGCCTCCGTGAACGTAATCCATTCAAGCCCGAACTTGTTTTGGATGTGCGATGAGTGCGTTCAATTGGTAAAATGTGCAAGGTTTAAATCAGCCATCTCGTCTTTCGGTAGTGTGATCAAATCTATTACTGAGAAACAGGAGATCGCGAATGCCGAAATTAAAAACGAAATGGCAAAGCAAGGTGAGCTAATTGCCCAGCTTTCAAAAAAAATCGGGCCATCTACTCCGGCAGTTATGGATCCTGGAAATCACTCTCGTCAACCACCTTTAAAGCGGCGTCGTGAAGACGGCTTATCAAGCAGTAGATCTCTTATTGGTGGTACTAAAGCGGTTACTGATTCCACAGTGCTTACCGTTCCTGAGCCTGTTGAGATGTTCTGGCTGTACTTATCTCGCATTCACCATAGTGTGAAACCGGATGTTATCGCAAAACTTGTCAAAACGAGCGTGCAGAGTGAAGATTCGGTTAAGGTTGTTCCGCTAGTGAAAAGAGGATTCGACACGAGCCGTATGAACTTCATATCATACAAAGTCGGAATGGATCCAAAACTAAGCGAAGTCGCACTGAATTCAGATTCATGGCCGAGAGGTATTCTGTTCCGTGAATTTGTAGATAATGGTCCAAACAACTCATGGTTACCTCGTATGGATACGCCGTCCATCGTAATCTTTCCTCTGGGTTCGTCCCAGTTTACCACTCCGATCTCCGGACTGGATCCAGCATGCTGAGATCTAATTGTTTGTTGGATCATTGTAAGCCAGAACGCACTGCCTGTCGCACTATGGGAAACCCTAAGCCACCTGACCCAGTCGCGCTTGGCGTTTGCTGTGATCAAAATGACGTTGTGTCCTGCCTTCAGAGTCGTTCTGGTCCTGCGGTCGGGATTGGTAGTGGGGCTTCCCAACAACCACTTTCAGGCAAGTATGCTTCTGTTAGTATCAATTCTTTTCCTAATCTGCTTCCGTGTTCCAGCGCTGCCTCCAACTGTTTCGAACCCTCCAACATCAATTTCAACATTTCTATTGCTTCTGATCGAAGTGATCATACTAATGAAAATAGCCTTCACCGACCTTGTTCTACACCGGGACACACACTTGCCTCATGCCTTAAGGAAGTCCCCATCCCTCTCATCGCAGTCGAGCCTCTCCCGCCAGCGATCAACAGCCGTCCCGGCCCTGCGTTTGAGTTGGGTGATGGGTGCTTCCGAACTTCTACTACAGGCAATTCATCTTCTAGCCAGCTTCGATCAACGTTTGCAAGCAAGATTGAGTTGGGAAACGGGGTCTTCCAGCTTCCAAGTAACGGCAAGTATGGTCAACAAACGGACACTTCCCGCTCTGATGGTATTTCCTTTCCCAGTGCTACAAACCTCGAACGTCGGAATTCGGACCTTGTAATCTATTACCAGAATGTTTGCGGAATGAACGGCCTTATTGATGATTATCGGTTAGCGTTCATGGATCATTGCTATGACATTATAGTCTTAACCGAGACATGGCTGGATTCTCGGACTGTTTCTAGTTATGTTTTTGGAGATGGTTAAGAAGTTTTCTGCTGTAATTGGAACATAAACAACAGTAGGAAATTGACTGGCGGTGGTGTTCTCGACGATTCCTGGATCACCGTAGAACAAGTTTGGGTAGCAATTCAGCTTGGAGGCCGTATGCTATTCCTTTGTGCGGTGTACATTCCTCCGAATCTAACTCGAGATTTAGACCTAATTGATGCGCACTGCCGATCTGTTTCTGCTATTTCGAATACGGTTGCCCTCCATGATGAAATGATTATTTTGGGAGACTTGAACCGGGCATTGCATGGACTCCAACTCACAGCGGCTTCCTCCGTCCCGACCATGAACGTTCCTCTTTCCACGCAGGGGCTATTCAGCTTCTGGACAGCTACAGTACCGCAACTCTATCCCAAGTTAATGACGTGGTGAATGAGAATAATCGCTCTCTAGATCTCTGCTTCGTGAGTGGCCGAGATATTGCTCGGCCCGTGCCTCTAGTTAAGGATGTCCCTCACCATCCTTCTCTAATAGTTGCTGTCGAGGACGTTGTAGCTCGAGACTTCGTCGACACTCCTGCTACTGTGTCATATGACTTCCGTAGAGCCGACTATCGCAGTATTGGTGATGTTTTATCTAGTTTGGATTGGCAGAGCATTCTTGATTCGACCGACGTTAACATCGCTGCTCAAACTTTTTCCCACGTCTTGGCTTATGTCATTGACAGACACGGCCCCAAACAAAGATTGTTCAGACTGACTCTCGGGTCCCTTGGATGACGAACGCTCTTCGCTCGCTAAAGCGGATTAAAAGAGCGGCTCTTAAAAGATTCACGAAACATCGCACCATGTCGCTTAAACGGCACTATAGCAGGCTCAACTACGAATATAAACGGATCAGTCGTGCGCATTTTCAACGTTATCTGAGTGGGGTTCAACGGCGTCTCAAATCTCATCCGAAATCTTTTTGGAGCTATGTTAATCAACAACGTAAGGAAGTGAGCTTACCTTCATCCATGTTCTATAATGGCGAAACTGCTGGCACTCAACAGGAAATTTGCGATCTGTTCTCGGTAAAATTTGCTAGTGTTTATGAAGACGAGAGACTAACCAGTCATTCTGTTCACGCTGCCGCCGGCAATGTTCCCTTGGCAAATCAAACACTCAGCCTAGTTGATGTGGATTCAGAATCAAGCTCGAACGCGGCATTACACCTTAAAACATCGCTTAAGCCCGGACCCGATGGGGTTGCGTCGGTTTTTCTGAAACAGAGCATGGCTTGTCTTCTGTATCCACTTCATCAGATATTCCAGATGTCCCTCTCTAGCGGTACATTTCCTTATTGCTGAAAAATGGCGGACATGTTTCCGGTATATAAAAAAGGAAGCAAGCGGGACGTGAACAACTACCGAGGAATCACATCGTTAAGCGCTGTATCGAAGCTTTTTGAACTGGTCGTTAAGAACTCACTTTTTACACATTGCAAGCAGTTGTTAAGTGACGACCAGCACGGATTTTCACCAGGGCGTTCCACAACTACAAACCTATTGTGCCTTACGTCGTACATCACTGATGGTATGATCGCTCGATGCCAAACGGACGTGATCTACACAGATTTAACGGCAGCTTTCGACAAGTTGAATCATGACATCGCGATCGCTAAACTTGACAGACTAGAAGTTGGTGGTAATCTTTTAAGATGGTTTCGATCATATCTCACAGGGCGTCAATTGACAGTTGCCTTGGGTGACCTTCGTTCAAAGAGTTTCTGCGCCACGTCCGGGATACCGCAGGGTAGCCATTTCCGAAGCTTTGCTTTGGTTAAAGCCCAAAAAGTCTCGATTGGCCGTGCCTCCGAGCAGTTCGGCGGATTCATGTCTTTCGGCACGAAACATACATTTTGACTTTTGTACCATTCTAAAGTGTCCTTTGCGTAATGACATGACGCCAAATCAGGCCAAAACACTACTTGACCTTCGTGCTGCCTGATCATCGGCAATAATCGCTTCTGGAGACATTCCTTAACGTATTTCTGAGTGTTCATCTTCTCCGTTGTGATGTACGGACTAGATGTTTTACCACACTCGCATATTGCCTGCCAAACCATAACCTTCTTACCTAATTTTTCGGTAAAAATTGCCTTCTCCGTTTCGGGGATGTCTTTGTCTTCGCTTACAGTATAGAATTGTGGTCCGGGAAGCGTTTTGTAATCTAGTTTCACATACGTTTCATCGTCCATTATTATAAACCCAGAATTTCTATACAATAACGAATCGTAGAGTTTGCGGGCTCGTAGTTTCACGGACGCGGCCTGTCTTGGGTTCCTTTTGGGTTTTTTTCTGCTTCCAGTATGTTTTTAGCCCAAGTCTTTCTTTGGCACGCATGACGTTACTCGACGAGGTCCCTAGTTTTTTCGCAACATCACGAACGGAAGTCGCTAGTTTTCGCTTGTAGGTATCCCTGATCTTTTTATCGATATCCGGACTAACAGGACCGGATATCCGACCACTCTTCGGCGAATCTACAAACGTACACTGTTCTCTATATTTTCGAATCGCAGATCGTAACGCTCCGACGCTTACACCCTCTTCCTTGGCCAATTTTCTCAAGGAGAGTCCGCTCACAGTGCACCATTTGTGCACGATACTTTTTCGTTGTTCCGGAGTAAGACCGCGCATTTTGATAGGTAACACAAAACAGCACTTTTTTTTATGCTATGTCATTCAGAAATGTGCAAACAGAAGGACACAGCCAAAACATGTTGAAATATTTCATTATAATCAAAGTGACCGTTAAAATAAGGTGTGCTTATACCTTCTGGAACAGTCTATATTATTATTATTAATAATAAATTATTAGTGTTATGATATAATGCTTGTGGTTACTTGGGAACGGGCGAGAACGGAGATCTTTGGCGAGTTTCCTTGGTATTCTAAAACATCAACCACCAGTCTTTTCATATAAAACATTTTTCAAACCACCCAAACAGAAACGCTATTAAAAGACAATCCGGGCTAAGCTTACTGTCAGAAGTGTTTACTACTTGCATTGGGCGATAATTAACATTGAGACAGTGGTTGTTTATTTTTACGATGACTCAACGACTGTCGCCGTTCGATGAGATTGTGTTTTTATCTACTGGATTAGCATCGGATTTTTTTTCTGTTATCCGTGTCGATTAGTAGAAAGTCCCCCTTTTCTGGCACCACTGCCGCTACCATGGAGTTAGAGGAAGAAGAAAATACCAGTGAGACATTGAAAATCGTCTGCCGTCTCTTCTTCTTGTGTTGTTATCTCTCGTCACTCACTCGATTCAGCACCAACACGCACAAACCACCAACCATGGCATGCGTGCATTGCGTGAAAATTATCGGTATGTGTGCACGAATACCCCCTCACACACTGACTATTATTATTACTTTTTGTCACACATGGGGCACGACGACGATACATTCGAATGTTTATTATTATTTTCCTCCCCGTTCCAATGACGATGACGACGACTACGACGAGACGAATATGTTTTTCCGCTGATAAAAGTTACGCTTTTCGCCACCGATGACGCATCAAGAAGACGTTAAACAAGTTAAGTCAGCGGTGAAAATTGGCAAAAATAGTTCATTGACAGAGTCTAGTCGGTCCATTCGGGTGGGATGAGTTACTGGGAAGTGCAGCTGGCAGTTGTCAAGGTTTCATAAATACAGATAAATCCAACCTATGTCTACTTGTTTTTTTTTTCTCGTTTTGTTTTTGTTTCATTGAGTCGGACGGTGATGACGTAGTCACTAAGTCAGTCGTCTCGTCGCAGTCAGCCAGTCAGTGTCGTATTGAAAGGGAACGTGGAATGTTCATAATAGAATAAGCAATGAATGAGTCGTTCAATGTAAGGTTGTTTACTGCGCAGAAATTATGTCATTATGCGCGAGTTGTATGCAAAATATGTTTTTGTTCTGGTGGATTGTCCAGGGATCGGTGGTGTCGGGAATTTAAATCAGTGCTTGTTTGATTGGTAAATTGAGTAAATTTCATTTTCGATCGTAGGGAACCTTGGTTGCCGATGGCGGTATTCATCAGACGGAATTGTTGACGATCGAGTCATTGGTCAACGAGTTCTATCATCCGGGTACGTCCAATGCTAGGAAACACACGATCGAAGGTCAACTTCAGCAGTTTCAGCGAGCACCACACGCCTGGGCCCATTGCCTGCAATATCTGATTCAGTTCAACAATCAGTACTTCTGGTTCTTCAACGTTTCGACCGTGGAAGTGACCATCAGTCAACGATGGATATCGTTGGACGAAAACCATCGAGCGCAGATTCGAGAATCCCTGTGGGCGACATATGCTGGATTCTCACATGATATTCCCGGGATGCAACGGGACAAGGTTGCACAGTTAATTGCCCTAATCGGGAAACGCCAATTCCCGGATGAACATCCGGACTATATGAATCAGGTAAGATTGATTGGTTTAGAGCTAGTCAAGGATTGCAAAGATTAAAATTCTCGTAATTACAGGTACTAGAGCTTTTAAAAAGCAAATTCGTCCTAGGCGTAACACTGCTGCGATCAACCTCGGATGAAATCACCAGCACAAAGGCCGACATCACGAGCGATCGCCAGAAATACCTCTCCTATTGTGTCTCCATGTACCTCCCGTCGGTGTTTGAAATCCTGGAGAAGTACGCTGAACTGTGCATCACACGAACTAGTTGTAAGAACGGAATTAGCCTAGCACATCTACCGCCTCCGTTTGGGGACGATTCACGGGTCGAGCAGGCTACCTTGGATCTACTGCTGTGCGTTCAGCAAATCTTCTCCTGGGCACCTCTGGATAACATTACGGAGCCGCAGTTTTTCCAGAGTCTGTTTATGCTGGCCCGCTGGAACGAAGCGTTCAACGATGTATCCATTTCGGCTCTGACTACGATTTCGGAATTGTTCTACCGCCAAAAGCCGTTACCGCTGCCGACGGTTATTGCAACCGGGGTGATAGATCTCCTGCAGCAGTCAACGCTCAAACTGTCCAATGAACTGTATCAGGACAAACTTACCGAACTGTTGAGGTTATTCACCGCGCAGCAATGGTCCAAGTGGAGCAAGGATCCGCACTTTCCGGCGATGACCTACCTGAACTCGCTGTTCCAGTATACGTTTTTTGGGTACGGCGCGTTAGCATTTACCGAACGACTGACCATCTGGACGCCGATTGTGCAGAGCTTTGCGGCAACGGAAAACGGAACGGTGGGCAAACATAGCGACAAGCTGCTGGCCTTGGCATCGGGCACCGTGAAGCGAATGCTGTTCCAGTACGATTTCGACCAGCAGCTTGATATGCTGGATAACGAAGAGCTGGATGATGAAGTGAGTGTAATGTTTATGAATTTGATGATATTCCTAACCTAGCAGTTTACTTATCGGTGAAAGTTATAGACGTTGAAAGCTATAAATAGTGCTGTTGATGGAATTCAGCGAGGCGCCGATAACGTCAGGCGGAAACGAGTTCTGAATGTGATTTACTGTAAACATTTTAACCAGCAGAAGGCACATCACTTTTTATCAGCTCAGTTGCTTGTGAAAGCAGTCTTTGAGAATTGTTGACTAACGCTATTTGCTCTGGTGGATGAACATATGCTCCGCATATTGCCGTGAACTGGTGCTGCCACTATTTTGAATCAAAACAAGGACACATGCGTTTAATTTCTGTTTGTCACATGCCAGTCGCCATCTCAGAACTCAATTATACAGTTAGGAACAATGGCTCTTTCGTTTGAATTTGTGGATTTCAGAACAATAAAAATTCAATGTTCCCTTAACAATCCTCAACTTCCGAAATCAGTTAAAATTGCGGAGAAGTAAGGCAGAAACGACGTTTTTTTACGTAGCAGTCTTGTTTAATGCACAAATGTAGTATGGTTAAGGAACCTCAAATTCTCGAGTACTTTTTCAAACAGACGTATCTGATTTTTGTAAACAAAGAGGGGAAGTAAGATTCAAACGTTAAATTCTTGAAACCCTTAGCTCTTTCATGCAAACTAGGGCCACCAACACAAGGAATAACATTCCCCTAACATGATGGTGGTGATCCGAGAGGATGCTGAGAGTTTTGAGACATTTACGTTTGAATATTACTTCCCCTCTTTGTTTACAAACACTCCGATACGTCTGTTTGAAAAAGTACTCGAGAATTGTTGTTGTTTATACAACTACCAACAACGGTAATTTTTTTTTTCAAACATGTTGCTTGAAGTCACTCGGAGACCCTCAGGTATCTCAAAGCATCAAACCCCTCAAAACTCAAGAAAATGTCCGTAGCTGATCAACGAAACGCCATCCTGCAGCTCACAAATCTCACCGCGAAACAGCAGCAAATTCAAAACCATTTGAATTTGGGAATGTCTTTGTCTTTATTTGTTATTATCAACAGACACAATGTGGTCCTAATGATAGTTCCTAAGAATATTCAAAAACTTAGTTCTAATTCTTTGGCGAGGCAGGTGAAGCCAAACCCAGATGACACTCGATTGAATGCACGTTGTAGGTATACCAACAAGAGCTCCGTTGGCGCCATAGTTTGTTCGACGAAATGGTGTTCGAAGAAAGATGTTGTTGCGAAGTGCACGAGAACGAACGTGAACGTTGATTTGATTAAGCAGCATCGGACAGTCCATTTTTGCCATGAATAGATCGGAAGCCAACATGACGCGTGATAGATCTCTCCTCACTTCTAGTGTGTCAAGGCCAATGAGTTGCATGCGGTGTACATATCTAGGCAGCTCACGTGGATTACTCCATGGTTAACGACGGAGAGTAAATCGCACAAACCTTCGTTGCAATGCCTCGATTCCACCAACGCCATTAAGATAGTGAGGGTTCCATACTGCTGAACAATACTCCAGCGTGGTTCGCACCAACAAACAGTAGAGGCTCTTTAAGCAATAGACATCCGTAAAGTCCTTGGCCAATCTCATGATGAATCCCAAACTGCGGTTTGCTTTGGGAACAATGTAGCTAATATGCTCCTTGGGCAGCATTCATTAATTATGTCACGCTTTTAGGGGGGGGAGGGGGTTCAGAAAACCGTGACATTTTGTGACAAACGAGGGAGGGGGGGTAAGCTGAATCGTGACATCACATTTTTGAAAAAAAAAAAACAAAAACAAAATGATATTCTTATGCAATATCGCCTACTACTACTATCCCTACTGTTCACGCCCCTTCGTAAACAAACAGCAACAGCAGTAATCATGCAGCACTCACACACCGCTCGAATTAACTATGCCACGCCCTGTTCTGCAACTTTCCATCGTTCTGGAACTTTCCATGTTCTGGAACTTTCCATTGTTTTGGAACTTTCCATCGTTCTGGAACTTTCCATGTTCTGGACCTTTCCATCGTTCTGGAACTTTCCATGTTCTGGAACTTTCCATTGTTCTGGAACTTTCCATGTTCTGGAACTTCTAGCAGTAGCGGCACAATATAAAAACGGCACCGCAGTGGCGCAGTCATTCAGTCATTATATCAATTCTAAGGTGTTAAGATCAAAAGGAAAAAGCAATAAAGGATAAGTGAATAGAAGCAGTAGTTTTTCTATCAATATCTTCTGGATCCATTATCCGGTGCAACAGCCCAGTGTTATACAGTGTTGAATACAGTCCACCCTACGACTAGAGTGTTTGCTGTCAACGGCCTTGGAACCCAACCCGGCCTTTTCAGGGTAAGAAGAGTTGAATTTTCCACCCATGAGCCAAGACAGAGCACTTTACCCGACAGTTGCTAGTTTGAGCGACACCTATTTCCTTTCCTACCGTGTTAGGATACGTTTGAGTTCTGTCGCAAGAGAGCTAGCAAGCTACTTCAAGTACCCTACGGATCCGGTGTTTGGCTCCGACACCTACCATACCTAACACGCTAACTTGAAAGTACCCATTAATGAGTCGAAAAGTACGCATTTTGAAGAAAAGTGGCTTAACTCATTATTAGGAGTATATATTTAATGATTAATTGATACTCATAAATGAGTAAGCAATACTCAGAAATGAGGAAAGTATACTCTTAATAATGAGTTAAGCCACTTTTCTTCAAAATGCGTACTTTTCGACTCATTAATGGGTACTTTCAAGTTAGAGTGAATACTATTCCACCGTTCATGAATGACAGCTGCAGCTCATTCAGTGTGCGTCAGTGAATAAAGTCCAGTGTTTATTGGTGAAAAATTGGTTCGCGCAGTTAGTGTATTTTGGAAAATGAATCGTGGAGAACTTTTTAATACGCTGTACAATGCGTATGTAAAGGCTTACCCGGATAAGAAGAAAAGGGAGTGCCAATTGGATGCTACTAATTTCTGGAATGAACGGAAGGGCAATGACAACACCGCACTTGAAGAGCAAGTCAATAACAAAATAAAAGAGCTTCATGCCTTGCAGCTAAAGAAAAAAGGTAAACTTCTTCAACTATGGGGAAAGTCTATGAGTGCTCCTAAGGAATCAGCGCCGACAGTGAAACCCGCGCAACCCATCAAGGAAATTGAGTATATGGCTCAGCCGTCATCATCAAATAAACGCCCTGCACCAGTACAGGAACAACTTAAAGCTGAGCTAAATAATCTGAACTCTGAGGTAGTGCTTCTGATTGACAAGAAGTCTGCTGGACTATTGACGGATGATGATCAGTCGAGACTCGAAGGGCTAAAAATTAAAAAGATCAAACTTGAAAAGAATCTCAAAATCAAGGAAGACGAGCAAGAGCGGCAGTAGAAGCATCGTGAGAAAATGAAGCAGGCTAAACAACTGTTAATTCGGGACATCCCAGAGGCTGGTAAATATGATATATTAACTAGTTTGTTTGCACAGTAGATATAAATATCAAATTTCAGGAAATTATCTTTCATTCCGAAATTCTCCTGGGCGCCCTCGTGTTGAAGAGCAGCAACCGGAGCTGCTCAAGGCAATATGCGATATCGCACTTCATGGATCTGCGGCCCACGAAAAGCGCAGTGATGAGAGCGTCAGAAGCGTTAAAACTTTAGATGAGTTGACTTCTGCAATACAAGGCAAGGGATTCAATATCAAAAGAACAGCAACATATCTGCGGTTAATCCCAAAACGAGCCAATTCCCATCAAGGTAAATGTCACGTAAATACTGTACCAGTGAAGTTGATGCGCGCAAGTAATGCAAAACACAACGATCATCCCGATGGCCGATTCTGTACAGCGACCATAAGATCATTGGAAGAACTGGCATCTGTGCTAGGGCCCAATGAAGTAGGATTTATCAGTCAGGATGATAAGGCGAGAGTGGCGATAGGCCTAACGGCTGCCAATAAGCAGTCTCCCATGCTTATGCATGTGGAGTACAAAATCACGCTTCCTGACCACGATTGGATAGTTGCAAATAAGCATAAACTAATTCCGTCCGTGTACGCTGGAATCGAAATCAAACCGAATGGTCTTGGCAAACCGGAGGCTGTTGGTTTTTCGGGCCCCACTTACATTGCAATTCGGTCAGGCAAACACGCTTCGTCAACGGCGTTTTCTCATGCGTTAGACATCAAGCGGCTTCTAACTCTTGAATCGTTTGATGGTATTTTTAAGTTTGATGGATTGGTCAAACCAGTCCTAATCTTTACCGTCGACGGTGGACCTGATGAAAATCCGAGATATCGCAAGGTAATACAGATAGCAATACACCATTTTAAAGAGTACAACCTTGACACGCTGTTCATTGCAACGAACGCTCCGGGAAGGAGTGCTTTCAATAGAGTGGAGCGACGTATGTCACCCTTGAGTAAGGAGCTTTCTGGATTGATAATACCACACGACCAGTTTGGTAGTCATCTGGATTCCCAATTGCGTACAACTGATTCAGCTTTGGAGAAGCAAAATTTCCAGTACGCTGGTGAAGTTTTGGCAGAAGTCTGGAATGATGTGGTCATCGACGGTCATCCGACGTTGGCTGAATATATCGATCCTGATGCTTCTGAAATAGATCCGAAGTCAATTCGTGACTATGACCAACACTGGTTTGGAACTCATGTGCGAACCAGCCAATATTTACTCCAGATACGGAAATGCACAGATAGGTAAAATTTTGAGATGCATTTGATGGTCAAATAATTGTTATATGTGTTAAATTTATATTTTTACAGGAAATGCTGCTCACCACTGCGAAGTAGCATCGATCACGTTATCTGCAATGGATTTTTGCCTCCACCAATCTCTCTGACGCAAACATCTCGAGGATTGATTGGGTCATCGAAGGACGAACCACAGCATTTCCCATCAATGTTCGTATTGAACTCATTACAAGCTCAACAGATTCTACCTAAATCGATGTCCGGATATGGAACGATTCCGTATGATCTTTACTGTGCTTCAATTAAAAACTCATTGAACGAACGAGTGTGTTCCAGCTGTGGCCTATACTTTGCATCTTTAGTCATGCTTCGCGAGCACATAAAGATGCACAAGCATACATCCGTTCAATTTCAGAGAAAATTGCGTCCGTTTAAAGTTGTGGCAAAACGTAAACAGGAATGTATGGTTGTAACCAACAAAGACAACTTCGATTGCGAATGGATAGATGACGAAGAACTTGATCTGACTGATGTGGCAGAAACCATTACGAGTGCTTCAGCGGACGCAGATATCTTCCCGGTCATCAATGCTGACCAACATCTGCAAAACCCTTGGACTGAGGATTGAATCTATTTTTGAATGGTATTATTTGAGAATGCAATTTGATATAATATGAGGAAAGTTGAATTTGTTTCTGTATGAAATAAAAATGATTTTTTGTGACTAATATTGGCTATTTGAATAAAAAGTTTTGAGTGGGGGGGGGGGGGGGGGGGGGGTTAACAAAAACGTGACATAATTGCCTGGGGGGGGGGGGGGGTTACAAAAATTGTGACAATTTGTGACATGGGGGGAGGGGGGGGGTTAATTTTCGGCCAGATTTGCGTGACATAATTAATGAATGCTGCCTTGTACGTAAGTCCCGCCTTGAGAAAATCTCCAAGATCCATGACGCAGGATTCAAGTTTCGAGGTGGTAGACGAACATTATCGGTTTTTTCTTCCTTGTGAAAGAAAAAACGCAGCACTTGGTTGGATTCAGCACCATCTTGTTTGTGTTGCACCACGAGCGAAACTATCAAGTTGGTGTTGAAGAAACCATGCGTCTTCCATGGATTTGACCTGATTAAACATTTTCAAGCTATCAGCAAAAGATAGCCTAGGGCCTTCCATACAAAGATTAACGTCGTTGAAGTACAACAAGAAGACAAGAGGCCCAAGATGACTAATTTGTGGAATATCGGATTGTATCCGTTTGGAAGCCCTTACACATGACATCTGTCGCATATGTTGTGAACGTCAAAAGGTTCGTTGTCGTAGATCGCTTAGGCATGAACCCGTGCTGTGTTTCGGCTATATATTGCTTGCAATGATTAAAGACTGGGTCTAGAACTACCAACTCAAAGAGCTTTGCTACAGCATTTAAGGCAGATATTCCTCGGTAGTTGTCAGCTTTGTGCTTGTCGCCTTTTTTGAAAACTGGAAACATGTTGGAAGCCTCATTGTCTCATCATCGATGACGAGACTTACGTCATGGCGGACTTCCGGCACCTTCCGGGACTTCTGTTCTTCACTGCCCAGCACAAGTTTGATGTTCCGGAGGAAGTAAGGAAGCAGAAACTTTCAAAGTTTGCCAAGAAATACATGATTTGGCAAGCGATCTGCTCAAGTGGCAAACGGAGTGCGCCGTTCGTAACTACCGGGACTGTAAACGGGAAGATCTACCTCAAGGAGTGCCTAAAGAAGCGTCTGCTTCTTCTGTTGAAGTAACACGAGGGTCCTACGAACTTCTGGCCGGATCTAGCTTCGTGCCACTATTCAAAAGTTGTCCAGGAGTGGTACGAAGCCAACGGGGTCACTTTCGTACTCAAGGAAATGAACCCCCCTACGCACCGGAACTAAGGCCCACCGAAAAATAATGGGCTATTAGGAAGCAAGCACTACGGAAGCATCCCATCGGGGTCAAATCTGAGGAAGACATGAAGAAAAAGTGGGTTTCCGTACAGAAGATGCTGCCGCCAGATGTTGTACAGAACCTAATGAGCGGCGTTAAGCGTAAGCTTCGAGCCTAAGGTTATGTTGAATACAAATTGAATAAAATAAATATACTTACTAATGGGTTATATTTTATTGTCTGAGAGTTTGAAAAGGGTCGGTCAACTAGGTAATTTTCTACAGCGTTTTTTCCGTGATGCAATTTGATGTGGAACACCCTTTAATCTACTGGCGAGATAATGCCCAATTGCTGTGGCCGATCGAGCTCCGTGTCGACCAAAGAAATGGCGTTATACGGAACTGCGCGTTTGGGTCGAAAAACGGACCTGGCATCAGGAGAAGACTGACTTGAGCTTTCGGGCAATGCCCAAGTGTGTCCTGAAAAGCTTAGGGGAACCGCATAAAGAAGTGCTTTCCAGAACAGGAATTTGAATTCGATTGAGTCATCTGATTTACATGTTGACATGTCCACATTTCGAAGATTTCCATCCATTCCGAGCCGAACAGGTTGAATTCCTTGACCGAGGTAACTCGGCACAGCCCAGGCTTGATGATGTCATTGACTCCTACCAGACAGGTGAATTCCCGCAGTAGCGGAAGAAGATCTTTGGATGCGGAGAGTGCTTCGCAAGTCGATGGCTTGAGTGTGGGCCATCCGACCTATCTTCACTGATGATTGTTATTGCTGATCCGCTGTCAACCTGCAATGTGGCTTGACGACCGTTCATCGTTGTCGTGACGCAACGGGTGACATTACCGGTGTGGTTTACAGCATGAATGATGTTGGCTCGGTACATGGATTTCGGCTGATGCTTCTTACCCTTCTTTTGGTTGGAGTTGTCACCAGCTGACTGGGTTGGAGACTTGGTGAAGCAACCCTCCTTGTGTCCTACACGGTTACAAGATTTGCACAGATGGCTGCTGTATGTGCAAAAATGCTCCATTTGTATGACAAAATGCATTAGTCCGCATTGCCAGCAAGGCGTCTTCGGGGATTTGACTTTCGGCTTGACCGAGGACTGAGGAAACTTCTGCTGATCTCTTCCTCTCGCTGATGGGGTGTACTACTGCTGATTTTGAGCTGATTGGATGCTCAATCAAGCTGGTGTCTAACTTCAAATTAACGAGCTGCTGGAACTCGTCGATGAGAATGTAAAGCGTCACTGGTGCGTCCGGTTTCTCGTTTTCCATCCGGGTAAGCAATCTCGTCCGAATATCTGCGTGCTTGGATACCTTCAGTCCGGTTGCGAAAACCAGACATTTGAACTGGTCGATTGTTAGGTTCGCAAAATCGAAATCTTCACAGGCTCGGTTCACCCTTCCACCGTAGGTGATGATGTCGTCTCCGTCTCTTTTCGACAGCTGGAGACACTTGAACCAACGGCGAAGACGTTAGGTTTGTTCGCCAAAAAATGTGATTAGCGTTTTTACGGTGTCCGGGAACGTTACATCCTTCGGGAGACTTGGAATGATATAATTCAAATACCGGCTGTGCCAAGCGGTATCTAATTCTCGCAGTAAAAGCCGAACTTTGGCTGCATCATCCAAGTGCTGCGCGTCGCTCTCGAAAAGGTCGGTATAACGTGCGAGCCATTTTCCGATTGTGATGTCGGGATCGAAAGCAAACTCGCTGATGTTGGAAGAAAGGGCTTCCAGCGTGTGTTCCGAATTTGGCTATCCTGGTGCTGCAAACCGCTGCAGGAGTTGAGTAATTTGCATAATCGCCGTTTGCATGTCCTGGATCGCGTCTCCGACTGGTTTTCCTCCTCCGTTTGGCATTTTGGATGTTACAACTTTTACTAAATAATTGGACTTCGATTTTTAATTTTCACTAGGAAATCTCTTCGCCAAAATTTGATGCAAGCGAAAGCGTCTATCGTTATTTCGTGCTCAGCTCAAACTGTACACTCAAAAAAAAAATCGTCACATTGTTTTCACGTTAAATTTCACGTAACTTTCACCTCAACACGTTACAAATCTTCTTCTATAAAATCGGGTAAACATTACGTGTCAGTGAATTGTACGTAAAAAATCACGTAACATTTATGTGATATGCACGTAGAATGTGGATCTACGTGGAAATTACGTAGCTCTTACGTGATTTCCAGGTGTTTATTACTGAATTTGGCAGTGGAAAAAATTGAAATTTGAAAATCAAATGTTTTCTTCCCTGATGTTGAACAGTGTATTTATGGATTGACTAAAAGTATGTATGATTCAGTTATGTTTGGCATAATTCATCCGCCAGAAACGCAATTGTTACAAATATGCGAATATGGGAAGTATTTTTTACATTCTATGATATATTTACTATACAGAATAATTTATTTGTCTCTATAATTAAAATTGATGTGCCAAAACCACAATGCCTAATGTAATCGGCCAATTGCTTTGAAATTGATCTAATTTTGTAGTATTTATGCCAAACTGTCATTATGCCAAATGATTCTGATGAAACGTTAATTTACAGATTTTCATTCCAAACAATCTTTCTCAAACTGTTCGCAAATCAATGCCAAATGGTCATTAGGCCAAACAACTTTTATGCCAATTGAATTTTGAATGTCGAAGTTATGTCAACTTATAATTGTGCCAAATGAACCTGAAGCAGCATTCATCTTTCGATATATGTGCCAAATGGTCTGTATGCCAAATGGCCATTATGCAAAATGACTTCATGCTAAACGACTTTATGCCAAAGGGCCTTATGCCAAAAGACTTTATGTCATATGGGGTAGCCCCAAAAATCACGTTAGCTCCCATCCTAATTCATGCCTTAACAGAGACAAATTTGATAGTCAATTTTACCATTATTGGGGGTTACTATGGACTATTGCAGTATAGTGATTTTGAACCGACTATGATCATGGTCAAAACGACCATTAAAAATAATTGATTCAACATTTACCATAATGTCGGAATAGTCCTTGTTACCATGATCATAGTCAAGAATGCCATGAACGTGGTAAATTCGTCCATTTTCATGGTTATTGTAACAATTATATGGAATAGTCATCTTGACCATGATTTAATTGTCGGTATAACGATAGAATTTTTCTCAGAGTACTGTGATTAGTTTAAATTTTTCAAATTCAAATATGATATAATGCTATAATATATTATGGTTGGTTGTGAACTTGGCAAATCTACAGTAAATAAAAAAGAGGGATGCTTATATAATGCCTACACTGCCGTTTTCGGCATAATTGTCCCATTGCATTTTTTTCAGTTTTTACTTTATTTGCTCAATCGTCATGATTTGCCATTAAATTTATGAAAAAAAACATTAAAAACAGATTTCACTTCTACAAAACATGATAAAAATAGCAAGTCAGATTGTCCCATCTTATAAATTGCAGCATAACTGTCCCACAGGCGAGTCGATTTGAAATTCATGTTAAAAGTGGTTGAAAATCACTCAGTTTGTTTTTTTTTCTATATTTTGCATAAAATTAAAGTATAATTTACAGTATAACCGCAATTTATTTCGAAGAAACCAATAATCATAACCTTACAGACCTTCGCACTGATTCTCTTTTTAGTTTCTTTTAATGTTCTCTTCCGGGTTTTGATGCGTGTTGTTGTAGATGTTTCGAAAAAACTCCCGTCTGAATCAACTGAGTTCTCCTCTTCCGCCGAAGAAGATTGTATGGGTTCTGAGTTGTCCGGTACATCAAGGCGCGGCGGAACCGAGGGCGGAACATAATTTTCGAGTTGAAAGCAGTGACTTTTTGGCACGAAATGTTCACCTGTTCCATCGACTAAATCGAATCCAACAAAATCTTCTTCGTCTGTCGTGCTTGATTCACTGTTACAATAGAACTTTAACAACTCGAGCGCAGACATATCGGATTCAATGTTTATTACGGCACAAATTAAGATATTATTTATGAAGAACTTCCGAAACACAGCGCCAACGCTTGCTATGATCTGTCAATGCACGACGTCTCTGAAAATACACAAGCAGCAATGGGACTGGTTATGTGCACATTCAGTCGCTCAACGTCATAAATTGCGGCATAACAGTCCCATGCCTTTTTTTCGTCACGTTAAATTAGATTTTTTTGTTTGTTTGTATAATTTAGTTGTTACTTTATGCATAGTTTATGCTGTGCACACAAACAATTCATTTTGTCGAGAAAATCATTGAAAATTGAGAGAAATCAATGAAAACATTCAAACCCATTTTTCTCGATTTGATGTTTTTGCGAATGGGACAATTATGCCGAAAAGGGCAGTACAGTAAAGCATTAAAACTGTCCAAGTCAAAGCCCTGTGGTCTCGCGAGCCATCTTAACGTCGAAGCTAGAAGTTTACGAACTCCCAGTCAACGAGCAAGGAAAAGCCGCAGGCGTGGTAATCCTGGAAAATCTCGTTATCGTGCAATCGTGCGAAGCCTCAAGCAGAACACGCTGATGGTGCAGAATAAAAAAGCACTCAACGTCAACATTGTTTCCTGCAACCTTAAGAATCCCCGAAACAAAGAAAGCATAACTCGAGAAAATTACGAAACTATTAGAATCCTCACATCAGTAGAATTATTCAAATTCTCCTTTCCTTCATTTCAGAACGAAACCGAACTGCAGCACTTCTTCAACCAGTGCATCGACACGATAGCGCAAATAGCGGAGATCGAGCCGATCCGGGTGTATGATGTGGCTTTCTCCGAGTTTGCCTCGGATGCCAGTGGACCATATGGTCAGGTCCTGTCCACGGTAGCCGGTATGCTGTTGAACGGATCCAGTTACAACGCATCGCGTCCGGCAACCGCTGCTCTGCTACAGGACGAGGAAGGGCGGTCCGGGTTGCGGTGTAAGTTCCGTGATTTCATTTCGCTGTGCCAAATAATCGCCCGGGTTAGTCCCCAGCTGCACGAACGGTCGGAAAAGGTTAGCGCATCGCTGGGGCGGTTGATCGAAGATCTGGTCAAGCTGGTCGAAATTGTGTCCAGTGCTTCGGGTGATCCGTTGGAATACTTCTTCGTACACATGCAGCCATTGGCCAGCGAGCTGGTAGACGTTATCGCGCAGACGTTAATCACGTTGCGAAGCCTTCTGGTCGTGACGCACATTCCATTTGGGGAAGCAGAAATGATGCATTTTGTTGAGTGCATTCCGAAGTTTTTGTCGCCTCCGCAGAAAATCAAGAGGGACCAACTGAAGACATTGACCAGTGCAGCTGGTCAGTTATTGGTTAGTGTCAGTGCCAATTTGCGACCAAAGTACCTCGTACAGTTGATAAAACCACTGGTGCATAGTGACTTACGGCACCTGGAGCGCCCGGTGGCTTTGACGGTGCGACTATCCATCTGTAATTGCTTCGTACTACCGTGGGCGGGATGTAGCGCAGGGGAGCAAAACTTCGAAGGCCGTGCTGCACTTCTGCAGGAATATATTGCATTTATTGCCGGTGATTTGATTAGGTTAGACTTGGGCCATACCTTTAGCAGTAGCAATCCTTCGTTAGACTACGGTCAGGAGGAGAAAATTGTCTCGGTGGCCACAATCGTACTTAGCACATTGCGAGATCTGCTGGAATACTACCAGGAGCAGAGTAGTTCCGTTAAACAGATGCTGGCGACCGCGTACAGACCTGTGATAGAGAAAACCCTTGCCATCTACAGTGCAGCCAGCAGTAAAAATTGCGCGTTGATCGAGAAGATTTTCGAATTTTGCATGGGAATTCTCCGGACGCTGCAGGTTCAGTTGGGGCAAGTGTTCCTGAAGAACATCATTCTGCTCTTCCTGGGCAAGACTAAAACGGAACAGATCACTTCGCAGCGTTTCCGTTCGCTGGATATTCTTTTAAAAATGTTCCTGTTGATCGTAGAACAGCCGGGTAATGTTTCTCTTCTACCGGATATTCTAAGCTTTTCGATTGAGCACGTACTTCCGATGGTGTTCTCTAGTGAGTACAGCGCAAAAAGTGAACAAAGTGGCCATGCGGATGTTAGCTTATCGTTGTATCAGCTGTTCAATGGCATACTGCTCCATCGGTGGCAGTATTTCTACAAGTCGAGTGTACTGAAACAGTTTGCTCCGAGTTCTACGGGTTTAATCCAGCATCCACAGTCGGTTTTGGAACATCCTGAACAGTTTGCGGCCATAATGAACGCTTACGGTCAAGCGATCGTATGTTCAAACGATCCTCACGTAACACGTGCCACGCTACAAACGCTGCAAGCATTAAACGATCGGTGGAAGCTCTATCTAAGGGATTTTTTCCGTGTTAATCTACTGCAGTCGTTTGAGGCTGCGATAATAAAGGCCCTGGTAGCGCCTGAGGGCATTTTGCATTACGATCTGTTCCTGGCGGTGCTGTACAGCATGGGAGAGGTGGATATGAAGCGGCTACACGAAACATTTACCGGAATTGGGTTCCCGGCGGATTCGCAACAGGTCGAGGACGTCTGTCTGGCTACGGTGAGTTGAATTCTGAACTTCGAACACAATCTCATCTTATTCAATTTCACGTCTCTCTTCTCACAGGACTACCCCACCTTCGCCCATCGTATGAACCAGCTGATCCAGGACACCAAATGCTGCCAAGTCAATGGCACCGTGGCCTAAAATCGCAACTGCCATCCCCCCCTCGTCGTTATCATAAATTTCTCGTCACATCATCACACCCGCACAATCGTAACGAAGTCGAATGCCGCCATCGGATAACGTAACATACTTATAAATTTCCCGTTCCCAACTAACTCTCTATCTCATTCACTCCCACAAACCAGCGGCCATTATGGTGAGAGATATCCAGCTAGCGTTTTGGCTGTTTAGCCTGAAGAAAGCGAAATGCGTGGGGCAGAACTGAAATTCACGAAAATTCCATACTTTTTTTTACTACTAATAATGATCGCAATTTAAGGAAATTAAACAAAACAAAAAAAAAAATACAATTGAGATAAGATAAGTAGCGTATGTAAATAGACAAAAAAAAAAGGTTAAAAAATGAAATATTCAATCGTACGTACGCTAAACTAAGACAGACTCGTGAATCAGATAGTGAAAATTTTGCTCTTCTACTCGTGTGTGCGTAGCGAATAAGTTTACACACTGAGATTCGACTCGAATTGCGGAGGAAAGAAAAGGGATCAGCGTTTTCTTATTTGTGTCTAAGCAAACTCTAAAAACGAACATGTATTTATGTTTCTTTTAAGTTGATATTTGCTTTTATGATCAGGTGAAACTTGCTCTAGAGAGTGCTTATGCTGTATGAAGAATGGAAGTTACAGGATCAGTAAGACCGTGCTAATTCTCCTATTGAAATCTAAGTCGTAAATAGATGATATCATTATCAGGATTTTATTTTATAATCAAGTGTAACATGTGATATTCAGAAGGATTAGTTTTTAGAATACGCTTTTTCGCTCTATATTCAATCAGATTTATGTTGAGTTTCTTTTAAAATCTATTCAAATTTTTTTTTTAGTTTTCTCGCTTTTGAAATCTGTGCACACGTTTATTTATGATAATCACGATTTTACGAAAATTCAATTCTGTTTATTTTTCACTGTTAAATTTAGGGTTCTTGTAGTCAAAGCAAAAATCTATCGCAGGCAAACAAAATAAGGAAGTAGTATTACAAATATGGTTTCCTATAAACAAAAACATCAAACGGAAGAGTGAAGAAAAAGAAAAGCATGCCCGATAAAGAGTGTTAACTTATAGATATATTCTACAACTATTTTCCATGAAGATAATTTCCAGGAAATTGATAGGATCTAGCCGAGCAATAAGAAAAACGGAAATACATTAATATGTAATCGATCGAATGGGTGCTGAAGGTTGGTTTTGTCCGAAATTCCCTGCCGAGAAGATCAGAAAGTACCGAGCGACTCCATGTTTTAGATGCTCTGCGAGTGCCACTCAGAGAGGACGAGAGAGAAGTAACTCACAAAGTTGGCGCGAAACTTTGAGGCACGTGTAGCGACGATCGACAGTGGACTCTTTCATGGTTCAGGTTCGCCGCTGGCCTGAGCTGAAGCGTTCGTTGAAGTTACTCGTTCATGAATGTGAGCTTGTTGTCCGTGTAAAGTGCATGAAACTAGTTTAAACGCATCGTCATTTTTATTAAATAATATACAAGTAGATTGAATATCTTGCTCTTTTCCGTAGCTGAGCCAACTTTGCTATCTATTGCGCGATTATTTATGCTTTGCAATTTACGTGTAATATTATGCATAATTTACTATAACATTTCTTACTATTCAATTTTTATGTCAAGTTGGAATATAGCTGCATATCAGTCACATTCTGCTTGGAAAACTAGGAAAATTAAAAATTTTCTCATGCAAGTTAATCTGGTCTCTATGGTCATCTCTTAGTTTTCAGTTGTAAAACGAAATTTTTATTTTTCTTTGTGGCCAGCGTGTGTCGCGAAAATTTCACTCTTCTTCACGGTATTTTAAGGTCCTCTATAGCGCTAATCAAGATTTACTTCGGCGAAGTTCCCGAAGATAAGGTACCCCAACTTATTTGGGAACAAGAGGCGATTCGTTATTTCAATGCAGTTATGTGGAATAGAGTAAAGGTTCTGGTCATATTTCACTTCCTTTTTTGTTCGGTAAAATGGAGATGAATCACGTCAACAATGATGTGGGAGAAGACTTATTCTTTAATGCAAAGCGACAGAAGCATTTTGTAGACGTGACAACAGGGAGCAAAACTATTCTCCAAAGGCAAATTATAACGTTAACCTGCCGTTGAGAACAAATCACTTACTTTTGGGTAAAATTCTACCTTAAAATAAGTAATTTTTACCCAACGCTAGGTAAACATGATTATACCCAACATTGGATTCCCACACTTAACTGCGCTGTTGGGTACTTCTTTTCTGTGTAGGTTCTCATAAACCTGACTAAAATATGAAACCTATTGGCACCTCTTGGTGTCATAATAAAACCAAATTGATTTCAAGTGGCTTTCATAAAACCTTAGTAAAACTTAATAAAACAGGATGGTTTTGGCAATGTTACTTGGGTAGTCATGTAGTTTTATAATGGCGTTTCTTTATGCTCATCTAGTTAATTAATGGAAGAGAACGAGGCAAGAGAGAGTCTCTCAATTGTAGATTCGCCCTAATGAATAAAAACCCCAGACTTATCGAATCATAATACCACTAACCAAACATATTTAAATATAATCTTATACTGCTTATGAGCGCATGCCAGTCTTTTATGAAAACAGTAAAGAGTGTATCGAAAAGTAGTTAGCAACATTCAAACAGTAATTACTCCAAAATGATTTAATTTTTTTTCAGTTGTGCAATCGATTGGTTTCGGTACAGTGGATCGTTTCGAAGATGAGTCGAATTGATCTAGACACATGAAATAAATTCTGCACATTTGGTGCTTAGAAAAGAATGACACGTACAACTAAATTGCAAAACGAGTGAAAGTGAACCACACCAGTGTCAAAAATGCAATCGAAAAGTTCGGTGAGACTCTTTCCGTGAAAGATTTGCCCCGATTCGGCAGGAAATCGGGTCCCAGCCAGCCCGGCCGAGACTTGGAAGTGGTTGAGTACATAAGGAAAACCCCAGCAGCGTCGAAGCGGGATTTGGCACCTGCATCGGAATGATTCAACGCATCGAAGCTCGAAACTCCCTGAAAACGTACAAGAAACAGAAGGTGCCGAAAAAGTCAGCTAGCACCGGCCAAAACAAGAGCACGAAAACTGTATAACCGGATTCTGGAGAAGACGCCAAGGAAGATTCGCGAGCGCTGCCCAGACCACAGTATTATACGAAATCGGTGGACCAGGACCTGGACGACGCTGACACGACAGTTGGCGATGGAAAAGTTTGGGTAGAAGTTGAAGTACTGGCAAGCGACCTGTGGTTTGCGGTCGTCGGTTTTGTTTTTTCGCAAAGGGTACAATTTACACCAAGGTGTACGAGGAAGAATGTTTGAAGAAAAGACTGCTGCCACTGTACAGACAGCATAAGGCTCCCCCTTCCTCGTTCACTTTTTGACGTATAGCATCTTTAGGCATTTTTGCATAAAACCTTTTTAGGCATTTTATGCATAATTCGAGTCTTCAAGCAAAGTGCCTACTTTGAAGTCATAATTGCATACTTCAGATTTACCATGTATACAGGATCGTTTGAAGGTCCGCAACATTGAGTGAAAAGTGACTCAATTCAATTAAAACCGGACCTACCAAAACCAAACCAAAACTCAATTTTGAGTAAACTGTACATATATTTCGATTAGAGTTACTCTTGCTCATTTTCATAGATTTCAAATTACAGTGAAATGAGCGTTAAAGAGTTAGTTTTTAACAGCATGACTACAGTAATTCTTGGTCTTCCGCATGAGCTGCTTCTTTTAATAAGGCGGCGAGTCTATTGACTGTCGTTCTTGTACTACGGTTTAATGTTTTATACAGAACGATCGCCATAAAATTAATTATCTTTATGAGTTCGCTGGGAACTTTAATCCCAAACACGGGCAAACTTCTAAAAAATAAATCAATGGTGTGAATGGATGTTTTTGCTTCCACATAGACTTGGTTGTTAATCACTAAAGAGTTATCTGACGGATTTTGTAGAGCACAGTCATAAGTGTCTAACGGTAAGACAATTGATCAAGGCTGGGAACCTCGATCAGGTCACGACACTAAGTGCGAGCGTTTTAAAGATTTTTATTAATACTAACAGTGAAATGCAACAAAAGGTTATTTTTCTCCAATAAATCGAAAACTAAATTATGTAAATAGATTTTTTTTCACTCTCATTCAAAAACCAACGTTGCTAATTACTCTTCAATACACTTCTTAGTTGAAGCTCAGATATGCAATGTTTATGTAAATTTCATGCTGAAATACTGAAAAACAAATTAGTATCAGCATTGACGTTTGCTCACCTCGTGGATGGAGCTACGATGAGGAATAACTCGTTGAAGACATTGCATATCACCATGAAACGGAACCAGTTACTGATGCGTTTTTTCACGCAATAATCTCCAAAACGACACTCCTCGATCGCTCACCTGGCCACGTCCATGCAACCGTTGGAGATAGGAAGGATTTGGTATCTACCTTAAAAAAGATATCAGTATATATCAAAGGAAAGGGAACATGAATGGAGTTGGAGAGAATAGGTAAACATGTGTGTGGTGTAGAGAACAAAAAATTATTTAAAAATGGTCGTTGGGAGCATCTAGTCTAAGAAAGTTAAATAATGCTCCATTTCTCTTCAAACGGTTGGGACCTAAGCATTAACTTTAGTCCTAGCCCCTTTCTTCGCCACATCTCGAACTGAACTGTTGGGATTCCTCTTGAAAGCATGAACTACCCGCTTGTGATCCTTAACACTATACGGAGATCCATTTTTTGCCACTTTTTTCTTTCCGATCGGTGGTCAAACGTTCGTGGTACCGATTTAAAACACGAGACACCGTAGAATGTACCATTCCCAGCTTCTTCCGACTCCATGAAACTTACACAGCGTAACAAAAAGTTACAGCTATTTAAAAGTGGTGCAATTTGATTCCGTACAGCCTTTACGAGATCGGCTCTGGCGACGAGTGGGAGTGTTCTTCTTTCGTACTTTTGATAAAAATATGTTCGTGATTTCTTTTTTTTTTACTAAAGATTGTACTCGAAAAAAATGCAACACTTTGAACTTTCTAGTAAAACTAGTTTAGAGCGTATTGTGTACATGTGTAAAGTTTCGTCACAATCTGTCAAGTGGTTATCGAGATGGCTTCCAAGCAAGAAGTACTACGACAAAAAATTATGGGCGTGGTCGTGGAAAATTCAGGCCAGTCCCACAGTTGGATCGCGAAACAGTTGGTAATCTAGAAAATGAGAAGAATGATTAGTAATTTCCATTTAATTCCAACTACTTTTATTGCTTATCTTGACAGATACGCATATGTCGTCTACAATGTGCCGACTTCTTCAGTGTTGAGTGTTAGCAATAAAGGTAGTTGGAATTAAATGGAAATTACTAATCATTCTTCTCATTTTCTAGTTACAGGTTTTCCACTAAACAGCTCACACTCTCCAGGATTCAGTTGGGAATCGACAATTTGACCGTGCCCTGTGTGGTAAAATCTTTCAAGGAGACCCAGTGGTCCGAACCCCTCGATTCGGGACGTGGCCAAGAAGGTCAATTCTTCCGTCTGATTCGTCCAGCAGACAATGAAGCGGGCCGGACTTCATGTCTTCAAGGTAAGGAAGGCGCCTAACCGAACCGATAAACAGAATACGGTGGCCAAATCCCGAGCCAGGAAGCTGTACCGCGAGTGGTTGGTGCATCCGAAATGCATCGTAATGGACGACGAGACCGGAGTTCCGGAAGAAAAAGGACGACAAATGTGTCAAGAAGTACTTGGTGTGGCAGGCGATCTGTGGGTGCGGCAAATTCAGCAAGCCTTACAGAATTACCGGCACCATCAACGGCCAAATATTAGGTGCGCAACTAAGTTCTCGCTTTTTTTTTTTGGTGAAAAGGAACTTTATTTTGAAAACAAAGGTTACAAACGAATTATTCAAAGTATTGCCCATAACTAGCTACGACTTTTTCCCATCTTTCTGGTAGGACGTGAATACCATTTCGATAGAACTGTTCGTCTTTTGATGCTATCCAAGAATCAAGCCATTTTGAGATGTCATCATATGAGTGGAATTGCTGACCCGTGAGACCATGTGCCAGCGAACGGAACAAGTAATAATCGAACGGTGCAATATCAGGAGAATATGGCGGGTGGGGTAGGATTTCCCATTTGAGCGTTTCCAAGTATGTTTTCACGGGTTTCGTGAGGTCGAGCGTTGTCATGCTGAAGAATCACTTTTTCGTGTCTGTGCTCGTATTGTGGCCGTTTTTCGTGCAGTGCTCGGCTCAATCGCATCAATTGAGTTCGATACCGTTCCCCGGTAATGGTTTCGTTTGGTTTCAACAGCTCATAATAAATAACACCAACTTGGTCCCACCAAATACACAGCATAACCTTCGCAGCGTGAGTATTCGGCCTAGGCGACGATGTTGAAGCATGCCCGGGCAGTCCCCATGAATGATTCCGTTTTGGGTTACTGTAATGAATCCATTTTTCGTCACCCGTCACAATGCGATGTAGAAAACTCTTCCTTTTTTGCCGCTGGAGCAGTTGTTCACAGACGAAAAAACGACGCTCAACATCTCTTGGCTTCAAATCGTAAGGAACCCAAGTTCCTTGCTTTTGAATCATTCCCAACGCATGCAATCGCTTAGAAACGGCTTGGCGGGAAACTCCTAATCCTGAACCAAGCTCTTCTTGCTTTTGACACGGATCCTCATCGAGCAATGCCTCCAATTCAGAGTCTTCGAAGTTTTTTGGCCTTCCTTCACGCGGACGATCATCAACACTGAAATCACCGTTTTTGAAGCGACGAAACCAATCACGACACGTTGTTGCACTCAGAGCAGCATCACCGTAAACTTTTTGGAGCTCTCGATGTGCTTCAGCCGCCGTTTTCTTCGAATGAAAGAAGAAAATCAACACTTCCCGCAAATGACGATTATTTGGCACGAAATCAGACATCTTCAAACAACCAAAATATATAACACTAATCACTCACAGACTGATTTGGCAAAGCGGTTTGTTTACCATATGTCTGAGCTTGGTTTATGACGCTTGAGATGTACAACATTCGACCAGCACTTACTACTGGCGCCATCTATTGCTAAACAGCGGGAACTTAGTTGCGCACCTAATATATAAAGGAGAATGCTTCCAGAAGTGCCTGATGCCCTTTTTCCGGTCCCACGAAGACGAACCCAACGATGTTGTTTTTGTGCCGAAGGAGCCAAATCCGCCAAACTCACCAGAGCCTCGCCCAGTAGAAAAATTCAGAGCGATTATGAAGGGTAAGCTCAGGAAAACAGGGATTGTCTTCAAAACGACAAGGATTTGAAGAAAGAGTGGTGTAAGAAAGTAGGTTAAAGGTGCGGGCCTTTAGCCTAGGAGAGGAGGTTGAATAAACCAACTTTGCAAAAACATACCTAATATATGTTTATTTATTCCCTGAGATTTCAAAAAATATCCGACTTAAAAGGAAATTTTGGTGATCAATTTTGTCTGTTTAATTTTTTTTAGTACAATCTTTAGATTAAATTAGAATAGATTAAATTAGATTAGGTGTAGAATTAAAGCTCGATTGAAAGTAAATCTGGACGCACGGTTTAATACACCATCCCTGGTGGTTGGAACAGAAAACGTTTGACAGGCATTTGTTGATGTTTCATTGACAAAGAAATTGGTGAGAAGTTTTTCTTGATTGATAGACGCATCTCGAAATTACGGATCATGGAACTTGAGAAAAGAAAACGAATTGTGCACACACATCTAGAGCATCCTTCGTGGTCTGCCTCAAAAATAGCAAAAGTGTTAAAATTCCCAAAGTCAACGGTGTGTCTTGTAATCAAACGTTTCAAGGATACTCTGAGTGTGGATAGAGCACAGCGCATCTATCATAAAAGTGGCACTGGGGACAAAGAGCTGAGGAGAAAGGTGTTGAGGTACGTGAAAGGCAAGCCAGGTGTCTCCACAGGTGATTTGGCAAAGAAATAAGATTCCAACATTCCATCGTGCGTAAAATCCTTTCAAAAGAAGGATATGTCTTTTTGTGCCAGTAAACATCCGAATCGCTCCCTGAAACAAAATTTAGTGGCCAAAAATGTACTATACGAACGAGTTTTGACGAAATTTGATAGTTGTATTTTAATGGATGACGAAACATATGTCAAAATGGATTATAAATAAAAACCCCGGACGAAAATTTTACCTGGCAACTGATCGTGGGGATGTCCCTTCCAGGTATAAATTTGTTTATGCTGATAAGTATGCTCGGAAACTAATGATTTGGCAAGGAATCTGCAGTTGTGGCCTTAAAACCAAGATTTTCATCACATCTCACACAATGACGTCGAAGGTTTACATGTACAAGAGTGTCTGAAAAAGCGGATTTTACCGTTCATTCGGCAACACAAGACCAACGTTATGTTTTGGCCGGATCTAGCCAGCTACCACTACTCTAGGGAGGTACTAGAATGGTATGCTGCAAACCATGTTAATTTCGTCGCCAAAGAGATTAATCCTCCGAATTGCCCTGAGTTCAGACCGATCGAAAAATATTGGGCAATTGTCAAGCGAAAACTTCGAGGATGCGGTAAAGAAGTGACAAATACACAACAAATGCGTTTAAAGTGGAATAAGTTCACCGGTACAGTGTCACCAGCGACTGTGTAGATCATGATGGCATCGATCACAAGTAAAATGCCACAGTTCGTTCGAAACGGTTAAATGTAATAACTTGTTATATATCGTTTGAAAGCTGAATAAATACCCTTTTGTTTTGATTGTTTGACGTTTTGATCAACCGTGTATGTTGTTCAATTCTTGAGTTATGATCACTTGAATGCGTCCAAATTTACATTGGTTCGGGCTTTATACATAGGAGAAAATCAGAAGGTTGTTTCGATGTTTCATGTATATGAAGGCGTCAAAATCACATTTTATTATACACCAGCGACAGCCAATTTTGATCGTTTTTGTGCCTAAAAATCCAATACGCCAATATTCAAAACTATAAGCGTGAATTTATTTTTCAATCAGAAAACAAACTCTGGTGATACAACCCCTTATGTGCTCAACGGCCACTAAAAGGCAAGCTACCAGTCGGTTCCATGCATCGCTGAAGATTAACGAGAGCTCCTTCTACAGAGCCGCGCTGCATATGTAAGTATGCCTTAGTAAGCATAATGCTCAGCTTTCGGTCCTTTGAGAGAACTCTGCCATCGCGTTAAAAGGCTCATCGTAGTGCTCCGCGGAAAAGGATGCATCAGAAGAAGAACGAACGAGTAGGTTAAAATCTCTCTCTCTCCCGAAAAGAGCCTCCTTCTTCGACGATCATCAGGTCCACAATCGAGCGGGAGCAGCACCCTCTTCTTTCCTTGCTGCTATGTAGGCATGTGACCCGGTGTGTGAACGAAATCGAACCGTTCGCGCCGCTGCCGAAAGAGATTAGCGAAAATATCCAGCAGCAGCTTTGTGTGTCTCGTTCAGGTTCGAAAAGTAATACCATACACCCAATAAAGACGGTCGATGGAGTCGCCCAGGGAATCAGTAAAAATTTGCTGCCCGCCGAGGAAGCACACGAGTTTCGAATATCGCGCGCGCGTGTTCGCTCACCGATCGCGTTTGGTGCCTTTGGCAAGTTTGAGTGCGTACCTACCGGAAGTCGGGAAATCGGAACACAGCTTGCTGTGAGGGTGATTTGGAAGGTGGTTAGATTTTATTTTTGTTATTTCTGTGGGGGGGAAATTCGGTGCTCGACGATAGTTGGAATTGAAGATTTTGAACTGAGTCCTTAGAAGTGAAGCGGGTTATCGAACTGGGGAAAGAAAATCGCACTATTCTGATTTATGGAGTTATTAATTGCTAAAACATGTCTCCCCGGACATCGGGGGGCGCAGCTCGGGGCAAAGTTAGGCGATGTGCAAAATTCTTATTATTGTTATGGGTGGTGATAAAAATGAATTTAAAGTGGATATAGTGTTACCGATGGCCGGTGCTCGTGCGAAGTGGTGCGGTGGACAGCGTGTGGCTAATGCAAATTAGATGAGTTTTTCGATTCGAAGAGGACGGGTTCTGGATCGAAATTGGCCGGAATTGAAGACTAGGTGCCGTGAACGAAATGGAGAGATGCAATTTTTGGTTTATGAGTGGAATGGATTGGTTAATCAATTTGTGGGTTGAGAAGAGGTGTATGATGTTTTCGCAGGGAGATAGTAGCAGTGGAAGTTGTATTGGGATTGGGAATCGAAATGCCAATTTTCAATCAGCTGAATTAATGGGACCGGTACAACGTTAGAACTTGTGAAAATTATGGTTATTGTTTGTTGACATTTTGGTTTTGGCTGGAGAATAGAAATAATAAATGTTTCTTGGAACATTATACTTTTTCCTTGGTTAAAGAAGTGGATAGTGTCGAGCTGATAAATTATGATCAAGTTTACGCAAGCTCAGGTCGCTCAGTATATCAGAAATAAGTTGAAAATTTGTAGTTTATTTTAAAATGCCAGCCTTGAACAGTTTAGAAATAAGTCAATTTAGAGTCTCCAAGTTTTTAAGATCATGTTTGTTCATTATTTTGAACGTAAGCATGTGACTTCCTCGTTGACCATAAATCTAAACTCAAATGTAGTGAGTCTGGTTTTATATTTTGCCCATGGTTTTATATTTTGCCTTATCTTTCTTTAAATATTCTTTCTTTAAGTATTCCTTGATTAAAACTATTTTCTTGTGTTTCGACTGATTTTTCAGTATTGTCTTACTTTTTTTTTTTAAATAGTTAAACCCAGGAATTTGTTTTTTTTTACTTATTGGAACGGCCATCACCGACAAGAGTTCACAAAGTTCATTTATTTATTTTCATGAGTTACAAAACAATATCGGAATAACAAAACTGTGACAAAAAACATTCTTCTGTTTTGTTCAAAACTTTAATCTAATTGATTATCATTAAACTTGTGCGCCGATCAAAATGTAGTCAGCGGTGACATTCAACGTCGTGCACCTTATATTTTTGGTTATGAAAGACTTACTGAGTGGTCAGGATTCCTCTGGTTCAGATTCAGCTATTACGATTTCCTATTGTGTGTGACTTCAATTTTAATTTTGTTATTCCAGAGACCAGAACTTCAAAACAATAAAATCCATTTGGTCATGTTTTTTTTTGCCGTTATAAGACCCTCAATGCCAATTTTCTGTTTAATGCATTTGCTGGCGGCAAGATGGTTTTAAAATGCTTTTTCAACTGACCATAATAAGATAATATGAATGAGTCCTATTACGGCATTTCAAAACAGCATTTTATGAGTTCATAAAGGCGAAATAAAACCTTTGATAGTAGTAAAATTTAGAAAGCAAGGTTTTAAGATCGTTTTAAACAAGCTGAGTAGGTTCTTATAAACTTGACCAAAATATAAAGCCCATTGGCACCTCTTGTTGCCATAATAAAACTAAATTGATTTCTAGTGACTTTCATAAAACTTTAATAAGACTTAATAAAGCTAGATGGTTTTTGCAATGTTACTTGGGATGTGTCTCTTGACTCAGCTTAATATGCAGTGAACGATCATATTTTTCATTATAACTTAATTTGGGCTGCAAGTGCTATTCAACTAGTTATACGCGTCTTTAGATAAGTTTAATAAGAGGTTTAGTAGTAACAAAACTTATTTTATAAACCAAGAAACTGTGGAAGGATATGGATATAATGTCGGTCCCTAAGCACTAAATAGGGTCTATTCATGGATGCATCTTCTTGTCGTTTGATAGATTTGCTATTAGTGCAGTCTTCATACGTTTTTTTTTTTTTTTTTCTGATTTTCTGATTTTAGGTATTGCCAGCTGTATTCGGTTCGGTTAATGTTTGCAATCCAACACCCATGGGGACCATACAAATTTTCAACGTTGATACGTTACTCTTTTATTGCACTCGTGATAAAATAAGTGCATAACTTTGTTAAAACGCCCATTTAGATGTGCAACAACATTACAAAACTCTGTTCTCCACGTGATGAGTGCATTTGAAATCATGTGCCAGCCTCGCACGTGTGAATGCTCGTTAGATCTGTTCATTGCTTTTGACAAGCAAATGGCCGATTTCTTCATTGCACTAGTTTTCTTTTTATTATCAATAATTTTTTTCCCTCCACACTCTGTCAATAATCAAAACCCATCGAACTTCAAAACTGCGAATAATCATCAATTCACTCGTGAAAAAGCGGAAGAAAACACTTTATGTCCGGGTGGCACAATACTAGTACAACAATCAAAACTAAAATGTTTTGAAGGAAATATCTTCTCATCATCATGAGAGCCTAGGAATGGACAGCAATTTCTGCTAGAACCAAAGATATGAAGAGAAAATATTGATAGTTCTGCTAGAGTACCCCGAGTAACACATCATCATGATTTTATGTTGAGTAAGCTTCTATATAACCAAGTCTAGTCATATAACAGTATTTTCAACCGTTATAAAACCTGTGTGTTGCTTGGGACGGCAGGCTGTGAAAATTGAATAGAAGGCAGGCGGTACCCGATCAAGCGCACAATATTTTACCAAGCTACTCCAGGATAGGCAAGGGGGGAAGGATACCCCTCTTGACTCACCCCTTGTCTATCCTGCAATTCTATTCAATTTTCACAGCCTATCGTACTCTACTCTTCGGAGCAAATCTACATTCACCACATCTTCCACAAAGCACACGAGGATTTTGAGATTTCTCTATTTGTTTAAGTGGAATAACGAAATATTGTTTGATTTTTATTCGCGAAAACGACGCGTTGGTTTCAAAGCACGAATTGCTGCGATTCATCAGCTTAACCAGCGAAATCATTGTGTTTAAAAAATTAAGGAAATCGATAACCACGCGTCAGTGAACAACTTTAAATTGCTTAAAGGCTGTCCACGTTAAATTTCGGACACCAAAATAATAGCGGCAAAAAAAAAACACATAGTTCAACAAAATCGATTGTTTATTTCACAATAATAGAGTTATATCTACATTGGAAACAGTTGGTTAAGATGTTAATCCTTCTTTCTGTAAAATTCTCGAACTTTCTGTGGTACACCCGACATCAGGTTCCGTACACCCGACATCAGGTTCCTTTAGATGCACCCGCCGTGACGATTCTCCATCTTCTCTTTAAATCATCGGTACCATTTGCTTTCTTCTTAGTTTCGAAGAGTTTCCGCTTAACTGGAGCCCAGAAATTCTCTATTGGGCGAAATTCTGGACAGTTTGGTGAATTGGCTGTTTTTGGCACGTATTTTACCTATGGTATCTTATAGCATTCCGGCACGGATTTCGCATAGTGACAAGAGGCCAAATCAGGCCAAAACAGAGCTAGAGAGTCGTGACTTCTGATAAACGGTAGCAATCGCTTTTGCACACATTTTTTCGCGTGCACATCCTTATTGATAGTGCCGGTAGAGACGAAACTTTTAGATTTTCGACAACAACTACATATGCCCTGCCAAATCAAATACTTCTTCGGGAATTTGAACACCTTGTCCGGAAATGCTCGGCAACGGCGTTCTTTTGCATTGCGGTATAAAAATCCAGACCCGGAAGCTGTTTAAAGTCTTCGAGTACGTATGTTTCGTCGTTCATTATGATACGAGAAAATGTTTGCAAAAAAATGGTGTAAAGCTCCTTAGCACGACTTTTTGCATTGAAATTTTGCTTGTCATCACTGTTGGGCACCTTTTTCACTTTGTACGCCTTCAGTCCTTGCCTCTGCTTCACTTTTTGTACGTATGATTTTGACTTCCCAACTTTGCGAGCCACATTTCGCACAGAAAGATTGGGAACTACCACCTTTTTGTCCATTTGTCACAAAACACAAAACACGGTACTTTTCGGTAGTTTGAGTTTCTTGGCAAAATCGGGGTACGAAAAACTAGGGCTTTTCCGGCCGTTTTAAAAAATGGGGGTGCGCCCCTCCCCTTTTTTTCCGGCTTTTTTTTTTTGATGTAAAAGGAGTGTGAGGATGGGGTACAAGAAAAAAAAAAAAAATTTCCAGTTTTCTAATAAATAAAACTTTTGTTATAAATAAATAAAAATCATATGAAAGAAAAGTGTCCGAAATTTAACGTGGACAGGCTTTAGTTATGTCGCCGTTGCTTCGGAATAAATCGGTCATCGGCATTAATGATATATTTGGTACATAGGCCGAAAGAAGGATATAGGACAACATACTCGTTACCCTACTTCACTGAAGCGTGTCCGGAAATAAATTGTGTGTCATCTCACGTACGTTATGGGTTTAACAGAAATCCAAACAAATCCTTTTCTCAACATTTATTTTCCTCAAGTATGTTCCTTGACGGAGGTAAGAAAATTAATGCACTTTTATGTTGTCCGCTTTTCTGGGTTTCACAGGCATTTCCTACTTGTATGGAAGCTCCTAAGCCAAGCGTGTAGCTCTCTTGCGAGAGAGCTTGTCTGTCTGTTGGGACATGAGCACTAACTCTTGTCCTAGCCTTTTATGACTCTACTTGCACCATAACTCGCTTTCTAACTGAAATTCAAGTCAATTAATTCTGTAAAAAATCTACCTTTGCCGAAACTGATTCGGTTTCCAAAATCTTGCTCCAGAAAAAAATTTAAAAACACCACGGTCTCAAATGGTCGCACAAATGCTTCATCTGACACGGAATAGACCTTATAATTGATCCTTGGAAAATTATCTTCCTTAATTGCCAAATTGGTAGAGGAAAATTTTCAGCAGGGATTTCCTCAGACGAACGACACTTCTGTTTATGAAAAACATACATGGTAACTTGGATCCTCGATTCGTACGATTTTCAGTCTTTGCGCATGCTTGTTGCGCAGGTGGTACCATGACAACGCAAGGGATTTCCAAAATGACTTGACAATATGCAAAAAATTTGAATTTTCAAGAATACAAAACAAGATAGTAAAAACTCCATGAGCATGATTGACCGCCCGAGGTTGCTACTCATGGATGCCCCAATGGGCGGGCAGAAGAGCCCACCCTCTACACACTACCAAAATGTCATGTAAATTTCTGTCTCCTGAGACCGACACATGCAAGCGTCCTTTAGCACATATGTATGAGTTGAAAGAGATGAGAAAATAAATTCAATCATACACATCTTTTGTCGGATTGCGTACGTGTCCTCAGGAGACATAATTTTACACGAAATCTTTGTCTGCGTTCCCCGACTTTTTACAAACATGAACTAAGTCTCGTGTAAAATTCATAATTTCTAAGTGTGTATTTACAAACTGTTAGCAATGGGGAGTTGGCATTCCCACTCTTCCCATCCAGAGTGCTTCAATCAGGTGCCTTGATGGTCCCTCCAGTTTCCCTGTATTAGCATTTAAGTTTATGTAATAATGTTTATATTTCTATGCGAGAAAAGTAGTACGGCATCCGTATCTACAATATATGTTCTTCAATTTGTGGCCGCCTAGCAAAATAGCAAAGAAAATTTAAGCTAACAATAAGGCAAAATAAATTTTATATGAGTAGTGACCATGATACTAAAGTAAGTTTTTGAAATATTATATTTTTTTATGAAGAAGAAAAAAGCTTTAGCATTTTGCTTCACTCTTTCGCTGCCCCTCTGCTGCTCCGGTTGAATGGACTTCTAAAACTTCACGTTGATGCATTGTAGATTCTCTTTCCATTGCTATCTTCAAAAGATTGTCCAAAGTTGACGTAGACTCCTCTTCACAGAGACGTTCGAAGATCGTCCTCGGCGTAAACCGGCCACAAACATGTTCAGCAAAAACGGGTTTGACTGATCGCCGTACTCACAATTTACCGCCAACTTCTTCAACCGGGTACATCACTCCACAATTGATTCACCTTTTCTTGCCTCGAAAAACTTCGTCCGCTCCCGAAGAACAACCAGCGTTGGGGTAAATCGTTTCCTCAACAAATAACAAAGTTCCATAAACTTCTTATTTTCCGGAAGAACTGGATACGACAAATTCTTGATGATTTGGTAGAATTCCATGGAAACCGCACTCAATAGAAAAGTTGACTTCCCTTTGTCGCCCTTCTCATCGATTTGATACGCCACGAAAAATCTTATCAACCGCTCTTCGTACAATGGCCAGGAATCTCCAACATTGAACTCCGGAGGCTTGACGATATTCATCTTCAGTTTCCGCTCGGCACCAAATTTTACGTATCGAGGTATAATGAACGACTTCTCTATTCGAGAGTATTTATTTATTTATTTATTTCCGGTCCGGTCGCGTTGTTGAGTTTGAGTCGGTTTTATCCCCCTAACTTTAGTTTTAAGATAAATGATGTATAAAAATATGAAAATTTGGCTCTGTAAAGTTTGTTCGATTGAGCCTGCACAAATAAATGATTAATAAAAAAAAAACGATCACCAAAAAATCACTTTAAGTCGGATATTTTTGAAACTCTCTGGGAATAAATAAACACATATTAGCTTTGTTTTTGCAAAGTTGGTTTATTCAACCTCCTCTCCAAGGATAAATGCCCGTAACTTGGACTTAACGGTACCCATCAAATCCTGTGCAACACTTGCGCCATTTTCCTTACACACTTTCATCCACTATTTTTTCGAATCCTTGTCATCATTTTGAAAACCTTTCCTATTTTCCGGAGTTTTTCCTAATGGCACGATGCCATATCCGGCGAAAACAGAGTGTCACCTTCGTGGGACCTGAAGAAGGGTAGCAGGCGCTTCTGGAGGCATTATTCTTTATATATTTGGTCTTTGATCGTTCCGGTCATTATGTACGGCTTGCTGAATTAGCCGCACCCACAGATCACCTGCCACACCAAGTACTTCTAGGAAAATTTGTCGACCTTCTTGTTCCGGAAGTTCTCCGGAACATTTTTTTTAAGTGTCGTCACTTTAAAAAAAATCAACATACCTTTCGAATGAACCATAAATTCGGAGCAATTTGCGATTTGAGCGAACATGCAAAATGTAAACAAAATGTTTTATCAATGAAAAGCATAATTATTACCACTAAATAATTAGTTTTGAACTTTTTGTCTTGATTGTGCTTTTATTTTATTCATTAAATATTGTTTTCGTGAAAGGCGTAGTGTTATTTTAATTTTAAAACAATTTACTGTGCAATTTACGCCATATTGATTGTTGACAAACTGAACGGAGTAATTTAAATCAAAACATAAACTTGGCGTAAAGTAAAAGGCGATACTGACAAAATAATCAAAACAACGACGAAAAGTGGATGGCGAAATCTATGAAAATGTCAACAGTAGGCGAATAGTGTAAGGGCGAACATACTAGCATTGACAGGCGAATATTAAAAATGAGCACATTTCTATGAAAAACGAACGAATTTCCATCAGTTGAATCAGAAGCTAGCTTGGTTCTCTGTCTGTATGCTGGATTTGAAATTATACGTTAATTTGTAAATTACGATTTGAAATTCTACTTGCAATATTACAATCATCATTCCCTTTTAGTTTACATTCTGCATGTTCGCCTTAATCGCAAATTGCACCGGAAATCAAAAGAATTGATCAAAACAGTGCCGATAATGAGTGTTGTGAATTTCAAAACGACACAGTTTGGCTTGGTACTTTAGGGATATTTTCCAGTGCTTGAGGTTATGACATTGAACGTGTTTTTATAAACATAAATAAGTTTGATAACATAAAACCTTTCCCGTAGCTACCGAAAGGCAATTAACTGGTTTTAGATTGTATTCCAATCAGCACATTTTTTGGGTAGTTTTTTTTTAAATCTAAGGATTTTTGTATCTATTCCATTCAACTTGCTTGCTCTGAGAGCCATTTTGGAACGAATGCAAAAAATCCAAATAAACCTAGTATTTATAGAACACAAACCAGTTTCGTCCAGCAAATGAGCACCATGCAAACCATAAATTATCTATCGTTTTGATCTAAACCAATAAAATTCCGCGACTCTCCTTCCCATCTAGAAAATAAAAGGGTTTTGGAGCTTGTCATAAATTCTGAAACCAAAACAAACGTCCCAATAATTTACCAAACAAAGTTCGACGAACGACAGCTCAGCCAGTTGCCTAATTATTGCGCATATTACTAGTTATCTCCTTGTCTTACAAGGTTAAGGTTTTTGCGGAATCTTCGCTAACGGAAAAGAGCAATAAAGCGCCGGTTGACGTTCCTGAATACTTTCTTTGTTATGTTTAGCGGTGCCCGGCCTCCTGTGCCTTGTTTGTTTCCTCGCGCAGCAAATTTGACTCGCAAATGAGATCGCAGCGCCCACCTTGCAACATTCGACAGTCACACCACGGAATGAGGAGGGGCTGAGAACTTTTCGCCTATTTTATTCATTTGAGAGAGTTGTCTATCGTGGCTGGCTATCTATGAAATGCGTTACGTTCATTGGTATTCAGCAAGATGTGACATAATCAATTTGTAGATTGTATATCTCCGTTACCGATCCAGGTGGTATGAGTCGTGTTTGCACTTTATTAATAGGCTTGGAATGGTGAGGAATCATAAAATCTGTCAATTTTATTACCTCTTAGAAACATTGAGCGAAACAAAAAAATGTAATATGAATTTCGGATACGCCACGTCTAAATGGCAGTTCAAATTTGAAGAAGGTCAACAGAATAAAAAAAACATAACTTGCAGTAGGTGGACATTGATGGTGAAGGATTCATATTTGATTAGACAATCGATTATTTATATCGAAGATAGCTTCGCTAGCAATTGAAATTACCAGTTACAAGCGGATTCAGGTTTGGTCACATTCCTGTTTACAACGCATTTACATGCATTTAATTAGATCATTTACTCAACTCAGCCGGTTTGGTGATTTTTCAGACAACCGATGTGTGAATGCTCGCTATGGTGTGTGAAATCAATATAGGTTAACGTTTAAAATTGACAATCAGAAATCTAGTTATTCATTGTTAGAAATTAGGTTAGCCCAGTTGAACTTGGGAATGGGAAGCTAGAAAGATTTATCCTTGTTCTGGCGGAACTGGTTTCTTCATCCAGTTTGGATGCAAATGATTCCAGGTGTTAATAAGAACTTTTGATTAGTAATCACATCAAGTCAGTTTAATTAGTTTAACCTTAGCGGAAACAGTGCATACGATTATACAGCTTAGAAAACAAGCCCCATTTGATAGCACAACAAGCCTAAATTCCTATTTATTTCGCATTAAAATTAACTACCAATTAATTTCAGTTGAAAACCGAATTTCTCGACTATCGACAATCGATTTAACTGTCGATCCATACGTTGTATCTAATGTCGGAAATAGCGCGTTGTATAGCGCACCAGATGCGCCATACAGCGCACTACTCCCGACATTAGGTACAACGTACAGAACGAGGGTAAAATCGATTGTCGCTAGTCGAAAAATTCGGTTTTCAACTGAAAACATAATATTTGACGCTTGTCAACGCACCGGATTGATTCGATCGTTCACCAGCAACATATCACAACATACGTCACAAAACAGCTATATCGAACAAAGGCGGCCTAGCACTGAATATCTCTCACTTTTCTGTCAGTTTTCCAGCTATCAATCTTTCCCATAAGGGCACATCAAAAAACGGTGAAAACCCATTCAGGTTCCGAAGACTACTAGTCTTGGACTAACTGGCAAGTTTAGCTCTCATGTCAACGTGACAGATCATTTCCTTTGACCGAGTCATCGCCGCTGTGCACTGGATGGTGCAAGTGGACCACACTGCATGCAGTGTTCTCTTCCTACGTGTTTGTTTTCTTCCAGTCAAACGTCCAAATCCGCTAATCCAAATTTGAATACATGTGACGTTTATGTCAAAGCACGGCTTTGTGCCACCGTTCTTCCGCTTAGCTTAATTCGTTAATTTATTTAAAATTAATTCGACCGTTTCATAATGAAAAGTAAACGCTTCATGACAATTTTGACACCAGGAGTAAAATTAGGTGAACTTCATTGTTTTTTTTTCGTTTGTCTTCAACTCAAAATACAAGACCTCCTTAAACCGGCGATGACCGTGATAGTGAACTTTAAATAACTAAATTCAGCACGTGTTTTGTCTAACTCCCTCGGCGCCGCCCACTGCATTAGAAGCGGTGGCAAGATTAATTGCCGTCGAGTGCCATCGACTATCGGCATTAAACCTTACGTTCGCCTATCCGTCCGATCCGATGCGACCATCCCAAAGGCAGCTTGAAGGGAATGCCTAAAACAGCAACTAGAAACCGAACAGAGAAAAAAAACTGTTTAAAATTTCAGTCCAGTGGTGACATCGACCCTGTCGGGACCGTAGATCGGGGCGCGTGCCTGCTGCGATTTGCACGTTGCTCGTTTGTTTGCTAAACGAGAGTGATTCAGTTGGCGATTGTCTGTTTTGTTGCGAATAAAAAACCCTCATAAAGATTTGCGTATAATGCTCAACATATTTTCCAATCTCGGATCATAAAGATCCTCGGAGGTCCGAGCTGAGGTAGAATGAATTAATATTAATCTCCTATAACCTCATTAGAGATCTTGTATCGATTCCGTCAACGCATGCCGTGACAAAATTGACGATCAGCACGTCAGCCTACGTTGTTGTCATAGCTGCACACATACATAGATTGGCCTACTGTGATTGCATTATTCCGCGCAGTCACGCTGCTGGTGAACTACAATACAAAATAAAGAAATGCATGTATCAGATCGGAGAAAGAGCGACTGAGGAGAAAATACGACGAGGGTGGACAATATCGGAGGCGATACGATTTACTTTTATTGAAATTGTTTAAACTCAAATGAATGAGGTGTCGCTGGCTGTTGTCCACGCGTTCGCACGTCTGCTGACAAGTAGATAAACTTGGATGGATGTGGATAGTGCTCTGAGCCATCACGCTGTGGTTTGGCCAAATCTTGGATTACTGTTTCAGGCATGTAATCAACTAGCACATCATTTATCACTGTAGTGGGGTAGTGGAAATTCACAGGAAAATTTTCAAAATTTCGCGGTCAGCCAATTCAGGAAACCTGAATTTTCGTAACAAATTTCGCGGTGATTTATTTTTCGAAATAAAAAATAAAAACATTACAGACATCAAGTAAACTTTATGATTTCTTGGCATTACTGTTCAAAAGCATTTGGTTGGCCAAATTTTGTTCCGTGAAATTTTGGCGTTGGCCGAGTTTCCGAGGAATAGACAAATATTTCACCGCTATTTTAAAGAGCTGAGGAAAGTGGTCCCGGTTTCAAATCAAAACGTGAGTGGATCGAAATTGTCCGGTGTTTCCGTAACGACAGGTTTGTAGGCTGATAGTTCATGATGTATCGTTGATCGGTTGGCTGCGGATTGCCGAATCCTATCGAATAGGTCATCAATAGACAAAACTTCACTTTCTGGGGATCCATTAATCGGACCGATCGTAAAAACCCAGTTTTTTTGTTTTTTCAGAATCGCGAGGTAGTGGCGAAAACTTCTTGTTGCCATCGAAGTAGTACCTTGTACTTAAATTTATGTGAAAATACTGTTTATTTTAGCAAATTAATATGAGAATAATAAAAAATCAAATATGTAAATACCTGTAAGCAAATTCATGATTTTGTTGTAGGCAAAATGAATCCTCTCGTTACGACTTTCGAATCAAGTCATTAGCTCAACCAGCGTAGATGTGCTTTGACTGATGAAAATAGTCTTTTCCTTTCTTTCTCGGTCCTGGCGCAATTCTTAGAGCTCAGTCAATGCATTTGATGCCATGCAGCTGATACTTCGAGCTCATTTGCGATGAATTTTTGGTAGTAAGTCACATATTGAGCATGGGAGGTAACAGCATTCGGCCAACTTTCCCATCTGGTAACAACCGGTGTAGGGGGCAACGGTACATTTTATTTCTCAACCCCTACTAGTTCGGCTATGTTTTTCTTAGAGCGACATTTTCTCGAGGCCGAATGAGAGAAACCCGACTTGAAACATGCTACAAGATGATCGAAACTACACCGATCAAACCGATAATGTGAGCATAGGGAGACAGTTGTATCGGGGGCTGGATAGTCAAAAAAAAAATGGAAATAGTTTTTCGCTCAGGATGTAGCATCATACCGGTCCCAAGCTTAATGATTCGCCCCTAATAACGTAACTCACACGAACAGACCCTAACATATTCTGACAAAATAACCCAGCGAATCAAAGCAAAAGTAAATCTTCTAGTACAGTAAAGCGCAATAATGTATTGCAGGCTGAAAGGTGTACTTCGGACCAGGGGGTTCTACAACAGTGAACCAATTTCAAATCGCTAGTTTCATATTGATTGTATTGTTGACAAAATGCAAGTTAATGATGTCAAGTAACTGCTTCCATCATTTATTGATTAGAGTTCGTTACTGGCAGCACAAAAATCACATGGAGGACAAAGCGATCTTGAAAGCCATTAGCTTCGTCTGAACTACAACTACTATCGAAGCGGAATTAAAAACAAACTAAAGATCTTCCCCGGTATAATTGGATTACTTAGAACTACTCGCTAATAATTCATCCTCGAACCAATAGTCATGAGATTTTCTGAAAAGGAAAAACATTTTATAAGCTTTGTTCACGTATCTTTATTTTGTTCTATATCGTTACCAAATCCAAAAGATCAAACTGTCTTCCAAATTCCATACATAATAGTTGGTACAGCGCTTGGATTGACGTTTTTCTCTGCTTTCAACCTTGATTTCCTGTTCCGTAGGGACAACCTTAGCAGGGGTTGATAGTCCTGAAGAAAATGGATATTGGATTTTTGGATCAGAATGTACCAGCACATCGGTTCCAAGCTTAATAATTTGCACCTAAAAAACATAACTCACAACGAACAACCCCTCAAATATTCTGCCAAAATATCACAGCGCATAAAAAAAAAAAAAAGATTTCAGTACCGAAAAGCGCAAGAATGTATTGCAAGGTATACTTCGGACCAAGGGGTTCTACAACAGTGAACCTTTTTCAAATCGCTATTTTGATATTGATTGTTTACCTTAGAATGCTTACGAAGTTCATTATGGCCCTGTATCTGTCCATCGTCCGCAACTCCGGCGAGTTTGGGAGCTTGATATTATTTCGGCACGACATTGACTCCGTTCGTCTTGTACGATTTAAAGTAGAAACAACCTAGCCTAGCTCTTGTTAAAAAAATCATAGTAACGGAAGATTCGTTTCTTCAGGCACACTTTTATGTATACTTGACCATTTATTATTTATTTTATTTAAATAGCCATACATCGTATTTACGATACGACTTCATCTACAACATTTCGCCAATATACTCGGACTATGGTTGCCTCTCTCCAACCTCGTTGACGACCCACACTCGCCAGATCCTGTTGCACCTGGTCCTCCCATCGTGCTCGCTGTGCCCCACGCCTTCATGTACCGGCCGGATTCGAAGCGAACACCATTTTTGCAGGGTTGTTGTTCGGCATTCTCGCAACATGCCCTGCCCACCGTATCCTTCCAGCCTTCGCGACCTTCTGAATGCTGGGTTCGCCGTAGAGTTCAGCGAGCTCGTGATTCCATCTTTGCCGCCACACTCCATCCTCCTGTACGCCGCCAAAGATGGTCCTAAGCACCCGGCGTTCGAAAACACCAAGTGCTTGCAGGTCCTCCTCGAGCATCGTCCACGTCTCGTGCCCGTAGAGAACAACCGGTCTTATCAGCGTTTTGTACATGGTACATTTAGTGCGGGGTGAATCTTTCTTGACCGCAAGTTCTTCTGGAGCCCGTAGTAGGCACGACTTCCACTGATGATGCGTCTTCGGATTTCACGGCTGTTGTCGTTGTCAGTCGTAAGCAAGGATCAGAGGTAGATGAATTCTCCCATCACCTCGAATGTATCCCCGTCTATCGTAACACTGCTGCCTAGGCGGTCCCTGTCGCGCTCGGTACCTCCTGCTAGCATGTACTTTGTTTTCGACACATTCACCTCCACTCCGACTTTCGCAGCTTCGCGTTTTAGGCAAGTGTACATTTCTGCCACCGTTTCAAATCTTCTGCCGACAATGTTCATGTCATCCGCAAAACAAACGAACTGACCGGATCGAGTGAAAATCGTACCCCGGCTGTTGAGCCCGGCTCTTCGCATGGCACCTTCTAGCGCAATGGTGAACAATAGGCACGAAAGTCCATCACCTTCACGCATCGTAGCTCTAATCAGTCTAGTCCATAGCTCTATGCGGTCCATACTGTCGTACGCCGCCTTGAAATCGATGAACAGATGATGCGTCGGGACCTGGTATTCGCGGCATTTTTGGAGGATTTGCGGTACAGTAAAGATCTGGTCCGTCGTCGAGCGCTCGTCGATGAAACCGGCCTGATAACTTCCCACGAACTCATTTACTTTTGGTGAAAGCCGGCGGAAGATGATCTGGGATAGCATTTTGTAGGCGGCGTTTAGGACTGTGATCGCTCGGTAGTTCTCACACTCCAGCTTGTCGCCTTTCTTGTAGATAGGGCATATAACCCCTTGCTTCCACTCCTCCGGTAGCTGTTCTGTTTCCCAGATTCGGACTATCAGCCGATGCAGATAGATGGCCAGCCTTTCCGGGCCCATCTTGATGAGTTCAGCTCCGATGCCATCTTTGCCAGCTGCTTTGTTATTCTTGAGTTGTTGGATAGCATCCTTAACTTCCCTCAGCGTGGGAGCTGGTATACTTGACCATTTACCGGTGCGTTTGTTAGGAACAGCTTGCTCTGTTTTCTACATGGACAAATCTCCTGCCAAATCATGAATTTCTGAAGAAACTTTGACACATTCTGTTTTCTGGGGGACTCTGGAACATCCAAATTATCATTCGCAGTCACATACTGATTCCCCGGAATTTGTTCCAAGACCGCTGTCACGTATGTCTCATTTTCCAGAATACCACGGACTAATCACGGACGTTTGACGAGTGATTTTTCATAACGCACCTGAGCATTGCCAGCCAGAATAGCAAACCGGTTGGACCCTACTCTCTCCGATCTGAATGAAATTTTGTTCATATGTTGGTTTCTACCCAAAATCACGTTTTCCATAATAAAATTCAAAATTGTCCTGGACTAATTTTCTATGAGGGCGTATTTAAAATGTGGATTTTTTCCATTTTTTTTTTTCGCAAACGACTCATTTGATCAAAATGTCTGTAAAGTTGTAGGTAATGTGCTGTAAGCCTAGTCGTTTTCAAGTAATTGCGAATTTTAATAATAGAAATTTATGTTTTTGCAAATTTTTTGGCCCTCTTTGATTGTTAGTCGTGATGTCCACAACAAAATGTATGTTTCATAATAGATTATTGAAAAACAGGCAATTTTTTCTCAGACAAGGTGGCAGTCAGACTTACCCGTTTCTGTTTCTACGCGATGGAAAAGAATCAAGTTGATGCTTTTGGTTAGTGTGTGTTTCGGATAGTTTTGTTTAGGGAGAGAAGAAGCAGTATTTCATACAATGTTGTTTTTTTTTTTCAGTTTTCATAAAATTTGAATACATTAAATATTTTGGGTCATTAGAATTAGAAAATACCTTAACTGCAATTTGGTTATTTGAAACTGGAATGTAAGAATGATATTTTTGAGTTCCAGGCTTTGCTTTGTTAAAAATCGGATCGAATTCCTTCCCGGCCTCTTTGTATTCATCCGTGGAAACATAGCAAAATGTCATTTTTGTTTCATGATCCTCTTTGCGATTATTTGCTCAGTCATAAAGTTGTCTAGCATTCGTTATAGGATGTTCGTGTTTCTTTGCTAAACTTGCTCTAGTTGCCATTCTCTTAAGAGTACCTCCGATCGCATCACAAGGACTCTTGCCGTGTGAAGTTGCAAAAAAAAAAAAATGCCATTCAATTTCAATATTATGCTTATCTATAAATCCACAGAGGCTGGCAAATTTTTTTTACTTTTATATTGCGACGCTTCTCCGTCTGACATAAAAATAATCTTTTCAATTGTAATTTGTGATTTTAAATATTCCAATAATTTTGAGATAAACAACTGAACTGCTACTAAGTCATGCTTTTAAGTATCAGAAATGATCACAAAACTTGTGTGTTTTAGTGTACTTTTTTTTTTATTTATTTATTTTATTTGTCGTTAATCAGTAGTAGACCGTTTTGTTACAATGATATTTACATTTTATGTCTCACTTCTTAAATATATAGTACGCCTTTAAAAACTAACCTATCAAGTTTATATTTTTAATGTTTAGGTTATCTAATTACATTGAAGTATTGCTTCAGTTTTGTTTTAGTCATAGTGAAGTCAACATTTTCTCCGTGCTTATTGAAAGTTGCCATCATCTGATTAAGAGGTCCAAATTTGGCGTAATTTGTGCGATGATGGCTTGTAGTAAATATATTTATATTTCGTAATTGCCGGGACGGAATGTAAAAATTAAGTTTTAATAAAAATTCTTCTGAGTCAACGCGTTAACGCAATATCATTTACGAATGAAGCTAATGCAAATTTACGGCGCTCCTTTAATGACTGTATGCTGATGAGTATAAAGCGTGCTTCATAAGATGGAAGAGGTAACCTTGTCCAACCTAATTTACGAAGGGCAAACAGTAAAAACTGCTTCTGTACCGATTCTATTCGTTCTTCTTGTATGACTGAAAAGGGTCACCAAACTACGCTACAATAATCCAGTATTGATCTCACATATGCAATGTACATTGTTTTTATTGTGTACGGGTCATAAAAATTGTAACAAAAACGTTTTATAAATCCAAGCAAATTATTTGCTCTGTTGATGATAGTATTGTAATGTTCAATGAATGCAAGTTTGGTGTCCAAGATAACCCCTAAGTCCCTTACTCTATTACACTTTTCAACTGGCTGATTCCCTAAATTAATAGTTACGTCTGGGGTGCTTCGTTTCCTACTAAAAGTTATCGAATTATATTTTTTTACGTTCAGCTGCAAAAGACTTTTGTTACACCAGACATAGAAAACGTTTATTTCTTTCTGGAATGTCATGATATCTCCTTTATTTCTTATTTCTAAAAATAGTTTCATGTCATCAGCATGAACTAGAAATTTAATGTTTTAAGTATAAAGGAAACGTCATTTGCAAACAAAATAAATAAGAGGGGGCCTAAATGAGAGCTCCAGAGGTGACATGAATAGGGTTTGATTTCTTCCCTTTGAATCTAACTATTTGTTGACGGTTGGTGAGATATGATTCGATCTATTTGAGAATTCCTGGCTCAATTCCCATTTTTCGCAATTTAAAAAGAAGCATGGGTATGTCAATGCGATCAAAAGCCTTGCTGAAGTCTGTATAAAGAGCTTCTACATGGTATACCATTGTCCATTGCCTTCAGAGAGTAGTTAACGAATTCCAGTAAATTTGTGCTAGTTGATCGTCCTTTGAAGAATCCATGTTGCTTGGTAGTCATTCTGTTTTTGATTTGAGTGAACAATTTTTCATTAATAATTGCTTCAAAAAGTTTAGGAATGTAAGATAAAATGGCAATTCCACGATAGTTACGTATGTCAGATTTTTTTCCACTTTTAAAAATAGGTACTAGGTAGGAACTTGTCCATAGTTTGGGAAAGATCCCAGATTTCAGTGACATATTAAATAGCCAAAATAAAAGTGCTGTAAGTTCCAATGCTAAGTTTTTCATAAATACGGGTGGAACCTTTAGAAACGTCTAAATTTTTCAAACCTTGCAAGATGTCTTGAAATTCGACTTGACTAACTCCAATGTCCCTTGAAAATCCTGGGAAGAAATCGAAATATTCACATTCGCGATCTTCTTCAGCAAATGTGGTATATATTTCTTGAAAGAATGTTTCAAATAGATTGTAAATTTCTTCCGCGTTATCGGTATCAAAGTCTACGCTCCATACAAAATCAAAGTCTACGCTCCATACAAAATTTCAAAAAAAATTATGGAGAAAAGTCTACGAGGGGGGACGGGGGGTTTGAGATTTTCAAAAATGAGTCTACGTGGTTTATGAACCGGCCCTTATGGGATCCTGATTTACTAAGAAGTTTACAATGTTTTGGCCGTAAGGCTGCAAATGAGCTAAAGGTAAGTTCAACATCTTTATGGGTTTCATTAAAATGCAAGTATGACTCTTTGAGGACATCGTCAGAGAACGTTTTTGTGTTACCTGGCGTACACCACTCGTCACTACAGAGGCATAATCTCTCCGATATTCATTTAATCAGAAAAGCAGAGAATCGAACAAAGCAGAACAACAAAAACCAACCACGATATCACAGTTAAGTTTGACAGCTGTGGCCATTTGGCAGTATGCTGGTTTTCATGGCAACCAATAGGTTTTATGAAGGTTCTCAAGTGGTCATAGCATCTATCACTAGAACATTTTCAAAATCTTTATGGTCTTATAAAGGTCTTAATAAATTGTTTTCACAATCGTCTATAGAGTGGGCCACTTTGTTCAAATTTCGGCTTTAAAGAAGCACAAAGGAGGTGTTGGCGGACAAAACAATTTTGAATGTAGTTTTATCAACAATGCCGGGAGGAGTGCTATACGGCTGGAATAAAATTTAAATTGTTACTTGGGTTAATGACCTACAATTTCTTTTCAGACAACATTTTGATCAGAGTAATCGTGTACATGTTATGATTTAAAGAAAATCATATTTTACATGAGCCTTTATAGGAAATTAGTACAGGAAATTTTAGGATTTTTTTTATGAAAAATGTTATCTAATGTTTATTAAAACCGGAAACTTTCGACAAAAAATCAATATATTTTTTAGCGTTTTTGGCCGTCTCACATTTGTTTCTCATAGATATATTCACCATGAAATGTGAAACAAATTAGAGTTATTATTTGTTTGTAACAAAATGAGGAGTGCATAGAAAAAAAAAGTTATTAACGCTAACGTTATAAGAAGTTCATTGCCAAGGAAAAATATAAAAAATGGGGTTAGGTCCACTCCGACATCGTCGAAGCATTAAAATGAAAATGAATCGCATTTGTAGTCATTTCACTCCACTTCAGTTAGTTTTCGTGCAGTGAATAAATCTTACCTTCGCCGATTTACTCCCAATTCATTTCCTGTCAACCGTGAGTAAGCTTAAATTCATTTGCGATCCACCTTCGAAAGCGTTTCAATTGAAATTCAGGTTTGCTTCAAACGACGCGGTGAACAACCGTGAATCAACTTCGTTGAAATGGATTTGATTTCATTCCCCCACCCGAGCAGTGGTTGGCGAACACAACGAAACATGCGTGCCAGTGTTGCTAGGAGTATTGTCATTTGAAGATGCACGCATTGCTGTAACTTCGACAAAAAGCTCCCCGAGCTGGCAAGCGCGTTTCTGTTTGATACTGCGGTGACTTATTGAAATTGCATTTGTTGCATTTGCGCTGGAGCTGCGAACACAACAGGAATCGCGTGAAAGCAACATAAATATCAGCAATTTCATTTATCATTTCATAAAATGGTTGGATATTGTTGTAGGTGCTGCAATTACTTTATCTGATGGCACGGTTTCTAGCCTTAAAAATAATGAATACCTCAGAAATGAATATAAATCCACACGTATTGCATGAATTTCAATTGTCATGTTTCATACTAGTTTGACACCGAAGGCTAAAATAAAGACCGATGAATGAAAAGCTCAGTGGAAAATGTTTGTTGGAAGATTGTTTGGCTGAAGTTGACTGAGGAGTGACTGTCAAAAGAAGATAATGTGTTTCAAGGGATGAACGTTCATCGTCCCACGACGATCTTCAATTGAAAGTGAAGTTGTATGACCCTGGTTAGGTCTATTCACTTGAAACAGTTCAGCTTCGAGAGAAATTACCTGCTTCGAACGCAAAGAAAAACGGATTGTATGCTGCCCGCAGATGTTCTTCTGATACTAGATCCCATGCAGCCACTAGATGTTTCTTCAGGTTTTCCATACTTTCATGTTTTTTTAGAGCAGACCCTGATCTCCAACATACTCCATGCATAAAAGTCCATTGGTTTCAAGTCAAAAATGTTCACCAGTCCACAGCAGAGTCGGTTTTGCCGGTGCGGAGTCTTGTTGGAAAACCCAAGATGTTGAACCCACATGAGCCTGTACTCACGACTCAACAACATTCTTTAGAACCAATTCGCGATAGATTTGATTGATTTTCACCCCTTCAGAAACAAAAAACAGTTAAGCTCGGCCGTTTCGGGCAGTTCCGGCCCAAAACCATCACTATTGCTTGGCTTGTTTACGAATTGCTGAATAGTGAAGAGCTTTTCGTCCGTAATTACGATATTTTCTGCTATGCTTCCGCGGCCCTTTACAGCTATGTAAGCTCTTATTACTCGCTCCTTCTTTTGCTTGATTGTAAGATTCTGTACTTTTTGGATCACGTGGCGTGGTTTTAAGCATATTTTTTTTGGAATTCGTCGGATGCTGCTATCTGATATATGAATTGAATGGCACTCCAACGTGGATTTCTTTGCAAACGCTTCATCACCTTTTCCAAAGTGGCAGGTGTTGTTGCTGTCCACATCTCATTGCTTTAGAGCCCCATTGGTCCCAAATACACCACAGAGTTTTCCAATCTTTCGCTTTGCGGTACTACTACTCATTGTTTTTATTTTGACTCGCTGTGTAATTTTGACAGAATATTTGGGGGTTATTCGTAAATAATTATGTTCTCATGGGTGATGTATTTAGCTAGGGAGCTTCCTGAGCTATAACAAAATAAACATCTTCTTCTTGATCATCGAGCCCCTGATTATGCCGAGGACACACTTAGATTTTAAAAAATCATTTAACACCTTTTGAATTACTCATCTGGAAATGTTGAAGCTACCATGTTCAAATGGGATGCACAACGAGATGCACGAGGGTGCAGTGCCGCCGGCTGAGAGATTCTCCTTGAGTCACACAACGGCGAGGGAAGGGAAGGGCATTAAACGAGAGTACGCGTACCAATCCAAATCCACCGACTGGCACCAAACGACCGGTGTGGAAGCCGGCCACTCATTGTCGTCCCCAAAGTTCATAAACGAACTTCACAGTTGGATTGCTCGACACGCGCATAGAATGACAAATGTACGGCTACACGCTGTTTGTTTATGTGTCTATACTTCACTGGAAACCCACAACAACAATACACGTAAACGTCACGCAATTTCGATTAAAGTGTCCCTCCAAATGAAGACGGCCAAACTGACCGCGCATCCAATAATTGATGCACCTATTTTTTTTCGCTCCTAAAGAAGTCAGTTGAGTTTCAATTCCAACTATTGTACCAAAGCATTGCGGAGGGTGGATTTCGCTCCTTAAAACAGTTCGTCTCCATACTATCGTGAAGGAAGAGAGTGTTAATACAATAAAACGTGTTGAAATCGTGCCGGCTGCTGTACATAAATGCTATAGCTGTTGTCATTTGTTTCATTTTTTTCGGTCTCCAAGATTGTGAATCAGCAGTAGCCGTAGCAACCGAGACAGAAAGCGGCAAGCGCCGAGAGGACCGGTACAAGCAGACAACCAACGCACAACATTAAAATTAAGGTAGCAAAAGTGAACAACATACAAACAGCAAACCCCGAGGGGAAAGGAGAAAAATCACTTAATTCGCACAGGGTAAGTAATTGGCGTTGATAGTTGGGTTTTCATTAAAATGTCACTTTTTATATAGGTTCCGCTCGGCACCTGGGTGTATTTGGGGGTTGATACTGTGGTCGGAATTGCTAATACAAATTAGCAAAATTGTTGTTTTAGCGAATCATGTGACTGATAATGCATGCTGAATTTTCGATAAAATTAAGAAAATTAACCCCCTTCCTACTCCGCCCATGGATTTCACAGAACATCGTACCGATTGGACAGGACACTTTGCGCACTTTATTGTCACTGATTGGTCACATATTATTGCACTGCGGAGAGGTTTTATGGTATCTAGTCCTCCGAAATTTATATGCTAATTGACGACTACCGGCACGAACCGTCGGTTCGAGTGATGTCAAGGTTTGGACGGTCTACTGAACGACGATTTCCAGTAATTCACAGTACCATTAAGCTAGGATCATTTAAATTTTAGAGTTTTTCTAAGAACTTTGTTGAACAGTTGTAAAATAGGAATTTAAAATTTGAAAGTGCTATCCGACTCCACCGGATTGAAAAGCACACGCTTTCAAATTTGTCAACATTAGAGAAAATCGTCAAGCGGAAGAAGTATGTACCGAACAGCTTATGCTCAGACATCCGTCGTGATTGCGTGTAGAAATGCACCTCACTGCTGCGCCGCATGATCGCACGTTTGTCAAATTGATGGCCCCCGCCCGCGCCAGCCATGCAAACGTGTGCAGCCACAAATTTGCTTTATCGCTGGGGAATCTCCCGTTTTCCTTCCGACGCGCATGATTAGTCATGTGAGAGTTTGACTGACTGAACTTCTGGCTGTGGGGTGATGGATTTCAATTGAAGTTTTGACGCGTGGTTGCGTGACCCAAAGCACATGGGTCTTTTTCAGTGGAAGTACTATTTCAAATAAACAGTAGGCTAGCCAAAACGAGTGCGGTTCACGACTTTGTTGTTTCTCCTAATTACGTGTTGAGGTTTGAAGTGCAGAGGCGAAAATGAAATTTATGAGTTTTTTTTTTTTAAACTGGGTCATGTTGTGTCAATGGTCAGTTTTTGGTTTTGAAGACCAGAGGTTGATATTCAGATGTTCAGATACTTCGTTTGCGTTAATAACATAAGTTTTATTAACGTGCATTACAAATAAACATTTTTCGAAAGTAGCTGAAAAATAAAACACAATCTATCTATACAGTGTGTCTCACAACAGGTGTCACCTTTTTTCAGTCTTGGTTTATTTCAGCTGAGTAATTTTAACAGCGGAATTATACCCGTTTTGAGTGTATTCTTTTGACAGCTTATCGCTTAAGATAAATAAGCGAGTCCGTTTGTTTATATTTATCAGCTACCATGGAAGCCATATGGGAGCAAGTTTTAAAATTACATTTGCAAAAGCTTAGACCGTGCCAGATATTCAATAGCCTTAAGCAGAGTGTGTAAACGTTTTGGTTTGCGTACCTTGAAACAGTTCATGGAAACTGGAAATGTCCATATTCAATATAAAGGAGGTGCCAGACGAACTGCCAGAACGAAGAAAAAGATCAAATGTGAGAGGGAGCGAATAAGACGTAATCCGGCCGTATCTGGCCTTAAATTGAGCAAACAATTTCAAATGTCCCCTGCTTCAATGAACAGGCTCCTCAGACATAATCTGGAATGCAAGCCGTACAAGAAACAACGGGTTCACGGGTTGACGGAGCGTCAAAAGCAAGCCAGGGTCCAAAGAATCAGAAATCTTTTGGTTCGGCATGGTGACTGCGAGATAATAGTTTCGGATGAAAAGCTCTTCCTCCTTCAGGACATTCATAATCAACAAAATAATCGTGTGTATGGCAAAAGTCTTGCCAATATTCCAAGAGATAAACTAGCTGTATAACGCTGTCAGAATGTATCGAAAATCATGGTATGGGGCGCTGTTTCACCAAACTTCCTCTTCTTTTCATAGAACCTAACGTAAAAATCAACACTGAATATTACATCGAGCAGGTTTTGAAGAGCTTCCTCATACTTCAACGCTGTATGGGAATACACCATATTGTTTCCAACAGGACTCAGCTCCAGCTCACAAGGCAAAGAAGACGCAAGCGTGGTGCGCGGAAAATTTGCCCGATTTCATCATAAGCGAAGAATGGCCTGCATCTTCACCGGATCTCAACCTACTTGACTACTTTGTTTGGGATTATATGCTTTAACATATAGGCCCTACGAAAGGGCTTACTTTAGATCGATTCAAGAAACATTTGGTTGATATTTGGGACCAAATTCCTCAGGAAATTGTGCGTGCCAGCTGCGATGGGTTTACAAAGCGTTTGCGCAAAATTATCAAGGAAAAGGGTGAAAGGTTCGAATTGAGTTAATATGGTTTATTTCTATAACATGTATCTTTCAATATAATGAAAAATAAGAGCTATGATTTGGTAGATTTGTTTTGCTGCTATCCCATTTTGTTTTAGTGACACCTATTGTGAGACACCCTGTATATATAAAAAAGATTTTTTGTCTGTTTGTCTCGCTGTCGGAACCTTATAGACTCGGAAACTACTGAACCAATTGGCGTGAAATTTTGTATGGAGGGGTTTGTGAAGCCAGATAAGGTTCTTATGATAATTAGAGACCCCTCCCTGCTCTGGAAGGTGGGGCTCTCATACAAATGAAACAAGTGGAAGTTGTATCAAATTGTATATGCGACTCAAGGTTAGCAGTGCAAGTTTCCGATTTACTTTCTCTAATTTCATGCGCCATTGATTGGATTAAAAAACGTAGAAGGCACTCCGAATAAATTATTGAATTTTAGTGAGTTTTCTTTATGATATTCATAAAAACCAACATGGCGATTTTCCAAGTCTACAGTCCTACAGTACAAGTCTACAGTACGGGTAAAAACATTAGTAACACATTTGATTTTCAAATGTTCGGTTTTTCTTTTCTGCGTTTTTTGTTGTGAAATTGAACCGAGTAATGTCAGTATGAATGAAAATCCAAATACAATTTTTCTATTATGTTGTGCGTAGCTACATCGCAAAAGACTCCCCCACAAATTAAGCGCAACAATTTATAAAAAATACCAAACAATCTCCCAAACTGTTGCTTTATGTTACATTTGAATAAACCCCTATGCCCAAGTTGGCTTCTATTTGAATCCACTCACTGATTCGCAAGCATCACAATCGTACAATTAGGTAGCGTTTTTTTTTTATTCCAGTATTTCAAATAAACATATTTTCAGCCGTCACTGTATTGGATTCAAAATCTATTCTGAATAATTTCACTATTGCATGAGGATGTTAAAAACATGTTTAAAATTCATCTTGAATGCAACCTATCAACATATTTACAAACATCTAGCATACACGCTATTTCCAAACAATCCAAAATGAATTACGTTTGACTCAAATCAGTCAAAAGTATGTATACTCAAAAGTGAGTAAAGATAGTTCATAGTGGTAAGATGACAAACAGTCACCGATGTTTTCAAGAAGTAAAATTTAAGTTAATCGAACAAAAATAGAACAACAGTGTGTCCGCTATTCTGGTACCACGTTTGAACAGAATATGTGTGTAAAAACATCCTCAAAACTTTTTCAAGACCAGACATGTATGGTATTTCATCCTCATGACTTTTTTACAACAAATTTCTTATATTCTTGTCAAAGATGATGTTTCTGGTGTTACTTGGGTAAGTACTACTATGTCCATGTCGTACGACAGAATAATTGAAAATCATTTTATGGACTATATTATATTATATCATATCCAATTATTTATTTTATTCCACAAGTTCATACGCAGTTTTGCATGGGACAAAAGAAGGTCATTTTTATGTAAAAAATTGCACTAAAAAAATTGCACTAAAAAATTGCACTAAAAAAATTGCACTAATAGCACATCATTGAATTTTTAATAGTTAAAATTTGTAAGTTTTTCGGATCAAACGGTGTATGAATGAAGTCCTTTTGTTCAGTCGAACAAGAGTTATTAGCGTTCCAAAATGGTTGAATTTAGCGTAACGCTCTCATTTTTAAAATTTATGAATGACATCCGAAAAGAAAAGAGAACTAAGTCCTACGTTAAAATGCAATCTAATTACCATTAGCAGAAAACGAAACAAACCTAGTATAACAATCACCCATGGAAATCTATGCGTACCAAAATGTCATTAACTTTGGTATAATTTTGGACTCTAAACTTACGTTTATTGTTTACTAAATCTCTGACTGAAACATGAAGCTTTAAAAAAACTCTGCTTGGCATCATGTAGACTGTTTCATTAATTATAAGCACACTTTAAAAATATTTTAAAAGTGTTGTTTTTTAAGATTTCAATTATTTCATTTGACAAATTATATCAGCTCTGGTGTTTTACATGACATTTTACTCTTCTTCAGTCAAATTTTTTAATCATAACCGAGACATCTCATTTTTACTCGAACATGCCCCATAAGCTTCTTCACAGTTGTATTTCCCACCATTTTCACCACTTTTGTGTGTTTTTAAGTGTTTAAGTAAGAACATGCATTTTGAAATTCAATCAGAAACTAAGTTTTTTTATGCTATGACGTACAGAAATGTGTAAACAAAAGGACGTCGCCAAAATAATTTGAAAAATTTCATTCAATTTAAAATGATCGTTAACATTAGGTGTGCGTATAATTTCTGGAACAGTCTATAGTTTAAAGAGGCATTTAGCAGTTGACTAGTAACCAACGATTTAGGAGATTGTTCTACCCTAGCAATGTAGCAACCATACTTTAACTGGGAAAATAAAATATTTTTTGTTGTTCCGTTTTCAACCAATTAGCCCAAGTTTATTTACTATTCAACTCTCAATTTATTTACTATTCAAATAATAAAATAAATTATTTATCGACACTTAAATAATAAAATAAATTGGTCATCAAAGTTATGCCAAATGTACGATTTGTGAGCTCTGTGCAAAGGTGAAGGATGTCTAACAATGTATTAATAAAGTTCTCATTCGGCGAAAAACCATCCGTTGGCTAAATGCAAGGATAAGTCGCTTAGAACAGTGTTTTACACACTAGACGAATTTGTTACATAACTGCGGAACTTCGATTTTTAATCCATACCACATTTGTGGCACGGCACAGTGATGCACACTTTCGACAGTTGAGATTATAGAAGTAAGAAACTAGCAACCTCGCCAATATTCGTCGTTGGTTGCCAGGCAAGGTTTTTTCTTCCGGGATAGGCGGGTCTGCTTTTTCCGCTTCCGTTTATATTTCGTTTGTTTGTTCCACGTTCTGTGGAGTTCCTTGCTGCAGAATTACGACCCACGCTGTGTCCTTTTTCTCCAAAATCTCCCAAGCTTCTCGTCCAAGTAATTATTCCATCGATTCCGATCTACGTACCCGTCGATGTTCTCAGCCGCGTTAAGCAGCCATAAGGCTGCTTTGACAGTACTCCAGTAGTCCTCAAAGGGGGGCCCCATCGAGCTCACCGACGTCCGACAACGCTACCTCCAGATGCTGACATTCGGTTACTTGAGTCATTCTAGGTCGTACCGAGGTGGCCCGTACTGTGCATTGTTGATGATGGAGAGTTTTGGGCGCGGTTTTACCATAACCAGGTAGTGATCTGAGTCTATGTTAGCACCGCGATAGAATCTGACGTCGATAATATCGGAGAAGTGCCGTCCATCAATGAGAACATGGTGGACTTGCGGTTCCGTTTGCTGTGGTGATCTCCATGGGTAGCGATAAGGGAGACTGTGCTGAAAGTAGGTGCTACAAATGGCCATGTTGTTGGAGGCGGTGAAATCAGTGGGTCGTGGGCCGTTGTCATTCGTCAGCTGGTGAGCGTTGAACTTTCCAATTGTCGGTACGAACTCCTCCTCCTGGCCAACCTGAGCAGGTCTCCTATGTAAGCTTTAATGTACGTTTCGGTCGTGGCTTGGCAGCGGTCGTACTCGCGTTCGAGCTGCGCGTAGAATGCGTCCTTGTCATCACCAGTGCTTCCGGAGAGTTAGCTGTGCACGTTGATTATGCTAAAATTGAAGAACCGACCCTTGATCATCAACCTGCACAGGCCACCAACGGATCACGCGCCTCTGCAAATGCATCACGATGAAAGCTGTTTTCAGCTCACCTGAGTTGCCGCAGCTCGGGTCTATGGTATGTTTACCTCTAATCGTTCGCACCATGGATCAATACACTTCCTGCAGTGCTACGATGCGGAACCCGCGGACCTTCCTTACATCGATCGGAGAGTATGAGTGGGCTTCCAATGAAATTGAGAGATTGAAATTGAGTTTCTAATCGCAAGCCCTTTTTCGTCGCTGTGGTCTTCGCCAATTGTTTCACATCGTATTTTCTTGTTCACTTTCCGTTGCTTGATTTTTACGGTTTGGCTCGCAGGGCCTGACACCAACTCCCTACTTTCCGGAGAACCAGGGCTTACCTCCCCTTCTGCATTGGCATTTCCTCAAATATAGTGCTAGGTAGCTAGATTCAAGTACCAGTCCCAGCCAAAGGTGGTGTTTTTACCCTTCTTACACCAAAAGAAGGGTATTAAGATCGCTTGAAAACTCGACTTTTTATGTGTGTGTGTGTGTGTGTGTGTGTGTGTGTGTGTGTGTGTGTGTGTGTGTGTGTGTGTGTGTGTGTGTGCGTTACAAATAATGTCACATCGGTTTCTCAGCCATTTGTGAACCGATTTCAGTTCTGTTGACGGCAAATGAAAGCTACATTCTCATAGAACGCTATTGATTTTGTTTTCATTCGGACATTTCGTTACGAAGATATGAACGAAACAGTACTTGACGGCCTATTATAATAGTAATCAAACAGTTGAGTCTCCGATTCCATACTGAGCTATTTGTGTACCGATTTTAGTTTTGTTAGCCAAATCAAAGCTATAAAATCTTCAAATAATTGGTTAAAATTTCATAATGATTGGATAATCCTTCATGGAGATATGACCAAAATAATACCTGAGAGCACATAATTGTGAGATGAAAATATACTCGTTGCAGTTCAAAACCGAACAAGACCACTCACCCCAATCGATGCCGCTTTTATTCTATTGTTCCGCATCTGGTGCGTTGTATAGCACATACAGCGGACTAGCCACACTATGTGACTCTACAGAATTAGAGCAGGATCGATTGGCTCGAGTGGTCCGGTTTTGAACTGCAACGAGTATATTCGAAAATTACACAAAGTCTCCATTTACTATAACTACACAATTTTCAACGAACATGTACTTATTAAGCATCTTGAATCCATATCGATAATCAAAATTGACGCTTAGGATTGTCTAATAATTCATTCTATGGACTGATTATATGAAATTTCTAATATTTATGTAATTTCCCCTTTTATATCACTTATATAAACAGGTCGTTAAAGACAATTAATGGCAATATTTTAATCACATCGATGAACAATACGTTCAGGATTGACAAATAATTCATTTTATAAACTGAATGTATGACATATATAATATTCCTGGAACTTCCTGGAATTTCTTATGAAAATATGTATCCAGTACCATGTTGGCCACATTAGTGTTCGTAATTCTGGTGAAGTGTAAGAAGGGTTCAGTCTCACCATCGGTGGATTAATTTGGGTTTTTAAAGATTGTGCTCGAAAGAAATGCAACAGACAAAAATCATCACCAAAAATTAATTTTAAGTCGGATATTTTGGAATCTCTCAGTGAATAAATAAACACATATTAGCTATGTTTTTGCAAAGTTGGTTTACTCAACCTCCTCTCCTAGGCTGAAACCCGGACCTTGGACTTAACGCTACCCATCAAATCCTGTGCAACACTTGTGCCATCTTTAATACACACTTTCATCCACTCTTTCTTCAAATTCATGTCTTATTTGAAGACCTTCCCTGTTTTCCGGAGCTTGCCCTTCATAATTTTTCTATTGGGCAAGTTCTGGCAAGTTTTTCGGATTTGCCTCCTTCGGCACCACCAGTTTCGCGTGATACCACGATGCCAGATCCGGCCAAAACAGAGTGTCACTTTCGTGGCATTGGAGGAAGGGCAGCAGGCGCTTCTGGAGGCATTATTCTTTGTATATTTGGCCGTTGATGGTGCTGGTCGTTATGTACGGCTTGCCACATTTGCCTGCCATACCATGTACTTCTTGGCAAATTTGTCGACCTTCTTTTTCCGCAACTGCTCTGGAACATCCAAGCGGGACTTGCCGACGAAAAACTCCCGGCTAGGGATCTGCTTGGCGAACGCTTTAATGCACGTTTCGTCGTCCAGTACGATGCATTTCGGCTGCACCAACCACTCGCGGTACAGCTTCCTGACCCGGGTTTTGGCCACCGTATTCTGTTTATCGGTTCGGTTAGGCGCATTCCTTACCTTGAAGACATGAAGTCCGGCCCGCTTCATTGTCTGCTGGACGAACCAGATGGAAGATTTGACCTTCTTGGCCACGTCCCGAATCGAATGGTTCGGATTGCGCTTGAAGTAATCCGTCACCTTCCTTGCGTTCACGGGATCGGTCGTCTTCACTTTTCTTCGGCTGTTTGTTTACCTCTGGGTTGTCTGTGTCTCCTTGGACGATTTTACCACATGGGACACGGTAGATTGGTGAATCCCAACTGTTTCGCGATCCACCTGTGGGACTGGTCTGGGTATTCCACGACCGCGCCCAACATTTTTTGTTGAAGCACTTCTTGCTTGGAAGCCATCTCGATAACCACTTGACAGATTGTGACATAATTTTGCAATTTTTACACTCTAAATAAGTTTTACCCAAAATTTCATCAATTTTAACTCATGCAAAAAAAAGTTATACACAAAAGAAAGTGTTGCATTTTTTTCGAGTACATTCTGGGTACGTAACCGATTGAAGCACTGTAATATCAATCACAATCAACACCACCACCCAGTGTCCAGTGGGCAAAAGAAAATGAGTTGATGAGCTGAATGCCCTTTTACATCTCCGTAGAAGCATTGCTTTTGCGAAGTGTTTAAATAATTGAGATAACGACTGTTCCAGAAAGTATAAGCACACCTTATTTTAACGGGCACTTTGAATATAATGAAATATTTCAACATGTTTTGGCTGCGTCCTTTTGTTTGCACATTTCTTAATGACATAGCATCAAAAAAGTGCTTAGTTTTGTGTTACCTATCAAAGTGCGCGGTCTTAACAACGAAAAAGTAGCGGACTCTCCTTGAGAAAATTGGCCAAGGAAGAGGATGTAAGCGTCGGAGCGGTACGATCTGCGATTCGAAAATATAGAGAACAGTGTACGTTCGAAGATGCGCCGAAGAGTGGTCGGAAAACCGGTCCTGTTAGTACGGATATCAATAAAAAGATCAGGGATGCCTACAAGCGAAAACCAGCGACTTCCGTTCGGGATGTTGCGAAAAACTAGGGACCTCGTCGAGTAACGTCAGGCGTGCCAAAGAAAGACTTGGGCTAAATACATACCGGAAGCAGAAGAAACCGCAAACCCGCAAACTCTACGATTCGTTATTGTGTAGAAAATCTGGGTGTATAATAATGGACGACGAAATGTATGTGAAACTAGATTACAGTAAGCGAAGACAAAGACATCCCCGAAACGGAGAAGGCAATTTTTACCGAAAAATTCGGTAAGAAGGTTATGGTTTGGCAGGCAATATGCGAGTGTGGTAAAAAATCTAGTCCGTACATCACAACGGAGACGATGAACACTCAGGAAATACGTTAAGGAATGTCTCCAGAAGCGATTATTGCCGAGGATCAGGCAGCACGAAGGTCAAGTAGTGTTTTGGCCTGATTTGGCGACATGTCATTACGCAAAGGACACTTTAGAATGGTACAAAAGTCAAAATGTATGTTTCGTGCCGAAATACATGAATCCTCCGAACTGCCCGGAGGCACGGCCAATCGAGACTTTTTGGGTTTTAACCAAAGCAAAGCTTCGAAAATTCATAAAACCAGCGGACGACATCCAAAAATTGAAAAAAGATTGGTCAAAAGTGGTCAAAATGGTGGGAAGTACCACTGTGCAGAAGCTAATGGGTCATGTTCGAGGAAAAGTTAGGAGTCTTGGCTATGATTAAATATTTTGATTAAACGAGAGTAAAATATCATATAAAACAAAAATACAAATATGATTTGCCAAATAAAATTATTAAAACTAAAAAAACATGACTTTTTTGTTATTTCGAAAGTGTGCTTATACTTCCTGGAACAGTCTATATGTTATGTTTTTGTTTGTATAGTTTAGATATGTAACCACTGCGCTGTACGTTAATAATGTTTGAGTATATTAAAAACTTATGAAATCATTTAATTAAATAAATTATAATAATTTTGAAGATTCCAACTGAAAATAACAATCACAAGAAAGGTTTTAATTTGTGGCAAGGTTCCTGTTTTGGCAACTGAAATATAAAATGTTGTTGCTGAAAACGGAAACATACTGTATAGTGAGGGTTAAGGCCTGTACTCGAAAAAAATGCACCATTTTTATCCGTGTGTAACTTTTTTGTCCGTAGGTAAAAATTGATGAAAATCTGGGTATAACTAGTTTGGAGTGAATTGTTTACATGTGCAAAAGTTCATAATAATCGGAGGAGAAAATCGCTGGAGAATTTTGCGCGCCGTCATGGAAAATCCGACTGCGACCATGAGATGGATCGGAAGACAACTGGGAATCACCCAGAAAACTGTGTCCTGGGTGGTAAAATCGTTTAAGGAATCCCAGACAACCGAGCGGCGGGCTGGAAGTGGAAGAAAATCGAAGACAGCTGATCCTATGAAGGCCCGGAAGGTGTTGGATTACTTCAAATGTAATCCGTACCTTTCGATTCGCGACGCGGCTCTGGAGGCAAAGTGTTCCGCCTGGTTCGTTCAGCAAACCATGAAACGTGCTGGGCTTTGTGTATTCAAGGTCCTCTAGGCACCGAACCGGCGTGATCAACAAAACACGGCGGCCAAATCCCGCGCAAGGAAGCTGTATCGAGAGAGGTTAACGAAACCGATGTGTGTGGTTATGGATGACGAAACCTACATCAAGGCAGACGCAAAGCAGATACCGGGGCTGGAGTTCTACGTTGACAAATCACGGTTTGATGTTCCGGAAGACATAAGGAAGAAAAAACTGGACAAATTCGCCAAAAAATACTTGCTCTGGCAGGCCATATGCCAATGCGGTAAACTGAGTAAACCGTACATCACAACAAGTACCATCAACAGCCAAATTTACCGCACCGAGTGCCTCCAGAAGCGTCTTATGCCCTTCCTCCGGTCCCACGGAGGCGAGACATTATTTTGGCCGGACCTGGCATCATGCCATTACGAGCGATCGACGTTGGATTAGTACAGAGACAATAACGTTATTTTGTGTGTGTGTGTGTGTGTGTGTGTGTGTGTCCAATCTAACACCCATCGGCCGGCAATGGTATTATGGAAGAAATCTGTTTACAACAATCATTCAAGTGACCATTGGAAGCAGCTTTAATCCGGGAGCTAGAAAGTGATAGCTCTACTGCAGATCCAGCAACCCATTTCAGAATGTCTGGAGAGTCACGCCCATTCCGAGGTTACTTTCACAAACAATAAGCCCCGCATGTAAACATTACCGATATCATTTGGATAAGGGCACTGTAACACACTTCCAGATTTGGAAATTTTGAATTTCCAAACCAGGCACGTATTTCGTATTATTTGAAAATAAGATTATTGTTATATAGTTATAGTCAGATACATCTCACCCATGTCCGCCTCCTGAATCACACTATCTTGTTCATTCCAAAAATGTCGACGTTGATTCGTAATTAATTTTTTGCACTCGCGATTAAATATGCGCAAAAATTAACGTTGCGAAACCGCCCGCTAGGTATGCAACCTGCATAACAAAATTCTGTACACCCCGTGGTGAATGCACCTAAAATTATGTGCAAGCTTTTCACCCGTCCATGCGCGTTGTTTTCGTTTGCTGTATCTGACCAGCAAATGGCTGTTCTCTACATTGCACTCGTCTTCTTTTTTTTTCACTCTACACACTGCCAATAATGAAAATCCCCGCAATGAGACGACTCTATTTCGAGCTTCAAAACTGCTAATAATCATCGATTCACTCGTGACAAAGCGGAAAAACACTCTAAACTAATAAATTATACCCGAGTGTCACAATATTACCACTAATAACCAAAACTAAGCTGATGTAACTCTTCTTCCGGGTGCGGGGGCGAAGCACAAAAACAAAACAAAACGGGGAAATACTACCGACACTCAAACATTTGGAAAGGGAATCGATTGTATTTACTACGGCTTACACAATGCACGCGGGAATTTTATGATTTCACTGTTAGTTCAAGTTAAATTACGAATTACTGTATGATTTTTTCGCGAAAACGACGCAGCAAAAGCAAAACACGTCAGTTTCCAAGCACGGCTTGCTGCGATCTCCAGAGACAATAACGTTATTTTGTACCAAAAACCGCCAACCCCCCAAATTCACCAGAAATTCGTCCGGTGGAAAAATTTTGGGCCATAATGAAGGTCAAAGTTCGAAAATCGTCCAAGGTGTTTAAGAACGAGCTGGAGTTGAAGAAAGAATGGATGAAAGTGACCAACAAGGTCGGCTCCACCATTGCACAAAATGTAATGAGGGGTCTTAAGGGAAAGGTGTGGGCTTTCAGCTATGGAAAGGAAATTGAATAAAGTAATTATGCCGAAACATATGCCATATGTATTACACGGTGTTCAATAAGTTCGGATACACTTTCAAAATTTGTTAAAAAAATGAAAACATGTTTTTTTATTTTTTGGATTTATGTTATTGAAAGCTATGTTTACAAGGAACGTTTACAACATTTCTCTTGGAATGACCCCCCCTTTGTACTCCTTAACGAGCTTCAAACGTTTCTCGAACGCGTCGCAGGCGGCACGCACGGACTGCATGGGCATTTCGTCCCAGATTTTGAGAATTACCGTCTTGAAATGATCCAAAGTGCTGACCTTGTATTCGTTCAGCTTCGCCATCATATAGGACCAAACAAAAAAGTCGAGAGGATTCAAGTCCGGGGAGCTGGGAGGCCACAAAGTTTTGTCCAGAAAGTCGGTTAAATTGTCCCGACACCAGGCTTGAACCACATTTGCCGTATGGGCTGGTGCACCGTCCTGCTGGAACACGTAGTGCTCATCGCCGTAGAGGCTTCGGAGACTGGGGGCAACAACCTTTTCCAAAACCTCAGTTTTGTAGTACGCCGCGTTGATTTTGACGTTTTTTTCAATAAACACCAAGGGTAGCTTACCACGTTTGCATACTGCCCCCCAAACCATCACCGACGCGGCACTTTGGAACCGAGGGATGTTTATATTGGATTCAGGAATGCTGTCCCTCGATGGCGCCCACACCCGGTCATTTTGCACATTGTGCGGCTGCTGCAGCACGAACAGTTTCTCGTCCGAAAAAACAAACTCCTGACCAGCGTGCCGAGAGAGGATCCTCTTAGCTCGATCCAACCGCTTTTTGCTGGTAGCCTCCGAAACGCCATGGACCTTACGTTTTTTGTAAGGCCTGAAACCAAGGTCCTTGGTGAGTATGGTGTGAGCGGTTCCAATGGAAACGTTGAGATCTGCAGCCGTTTTCCGGATTGAGCGGTTCTTTTTGCGCCGAATTCGCTCCCTCACGATCTTGATGACCCGTGGCGTCCTCGCTGAACGCGGCCGACCGGATCTCGCACGGTCATTGGTCGAGGACGTCTCCCGGTATCGCCTGATGGTCGTGTAGACAAAGTTCCGCTTGACCCCATGCGATTTCAGCAGCCGGAATATATCGCCGGGTCGCTCACCGTTCAAAAAACGCTTAATTACGAAGTCCCGATACTCTTTCATCGCGCATAACAAACAAACAACAACTAACAGAATGTCAACACCGCGCACATTCGGTAGCGTATGAATGAAGCTAAAGCTGACACCAATACCAATGCAGAATATGTACATGGCGCATACCTACGCAATGATGAAAACTTGTATTCGAACTTATTGAACACCGTGTAGTTCACTCTCTGAAAGTTTCAAAAAAATCCGACTTAAAATAATAATATAAATTTTTGGCGAACACTTTTGTCCGGTGCATTTTTTTCGAGTACAGGCCTTATTCCGAGAGTTGACGTGACGTTTGTCACTTGATGAAGTGAGAAAACTCACCTGCGGTGACGTGACTCTCCATTTGATTTACCCAGAAGTGTCACGTCACTGTAAGTGACTTTCTCACTTCACAAAGTGACAAACGTCACTTCAACCCTCGGAATATCCCTCAGTATGTAATAACCCATCTCTGTAAGAAATCAATAACCAATATCTGTTTATTGTGACTGCGATAAATTTACCAACAAATCGAACATACGAACATGCATTAAGTATCAACGCTTGTCGCCTAACATGATGTCTATTATCATTTATTACACGCCTTTCAGGGTACGCAACCGGTTGACGCACTGTTTTGACTATGCACGCAAATCACATTGAAACCTGACACGGCACAATCCCTTCATCTAAAGTTCCATTCCAGGGAATAAACGCTTTAGAAATATTTCGGCACTAATTTCCATCTCTTGTGGTGAAACGAGATCAAACGAACTTAAGCCTTCTTTCGCCATTCGTAAGAACTTGTCCATCCTGTGGTTTTGGCACAGACTGATGAGATGTTGCTTGACGTGTGGATCGGGTTGCTGATAGCGAAAAGGAAAGAATTTCATGCAGTTATTCGGGTGGTTAGAAAACTTGATCCAGGTGTGTGCCAATTCCAGCGTTTTGTGACCTCTGTCAAAAAAAAAAAAACGAACTCTAAACATGTTTCCCCACTTTTGATGCATGTTTTGAATCTGTCAATGATAGCTCGGTAAAAGTCACTCCCTGTCAGATATGACGAAGATCTATCGCCAAACGTTCCAAAGATCTCCTATGAAGTTGTCCTATAAAATGATAGTCAATTCGCAGTCCAGGTAAAACTGGTACCGGAGAGATCCACCAATTCAAAATAGCAATGATAACAAATACAAAATCGTCTTTTAATGATGAGGCTGAACCTGTTTTTCTTCCCCGACCTTTCGGAGTGCAAAACAGGCAGCGTCAAATATTTGATCGAAGTTCTGGAACAAAACCGCTCCACTGTTTGCAATCGATAAACAGAGAACCTTCTGCTGATTTTTTTGACAACGACAACGACGGTCGGTGAACCGATTCGTATGGTAATGAATCGCTCGAAGATGATGTCGATCCTGCTTGGGATGAGATCACATAATAATTGGTGAGCCACCGCGCGTTTGTGGAATGAAATGGAGTTGGGATCGGATGGAAGACATTTTTTGGACAATATATTTTTTAATTTTTGGAACTCTAATGCACCTCACCAGGGGTGTGTTGGTTATGAGAGTAAGACATGATTGAATATGCAAAAAGCAACCTCCTAATGTTACAGTGGATTGTAAACAAGAGTTCAAACAACTCAAGGATCGGGTTTCAATGATCTGTGGTTTGTTGGTTCTCATTTAAATGAGAGAGGAAATGTCGTAAAATATTGTTTTTTATTGATACAAATGATTTTCTTTTATGTCTGCAGATTTAAAAAAAGAACAAGTCTATGTAGGTTACTGAGGTGTGAAAAGTGTTATTTACTTCTTTTTGTATAAAATGCCACACCTGCACTGATGACTTGTTTCCATGTTTGAACAGTTCACTAATAATGTCATGCAATGCTTTCAACCTAAAGACAACAAAATAATTCGCTGAAGTAAGTAAACTTACACCAGCATACAGACAGTAACTAATTACTCCAACGGATGCAAGGCAGTAGAGATATCGAGTGTTCCCGAAAATACAAGCACAACTAGAGCACATCAAGAATGAAATACAGTCAGGTAACGATCTTTTCGGTCAATTGGGACCGTAAAAATCGATACCGTAAAGATCGATATCCGCAGCTTATGGGATTTTCACTAATTGGAGGAAATTAGGTCTATCTCAGTCGTTTCAAGTGATAAACATCTACAGTCTTCAGCAGAATCGTTGTACGGGGTTGGACCAACGCTAGAGGTGCTTTAATTTTGAGTTACTAAATATGAGTGCTGTGACGCGTTGGGATAACGGGTAATTGGTTTCATCCTAGGATATCTCGAGAGCCTCACCAGTTGGGACATATCAGTCTTTACTAAACTTGTGCTAGTGGCCAAGCCTTTCCTAGAGGTGCTCACACAAGTTCGGAATTCGGTCACTACATGGCACTAGTGTGCATATAATCTTCCAGTTTGTGATTGCTATATCTCGAGAGCCTTACTAGTTAGGACGATGCTTTCTTCAGCAAACTTGTGCTAGTAGCCAAGCCTTTCCAGATGGTAGTCACATATGTTCGGAATTCTCTCACTACGCGGCACTAGTGTTCATATGATGTAAAAAAACGAAAATTGAAAATTGTTGCTCCCAACCTACGCAAGCTCTATGGAGAAGATCATTATGTATTTCAGCAAGCTGGCGCGCCTGCTCACACGGCGGATATTGTTCAGGCCTGGTGTAGGGATAGTTTGAGAGACTTCCTGGCGAAGAATGAATGGCCTCCCATTGGATTTTTTCATTTGGTCCTACATGCTATCCAAACTGAAGGACTACAAAATCTTAAATTTTGACTATTTCAATGTAGTTATCTTGAAAATTTGAGGGGATATGCCCATGGAATCAGTACGTGCCACCTGTGACAGTTTTGAAAAACGTTTGAAATTGGTATAGAAAGTTAAAGGAGGAGTCATTCCGAAACATTTGCTGTGATTAATCTACATAAAGAGTACTTTCCATAAAATATATCAAGAAACTCAAAACATAGTGTCTGTGCTATTTCAATGCATTTCGAACGTATATCCGAATGTATAGATCACGGTGTAACGGGTAAGATCGTACTCGACGTTGATGGATTCCGACGGATTGAATTAAAGTGGCAATCGAAATTTTTATGGGCAAGTGATCACTTCCGTGGGGATCCTGAATCGCATTCCATGTGCAATCTAACGATAATGAATTGAACAAAGTGTGAGGTCTAATTTACTGCCAACTGAGGATGGACCAGCTGAACGCGTTACTTCTCCATTTGAACCGTGAGAGATAAAATCTCCTATGATCAACCGTGGAGTAGGAAGGACCGAACAAATATCTGAAAGTTGTTTTCGGTTAATTGAGGCTCTTGGAGGCATATGAATAATGATTGGACATGAGGCGCGACATCACACGAATGAAGTCTCGACCCACATCCATCCCCCTAAACCAAGATTCTTCGACAACTTATGGATGATAGAATGTTGCCATCGCCCCAAATCACCTTTACTCCATTTATACTGCCAGCAGACGAGTGACTGTTGACGAAAAATAGTAAAAAAATCATCAAAGGCGATTTGTCGGTCGTAAATATCGCCTTCTATAGCGCCCACCTTTGCAAGCAAGTCCGCTCCTTCATTGCCCGGAATTGAACAATGAGATGGGACCCATACAAAGGTAATGATAAAAAAATAAAGCACTTAGAAGCTCTTGTATTTTCATGATACAATACGAGAAGTGCTTTACCGGCGAATAGCCTCTAGAGAACTGAGATTATCCGTGAAAATGAAATACTGATCCGGTGTTAGTGAGGCAACCATTTCTAGCGTAAAGTGTATTGCCGCTAATTCAACGACATATACGTAATAAGGAGTTTGAAGTTTACGATTGGCGCTATGAATTTCATTAAATATACCAAAGCCTGCTGATACCCCTATCAATGATCCGTCAGTGACGAACGATTTAGTGGAATCAACTTGGCCAAATTTTGCAGCAAATATTACAGGAGCAATCATAGGACGATGATACTCTAGGAACTGCCGAAGTCGGAGAAGCAAACACGATTGGGGATTTTCGGCGAAGGGCTGACATCCTGTGTTATGTACAAGTGGTACAAAGTCATGAAGCGAGTTTGAGGATTCAACTCAAGAAGCTTCTCAAAGTTTTCGATTACCTGGGGGTTCATAACTTCACACCTGGTGGGGAGCCGGTGAGATAATTCTGAAAACCGATCCGAGAGTGGCAACATGCCAGCCAGCACTTCAAGACTCATGGTATGAGTCGAATGCATGCAACCTAACGCGATACGAAAACACCGATACTGAATACGTTCCAGTTTGATTATGTACGACCGAGCCGCTGACTGAAAACAAAAACTACCGTATTCTATAACCAACAAAATCGTTCTCCGGTACAACGTTAGAAGATCTTGTGGATGTGCGCCCCACCAGGTTCCGGTAATTGTTCGAAGAAAGTTGATCCTTTGCTGGCATTTACGCTTAAGATACTCAATGTGGGATATCCAGGTGCACTTTGAATCGAACCAGACCCCAAGATATATAAAGGATATAGAATGAGTTATCGGCTTACCTCAAATTTGAAACTTCGGTTGTGCAGGGTTATGCTTCCTAGAAAAAACTACCAACTCAGTTTTCTCCGTAGAGAATTCGATACCTACACACTTAGAAATTATGAATTTTACACGAGACGTAATTCATGTTTGTAAAAAGTTCGGGAACGTAAACAAAGACTTCGTGTAAAATTATGTCTCATGAAACCAACACATACGCAATTCTATGAAAATTGGGTTTGATTTGATTTATTTTCTCATCTCTTTCAACTCATTCTTATGTGCAAAAGGACGCTTGCATGTGTCGGTCTCAGGGGACAGAAATTTACATGACATTTTGGTAGTGTGTAGCTCTAGAGCCCAAGTAGACAAATTGTCTAAGGTATCCTGTAAGGGTCCTTGCAGATCGACCCCATTGGGTCCCACGACAGACACTACGCCGTCATCTGCAAGTTGTCTCAACGTACAGTTGTCATTTAGACAACTGTCAATGTCTTTGACATACACATTATACAAAAGGGGGCTTAAACAGGATCCCTGGGGGAGACCCATGTAGCTAAATCGGGAAGCTGTGGAGTTTCCATGAGAGAAGCTCATATGTTTCTCTGACAGCAAATTGTACAAAAAAAAAACATTAATGGTGAAAATCCACAAGCGTGGAGTTTATCTGAAAGAACTTCAACAGAGACTGAATAGATAGAAAAGCCTCCTTGATATCCAAGAATACAGTGAGTTCCAGAAACTGGTTAAACAAGTTCAACATGCGCCTCTTAGCGACGTCTGGTAGGTTTTTAAGCAAGTTGAACTTGATTCTATCAGCCCCTGGAGCCGTATTGCCACACGAAAGGAGTGCGAGGGAGAGTTCTACCATTGAAAAAGGTTGGCTGATCTCATCTATCGAATTCATGGTTTTGCGAGGAATGATCCGTACTGGCACCGAATCTGGACAAACTTTTCACGGGAACTTGAGGATCCATTGGTCCGAGTACTCCTCGCTCTCGTTGTACGTAGTTCGGTTACGCAGTCTTCGCGCCATATTCCAAAGATTGTTCATCGACGTTTCTCGCGATAGGCCATCCACGAATTTATTTATTTATTTATTTATTTATTGATATAATTCCAACTGACTTAACATCTTATTGGAATGTAATGGGGAAAAGCCATGTGGCGTAAAAACCTCCTATTTCTAAATCGTACAGTACAGAAATCAACATGAATAGAAGGAATACAAAGCAAGCAAAACAAAATTAATTCTAGTACACACACAAAACTTGTCAGTAATACTTAAATAATCTATCGTGATGGAATCAGTCGTCTAGTATCTTCGCCATTAATGCCAGTACGTAGTAAATGCCACCATTTCTGAACTAGCGGCTCTCCATCCAACTACGCTGAATCCGGTGACGGAAGGTCTCAGCGGAACAGTTGAAGTCAAACAGAGCGTAGAGTTCATTAAAGCGAGATGACATGAATCGAATTGGATCGTGTAGACCGTAGTTTGCAGCACGAGTTCCGAGCTGTAGAAAATTTCTTGTTCTCAGAACTCGTTCGGGAGCGTAGATAAAGAATTCGGCCAGAATTCCGGGAGATTTAGTTTCACCTAGTAGCACTGTTGCTGCGAAAACTTCTTGCATGACTGTACGCCTATGCTCCAATGTTTCAATTCCCAAGAGTGAGCAACGATCCCGGTATGCTGGAAGGTTGACAGGATCATTCCACGGCAGATGACGGGGAGCATAACGAACAAATTTCCTTTGGACTGCTTCAATCCTCGCAATCCAGATTCCTTGATACGGGCACCACACAACGGCTCCAAATTCCAGAATAGAACGCACGAGAGAGCAGTACAAGGCTTTCAGACAGGTGGGATCACGAAACTCGTCGGAGATCTTAAACATGAAACCGAGCTGTCTGTTGGCTTTGATAATCATATCCGTGTAGTGTTGTCTAAATGTCAAACCGGAGTCAAGGGTGATTCCAAGGTCACGAACAATATCAACTTTCTGCAGAGGTTGATTATTTATCATGTAATCAAATGCAATTGGGTTCAATTTTCGATGGAATGTGATAATGAAGCATTTGTTAACACTCAGAGTGAGGAAATTCCTGGAACACCACTCTTCAAAGCTACTAATCAAGTGCTGTAGTCGTAAGCAATCAGTGAAGCATCGCACAACCACATAAATTTTCACATCGTCCGCATAGAACGACCTGCAGTTAGGTGGAAGTATCAGTCCAACCTCGTTGAAGAAAATTGAGAACAGCAGTGGTCCCAAGTTGCTGCCTTGAGGTACGCCCGACATATTAGTAAAGTAGCTCGATTGAGCTGAGCCGATCTTCACACAGAGTATCCTGTCCGTTAGGTAAGATTTAAACCAACGAACTAAGTTACTTGACACACCAAGTTTGTCTAACTTTGCCAAAAGTATAGTATGGTCGACCCGGTCAAAAGCAGCCTTGAGATCCGTGTAAACAACGTCGACTTGAGATCCAGCTTCCATATTCCGGAGACACGAGGAAACGAAAGGTGCAAGGTTGGTTGCAATCGATCTTCCGGGGTGAAATCCATGTTGTTCAGGAGAGATGTAGTGTCTGCAGCTAGCAAACAACAAGTCGTTGACGATGATCTCGAAGACTTTTGAGCAGGCACAGAGCGATGTGATTCCTCGATAATTTTCGGCATTTTGTTTATCTCCTTTCTTGAAAATCGGGAATATGAACGAAGATTTCCAACGTTTTGGATATTTTGCCTGGCGTAAGGAGATATTGAAAATCTTCAAAAGAGGAATCGTAAACACTGCAGTGCAATTCTTTAGTACACATGAAGGAATTCCGTCTGGTCCAGCCACGTTTGAGAGTTTCAGCTTTCGGATTGCTGATTCAACGAGGTCCAATGTAATCGCAGGAATATTGAAGTCGAACGCGTCTCTGGGAGTATCTCTGAGTGCTTCGCTGAATTGCACCAATGCTGGCATGGTGTTATTGAATACACTTTTGAAGTGCTCAGAAAGGAGATCACATTTTTCCACTGGTGTGCTGGCGATTCTGTCGCCGAGATGAATTTCAACCGGTAGCCCATTAACATTCCTTTTTGTGTTCACAAATGACCAGAACAACTTTGGGTTGCGCCGAAGGTTAGATTGGATTCGTTTTGAATAATTTTTGTAAAGAAGACGATTGTACATCGGTAATGGGTACTAGCTGTCGAGAAAATTCGCTTGGTGAATTGATTTCGGGTTTTGCAGTACTTGCGAAGAGCCTTCGATCTCACACGTTTTAGGTACCGTAAATGAGCATTAGACCAAGGAGGTTTACGAGCAGGTCTCCTCAGCGGAACAAAATCTGATATAGCCCGAGACACAACCTCGTCAAACAAATCTACCGCTTCATCGATAGTGGAACACGAGTCAAGGAACTGCCAATTGACTTGGGACATAGATTGGCTCATAGCAGCGAAATCAGTTCTACGGAAATTCAGGCCATGTGGATTAACGATGTTATCGAAGGTAATAGGTACTGATAGATTGATAGTAATCTCCAGCGCAGGATGATCGGCGTCGAGGTTAATTAACGGTTCGGAGGCTTCGTCAACAGCACATTCCATTACGGCAGCTTCATTTGCCAACACAAGATCAAGCAGTCTCGAGTTACGATTTAACGTTGAATTTATTTGCGCTAAATTATGAAGGCTAAATCCATCCATCAAAGCACAGCAGACGGGTGGCATATGCGAACGAGAACGTCAATTGTGGGATGACCAATCATGGGAACATTCCAAACCAACCCAGACTGGTTGTAATCGCCAAATAATAAGGCGTAGTCGTTGTGATCTAAACGGGATAACACAGCGCCAATCGAACTGATATGGTTCTCAATGTTGCTTAAATTAGATTTCCTGTCGGGAGGTAAGTACATGGCGCCGATACTTAACTTCCTGCGTGGAGTTGTTATCTGGACCCATAACTGTTCGAGCGAAGGGTTAATAGGAGTGGGATCCAGGCAACTGTGAAGTCTTTTGGAAACTGCTATCAAGACGCCACCACCACGAGCTTTTTTGCTATTTATGCGATTACGATCATTCCGAAAAACTGTGAACTGATCTCCAAATAGTTGAGTGGAATGAATTTGATCATTGAGCCAGGTTTCGGTTAGAACTATCACGTCGAAGTTGGACTCGATGGCAGCTAAGAAAAAGTCGTCTATTTTCGTTCGGAGACCACGAACATTCTGGTAATAAGCCAGTAGTCCGTGAAGCAAAGCAGGCGTGCAATCAGAGTGACTGGAATCGAAGGGCGCATCAGGTCTGGCTGGGCAAATAATGGAGTCGTACTTGCCTGAAGAAGCGTTTTGGAAGACCCTCTCTCCACACCCACACGTAGGCCCGGGACGGCTGATCGCTGGCGGGAATGGCTCGACTATGGTGAGGGGATCGAGGGCTTCCACAATACTATTCTCGGTGCGTCCCAGCATTCGGCTAACACACGTTGTTTCTTGAGGTGCTGTTTTCAAACTTCCTTGAAATAAGCTGGAATCGGAGAGCGAATCAGGTCTTGTCGGGCTAGTAGGAAAGTCGTACTTGCCTGTAGTCGCGTTTTGCAAGACCCTTTCCCCACACCCACACGTAGGGCCGGGAAAGGGTGCAGTTAGAACTACGGAAACCAGGAGGAATTGGATTTTCCTTTTTTCTACCTTTCCTAGAAATGGGCAAGCTGATTTTGATCTCCGGCTCAGCAACTTTCCGTGGGCGGACGCGTCTTCGCTTCCTTGAAGCACCTTCCGGAACATTGACTTATGTTCCCTCTTGAGCCAAATCAAAGTCAGACTCGTCATCTGACAGAGAAAGGATGGTGATGATGCGCATCGTAACTTTTGACTGTTTTAACTAGGCTGCATTTAATGGGATCGAATTAGTGCTTGTTTTCATTTTGTGCAACTTCAATCTACCGAATCATCGCCTGTTTGGGGGGTGTGTGTTCCCTTTTTTCGGTCGCGCTTGAAATATTTTCCAACTTGCATGTAGGCTTATGCTTTCCCGATGCACATGTTCTTTTTATTTATTTAATTTATGTATATCTTGCTACATGTTCATCGGATTAATCATAATAAAACATTGAACATATTGTTTAATCTGCAATACGTCAGGTGGTGGATTATGTTCCTACATTCGTGAACAGAAGCATGATATCACGTTAAGAAAAAGTAAAAAATTATCTGTTCCGAAACTCGTCAATCAAGGTTGACGGATTTGAGAACGGATATTCTTCCGGGTGTTAAAGCAGAGAATCAACATTTTACTGACTCCATCATCATAAGCCGCCAGAAAAAAAAATTAACGTCAGTATCTTAGAACCGAAGATTCTGGATAGAATTCACTTGTGAATTACACAAGCTCTTTAAGTAAAAGTAAGTGAAAATCTGTGCAATCTTAAAGTTTAAAAACATAAAAAGAAATCCCGTTTACTTATTTTGTTAACCAAGCGCTCCTTGTCCTCTGTAAATCGCCAACATTGTAGTGTATGTAGCTTGCAAGATTTATCGACCCTCATGTAGAACTTAAATTATTCAGTTAATGCTAATCATAACCAATAAGGTTGAATGTAGAACTGCCTCACAAGATAAGAGAACTGTCTACGTCTGGTCGCCTTTCAATGCTATTGAACCTCATCCCATCTTTCGGTTAAATATCCTGAAATGATAAACGTCACCAATCTCAGTGACAAATGCCATTACAAGTGTTTTTAATCGTTTTTGTTGTATACCAGCGAACTCGATACATACGATACAGAGCCTTTGGTTGATGCATTTATACCATCCAGAACCAAAGCCAATCCTCACGATATCGGCAACCAGCTGCTGCCGGTCGGTGCGAACTTTAAGTAAAGTGAAGTAAAATGCTCCGATAAGGAACCGAACCCCTCGCAATAGTGCTGACTGCCAAAGTGCTCCGTGCTGGGCAACTGACCAGCATGACGACAATGACGACGGCGGAACACACTATCGAGCAGGATTGAGTTTGAAAAACAAACCCCAATGAAAAACGTGTTGCTGTTCTATCCTTGTTATAACCTGTTGGATTGTTGACATTTAGAAAATCTGGACGCCGTCACTGTTGTTGCCCCTGTCGGCGGGATCGAGATTCCACCTCGTACTTTGTTTCGTCGTCTTTGTCGACGGCACTTCGATTAGAATGTGGCTCGGCAGTTTGGACTGGTTAAGAATGCATCCTGGGAGCTTTGCATCGCCTGCGCTGAGGGTGGGAGTCCGGAGACATTTAACGCCAAATCTGGAAGGTATTATTGCACTTTTTCGATATTCGTACCTCGGTTTTTGAGATTAATACGAGACTACTTGGCGATATTTTTATAGCTCTCGCCGCGGGGATCACCATGACATGTCGGATTAGTGTGTCAGATATGGGAACGAGTGGTTTTGGGCGTGGTGGTGAAGGAAATGCATTTTTTCTCGAAGTTGATGTCGTTGAAAAAATGCCACAGGTGCATTGGTCACATCTAAAGAGCATTATTGTTTGATTATTATTTAAATAACAGGTAAACATGATCGTGTTTGGTGAACAGTATCACTTTAATCGTGTCGCAAGTTAAAATTTGGAGTGATCAGTCATAAATTACTTGCAAATTTGTTAAACAGCTCAGGCAAAAAAATTAATTCTCTGCTCCGTCCCTCGATCAGTTTGCAACCGAGTGCATTTGGCCAGAATGAATTCGCCACACCCGAAGAAAAGCAGTAAAAATGTAAATCATCCGATAAAGAACTTCATAAAACTGTGAACTTTAAGTCCATTCATTCGTTGATCAAACAAAACATTCAAAAAGCAGATAAAAAACGCCCACCTCTCAAATTCGGCGCATGCATTGATGCATGTCTGCATGCACACATGCAGAACAAAGAGCTCAAATTTCGTGATCCAAATCTACGGTCCACAGTTTTTGTTTTAATCAACTTCATCACCATCATCAATCAAGCGTCTCGAAGTATCGATCGCAGCAGGCAAACAAAGGATTTGAATTAGGGGAGCGGCCGTCATTGAGGAAACCAATCTATGCAATCTTCTGAAAATCTCCCAGATGGTAAACAAAACTGGAACGATAAACTTGTTCCCCCATATCTCAGCAAGGCGCACAAGTCTCAAAAGCTACTGAATTTAACGCAAATAAGAACACCTGATTAAAAACCGGGCGAAATAACCGGCATTGAAAGGTTAAACTAAACCGAACTCGAACCATCTGACAAACATATTATTTCAGCCTGTAGGAGGGAAGTTCCTGGGTTGCAATCGAGAACGCTTCTCTTTGCCGATTTCAATCGCGTAAATCACGATAAAAGTAATGTGACGTGGGGTGTGATAAAGCTTAAACCAAGGACATGGGTAGTTCCTTTGCGCATAACATCCGGTGACTGGGATAACACGGCAGTTTGTAGTCCGTAAACGCCTCTCCCTCGGTAGTTGTTGACCTATTTTAGCGAGTCATAAATTTTTGAACAGAAGCACTTCGATATAAGTGGACAGTGGTATCTTATGGCCAACTGAAGTCTGGAAAAATCGACTGATGGAAATAGAGTTTTTGTCGATTACTAAAGGCTGTTTTCGCGGAAAATGGCACACACAAAAACGTTCACCAAAATTCGACTTCTTATCGGATTCTATTGAAACTTGTGGAAAATGAAGATCAACTGACAACGTATGTATTAAAAAAATGGACTAATTTTGGATGGCGATGAAAAAAAAAACTGCCGAAGATAATTCAATGGATCAAACTTTCCTTAAATCCTACCTTTACTAAGCCGTCTACCAAGATCATTCGACGCCCTGCCATGCGGCTTTACGATAGTTGGCCTTAACCTTAGCCATGGCCGATAAATAGATGAACGTCGGTATGTTTTTCACCTGCTCCTCTATTTAGGCCACGAAATTATTAGAGTAGATCCTCCGTTTGAGGTTCATCATACTTTTTCTATCGGACGCAGCTGGGGGACATTAGAAGGGTTGACGGTCTTCGGTAGAACCTTTATTTTCACCGGTGCATCTCCAATAATCTCTTGGCACAATTGGCCGAGGCAAGGTCCCGTGAGAAGACCACAAGGCGGTAACTTGGGGCAGCCATTTCGTACTGTATATTTTCATCGTAAACCCCGAAGGAAAAAAAAACAGTGGCTTGGACATGCCCTACTCGCTGATCGTCAGCCACAGAAGGTCCTTCTTCGGGAACTTGGTGTGGGAGATATATTTGACGTTTACGCATACCTGCTTGGTGGAGGACGTAAAAAACTCGGTCCCCTGCCAGTCGTTGGAGGTCTCGTCATCCGTTATAACCACGATGTCGTTCGCCGGTTTTTCACCAGCAACTTCAGCCTCTCCTTCTTTGACATTGTCTGCTGCTCAGACACGGCCGGTCTCGGCTTCCGCATAAAAATGTTCATCTGGCACAGGTACTTCTTCCCCGTTTGGCCCAAGGCGAGGAACGATGAGGCCACCTTGCCCTCGGACTTTCTCTTCAGCTTCTGCTGCACTTTACGGTTGCGCAGCACTGTCGGGCGGCCGGAACCATGCTTCCTTTCGACGCTGTCGCCTTTCTCCAGAAGGGAGCGGATGTTGTAAATCCGGATCAGCAATATCCGGTGGACTCGAAGTGCCTCACGCTGTCCAACTTCTTCGCTCCGGGGTGGAGCTAGCAGTAAGGACAAACCATCGAGCGTAGTTGCTTGACTGTTTTCGCCATGGCTGCTGCAAATCAACTGAGAACGCTATCAATTGTTGTCTGTACACAACAGGGTTCCTACGATTGGCAGGTTAATTACGCAAAGGTGACGTAGGACTACGTAGTAATTTGTAATGCGTGTTATAATCATTTGTTTCAATATTTCGTGACGGTCGCCTTTTGTAAAATTTCTATTTGGCATGCTGCTCTTGGCAAAAGCTTGCTTTATGTTTGCGCTTCGAAATAGTATAGGGGTCGTTTGAATTTCCGAGCCGTGTTTAAAATTGCACAAAAGATTTAAGGTATGCGGCGAAGGGAAAGCTGAAACTTTTTTAACCACTGCTACTGACTACCAATTGATCTGAATTTGGAACGGTATGTTAGATATGTTCGAATCCAAACAAACTCTTTAGCTGGGAATCAAATCAAATTGGTCGTCGCAAAAAGGACAGATTTTAAAGGGTTCATGCTTGATAGATCTTTTTTGGACCTGCCGTATGGCTTATTCACATTTTAACTAATATTGTGCGACAACTCATTAGCATTCACAGCAATACTAGCATCATATTTGCAACAGTTATTTATCAGATTATTGAAATCAATTATCTGCTAACTGGCATCTAACTGGTACCATGTCATATTAATGTTGGTAGTGGCTGGCTTATACCACTCAACCGCCTCACCGAAAGATGGCTGCCAACTAGATCACACTTATTTCGGTCGTTGTAATGCCAATTGGCTGGCTCCAAATTCACCACTGGCTTGGTTAACCGACTGCATAATCAATGGTTTGTCGCCAGAGCACCCTCCAAGGTAGTTGTCACCGCCAGCTGCCAATTCAATACTGGCTCATTACCGCTCTGAACAGCTCCGAGGCTGCCTTATATCGGTCACTGCAGCAAATGAGATCTTTGAGTTTGTGATAGGAAAATGCTTGGCATGTAGTACATTTACTCTGCAAAACGAAATTGTAAGACATCATTTTGCGTTATTTTAAATAGTTGAAAATCAGTAGTTTTCAATCGGTATCGACGCGTAGAAATATTTGCGATCGATTGAAGTAAACATTTTGAAATTTTTTAGAGAAACGACAGAGATATTAACGCTCAAAACCTGGCCACTTTTCGTGACGGTCACAATAGGATTTTTTTTATATTGTACCCCAGTATAGAAAACAAAGACGTAGTCCTACGTCAAAAACTTATGCAAACGTTAAGCTATGACATTTTTTTTTGCTATTATTATTTGCATCATTTCTTTTCCCAATCCTTTTTCTTGACACCATCCATTAAAGATTGTACTCGAAAAAAAAGCAACACTTTCTTTTGTCTATAACTTTTTATTGCACGGAAAAATTGATGAAATATTGCTTAAAACTCGTTAAGAGTGTAATGTTTACATGTGTAAAGTTTCGTCACAATCTGTCTAGTGGTTATCGAGATGGCTTCCAAGCAAGAAGTTCTTTGACAAAAATATATGGTTGCGGTCATGGTTTTTTTTTTGTGGTCTCGACTTCGCCCCGCAATCTTCTTTTACGATCTTCCGTGCTGTAAAGTCGCTGATCCCGTGTTTCTTTGTCATTTTATTAATTGAACGCACTGGATTCACCCAAATTTTCATTTTGATGGCAGTGATAACCCTCGGAATCTGAGGAATCTGACCTGACCTAAAACGACATGTGGCCACCTTCACAGTTGTCCTTTCTTTTCTCGGTCGAAGACCCTTTTCACGGTTCACTGGGACACTCCCACGGTGATTGAAATGTTGCACGTTGGACAAATCTGGAATACGCTGTCACTTTGTCTTGGTGCAACTGTCAAATTAATGAAACCGGCTGATATGAATTATAGCTTACGTGCATGCAAAGAAAACCAAAGCATTGTATGCACAGGTGAACAAACATTATCACGCATACGGTAGGTTAATTTTCGTCCTGTCAGTGAAAATCACCTTATTCCAGAACTCGACAGGCTTGTCAACATACATTGCAAATTCCAGCCGCTTTATAACATTTGCTTTTAAAAGGAGAGGCTTCTTCCAAGAAACCCGCTCCCTTAGATTGTGTTTGTATTTCGGAATACTTGGTTTAGTTTCTTCTTTAGGTAAGTTCGCACGATTGCTCGTTTATCAGCAGCGATCAAGATCCATTTACGGCCTCTGGGTGCCGATTTCCCTCGAATTTCCACTTGCTTACAATTTATTGCACTAAGGAACGTATTCCAATGACAGCCGCTATATCCCGTAAAGATTTCCCACGATGGCACGTAAAGGGTGTCTCACATCAAATTGCATCACGGAAAAAACGCTGTAGAAAACTACCTAAAGGGTGTTTCGATCAAAATTTGGTCGACTTAAACTTGACGCATTTCCTTTCATCGTGTTTACATTTTTTTGCACATTTCTCATTTTGAAGATGTGTGCGTAACATCATGCCTCTATTTTGATTTTGAGATTAGCACTTCAGTTATCAAAATGTCGTCGAAGGAAGAGAAGCAACGCATCAAAATTTTGCTCGTGAATGTCGAAAATCCAAACTACTCTCACGCCAAGTTGGCGAAATTGTTGAATGTGACTAAATCAACTGTTACCAACGTATTAAAAGTGTTCGGTGAACGTTTGTCGACAGCCAGGAAAGCTGGATCGGGGGGAAAGCGAAACCCGGAGGCCACAGCGACGACAAAAAGAGTTGCCCGCTGTTTCGAGCGGAATCCCAACCTCTCCGTCCGAGATGTCGCAAAGAAGCTGGGAGTTGCGCCTTCAACCGTGGATAGCTAAAAACCGAGCTGGACTGTCGATTACAAGAAAGTGGTGACTCCAAATCGCGACGATAAACAAAACACGTCGGCCAAAGCACGATCGCGAAAGTTGTACACGACGATGCTGACGAAGTTTGATTGCGTGGTACAGGACGATGAAACTTACGTCAAGGCAGACTTTAAACAACTTCCTGGACAGGAATTTTATACGGCAACCGGAAGGCCGGATAATTTCAAGCACATTAAATTGTCAAAGTTAGCGAAGAAATATCTGGTGTGGCATGCCATCTGTACCTGTGGCTTGAAGAGCAACGTTTACGTTGCGACCGGAACCGTCAACCAGGAAATTTATCTGAGTGAGTGCCTACAAAAACGTCTACTGTCTTTCCTGAAGAGACACAATTGTTCCGTTCTATTTTGGCCAGATTTGGCATCTTGCCATTACGGAAAGAAAAGCCGTGGAGTGGTATGCTGCCAACAACGTTCAAGTGGTGCCCAAGGACAAGAACCCTCCCAACACGCCAAAGCTCCGCCCAATCGAACAATATTGGGTCATCGTCAAGCGGAACCTTAAGAAGACTCAAAAAGCTGTTTTGAGCGAGAAACAATACAAGGCAAACTGGTGGTCGACGGCGAATAAAGTGGACAAGGAGACTGTACAAAATCTTATGGCAGGTGTTAAACGAAAGACCCGGCAATTCACATTCGGTAAAAAGGAAGCTTAGCTGAATATTTCTCCTGTATTCTGTATTAACTGAACTTGAAAAAGAAAAAGAATTTGACTTACTAATAAAAACTTTGCTCGACTCACACACATTACTGTTTGACCAAATTTTGATCGGAACACCCTTTATTTTTTCGAGACTAAAGCACGGAACAACAGAGAATAATGTGGGGGAAAACTTGTGCTATTTCAAATTGATTCAGCACATCAGCATCCAACAATATTTGAATTGGCTAAGGGATACGTGAATTATATAATAAATTTATTAAGAATAATTCATCACAGAAATCCTACTTCGAGGGAATTTGAAAACAGCCAGAATTGGTTGTAGTTTATTGGTTCGAGTGTTCACGATAACACACGTTTATTCGTGTGCTCCGAACATTTCATTCCATCAGATTGTAGAAATTCATCCAACAGTTTAAAGGTGTAAATATGGTGTCCACAGTTAAATTGCATCACTTTAAACTCGTCCTCAAAAACAAGTCTCTCAACCGATTGTCATGAAGTATTCAGAGAATAAAATACAATGTATAAGCTTGGTTTAGGTGTTTTTATTTCACTGTATTTCTTTACCAAATCCAAAAGCCCGAACTTTCTTCTTAATACCACGCATAAGATTTTGTACAACGCTTGAACCGACATTTTTTTTCGGTTTCAACCATGACTTCAACATTTCCTGTTCTGTAGTGACAACTTTAGGATGCTTACGAAGTTCGTGCTTCATTATAGCCCGATATTTTTCAATTGGCGGCAACTCTGGAGAGTTTGGGGGATTAAGATCCTTCGGCACGAAATTGACACCATTCGACTTGTACCACTCCAGAACATCCGGCCCAAAAATTGTAGGAACGTTGTGTGTTATACTTGACCATTTACAGTTGAAGTTGTCACGAAAGGCTTGCTCCGTTTACCACACGAACAAATCCCCTGCCAAATCATGAATTTCTTGGGGAACGTTTTAACTTGCTGTTGCTCTTGAGAGACTCTGGTACATCGAACTTGTCTTTCGCAGTCACATACTGGTTGCCGGGAATGTGTTTAAAGTCCGCTTTTACGTGCGTTTCATCGTCCATGATGCAGCAGTGTGGTTTCGTCAACATTTGTGAGTACAGCTTACGCGCACGTGTATTAGCTGTCCTATTCTGTTTTTCATTGCGGTTTGGAGCTTTTTGAACTTTTAATGAACGGAGCCCGGCTCGTTTCTTGGCTTTCTGCACGAAACTTTTGGTCAAGTGCAGCTTTTTCGCGACATGCCGAACGAAACAGTTGGGTTTGCGTTTAAAGACAGCAACCACTCGCTCGTGATCCTTCACACAGTACTTATTGAAAGTGATGCAATTTGGTGTGGACACCCTTTAGTAATAGTATTTTTTGATGAGATTATCACAGAACAAAATGAAGTGTTGTTGATATTTTTTCAAGGAACCAGAGCATACTGTGATGATCATAGGACAAATATATCACTTATAGCAGTTGATTTGACGTTTCTTCAACGCTATAAAAATTAATTGAGTGGAAACCAATAAAATCGAGATACTTTCCACCAAGGGGTGGATCGTTCAGCACACTTTTCTCCTGTGCTGCTTTATTTTAGTGTGCCTACAAGCGTTGCAATATTGTGGATGTTCCCAAAAGGTGCCGAAGATGCCGATGTGTTGACAGTTCTGCTTTATTTTTCTGCTGAACCTGGCAACCAACAACGCAAATTGGCAAGGTTTCTGGTTTCTTATTTGAAAAAGATCACCTGTCAAAAGTGTGTCTCAATATGCCACACATGTGGTATGGATTGAAAATCGAAGCTCCGCAGTTATGTAATAAATTTGTCTAGTTTGTAAGACTTCGTGGATGGTACATTGTTCTAAGCGACTTACTCTTGCTTTTTACACAACAACATTTTTCACTTTTCGCGTCATTGAATCGTTCTAAGTTGCACTTCCGTTCCGTGGTACAAGGAAAATGTTTGTGGATAGCTTATTTTCGTTACATTCCTTATTCAAAATAATGTTTAGTAGAAATCGATGAAAATCGCAAATTTTATATCCTGCAGTAGATTTTATCAGAAATCATTGAAATATGCTCGTCGAATTTTTTCCTCCAACAAGAGAAAACAACATGTTAACGAAAATTTAGGATGCTTCAAAACTTGACTCATCAACCAACTCAATTAGGAATGCCTATGGAATTCGTAGAAGATCTCTATATTCTTCTGGAGACCTTTAAACGAGTCTTAACAAGTCGTAAATCAGCCACGCACAAAAATTGGTCACACCGATAGACTCTCAATATAGTCGCCAAGTTCCCTTTTATCTCTTCACATCAAAGTGCGTATCAAATTTCCCATAATCTGAACAACTTGTTTGCCCATTCCGTCTCACTAAGCTAAAAGATGATCAAAATTTACGACACTCCATAAAAGCTGGATCGCACTTGTCAATGGTGATCAAAAGTCATTGACATAATCCTCGTTAGATTAGGCAATGATAAGTCGTTAAATTTAGCAGTTTCGCCAATGACTAAGAGTGTGTTGATTCCGTCACAAATTGATGCCGGAGAGAGCAGTCGATCTTGGAATTTTACGATGGTCAAAGTATGGAGTTTGTAGGGAGAGGCCGTTAAATGACTAATAAATCCATGGAAGATGGATTCATTGAATTAGGGTTAAATTTTATTTACTGCAAACAAAAATCGGCGGATGTGAGACGAGTTCTCAGCCTACTGAGTAATTTGTCTTGGCATTTGTTTACAGTTAGCAAGCGCGACAGCAAAATAGTAAACAGCGTGAAAAATAGCCAACGCACCGTTAGGTAGAAATCTGCAGCGGTAATGTACTGGATTTGCATACCACTGTATTTGCCTATTTTGGAAAGGTGTCGCTTCTGTGCGAGTTTTTGGACAATTTTTCGCGACTTATGCCTTCTAAATATATTTGCATAGAATCAGTGACGCGTGAGACGATTAAATCGTTTTTTTCTTCTCTCTAGCAAAGGTGGCCGGTAATTAGCATTTCGGAACGATAGATAGAGAATATCAATGAATCATCATAGTAGGCCATCAGTCTATAGTGTCGTGTGATTTATGGTCTGCTAATGCGAGTAATCAGCGCGAGATTAGATTAATGAGCGGCTATAATGGATTGATGTTATGGTTATGGGAGAAAAATTTTCGCCCAATCATTGCTCTCGTTGATAACATGAACACGATTTTTGGCTTAGCAAAACAATATGTTCCTGTTCGGATCGTGCTTTGCTTTAAAACGTTTTATCTCAATAGCGTGCCTTTGAATATGGGAGCCATTTGTTAATTAGGAACGGTTGACCTTCACAGTACATTAAATTTGAATGCTTTCAAACAGGTCGACGGAATACGGAACGGATATTAAATCATGTGCTAATTAATCCATCGATGGCAATGAATAAATTTTGTAACAAATGTCATCGTGTTTTAAAAGCTTCTTTCTGTACATTTGAGTGCTGCTTCTTAAAAAAAATCACAGCCTGTCATCGGCAGTTATCGATGATCGATGATTTATCCTGAAATTGAAACCACTCACGACTGCACGGTTCTGACATTCTCAGCTGAGGTGTTGTGTTCGAATTAAAATTCAATTAAACCTGCAGGCGTAATGCCACTTGAATTAATATTTTAATGACTTTATTCAATTACCGAAAAAACGGCTCCGTAATGACAAGTCATAATCACCTCACTACAAACTGTTTACACATATATAATAAGCAAATGGATCGCCTCCGGGGTGGCCAATTCAGCTCAACCAATAACTTGTCCTCTCGAGCTGTCTTCGGCGGGAGCAAAACGGTTGCCTCACGGGTTTAAAGTAATACCCACTATTACGAGTGAGAAGAGAAAAAAACTCGTTTCCTCCTTTTTGAACCAAACTAGTTTAAGATTCCGCGTCCTTGACCATCAAAACGGCATCAACGCCATTTCACGGATTGCGAAATTAAGGTTTCCGAACTCCTTTTGGGTCTCGAAACAGGAGGCGTTCTGTGGTGGTTTTTCGATGAAGCATGTGTCTGACTATTTTTACCCTCAACCTATCTTTCATCCATCTCAGAAAGTCGTGTGACATTTCAACGGGGCGAGGTTTCGTTGATTTTTTTTTTGAACTCGTCCCAATCACACTTTCAGTATCGTTCGGTATGTCTTCGAAAATAAAAGAGACATTCTGGCTGAAATTGATCCAGCTTTTTATGCCAAAGTCAATATTAATGAACTTTGATTTGATGATTTAAAGCAAATCAGTTTAATGGCGCCGATAACCGAGACAACGAATTGGCGGCGCTCGTTTGCTTTGGCTGGCATGCGTTGCAAGGTGGTAAATATTTAACGATTGCGAAGTTTAACGTACGTACCAGTTTGGATTGCGAACATTAATTTGGTGGGTTTGTGTATAAGCCTAAGCGCTCGGGAGAGAAGGAACCAATGAATTACCGATCTTATCTCTTTATTATCTTAATCTGATAATGAATTCGGGGTTCCAGTTTGTTTTGGCAACGGAAAAATGTTTGAGAAAGAGCGAAGAATCTTAACGCTGAATACTTTATTGTGACATTTGATTTTGTAAGAGCTTTCAGTTATTTTAATACCAATAATTGATGTCATTCATTAAAGTAGTTATGTGATCTCGATCGATTCATCAGCGGTGACCTGTTGCATTTTATTTGTTTTTCGTGCGGGATAGTTCAGTTGAGCCTTGTGTTCCCTAGTTGCGCTCATGGTATTTCTTCGTTATTCGGTATGGCCACTAGCATTGTTCAAATTATGATGATGATGCTGATGATGATCTGTACTAAAACTTTTAGCAACATGGAAACTAAGTCCGACAGCCACGGGCTCTTTGCTCTGTTTGACTTGATCAAGCTTCAATAACCACTGATTTTCCTTATCATGTAAAAATATATGGTAGGCCAAAAAACAAGTTGGATAAATCAATAGGCAACATCACTTATACGAGTCCACGAGATTATAATGGACCTCCTCTCAACAACAAGATTGACAGTTGGTCAAAACTGCAAGCTACCGAACAAGAGGATGCTCCAATGATTGAAAAGAAGAGTCCGCCCACTATCCACAAACTGTTAGCAACGGAGAATTGGCATTATAACTCTCCCCACCCAATTCGCTTCAATCGGGTGCCTTGATGGTCACTCCCATATCCCAACAGTATGAATGTATACCTAAGAGAATATAACACAGGTAGGTACAAAACATGTGTGGAATCCTCTTGCTTGTTACTAGTGGGAAACATTAGGTATGCATTTTTTTTCATCGCACGCAGCGATGTAGCCACTTTTCCCTCGGTCTTGCTCTTCAGCATCCTTTGGAGCTTCTTGTCGCTCAGGGTAGTCGGCCGTCCGGAACCGGGCTTTCTTTCAATGCTCTGATTGTTGTCTAATAGTGCCAAGCTGTGGTAGATGCCGGAACGGGCGTATCCGGCGTCCACAAAGTTCCGCACGATGTCCGTTTTCGACGCGGTGGGGTGCTTCACTGTTTTTGCCATCACGGTTAGAGTTCGACTGATAGAGCTGTCAAATTTTGTTTGCTGGCTGGTGGGTTACTTTGATTGGAGGTGGCTTGGGTGGTTTTGTGGGGGGGGGGGAGGGTAAACCCAAAAAAAAAGGGCTTTTTTTTTTTTTTTTTTTTGTATGGAAATTTTAAATATTCTAAATTTTTAAAATATATTCTTTGGGGGCATAGATTTTTTTTTATTTAAAAAAAAAAAAAAAAAAAAAAAATTTTTTAAATAAAAAAAAAATTTATTAACAAAAAAAAAAAATAAAAAAAAAAAAAATTTGATAGAATAATAACCATTGAATTGTAGTATGCCATGATCTAGACTAGAATAAAAACTTCATTCTGTATTACACTACCAAACCTACTAGACGTACAGTCGTATTTATCCAATAGGTTATGGGCCAAGGCCGTTACCATAGGATACGACTCTGTTAGTGAAGGAAAAAAAAATTTTTTTCCACGAAAAATGGTGAAGCCTGAAGATACCCAAAATGGATCTGGATCAAACTCGAATCAAGCTGGACAGTTGAGACGCCCAGGAGGATCAGTATCCTTGCCAGTGCGAGAAGTTCTTCGAGGATCGGAAAACTACAGTTCTTGGTCTTTCGCCACCAAGATGGTCCTTATCAAGGAGCGGACCTGGTGTGCAGTGAAGGAGGGAGCTGAAGGTGAACCGGCGGTGAGCGATGACATCTCCGAGCAAGCGTTGGCGACCATATGTCTCAGCATTGATTCAAGCATCTATGGACTAGTGAGGGATGCCAAGAGTGCAAAGGAAGCGTGGGACAATCTTCGGAACACGTATGAACACAGTGGATCAACTAGGAAGATTGGTCTGCTAAGGAAGCTCACAGGTATTCGGTTAGCCGGAGCTGAGCGTGACGAGGACATTATCTGCCAGACGACTCAGCAGTATGTGAATGAGTTGTTCACGACTAGTTATCAGTTGGCGGAAGTTGGATTTAAGGTTGATGATGCTTGGCTGGCTAGTTTATTAATGAAAGGCCTGCCGAAGCAATATGATCCAATGATCCTCGGCCTGGAGTCATCTGGAATCAACCTAACGGCGGATATCGTCAAAGCAAAGATATTGCAAGATGTGAAGATATCAAGCGAGATGAAGCCAGGTCAAGAAGCACTTCTCAGCAAGTCCAAATTGACTCCGAAGACCAGCAGCGAGAAATCTAGCGTCAAGTGCTACCGGTGCAAGAAAATGGGTCACTATGCATCTCAGTGTTCCAATCAAGCTATTGAGAAGAAGAAAGAGAAGCATACCAAGAACAGTGGCCATGCTGCATTCTTCGCGGCATTTAACGCATGTCAGATGTCATCAACGGCAAAGGAAGACTGGATCTTTGATTCTGGAACAGCTGCTCATTTATGCCGGAACAGAAATATTCTAGCGGATGTGCAGGATGTATCATCAAGCATCAACGTGGCCAACAGTGCAGTGGTACCGGTGGTTGCCAAAGGATTGGTGAACATATCGGCGAATATCGGAGCAGAAACCTGTGAAATATCGATGAACGACGTTTCATGCGTACCGGATCTGGCAGTGAATTTATTGTCGGTGAGTAGAATGTGCCAGAAGGGCTACAGTGTTACGTTTACGAGTAAAGCGTGTAAGGTGGTCAGTCCGACAAACGAAGTAGTAGCGATTGGATAAGAAACTGGCGGTTTGTACAAGTTGATGAAAGCAGGCGGTCCATCAGCGAATATGATTTGCAAGACGGAGGACAGCTTTAAGCTTTGGCATCGGAGGTTATGCCATATGTCGGTGGGATGCATGAAGCGACTTGGTGGTATGGCGAGTGGATTTGAATTCAGTGTGGCTGGTTCTACGCAGTGTGTACCATGCATACAAGGCAAGCATCATCGACAACCGTTTTATTCAAAGGGACGACGTGAAGACCGTGTGTTGGAGTTAGTTCATTCCGATCTTTGCGGACCCATGGAGACGGCATCATTAGGAGGAAATCGCTATTTTTTAACGTTTATTGATGACGCAAGCAGGAAGGCGTTCGTGTATTTCCTGAAATCAAAAACGGAAGTATTAGAAGCATTTCGAGATTTCAAAAATTTCGCCGAGAACCAGACAGGTGAGAAAATCAAACGTCTCAGATCGGATAATGGGAAGGAATACGTAAATCATCAAATGAAACAATTCCTTCGTCGGTCTGGCATTCATCATGAAACTTCCGTTCCATACAACCCGGAGCAGAACGGGTTAGCAGAACGTATGAACCGGACAATTGTAGAAAAAGCGAGAAGTATGCTGTGTGATGCTAATTTGGAGAAGCGTTATTGGGCTGAAGCGGTTGCAACGGCATCGTATGTGATCAATCGATCGCCTACCAAAGGTTTGCCAGTCACGCCTGAAGAAACGTTTACCCGACGAAGACCAGATCTAGCGCATCTTCGCGTGTTTGGAGCAAAAGTAATGTTTCACGTACCAAAAGAAAAGAGACAGAAGTGGGATGCAAAGTCTGCACCAGGAATTTTCATGGGGTACAGCAGTAGTTCGAAAGCGTATCGAGTATACAGTTCCAAGATAAAGAACATTGTTATTAGCCGAGACGTTATATTCCTGGATGAAAGCTTCATTAATCAAGTTCCTGAGTTCCGGGAATCGAGTTCAGAAGTTGATCCTGTTGAGTTGATCATACAGCCTATCGAACGGGACTTGAAACGAGACCAAGAAAGCATGAATACACCCGAGGAGCAGGACAGAATCAAAGATGCCGATCACGACAGTAGTGAATCAGAATACGATGATGCCGATGGAGAGGAAGCGGAAGTAAATCAACAGCAGCAGTCCGTTCAGCAGCCTGTTGCGCTCCCTCCACAAAAAGATAACCCATGCAAGTTGGTAAGGCGCAGTGAGAGGGAGCGCGTTCCCTCAGGCAAGTATCATGATTATATTATGAGTTGCAGTGCCGCAGTCAAAAATCCTCCACAGTTTTCAGAATCAAATCAAGATTGCGAGGATCCTAATACAGGCAATCAGTTGGTGTTTGATGAACCACATACGTTTCAAGAGGCGATTTGCAGTAGTAACAGTGACCGGTGGAAGGAGGCAATGCAATCGGAATATGACGCCTTGCAGGAAAATTGCACGTGGGATCTGACGAATTTACCTGCTGGACGTAAGGCTTTACGGTCAAAGTGGGTATACAAGGTTAAAACCAACTCGGATGGTTCGGTGGAGAGGTTCAAAACCCGATTAGTCATCAAAGGTTTCTCTCAAGTAAAAGGCGTGGACTACAATGAGACCTATGCACCTGTAGTTCGATATGCCACTGTTCGCTACCTCATGTCTCTAGCAGCTAGAATGAACCTGAAAGTACTGCAGATGGATGCAGTGACGGCGTTCCTGCAGGGAGAGTTAGAAGAGGAGGAAATATTTATGGAACAACCTGAAGGGTTCGTGAATCAGCAGGCACCGACGAAAGTTTGTAAGCTGAGGAAAGCTTTGTACGGGCTCAAACAAGCGAGCAGAGTTTGGAATTTGAAGCTGGACACCGAGCTGAAACGTATTGGATTGAAGCGGTCCAAGTACGATACGTGTGTCTACTACAAAATCGAAGGTACAAATGTCCTGATAGTAGCAGTTTACGTGGATGACCTGCTTATTTTTTCGAACAACGTGCGCTGGGAAGAAAATTTGAAGAAGCAGCTAACCAAGAAGTTTAAAATGAAGGACTTGGGGCTAGCCAACAAAGTTCTCGGAATTCGTATAACCAGAGAGGATGGTGTAGTAAGGCTGGATCAAGAGCAGTACATTAATGATCTTTTGCAACGATTCGGTACTACTGCATGCAACACTGTGACAACGCCAGCGGATCCAGGGCAGAAACTAAACAAGCAAATGAGTCCTAAGTCAGAAGAAGAGCGGAAACAGATGGAAAAGGTTCCATTCCGAGAACTGGTGGGCGGTTTGCAATATTTGGCGCAAGGAACTCGTCCAGATATTAGTTTTGCTGTAAATGCTGTAAGCCATTTCTGTAACGACCCTGGAAAAGCTCACTGGACAGCGGCGAAACGAATTCTTCGTTATTTGAAAGGAACGAAACAAATGAAATTGACGTACAACGGACGAGGTGATGGAAACTTCGTAGGCTACTGCGATGCGGATTGGGGCAATGACACCGACACCCGTCGGTCTATCACTGGATATGTGTTCATGCAGTCGCAAGCAGTCAACGGTTGCTCTCTCGACGATGGAAGCCGAGTATATGGCAGTTTCATCTGCCACACAGGAAGCCATTTGGTGGAGAGGTTTTCGACAGGAGCTGTCAGGATGCGCAGGATCTGTAACTATCTTCTGCGATAATCAGAGTGCTATTCTACGGGAAAAGAAATCGGTTACTCGTCAAGGAGCAAACATATTGACATTCGACATCACTTTGTAAGGCAGCATATTGAAGAGAAACAAATTCAACTGGAACATGTTAGTGCTGAGCATCAAGCAGCGGACCTGCTAACCAAGGCACTACCGACCAACAAGTTTGAAGACGGACGGAAGGCCCTCGGAATCAGAGACATTCATGGTTAAGGGGGGATGATAGAATAATAACCATTGAATTGTAGTATGCCATGATCTAGACTAGAATAAAAACTTCATTCTGTATTACACTACCAAACCTACTAGACGTACAGTCGTATTTATCCAATATGAAATTTTTCATTCCTACGTGCAATTATTTCTGAAAAGTTACCAATGTAATTTGAAAGGTGTCCGGATTAATGTGGATACAGACCTTATCCCAATATTGTGGTGTATCATATCCCAGTGTTGTGGTGCGTCTTACCTCAATTTTGGGTGTAAGGTGTCGCCTTGGGATCAAATTGGAGAAAGTTTAATAAATCATGAAAAATCATCGTTTTGAATTGAAATCACATTTGAACTACAATGACAACATCGTAATGCACCATACTCAATAACTTCTTCCTAAATTTCAGCTTCCATTCCCTAGTAATTCACGATGTTGCTTAAACGGTGCGTTTTTTACCATCCACCCCTATGTATATCGGTACAAATCGACTCTCATCGTCATTAAAAATACTCAACAATATCCCCTTCCTGAAAAACCATTATCACACTTTGTGAGTAGCCCCAACAGCATTCCTACTGTTGATTTAAATCGGTACTAATATTTAAATATATAGGGTATGTGTCCCTTGTCCCAGCCTAATATGCAACGATCGATTATATTTTTTATTATAACTCATACATTTTAACTGGACGATATTTAACTAGTTGTATACTTGGGTCTAAGTTTCATGGACGCAACCTCGTCCCATTCGATATTTTTTTCATTAAATGTAGTCTTCGTACGGTTTTTTTTTCTGATTTTCTGATTTAAGACCAGCTGTATTCGCTCTACCCAACACAAAATTTCACAGAACAAACTATGATATAACTGTTTAGAAACACTTAAGCGATTTCCACATATGATTTTTCGGTTATTTACAATCAAAAGATTATAATTCACTCTACACAGATTTTGTTGCTTTGATGAGCTATTTGAAAAACATACAACCGAAACTCATACATGTTTATTCAAAATTTTACCAATAACAACATTTTCAATACGCTTTTCATACAACAGGCCATAGTTGGGAACATATAGAAACAATATAATTCCTACATTGGGTCTACGGTTTTCTTGTTAAATCATTTTTATTTTACCTATGTGAACAGATAGGTTATAAAGTGTGACTATTTTCTGTACATTTTGGCTGCATTACTCGGTTTTTAGGTTCAATTTAGCCAAATTTCGATCATCAGAATATCGTGTAGATAATTTGATCACTTAACAAATGAATTCATGAAGTCTAAAAAGTTAAGGATATCGAAAGTTACGTGAAAGTGAACAACTGTAAATTGATAATTAATGTCTCAATTGCTTCGGGTTGCAATCGGTCATCCTGATAAGGAGTGTATCGAATATAAGCTATCCACATACATTTGCGTTGTACGCATGTATTTGTGATGTTTTTTTATGCTCTGAACACTGCATGCTGTGCGTTTGACTGTCAGCTTTCTTTTGTTTACTTGTTTGTGCGGTTCAAATTCTGCGTTTTCAAAATGTCGCGTATTGAAAAGGAAGTGAAAATTAAGGTTCTGGACACATGGCTAAGTGAGAAGGGTATTACTATGCGAAAATTGGCGAAGCGGTTTGGAATTCATCATGCGAGTGTTAAAACCATCATTAATAAGTTTGGGGAACACTATTCTTTGGATGAGCTACCAGGAAGAGGCAGAAAACCCGGTTCTTCCAACCCAAAACTGGAGCAGAAAGTGGTATCTCTAATCATGAAGAACAAATCAATGTCAATACGTGATTTGGCCAAAAAAGCAGGAACGAGTGTCGGAAAGATCCAGCGTATCAAGAGGCAAAACCACCTGAAGACCTACAAGAAGCAGAAAATCTCGAAACAAAGTGCAGAACAGAAGAAGCGAGCAGAAACAAGGGCCCGGAAATTGTATTCGCGTCTTTTGCAGTGTCCGGATGCATGCGTTTTGATGGACGATGAGACCTATGTAAAGGAGGACTCAAAAACCCTTCCAGGTCCACAATACTTTACTGCCGTCGTTGGGGAGGATGTGAGCGATGCGGACAGGTCGATTCAAGTGGAGAAATTCGGTCGAAAGGTACTGGTATGGCAAGCAATATATTCCTGTGGTTTGAAGTCATCATTTTTTTACACTACCGGAACTATAAATGCGGAAATCTATCGATCTGAGTGTCTCCAGAAGAGATTGTTGCCTTTATATAAGAAGCATAGTACACCTCCACTGTTTTGGCCGGATTTAGCGTCGGCTCACTATGCCAAAACCACTCTCAATTGGCTTGCGGAAAAGGGTATAGATTTCGTTGAGAAAAATATCAATCCACCAAATTGCCCTCAGCTTCGACCCATCGAACGTTACTGGGCAATCGTGGAGAGGGTCTTCAAGAAGACTGGTAAAGCAGCTGAGAACATGCAGGAGTTCAAAAAAATTTGGGCTCAAGCGTCCAAAAAATGCGATGCAACACTTGTCCGGAACTTGATGAAGAGCATTCGATCCAAAGTTCGAAAATTCGTGAAGGATTAACTTAAATTTCATCCGGTCTTTATTATGTTCACGTTTAACCTCGTACAATAAAGGATCAATTTTTTGTATGAATAAAATATCGATTTTCAACATAATTTGTAAGAAAGTTTGTGGATAGCTTATTTTCGATACACTCCTTAGCAATATGATTTTGTTTATTATCGCCGAATTATTGGCATATTTGGTACATAGGCCGAATGAAGGAGCTAGGCTAACATTACATCCCGTTACCCTATTTGTTTATATCCATAAAAAAACTAAATGTATTAAATTATCAAAACTAAGATAAACTGCCAACTCAACTCTGTTATCCAACATCCTCGTAAAAGTGCAGATGATGCCTCGGCTTCCAACTAAACGAGTATCACGTCAACACATTCCAACCCTTTCCTTATTTGACTTGTATTCAATGTGGGCCAGCGCCGGTATTGCCTAAATTTGGGATCATAGTTTTTACATAATGAGTATGTATTTTTTGGCTTTCTTGATCATTGAAATTTTCAGCCTCGGGCTGGTCGTAGTCACTTAAACACCTCTTTTGGTATTTTCGAACTCGTGCGGGGACAAGATTCGAATTCGTGACTTTGGCGTGAGAGGTATGGATGTCAACCACTACGCCGGGGTCGTCCCCACAATGAGGCTGTATTTTAGTCCCAAGCGTCATCTGTTGGTTATCTGTGTAGTTACAATGGATCTGACAATAACGCAGTAGCAACCTTGGGCGGTGAAGGGTGCTCATGCACATGCTGATTGATAAATCAATATCTCATCCAACCGTTCAGCACGAGCAAAGACGAGTCAATCGTTCTCTTCTCAAAATCGAAACCTCCATTCCCATGGGAACTCATCGCAAGAATCCATCAAATTTCCGCTCTACTTAATTCCAGACGGTTTGAAAATCAAAGAAAAAAAAAGGTGACAAAAATAAGCTCGTAAAACTAAAAGTACAATCTGGACCATTCGCGACCTACAACTGCGCCTCATATGCATATACAAATATAAAAAAGATACGTATGGACTCCGAAAGACAGCTCGGCAATTTGTTATATCACCCCACGTAATTGTTGAGGGCCACAAGGCAGTGCTCAGCGGCAGTAGTGAAGCCACCGTGTGCGGACTGGAACCAAGTCGAGTGTGAAACTGTGAATATGCAATAAAAAGAAATGAAACCGAAACTGACATTTTTCGATTTTTATTGCCTTTCGGAACGTCGGAGCAGACCAAGGAGTTGTTTAGCTAGGCCTGCTAGGTATGGTGACAATCTTGAAGGAAATCACCGACGGTGTTCCGGTCTGAGGTGGATTGAAATTTTTTCGTTGGAAGCGTGGAGTAAGAGGGATTAAATTTTTTGGAATATTAGCAAAGACTTCAACGGTCGTAAGCGATGAACGTATTAGGGAATTTCTGAGATTCTTTGAAAAGTTCAAAACTGAAATAACGTTTCCACGTCGGGGTGCCTTGCGTGCCAATATAAATGCCACTCGTCGCCCAGTTGGACATTCTGTAGCATGCTTGTTGTGGCAATATGTAGGGTAATCGTTTAATGGTGGATTCAAGTAGCGTTTTCCATTACTTTTCTCCCGGTCGATCGCAGTCGATCGGTTCGCAGGTTTTGAGGTGGTCCTCAGACGGACTGTCATCACGCAGGGACTAATTATCATTTGCTCCCATCATGTGGTATATGTACCCGGAGACAGGTGATCTGATTGTAAGCCCCCCTGTAATTTAATTGGGTTCGGACCGACCCAAGGTGAGGATCGATCGATTAACTTAATTGGGTGAAATATCTGATTAAATGGCAATTGAAATCAATTTGCTCACCTGTGCGTCGGGTGATGGGGGAGAATAGTAATTTGGTGTCCCGATTTGGAACGCCAGCGGCAGACTTGTCCCGAATTCGAAACCAGTTCACCCAGCCACGCGCCATTGCCATCGTCTCGCACGTCCGATGAAGAGATTAACGATGACGTTTGGTCAAGGAATCCAGCGTCAACAGCAACAACGCCAACTACGACGCACCACTGCGATAAAGATGAAAAAGGGCGCTGCTGCAGCCTTTACTGACCTTCCCATATGGTAATCGATCCTAAAGGTTAGCAGATCAATTGATCTACAATTATGAACCATACAATGCCCGTGAAAGAAGATACCACATCCCTGGTCACTCTCTCGAGCATCCTCGACATTAACACTGGCGTTAAATATTGTAATGACGACAGTTACCTTTATTTTGTACACACATGTTTTCGTTTTTCACCCCTGCCCTAGGGTGGGGAAGGGCGGAGGAGTGGTCTAGCGTGGGCACGAGATGCTCGCCGTAGGGGTCATAAATAATATCCACACGATCGGTCGCCCGGCCGGCTCGTGCCTTCCTCTGCTGCCAGTGAGCGGGTGCGTGTAAATATGGTGTGGTGCCGTACGCAGCATGCGAAAGATGAACGGTGGCCCGGCGGGCTCATGTTGTGAGTGTGAAATGCATATGTTATCCTCCTACTGTGAATGTGACGTGGGAAGATTGAGCACTGGTAGAGTTTGGAAAAGTTCAATCCAGCTATTTGGTTCTAAAAGTTGTCAAGAAGATGCACGTTACTTAAACAATCAATAGAGAGATTGTTACGCACTACATTTTTGGAAGAAATGACGTCAAAATTAACGAAGCTAACTTTTCACTTTGAAATTGTTTTTTTTTTCTGGCATTTTCAATGAGCTACAAATAGATTCGAAGACCTGTCAAAGAATTGACATGACTTCCGTGATTATCATCATCAGATTTTTAGGATTTTAAGACTTGATTTAGAAGTAGTGAAAGTATGAGGCCCTTTAAAATTCGTAGGGATTCAAAGCAAATCGTTGAACTTTTAAGAAATTTGTGGAGTTTTCAAAAAGTTTTGGAGCCATTCGTAACACTGTCAATTCAATAACAGATTTTCAAACGAAAATTAATCAACTTTCGACATGTGCATGGAACTTCAGGCATATTATTTGAAATCAATAATGTTTACTCCTATGCCAAGCTATCAAGAAAATAAAATGGAAGTTCAGATTTATGTTTTTATACACTGATAGGCAAAATAAAGTGTCCACCTCATCATTTTTTGAATTTTTCACATTCATTTGGTTCAAATTTAATTCTTTTTTAATATCAATTTTTTAATATCATTGAAAAGTTTTACTTATAGAATACTGAAAAGAAAGAGTTTTACTTAAAAGAAAATCAAGTTGTATTGAATGAAAAAGTTCCCACTGGAAAATTTGTATGTAATTCATAAGTTTACATCGTAAGACCCCTCGATTATTTATGGTTTGAGATTTTGACATGTTTTGGAGCAAACGGTTCGACCTGGTGCATTTGTATACGTGATGGCATTTGATTCAGTTGAAAAAATGGAGAACGCAGTGATTTCGAAAGCAATTCTCTTGTGTGTCCGAAAATTTGTGGTTCGGGATGTGTAAAACAGTGAATCGCACAGAGATGTCGCTAGGAAGTACCCCAAATAACATTTTTCATTAGGTAAACGCTTCATTGGCAATACGTATACAGGGTTTAACTGAGTAATGGTTAAGTAGTGGTTGCACATGCGCCCAGCCAATATTTTCACAGGCAAATCTGGTGAATCTACCCAGCTTCATGAAAAGGCGAAAAGATAGCAAGCTACAGCTTTATTCCAACTAACTAAACAATCTTGTAGAGTAAAAATGATAGCTTTTATATAGCCTTTCGATAAATCGCCATGCAGAATATGCAATTATATATAGCCTAGGAAGCTTTTATCCAAAAATTATACTGTTTATTTTTACTGTTCTCAAAGACAGTACTTTTGAAGCGCATATTCAGCATATTTATTTGTTCAAAGCAATTTCTATTTTTAGAACTGTGGCAAACAGCGTTTTATTGCTAGTCTTAACACGTTGATATAAACGCTTAAACATAGTTAATATACAGCAATCGAACAAAAAATGTATGTCAAACACTGTTTACAATACTTGTCAATGTTGCTTTTTACCGTTGTAGAGCGCAAATAACATTTATGTAACTGTATGAATTATATATTATAATATTTTTATCTATATATTTATATATCGCTTATCAGACTTAACCAGATTCGAACTCTGCACCTTCGCCATAAGATCCGTGACTGTATCCTCTGATCCATATCAGCTGTGAGGAAGTCCAGTACCTGTGTTCAAAGTGTCCAGATTTTAGTTCTAATAATGCTGAACAACAATGATTGCTGAAGCTTTTTATCAACTGGTTCTTACTGTTTTGAAAATCAGTGTTACCAAAATTATTATAATCTAAACATGATCACCATCCAATTTTCCTTGTTATCTGTGCCGTTCTCGGACCATTTGTTATTATTATTTTTTAGATACTTTATTACTTCTGAAAGTAATAAAAATTGTACAATCAAAAAGAAAATCTTATTAAAATTAGGTACAAGAATTTCCTGTGGTTAACAAAAAATGCCACGGGGATTGAACACCTGATCTTCTGCTCAGTTGCCCGATAGAATAATCACTAAGCCACCGAGACATATTCATCAATCTTTTCACTAATTGTGTGTAAGAAGTAACCGAATCTTATTTTGAATTTATGTGACATAATATTATCAAAACAATGAAACACAATAAACTTCAACAGAAATTGTTCGTTTGAATCCAACAAGTTTTTATTTAATCTTATTCATACAAATTTGTATCCGTGTATAATTTAACCGTGTTACGGTGCACAAAATCCTCACCAACTGAAACCCTTTGCTTAGATCCGCAAGGCTGTTTCAAAGGCAACTTTCTAGGCCTTGGTGTCAATATTGTCCACCTGGAATATCGACAACTGGAGTACTCGAAGGAGTTCCCAACAATGTGCTAGGATCTGATGATAGACGAATGTCATTGTATTGAGTTTTAAATATTGCTAAGAGATCCTTCCTAGCGAGGCGGGATATGTTATGCTTGATTGCCCATTCCTGAAGATTATCACGAGAAGTATCATCAGTTTTTCGGTAGTAAGTACCGCTTTTCTTATATGTCTTCAATATCCTTCGAAACATTATGAAATCCAAATACTCTGCTTGATAAAATGGACGGTATTCCATTCAATTCGTTTGACAGCTCAGACGAATAGTTGTAAGGTAGTTGACATAACATAACATAAATGCGCTTACTTAGCTACACTCAAGAAATTATCCTACGGTTTTCATACGATCGGAACCACAAAGCAAGGGTCCAAGACTCATTCCATACGAAATCGTATGAAATGATTATTGATGCATTGGTCGAGTAAAACATGTCTTTTATACACTTACATTTGACATCACTTATCATGCGTGTATAGTCTCGTGGGATTGTGGCTCGTCTCTGGATCCCGAGGTTCATGGTTCGAATCCCACTTGCAACTTTTTTTTTCTGTGAGGAAAATTTTCATACGATTGTCCTATGAACTTCTTTCCATTAGAGAATCGTATGAAATTAGCAACAATATCTTCTGGCAAATTTCCATACGATATTCCTATGAATTCCTCTCGATTCGTTCGCTCAGTGTATGAATTGCAAATCAATATAAATAACTGCAAAGATGCTGCATACTCTGTGCCGCACCTGCCTATACAACATTCTATACAGCTATAATCACTAAGCTGTATAGCGGCTAAGGTATTTATAATATAAAGGCTTTTGAAAAGCTGTAACAAAGCCAACAAATAAAACTGTGTATAAGAAAACAAAATGATAATTCAAAAGCTTAACCAATTAATTTCTTAGCTACATAAACAAGCTGTGTAAACGCAGACAAACATTGTTCGTATAAGAGCTTTCTTTTCAAAGTATGCAACCGAGAGCTAAATGTCGTGTTAAAGCTGTGTTCCTTTACGCATCAGTACTGTATCGATTTTTTAATTCTGCTTATAGCTTATTCAGCATCATTTGCTTTTACACAATTATAAAACAGCTTATAAGTTATAAACTTCGGCTTAGGCAACTAAAAATGTTAGTTGGGACAGTATCAACTAGGCAGCGGTTGGAAAATCTCTTCTGAAACTAAAAACGTTCGGATCATTGGTTGATCACTCTGGCAGAACGAAGTCAATGAAGAACCAGAAGGTTACTGTCCGCGAGATCCAGGAAACCCTCCTGCTATCAGTTTCCAAGCGAACTGCCGTTGCCGAGATGGCGTATCACAGGGGTTGAATTGCAACGTGGCCCGGAAGTGCTCATTTATCAGCAAAGCAAACAAAGCCAAACGGGTTAGGTTTGCTTAGGCCCTGATAAGTCCCTAGAGTTCTGAAAAACGGTTATCTGGACGGACAAATCAAAACTCAAGCTGTCTAAACGTAACCGGCGGGTTTGTGTGTGGTTCCGCTCGGAGAATGAGCCACATCCAGGGCACGGTGGAGTATGGGGGCGGAAATGTGATAGTCTCGGGGTGTTTTTCGTGGGATGGAATGGGAAGCCATGTTAAAATCGACGGGGTGAAATCGGCAGATTCCTACATCAACATCTTGCAGGAAAATCTGGAGGTCTCTCTGATCTAGACGGGTCCTGAAGAGTATTTGTATTCTAGTAGGACAACGACCCGAAGCATACTGCATAAAGAAAAAGCCTTTTTTCCGGCTTTGTTTTGTGTGTGAAGGAAAATTTGTAACCATTTGTTCTGGAGTTCTAGGACAATATGAGAGGCCGTTGTGCTTACAACGTACCAGATGCCCCGGTCTTGACAAATCCTCTGGACCAAGTTGTCTGGTTGTGGTTGAAGAACATATGTTCTGTGGTTTCCTTTACATCATCGCACCCGGGACACGCGGAGGACTTGGTGTTCTCCTATTATGCAGGTACTGTCTAAAGCAGTCATGACCTGACAAGATCTGGGTCAAGTGGAAGTTTACTTCACCGTGTCACCGGTCGACCCACCTGGATAACTCCGGAACTATTCAATTGGTCCACCAATCTTTGGTGGAGCTGTTCCATTCCCCCTGCCACTTGACCATAGTCGCGGCTCTAATGGTCTTCCAGATATCTCTTCTGCCAAGTTGTTCGGAGCACTCTACCTCCTCTTTTATGATAAGACCACGTCGCGTGACACTGTGCCGTATGCGCTGGCAATTCTTAGGCACATTAACCTGAGCGTACTCTCGAGTTTGCATAAGTAGCTCTTAGTAATTATAGCGGTGACCCACGCCGGCCTGCTATTACCTTAGTATGGGCAGGGTGACACTGGCCAGGAGCATTCGCTTGCTCACTTGCACCGCCGAGTAATTCGACACCATGCGGGATAATGTCGATAAAGCCTTGAAGGCCTTCTTGCAGGCTTAATCGACATAGCTGTTAAAGGACAGCTGGTCATCGATCATAATCCCCAAGTACCTCAGCGACTTCTTTGAGGTGATGCTGCCGTTACCTGCACTAATCGTCGCCTGTTGATCCGATTTACTGTTGTTGACAACAGTAATCTCCGTTTTGTGATGGACTAGCTCCAGTTTTCTGGAGCTTATTCATCCGTCCACTATGCAAATGGAGTGTGTGGCCGTTAACTTCAGCTCTTCTATGGATTCACCATAGACTTCTAGGATGATTTCGTCCGCGAAACCGACAATTTTTACCCCATTGGGAAGCGTAAGTCGCAATACTTCGTGTTCCAGTGCACCGAGCCCAGGATCGAACCTTTCGGACCTCCTGCGGTGACTTGGACACGTTTTTGGACAGCTTCTGTGTTGCCAGTATTCGATTCTGGAAGTAGTTTCTCAGAATGCTGTACCCAAGAACCCGGAGGCATTGGAGCCTTCCAACTGGCGCTATTGAACGCAGTAGCAGACTCCCCGGACTCCCCCCCCCCCCCCCCGGACTTACGCTGGTTTGCTATCTCTGATGTCTTTGTGGCGGAGAGTATGGCATCCATGTGACGGACAGTATGGCATCGATGACTTGCCCTTACAAGCTGGCTGTACCCTACGTGTTCTTCGACAGCCTGTTGAGGATAACCCACTTAAGTACCTTACCGTGTCCTACAAGCATATCGGCCGATACGCCGATGTATCACCAGGTGGCTTACCTGTCTTGAGCAGCAATACGAGGATCTGGCGTTTCCAGTCGTCCGGGTTGACGCCCTCGTCCAGACATCTCTGCATTACCACCCTGAACATTTCGGGAGCCAGCAAAATAGCCGTCTTGATGGCCATGTTCGGTATACCATCTGGTCCTGGCACTCTGTTCACCATGAGCGATTTTCCTATCATGTTCATTCGTTCGTCACAGTCACCTCATCCCCAGAAGAATTATCCTGCTTGGCCACATCCCGAATCGAATGGTTCGGATTGCGCTTGAAGTAATCACCTTTCTTACGTTCAAGGGGTCGGTAGTCTTCGCTTTTTCTCCACTGCCAGCTTGCCGCTGGATCGTCTGGGTGTTTTTGAACGATTTCACAACACGGGACATCGTCGAATCGTCGATTCTCAACTGTTTCACGAACGACCTGTGGGACTGACCTGGATGTTCCATGACCGCACCCATTATATTTGTCGAAGCATTTCTTGCTTGGAAGCCATCTGCACATGTAAACAAGTTTCTAAATCTAAAATTTCATTGATTTTTATGCCTGCACTAAAAAGTTATATACAAAAGAAACTGTTGCAATTTTTTTCGAGTTCAATCTTTACTTCGAGTCGTTTATCAGAGGTTTTGCCAATTTCTGCCATATAGTAATGGGCTGGCAATATGAAAGTAGTCGTCTCTTTTACTTTCTGGCATTTAAATGAAACTGTGAGTTTGACCGCCTTGCAATCTCATTGCGGCGATTTTTTCGCCGCGATTTCGCTGCGGCAGTGGTTAAAAAACGCTGCGGTTTGGGAAGGCCTTTATACTGGCGTTGATAGCATTGCCTCGAAAGAAGAGAGGCACAACCATGCAGTACGAAGCAATTTCATAAGAGGGGACGAGCTTCAGTTATAAAACCAGACACCGAAAACAAAGCAAAATAAATTTGTTGGTGAGGGGTGTGGCTATGGCTGTATTAAACATGGAATGAAACCTTATGAAATAAAAATTAGAAGACAATTTGAACCATTTGTTACCCGGTTTTGAGGACCGGGAAAGGGAAAACCATATTTTTTACCTGTTTGTATGCAGTTTTAAAAAGTGGGTCGTTTGTAAGTAAAAATTTAATTTATTTTATTTTTTTTTTTTTTTTTCAGGGTTGCCACATTATTTTTCGTTCCAATCTTTAATTTTTTCCAAAAAAATCTTTTTTATATTTATTTAACTGCAGAAAATCTTGGCAAAAATCTTTGCTTCAAACTTTGTGGTGTAAAAGTAAAATGGAAACTTTTCAGATGACTGAATGCTAATGCACTTCTTTTTCATAATTGCTATTGAGTTGAATGCAAAATAAAACAGATATATACCTATCAAAACACATTGATCAGCCAATACAAAGCGGTCATTTCAATCGGGCTAAAGTGCGATTCAGTTTCCATACATCACACTACAGCAAAACGGATCTTCTTTCTACAGGAAAACGGATCAATATACGAGGGATTTATGTTCTCGGGGGAAATCGGTCATTGCACTTAAGCCCTTCTGACAGGCCAGTATTGACATGATAATGAATCATACGGTGCTTGTTTTGATTACTAAAAGTTCAAGGGCGGTTTCGGATTTTGGTCTTATTCAGATTGTATTGCAAGAAAACTCGCTGCACCGCTGCCGAAGAATGGGAATTTGTAGAAAGTTCGCAATGAACTATCTAAGCAAGATAAAAGCCAAATTCCCATCTGCTCGTTTGAAACACAGCAGTTTTCTCTAAAAAGTTTCCAAGCCATCCAGTTTTTCCACCAAGATGTGATGTAGATGATTGCCGTCCTCAGCTCACGAAACTCATTTTCGATGGCCTGTTCTTCACCGCTTTCAGATTTTGTTTGATAATCGAGTTGAACTACTTCAAAGTGTGCAGTTTCTAGGGGTCAGAACTGGATCGATCAGATCAAAGCGCTTAATCAACTCGGTATAGAAAGCACAGCAGACGAGTAATCTGCTGCTGTACCAGAAAAAAAAAAAAAAAAAAAAAAAAAAAAAAAAAAAAAAAAAAAAAAATATATATATATATATATATATATATATATATATATATATATAGTATATATATATATATATATATATATATATATATATATATATATATATATATATATTTCCGACTTCTTACGAAGATGTTGCCCGAAATCAGAAACTCCAAAATCTGTCAGGTGTTTTAGGTAATCATCCTCACAAATATTTGTAAGGAGCATCATTAGCGAGACTTCAGCTGATTGCACATGCTCGAGAATTTCGGAACTTCGGACTGGCAAGCTCAAGACGTAGCTCAAGAAGTAAAGAAGCGGCTAACAGAAAATGCGATGTGCGGTGATTGTTACCGCAGTTGGATTGGAACGAGAAAAACAACACGAGCTCCGAAAAACGCTCCAAATTCCTTTTGGCAACTGACTCCAACGATAGCAATCTGGTGGCAAATGGATGTCTAACGTTCAAAGGCTTCAATTCCAAGATGTTTTGTATCATCTGGAATTCCTTGGATCGTTTGGCGCTGCAGGACAAGTAACCGTAGATATCTCGCATCAACTGTTCTTGGTACAATGGCAGCTTTTTGCATACGAAACATACGCAGAGACCAAAAAGGGGCAAGTTCATTTCATAATTATCAAATGAGGTCAATCACGTTTCAGCAGCTTCTTGACGGAATCGGTCAGAACCCATCATTACCGATGCTCCATCTGATCCAAAGCCCAAACGTCTTTTTTGTGCCATCGATCTGGAACTGTTTAACAATTACACATGTATAGGTTTCGCAATGCAAGATTATATTAAAAATAACAAAAAATCCCGTGTGAAATAATTATGCTTCGAAAAGCAAAACTAACTATCGAGAGCAATAATCTAACTTCCCAAAATGTCTCTGCGTGAATGCATGAAGGTACTTCTAAATTGGTAGAACAGTTTATTTGTAGAAATTCTTGCAGGAAGTTATTCCGAAATTCCGAAACCCTAGCGGAATTTTTAAACTGAAGAATTAAGTATTTGGGACTGTGGATTTTCCCCAAGAATCACTTCAGGAATTACAATAAAGTTTTTATCTAGTTCTTTCAGGTATCCTCCAGGGATGCCTTAAGAATCACAAAACTTCACAAGTTCAGGAATCCTTTCAAAAATTTCATCACAAGAAAGTTTTGAGAAACTGTCGATGAAATGCCAGAAAAAACTCCTGAAAAAATCCCTGGAGGAATGCTTACAAACTCCTGAAGAATACCCATAGAAACGACGGAGAATATCTCAAGGAATGTCTGAGAACTTTTCATAAAATCTTTGGGAAATCCTATAAAATTTTCTTTGAAAGTTATCTCAAAAAATTTATGGAGGAATTATTTGGGGGCAAACACAAACTGACTGTCAGACTGTCATCTGTCAATGTAGTGTCAGTTCTTTTTTTTTTTCTTTTGCTTCATGGGCCTAAAACTGTACACTGAAAGTAGAATTGGTGACAAGTTAGATCCTCAAATGTACTCATTTTTTAAATTTGAGGGTTTAAAGTGGATAAGCAATTGCCAAAAATCTTAATAATCTTGGTTTATCTCAAAAATCTGTAAGCTTTACATACAGATATCTGTATGAAAAAAATGAAAAAAAATCTGTGTCAATCTAGATAAATCTGTGCATGTGGCAACCCTGGAAATTTCAATAAAAGATATTATTTTATAAGACATGTTGTAATATTTTTTCTTCATACTGTTCTAGTAACATTTCAAAGATAGTAATTGGAGTAATCAAAGAAGAGTCGAGTTTGATGATATCTGAAATAAATGGCTTATTTAATAATAATACCACCAAACAAAATATTTAAACATAATCCTTTACTGCTTAGAAGCACATGCCAGTCTTTTATGAATTTTAGTGAATAATTTTTTTTTTCGTCTCTTATAATTTCATGAAAAATAAATTGAGCCTTTTATGCTTGTCATGTTGCTCCAGGGTCTTACATGGTTTTGGAATGCAAAGATGATTCTAAAGCGTGCTGAAATTATTATTAAAATGAGAATGGAAAATATACAATATGATTTAAAGGTACACGATCTTCAGTCGCACCCCCTCACTTCGCTATTGTCAGATTGACAACATTGTCTAGGCTAGCCAACCAGCGTCTCCATGTTTCAGCTGGCAGTCTTTTGTGATCATATGACTCGTGGAGGCGTGAGGTAAGAACTTGTGAGGACCGGAGGTCGGTCGCACCCTCCTCCGAAGTTGTCAACTCACCATTTTAAGCCCTTTTTTTGAAGACTATGATTTGTTATACAAACTATTAGGGGTCCCTGGCAATTTTTTATGGAACATTTACAATAAATAATAGATGATACGCACATACGTTACATTCTGTGGTTTTGCAAGTTTAAGAAAAAAAATATTGAACCTTTTAAGTATGATTTGCAATGTGCTAATGGGAAAATCCGAAATTTTGTTTATATTCTTCCCTTGATATAAAACGGTTAATTTTTGATATTTTATATGCTAAATTTTGTTAAAAGTATGGATCAAATTGATGAATTTTACGGATCATTTTTATTTTATTTTTGAGTGGGTTTTCACCGGAGTCTTATGGGTCAAAGAATGCGTTTTTTACAGAACGATTTTCAATTTTTCATGGATCATTTCTTCAGTTTTAAAGGTGCAAACATAGGGTTGCCGTGGTTCTTTACGTGCACGAGTGCTCTTTACCAAATTTATTGGCAAACAAATGACACAGTCGCGGTCGTAAAAGAAAGTGAGATCGCAAAAGTAAGTCAGCTTTCTGAAAAATTTAAAATCTTCTCCAAAGTGATCCTTCTTTTACAGCAATATTTAAGCCTCATATATAAAGGAACGGACATTTTAATAAATTTGAGTAGTAGCACAGTCAGGGATCGATTTTCCCGTAGTTAAATTTAAAAAAAAATTTAACCCAAAATTGGAATAATTCCCGCATAATTAATGGATCATTTTTATTATTATAAATGCACAATAAAATTCGATTTGGTTATGGACCATATTTAAAAAAAGTTTATGGTTCATTTTTAAACCTATTATGGATCATTGGCGATTTATTTATGGAATATTTTCAATAATTTATTGATCATGTGCATATATTTTAGGTTCACAAACGTTACATTCTAAGGACTAATTTTGACAAGTTTAAGGAAAGTTATTGAAACTTTTACATAACAGTTAAGTAAGTAAGTTTTCATCCCATCAATTTGTTTAACCAGATAATGACCCCTTTCGGAGTTGTCAAAAATTGCCGTAGTGGACGGTATTTCACGTCCCCATGGCGGGGTATTGGTATTAGTTTTCAACTAGCAATAATCGCACCTCGGTTGTACCTCATTGGTTACGATATCGCCACTGCGCAAAGTTGATTTGACCAAGGGATGCTGGCAAGGGGTCACCAGCTCAAGGCCCGGTCCACTAGCGATGGTCAAGAGGAAAAACCATGCCGCAGCATAATGTTGAAAGGGGTGCTCGGTATTACGGCAAAAGCGGGTAAGCAAACAAGTTTTCAGAATTCTACCTACCCCTAGGATAGGGGAAGATTGAATGAAAAGGTCATTTACCTGTGAGAAACGTTCGTTTCTTATTGGATGTAGGATTGAAACTGCTTTGCAAGTCACTATGATTCACCACGGATTGGCCAATTTTGTCATGACCATTCTCACATTCACCCCGACTAATCGCGATATCGCAGCCCCCATCAAAATCAAACGACAACAATGTGAGTCCATTATCAATAATGTCGATTTGACAATTTATGTTACATTTGTTCTTCCAGTCTCTCTTCTTCCATCCAACCAACCCTTCCACCTCCTCAAGCGATTTGATCTGGCTTCTCAGCTATTTTGCTGTGTCGCATTAAGTTAGCTTATAACACATCCCGAATACTCTCCAGCTGGGGTTAGTTTCGAGATGGTCAGCGCCACATTATTGAACACAAAACATTTTCACTGCCCATCAAATTTCGACAACCAGCAACCAGCACCGACATCGTTCAAGATAAGATAAAATAATAATTGTACATCCACGTCGCTATTTATTCATTGCTCGGCACACCCCGTCCTCCGCTCCGTTTGGGTGATTTTTTATTTCTATATTATTGACAAAAAATTAGCTCATAATGAGGGTATTTAATTTTTATGGCCCCGCAGTCGGACACTCGCGTTTGTGCTCTCCTAGTATAACACTGATCGAATACAGATGATTGAACACCTGTGATAAGCGTCGTCGTTTGCTAGGAGTGTGTATGGTTGGCGTTCCATTTGGGCGTCATCATAATCAATTTATCAATTTATATATTTTTTTGATAAACATAAAAACGAGTTGGTGTTGGATGCGAGTGTCGAACCGATGGTCAGTTGGAGTCGCTCTGAGAAGTGTTGAAGGGGGTGGTGTATCGGGGGGAAGGCGATAACGATTGTACTTTTTGGAATATTATTGAAGATGCAATAAAATTATTCGAAAGCACGTTGAAGATTGTCTCTCGAGATAGAGGCCGGTGGGTGAATTGCAAGAACATTGAAGATGGCCATGGTATTCAGTTTGGTTGAAATGGATGCTTGTTGCTATGGTCAACCACCTGCTGAATTTGCCCGGCAATCGGCAAACCGTCATTTCCGGTAGCAATCCAGCAGATCACATATTCCTCACCCGATTGCATATCTAGGTTATCTTCGTCTTACATCTACCGATGATCGTACCCATATGTTCGGGACATGCTGTTCCACGTTTTTATTTGATCTTATCCTAAGGAAACTTCCCCGGCAACCTCACCGCTCGGCTCCAAACATTGCCACACCGGGGGCGGCAGCCCTTTCTCCCCTTCTCCAAGGGCCGTATGTTGTGTATACTGAAACCGATCGGTCATTGCTTTACAAACTTGGCCAGCGCCCATTTGCCTCCATTCATTGTTCTTCATAGATTCATTTTTTCAACAACCTCCCTTCCCTCCATCACACTTTCACCGAGATAAAATACGCGCGCCAACGATATGCATGTACTTTTTCATATTCCCGAAAACAATAAATGATTATGATGATGTTAATGACTCTCTTCCTCACCACCTCTTCACATCCTCCGACCCTCTTTCTTTTCGATTTGTTTCGGCATAGACAAGACATAGCTTCACATCGGCAGCATAGCGAAACAAAAACTCGAAAAAGCATAACACAACAAGTAGGCAAGCCAACCTGAGAAACGGCAGCAGCCGGCCGGTCATCAAGGAAGCAACCGAGGGAGGCAAGGGGAGGAGATGATACAATAATACGAAACAGCGAAAAACATGAAACACACAAATGTATCTAAATATATTGTGTGTTTCCTTTTATTTATCTTCCCTCTTCCCCGGGGAGTGTCTTCCTAAGCTGCCCTACTCTCGTAAAGGAGCATCGATCTTAACGCGGAACGGAGTGAGAAAAACTCCTCGTCCACCCCACCGTATTTTAGACACGCTATGGATTCTGTGTGTGTGTGACCAACTTTGTCTTAAGTACTTACGACTTGGGAAGTTACAGCACTCGTTTCACGAATCGTTACGTTTGTTTTTTCTCCTCCCTATTTTTTTTTTTGGTCAAAATGCTCTATGTTGTCAACGAATCAAACGGCTCATTACCTGCATTTTGTTACAGCAGAGCATGATGATCTTTTGCTCGTGTACGGAACAGAAAATCAGTCCAGGGGTTTGATGGTTTTTGTGAATTTTAAGAAACGTCATGTCTTATCTGGAATGGGGCGATTGTGTCCATTCCTCTGCGGAAGAATGAATTTACGGACATAACCCGAATTTAAACTCAAACTCTTTAGCATATTCCCATATTGACTCTTAAAACGTTGCAAAATAAATTAATTTTACTACTTTTAAAATAATAATCACGTGGAACTGTTCTTTTGACTTGAATGAAGATAACAAGTAAACTGGATGCACTGTAGTAAAGAGTTTTGTTTTGATTTTAACCTGCAAAACATCGAAAAGTGAACCCTCTTGAGAAGTTCTACAGACGCTGAATAAAAATGAATTTCTGTCTGTCTGTCTGTCTGACCTTTATAGACTCGGAGACTACTGGAGCGATCGGCGAGAAAATTTGTATACAGGGGTTTTTGTAAGCGGGGAAGGTTCTTATGATGGTTTGAGACCCCTCCTCTTTCTGGTAAGAAGGGCTCCCATACAAATGAATCCCAAATTTCTGCATAACTCGAGAACTAATCAAGCAAATGGAATGAAATTTGGCATGTGGAGGTTTGTGAAGGCAGGAAATGTTTCAATGGTGGTTTGAGACCTCTCCTCCCTCTGTACGGGGGGGCTGCTACCATACAAAAGAAACACATATTTCTGCATAGTAAGAACTAATCAAACAAATGGATCCAAATTTTGAATTTTGAATTTTGAGACTCCTACGCCCTCTGAAAGAAGGGGAGGGGGGAGGTCTCCCGTACAAATGAAATACAAATTTCTGCATAACTCGAGAACTAATCATGCAAATTGAACCAAATTTAGCATGTGGAAGTTTTTGAAGGCAAGAAATATTTCTATGGTGGTTTAAGATCCCTCCGCCTTCTAGAAGGGGGGCTCCCATACATATCAAACACATTTTTTTTGCATAACTCGAGCACAAATCAAGCAAATGGAACCAAATTTGGCATGTGGAGGTTTTTGAGGGCAAGAAATGTTTCTATGGTAGTTCAAGACCCCTCCCCCTTGGGGGGGGGGCTATCATTTGAATGAAACACAACTTTCTGCATAACTCGAGAACTATCCAAGTAAATGAAACCACTTTTGGCATGTGGGGGTTTTTTGAGGCAGTATTTTGTTAGCGGCGGGTAACATTTGTTTAAAATGATTCGTAATTGAGTACGGGAAAGGAGGGTAAACATTATATAGTTTGATCTGTTTCCAACGGCCATTTTGGATCGATGCGCTGGGCAGTCGGTAGACGACGAACAGCTAAAATGGTTGTGTATCTAGTGGGTGGCTGGATGCACTGAATCCGAACGGGGTGGAAATGGAAAAACGCTAGAGAGAGAAAGTCCATGTCTTCGGGAGGATGGTGATGGTGAAAACGAAGGCGAGTCAGTGGAGTTTGAGAATCCAACCTATCAACCGGTTTTAAGAGGTTGCTAAAAAAAACAAAAATACGAACGGAGAAAAGTACAGCCGAGTTAGGTCGTGGTCAGATCGTTTTGGTGGAACTTGACCCTCACGACTGTTGCTGAGTTTTCAAGCCGCCGAGCCACCGTGTTTCCAAAGGATAAGGCGATATTCGTCGCACTTGGTTGTTGGGGGACAACGCCAAAAAGCCAGCACACACCGGGTTCCCACGTTGGCCGACGGTGGGCCGCTCGTCGCCATCTTGGTGCAACGTCCGATTGTCGCATGGTCATCGTTAAAATTTGAGCCAGATCACGCCTAAGACCTCACTTACGCCCGTCTGACGTCACCGACATCGTTTGCCGTAATACCGTCCACCAACACTGGCACCAACCTCACGTGCGGGGCACATAGCCAGCTGCGCGTCATCGAATCCAGCCTTCACTCCCTTCCGAACGGTCACCGTTGCTAAGAGCCGAAGCCCATACCGGCGCCGCCAGTCACCAGCGTATCCACATCATCACCACTTACACCGTCGTAGCCGCCATTGACCAGTTCGACGAATAAATAAATTTGTAAAGCCAACTGTGCGTAAGCCAAGTGTGTAAGCCACGTCCGTACGCCCTGAGACCTGGAATCCAGAAGAGGTCTTGAGTACACACCCCGGAGGCTGCCGTTGGCTCAAGACCAGCAGCCTGGGTTTTTCCGGCGGTTCCCGTCTGAAACTAGGCCAAGAGATTCCAGGGTCAAAAAGCACTTATAGGCTCGAAAACTACTGAACCGTTCAGCGTGAAATTTTGCAAAGAGGGGTATTTAGGGCCGTAAAAGGTTCTTATGATAGTTAGAGACCCCTCCCTTTTCTGGAAGGGGGTGCTCCCATACAAATGATCACAAATATCTGTATAACTTGAGAACTAATCAAGCAAAGGAAACCAAATTTGGAATGTGGCAGTTTTTGGAAGTAAAAAATGTTTCTATAGTAGTTTGAGAACCCTCCCCATTCTGAAGGGGGGGGAGGGGCTCTCATACAAATGAAACACAAATTTCTGCTTAGTCGACAACTTATCAAGCAAATGGAATCAAATTTGGCATGTGGAGGTTTTTGAAGGCAAGAAATGTTTCTATAGTGGTTTGAGACCCCTCCACCTTCTAGAAGGGGAGGCCCCCATACAAATGAAACCAAAATGTTTGCATATCTTAAGAACTAGGTCCAGTGGTTTTCGTGGCCGGGGAAGGTTCTTATGATGGTTTGGGACAATTGGGAGCTCCCATATAACAATTGGGAGCTCCCATATAAATGAAATTTCTGCACAACTCGAGAACTATAGACTGTTCCAGAAAGTATAAGCACACCTTCAAAATAACAAAAATGTCATGTTTTTTTAGTTTCAATAATTTTATTTGGCAAATCATATTTGTATTTGTGTTTTATATGATATTTTACTCTCGTTTAATCAAAATATTTAATCATAGCCAAGACTCCTAACTTTTCCTCGAACATGACCCATTAGCTTCTGCCCAGTGGTACTCTCCACCATTTTGACCACTTTTGGCCAATCTTTTTTAAATTTTTGGATGTCGTCCGCTGGTTTTATGAATTTTCGAAACTTTGCTTTGGTTAAAGCCCAAAAAGTCTCGATTGGCCGTGCCTCCGGGCAGTTCGGCGGATTCATGTCTTTTGGCACGAAACATACATTTTGACTTTTGACATGACGCCAAATCAGGCCAAAATACTACTTGACCTTCGTGCTGCCTGATCATCGGCAATAATCGCTTCTGGAGACATTCCTCAACGTATTTCTGAGTGTTCATCGTCTCCGTTGTGATGTACGGACTAGATGTTTTACCACACTCGCATATTGCCTGCCAAACCATAACCTTCTTACCGAATTTTTCGGTAAAAATTGCCTTCTTCGTTTCGGGGATGTCTTTGTCTTCGCCTACAGTATAGAATTGTGGTCCGGGAAGCGTTTTGTAATCTAGTTTCACATACGTTTCATGGTCCATTATTATACTCCAAGAATTTCTACACAATAACGAATCGTAGAGTTTGCGGGCCCGTGATTTCACGGACGCGGCCTGTTTTGGGTTCCTTTCCTTGGGTTTTTTCTGCTTCCGGTATGTTTTTAGCCCAAGTCTTTCTTTGGCACGCATGACGTTACTTGACGAGGTCCCTAGTTTTTTCGCAACATCCCGAACGGAAGTCGCTGGTTTTCGCTTGTAGGCATCCCTGATCTTTTTATCGAGTTTTTTTATATTCAAAGTGACCGTTAAAATAAGGTGTGCTTATACTTTCTGGAACAGTCGTTAATCGAGCAAATGGAACCAAATTTAGCATATGGAAGTTTTTGAAGGAGAAAAATATTTCTATGTTAGTTTGAGACCCCTCCGCTATCTGAAAGAGGAGGGGCTCCCATACAAATGAAACACAAATTTTTGCACAACTCGAGAATTATTCAAGCAAATGGAACCGAGTTTAGCAGCTTGGGGGTTTTGAAGGCAATGGTTGTATGGTGGTTTGAGAACCCTCCCCCCTCTGGAAGGGGGGGGGGGGCTCCCATACAATTGAAACACAAATTTCAACCAAACATGACAACTATCCAGGCAGCTAAAACACAAAACGTGTATTTTTCGGGTAGAAAGCATGTTCTGGTAGAAGCTTGGACCCACGCTGTCAAGAAAAAAAAACTCATTCCAAAAAACCATAAACGTGCCAGTTCTATTAAATTTTCATTCACTTAGTTGCAAGCTTAGCAGCGCTCGCACCGGGCTCAGCTAGTCTATATTAAGGTATATAAATGAATTGCTGTCTGTCTGACCCTTATAGACACGGAAACTACTGAGTCGATCGGCATGAACATGTGTCTGCAGAGGTTTTTGGGGCTGGAAAAGGTTCTTATGATGGTCCGAGACCCCTCCTTCATCTGGAAGGGGGGGCTCTCATACAAATGATACACACATTTCTGCATAACTCGAGAACTAATCAAGCAAATGAAACCTAATTTATCAAGTAGAGGTTTTTGAAGGCAATTTTTTTCTATGGTGGTTTGAGACCCCTTCCTTTCTGAATGGGAGGGGGGCTCTCATACAAATGAAGCACAAATTTGTGCATAACAAATAAAGTAAATGGAACCAAATTTGACCTGCGGAGGTTTATGAAGGCAAAAAATAGTTGGAAACTCTGAAAGGGGGGGGGGGGGGCTCATACAAAAGAAACACCAATAACTGAGAATTATCCCTACTGCTATGAACATTTGTATGCAGGGGTTTTTGGGGCTGTGTGAGATTCTTTTGATGGTTCGAGACCCCTCCTTCCTCTGTAAGGGGACTGGCTCCCATAAAAATGAAACACAACTTGCTGCATAACACGAGAACTAATCAAGCAAATGGAACCTTATTTGGAATGTGGGAGTTTTTGAAGGCAGGATTTTTTGCTATGGTGGTTAAAGACCCCTCCCCTCTCTGGAAGTGGGAGCTCTCATACAAATGAAACATAATTTTCTGCATTACTCGAGAATGAATCAAGCAAATGGAACCAAATTTGGCATGTGGAGGTTATTGGCTGCAAGATTTGAAAGCAAGGAGGTCCTGGACTCACTAGCTCGCACCGGGTCCAGCTAGTCTTCTATAATTTGTTGCACATTTTACAAGTGAATGCAAACACAAATGACTAGCCTATCGAAAATGACACTATCTTAGTGAGTGCTTACAGTTTTGTTAATGAACCCGTGATAATTATGATTTTCCATCAAAATTGTGTTTCCACCAGCCATGTACAAACACTACACTGCACGCCGAGCTATTTTTTACCACGCTAGCGCGAGTATTAAATTCACCACTTTGACTTCGTGTTTCCAGATTTACACGCAACGCGGTGGGTACAACACCAATGCCAGTGCTCGTGTTTTGGCTTCAGACATCGTGTATGATGTTTCGGCAAACACCACAGCCGAGTGTTTCCGATTGTGTCCGATTGCGGAATACACGCGTGGTTAATTTATTTTATTTCTACCAATACCGTGCTTGTTAAACTCAATCAACTTATACGCCCGTCACCCAACAGCAAAGAAAACAAACCTATATCCTATGCTCTATCCGTGGTTACCAGTGTCATACTGGGTGTACGTTAAGAGCTTTCTTATGATCGTAACCACTCGGCTCGGGTGTTTTCCCAAAAATCAAGACACGGTGTCTGAAGCGAAACACGAGCGTGTACCCGCGTATCGCGTCCATTGCGTTGATCTATGGGTTCATCTATAAGCACGAAACTGAAGTGGTAAATTATAGCCACATGGTGGTGTGTTTGCAGTCAAGTTTGACTCTCGGGCAGAACGGTTTGGTGTTTTTACCAAGGCTGTTTTCCACTCTTGCATTTCCCGCTGCTCAGCATGACATTCTTTATTGATGAATAGATTCAACGATGTTAAAAGAATCTAGATGATGGTTTCGAGCACCCAAATTCAGATGTTGAGAATGAGCATAAATTCAAGAATAACTTTTCAAATAGACGTATCTAACATTTGATAGGAATGGAGAAAAATGAGATGGAAGTTCCAGATGCTTTCATTAAATCCTATTTAACTGCATTTCAAGTTTAATTCGATCTGTTGATTCTATCATGGTTAAATAATATATTGAAAGTAGTAAAAATCCTGGTTTTCATTCACTTACGCTCTATTTTTGAGAAGATTAACACATACAGCGGTTATCTCCATAACATACACATACACCAAGTAAGATACGTCGGAGTGACATCTTGATTGTAACAAACACCGGTTGAATACGTATTTCAGAACGTGTAGCACTTGCGTCATGCCAGATACACCGATGATAATTTTTAAGCGCAGATACTACGGCTTGCTGTGTGGACACCAGTGTGCAACGCCATTTTACTTAATGTAACAAGAATGTAAACATGTTGTACCACGAAATAAAGTGGCGAATTTCAGCTGTCATAGAACTGAAACTTTTCAGCGATCTGTGAAATAATAGAAAATCTATACTGAAAGAAAAGTGTCCTAAATTTGACTTTAGTTTTGATTTGTTGTAAAATTTTTTGTGTTTGATTAAAGCGAATGTAGTTTTACAGGGTGTCTCACAATAGGTGTCACAAAACAAAAACCAAAAAACAAAACAAATCAACCAACTCATAGTATTTATTTTTCATTTGAAGGATACATGTTGTAGAAATAAACCATATAACTCGCGTTTACTAGTGATAATTTTGAAAAAGTGCTTCAATATTTTATTTTTATTTTTGTTAAAGTGATCATATGAAGTGTTAATTTTAAATTCTCCTAGTTTCCCAATCACAAAAGTTCTACTAATACGCTCAAAAAGTTTTTTTTTAAAATAGTGTTTTTAAAAAAAGTGAAAGTGAAACCATATTAATTCAATTCGAATCTCTCGCCCTTTTCCTTGATAACTTTGCGCAAACGCTTTGTAAACGCATCGCAGCTGGCACGCACGATTTTTCTGAGGAATTTGGTCCCAAATATCAACCAAATGTTTCTTGGATCGATCTAAATTCGGCCCTTTCGTAGGGCCCATATGTTGAAGCACATAACCTCAAACAAAGTAGTCAAGTGGGTTGAGATCCGGTGGAGATGCAGGTCATTCTTCGCTTGTGATGAAATCGGGCCAGTTTTCCGCGCACCACGTTTGTGTCTTCTTTGCCTTGTGAGCTGGAGCTGAGTGCTGTTGGAAACAATATGGTGTATTCCCATACAGCCTTGAAGCATGAGGAAGCAGATGGTTCTTCAAAACCTGCTCGATGTAATATTCAGTGTTGATTTTTACGTTAGGTTCTATGAAAAGAAGAGGAAGTTTTCCTTTTCGTGAAACGGCGCCCCATACCATGATTTTCGATACATTCTGATAGCGTTCTACAGCTAGTTTATCTTTTGGAATATTGGCAAGACTTTTGCCACACACGCACGATCATTTTGTTGATTATGAAAGTCTTGAAGGAGGAAGAGTTTTTTACCCGAAAATAAAATCTCGCAGTCACCGTGCCGAACTAAAAGATTTCTGTATCTTTGGACTCTGACTTGCTTTTGACGCTCCGTCAACCTGTGAACCCGTTGTTTCATGTATTGTGCATTCCAGATCATGTATGAGGAGCCTGTTCATTGAGGCTGGGGACATTTAAAAGTGTTTGCCCAATTCACGGCCAGATAGGGCCAGATTACGTTATTCGTTCCCTCACACATTTGATCTGTTTTTTCGTTCTGGCAGTTCGTCTGGCACCTCCTTTTTGTTGAATATGGACATTTCCAGTTTCCTTGAACCGTTTTAAGGTACGAAAATCTGACACGGTTTAAGCTTTTGCAAATGTAATTTTCAAACTTGCTCCTGTATGGTTTCCATGGTAGCTGATAAATATAAACAAACGGAATCGCTTGGTTTTCTTCAGCGATAAGCTGTCCAAAGAATACACTCAAAACGGGTATAATAAATTCCGCTTTTAAAATTACCCAGCTGATGTAAACCAAGGCTGAAAAAGGGTGACACCTATTGTGAGACACACTGTATATGAAGCATCATACTGTCAAAAATGAGCGTTTCATGTAATTGTTTCCCTGTGTTTGAAATAAGGACTCATGCAGCGATGAGTGCCATTTAGCTAGTTTTTTTTAATAATCATTTATTTGTACAGGCTCAATCGAATCAGCTTTACAGAGCCAAATTTTCATATTTTTATACATCATTTATCTTAAAACTAAAGTCAGGAGGATAGATTCGATTACTCGCGGCCGTCTCGAGGTTAATAGGAATAACAAATTACGGATGGGAAAGAGGGTGGTTTTAGCTAGTTACTGATATTACGGTTTTATCATTTTCATTACTTAATCATTACTGTTCTTATCAATATTTTTTGTTATTATTGTAGTATTAATTTACTTTATAGATAATTTATATTATTAATTTTTATTTTTTTTATGTCCAAACTTTCGTACTAAGTACTAGAAGTCCGATTAGGTTACTTGGTTAGTTTATTATTCTTCTTCACAGTTCTTGACAGTTGAAGTTACTAAGCTATGAAGCTACAGTTTTAGTAGTCATTGACCATCATTTTGATGTTTACTATGAACACATAGTGCTTCTGATTATATTATGTTTGAAGGTACTGAAATCATCTGTTACATGTTATTGCTCCATAGGAAGGAAGGAAGGAGGGAAAGGAAATTCGAAAAGGAAAAGAAATTCAAAAAGGATATTTCGGCATGCAAGGGAAACAATTTTGAAAACATTATTCAGTTCAATCTACCTACGTTGTCGTAACAAATTGCATACACTTTATAAATATTTATTTCCTCTAAATATGTTTTATATTTTATATATATTACATGAGCCTAATTATATTTCAATGATATAAAACATTCCAATACTGGGCTGGGAGGGTGCATCAGGGCATAATTGAAGTTTCAATTGGACAATGGAGTGGACAGCCAGCCGGAGTCTAGGAGGGGATGTGTCTTTCATTTTTGATATGTACATTCCACTCCGACAATCGTAATGAATTTGACGCGCCTTTCTCAAAAAAAAAAAAAAACCATCTAGTAGAAAGGTTAACTGAACTGCATATTTTGTTATTCGTTTTATCGGATCGTATTTCTGGAAGGAGATTCTCTTATTCCCGCAGGTTTCACGTAAGGGTCTCTGATTATGGGCCTGCCCAACTCTTTTTGGCCCTTCATACATCAGTATGTTGAATTTAGAACGGTAACAGAGCATGATCTTTCTGTTAAGTGGAGCCGCATGCAGGGCAACGCTCAGGCTAGGATGGTGGCTTTCTTCATATATACACACATACAATAAAAAAATGTCATCGACAGTTGCATATTAGGCTAAGTCAAGGGACATGTACCCTATCCATTTTGACGACTATTTTTAACAAGTGAAGATACTTTTCCCGAAGCGTGGAAGTTAGCCTCAATCACACCGATTTTCAAAGCTGGTAACAAACATGCTGTTGAAAATTACAGAGGTGTTTCGATTTTATGCTGTATGGCCAAGGTGTTTGAACAGTTGGTCCACAAAGCTCTTTACGCTGTATCTCGACCGCTGATTTTTGAATTTCAACATGGTTTTGTTAAGAAGCGATCCACGACAACAAATTTGATGTCTTACGTAAATTTCCTATCAACAGAAATTGAGAATCGTCACCAAGTTGATGCCATATACTTCGATTTTTCAAAAGCGTTCGACAAGGTTCCTCACACTCTTGCAATTGACAAGCTGAAGTATCTGGGCTTTCCTGATTGGATCACAAAGTGGCTGCGCTCTTACATCTTGACATCGACGAGATTTTGTTGTGGTGTACTGAGAATGGAATGGAACTGAACATCAAAAAGTGCAAAGTTATTTCGTTCACCCGCCGGCAATCCCGAACAGAGTTTGAATACTCCATCAGCTCAGAAGCTATAGAGCGTGTTCAAGCAATTCGTGACCTAGGGGTTACTGTAGATACAAAACTCCGGTTCAATGAGCATATTAGCACAACTACCTCAACGGCTTTTGCAGCACTGGGATTTATTCGTCGCAATACAAGTGGTTTCACCGATGTATATGCTCTCAAGGCGCTGTACTGTTCGATCGTTGGAGTATGCTGTTAGCGTGTGGTCGCCTTATCACTCAGTTCAGATCATCCGGATGGAAAGGGTTCACCGCAATTTTGTACGGTATGGTCTTCGTCAACTTCCGTGGAATGACCCAGCAAATCTACCTGACTATCCGAGTCGTTGTAGACTGATCGATTTAGAAACTTTAATGCACAGACGTACTAACCTACAGAGGTTATTTGTTTTTGACATAGTCGAAGGTGGTGTAGATTGCCCGGCGTTGTTGCAAAACATCAATTTTTATGCACCTTCTCGCCAGCTTCGTGACCGTAGTTTACTTGTAGTCAGCCGCCATAGAACTACGTATGGGCAAAACAACCCTTTCGATAACTGTGTTAGATCGTTTAACAATGTGAGTGCTGTTTTTTATTTTAATATATCTAAATGTATGTTCAAGAATAGAATTGGAAACCTAGGTTAAGTACCAGTCTGTTGAGTTTTTTTTTTAATTCGAGACCAAGAACAATAAATAAATAAATAAATAACTTTTCTTCTTGACCACCTGAATCATCTAAGCGATTAACTAGTTTGAATAACAACGCGGCTCTACCATGCATTAGCTTGTTGGAAAACAATCAAATCGAAATGTGAACAACCGAAGACATATCGATAGGTAATAGTCTTCACAGTTCTCTCCAGTCCATTTAATCATGCGATTTACGGAAAATCAATCTGTTCTAGCAATCCTCACCTATAGTCTTTGCACGTCTTTGTTTGATTCAAATTTTTAAAAGAATTATCCTCCCTCACATTCCAATTTAGAAAGTAGCGGTAGATTCATGTCAAAAGCGTGGTTCTCGTATAAGATACTCACAGACAACCTTGCAAGTGGCAGTTTTTCTCTGTCTATTCAAACATAACCGATTCACCAGGAGAACTAAGGGGGTCACATTAAACCTCAACATACGCCTACTTCGCTTGTTTTGAATGTCAATTCTTCATAACATTGTAAGTTTTGGTTTTACCATCAGGTACTGAACTTAGCAACAGAAAACACCACCACCACCGTTTTTCAACACTTACAACCCAAGTTTGTAAACAAAGTCATAGAGGGAAAATTACCGCTGACTACAAATGATTACTGTTACATAAATCGACCGAGTGACAACACTTTGCTGTCTCATACACTAACAGTAATCTATCAACCTACCTTCCCCGCGCTCACAGGAAACACAATAAGTGCATTATATTCACAAACGGCCGGCATCGCTTTTTTTTTTCAAGTTTCGACAACATCGCAACAGCGCGACGACAACCAACAAGCCTGCAAAACAAAATTAATACTTTATTATTAATAATAATAACACATGTGCTTTTGCTCATTTAACAAGAGAGACTCACCGCCCCGACCGTCGATCGTTGCTGGGCTTGAACCACGTGGCTGACCTAGTCTACTAGACACAGCGGCTTACTACCAAGCTCCACCATCTACACTACTACTACGTCGCTTACTACGACTAGCCGGCTGTGTTTGTTGTTATTTACATTAACATTGGGACAGGCGGAGAGGTGTGCAGTACTGCAACAATCTGGCTCGCTTGGTCTTTTTTTTCTGTTTTTGTTTTATCCATTGTCGAGATGACCTCCCGGTGCATTCTGTGCCAGAGCCCTCTTTCAGCTAGATCAGCAGCCGCCGGGCTTCGGGCGGGAGGATGTTGATTAGTTTTTTTTCTGCCCCGACTTACCTTGTTTGCAATTTAATGATGCTGAAATGTATGACTTCTGCTCGCCGCTATAAATAATAATGAATAATTTGTATTTTTGTTCTCTTTCTATTATTACAGGTAAGTGGACTGTGTAATTGAACTGCGAGTGAGTGGTAAGAGTGCAACGTTCAGTCGAGTATCCCCTCGTCGGATTCGGTAAGCTAGAACAAATCAAATATTGTTGTTTTGAAGAGGTACGAGCGATACAAATTTATATACAAATAAACGGCTTGCATTATTCGCTCGGGACTGACAGCCACAGCTAGTTTATGCTAGCCAGTGTCGTAAAAATTGCATCTTTATGCGCACATCACTTTGAGTTGTATGTTTTTCTGAAGCGAATTTAATATTAATATTCAGTACCGCAACATAAATCATCCAACCGCCCGCCGCCCAGATGTAGTTGGGGTGACATTTCCAGTCATGATCACCATGATAAGCCGTGTGGCCGTAGAAGTTGGACGCCGACAACTGCAACTAGTTACAAAAGATGGATTAAAAGTAATAGCCGTTGCGGCATTGTTCGGAAGTCAAGGTGCAGTGCATATTCTTCGTTGAGTGACGGAACGGCTGATTGTGACGGATTACTCCGGGTGGGTGAGTAGTTGTCATCTTTATAAATTTGTCTGACGGGGTGCCAACTAGAACTGCCAACCGGGAAGCCCATTTAGCAAGTGTATCCTTCCGCACTCGAGTATAAAAAATTCACTACAAACTATAAAATTATACGCTCCATTGCTTCTCCACAACATTTCGCATGAAATATAGCCAGCAAAAATTCACTTGTACGATTCTAACTCGGTTCGCCCTCTGCTCACATCCGGACGGTCCAGCGTGAATCACGCAACAGCCGGCCAGCAAGTCGCACCAAATCCAAGGATGGATGGAGGGTATCAGCAAATTTAGAAAAATTGTGAAATTTAGAAAAATTGGATCGTCATGAGAAATGCATGAGCAGGTCGAGCGTCCCTCCCTCAGTCCTTGTTCCTCAGAGGGAGAAAAAAATACAGAACCGAACAAAAGCAGAAGATGTACTCCACTGACTAGGTGATTAGGGGAGTGTGGGGGTGGAGGTGAATAATTGGTAGCCGAGTAAAATCTGAATTTTTCACGTTGCTACGACGAATATGTATTTCCTGTTTCCTCTTGCCTGGGCTCGGATCGTTCGCATCACACTTTGACTGTCTACCTGCCTGGCTGTATTTGCTTCCGATTGCCTTCAGTATCGATACGTGTAGGACTTGTTCGCATGCAGGATGCTTTTTTTTTGAGAAATGTGCACCGCTTTTTGCGTCGCGTTTCCCATTTTTCCTTTGGAAATCGTATAGATTTCTAACGGTTGCCGAAAAAAGACCAGAAGAAGAACCGAAATGGAATTCCGATCGGTACCTACAGCGGAAGGGTATCGGGGAGGCTCTCTCAGGAGATAGGCTGGCGGGTGGTGGGTGGACTGCTGAGGCAAACAGAATTTTTATTCTGCGAATGCTGGTTTTCATTTGCACTGGTAGAGTTTCTATGCATCTCCCGCCCTAGATTAACGTTCACATGTCGGTTGGGAGACACAATCGAACCTCGATCCACGGGGAACTGGCGGCGAGAGGAAACACACAAAAACTCCACCAACTCGCAATAGACATACACACCCACACACACGGCTATGCGAATATGAAATCGAACCTACCTACCAACATGCTGGCCTCGTTGGCCGCCTCGAGCAAAAAGAATTATAATTGATACGGAATGTGTCTTTCGGTACGAGAGCCTGTGTTCTGGGGATTGCATTTCTCCTCGCCCGCTCTCTAAGCTGGGGATGAGAAAGTGAAGTGTTGGCAGATTTTTTTTTCGGTTCATCCTTGACTTGTTCAAGATCGTTAAAATAATCGATTCCACATTTTTCTTAGCATATTGAAAGACTATCTGATTGCCTTTTAAACGTATGTAGCATAGCATATTCCGACGCACCAGGATTGGCTGTTGTAGAGACGATGGAAGCACCAGAAGAACTGTCTTGTATATGACAAGCTCTTCATCCATCGATCTCTTTGCACAACACCTGGCCGGGTCCTTATGATTCGCAGGGATGGGATTAGATGTCTACTTAAGAAGACGCCGAGAACTCATGCTACCTTGGCGAGAAAGCATTGTATATTTGTTTTGATATGAGATAAGTTTTAAGATGAATGAGTCGTTGGGAGAAGAAAGTTAATGCACTCCTTTGTTGTTCGCTTTTCTAGTGCGGGACACAGACGTTTCCTACTTATGCCCGCGCTCCAAAACCAAGGGTGCACTGCATAATTTTGCGTGAAAGCTTGACTGTCGGTTGGGATATGATTATAGCGCCATTACTCTCTTTCTGAAAATAGAAGAAGGACTGAATCACGTAATCGGGAACTAGTTCACGTTTCTGGGTATAAATCCAGAAAACGTGAACTAGTTCACGGTTCGTTTTAATTTTTGAGAACGCTTAAAAAATAACTAACTTGAGTCCTCAACCAGATCTCAATTGAGTTCATACCGCAGAGTATTTTCGGAAGATGAAAATCAAATAATATGATTTCTTCACTGAAGCTTTCACGTTCGTCTCTCTGTTAAAATGGTTCATTTAAAAAAAAATGGCACGAGCTCACCAGAATGTTAACTACTGCATAGAATTTCAGCTTTTCCTTCACTCTTCGCCAAACAAATAAGCACTCCTAGTTGTTTGATTCCTTTACCGGTTCTACCGAACTGGGAGATTCCTTTCCGTAGTTCCATAATCGTCGCTACAAGCTGGAACAACCGTTAAACATGTTGGCTTAGACACACACAAACTCTGGCCATTAGTTTATCTTCCAGAATCGAAACAGTTAAACATTACTCAACTTTTCTGGAAAAAATATACGACGCAAAAAACGGCAAGAGTTTACAAAACACGTCCACTCGCAATCAGAGCTTGCTACGATTTTTTCCATCTGATCGCCTTCTTTACGTGCGCTTGCACAAATTAAAGAGGGACGCACAAATTTACTTTCAGAATTGTTCCAACACAAACCATCTAGCACCCAGAATGTTCCGTTCCAATATTTTGTTTTGTTTTCCAAATTTTGCTCAGGTTTATCTTTATTAGGGTGGTTCATAATATCAATCTAGCTTCACCCCACTCATTCGATTTCTCACCATGTTCTGACGCCTCTCCTGAAATTAGAGCTCATTCGGTTGCGAATTCGTACTGTTCCTTGGAAGTCTCTGAGCCGCCCTTCTTGCCGAAGACTACTTTTCGCTTGAACGTTATGTTAACTAGGCAATCACTTTCGAAATGATCCATAACTTTTAAGGCAACAATGATTTCCTACTGTATGACATAGCAGTCGTGGGTTAAAACCAAAATATATTTTTCGTGTCAATGAAATCCTAGTTTATCTGTACTTATCACTGCAATGCTAGCCTTTGTACGCCTTGCAAAAATTGGAGCCATCCTTCATAGTCCCTGACCCCATTCCCCCAGAAAATAGGCCGATAAATAGTCGAACCGTTTTCCATTCAATCGCCTGTCCTTTTGACGTTTCTCAGCGTTGGGCCTTTTGTCCATTTGACATGTTGTCTTCCTTCTCTTTATTTGACCATTTGTCTATTCAAACTTCGTCCTTTTCCCCTTTCGACTTTTTTTTCATTCAATCTTTTGACCTTTTGTCTTTCGATCTTTTGTCAAACAATCGAAAGTATCAATAGTTCCGTCAGAATGTGGCAGTCTTAAACATGGCAACAAAGAGATGACTTAACAGCCAACGCCCATCTGATTTTCACGACAGTAATTAGGTTCTGCCAGAAAAACCTGATCGGCTGCAATCTAGCTCTGTGAAACAGCGTTTACAAAAGTCTTGTTTTATTTGGTCAGGATTGTTCTGTTTAAATATTAACGAAAATGAACATCGATAAATGCCGTTAGATCTTTATGAAACTATGTGCGAGAATAATTTTATTCAAAAGATTTAAAGGCCGTTCACACCAAAATCCGGACACACAAAAATATTTTAGAAAAACAACAGCATGTTTTTGATTCATATTATTTATTTCATTGTATAGATAAATGTGATACTCAACACAACTGCGTATACATTTATATGGCTTTATTTCCATAAGCTGTTGCGCGCACGTTCTTATTCACTCCTTTCATAAATCTTTGCACGGTGTCCTTGTCAATTTTCGTTGAAGCAGTAAGCCACTTAGAACGAAATTCTTTGATCGTTGATACCTCTCAACCAAGCTTTTTGAGGTTTCCCTTGACCATTGACCAGTATGTTTCAATCGGGCGGAGCTGTGGACGATTTGGTGGATTACAATCCTTGGGAACGCAAATAACGTTATTTTTCTTATGCTTAGTATGCCAAGTGATTGTATCTTTAGCGTAATGACAGCTGGTCAAATCTGGCCAGAACAAGGATTGAGTCGCATGTTTTCTCAGGAAAGATAAGAGCCGCTTTTTGAGGCATTCTCGCTGGTTAATCTCAGCGTTTACGGTATCTGTGGTTACGAAAATCTGAGAGTTTAGTCCAAAGGAACATATTGCTTGCCAGACCAGATACTTTTCAGGGAATTTGATTTTATACTTCCGTTTCAGATGTTCAGCGGCTTCTTTCCGGCTAGTAGCAGTGTAAAATTCCGTTCCCGAGAGATATTTGAATTTTTAGAAGCAGTATGTTTCGTCATCCATGACAACACAAAGGAAGTTTATGAGAAGTTGTTCATAAAGCTTTCTGGACCGTGTAATTATATCAACTTTAACGAACACTTTGTTGTCTCCTGATTTGCATTCCGTAGGTTTCAAAGCATTAATTTGCTGTTCTACTTTTTCAACTTTACTTCTGGTCAAATCAACCGCTTCTTTCTGAAACACCAGTTTTATTGATCGACACAGGGAAATTTATGAAGGTAGATTGTTATTCCAAATGATTTCCTTGACCCCTGAATTTGTTTTGTGGATGGTCAATCTAAGAAGGACCATCGACAATGCGAAGATATGGGACTCGCTGTATTCTCCAATACCACCTTCCTCAGTATCAACCTTATGAACAAATGGTTGCTTATAACGAGCATGATTCGAACTACCATTGTATCCCCATTGTACCATCAAGGGAATGTCATCATTTAAAGTATAATAAAGACTGTGTTCGATGAAATTTGGACACACAAAATAGGTCACCAAAAATTTTCCTTGAGCCCGCTTCCTTTCAAACTTTCTGGAAATAAAGTACTACTAAATGGTTAAGTTTTGAAAACATTGGTTTATTGAACCTCTTCTCCCAACCCAAATGCCCGCACCTTTGCCTTCTCCCCTTTCATCAAATTTTGGGCAATGATAGGACCGACTTGCTTACTTACTTTTAACCACACTTTCTTTAGTTCAAGTTCATTTTCTATCAGTTTTGGAGTTTTAACGAGCTTTGCCTTCATGATTGCCCAAAATTTTTCAATTGGTCGAAGTTCCGGAGTGATTGGAGGGTTGACGTCTTTTGGTACAAAAACTACATTATTATCTTTGTACCAGTCTAAGACGGGCCGGGCATAGTGGCAAGATGCCAAATCCGGCCAAAACAGTATCGGGCCATCGTGAGATCTCAAGAAGGGCAGAAGTCATTTTTGGAGGCATTCGTCCTTGTAGATTTGTCCGTTGACGGTCCCAGAGGTGATGAAGGGCTGACTCATTTTGCCACATCCGCAGATCGCTTGCCAGACAAGGAATTTTTTGGCGAATTTCGACAGTTTCTTCTTCCGTACACTCTCCGGAACGGCCAACTTAGAGGTGGCGACGTAGTGTTCCTGTCCTGGCATTTGTTTGGTGTCGGCTTTAATGTAGGTCTCATCGTCCATCACAATGCAGAACGGTTTTGTGAGCCACTCCCTGTACAGTTTTCTTGCACGAGTTTTGGCCACCGAGTTCTGTTTATCGCTCCGGTTCGGTGCCTTCTGGACCTTGTACACATGTAATCCAGAACGTTTCATTGTTTTCTGCATAAAACAAACTGAAAATTTCGCCTTTTTCGCAACATCCCTGATCGAAATGTTGGGATAACGCTTAAATTGGTTCAATACCATCCTGGCCTTCTCCGGATTTGATGTGCCACGTTTTTTGCCACTACCATTTTTCCGCTTGGTTGTCTTACGGTCCTTGAGCGTTTTGATCACATGAGATACGGTTGAATGTGCGATTCCGAGCTGTTTCCGATCCATCGATGAGAAGCGTTTGGGTTTTCGAAGTGAGTGCCCAAAATTTGTAGGCGCACTATTTCTTCATTCGATGCCATCACTGAAATCACTCGACCAATTTTCACGAAACTCATTACACAATTGACACAACACAATGAAATACATTCAGTTAAAATTCCAATAATTTTTACCCACACGCTAAAAAGTTACGAACAATTGCGTGTGTCCAAATTTCATCGAATACAGTCTTTAAATCCTCGAGTTAAGGCCCAAGCTTTCCTATAGTCGCTGAATAGTGTGATCAATCAAGTTCTGTATTGAAACCTGAACAACAGACTGCGAGCATGAGATGGATCGGAAGACAACTGGGAATCACCCATACAACTGTGTCTCAGATGGTAAAATCGTTTAAGGAGTCCCAGACGACCGAGCGGCGGGCTGGAAGTGGAAGAAAATCGAAGACAGCTGACCCTGTGAAGGCCCAAAAGGTGTTGAATTATTTCAAGTGTAATCCAAACCTTTCGATTCGCGATGCGGCTCTAAAGGCAAAGTGTTCCGCCTGGTTCGTTCAGCAAACCATGAAACGAGCTGGGCTTCGCATATTCAAGGTCCGCAAGGCACCGAACCGGCGTGATCAACAAAACACGGTGGCCAAATCCCGCGCAAGGAAGCTGTATCGAGAGTGGTTAACGAAATCGATGTGTGTGGTTATGGATGACGAAACCTACATCAAGGCAGACGCAAACCAGATACCGGGCCTGGAGTTCTACGTTGCCAAATCACGGTTTGATGTTCCGGAAGACATAAGGAAGAAGAAAGTAGACAAATTCGCCAAAAAATACTTGCTACTGAGTAAACCGTACATCACAACGGGTTCCATCAACAGCGAAATTTGCCGCACCGAGTGCCTCCAGAAGCGTCTGTTGCCCTTCCTGCGGGGTCACGAGGGGGGGAAATTTTTTTGGGGGGGCGGTGTTTTTTTACCAAAAACCCCAACCCCCAAATTTAAGAGGGGTGGGGCGGGGGGGGGGGTTTTGGGGGGATAAAAAAGAAAAAGGTAGAAAAAGTTCGGGGTGGGTAAAAAAGAGGGGGGGGGGGAGAAAGAAAAGAAGGAGGGGAAAGAAAAAAAAAAAAGAGGGATTGTTGGGTGGTGGGGAGGGGAGGAGGGAGATATGTTTATTTATTTTTTTTTAAAAAAAAAAAAAAAAATAGTGTAATTTTTTTTAGTGGGGATCCCAAGTAACAATTTTAGTTTTATTCCAGCCGTATAGCCGCCTCCCGGCTTTGTTGATAAAACTACATTCAAAACTGTTTTGTCTACCAACACCTCCTCCATGCTTCTTTAAAGCCGAAATTTGTACAAAATGGCCCACTCTATAGACGGTTGTGAAAACAAGTTAATGAAACCTTTATAAGAACATAAAGATTTTGAAAATGTTCTTGTGAAAGATGTTATGACCACTTGAGAACCTTCATAAAACCTTTTGGCTGCCATTAAAACCAGAATGCGGCCAAATGGCCACATCTGTCAAACTTCTCTGTAAAATCGAGGTTGGTTTTTGTTGTTCTGCTTTGTTCGATTCTTTGCTCTTCTGATTCATTTAGCAGTAAAAAAAAGGTCTAGTGTTGTGGGAAATTGTTTGATAGCAAAATATCCAAAACAAATGTTGTTTTTTACAGCGCATTATGCTCCAAATATGTGCGCAATTATATTTATGGTGAATATTGGCACGATAAGAGCAGAAAATTAATGCGCCTCGGAAATTATGGGAATTTACAACAACATAAATCAAATTAAAACAAATATATTCGATAAATTAATCATGAATTTCTTGAAAAGAGCATGGAATTGGATGAGATTATCTAAAAGAATGCCGAAATTAGTCTCCGATCTACTGTTTATTTGCATACCATTGAAAATTTGATGCATTTATTTTTCCACATTTCATTTATTTCTTATATTGCAATATGGCGATTGGAAAAAAAAATCACAGTTTTGCCATTAAGCCAATTTATATTCGCAATGACTATTATAAAACTATTTTGTATTATGGTGACTTCTTTCGATGCCAATTTGCCGTTTAATGCATTTACTGGAGGCAAAATGGTTTTAAAATGCTTTTTCAACTGACCATAATAAGATAAGATCAATGAGTCCTAAAACGGCATTTCAATACAGCATTTTTCAAGTTCATAAAGTCGAAATAAAACCTTTGATAGGAGTAAATGGCATTTGAGAAACAAGGTTTTAAGATTGTTGTAAACAAACTGTGTGGGTTCTCATAAACCTGACCTGACTATGAAACCTATTGGCTCCTCTTGGTGCCATAATAAAACCAAATTGATTTCAAGTGGCTTTCATAAAACTTTAATAAAATTTAATAAAGCAGGATGGTGTTAGAAATGTTACTTGGGATCTTACTGATCGACAACAAATAGTCAGATTTAAAGGCAAGACTTCAAATCCTATTCCCTCTTTTGCTTATACTAAAGACTGGACTCGGAAAAAATGAGACACACAAAAATGATCACCAAAAATTCATTTTAAATCGGGTACTTCTCTTATTTTTGGGGGTTTAAAAAATACACGGTTTTTTATTAATTTTAATATTTTTTTTTTTTTTTGGGGGGGGGGGGGGTGTTTTTTTTTTTTGGTTTTGGGTTGGGGGTTTTTTTTTTTTTTTTTTTATCCGCGGGGGGGGGGGGGGGTTTTTGTTTTTTTGTTTGTTGTTTTTTTTGGGGGGGGGGGGGGGGGGGGGTGGGGGTTTTTTGTTTTTGGGTGTTTGGGGGGGGGGGGGCCCGGCGGTTATATCGGGGGGGGGGGGGCGGGGGGGGGCGGGCGGGGGTTTGTGTCACGCAACCGGGAGACGTCCTCGACCAATGACCGTGCGAGATCCGGTCGGCCGCGTTCAGCGAGGACGCCACGGGTCATCAAGATCGTGAGGGAGCGAATTCGGCGCAAAAAGAACCGCTCAATCCGGAAAACGGCTGCAGATCTCAACGTTTCCATTGGAACCGCTCACACCATACTCACCAAGGACCTTGGTTTCAGGCCTTACAAAAAACGTAAGGTCCATGGCGTTTCGGAGGCTACCAGCAAAAAGCGGTTGGATCGAGCTAAGAGGATCCTCTCTCGGCTCGCTGGTCAGGAGTTTGTTTTTTCGGACGAGAAACTGTTCGTGCTGCAGCAGCCGCACAATGTGCAAAATGACCGGGTGTGGGCGCCATCGAGGGACAGCATTCCTGAATCCAATATAAACATCCCTCGGTTCCAAAGTGCCGCGTCGGTGATGGTTTGGGGGGCAGTATGCAAACGTGGTAAGCTACCCTTGGTGTTTATTGAAAAAAACGTCAAAATCAACGCGGCGTACTACAAAACTGAGGTTTTGGAAAAAGTTGTTGCCCCCAGTCTCCGAAGCCTCTACGGCGATGAGCACTACGTGTTCCAGCAGGACGGTGCACCAGCCCATACGGCAAATGTGGTTCAAGCCTGGTGTCGGGACAATTTAACCGACTTTCTGGACAAAACTTTGTGGCCTCCCAGCTCTCCGGACTTGAATCCTCTCGACTTTTTTGTTTGGTCCTATATGATGGCGAAGCTGAACGAATACAAGGTCAGCACTTTGGATCATTTCAAGACGGTAATTCTCAAAATCTGGGACGAAATGCCCATGCAGTCCGTGCGTGCCGCCTGCGACGCGTTCGAGAAACGTTTGAAGCTCGTTAAAGAGTACAAAGGGGGGGTCATTCCAAGAGAAATGTTGTAAACGTTCCTTGTAAACATAGCTTTCAATAACATAAATCCAAAAAATAAAAAAAACATGTTTTCATTTTTTTAACAAATTTTGAAAGTGTATCCGAACTTATTGAACACCGTGTATATATCAGCTATGTTTTGGCATAATTCATTTAATGAACTTCCTCCCCCAAGCTGAATGCTCGTACATTTCTCTTAACACTGCTCATGAGATCATGGGCGATGCTTTTTCCATCTTCCTTCCCCATTTTTCCCAGTTTTTCTTCAAAGCTTCATCGGTTTTGAATGTTTTTCCGCTTTTCTTCAACTTCTTTTTCATTATCGCCCAAAACTTTTCGATCGGAAAAAGTTCGGGTGTATTTGGCGGGTTCGCCTCCTTCGGGACCACATTAACGCCCTTCGTTTCGTACCAATCCATTACAGGCTTGGCGTAATGGCACGAAGCGAGATCCGGCCAGAACAGCGTTGGACCACGGTGAGAGCGGAGGAAGGGCAGCAAGCGCTTCTGCAAGCATTCTTCTCAATAAATCTGCATGCTTATGGTGCCAGTTGTAACCGCCCGTACTCGCAGATCGCCTGCCACAACAGGTACTTCTTCACGAATTTGTCCATCTTTCTCTTCCGGAACTTTTCCGGAACCTCCATGCGGGACGTACCGACAAAAAACTCGAGGCCGGGGATTTGCTTGGTGTCCGCCTTGATATATGTCTCGTCGTCCATGACGAGACAGCCTGGCTTGGCCAGCCACTCACGGTACAGCTTCCGCGCACGCAATTTGGCCACCGTGTTTTGCTTGTCAGTCCGGTTTGGCGCCTGTCTGACCTTAAAACACGTAGCCCAGCCCGCTTCATGGTCTGCTCGACGAACCACTTCGACGAATTGACCTTTTTGGCCACGTCTCGGGTGGAAAGGTTCGGGTTATTCTTAAAATACTGCCTTATCTTCCGCGCCTTCTCTGGGTATTCCGTTTCCGGTTTTCGGCCGCTTCCAGCGCGCCGCTCGATGGTCTTCGTCTCCTGGAACATCTTCACAACGCGGGACATGGTGGAATTGTGGATTTCAATCCTTTTGCCGATCCATCTGTGCGACTGACCAGGATTATCGATCTCCGCGCCCAAGATTTGCTGGCGTAGCTCTTCTTGTTTCGAATGCATCTTGAAAACTACTTGACGGAAATTTTGCACACATAATCATAACACTCTAAACTAGTATTACCCAAAATTTCATTAATTTTTACCCACGCGATAAAAAGTTACACTCAAAATAAAGTGTCGCATTTTCTCCGAGTCCAATCTTTATTTGTAGATATTTTCCTCATTTGAAAAACGTAAAAATTCTTATTTATACCGACGATTTAAAGATATTTTTAGAAATAAAAAAAGGAAGATATAAGACTATTCAAAAACGACGTACTCTATTTTTATAATTGGTGAAAAAAAGCCTTTTGAAGCTAAACGTCCAGAAATGTAAATCAATATCATTTAGTAGAAAGCAGAATACACTAGACTGTAAAATCTCTCTAAGAAATCAGGCAGTTGAAAAGTGCGGAAGAATTAAGAACTTGGGTGTTATTTTAGATATGAAATTAATATTTATTGACCACTATAACATTATAATCAGCAAAGCAAGGAGCATGCTAAGATTAATAAAACGATTTAGTTACAGCTTTCATGACCCATACCCCAAGTTGCACACTACGGTGATTATTAGTTGTAGTAACTTGATAGAAACATTTATGTTTTCTCAACTGAATGGCAACAAGTGTGCTGCTAGGGACACCATAAAAACATTATACGTTGCATATGTGAGGTCAATACTTGAGTATTGTAGCGTAGTACGGTCACCTTTTTCAGTCACGCACGAACAACGAATAGAATCAGTTCAAAAGCAATTTATACTGTTTGAACTTCGAAACTTAGGTTGGACAAGATTTTCTTTACCACCTTATAAAGCTCGTTGTATGCTCATCAGCATCCAAACATTGAAAGAACGTCAAGAATTGGCAACGGTCTCAAGTCGACAACTACGAAATCGAAATGTTTTTACTACCATCGTACAAATTATGCTAAATTTGGGCCTTTAAATCGGATGATGGTAACATAAAATAGGCATTGCGAAAACGTTGACTTTTCAACGACAAAATATAAATTGAAGCAATACTTTAATGATATTTGAGCTGCTCATAAATGAACTAAAATATAAGCCAAACACCGTTACAAATACAATTATATAGATTTAAGTCACAAAACATGTAAAAATAACTGTAACTAAAGGTCTACACGCGATTGACGTCAAATAAATAATTAAATAAATAAGAAAACCATCGAGGCCAGTTCTGGCTCGAGCAGCAAGGTGTTCCGTAGATGACGTAAAACTTCAATACCTTGCTTGTCGGAAAAGCTGCGTAAAGCTTGTTGACTCGTTCTCATTTGCTAAGATATCGCTTGATGTGGCAATTTGTGTTATATTGTTTTTGGTGATCAGAAGTCGGTTTTACCGTCCTAATGGATTCTTTAGAAAGTGATGACTTTTGTTAGAAAAACCTGCAGTTCTGAAATCACCCGGCTTTTCCTATTTGGAGAAAATTCTTGTTTAGATAACAATGTATTTTTGGCCGATTCATAAGGACTACACGATAAAGGTTCGTCATATTGACACAGATTTCAATAATTCACATCCAATTCAGAATCATATGAACCTACTCCATGCAATATGAGCAAAGTTCACCCTTTTATGACAATTTTCTGAGCGGCTAAGATGATCTCATCTTTAACAATGTTTTCATTATTTTGCTGCGTCTGAAAAAAAAGAATCACTATCCTTTTGCGTTTGCTTAAAAACATCGCCTCATTTGTATTTCTCAGGGTCTATCTAAAAAAAAATTCTAACAAAATAGATATTTTCAAGCTCAAACGGAAATAGCTCCTTCAATAGATTATTAACCTACTGCAAACACAATTTGTGTTACTTCATCAATGTCTGATAACTAAAATTTCTGAAATGGCATTGAAAATCTGATGACCCTAATCTCAACCAGAAACATTGGCATCACTTCCTCCGTTCGACCGTCCGAATGAGAAATTGGGCTGTCGGACGATTCGAAGTATTGCCGAAAAAAAAAAAAACAAAATGCAAAACGCAGATCCTGGCCGCGTGATGCGTCGTACTTTCGCACAGGCGGACGTACAGTTTTTTTTCCCCCCCGTCCGCTCGTTCTTATTTTTCCTTTAATTTTTCCGCACAGCCCTCGAGGGATACTTTCTACCGAAAACGTGTGCCCGATCTGTTCCGTGCCGTTCATACCGTCGTCCTGCTGTATGCTCAAGTCAAATTGGATCTCGTTCGTACAGAGCACAACGTTTGGAACCAGCCCGGGTGTGTGCGGGTGTGCGTGGGCTGTATTCAACCCGCCACCCACCACCCACTCATGTCGGAATTTAGAAAAATCTGGTCCTTTATGCCGTCTGCAAAACGAAAGATATACTTTTTCCTGCGTTCATTTATTGATCTTGGTGCTGCCACCGCCGGTTGCTTCATAGGCCTACAGAAACCCAGTGCCGAAGAACGCCAGCATCGAGATCGAATTGATTGGAACTGGATGGCGGGAAAGAAAACACACGTTGGGATTCATTTTTTTGCGTCACTTGATTGAGTGGCAAGGAAGATAGAGCCAAAAAGGTAAATATGGTGCTTCGTTGCAATCTGCGCTATCCTCAGAGTCCGAGACTTATATGTGTGCATCATCAACTTTTGATTTTGGTTGGAGCAAAACAAAAAAAAAAAAGTACAGGAATGCATCTATTGTTTGCCCCAAAGGACTCGTAACCGAGTCTGCATTGCAATGCCATTGCATTGGTGCGCGACTTGAAGAAACGCTGGAAAACCGATAGTTAATCGGATTGACGGACGTCTTTTTTGTTTTCATCAATTTTGTACAGGTTTCGCTTGAGATTTGAACAAGTCATTCTGGTTTTTATGGAATTGAAAAATGGCGGAAAATATTTCAAACCTCAGAAAATATCACGTTTCAACTTCGAAGAAAAGACGCACTCTTTGCACAGCAGCTAATTCCAATCTCCAGCACACCGACACACGCACAAACAATGCCACCGAACCATGACACCGGGCATGACATGTTTGCTTTACGTACGCCGCGAAACCACAGTCACGTATCCTGCTCGGGGGATTCTCTCCGGTGCATCCTTTCACGCAAAATAAATGTACGCATGAGAAGAAACAAATTGCATTCGAGTGTGTTGTCGCAGTTGGACCATTCGTCTCTGCGGTGAACCATTGTGCTGCACCTTGCGTAGTAGTTTTTCCCGTAGCGCTATAATGGGTATCACCTCGCGCGACATCAACGGAACGGCCCTAACAAGCCTCACAGACAGTGGAGAACGCGAAGCGGTTCCGACCACGGAGCGTCGTTGTCCGGTTGGTGGTGTCTTCAGCAAAACCCGTGTAGTTATCAACAAACGGAAACTGTCTGGGACTGTTCCAAAAAAGCGCTTCTCGCTGGCTATGTGTGCGTATGTCGTTTTTACCTCTACGTTGGAAGCCTGCAGCTTTCCAACCTGACCCGGAATAAAGAAAAATGTCCAAAATAATAATTCCCGGAAAACATGGCACAAATGAAAAATGTGTTGTCCCCGGTATCTCGATTTCTTTTGGCAGATGTTGGTACGCTTCCGCTCGAATGCGTTCTATGTGTCCTTGTGGTTTTGAACAGAGTTGTAGTTTGAATTCTCATAAATGCACAAACCGGAAGGATGACTTCAACCATCTCTCTACTCCGCCGTTGCTTAAACAAGTTAACGTTATCCAAAACTATAACAATTAGCCTAGATTCAACCCTGTCCGGCAGTCCCACGGTCTGATCCGGACAAAAGTTATAGGAAAGCTCATGACCCCGCGAAACCTAGGCAATAATGTATTGTCTCATTGCTTCCACATCTCCTCAAAAGCACCCGCGAGCTTGTTTCTCCATTCCGCGGGCGTTCAAAATATTTCAAAATCGTTCCAACGTCTCCTACTCCAGGATGAAGTTAGCTGCATATCGTAACTTGGCAACCATCATCGAAAGGTACGTCTATGTTTCGCGAAAAGCGAACCGTGTCCTGCCATTCCGTACCAGAACCAGAACCAGCACCAGGTATGAAATATATATTTCCGATAAATCGAATCGACTTTGTTCGTTGTTCCATCTAACGAACGCCGTCGACCATGCGTTTCTATTTTGCTCCTTTTGTCGTCAGGATGCAAACAATTTTTTGTTTGTTTAATTATTCCTTTTCATCTGTGGCGCTGCTAGGTCTGTTGCTGCCCCTCGAACGGAATGGGAACACGGAAAGAGCTAGTTCCAGCTGAAATATTGTACCGAAAACGTCTTGCCTCCCACTCGTTCGGTTGGTCGTCAGGCAGAGTTCATGCGGGTAGTTTGAAAAAAATAAATGAATTTCATACCTAGAACCTGCGGGGTCTTCGATGAGTGCGGAGGAGCTACATATCGGACTAATTTTGGTTTCGTATTGTTTCGTGGTTCTTCGGCTGTAAATTTAAATACAACACTAGCATCATAAATCGTTTCCTCGTTTCCTGATTTCAGCTTTGGTAATATTTTTAAACATTAAAAAATATTATTTCGACTTGTTATATCCGAATGCTTGATCTTTTCTTTTAATTTAATCCATTAGGTATTGCACAGTGCCCTCGACCACTTGATTGGAAGCTTTTTCCCACTTCTCTGCGAATTCTTTCTCATTATTGGTATTGCCTTTCGATTTTCCAAGATTTCGCTTCACGATTGCCCAATATCTTTCGATCGATCGAAGTTCTAAGCTGTTTGAAGGATTGCAGCTCTTTGGCACAATGTTGATGTTGTTTTCCGCATACCATTCCTGTGCCACCTTTCCATAATGACATGACGCCAAATGATGATGATGATGATATTGATATACCACTCATTGTAGCACGGAAGCTACATTTGATGGCAGTGGGCTCTCCTCTCTATTATATTTGATCAAGTTTCACAACCTCTGCTTTCCCTACAACGAATACAAACGCCTAAGGAGTGTATCGAATGTAAGCTATCCACATTCATTTGCGTTGTACGCATGTATTTGTGATGGTTTTTTATGCTCTGAACACTGCATGCTGTGCGTTTTACTGTCAGCTTTCTTTTGTTTACTTGTTTGTGCGGTTCAAATTCTGCGTTTTCAAAATTTCGCGTATTGAAAAGGAAGTGAAAATTAAGGTTCTACACACATGGCTAAGTGAGAAGGGTATTACTATGCGAGTGTTAAAATCATCATCAATAAGTTTGGGGAACACTATTCTTTGGATGAGCTACCAGGAAGAGGCAGAAAACCCGGTTCTTCCAACCCGAAACTGGAGCAGAAAGTGGTATCTCTAATCATGAAGAACAAATCAATGTCAATACGTGATTTGGCCAAAAAAGCAGGAACGAGTGTCGGAATGATCCAGCGTATCAAGAGGCGAAACCACCTGAAGACCTACAAGAGCAGCAACAAGGGCCCGGAAATTGTATTGGCGTCTTTTGCAGCGTCCGGATGCATGCGTTTTGATGGACGATGATACCTATGTAAAGGAGGACTCAAAAACCCTTCCAGGTCCACAATACTTTACTGCCGTCGTTGGGGAGGATGTGAGCGATGCGGACAGGTCGATTCAAGTGGAGAAATTCGGTCGAAAGGTACTGGTATGGCAAGCAATCTGTTCCTGTGGTTTGAAGTCAACGATTTTTTACACTACCGGAACTATAAATGCGGAAATCTATCGATCTGAGTGTCTCCAGAAGAGATTGTTGCCTTTATATAAGAAGCATAGTACACCTCCACTGTTTTGGCCGGATTTAGCGTCGGCTCACTATGCCAAAACCACTCTCAATTGGCTTGCGGAAAAGGGTATAGATTTCGTTGAGAAAAATATCAATCCACCAAATTGCCCTCAGCTTCGACCCATCGAACGTTACTGGGCAATCGTGAAGAGAGTCTTCAAGAAGACTGGTAAGACAGCTGGGAACATGCAGGAGTTCAAAAAAAGTTGGGCTCAAGCGTCCAAAAAATGCGATGCAACACTTGTCCGGAACTTGATGAAGAGCATTCGATCCAAAGTTCGAAAATTCGTGAAGGAATAACTTAAATTTCATCCGGTCTTCATTATGTTCAAGTTTAACCTCGTACAATAAAGGATCAATTTTTTGTATGAATAAAATATCGGTATTCAACATAATTTGAAAGAAAGTTTGTGGATAGCTTATTTTCGATACACTCCTTAAGTCGTGTGCATTTTCAACGCCAGCTGAGTGGAGTTCAACAGTGACTAAAATCACACCATAAACCCTTTCGGAGCTATGTTTATCAACAACGCAAGGAAGTAGGCTTACCATCGTCTATCGGCTTTAATAGCGACACCGCTGGCACTCAACGGGAAATTTGCGATCTGTTCTCGGTTAAATTTGTAAGTGTGTTTGAAGACGAGAGACTTCTCGTTTATTCCATTTACGCTGCCGCCAGCGATGTTCCCTTAGCTGATCAAAAACTCAACCTCGTTGATGTAGATTTTGAAACGATCTCGAACGCGGCATCATTTCGTAAAATATCATTTAAGCCTGGACCTGATGGTGTTCCGTCAGTTTTTCTGAAACAGAATGTGGCCTATCTAGTGGATCCCCTTGATCTTATATTCCATCTGTCCCTCTCTACAGTGCGCGAAATAATTATAGCGTACAGTATAAAATGTCGTATAGTTTTCAAATGATTAACCATATCAAAACATAATAAGCAATTTTGTTAACACTATGACGGAAACTCATGAATAAAAAGATCTGTTGACATCTTGCGTTATTTATTGAATTCATATATATTTATTTACATAAAACTCATAGGAAATAAATATACCGTACACAACAAAAAATATTTTCTTTTCACTGAAACTAAACTTGAAAATAAAAATTAATATTTTGTTTGTCCACCTGTTGCTCTTATGACATCTGCTAGACGCTGCGGCATAGAGCTGACTAAGGACTGCAGGACTTTCACGTCGATTTTTGCCCATTCTTCTTAAATTCCGAATTTTGAGCTGTACTGGGGAATCAAACTGCCGACCGTTTGCATAGACATGTTGGGACAAGATACCCCAAAGATATTCTATTGGGTTTAATTCAGTGTTTATAACCGGCCATTCCAGAATCTTAATGTTTCGCGACTCGAGAAATGAGTTTGTCTGTTTCGAAGAGTGTATCGCCGCGTTGTCTTGCTGGTAGATCCAAGATTCACCCCGCAAACTATACCCAAAATCAATCATGATATTCTCTATAAGCTCTATATACTTCTCCGAAGTCATTTTATGCGAAACGAAGGAGATAGGAGTCTTACCGTGCTGTCCAAATGCAGCCCATACCATGAGTGACCCACCTTGAAAAATTCTGGAATGACGCGTCTCAGTTTTTCTGCGAGTATCCCTCCAATACATCTGACAACCATCTGGGCTATCCAAAGTGAACTTTTTTTCATCTATGGCGAAAAATTGAGAAAAATTCGTTGAAGGCGATATGTCGGTCATAAATATCACCTTCCATAGCGCCCACCTTTGCAAGCGAGTCCGCTTTCTCATTGCCCGGAATTGAACAATGAGAAGGTGATGATAAAATAACGCGAAGATAAAGCACTTAGCAGCTCCTGTATTTTCATGAGAAAATACGAGGAGTGCTTTACGGACCTCAAGGAGCGAATAGCCTCTATAATCTAATCTAATCTAATCTCACACTAACGCAGCCAATTCTTGAAAGCATCCTGGAAAATGACGTCTTCTGGAATGCATCATTTTTCTTGTCATCGGCCAGGTCAACTGCGTAGTGTGTGCCGCAGAGAGGATACCAAGAAATAGAGCGATTCCAGAAAGAGTATCTGAAATCGCTCTACCACTTCGAATCAAGGGAAGGAAGAAAGCGTGGACCTCCCATACCAAACGCCTCCATATAGAGTTAAATAATGTGATAATTTGTATTTTATCGTTGGGAGCATAGATGCTAGAAAGATTAGTTTATGCTCCTTTTGCCTGTGGGTGGACTTTTGGCATTTGAACCAAAAGTCTGGCAATAATTTGCCAAGGTTATAGCGCCTTATCTCGCTCATCAAGGTTCGAATAGCCTCTATAGAACTGAAACTATCCGTGAAAATGAAATACTTATCCGGTGTGAGTGAGGCAACGATTTCTAGCGTAAAGTGTATTGCCGCCAATTCAGCGACATATACGGAACAAGGACCTTGAAGTTTACGGTTGGCGCTATGAAATTCATTGTATATATCAAAGCCAACGGAATCCTCTATCAAAGACCCGTCAGTGAAAAACGTCTTAGCGGAATCAACTTGGCCAAACTTTGCAGTAAATATAACAAGAGCAATCATAGGACGATGATGCTCTGTGATTCCATGAAGCTCCTGCTTCAAGGATAAATCAAAATGAACCGAACTGCCGAAGTCGGAGAAGCAAACACGACTGGGAATATTCGGCGAAGGGCTGACATCCTGTGTTATGTACAAATGGTACAAAGTCATGAAGCGAGTTTGAGTATTCATCTCGAGAAGCTTTTCAAAGTTTTCGATCACCTGGGGATTCATAACTTAACACCTGGTGAGGAACCGGAGAGACAATTCTGTAAACCGATCCGAGAGTGGCAACATGCCAGCCAGCACTTCAAGACTCATGGTATGAGTCGAGTGCATGCAACCTAACGCGATACGGAGACACCGATACTGGATACGTTCCAGTTTGATAATGTCTGACCGAGCCGCTGACTGAAAGCAAAAACGACCGTATTCTATAACCGACAAAATCGTTGTCCGGTACAACGTTAGAAGATCTTGGGGATGTGTTCCCCACCAGGTCCCGGTAATTGTGTAGAGAAAGTTGATCCTTTGCTGGCATTTTCGCTTCAGATACTCGATGTGGGATCGCCAGGTGCACTTGGAATCGAACCAGACCCCAAGATATTTAAATGACATGGAATGAGGTATGGGTGTACCCCAAATTTGAAGCCTTGGTTGTGCTGGGTTATGCTTCCTAGAAAAAACCACCAACTCAGTTATCTCTGTAGAGAATTCGATACCCAGCTCTAGAGCCCAAGTAGACAAATTGTCTAAGGTATCCTGTAAGGGTCATTGTAGATCCACCCCATTGGGTCCCATGACAGAGACTACGCCATCATCTCGTTTATTTAAGATACTCGTGCTGTCTATATAAGGTCTGTATCCACATTAATCCGGACACCTTCAAATCATTGTAACTTTTGAAATATTGCACGTAGGAATGAAAAATTTCACTGTGGTATAGCTGGTAGTCTATGATGAAAAAGACTATGATAGATATTTACATTTCATGTTTAGTATTCAAGATGGCGACGAAAGAAAAACAAGTGCGCGAGCGAATTTTGTACGGGCGTACGGCAAATCCTGACTTGTCAATACGGGACCTTGCAAAAACATTGGATTTGCCTAAATCTACTGTTCACGATGTGCTCAAATCATTTTCGGAACGTTTGACGGTGGAGAGGCAACCGAGAAGTGACAAAAACATTGGACGCGCTGATCCTATCATGGGCCGAAAGGTGAAAAGGATATTAACGAAAAACCCAAATCTCTCCATTCGAACGGTGGCTCGAAAAATAGGGATGTCGCCTGGTTTTGTCCAAAAATTAAAACAACGTTTGGGACTTAAGTCGTATGAATTAAAAACAGTTCCAAATCGCAACGACAAACAGAACTTGGCAGCAAAATCACGGGCTCGACGTTTGTACTGCGAATATTTGACGAAGTTTTCATGCGTTGCTATGGACGATGAAACTTATGTCCTGGAGGATTTCAAGCAGCTTCCAGGGCTGGCTTTTTATTCTACTATGGCCAGAACTGCTACAGCTGAGCATTTTAGAACGAAGAAGGCATCGAAATTTGCCACGTGTTGCAAAAAGAGTAAATCTTTCGTCACTACAGGCACAATCAACAAGGAGATCTATCAGAAAGAGTGTCTGCAGAAGCGATTGCTACCCTTCATCAAAAGTCACAAAGAAAAACCGTTGTTCTGGCCCGATTTGGCATCATGCCACTATGCTAAAACTGTGATGGAGTGGTACCAAGCAAATCAAGTGAACATTGTACCAAAAACCTTCAACCCGCCAAATTGCCCAGAGCTACGACCAATCGAGAGATATTGGGCTCTGATGAAGCGGAGGCTTTCTGGAAAGAAGCAAGGAATCAAAGACATCAATCACAAAGACGGCTTCTACGATTTCTGAAGAGTCGGTACAAACCCTAATGGACGGAGCTAAGCGCAAAGTTTGAAAATTTTATGCAAATGCCGAATAACTATGTTTTGTCTTCAAGAATTGTTAAAACACATCCCATGAATCTGAAATAAACAACTACGACGGAAATATAATGCGAAATTTATGTTTTATTCATGTTTTGAGGTGTCCGGATTATTGCGGATACAGACCTTACAATGGAGACAACTTCTGTGTACAGCAGAGGCCACACCGGCCTGGGTCTGATTTCTTAGGTAAGGTAGGGGATGATTTTGAGTATCAAACGAAGAAACAATATTTGTTTCTTTTGGTGTAAAACATGATATGTAATATTTAGGCTCAACTAACAATTACTACAAGTTGTAGTTATGATAATAGAGGGCAGTAATACTCTGCGATTGACACTATTCAAAATAATCATTTTGGTTGGATTGAAAATGACTTTTTGATATTTGATGATCACTTGCGATTTCAACAAAGCTTCCCTGGTAACTCAAACTCTAATGAGTATCAAAAAACGAGTAGTCATAGAAGCATATTGAGTAGATTTCTTCATCGCCCTTGATTTTAACATCTGAAGTTGATTGATTTTAACGCTAAGTTCGAAAATTTTATGGAAATACCGAATAACTATGTTTTGTCTTCACGAATTGTTCAAACACATCCCATGAATCTGAAATAAACAACTGTAAATTTAAAATATGTTGTAATCTACGGTTCAAATTATTTTAAGTTAGAAATCAAATAGATTTTTGATTTCTTTCATTGATGAAAATAAATAGAATAAGCTGTTGATTTAAAAAACCGTCTATTTATTGGCTTTATAAAAAAAAAGTGTTCAGGCTTATTCCACTAGGGTGCAGCAGTTAGATGGCTTATTTTCAGGTTTGAGGTTTGGAGACGAGTTCACATTTGTCAACGGGCACTTGAAATCATGCCGGTTTCGGTGTATTCGTGTGATCCAAAAAATCCTACATACACTCACTACGATTCCCACAGCCACACCCAATTTTTTTCGTCCGTTTTGAAAATATTTTTCACAATTCTTCATGTTTCACGCCCGAACGTGCACAAACATGACCACTTATTTATTCTGACTTGAGAAACTGAGCGGTGGTACTGAATTGTGTTGATATCACGTTAATTTCAAACGTTTAAGACGCAAAAATAAGAGCGTGTCGTACAATTGTAAGTTATCGGCTGCAATTATGAATTTAAGCTGAAAGATTGTAATGAATATAATATAACTTTCCATGAAGCCAGTGTTTATAGCTATTTACGATATTTCAAATTGAAAATTGCATTCAACCATTATTTATGTCAATATATTTTCATAGAAATTTTAGATAACATCATAAGTAATTTTCATATATTTTTTCTGTATATAACGTTTGCATTAAAAAAATGGACTTTTTTTCTGATTGTGATAAAAAATTGTTGGAGTAGATCTTACGCTTCGGGTTGGCCCGGAAATTCTCGGTGGGATGCAGCTGGGGGACGTTGGGCGGGTTCGCCGACTTTGGTACCACATCGATATTCAGCCGCTCCATCTCCTCCAACGATCGCTTCGAGTAGTGGGCCGACGCCAGATCCGGCCACAGAACACCGCGTCTTTGATCTTATGGTATTGCTTGATGAACGTCGCAACTTCCGGCAGGCATTTCGTACTATAAATTTCCCCGTTCACGGCCTGTCCGGAGCAAAAGAAGAGCGGCTTTGACATCCCTTTCTCGCTGATTGCCAGCCACAGCAGCACCTTCTTGGGGAACTTGGTGTGTGAAATGAACTTCACCTCGGAGCTCACTTCCTTCGTGGGGGAAGTAAAATACGAAGTGCCCTGCCAGTCGTTGCCATCCAGGGTGAGATAGGTCTTGTCGTCCATCACCACCGCCACGTCGCGATTCGCCGCGGAAATCGAGTTGACCATCTTATTCAGCCGCTGCCGCTGCGTCATTGCCTGCAGCTCCGAAACCAGTGGACGTGACTTCCGCTTCCTGACATATATAGTCATGTTCGCAAGGTACTTTTTCACTGTTTGGCCGGTTGAACCGACCTCCCGGCCAAGCGCACGCAGCGATGTAGCCACCTTTCCCTCAGTCTTCCTCTTCAGCTTCCTTTGGAGCTTCTTGTCTTTCAGGGTCGTCGGCCGTCCGGAACCAGGCTTTCTTTCGATGCTCTGATTGTTGGCTAATAGTGCCAAGATGTTGTAGATGCCGGAACGGGCGTATCCGGCGTCCACAAAGTGCCGCACGATGTCCGTTTTCGACGCGGCGGGGTGCCGTTCTTTGAACGCGCATATTTCTGAACAGAGTTGCTTCACTGTTTTTGCCATCACGGTTAGAGTTCGACTGATAGAGCTGTCAAATTTTGTCTGCTGACTCATGGGTTACTATGATTGATGCTGCATGGGTCAGTGCGGGTGTAGATAAACCCAAGAAAATTCGTCAATTTTTGTCCATTTTTTTTAATGCAAACGATAATGCCGTGTAAAATTGCCTACACCGATGTCAGCGACCTTTTAAGTCTTCAGTATCATATCATACAGGCTTCTATATATTTTTCACAGCAGTAATCTTTTTTTTTAATTTAATTTTAACACGCATATATCAGATAATATTTAAATGATTAGTCATTTTAAAATTTAAATCTTACAATTTGTACGAGTATTAAGGATTACGCTCGGGAAAAATTCTTTATTTTCAAGAGCGTCTCTTTCGCTGTTCCTTATGAGACCTTGGCTGCTCAAATTCTATCAAATTTAAACGATGAATTTATGATGTATTAATGTTCAAAAGCTGACCACTTTCGTGACGCTCCAAGCATTAGATTTTCCAATGTGTACCCCATAAATATGTTGCCAAAGTATGTTATCCAACATCAAAAACGACCAGGCAGAAACAACTTTACTCAATGGAGCACGTGAAGATTCTTCTTCTTTCACAATTTGCTTATTGCTTGCTCTCAACTTAGTGTTCTAAATGCACTTCCACAGTTATTAATTGAGAGCTTTCGATGCCAGGTACCAGTTTCTCTTTAGTATGATAGTGTGGAAAAGATTAACGAAAAGTTCCTAGACCAGACCGGGAATCGAACCCAGCCACCTCCAGCATGGTATTGCTTTGTAGCTGCGCATTTACCGACAGAGCTAAGGGAGGACCCACGTGAAGATCTTACGTTCACGAGAAACAGTACGTCTTTCTCGTACTTTCACCAGCAACCGGCTTGAACGGTTATTTTCTGGTAAAATTAGAATGAAAATTGATGATTCTTCTAACCTAGCTTTATTGTCATAAGTTCGGAAGAGTGAATTTAGTTTTCTAAAGAATTACAGCAAAAGTATGTATGTATCTACAGTACCATTTAGTAGCGATTTACCAGTAGGCAACAAATCAAACAACTCTTAACCAGGTTAAAATCCTTTCTGACGGTTTCCGCAGCAGACCCATCGTCAATGTCTATTGGACAGTCCCGCTTTGCACTCTGGGATTTCCACAATTATATTCGTTTATTATATAAATAAACATCGATTGTCTACCCCAGTTCGGTCAGTTGAACGGGTTTTGCGATAAGCCCAAATGAAGTAACCACCAAGTTGAGATAATTAAGCTCTGCATTAAACTATAAATGAGCAGAGGTGGATTACTGTGGCCATACAAGCACAACCGCCGCTCACAATCGAACCACGCTGCGGTGGGTTCCCAAGCGTTTTGCCTCGACAATCTCAGGGAACGGGTGAGAACGCTAATTTTCCGATCGGTGAAAATTAGTCTGCTGTGAAAGGGGGACGCCCGGTTCCGAAAGGACCACGAACTATTTAGTGGGCTAGTTCCCTCGCGCCCGTCGGTTGTTTTGCACTTTTCAGAGCGAATCCAGGGACGAAACGTTCATAAATGTGGAAATGTGCGTTCTATGCTCGCTTTCCGAAACCATCAACATATTTGCCTTTTCTCGTCGTATCGATTGGCTGAGCTGTATCGCGAAACCATTTCGGTTCGGTTTTGTGTAATACAAACCGTGGCAAAAAGGATGGTCTTACATTTCTGTGCTTAGCTGCCTACCCCAAAATGGCAGAGGCAGAGAAATCCCGAAAACCATACCGCTACCGCACTCCATTCGTTGCCAGTGGAGGGGGAACAAGTTTTCTATAAATCAGCCTTCGCCGGAGCATCAAATATGAAAACAGAAGATTGAAATTTCTATTTGGATACTCGGGATAATAAATAAAATATTACACTTACATGCTGTAGCGTTGCAACATTCATCGGGCAAGCAAGCAGCCAATCGGTTCTACGCTCTTCGTCCCAACACAACACGGGCATATAAAAGTGGGTAGTGGGCTCTTTCACGGATGCAAATGTGACGACGTAGCTCGCCACCGACCGTTCATCGTTCACCGTGGCAAAGCAGCCGGAAAATGAATGAAAATCCTCATCCAAAGGCGGCAATGCTTTCGATGTCGAATGTCTGTGAGCCAACGACCATGGAGGTACATTTCTATTCATTGGTCGTTCTGTTTTTTCGATCCGGGGCGTCGCCGGGCGTGGGATGAGGATGCAAGTTGCTCCATTTAACCCATCAACGGCCAGGACTCGTAACTAAAGGCAAAAAGGGGGGAAGGGGGGGGGGGGGGTGCTGTACACAGTAGTGGCTACAGTAGCTTTCCTTTCAATTCCTATTCGCGCGTCGCAGCTCTCTCAGTGATATGATGCGGAATAATAACCTGAGTTCTGGTATCGGTAAACATCGTGCTCAACACTTTTATGAATAAATAAAAAATCGAAACGGTATCAATATTGATCACGTATCGAAATTCTGTAGATATAATTCATTCTACCTGAGTGATTAATTATCACAATAACCTTGTTGCATCACGACCCAAGCCAAGAACGGTCAACTTGAGCAAGTGATGAAGGAATTCATTTTCGCAGTCGCCCTCCGCTGGGTTTGTAAATCTTCCGTGCCCCGTGGTGCGGGTCCTTGGCAGATAGAGCCAACGTCAGCCATGCAACACCAGTCGAAGTAGGCGTTTGTTTTGTTCATTTGCAGCCAACCAGACGTGAGCACCAGAATGTGTTAATTATTAAATGGTTAACTCACGCTGCAGCAGATTGTTTGAATATCAAATGAACTATGATGGGGCCGTGCTACTGCTCAAATTTGTGTTCTTTTTTCTTCTGTAGAGAAATGAGCTAGGTATCACGAAGATTTTTCGATTATCGTGAGTTGTGTTCAAATAAAGACAACAGAGCAAACCAAGTTATTAACTATCGATCAGATGAGCTATCTCAAAATCATTCTAAGGCTGTGTTCCAATTGCAGAATTCAAATTGATGTTCACTTAAATTTGAATGATGTAAAATTTTCGAATAACTCTACTACTCTCGCAGACTCATTTCTGAATGATAGGCTTAGAAAAAATCGGATGATCAGCAACAGAAGGGTTTTATTTTCGAAATTTCAAGTTTAGGTGAAAATTTACCAAACGGATCATAGCCTAAGGGCATCTTCAACGGTGATCCAAATCGTGGATTGGATTTATTTTTTTTCTAGACCAAACGCAAAAACATCGCTGCAACGGTGTTGTAAATTTTGTTTTATACTGGATCTATTTTGCATCATTTTAAAACTGGTATATGTTTGGATCTATTCGTGCAGCAATTTGGAACAAGAAAAGTACCGTTCCAAAACACTACACGCTACTTGATAATACCAATTATTGAGTCAAATTTCAGCATTTACTAGACAATAATTCAATTTTATTGAGTATATTCTAAGGTTTATTTGAGAGCCGAAAAGTAACTGTGTTTGCTGCGTGTGATGCTGGTGGCGGACAGAACGTTGTGTTAATCGTCTTGGATACTGATAATTACCTCAACTTGCTCCCGGTGCTAGTGAATTGCCTTTTCGTTTCATTCCTAAATAACGAATGCTTGTCTTAGTTTTTTTTTTACAGCCACTGCATTTTCCGGAAAACGCTGACTAGATCTAAAGGCGAAGGTTCCGAGATTCCGAGTAGTATTTCAATTGCTCGGAAATGAAAAGTAATTATGTCTTCAGAGTAAACAATCGGTTTATTGATAGATTGGTCATGATAAGCACTTGCAAATAGCTCCTACAGATAAATTTTGGAGAAGCCTCTAGTTGACTCTAAAGGGTGTCCACGATGAAATTGCCACACACAAAAATGATTCGCAAAATTCGAGTTCTCACCCGATTGCCAACAAAATCACAGGGAAAGAAAAAAAAAAAATAAAACTTATTTTAACATTTTCCTCTTTTTTTTTTTACCGTCCATACGCAAATGCCCGCACCTTGGCCTTAACCCCGGCCATAAGATTCTGCACAACCTGTGAATCAACCGTTTTTTGCATGTAAACCCATACTTTCTTCAGTTCCTCGACTGTCTTCACTACCTTAGGTCGTTTATGAAGGTGCTGCTTCATAATCGCCCAGTACTTCTCGATGGGGCGGAGCTCCGGAGTGTTGGGAGGGTTGAACATTTTCGGCACGAAATTGACCTTATTGTCCGCATACCACTTCAGTACGTCCTTGGAGTAGTGGCATGAGGCCAAATCCGGCCAGAAGATTGTTGGGACGTTGTGGGCCTTCAGGAGAGGAAGCAGCCGCTTCTGGAGGCACTCTTTTATGTACACCTGTCCGTTCATCGTGTCCTGGGTCACGAAAGGTGCACTCCACTTCCCGCACGTGCAGATGGCTTGCCAAACCAGGAATTTCTTCGCAAATTTGGACATCTTCTGAGTGCGGACATGCTCCGGAACGCTGAACTTATCCTTGGCCGTGAAAAACAGGTTGCCGGGGATCTGTTTGAAGTCGGCCTTCACATATGTTTCGTCGTCCATGATGCAGCATTCAACTTTCGTCAGCATGTTGAGGTACAACTTCCTGGCACGGGTTTTGGCGGACTTGTTCTGCTTCTCGTCGCGATTAGGGGCCTTTTGTACCTTGAACGTTCGAAGCCCAGCCTTAGTTTTGGCCTTCTGGACAAAACTTCGGCTTGAGTGCAGCTTCTTAGCCACATCCCGAACGGAGGCGTTCGGATTTCGGTTGAAGGCCCCAACTACGCGGTTGTGATTTTTGGTGTTGTACGGAATACTTTTTCCTTCACTTCTGGGCTTCCGATCGGTGGTCAACCGTTCCTCGAACCGCTTAATCACTCGCGACACCGTGGAATTCGCGATTCCCAACGTTTTAGCGATGGAACGATGCGAGAGAACCTTGTTCTCGTGATGCATGCGCAAGACTTTATCACGCACGAGCTGTTCTTTCGACTCCATTTCCGCGAGTTTTGATCACAGGACTTTAAAACTTACAGGATGTAAATAATGCACTATGAACTAAATCCACCCAAATTTTCATTAAATTCTACCCAACGGTTGAAAAGTTAGAGCAATTTCATAGTGTGGCAATTTCATCGTGGACACCCTTTAGTTGTCGCATAATGTCCAGGAACACCTCCCTTGGCATGCGGAAACGCAGAAAGTGCTTCTCATTGTAGGTTTGCGTGTCGCTAAAGTAGTCCGGGAACAGCTTCTGATGTCCGGAACAGAAATGACGGTGACGTTGGGGCGTCATCCAGGACGTGACCCTCACCGTTTCGACTCTTGTTTATCCGCTGCCAAACTACAAATTAGCATTATCTAATATCGTTTTAATGAAATGCATGCATTCACACACTTACCTTCAGCCAAACGAAAGAACAAATATTCCTTGTCTTCAGCTAAAGACGCACTCTTGGCATTAAAAATTATTTGGTCAAACCAATCAATGGCAAAATGTTTGTGAAAAATCTGCGATCTCTGAAAAAAAAAAAACTTCTGATTTCTGATGTTGAAGGATCGACAGGATGACAGGTGTTGGCGGGTTTAACAACAAGAAATATAACACCGGTGCGGGGAACGCAAAGTTGATTTAGCTAGTTCTATTCAAGTTTCGCTGATGCAAATCAAATATAAAGTTGATCTAAAAATAGACCGCCGCTGAAGATGCCCTAAGAGGATTTTTAAAATAGAACTAAAACACAAAATTAAAGGAGAGCTTATTGTTCATCATCCACCTCCAGATTCCGTTCTCTCGTACTCCGCCAAAGATGGTTCTTAGCAACCTTTCGCTCCAAAACTCCGAGTGCTCGCAAGTCCTCCTCAAGCATTGTCCACGTCGCATGCTCGTAGAGAACAACCGGTCTTATTAGAGTTTTACATAGAATACACTTCTCACGCGAACAAAGTCTGTTTGACCGCAGTTGCTTGTGTAGCCCCTAGTAGGCACGACTTCCACTGATAATACGCCTCCGGATCAGACGGCTGTTATCATTGTCCGTAATAACCAGTGAGCCGAGGTAGACAAATTCGTCGACAACCTCGAACTCATTGCTGCCTAGTCGGGCCCTGTCGTGCTTGGTTCTGCATGCCCGCATGTTCTTCGTATTGGACGTATTTATGTTCAACCCAATCTTCACTGCTTCGCGCTTTAGTTTGGTTTACTGCTCGGCCACCGCCTCAAATGTCCACGTAATCGGCAAAGCATATACATTGACTGGATCTGTTGAGAATCGTGCCCCGCATGTTAAATGCCGCTCGCCTCATAATACCTTCAAGAGCAATGTTGAACAGCGGGCATGAGACTCCTAAACGGAGCTACGGGGCTAGATTAGATTAGATTAGATATCTTTATTATTGAGCTTTTCAGCTCTGCGGGGCTCGTATGGACCCAATAATCCACCTGATATCCTCACACAGCACTGGATTCCATACTTCGTAGCCTTAATTAGTCTGGTCAGCTTTCCTAGAATCTCCCATAGCTCTTTTCGGTTTACTATATGATATGCGGCTTCAAAGTCAATGAATAAATAATGCTGAGAGACTTTTGAAGGATCTGCGGCAACGTGAAGATTTGGTCCGTTATTGATCGGCCTTCGATGACAGATAACTTCCCACTAATCTATTTGACAGTCGCTGAAAGATGATTTGGGATAGCACTTTATAGGCGGCACAGTCTAGTTTGTAGATAGGGCAGATAACCCCATCCTTCCACTCCTCCTGCAGCTGTTCGGTATCCCAAACCCTGACTATCAGTCGATGCAGACAAATGGCCAACTTGTGCGGGCCCACCTTGATAAGTTCTACTCCGATACTATCCCTTCCAACTGATTTGTTATTCTTCAGCTGCTTGATGGCATCCTTAACTGCACCTATCGTAGGGGGTGGCACATCTCCATCACTTGCTGCATCGACGACGGCAGTTCCTTCGCTGTGTTGGTCCTCTTCCTATACTTCCTATATTTCCTCTCGTCGCGGAAAACCATCAGATGGCCAGAGTCCAGCTTGCACTCGATGCTCTCACTTTCCTACAGGATCGCCAGGATGCTGTATCCGGTCGAACCTAAGTACGGCACGATGACGGACTTATTTGCTCCGGGTGGAGCCAGCGGTAATTACAAATCATCAAACGTAGTTGCTTCGCTGCTTTCATCATGGCTGCCGTAAACGAACTGATAGAGCTGTCATTTTTTTCTGTATATAGTCTACTTTTATTTATTGACGATTCACCGGTGAACTCAATATAATGTCATGAAAAATCGGTGAGCTCTGTCTCTTTTTTTAATGCAAGCTTTAACTTCCCACGAATTTATGAGAAAGTGGCGTCATTCGCTGGAAGATGATTGGGGATAGCACTGAGCACGTCGAAGATGATCGCACGATAGTTTTCGTAGACCAGTTTGTCGCCAGCTGTCTGGTATTCCAAATTCTGCATATGAGTCGATGGTGACAATTGGTTAACTTTTACGGGCCCATTTTGATAAGTTCCGCTCCAAAACCATCGCTATCAACCGATTTGTTGCTCTTCATCTGCTTGATGGCATCCTGAACTCTACCTATCGTCGGGGTGGCATATCTCCATCACTTGCTGCATCGCTGACGGCACTTCCTTCGCTGTATTGGTCCTCTTCCTGTGCTCCATTCAGAAGTCCATCGAAGGGATGCCTCCTCAAATCGTCCATAACAATACTCTCTTTCTTATCCCGACACATTTCAGCTTGCGGCACGAAGCCTTGGAGAGATGCGTTGAGTTTCTGGTAGAACTCTGGCGTTTCATGTGAGCGGTGCAGCTGTTCCAGCTCCTCACAGTCATCCTCCGCCTTTTCTCCCGGAAGAGTTTTGATTGCTGCCTCCACTTCTTTCTGTAGCGTTCCACATTCTGACGGATAGCTTGACGCAGCACGCCCGCGTTGCCTTCTTCTCTTTTAACACCTGCTGACATTCCACGTTGAACCACTCGCTCAGTCGGCTTCGTTTGCTCCAACAGTCCTCGACGCTGCTGATAGCTGTCGTCGGAGTTCCACATCCTCGTCTGGCAGCTTCGTCAGTTCATCCTCGTCGGTCAAGCGATTGTGCGTAGCCAGCGGCGACGTCAAGTTGCTTGAGTCGCGTGAGATTGCACCGTGGCGGTCGTTGGTACCGAAAGTTGTTTACTAGGGAGAGTTTTGGACGGATCCTAACCATCACTAGGTAGTGGTCTGAATCGATGTTAGCGCATCGATAGGTTCTGACATCGATGTTGTCTGAGAAGTGCCGACCATCTATCAAAACTTGGTCGATTTGTGATTCGGTTTGGTTTGATGACCTTCAGGCGTACCGATGTGGAAGAAGGTACTACGGCGAAGTCGATAAGTCGAAAGCCGTTGTCTTTAGTTGGCTGGTGTCCTCCTTTTGGCCAACCTGAGCGTTGAAATCCCCAATGATAATGATGATGGCTTGGGCAGCTGTGGTATTCACGATCCAACTGCGCGTAGAATTCTTCGTTGTCATCATCAGTACTTCCGAGGTGGGGGCTATGCACCTTAATGATGCTAAGGCTGACGAACCACCACCTGATCCTCAACTGCACATTCTTGGGTTAATCGGCCACCACCATATCACTCGCTTCTGCACCTCATCCATACGATGAAAGCTGTTCCCAGCTCGTGTGTATTGCCTTAGCTCTGGTAGACGGTATGACCATCTCGAAACGTATGCACCGTGGATCCAGTACACATCCTGCAGCCCTACAATGACGAACTTGCTGTTCTACAATTGGTCGGGAAGTACGCAAGTACATCCAAGAAAATTGGGGAATCGGCAGTTCCACGTCGCGAGTTTCGAATCGTTAGTCCGTAACCTAAGTCCATGTCGATTATTCCGGTTCGAATCGCTTCCTTGTGTGTTATTCGTTGCTGTACTTTTTTATCGGTGTCGGCTCGCAGGGCCCACAACCAATCCCGGTATCTCACAGGAGGACCATCGTGATGCTGCTGTTTGATAGTCCCGAGCACCACCAGAACTCTCGGCTTTTGTATGTAGAGTCCTGAGCGCACTCACAAGACGGTAGCTCAGCCGATCCTAACATGGGAAACAGACGCTGCTTTGAGCCGTCTTTGACCTGGAAATAGGCGCTCGGTTGTCGTTCATTTAGTGTAACCTAGGCTACCCCACGGGGAGGTGAACATACTTACAGCCCTATGCTTAGAAATTATTAATTTTACACGAGACGTTATTCAAATTTGATTAACGTCAAGGAACGCAAACAAAGTTTCTTGTACAGGGTGTTCAGGATTTTATTTTTTGAGTCAAGTTTTATTGAGAAACTTTACGTCATACCCCTTTGTGCTGTATGACGAGTTTGAGACGTTTCTCAAAAGAATCGCATGCGGCACGCACCTGGTCCATCGGCATCTCGTCCCTTATTTTGGAAATGAGCTTCTTAAATTGGTCCAAACTGCTCACTTGATGTTACCTCTGCTTGGACAGCATTTACGATCATACATAAAAGTAGGAGATTAAGGTCCGGGGAGCTGAGAGGCCACAAAGTTTTATCGAGAAATTCTCCCGACACCACGCTTGGATGATATTCGCCGTGTGGGTTGGAGCGCCGTCCTGTTGAAATACGTAATGATCCTTCCCGTAGAGGTCCGAGTGCCGGGGCCACAACCTTCTCAGAACCTCGGTCTTATAGTACGAGGCGTTGATTTTCTCGTTTTTCTCGATAAACCCAGTGAGAACTTCCACGCCTGGATACGGCCCTCAAACCATCACTGACCGTCACTCTGGAACCGCGGGATGTTTATATGGGACGAAGGGGATGCTGGCCAACGTCGGCGCCTACAGCCGATCATTTTGGACATTGTGCGGCTGTTGCAAGACAAAGAGTTTCTCATCAGAAAACAGGAACTCCTGACCTGCGTGCCGCATCAGTATCAGTTTGGCTCTTTCAGCCTCTTCTTCGTTTTAGCCTCCGTTATCCCGTTAACCATGTGTTACCGAGTCCTCATCATGATGGTTTGGGCAGTCCCGATCGACACATCCAGGTCAGCAGCGGTCATCCGAATCGAGCGGTTTATTTTTCGACGAACCCGCTCCCTCACCACCTTGATGGTTACTGGCGTCCTCACCGAACGCGGCCGTCCGAATCTCCACGGTCCTTGGCCAACTCTCTTCCGGTACCGACGGATGGTGGTACAGATGAAATTCCCAAAAAAGCTTACTTCTGGTAAAATTCTACCCAAAAGTTAGTAATTTTAACCCGATGGTAGATAAACATATCTATACACAGCGTTGGATTCCACACTTAACTGCTCCGTTGGGTACTTTTTTCTAAGCGTGTATATAATGAGGAGTTGGCAACATGTTGCAACGTTTTGCTATCTTTATTCTATACCTTGCTGCTTCAAGTTCTATACTTGGCTGATTCACTACTAAAATGAGCTTAAAAGATGTAGCGATATGTTGCAACCTACTCACTTTACAACTCTAATGAGTAACTTTATAAAACCGTGTTTTTACCTTTTACAACCGGTGCATGCTATCCCAATATTGTGGTGCATCATATCCCAGTTTTGAGGTACGTCTTTCCCCAATTTTGGGGCGATTGAGCAATGATACAGGCGTTTTACCCCAGTGTCGTTTTGGGATCAAATTGGAAAAGGCTTGAAAAATTATGAAACATCATCGTTTTGAATTTAAATCGCATTTGATCTACAACGAAAACATCGTAATGCTCCATACTCAATAACTTCTTCCTAAATGTCAGCTTCCATTCCCTTGTAATTCACGATGTTCTATAAACGGTGCGTTTTATACCATCCTCCCCTACTTGACTGTTTTCGCCATGGCTGCTGCAAATCAACTGATAACCCTGTCATTGTTGTTTTTTTCACAACTTGGCTACTATGATTGGCAATGTATAGGTGGATTCACCATCAGGTAGCAGGGTGTTCACATGGAATCTCGCTAAAATCAGTCCATTGTTTCAAATGCATACAATAATTCATTCCAGAATTTTTTTCGAAATGCTATCATTTTGATATTTGAGTTTACTGAGATTTTGTTATGAAAAATTACAGAAAATCTTCAGTTCGTTGTATAACAAGCGTTGCAAACATTTTCTTTAGTTCCCTTAAGTATTCACAGTTTCTTATTTTGGTCTCAACTCCCTGCCGTATGCAACTTTTATGAAAGTAAACTTCAATAAACTGCAGATATCAACTTGTTTGTGCTGTAGTTCGCCTACAGTCAATCATCAAATTGAGAGTATGGATCAGTCAACAGCTTTTGGAAATAAAATTAACTAATTTTGTTAGGAAAGGTCCGATCCATTATTTATGAATTATTGCCGTTTGGACGTTTATCGCCCTTAAGAAATTTCAAATTATTTAAGTATTCCGCAAAATTGTCAGATTGTTTTCGTCAGAGTGATTCAAACTGAACTATACATCAGTAAAATCTCAACAGGATCAAGAATTAAATTTGAAAAAAAGAAAATAACCGTCAACTTTTGCGATCCACTGTATGCTGCACTCGCAGCACGTTGCATCAAACAGGGTGCATTAAACATTCTCCAAACCCCCTTTCCAACAGCGCGCACATCACTCAAGCCTTTCTCCGGGATGCACCGATGCATCACCGGTCATCGTCGAAGCTTCAGCATAAGCTAATTAATTCAGTACATTTATTATTTAATTAGTGCTGACCGATAAGTAAAGGAAATACTTCGTCATTTAGCTATTATCTTAATACAGGTCTGACCGTTTCCAAGCGTGAGCAGCATTGACCCTTCCTCCGTCGTAGATTGAGTTGATATAATGTAGAGAGGACGCCTAACAGGAATTTAAACTCATCCTCGAGATCAATAATTCCTGCCTCATACGGCGCTGCAAGGATTAGACCTACATTGGCTGTGACTATGAGAGCGAGTGAGTGCATCACTAACTTCATATGCACATCCACATGTCCAGTCCCAGTTTGTTGTCCAAGTACTGAGTTGGAGTATCTTCAGCACGCCCCATCAAATGGTGTTTTTCGTTTTTTTTTCCTTCCCCGTCTGTTTTGGATTCGTCCAACACTTCCTGCAATGCATATTTGCTAGTACGGTCCTCCAAATATTTACGAATGCAATTTCAAACCGTTTGTCCGCTGCCAACTGCGTTCCAATGCTTTTTGACAGTTCAATAAAAAAAATACTGGAATGTTGCGTATGTTTGCTCTTTTTTTTTTTTTTTCGAGAAGTCAATTGTCCACCGAGCGGATTTCGGTCACGCATGATCGGAGTTCGCAAACCAAAAAGCACGTGAGAGAGTGCGAACTGACCACGTGCCAAATTACCCGCCAAATTTGCTATCACTTTATCAATCATCACGTGCAGGTTTTGCCTTTTTTTTTCACCAGTTCGGGAGGGGGCGGTAAAGCCATCGAGCGGTTTGTGTACCTTTCGACGGTGGTGGTCATTCGGAAAAATGCAATGAATGCTTCCGAATGTCGGTCGGTGTGCATCGGAATGCAGTTCCCTTCCCCTCGCTTCGTTCGTGGAATCAATTGGTGGGAAAGCGTATTTCAGGGATCAGTATTTCAAGCACCGGATTGGCACGTGCCACGCGCCAAAAATAGTCAGTGATGGTAGGTTGTTTGTGTGTGTGTACACACACGGGTCCATCCAGCGATTGTGCACCACCCTTCAATGCCGGGGTACTACACCTGATGGCTTTCATTGACACGCGGCAGGTTGTTGTTGGGTGTCACGAGCATGCACCCACGCTACTGGCTGACTCACGCTTTCACTATTTTTTGATTCGCCGGCCAGGGAGGGGGCATGGGAGATGCAATTTGAAATTGGCAATTGGTTTCCTGTTGGGTAGTAGGCGAGGATTTTCGGTATGATTTCACTTTCATTGAGGTGGAAAATGAGCGCTTTGTGGTGGTGGGTGAACCGGGATTTACGGGGGTTTTCGGAGGAAATGAGTGTTAGGCGTAGTTTGAGCGCAGTGAACAATATTTGCAGGGGAAATGCGTTTATCTAAACAATTACCGGCACCGTGACATGCAACATGTGTTTAGAGGTTGAGTAATGCTTTTTTTTCGTGTATGATTGCAATTCTTATTTCGGCCATCTAATTGCATACAAGAGTAAATCAGGATTCATCATCGAAGAGAGATTGAACGCGCTAAGACCTATAACAGTTGATCTGGCTGGAAAATTTAAAGATGACTGATCAGTTGATAACAAAAAACTTTTACTGAAACGGATTATTTTGTGTGGACTATTTCTTGAACGGTTTTGTTGCATTTTTTTGTTTAAAAAAATAAAGATTGTATTTTGATAAAGTTCTTCACAAACAGATTACAATAAGTTGGCTATTTTCTTTTTTCACACATTTTTTTCTCTCTTTTATCAACACTACAAATTTGTTTCATGTTGTTGTAGTTAAAATAAATAAAGATAGATAAAAAGGACTTCTTTTTGAATTTAAAAAAAAAATTGGCCTTTGATGCTTGAGAAGATAAGGCTTGCTTCATTTAGAATTGGAACAAACTTTTGCTCATATTGTGGCGCTCCTGGTGGACGGATTTGGAAGTTCTTGGCGCCCACGTGTCGGGAATTTTGTCAGCTTCACGTAAGTATTTTTGACATTCCACAAATCGACTGTACTTTGTAAACAATCAACATGGAAGCCGAAAGAAGGGAAAAAATTGTGCACAGTTATTTGGAAAATCCATTGTGGTCTGCATCTAGGCTAGCTAAACAGCTGAAATTGCCCAGAAATACCGTATGGCGCATTATTAAACGGTATAAGAAAACATTGACGACGATTCGGAAGCCTCAAGCCAATCGTCGGAGTGGAACTGTCGACCGGAAACTGCGTGGTAAGATTTTGAAGACGATTAAGAGGAATCCCAATCTGTCGGACCGTGATTTGGCCAGAAAATTCGGTGCTGCCCATAGTACCGTGAGGAGAACTCGACTCCGGGAAGGAATCAAGTCGTATCGAGCTAGCAAACAGCCAAATCGGACCATAAAACAGAATAGTGTGGCCAAAATCCGTGCTCGGAAGCTATACGACCAGGTGCTGACCAAGTTCGACGGGTGTCTTCTGATGGACGATGAAACCTATGTCAAGGCTGACTTCGGGCAAATCCCAGGTCAAAAAATTTACTTGGCAACGGCTCGGGGGGATGTTCCAGCCAAATTTAAACATGACAAATTTGCACGAAAATTCTTGATTTGGCAGGGTATTTGCAGCTGTGTCAAAAAAACGAAAGTTTTCGTTACAAATAAGACAATGACGTCGGAACTATACCAAAAAGAGTGTCTCCAAAAACGAATTTTGCCGTTCATTCGATCCCACGACCATCCCGTAATGTTTTGGCCAGATTTGGCAAGCTGTCATTACAGCAAAGTCGTTCAAGAATGGTATGCAGAGAAAGGGGTCCAGGTTGTTCCGAAAAACGTTAACCCACCCAACTGCCCCCAGTTCCGCCCTATTGAGAAATACTGGGCAATCATGAAGAGGAGACTCAAGGCAAAGGGAAAGGTTGTCAAAGACATCAATCAGATGAAGACCTGGTGGAATAAGATAGCTAATACGATGGACGAAGAAGGTGTGCGCCGCCTAATGAGCCGTGTTACAGGAAAAATTCGAGAATTCCTTCGAAACCGTGACGAATAATTTTATCCGTATTTTTTCTTAAAAGTATGAAGAACACGCTACATTTGTATAAAAAAAGATCTTGAATTAAATAATAAATAACTGAAATACAGGCAATTGTTTTTGTTCCAATTCTATCTGAAGCAAGCTTTACCATGAAATAGTAGTGGGATGTCTGGCTGATTGTCGGGAAATTCCTTGTCAATTCTGTCGTGATTGGAAGTAAAAGTTTGACTAGGTCCGGTCAGGGATTTTTTTTGTTTGGAAATTTTCTCGATTTCCCTGGTTGGGGATACTCTTGGTCAACCCAAAACTAAGCTGGCGGCTCCAATAGTGTTGGAACCGCATTGGCTCTGTAGCGGGCAGGATCGGATATTGGCCTGTCTTTTGATAATTTCCTTATACGGGATTCTGTTATATGAATTGTAATAGGATTTCCTGATCGCTGGGCCATCATAATCATTTAAGTCTTGAGGGTGACAGTTAACAAACGGTCACTTTTATAACACATGATTTTTCAACGATTTTAATGTAAACAAAAATTTGTGATACTACATTTATTTTTATGAACTGTTATCTATTGTATAATCCAGGGTGGCCACAGAACCGGGAAAACCGAGAATTAACCGGAATTTTAAAAAACCGAGAGAAACCGGGAAAAAACCGGGGATTTATGTTCACATGATTAATTATAATTTAGGTTGTGTGTGATTATCATCGAAACTCTAGTTATTCCTATCTTAGCGTGTTCCTCCATAACGATCTGTGAAATTCTAGAGTGTGTCAATTGATTTACCTTCTATAAATATCTTGACTCATTCTCGAAGTGTGTCGCGACGTGTGTTCTGACGTCTAATCTCTTTTCTCTTTCAAGCACATAGAAACTATAGGACTTGCTGTCAGGCAAACGTTTCCCAATCAAAACAATTAACATTCGTCCTATGCGTTTGAAAGAAAGGAGATTACTTTTTCGCTTTGTTGGTGATACTGAGGTCATATTCGTCGCCCAGTTCCTACAATTTTATTTTCGAATTAACACTCATCGTATTTTGACAGCCGTTATTTTTTTAATTATAAGAATCCCGAGTAGCACAGTTCTATCAAAATATGTTGCAGTGACATGTTAATGACTGAATTTAGTCGTATATCAGTATTTTAAACCCATTTGAAACAACCATGCTACTAGGGAAGCGATACCAGTGTAGCATTACCACAATAACCAAAAATGGCTTCAAATCAAATATTTAGCTATCTTGTTGGAATTCTCCTTTATTGTTATTTGGTACAAGCAAGGATGTTTCAAAATTTCCCTATCCCGTTTTGTTGTTTTGGCTACGCGTTTCATTTTTTTTTTTTTTTTGTTAGGAGGTCTGTATTTTCTTCGTTCAATATTTCTTCCTCTGTTAGCTGTTCATACTGACTGTCAAAACCATCAAATATTTGAGCACATCAAAAGATCAGATGGCACGATGGCGTCATCAATGCAGTTTTGACAGTTCAGGGAGCTTGTTTACGTGGACTTAGGATATTTTCCGTTAGATCGGTTTGTGATTTTGTGATCTAAATTTATTACGATTAATGTAAAACAGCCGGAAAACAGAAACCATTTATTTCTACATCATTTCCTGAATCTAATCATACAGAATCCAGAAAAAAGTCAATGAAAAATTTCGTTTTAACGGTTCAAATTCTAACACCTGGAAAACAAGCTTCCTGAACTGTCAAAAAAGTGAGGTTAATTTACTCTGTGTAATATCTATATCGAAAAAAAAACTGTTTCGGTACTCGGCTCTCCTTTTGAGATTTTTTTTTTATTCGAATTCAAACTTGCAAAATCCGCACGAAAACAATGCGAAATGTTTTGTTCTCGCCGAAGAAGAAGTGTGTAGCGATAAATTTTATTTTCTAGAGTAAAATTAGGTTTACACTTCAAGAAAACTGTAATTTTTGTGTAGACTTATTTCCTGCGACGGGAATTCAAATCCCGGGTTCCATTCAAAACACACAAGCGCACAAATCCAGTGACGTTTTTCCAGACCTGTAAACCAGTCTTCAACCGGGAAATTTTTAACATTTGGTCCGAGAAAACCGGGAAAAAACCGGGAATTTAAAAATGAAAATTGAGTGGCCACCCTGATAATCCTTGCGATCTTAACTACGAGTATCCATTGAAAGTACATAAAAATTACATTAAATTACATACATTTACATTCAATTAAATGCATAAGCTCCGGCACTTTTGAGCAAGTTATAAGAACTCTTTTTTTTCACTCGAAATGCACTGTGATCAGCTTGGCACAACGGCACCCTTACACTCACTCAGCAAAGCGCAATGCAATTGGATCAAGCTTCCGAGATAGCACCAAAAGCATACTCACTAGAAAACATTAGGGAAGAGGTGGTAAAATGAACACGTTAAGCATTTTTTCGTATTATTCTTCAACAACGCAATAAAACACAAAACAAAGTACATCATATCGTTTTTGAATACATACCCTTTATGAACATAGACGGGCTTCAAATGGTGAGTTGACAACTTCGAAGGAGGGTGCGACCGACCTCTCGTCCTCACAAGTTCCTACCTCACGCCTCCACGAGTCATATGATCACAAAAGACTACTAGCTGAAACATGGAGACGCTGGTTGGCGTAGCCTGGGCAATGTTGTCAATCTGACAATAGCGAAGTGAGGGGGTGCGACTGAACATCATGTACCATAAGTTATATTGCATATTTTCCATTTTTAATTTATTATTAATTTCAGCACGCATTAGAATCATCGGCATCGAAAGCTCTCAATTAATAACTGTGGAAGTGCATTTGGAACACTGAGTTGAGAGCAGGCAATAAGCAATTTGTGAAAGCAATAAGCTTGAAATGCTATGTATAGTAACGCTTTAGAATCATCTGCATTCCAAAACCATGTAAGAGCCTAGAGCAACATGACAGGCATCAAAGGCTCAATTTTGTTTTTCAGCATTTCAGCATAACATTTAATTTAAAATTGCACTTCTAAACTTCAACTACTATATTCATAAAAGACTGGCATGTGCTTATAAGCAATGTAGGATTATATTTTAATATTGTGTTTAGTGGTATTATGGTAACATAGCCATTATTTCAGAAATTATCAAACCGGACTCTTCGATCACTCCAATTGCTACCTTTGAAATGTTACTAGAACAGTATAAAGAAAAATATTACAACATGTCTTATAAAATAATACCTTTTATTTGAAATTGTATCTCAGATATTTGGAATGATCTATTCTGTTTTCAGGTTTTCCAGGACTAGAAGGATATTAATACATAACAAATTTTTATCTTTTTTTCAGTAACAAACCATTTAAGTTTAAAATTTGAATAAATTAGCATTTTTGTCTACAATGGTATCCTAATTTTTCGTGTACAAAATATACTAAATATTAAATAACACATAACGGGGGAAAGGGAGGGACCATCAGGGCACCCAGGTAAAACGATGTGGATAGGGAGCATGGGACTGCCTCCTCCCTATTGTTAACATTTCGCGGAACGAGGGCGGGCTCTTTGGCCCCATCTATTGGGTTTATTCTGTCAATAGAGGGCTCGATTCTAGTGCTGTCTGTGTGACCTAGCTTTTGGAAGGAGATTCTTTTCCCTATATTCGCGGGTTTCGCGTAAGTGTATCTGCTTGCGGGTCCGCCCAAACGTTTTTGGCCCTTCATACAGGAGCTTGATGATCACTAACAATAATAGAAGCCTGATCAAATCGTTTTTCAGATTATTCCACTGCTATGGGAAGTTACCTTGCTACAATAGATGGTAGTATTTTATCATCATCATCACATACCCTTTATGAACATAGACAATAAATAGTGAAAATCGTGATTTTATGTGTATACTTCTGCACTTGAAATCGTTCTCGTTCGCACTACATACGGTGTGGAACAACATCAAGCAGGAAATACATTTATCCCATTCTTGACCGTCGATTGAATCCGAAAACATAGCACCACATAGATCGCATAACACATCTTCACAGCTATCATCCTGTTTTTGCACCTTGCCTCGTTTTTTCGCTGGGTTTCGGCCTTTTTTTTATTGCTTTGGTCGTTTTTGATACTTCCGACGCTGTTATACCATGAAAATAGCTGTCCCCAGTAATCTCAACTGCTTGTTCGGATTTACGCTTCCGCTTTGAGGCTCTTGGAGCTGCCATCTTAGGCAGTGGAAGGCTTCAAAAGGTGTCTCCACCAACGAAATATTGAGCGAGGTGTTTGGAGCAGCTTCTGAAGGTGGCTCAATCTGATAGATCTGATTCACGTCAGGCACAAGAGCATCTTCAGGAAGCTCATCAGATTCAGGATGAACGATAGCGTTCGGCAAAGTAATTTGCTGTACTGTTGATCCATCGACCACCATCGGATTAGTAATAGTGATCAACGTTACGGTAGTACTTAGTGGCTGGTCAGTCACTTCGGAAGGAGCAAAGTCTTCATCGCTGAACACATTTCTGTTAAATGGCCAAATGCCAGTCTTACGGAAACTATTTACAACAACAGCAACCGAAGCGGCTTGCGGAAATGAAACGCCCAGCAACTCCGAGACGTCGTACAGCCCGATAATTCTTCCAGGATTTCTGCGCATAAAATCTACACAAGCATTGGCGTAGTAGGTTTTGAAGGGTGCCATAAAGGCCACTGTATTCACTGACGGTAAAAAAAGTATTCACTGACGGTTTGTTGAAGCCTCTAGCTCTTGCGGCAGATGTTGTTTCTGGTCTCCGGAATGAAACGATAGGATTCCGTCTGAGATATCCCAGCAACCAGAAGGTGCAAGCCATTTGTGTCTTCCGGTTAAAGTTGTGCGGCAGACCGTTCAGCTCTGCCAACTCATAAGCAAGTCTGCGTCTGCAGACTCGTCTTTCCTGTTCACTCCTCAAAATCTTGCCTCAAGATCGAGAATATGGTTAGTCATCTCCTGTTTTTGTTCTGGCGTGAAAACCGTTTTTGTTCGAGTTGAGTCCTCTTTTTTCCCAGGAGATGCCATCCACCTGGCAAGAGTTATCCTTGGGATGTCGTACTTAAAGGATGCAAACCGTACGGACATTCCGCCTTCAACGGCACGCTTTGCCGCAGCCATCTGCTCATCTGTCCAGATTTCACGTTGCGTTTTCCTTTCGTAAATCCGAGGCATCTAGGAACGCAAAATGAAATTGTGCACTGTTCATTTTACCCCAACAGAGCTTTTCACTAAAAACCACAATTTTAACATGAAAAACAGTGTACAAGTTCTTACCTTTGTTAGTAGTTGCTGAGAAACGAGATGAATTATAGACAGTTCCAGAAAGTATAAGCACAATTTCAAAATAACAAAAAAGTCATGTTTTTAGCTTTAATAATTTTATTTGGCAATTCATATTTCTATTTGTATTTTATATGATATTTTACTCCCGATTAATCAAAATATTTAATCATAGCCAAGACTCCTAACTTTTCCTCGAACATGACCCATTAGCTTCTGCACAGTTTTTTTTCCCACCATTTTGACCACTTTTGGCCAATCTTTTTTAAATTTTTGGATGTCGTCCGCTGGTTTTATGAATTTTCGAAGCTTTGCTTTGGTCAAAGCCCAAAAAGTCTCCATTGGCCGTGCCTCCGGGTAGTTCGGCGGATTCATGTCTTTCGGCACGAAACATACATTTTGACTTTTGTACCATTCTAAAGTGTCCTTTGCGTAATGACATGACGCCAAATCAGGCCAAAACACTACTTGACCTTCGTGCTGCCTGAGCATCGGCAATAATCGCTTCTGGAGACATTCCTTAACGTATTTCTGAGTGTTCATCGTCTCCGTTGTGATGTACGGGCTAGATGTTTTACCACACTCGCATATTGCCTGCCAAACCATAACCTTCTTACCGAGTTTTTCGGTAAAAATTGCCTTCTCCGTTGTCTTCGCTTATAGTATAGAATTGTGGTTCGGGAAGCGTTTTGTAATCTAGTTTTACATACGTTTCATCGTCCATTATTATACACCCAGAATTTCTACACAATAACGAATCGTAGAGTTTGCGGGCCCGTGGTTTCACGGACGCGGCCTGTTTTGGGTTCCTTTTGGGTTTTTTCTGCTTCCGGTATGTTTTTACCCCAAGTCTTTCTTTGGCACGCATGACGTTACTCGGCGAGGTCCCTAGTTTTTTCGCAACATCCCGAACGGAAGTCGCTGGTTTTCGCGCGTAGGCATCCCTGATCTTTTTATCGATATCCGGACTAACAGGACAGGATTTCCGACCACTCTTCGGCGCATCTTCAATCGTACAGTGTTCTCTATATTTTCGAATCGCAGATCGTACCGCTCCGACGCTTACACTCTCTTCCAATTTTCTCAAGGAGAGTCCGCTCACAGTACACCATTTGTGCACGATACTTTTTCGTTGTTCCGGAGTTGAATGTTGAAATATTTCATTATATTCAAAGTGACCGTTAAAATAAGGTGTGCTTATACTTTCTGGAACAGTCGTTACATCATCATCATCATCATCATCAACATCATCATCATCATCATCATCATCATCAGTATATAAAGGAGGAGCCAGAAGAAATTTGCTTTTCTGTGGGCATTAAAAAAATGTAAAACACCACTTTTAATCCACCAAAAATCTCAGAAGTTTGCCTTAGCAAAGGCAAGCAAATGACGTACTTTGATTACAATTACTTCAATTTCAAATGATCATACATGAATCTGTTCGAATTGAATGATAACATAACTTCTATTCATTATCTTGGTCCTACGGCTACCCGGTGGATATGTCCCTGACATAACTCACCTATCTTTTTTCATTGACAAAACAAGGCTAATTTAAAGTATTGCTTGCGTAAGGATGCTTCTTTTGATTGTCCGGATCTCAGTACCACACACTGGCTGTTCTCATATGAACTTGTGTCGTTTAGAGAAATAATTTGAAACTTATTCGTTACGCAACCGCTCTAAATGAAATCTTTTTTCTATGATTCCGGATCAATTTTCGCCTCATCGTTGAAGGACAGCCCCTCGCACATCCTTCGCCATCGCAGGGAAAACGTGGTTTGCGTTCTGTTGATGCACTCTTGAACCCCCTGGTGGTGGCTTAGCTCACATAGTCGTAACCGTTTTCCGGGACTCGGTTTCGGACGTATTTCGTTCTACCAAAACCCATTCATGCAGATGCGGCAAAAGAGCTGGACTCCACTTCGAAATGCATGGGAATGGGTAAGAAGCCCAGTTTGGAAACCAGAAAACCTCGACCGGATCCGAGCCCGGTGCGTATGCGTGTGCCAATTCAGAGCTATGCAATCAGTAGATTCACCCTCCCTTCCTCTTCTCAACCCGGGCCGAGTTCAAATGAAAGGGCGGACGCCACACCAAAGCAACGTCGTCGTTGCCGTCGTCATCATCGTCGACGACGACGACGTTGTGTCCTCGCACAATTCTCTTAGATTTTGTGCCCGGGCTACCGATTCGTTTGTCCGTTCTGTGGTGTACCAAAGGGCGAAATGGGATAAATTTATATAAAATTTATCATTCGAGATTTTGATTTGGGGATTGGCGAATGCTTTTATTTTGTTTTGTCTTTGGGAAAACCAAACAAAGCCGCCGCTTCCAATCCGCAGCCTTTGGTTTTCGAACTTGCAGTGCAATCGGAGCTCGTTGTGCCTTTGGGCAGACAACAGTGTGCAATTGCTGCCTGCTGCCTTCGGTGCACCGACGACGACGACGTCGACGACGATGACTGAAAATATGGAGTTGCTCTGATTCGTATTTTCAAATCGGTCCGTCGTCGTCGTCGGTAGGAGCTTTTGTGGGTACGAGGATTCTCATTTCTGCATCTCCGTATTTATAAATAAATAAAAGGCGTTTTGGTGCGTATTGGAGCCATGGTGCTTGATTGCTGTACGGTCGCCATCGGCCGGTGCGGTTGCTAAGCCGGATCTACAGATCTGCTGAAGGACGGTGGACAGTGGGGTGGTTTTTTTTGGAGGGTTAAAAACTAATGTGAACGTCGTCGTCGTCGTCACCAATATGTGTGGTGGTCAATGTGTCCTCCGGATGAAGATCTAACATACCTTTTCGGGATAGATTTATGGTCGCATAGCGGCTTTAATTTTCGCTAATTGAGAGACAGCAAATGACGTTTGCTTTGTCGAAGTAAACGAACCATATGTTACGGTGCTTGGTTTGAGTAGACGAAACTCAATGACAGAAAAAAAAGGTCTACGTGTCATTTCATGAAAAGCTAAGATTGAAATTAACTTTCAGATTTGAATAGATTTCATTGGGGCATAATTCTGAATTTTGCAGAGTAAACCCAAAAAACCGACCGCCGATTATTTCAAAATGCGTCCACCTCGAATCCACCTACATAATCAAATCGCACTTCTCCAGTTACTGCACACCAATTTCAAATACCCCCCACTCACCGGGATCTCCTCATGCCGCATTTATTTGTATTGAATTTTATCTACAATTTAACCACGGAAATATTGATCACTCCACCACCGCGACGGATTAAATTAAAATAGTAAATAATTATGCAAATGTGATAATTTCGCAAACTGACATTCGATAAACCGATGTGCAATGCTCGACCATGCCGGATTTTAGCGCGCGAACTCTATGGTGAAATCAAAACAAAAAGTCACGAACAGCATTCGTGCGAGAGGGACAAGAGAGCACTTTTAACAGCATCCAATAAAAGCAAGTCGTCGCATTAGTTTTTGGCGGGAGAGAGTCCAAAAACTCGGTAGGAAATGCATTCGACCCACCGAACGACCGGTCACAGCTGACGGCATGTTCCTCCTGCCAGTCACTCCTTCCATCCCCGCCCATGTCGAGGTGTCCGTCGAGAGTGCATAGGATACTCTGGATGGGTAAATAAATACGGAAAACGGACGGAGAGAAAGGTCTTTACATAAGTGGAAATGATCAGCCTGTATCGGGGACGTACATCAGTGGGAAGTCAATGGGTGGGGTTGGAAGGGAACAGCGCCTCTCGCACGTCGGACGACAGTAGATTTTCAAACGCTGAAAGGTATGAATGGGAAAGGATATAATGTTGAGATTTGAGATGCCATAAGTTGCATTTAGCTTGGTGTTTGTGTTGAAACCATACAGGTGCATTCTTGGCAGTGACCAATGCACAGAACTCTTCATACGAGGAAAAGGCCAATAAGATTTTTCAGCTCTTTTAGCAAAGTTCGAGATGTTTTCTGTCAGTGCGTTTCTCGTTTGATTATTCAGCATATCGTTTAATTTTAATATCATCGTGGCCACCCGAAATGACCTGGAGTTGATGCCTTATTAACTCAATATTGTTTTAGAAAGCCTTTCACATAATCGCAAAGCCCCTACCTCCCTTAGGTCCAACTTATCACTTTGCCGAAGATGGGAGGCTTAATCTCATGTTAAAGGACTACATGAGAGGCTAAGAATTTGACAATTCTCACATATTCTGCTGTTTTATTACTCGGCCACGTCGTAGTACGTTTATATAAAGGCACTGAAATCAGGTGTGATACTAGCGGGGTTTGCAGTAATTCACTATTTATTAGAAGAAAAAAAAGAACTAACAAATTCATATAGATAACCTGAGAGGAAACGACTTCAAGTGTACTTTTAATTTGCGTGTTTAATGTTAATGAATGCATAACCATAATGCCTGTTTTGCTTATGGTAAAGCCTGTCCACGTTAAATTTCGGACACCAAAGCAATAACAGTAAAAAAATTTACACATAATTTAACAAAACCGATAGTTTATTTTACAATAATAGAGTTATATCTACATCAGAAACAGATGATTAAGATATTAATCCTTCTTTCTGTAAAATTCTCGACTTTTCTGTTGTACACCCGCCATTAGGTTCCGTATGGCAACCTCAGATACGCCCGCCGTGACGGTTCTCCATCTTCTCTTGGAATCATCGGTTTCAAGTTTCGAAGAGTTTCCGCACAACTCTTTTGACCGAAGTTCAGGGCAGTTTGCTAGATAGGCTGTTTTGGGCACGTATTTGACCTCATGTACCTTATACCACTCCAGGACGGATTTCGCATAGTGACAAGAGGCCAAAATCAGGCCAAAACAGAGCGGAAGAGTCGTGGATTCTGATAAACGTTTGCAACCGCTTTTGCAGACATTCTTTCTCGTACACATCCTTATTGATAGTGCCGGTAGAGATGACACTTTAAGATTTTCGATCACAGCAACATATGGCCTGCCAAATCAAACACTTCTTAGGGAATTTGGACACCTTTTTTGCCCGGAAATGATCGGCAACGGCGTTTCTTTGCATTGCAGTAAAGACTGTATTCGATGAAATTTGGACACACAAAATAGGTCACCAAATATTTTCCTTGAGCCCGATTCTTTTCAAACTTTCTGGAAATAAAGTACTACTAAATGGTTAAGTTTTGACATCATTGGTTTATTTAACCTCTTCTCCCAACCCAAATGCATGCACCTTTGCCTTGACCCCTTTCATCAAATTTTGGGCAATGATAGGACCGACTTGCTTACTTACTTTTAACCACACTTTCTTTAGTTCAAGTTCATTTTCTATCATTTTTGGAGTTTTAACGAGCTCTGCCTTCATGATTGCCCAAAATTTTTCAATTGGGCGAAGATCCGGAGTGTTTGGAGGGTTGACGTCTTTTGGTACAAAAACTACATTATTATCTTTGTACCAGTCTAAGACGGGCCGGGCATAGTGGCAAGGTGCCAAATCCAGCCAAAACAGTGTCGGGCCATCGTGAGATCTCAAGAAGGGCAAAAGTCATTTTTGGAGGCATTCGTCCTTGTAGATTTGTCCGTTGACGGTCCCAGAGGTGATGAAGGGCTGACTCATTTTGCCACATCCGCAGATCGCTTGCCAGACAAGGAATTTTTTGGCGAATTTGGACAGTTTCTTCTTCCGTACACTCTCCGGAACGGCCAACTTAGAGGTGGCGACGTAGTGTTCCTGTCCTGGCATTTGTTTGGTGTCGGCTTTAATGTAGGTCTCATCGTCCATCACAATGCAGAACGGTTTTGTGAGCCACTCCCTGTACAGTTTTCTTGCACGAGTTTTGGCCACCGAGTTCTGTTTATCGCTCCGGTTCGGTGCCTTCTGGACCTTGTACACATGTAATCCAGAACGTTTCATTGTTTTCTGCACAAAACAAACTGAAACTTTCCCTTTTCGCAACATCCCTGATCGAAATGTTGGGATAACGCTTAAATTGGTTCAATACCATCCTGGCCTTCTCCGGATTTGATGTGCCACGTTTTTTGCCACTACCATTTGTCCGCTTGGTTGTCTTACGGTCCTTGAACGTTTTGATCACATGAGATACGGTTGAATGTGCGATTCCGAGCTGTTTTCCGATCCATCGATGAGAAGCGTTTGGGTTTTCGAAGTGAGTGCCCAAAATTTGTTGGCGCACTATTTCTTCATTCGAAGCCATCACTGAAATCACTCGACCGATTTTCACGAAGCTCATTACACAATTGACACAACACAATAAAATACATTCAGTTGGAATTTCAATAATTTTTACCCACACGCTAAAAAGTTATGAACAATTGCGTGTGTCCAAATTTCATCGAATACAGTCTTTATAAAAAGCCAGACCCAGAAGCTGTTTAAAGTCTTCGAGTACGTATGTTTCGTCGTCTATTATGATACTAGAAAAGTTTTGCAAAAAGTTGCACGACTTTTTGCAGTGAAATTTTGCTTGTCATCACATCACGGTTGGGCACCTTTTTCACTTTGTACGCCTTCAGTCCTTGCCTCTGCTTCACTTTTTGTACGTATGCTTTTGACTTCCCAACTTCATAATAACTAGAAGCATTATGAAAAATACTAGATTTATTCCGAATAAACCGATACACAGTGGTCCAGAATGAGAATTTAGCTGAAAGATACGTTTTCAGCCCAAGTTTGAAGTTTTGGAGCAAAATTGTCTTCTACAAAGTTGTTTCTAATAATAAGACCCTTCTTTTGGTTTGAATGGAAACTAGGGTTGTCTTTGTTTTCAGAGAAAGCGAAAATCTAACTTTTTTAAAGGCATATATTCTTTAAAACAGTTGTAGGTGAGAATACGCTAAAAAAAATTTAAATGATTTTTCGGGAGACATTACTATAGCGGTATCATTACTGGTTTCAGATGTAAATGAGTCTGCAAGATCTGATTCTGGATTTTTCGCAATTTTTTCAAATACCTTACCAGAATTACGACGACTTTCTGCCCTTGCAATCCCAATTCTTCGGTGTTAAATTTTGATTTTATTTCCCGTAGGCGGTTCTGCTGAGTTCTTCTGCAGCTGTTGGAGAATGCTTTTAGCTTCCTTTTCCGTGAAGTTTTTGGGGAATTCACGGCAAAAGTCACAATTTCCGCGCAGCCAATTATCACTCTGATTTGCAGCAGCTACCGATTAAATTCACCGTGTTATTTCATCATCAAGTTCTCACAAGAGTAACTGTGTTTCTTTCCAAACACTAACTACGAAACATCACTTCTAACTGAAAACCGTTAAGCTACTATGATCAAACAGCAAAAAATCCAAAAGTGAAATTACTCATCAATAATATTGGAAGTAGAGACCTTCATCAGGACAGTTTTCCTTAAATAACTCAGGGTGTTCCTACAAAAAAAATACAAGTTTTTGCTCTAACTTTTTTATTTCAAATTTGCCAAAAAAGTTGCTACGTTATGGTTTTTAGAACTTAGAAAGATGTAGCTTTTGACCTATAGATATTTCCGATATCTTTTACCGTTAGCGAGTTATTTACGATTTTCTCAGAAAAATGTGTTTTACTCAATTTAAAAAAATAACCCATCAATATTGCAATAATATAAAAACTTCCAAATGCAGTTAAGAATTTTTTTTTTGTCAGCCCCAACCAAAGAGATCAACATTTGAAAAAGTCCTATTTTTTCACAAAAACCATAGTAACTTTTGTTTGACATACGATAGCGACGATTTCAGTACATAAAAAATTTTATCTTTAAATTGTATCCCTATGATTTTTCGTGGAAGTGCAGAGGATTTCTCGGCTTCCATCAAAGCAAATATCACATCAACACGTTCCTTCCCATTCCCTACTTGACCAGCATTCGGGCACGCCCGGCGCCGGTATTGCTTCATAATGGGTCACCAGTTTTTACACATTGAGGATGTATGTTACTCCCAAACATCATCTGTTGGTTCATTGTGTAAATACAGCTGATCTGGCAATGACGGAATAGCATCTGTGGGCGGTCAATCGTGAGCATGATAACTACATGCATACTTTTCAATTTGTTCCACTTCCAATCTTCCGATCCACAGTCAAGCGCTGGTCAAAAGATGTGCAAACACAAAACACGGTATTTTTCGGTAGTATTAGTTTCTTGGCAAGATCGCGTATCGATAAATTAGGATGCTGCCGTTTGTACAGAATGCGTTTGCGCACTTCCACTTGATTCGACGCCATTTTACTGAATGTACATGGTGTCTGCAAATTATCCGTACAGATTTTGTCGGCATGCCTCAACACAACCAAGCAAATTAAACAAAGCTTACCTGCATGGTTTAACATCTGTACTCATTGTCTTTATACGCAGGAAGTTTGGTACAGTTATGATTTCTAATTAATTCAAAATGAAACCGAATGAGTTGCACGCCGGTTTAATTGATTTTTTTTCGAAAAGGAAAAACTGTTTCAGTGCAAAATCTACGGTGAGTGACGCAGTAAAACGATACCAACAGTTTGGAACGCTAGATGACCGCGTAGGGAGAGGAAAAAAGCGCACCGTTCGGACTCCACAAATCCGCGAGATTATCCGGCGACGGATCAAGCGAAATTTTTCGGTTTCCATCCGAAAGTTGGCGAAATCACTGAAAATTTTAAAATCTTCCGTTGGAGCCATAGTTCACGACGATTTGAAGCTTCAGTCATATAAATTGTGAAAGAATCACTACTTGAATGACACCATGAAAGCACACCGGTTGAGAAAAGCTAAGGTTCTCCTGAACGGCTTGTCCGAGGGCCGCTATCGGTCAGTGCTGTTCACCGATGAAAAAGTGTTCACAGTCGAGCAGCATCACAACCAGCAAAATGATCGGCAGATGCATCCAAAAATCGCGGAAGTATTTCAAGGAGTCATCATCCCGCTTCTGTCATGGTTTGGGCTGGAATAACTCATTCCGGCAAAACCCTTTTGTTTTTCTTCGAAAAGGGGGGGAAAGTGTGCATGGGGGTTTTTGAGAATATTTTTAATCGCACAGGCTTCTTTTGGGGCACAGCATTTCGGCAAAAATTAATGGGTTTATCAACAAGACTGGGCGCCGGCTCATGGAGCAATATAGACTATTAGTCCTTGCGAACGCATTTTCCCAAGCTTTTTATCGAAAGATGAATGGCATTCTAACTCACCGGATTTGAATCCGATGGACTATTCGGTATGGTCCATCTTGGAGTCAAAAGCCATAACATTAAACATTAATCACTAGAACATCTAAAATCGTCTCTATTAAAGGTTTGGGAACAAATATCTGTCGAAGAACTCGCGGCCATCGTGGATAACTCTCCGAAACGTTTGAAGCCGTGCATCTTATTACGAAGCGGCCATTTTGAAATGAACAAATAAAACTTGTAATTTGCAAACATAAGGTCTGCATCCGCAATAATCCGGACACCTCAAAACATGAATAAAACATAAATTTCGCATTATATATCCGTCGTAGTTGTTTATTTCAGACCCATAGGATGTGTTTTAACAATTCGTGAAGACAAAACATAGTTATTCGGTATTTGCATAAAATTTTCGAACTTTGCGCTCCGTCCATTAGGGTTTGTACAGACACTTCAGAAATCGTACAAGCCGTCTATGTCCAAATTTGCTGGAAGTGTTTGATGTCTTTGACTCCTTGCTTCCTTCCAGAAAGCTTCCGCTTCATCAGAGCCCAATATCTCTCGATTGGTCGTAGCTCTGGGCAATTTGGCGGGTTTGAGGTTTTTGGTACAATGTTCACTTGATTTGCTTGGTATGATGCCAAATCGGGGGCCAAAGGTTTGTCTTTGTGACTTTTGATGAAGGGTAGCAATCGCTTCTGCAGACACTCGTTCTGATAAATCTCCTTGTGATTGTGCCTGTAGTGACGAAAGATTTACTCTTTTTGCCACACGTGCAAATTGCTTGCCACACAAGATATTTTTTGGGAAATTTCGATGCCTTCTTCGTTCTGAAATGCTCAACTGTAGCATTTCTGGTCATAGCAGAATAAAAAGCCAGCCCTGGAAGCTGCTTGTAATCTTCCAGGACATAAGTTTCATCGTCCATAACAACGCATGAAAACTTCGTCAAATATTCGCAGTACATACGTCGAGCCCGTGATTTTGCTGCCAAGTTCTGTTTGTCGTTGCGATTTGGAACTGTTTTTACTTTATGCTACTTAAATCCCAAACGTTGTTTTGATTTTTGGACAAAACCAGGTGACTTCCCTATTTTACGATCCACCGTTCGAATGGAGAGATTTGGGTTTTTCGTTAATATGCTTTTCACCTTTCGGTCCATGACAAGATCAGCGCGTCCAATGTTTTTGTCACTTCTCGGTTTCCTCTCCACCGTCAAACGTTCCGAAAATGATTTGAGCACATCATGAACAGTGGATTTAGGCAAATCCAACGTTTTTGCAAGGTCCCGTATTGACAAGTTAGGATTAGCCGTACGCCCGTACAAAATTCGCTGGCGCACTTGTTTTTCTTTCGGCGCCATCTTGAATACTAAACATGAAATGTAAATATCAGTCATAGTCTTTTTCATCATAGACTCTCAGCTATACCACAGTGAAATTTTTCATTCCTACGTGCAATATTTTAAAAGTTACAATGATTTGAAGGTGTCCGGATTAATGTGGATACAGACCTTATTTTTCTTCAATGCATGTTTTGGCAATCCATTCCCCGTGTCATAGTTTTATGTATGTATTTCTATAGTTCAAACACTAAACGTCTACACATTCAAGGTCTATGAAATAATTTGCCACCAACTCCGCCCAACACTGGCCAAGTCACACTCTTTCATAAGCCACATTACACAACCCTCTCGCCCGAATCACGCTGGTAATTGATTTTGTAACTTGCATTCAAGCCGAGATCGATTTCAAGCCTGCCAAAAGGAACCAAATGGCTTCAGATTCAATCACCTTCCCACCTTCCACCCGAAAACTAATTGTTCTAACGGCCGCCGGTCGGACAGCCACATTGCGCCAATCGAAACCGAAGCCCACCAGTGGCAACCTACAGACGGACATTGTTGTGCTCCGTCGAGGTGGTTGCGTAAGGCTCGGTTCCGTTGCCATAACCATTACAATTCTATAAATATTAGAAATTGTAATAAAGCTATATTATTGTTGTGTCCGGTTTTGTAACAAAGACAAACAAACCCGGAAAATGCAAACACTCTATTCAGAACCACAAGCTCTACGGGGTAAACGACGATGACGACGACGGGCAAACGTTCATTCCCGCGCTCGTCGACCGAGTCAAAGAAAGACACAAGGAATGGCTCAAGCGGTTTTTGATCCTGTGTTCGTTGCAAAACCGTTTTTTTACTTGACGATTGAAATAAAATTTCAATTTTTCCTCAAAGAATTCCGTTTTAATTGATTGAATTGAATCTGTGTCATAACGAAATCAACCTGGTGCTCCATTCTGTCGACCCAGCAGGAGCGTTGACCCCACCGAGCGAACCCCCATAAAGCAGCCTAATCTTATTTTCCTATTCCATTTTCTATTTCCATATATTTGGTCATGATTATTTTACGACGATTCGGAACGGTCTCTCGCTCCCAAAACAACTTAGGGGGTTGATGTGCAATCCCGCTGCAGTTGCTGATGATGGTGACGATACGACGACGACGACGACGCTCGGAGAAGCCTTGAAAACATCACATATCAATGTGTGTATTCGTTTATTTTGTTTTAAATAAACATAGAATTATAAATTTGCACATTTATGCTCACGTATGAGGTGGTCGTCTATGCAATAGCAGCGTCAAGGGAGACACACCATCCAAACAGCAGCATCAGAGAAAGAGGCCAGAATGCATCATAAAAGTAGAAAATGCATATAAATATAAATGTATAAAGAGGCACATGGTGTGCCTACGAGGCAGTAGCGTTTGTAAGAGTGCCACTCATTCCACCAACTCTGGAAAAAGAGCGGGAGATAGAGATAGAGAGAGAGAGAGACCTAACGAACAGTGCCTCTTTGCGAAGCTTTAGAGCATGCTAAGCCTACGGGCGCTGCTTCTGTTATTGCCTGATGATGCCAGAAGGCAAGCCTTTCAGGTACTCGTCCCAAGCCCAAACCCGGGATGGATTTCATGGTGCTGCGTGTGCCAAGTTGGCCATCTTTTGCACAGTCCACCCAAAACAATCATATGCTGCACGCACTTGTGTGTTCCGGGCCAGGACTTGGACTCCAGTCCGAAAATTCCGAATTGGTAATTTAAACTCGCCGGCTCCCAGAATTTTACGCAGGGCAGACCCGTGAGATTCCCTTAGAGGGTTGTGGAAAAGAATTACGATGCTGAAATATTTGTTTTTGCAACTTCACATCACAATGGACTGGTTTTCACCAAGGTTTAATGTAAAATAATGACCTACTTTTTCTCATAGAAAACCATTGTCACACTCGGTACCTTGCACACCGTGAATGTAACTCTTTCTTAAACATTCACACTTCACCAAAACGGAACATCACAGACAAATCGTTGCAAAACTACCACTTAAAACCGTTTTCACTTTTCAAAAATCAAATTCGCGAGAAGCCGATCAAATTTTAACAGCTCCTTGGAATACCAACTGGCCGCAAGCAGAGCCTACTGCATCCCTTCGCAAAAAAAAAAATGTTGCTTGCAACTTGTTGCACTGGTCGTTACTATTCAACTCGGGAAGCCTCGTTGGATAAATCGACATAGATTTTTCATTAGGGCCTAAGTGACAAACGTAAACAATGGCTTTTCCGCGAATTTCTCGCCATAGAAAACTCCTCCAATCAATCCACTGCGCTCGTTTCTAAGAGGAAGAGTTCATCTATCCGATAGAATTGGAGGCTTACATGAGTAGCTTTGGTGCCACGAGAAATTTACGGAAGAAGCCATTGTTTACGTTTGGCAGTTAGGCCCTAACGAAAAAGTTTTGTCGAAATGTTCGAGTTAGGCTGAAAGAAACTTGTTGCCTAAACTTCTAGTTTGGGTTGATAGAAATCATTCAAATATTATTATTCGCCTGAATTGAATTACTTTCTCGCGATTGGACTACTTTCTCAGATCCAGATGATTTAATGATAACGTCCAGAAGATTTCTGGACATGGTATTTACGACATTTGGTCAGAGAGTTTCAAGTTTCAAGGAATTTCTTGAAAAGTTGTGGCTTCAGAACAAGGTTTCAGAGGACTTCTGACAAGGTTTCGTTTTGAACAAAACTCAAAGGGCCTTTAGACGAGCTCGAAGATTTTCAGAAGAAGAATATTTATGGACAAAAACCAAAGACTACCTGACAGTGTCTGTTTTTATCACTCACTATCATAGGCAATGAAAAAAATTTCGAGTATGTGTAGATGAATTTTTTTATTTTGAAAATCTCAGATGTTAAAATCAAGGGCGATGAAGAAATCTGCTCATTATGCTTCTATGACTACTCGTTTTTTGATACTCATTAGAGTTTGATTTTCCTAGGCAGCTTTGTTAAAATTGCAAGTGATCATCAAACATCAAAAAGTCATTTTCAATCCAACCAAAATGATTATTTTGAATAGTGTCAATCGCAGAGTCTTACTGCCCTCTATTATCATAACTACAGCTTGTAGTAATTGTAACCTATAGCTCTGAGCCTAAATATTTCACATCATGTTTTACATCAAAAGAAACAAATATTGTTTCTTCGTTTGATACTCAAAATCATCCCCTACCTTACCTTACAAATCAGACCAAGGCCGGTGTGGCCTCTGCTGTACACAGAAGTTGTCTCCATTGTAATCGGTCCATGGCTGTACCTTGCCAGCCTCGCTATCTGCGAAGAGTCCGCAGGTCGCCTTCTACTTTATCTATCCACCTTGCTCGTTGCGCGCCTCTTCTTCTTGTACCCGTCGGTTCGTTTTCGAGAACCATTTTGACCGACATTCTTACGACATGCCCAGCCCATCGTAGTCGACCGATTTTAGTTATGTGTACGATGGGAGGTTCTCCCAGCAACTGGTGCAATTCGTGGTTCATTCGTCTCCTCCACGTTCCGTCTTCCATGTGCACTCCGCCGTAGATCGTACGCAGCAGCTTCCGTTCAAAGACACCAAGGCCGCTAGTGGTCCTCCACTAGCAATGTTCATCTCAAAATCATCCTACCTATATGAAATTGAGTATTGATATTGAGACAACAGCATCAGCTATAATGAACATCCATCGTCAAATGAACAAAACCAAATAACGACTACCAAACTCAGCGGTTGCTCTGGTCAAGAAAATACTGTAATTTCAAAATTGAAACTCTCGATGATAATTGGTCTGTCCGTTAATGTTGTCTTCATTTCCAGCTCATTTGAGAGCAAATGAATTGATTTTTACTGGCACTGCTACCTGGACTAGCTGCAGAGAACTTCTGAACAAGGTTCGAAGGACTTCTTGACAATTTCCAAACGACTTCGGGACGAGGTCAAAAGTGATGATGATGATGATGATGATGATGTTGATGTAATACTACCTTCTTTTGTAGCAAGGTAACTGTGAATTTAGGGAAGAGAATCTCCTTCCAAAAACAAAATTTAATTCAGCCAAAGACGAGCCCTGGTGGAAAAAAAAAACCAAAAGGGGGGGGGAGGCCCTCCCTCGTCGGGGATGTTAATAATGGGGGGGGGGCGTCCCTGCTCCCTTTCAATTTTTTTATTTGGGTGGCGGGGTGGCCTTTTCCTCTCTCTTTTTATTTATATTTAAATTATTAATTTTTTTTTGTTTTGTGGTTGGTTGTTGTTTTTTTTGTTGGTGGGGTTTGAAGAATAGGGTATATCTTTTTATCCACATTAATCCGGACACCTTCAAATCATTGTAACTTTTGAAATATTGCACGTAGGAATGAAAAATTTCACTGTGGTATAGCTGAGAGTCAATGATGAAAAAGACTATGATTGATGTTTACATTTCATGTTTAGTATTCAAGATGGCGATGCGCCAGCGAATTTTGTACCGGCGTACGGCAAATCCTGACTTGTCAATACGGGCCTTGCAAAAACATTGGATTTGCCTAAATCCACTGTTCACGATGTGCTCAAATCATTTTCGAAACGTTTGACGGTGGAGAGGAAACCGAGAAGGGACAAAAACATTGGACGCGCTGATCCTGTCATGGACCGAAAGGTGAAAAGGATATTAACGAAAAACCCAAATCTCTCCATTCGAACGGTGGCTCGTAAAATAGGGATGTCACCTGGTTTTGTCCAAAAATCAAAAAAACGTTTGCGACTTAAGTCGTATAAAGTAAAAACAGTTCCAAATCGCAACGACAAACAGAAATTGGCAGCAAAATCACGGGCTCGACGTTTGTACTGCGAATATTTGACGAAGTTTTCATGCATTGTTATAGACGATGAAACTTATGTCCTGGAGGATTTCAAGCAGCTTCCAGGGCTGGCTTTTTATTTTGCTATGGCTAGAAATGCTACAGCTGAGCATTTCAGAACGAAGAAGGCATCGAAATTTCCCAAAAAATACCTTGTGTGGCAAGCAATTTGCACGTGTGGCAAAATGAGTAAATCTTTCGTCACTACAGGCACAATCAACAAGGACATCTGTCAGAAAGAGTGTCTGCAGAAGCGATTGCTACCCTTCATCAAAAGTCACAAAGAAAAACCTTTGTTCTGGCCCGATTTGGCATCATGCCACTATGCTTAAACTGTGATGGAGTGGTACCAAGCAAATCAAGTGAACATTGTACCAAAAACCTCAAACCCGTCAAATTGCGCAGAGCTACGACCAATCGAGAGATATTGGGCTCTGATGAAGCGGAAGCTTTCTGGAAAGAAGCAAGGAATCAAATACATCAAACACTTCCAGCAAATTTGGACAAAGACGGCTTCTACGATTTCTGAAGAGTCTGTACAAACCCTAATGGACGGAATGAAGCGCAAAGTTCGAAAATGTTATGCAAATACCGAATAACTATGTTTTGTCTTCACGAATTGTTAAAACACATCCCATGAATCTGAAATAAACAACTACGACGGAAATATAATGCGAAATTTATGTTTTATTCATGTTTTGAGGTGTCCGGATTATTGCGGATACAGACCTTAATTGCTCGTTTTCGTCTTGGTGTTTCTGCTTTTGAAGAGCTGACTATAGACGAAGGCCTTTTGTTCTGCACGCTGTATTATGTGGCGGGGCGAGGGAATAGAAAAAAGAGGAGAGAGGAAAAAAAACAGTTAGTTGTCACAGTAGGAGGGGAGGATATATTGGTATTGTCATACTCTTCTCCGCCCAGCAGAACAACAGGGGTCGACGGGCGAGCTACCGCCATTCCTTTCCCTTTTCTTTTCCTCACCTCTCCTCCTCTCCCTTACATTTAAAAATAGAAAAAAAAATAACTTCGTGCTACTGTTCGATATATGAGAATAACAACCACGCATTCTCCTGCAAGTGTTCATTAATACTTATTCCTTTGGGTTAGTCCTGCATCTACTTTTGGTTGGTGATCCACTTTCTAAAGAAAACCGCGACCGAGTTGGCAGAACGCGCCCATACCCCTTTCTGAACCGAAGGGCAGGGTCCTGGACGAGGTCAAAAGTATTCCCAAAATAATGGTCCAGAGGATTACTTGACAAAGTCCAAAGTAGCTCTGAACAAGGTTAGAAATACTTCTGAACAAGCACTAGAGGACTTACGGTCAAATTCCATACGGGTTCTGGACAAGATCGAAAGGATAGATTTTCTGGACAATGTCCAGATGGTTACAGGAAAAAAGCCAAGAAAATGTCTGTACAAATTCAAGATAAGGAATCTCTATAAGAGAAATCTCTAGATTAGGACTAGCGGACTTCAAACTTGACCAGGAAAACTTCTCGATAAATTTCTGGGAACTTCTGGGCAAGGTTCAACGAGTTTCCAAAAATTGTCCAAAGAACTTCTGGACAAGAGCTAGAAATTAGTCAGAGACGACTTCTGGTTAGGGTCTAGAAATAACTGAATAAGGTCCAGGAGGTTTCTGGATAATGTTCAGCGCAGGTTCAAGAAAATTTATGGATGTTTTCTTGACATGAGAAACCCCTAGAGAAGGTTCAGTGGACCTTTTGACCTCCAGTTGACTTCTGTTCTATATCAAAGTTAAAATAATAGTAGTTATAGTAATATAAGTTCTGGACAAGATTTAATGGGCTTCTCAACATCATTCAGAGAACTTCTATCCATGGCCTAAAATATTTCTGGACCAAGTAAATACGATGTTAAGGCAACGTCTAGAGAACTTCTGGACAAGTTTCAAGGAATTTCTTGAAAAAATCTGGCTTCTGAACAACGTTTCAGAGGACTTCTGAACAAAGCCCAGTCAGGCTCTTGGACAAGCTTAAAAGTATTTCTCAACAAGAATTAGAGAATAAGGTGTAGAAAACTTCTGAACAAAGTACAAAGGACTTCTCGACAATTTCCAAACGACTTCTGGACGAGGTTAAAAGAATTTACGTGCATGATCCAGATGAATTTTTGACAAGGTCGAAAGTTGTTCTGGACAAGGACTAAAGGTCTTCTAGACAATGTCCAGAGGGCTGCAGAATAAAAGGCAAGAGAATTTCTGGACTTTGCCGGCGTCGGTGGTGTAGTGGTAACCGTGACTGCTACTTGGCACCCCAGTGGGTCTGGGTTCAATCCCAGTCGACGTTGGTGGTTTTTCTGAGGCGAAAAATTCTGGCAACGTCTTCCTTCGGAAGGGAAGTAAAACTGTTGGTCCCGACTCATATTCATAAGTCAATAGGTAGGGTCCAGGTGGTGGAGTCGTCTTCCTGGCCTCGGTGATTGTCACCATGTGAGGAAAAAGGGCGGCGGAAAATTAAAAAAAAATTCTGGACAAATTCAAGAGGACGATTTTTGGAAATGTTTTGTAGATACGGAATCTCTACTGACCGAAGGACTTCAAACAGGGTTAAGAGAACTTCTTGATAAATTCCTGGGGTCTTCTGGTCAACGTTCGATGAATTTCCAAAAATTCGCCTGGAGAAATTCTGGGCAAGCACTAGAGATACGGTAGAGACGACTACTGAGCAAGGTCTAGAGAACAACTGAATAATTCCAGAAGGTTTCTAGATATGGTCCAGAAGGCTTCAGTACAAGGTCCAGAGAATATCAGGACGGCTTCTTGACATGTTCCAGAGAGCTTCTTAAGGAGGTTCAGAGGACCTCTTGACAAAGTTCAGTTGATTTATGTACAATATCAAAATGAACTCTGGACAACGTCCAGATTACTTCTGGATATAAAGAACCTTTGAAAATGTTCAGATCAGTTCTTGACAAGTTCTGTTCAGAGATCTTCTGGACATGCTCAAATTATAGCTTTTCTGTAAGGACCTTCTGGAGTAGATGCTGACAACTTCTGAACGAGGTTTAAAATACTTCTGCACAACGTCAAACAATTTCTGCGCATGGTCCAAAAAACTTTTTGTCATGGTTCAAAACATCTCTGGACAAGGATGGAAGGTCTAAAGCATTTCTGAAATACTACCGGAAGACTTCTGGACAAAGTACAGAAAACACCTGAACAAGGTTCAGAGAATATCTCCACAATGTTAAAGGAACTTCTTGAAAGCTCCAGAGGACTAGAGGTGTACAGGTTTAAGGTATTTCAGATTAAATTACTAAATAATTCTTAGTTGTTTCAACGGGCTTTTGGACAAGGTTGGAAGAACAGATGGACGAGAGCCAAAAAGCATCTAGACAAGCTCCAATAGAGACAATGTTGAAAAAAATATGGACGAGGGCTAAAGGACAACTGGACAGGAGATCCAAAAAAGTTCTACATACTTAGAAATTATGAATTTTACACGAGACGTAATTCATGTTTGTAAAAAGTCGGGGAACGTAAAGAAAGATTTCGTGTATAATTATTTTTCCGGAAAAAGACACATACGCATTTCGTCGAAAGATGTGTTTGATTGAATTTATTTTCTCATCTCTTTCAACTCATTCTTATGTGCTAAAGGACGCTTGCATGTGTCGGTCTCAGGGGACAGAAATTTACATGACATTTTTGTAGTGTGTGTATATAAGGTCCGGAGGGGGTTGGGAAAAACGAAGGGGGGGTCTGGGGGGAAAAAAAAACATGTGGACAAGTTACAGCGGATTTCTGAACCAAGTTCACTAGGGAGTGTGTTAAAGTTGGGGGGTTTGTATAATATGGAAAATTTTGGGAAAAGGGGGGGAGAAGGGGGTGGTGGGGGGGAGTGTACTAACCCCCTTTATGAAGGAGTAAAGTAATTACATATTTCTTTGGTTTCGTTGTTGGGTAAAAAAGCGGGGGGGGGGGGTAGTGGTTTTAATATTAAAAAAAAAGGGGGAGAGAGGTGATGTTGGTGGTGGCGTGTGTTGTTTCGTCCGGGGGTGGGGTTCGGGTGGAAGTGAATCAAAATTAAAAAAAAAATCTAAGTAACTTACCTTACCAATCAGACTACGGCCGGTGTGGCCTCTGCTGTACACAGAAGTTGTTTCCATTGTAATCGGTCCATGGCTGTACCTCGCCAGCCTCGCTGTCTGCGGAGGGTCCGCAGGTCGCCTTCTGCTTGATCAATCCACCTTGCTCGTTGCGCGCCTCTTCTTCTCGTACCTGTCGGTTCATTTTCGAGAACCATTTGCACAGGGCTGTCGTCCGACATTCTTACGACATGCCCAGCCCATCGTAGTCGACCGATTTTTGCGATGTGGACGATGGGAGGTTCTCCCAGCAACTGGTGTAATTCGTGGTTCATTCGCCTTCTCCACGTTCCGTCTTCCATCTGCACTCCACCGTAGATCGTTCGCAGCACCTTCCGTTCAAAGACTCCAAGGGCGCGTTGGTCCTCCACTAGCAATGTCCATGTTTCGTGGCCGTAGAGAACTACCGGTCAAATTAATGTCTTGATAAACTTTGTGGTTCGGCGAACTTTGTTCGATCTTAGCGTCCTTCGGAGTCCACGATTGCCAGCCATAATGCGCCTTTGTATTTCTCTGCTGGTGTCGTTATCGGCGGTCACAAATGAGCCCAGATACACGAATTCGTCTACTACCTCGATTTCATCACCGTCGATCTGAACTTGTGCTAGGAGGCTAACATTTTCTTCTCGTGAGCCTCTTCCCTTCATGTGTTTTGTTTTTAACGCATTAATCACAAGCCCAATCCCACCAGCTTCAGCCTTAAGTATGATGTACGTTTCCGCCATCGTCTCAAAGTTACGTGCTACGATAACAACGTTGTCGGCGAAGCCAAATAGTTGGACAGACTTCCTGAAGATCGTGCCACTCGTGTCTATCCAAGCTCTTCGAATCCCACCCTCCAATGCAATGTTAAACAACAACCACGACAATCCATCACCTTGCCGTAACCCTCTCCGAGATTCGAAGGGACTCGAGAGCGTCCCTGATACTCGGACGACACACATCACTCGATCCATCGCTGCTTTGATCAACCGCGTCAGTTTTTCCGGAAATCCATATTCGTGCATGATTTGCTGGTCTAACTTCTAGATAAGCTGTAGAGTATTTCAGTACGAGGTTCAAAAAACATATTGCATGATCCAGAAGGCTTCTGGACAATTTCAAATCAATTTCTAGACGAGGTTCAGAAGACCAGATCCAAAGGAGTTTTAGAGGAGGCTCAAAACACTTCTGAGCAAGGACCGGGACCGGTGAAGTTCAGGACAATGTTCAGAAAACATTTGGACAGGGTCAAAAGCATTTCAGGGCCAATTTCAGAATATTTCTGGTCAAATTCCAGAGGATTTCTGGACAAAATTAAACGACTAGGTGCAGAACATTTCTGGACACGGTTTAGAGGACTTCTAGATTAGGTGTAGAAAACACCTAAACAAGGTTCAGAGGAAGTCAAAAGAATGTCTGGACATGATCCAGGCAACTTTTCAACAAGTTCCTAAAGAATTTTAGACAAGTGTCAGAGGACCTAGCAAAGTTCAGAGGCAATGTGAAAGGAACTTCTAGTCATGGTTTTCTTTTTATGAGTGAACTGATATTTCTATTTTCAAACATGGGGAAAAGTTAAGTGCAGATTGTGACAACATCCAGTGAACGTCAGTTAATTTCAAGAAAGTTTTTTGAAAAAAATGATTTTCAAAGGTCAAGTGCAATTCTGATCACGATCTAGAAAACTTATGGACATTTTTCAGGGTATGAACTTCTGGACAAGGTTTAGAGGACTTTTGGGTAGGGTCCAGTTGGCATGGTTCAGATGATTTATTGACATGGTGCTGATGATATTCAAATGGAGAACTAAGATTTGCAGCAGCAGATATGGATCATTTATTTTATTTGTATGAAAGGTTGTTTTATGGTTTAAACATTTAACAAAAAGGGCTATTTGATTATGGCACGGTATCACCAATCCGAAAACAGCGGGTTGAAATCTCTGCCCAATCGAGGAGATCTTTTGGGTTGTAAATCCTTTGAATTTCCCTGGGCAAAGAGTATCGTTGTACTTGTCATACAAAATGCAAGTTCAAACACTGCCATTGGAGCCAGACGGACTCAATTAATAACTAAGGTATAACTTGAGAAGTTCATCAAGAACACTAAGTTGAGGGCCAGAAAAACGAGTACGGTAGATATGTAAAAAGCTTCGTAGAAGCTAATTTGAAGAACACCAGGGAATTGTATTCAGCTTACTTCTTGTGCTATTAATTAGTTGAAAGTTAGCAATCAATGGTTAAATTTCTAACAACATGCTTACCCCTGGTAACTAAAAACCAACAAAATGATTTGCAGTAACTTGATGGTTACTTAAACGAGTCTCATTCGAGTTATTTTAACTTATTTACAACAAATGCGCTGCTAAAGATTACTTTAAAGTAAACAATAAGTTTATATAAGCTGCCGAAAAGCTTTCTATTCAACTAAAAAGAGCTCAATTTAACTAAACAAAATTAAGAATCAATATGTCCATTGCATGTTTCAGGATCTCTTTTAATTGCTTGTTAGATTCTCTCTTGTAGAGTGGTAATTCTTTCTTTGATTTTTAGTTTTAATTGAACTTTTTTTAAGTAGCGTTTTAATTGTTTCTCTGATGATTGTAAACAATATTTTCGGAGCTAATTGTGGAATTCAACACGAAATTATTGAAACGAAACACCGATCAAAATATTAGCTCGGGGTTTCCATGCACGATTTAACATACTCCCCTGTTTTTCAAATGACTACCTATGCGAATCGAGACCAAGAATGACAGAAAGAGAGAAAGAGTGGGTCACAAAAGTGGAAAAATACACATTGCGAAAGGACTCCAATTGCTCTCCGTACTACCAGTGCTGTTGCCATTTTTGCAAACGGTACCAAAAGCCGCTTTCGGACGTCGTTCGTCGTCTCTGCTGGCCGCCTCCGGACCAGCTCTCCGACCGATATTAAAATCCAGTATTTATAAAGTAAGTTCATAAAATAGGCAAAACTTCCAATAAAGAAAATTTAGGTGTGCCTCCCCCCTGTCCACAGCCAGGGGGGAAGAAAGAGAAGAATGCGTGTGAGTTTGTGATCGGGTTCTTGGCTTGGCCTGGGAAGCACTGGGAAACAAGGAGCTCTAAAGTGATTGAATAGGAAGTCTCTTGATAATTTTGGGAATTTGCTCCAGGCAGAGGGGCAGCATTCGGACACGGATTGCTCCATGTACCTACACATGTTTCACACTAATTCTCAGTCTTGCACAAAGCATTTAGCAGTGAGAGATGATCATTCGAGGAATGCTTTCGATTCGGTATTGTTCGATGATTCTATTAAAAGAATAAATATTTGAACAGCCGTCGACTGTTGAGAGATGAAGAACGGGATTCACTTTTCGGAATTGGGCATTGTACTTACGTTGCTGACTATCGTTCAACGAACATGAATTTTACTTTTTCGTTGCTAATAAAATAAGTATGATTCTAATAAATTACCCTTTCCTCTAATTACAGGTACGTACACCACTGGAAACTGTTCAATTATTCTGTGAGAAAACTGCCAGGTATTTCGCTAATCAACATCAACCAACATGTAGCTCAATCCCGTCAAAATTAGGCTCCGAATTCCGATTTACATATCGCTATCCGAAATCTTTGTTTGGCAGTAAACCAAAACATCCTCCCCGAAAACGATCCATCCCCATTATTAGTCCGTTGCTGTCACCACCCTCGGATCTCCCTGTCCTGCAATAAATGTATTATATTAGCTGCCATCATATCGACCAATGCAGCAAAATCGATGCATCGTCGCAAATCATACAGATAAAGCGCAATAATAGAAGCCATTTTCGTCGTCAGTCAACCCAACCATCCATCTATCCATCTATCTATCCATCCAATCCACATTGATCATCATCGTCATCGTCGTCGTAGCGGTTCTTGTCCAGCATACACTCGGAACTTAGGACAGATGCAATTCCCGGCTCATCCCAACCCACACCGTCGCTCCTCGAGGATTCCGGCTTTACAAATGAATTTAAATTTTGTACGAATAAATGATAAATAAATGATTAGAAGTTTCATTAATTTTATCATCGAAAATAGAAACCCGGCCTGCCTGTGGCCTCGTTGCACTGCGCTCGATTGGGGATCTTGCCGTTTTGAAATGGAGCCACCCAACTAAACAGCGTCCGGATTCGTCCTGGAGGGAGAGCATATGTTTGTTGAATCGGACTTTCTCTTGCGTCCCAAAAAGTGGCATTTTATTCCGCCCTACATTTGGGTGGTGGGTGTCATGCAGGATGCACGCAAATACCGAAAACGAACGTTGCATACTGCGAAAGGATATTGGCCATATTGTGAACGGTGGGTGGACGACGACGATGATGACGATGTCGACGGACTTGGACTTCGGTCCTTGGTTGGTTGGCGGTTGTTTTTCGGAAATGGAAGAGCTTTGGGATTAGGAATGATGAGCGATGAGAAGACAACTGCAACGGGAGTATCAAAATACACTAGTTTATCCTGGAGTGGATGGATGGCCACTGCTGATGTTTCTTCGCACCCGGTCCCCGGCCCCGGCGTTGGTCTGAACGGGTTGTGGAGGATGAACACTGCACTTTTCGCGCTGCAGATCACGGTCACAGAGATGAGAAATGACGAAGGCGCGATGCAAGCGTGAATTCATTTCGAGTGTGCGTTTGTAGGATTAACTGTTGCCTTGGAACGAGGTGCTCTCAAGGTTGTATCCTACGGAGGTGTTCAACTCATGGTCTGAAATGGATATTGAAGGATATTGTCGAGTTAAAATTATCACAATGCTTTAGATTGATCTAAGCTCTCTCGTAACATCTGAAGATTCTCCTTTTGCCTTCCGAAGAATGTTGTATGCGTTCCTTAATAAAGTGGTGCTTCCCTGTTTTGGAACTGATTGATTTGTTTTCGGAAACATATATTGTGAACGTTAATGAACGCATAGCCCTCCCACACTTCTCCATTATATGGTAAGGTTAGTTTGTTATATCCAACTTTGTGTAGATATTTTAGAAAAGATGTTGCGTAAATATCACGAAAATGACTCGAGAATCGATGACTGGAACTTTTTGTCACGCAGTGATTAGCAAATCATTGTTAAATGGTGACTGGTTAGTCGTGACCTAACCTTAAAAAACCGTAAGCAATCTTTAATATATTTTCTTCCAGCTGCTTCTCTTCAGTTTCTGTTGAAGCTTTTTCAGATAAACTCCACGCTTATGGCTTTTCCCCAATAATGAATAACTTTTTGAACAATTTGCTGTTAGAGAAACATATGAGCTTTTCCCACGGAAGCTCAAAAGCTTCTCGATTAAATTGGGGCCATGTTTGAGCCCCCTTTTGTGTCATTTTTAAATGATGTACCTAAGTGAGACAACTTACAGATGGAGGCTTAGTGTCTTAGTTCATGAAGCAAAACATAGTTATTCGGTATTTGCATAAAATTTTCGAGCTTTGCGCTTAACTCCGTCCATTAGGGCTTGCACAGACTCTTCAGAAATCGTAGAAGCCGTCTTTGTCCAAATTTGCTGGAAATGTTTGATGTCTTTGATTCCTTGCTTCTTTCCAGCAAGCTTCCGCTTCATCAGAGCCCAATATCTCTCGATTGGTCGTAGCTCTGGGCAATTTGGCGAGTTTGAGGTTTTTGGTACAATGTTCACTTGATTTGCTTGGTGTCACTCCATCACAGTTTTAGCATAGTAGCATGATGCCAAATCGGGCCAGAACAAAGGTTTTTCTTTGTGACTTTTGATGAAGGGTAGCAATCGCTTCTGCAGACACTCTTTCTGGTAGATCTCCTTGTTGATTGTGTCTGTAGTGACGAAAGATTTACTCTTTTTGCCACACGTGCAAATTGCTTGCTACACAAGGTGTTTTTTGGGAACTTTCGATGCCTTCTTCGTTCTGAAATGCTCAGCTGTAGCATTTCTGGCCATAGCAGAATAAAAAGCCAGCCCTGGAAGCTGCTTGAAATCCTCCAGGACATAAGTTTCATCGTCCATAACAACGCATGAAAACTTCGTCAAATATTCGCAGTACAAACGTCGAGCCCGTGATTTTGCTGCCAAGTTCTGTTTGTCGTTGCGATTTGGAACTGTTTTTACTTTATACGAATTAAGTCCCAAACGTTGTTTTGATTTTTGGACAAAACCAGGCGACATCCCTATTTTCCAAGCCACCGTTCGAAAGGAGAGATTTAGGTTTTTCGTTAATATCCTTTTCACCTTTCGGTCCATGACAGGATCAGCGCGTCCAATGTTTTTGTCACTTCTCGGTTCCCTCTCCACCGTCAAACGTTCCGAAAATAATTTGAGCACATCTTGAACAGTGGATTTAGGCAAATCCAAAGTTTTTGCAAGGTCCCGTATTGACAAGTCAGGATTTGCTGTACGCCCGTACAAAATTCGCTCGCGCACTTGTTTTTCTTTCGCCGCCATCTTGAATACTAAACATGAAATGTAAACATCAATCATAGTCTTTTTCATCATAGACTCTCAGCTATACCACAATAAAATTTGTCATTCCTACGTGCAATATTTCAAAAGTTACAATGATTTGAAGGTGTCCGGATTAATGTGGATACAGACCTTAATACACATGATATGTTACGCGTGAAATATCCCAAATAACTAGTGTTATGCACGAAGAACTTAAAAATATGGCATACAGTGTGAATTGGTTTGTGAAAACTCAGTATGCAGTATTATACAGTATTATTAGTGAAATTTGCCTCGGCTTTTTTGCACCGATATTTCAGCATGGTCAAAATTGGGCGAAAAAGGGAAATACTCATGTTGGTGCGTCAACTTTGACGCCAGCTGTAGTCCAAACCACTTGATGGATAAAAAAAAAATTCATTATTTCCCATACTTTTATAGGCTTTGGTGACAATTTAAATATGCTACCTACATTTTTCACAGAAATACGGATTTTTGAAATTGGTATGTCCAAAAATGACCTTTTTCACATATGTTATGAAAACTTCAAATTTATAAACTTAATCAACATTTAATTTTGGTCACATAGGGTCTATACATTGGTTATAATCTTGTCAAATTTTCAGCCAAAATAATTGTTTATTGACAAAGTTACAGAAGGTTGAACATGGCGTTTTTTGGAAGCAAAATTTTGCTCGGCTGTTTTTTTGCTACTGAGTGTATTTCACTGACAGAAATTTCCACTCACCCTGTAATTCTTGACATACATTAATACGAATTTTGCAACACTTCCTGGACCGCAATACTAAGATCGATCGCAGCAAGCCGTGCTTCGAAACTGACGTGTTTTGTTTTTTGCTGCGTCGTTTTCGCGAAAAAAAATCAAACAATAATTCGTAATTTAACTTGAGCTAAGTAGTGAATTCAATCGATTCCCTCTCGAAATGTGTGGGTGTCGGTAGTATTTCTCCGTTTTTTGTTTGTTTTTGTGCTTCGCTCCCGCACCCGGAAGAAGAGTTGAATCAGTTTAGTTTTGGTTATTAGTGGTAATATTGTGACACTCAGGCATAATTTATTAGTTTAGAGGGTTTTTGCGCTTTGTCGTGAGTGAATCGATGATTATTAGCAGCTTTGAAGCTCGATATATAATCTCCACATAGCGGGGATTTGCATTATTCGCAGAGTGTGGAGTGAAAAAAAGAAGACTAGTGCAATGTAGAGAACGGCCATTTGCTGATCAGAAGCAGCAAACGAAAACAACGCGCATGGGCATTCACCACGGGGTGTACAGAGTTTTGTTATGCAGGTTGCATATCTAGCGGGTGGCTTAGTAACGTTAATTTTTGCGCATATTTAATCGCGAGTGCATGAAATTAATTACGAATCAACGTCGAAAATTTTTATTTTTACGAATGAACAAGATAGTGTGATTGAGGAGGTGGACATGGGTGAGATCTATCTGATTTTAACTATATAACAAAAATCTTATTTTCAAATAATACTAAATACGTGTCTGGTTTGGAAGTTTTAAATTTCCAAATCTGGAAGTGTGTTGCAGTGCCCTTATTCAAATGATATCGGTAATGTTTACATGCGGGGCTTATTGTATGTGAAAGTAACCTCGGAATGGGCGTGACTCTCCAGACATTCTGAAATGGGTTGCTGGATCTGCAGTAGAGCTATCACTTTCTAGCTGCCGGATTTAAGCTGCTTCCAATGGTCACTTGGATGATTGTTGTAAACAGATTTCTTCCATAATACCATTGCCGGCCGATGGGTGTTAGATTGGACACACACACACACACACAACACCCGAGGCGAGCGGTTACGAACAGAAAAAAACTTACAACAAACACCCGGTGTGATACCGGGGGTCGCGGAGAGGGGTCGTTGGCTGGGGTGTTTTTTAAAATTTTATTATTTGTTTTGTTGCGGGGCACCCCCCTTTTTTTTTTTTTTTTTTTTTTTTTATTCTGTTTAATGTAAATTATAGGGTGGGGTAGTGGTTGTTTTTGTTATTTTTTTTTGTTTATTTAACGTAAGCAAACATTATTAGAAAACGAAACCGATCCTGCAACTGCCCAATTCTTTGATTCATCGTAGGATGAATATAGGAACAATGAGATTAATATGGGGGCAGTTTCCCTAGGTTTGTTTTCCTGAGTAATAAACAAATATTATGCTTGATATCTACCTCGCTTTTTCCTTACAGGGTGCGGCAGAAAATAATGCGAAAATTTGTTCTATTTCTTTCAAATCCCATTTTCAACTAATTCAAGAAATAATATCAACATTTTCGAGTGCAGTTATCTTTATAATGTCCTTTTAAACAAATTTATTCAATGTTTCCTCCATATTTATTAATAACATCCTCGATCCGACGCCGGAAGCCAGAGCATGCCTTTCGGACGTAGTCCTCCGACATTGACTGCCATGTGCGTGTTATGGTTGACTTCAGGGTTTTCACACTAGGATGTGATGTTTTGTAGGCTCGTGCTTCAACATATGCCCAAATCGAATAATCCAACGGATTAAGATCTGGACTGCAAGGGGACCACAAATCCTTCGGCCGCCAAAACTTCATGTTATCGTTCAACCATTGTTGGGTTCGATTGGACGTGTGACACGGCGCTCCATCCTGCTGTAGGACAATGTTTCGGTCCTCGGAGAAGTTGGCCCAGGGAAGCGCTTGGTCCTTTAAAATACCGATATACACTTCGGTATTGATTTTAACTCCAGCATCAATGAAAACAGGCGGCATTTTCAAACCGTTTGACACCACCAAGCCAAACATCATGATACCAGCCGGATGTTTGGTTTGAATTTTGAATTTCACTTTTTCCGAAACGTTCTCCATTTTCTGCGGTGAAATGAACCGGTCCGTGCGGCTGTTGGGCACAGCATCGATGCTGAAAAGCTTTTCGTCGGAGAACAGGATTATCATTTTTTTCCTTCTTCAACAAGGAAAGCAATCTCTTGGAACGAGTCACTCGTAGTTCCTTGACCCGGTCCGTAATCAAGTGGCTTTTCACTCTGGCTCCGGAAGTTGCATGCAGGTCTTCTTTGATGATTCTCCGCATGGATTTCTCCGAAGTATTGGCTTCCTTTGCAAGTTTTCTTATGGAACACACCGGGTTGCGAGCAATTTTTGCACGGACCGATTTGATCACTTTCGGCGTGCTAGAAAAGCGCGGACGTCCGCTTCCCGGCTCTGCCATCCTGCAGGGACTTTTTTATGCGGTAAACGGTTGCCAAATGGCACCCTACCACCTTGGCAATCTCTTTCGGCTTCTTCTGGGCGAGCAACAAACTGGTGATCACTTCTTTCGCGAACATTTTGACGAATTTGCAATAAAACAAATAGAATGTTTGGATGCAGCACTTGAAAGTAAACATAAACAAATACACTTTCGACAGAAATTAGTCACTAGCTACACGAATTAACCCAATACTCAAGTTTGAACATTTTCGCATTATTTTCTGCCGCACCCTGTATAATTTCAAACGCTAATAAATACAAAAATCTCTTAAAGCTCGATAAGAGAGCTCTTTGTTCATACACTGGCCTAGTAACAGGGCACTGTCCGAGCAGTTATCATTTGAAAAAACATGGGCCGGGTTCAGAATGATATATGCCGCTTCTGTAACCTAGAAAGCTGTAGTGCATTGAATAGGCGCAGATCAAAAATTGATTGGTAGTGGATGTTTACAGCCCAATAAGACTTGGTCTGCCAATCCTTATTGGGTTCATAACCCAAATCACACCTGACTGGAAACGTGTCGTGCAAGCAGCAGATCACCCAACAAATCGTGGTCAGGTTTCATGATACGTATACAGAAAACAGGGATATACCTCAAAAGTTCGTATCAATGGACGCAGTAATGTTGAAATCCCCCAACCGAAAAAAAAACACACGCTCCTTAGAATAGCCAAACACCATTTATAGGACAAAGTTATGCCTAAGCGACGACTAATTAGTAGTTTGCTTCAACATTCAAAAATTCCTTGCTATGATAGTTTCAATTTCAAGAAGATAAAAGAAAAGTACATTTCTGGAAATTTTGAATTCAATAATACCGCTTTAAGGAGGATAAAATTCCTGAATGTGCAAAACAAATGGATTTTTTTCTAAGAAAGTGCGTTATAATCTCTTACTACTTTGATCATCACCTTGATTAGGAAACAGTAAACATTCCCCACCTCCCCGCCAAAAAATAAAAACTCCGCTTAAGCTCCCCCACCGCAATCTGTCTCCTGGCGTTATATAACCTTTTCTCCACTGCACCAGTCTTGCATCACCTATATAATAGAACTCAAAATCTACGGGCGCACAACAGCACACACACACGCGCTCAGCAGACACCATCCCGTTCAAAACGCCGACACACGTCCCGAGTCACATTTTCTTGTCTCATTTCATGTTGCGTCCAATCCAGTCGGGACTCCCCCGAAATGTCCTGCTGGCCCCCGAAAAACTTCAGTCAGTACTCGTCCGTTCAAAAATCGTGAATTAGAATCCACGACCGTCAGCCAACGTGCTGCGAGGAGAAGCGGCGAGGCGCCTGGCGAGGGTCTTCTGTCCCGGTGATGTTGCCACCTCCATGGACTGCCATCGGGGCCGTATGAGTATGATTGCTGAAAATTTAATGAGATGAAATTTTAGGTTTTCGTCATCCAATTTAGATTTCTGGTGCGAGAAATGTGTGTACGACTGTCTCCTCGATTTCTCACTGTCTCTGGCTGAGCACGGTTCTGTGATATTGTGTTTTTGTTTCCCCACGTGTCCGAGTGCGTACGTGGGGGGCAGGAACGCTGTGCACCCGTTTTCAGAGGACGCTACCGTCGTCGTCGTGGTCGTTATCGTAGGCGACGTCGTGTGCTCCATCGAGCGAATTTTGGGGACATCATGCCGTTGCTGCTGCCTCTATCAGTCAGTGCGCCGGAGTAGGCATCCAAACGAAATATAAAAATTATAAAAGTACGAAACTGGCTTCTGCTTCTGTGGGGGGAGTTCCGAGAGTTTCAAAAGAGAGACAGAGAGTACGCGCAACGAGGTGTGTGGCTCTAGAACTACTAAGCAGCCTCACGCACGTACGAAGCTAACGGCTGGAGCTCCCGATATGTGTGCTTGGAGGAGAGTGTCCTAGCTCTAGTGATTCCATGGCGCGCTGCACTCTGGAGCAACCGGCCGTAGACCAGTAGTCCTGATGAGTTTTCAATTTTTAATATCCTTGTTCTGAATGCTGGTTCCTCCGGTTTTGCTCTCTTCTACATTTCAGCAGCAGACAGCCGTCAGTGTGAGCTTCATGCTACCAATTCGCTGCGTTGGGCTTCCGCATTTATGGAGTACAAGAGTTATAAATACGGTATTGTGTAATATATTTTTACCGGAATGAACATGGCGTTCCGGACATGCCCGGGTAGTGTTTTGGGTTTTAAAATATTCCATCAGATTCAAACTTTGATAGAAACTTTGAATCGTATTAGTTATTAATGTAACAGTTTTGATGTCATTTATGAACGAGTTCCATTTCATTCCTTTCATTTCTTATATGTGTTCTTTTGAGGGCACATTATATCGTAAAATTACTTTAACCTGAGTAGCATAATTGAATGGAAAGTGCCATTTCTTTCCCTGAATTTTGTACAATCAAAGCCAACATACAATCCAAATCCAATCTTCAAATAAAATTTGAAGACCATCAGAAAAAGTAAATGGATGAAGACAGTTCTCTGGACCTAAGGAGGCACGTTCGAAAAAATGCTCTCAGCTATTTTTTGATATCATAAAACTATTTATTTATGAATATCCATCTCGAAACAAAATAGAGTAACGGGATGTAACGTAAGCAAAGCTCCTTCAGGCCTATGTATCAAGTATGTCATTAATTCAGTGAAAATTAACAAAATGATGTTGCTATCAGGATGATCGATTAATTGCAAAGAAATTAAGACATTATTAGACCATTTACAGTTATTCACTTCCAGATACCATGATTTTACTGGTTAAGCTGAACGAATTATCTCCACGAACTTCTCATGATCTTAATTTGGCTAAATTTACCCAGTTAACCAGTGAAGGGTTTATATTTAAAAAAATAGAAAAAAATTGATTGTTTTTTTTTGGGTGGCCCCCCACCCCCCCTACCAACCACCCAGCATGAATCATTCATTGTAATCAATGAGTAAGCAGAAAAAATTTGCAAGCTTTTTCAATTTAACTTCAAACGGGAATGGTGAAACAAGGAAAGAAAGGCGGGGCGTAAAAGCAAGGAACCACACACCGGCCCCCACGGGGATAGAAAGCGATCGTGGTGTGGGGCGGTATGGGCGCGTGCGACCCTTTCCACCACTTCAATACTATATTACAATAATACAGCATCCAAAGAGAGCCCGGATCCGGAGTGCCGAGAGGGCCGAAAGACGGGAGGGAGAGAAGAGTGGAAAAAGAGAGTACGAAGAAGAAAGAGAGAAAAGCACTGAAAGTTAATTTTAGTTTATATTACGAAATAAAATGTAGAACTAACGAATCTGTTCGTTGTTTTCAGCAACGAAACTGATTTGTTCTTTTTATGAAGATACATTCGTAATTAATGGCACACGCGTAACTATCAAAAGCACGAAGCATTTGTTGACACAGAAACAACATTCATGCATTGTACGAAAACAATACAAAGAGCTACGAATATTTTGTTACCAATTTAAAACAAACGTCTCTCTGATGGTTGCCTGAATGACTGAGAGATCTACTTTATCGACTCAAAATTTAATTGACAAAAAAGCGCAACCACGTGGAGTTGTCCAGCGTCTTTTTTAATGTTTCTGACATGGGATTCGATCCTGTATTTTTGGAATCAGCTGATACTGCATCCTCGGTTGATCTCATTATGCCATGGCGACTCGTGAGGTGATAATTGAATAATGAGTATGAAGTTATAACTCTCGACAGCGCTTCAATTTGTATTTTGGGATAAATAAATTATTCCCGCCCATCCCAGCAGCAACATCAGCGAAGCAGTGATTGGCTGGTCCTCACGAAATCTATTTCGTGCATTATACAAAAAGGTGTAATGATAGCATTTCACTAGATAAAAAGCAATATAAATGTTTCATACAACATACGAGACATTTGTTCTATGTACAAAATCCATGATTACGAAGCGAGTGAAAGCTAATTTACGAAAATAAATTTTCAGTGAGGGGAAAGAGAGAGTGAAGTGAGTAATGAGTGGAGATTGAAATGTGTGAGCGCTTGGCCGGGAGGTCGGTTCAGCCGGCAAAAAGGGGAAAAAACCCGGGAAAAAGAAAATACATATCGGGAGGGGGAACGTCGGGTCGGGAGGGGCAGCGGGGGGGGGGTTAACCGGGGACAGAAATGAGCCACTACAAACCACACCCTTTGGAGCTGGAGAGTAACGCTTGCGGGTTATTTTCAAGCCCCGGTGCAATTATTATTTGGGTAAAGCACCTCCACTTTATTTTTTATTTACAAGGCGTATTTTGTAAATAAGAATATTGTTATATAGTTACAATCAGATAGATCTCACCCATGTTCGCCTCCTCAATCACACTATCTTGTTCATTCGTAAAAATAAAAATTTTCGACGTTGATTCGTAATTAATTTCATGCACTCGCGATTAAATATGCGCAAAAATTAACGTTGCTAAACCGCCCGTTAGATATACAACCTGCATAACAAAACTCAAAGCTTTTCACCCGCCCATATGGTTTTTTTTTCGTTTGCTGCTTCTGACCAGCAAATGGCCGTTCTCTACATTGCACTAGTCTTCTTTTTATTTTCACTCCACACTCTGCCAATAATGCGAATTCCCGCAGTGAGGCGACTCTATATCGAGCTTCAAAACTGCTAATAATCATCAATTCACTCACGACAAAGCGGAAAAACACTCTTATATAATAATTTATTCCCGAGTCTAAAAAAAAACTTTTTCTTTAAATTAATCAGAAAAATATCCTGAACAAGTGTTATACTCGAAATTGGGAAACAATCATCATTGCGTTTTTGAACACCATAAATTTCAGCGCTAATTGACTCAAAAATATTCAGGAATAACGTATTCCTCCAAGCAATCTGTCTACTTAAGTAACGAACAAGAGTTACTTAATACCTACATGCAAAATTTCAGGCAAAAAACTTTCGTTTGGCTGACTTTTGAATCCAATCTGCTTAAATTTCATGCTTATCTGAAGACATTTCATAACTTTTTTTTGCTTTTGTCTTTTTTGTACCACTACATAAACATTGCAGCGAATTTAATACCTTGTGCTTTATATACGTTGGAAACAGACATCACACTGACCTGACGTTTCTCTTTGTCAATCTTGACAATTTAAGATAGCATAGCATGTTCCGACCATACATAATCCTGGGTTGGCTGTTGTAGAGCCGATTGATGCGCCAAAAGACCTGCCTTGGGCGTGACAGGTTCTTCATCCATCGAGCTCTTTTTGTCAATCTTAACAATTCAAGATTTGTTAAAAAATTACGATACATGAATTGAAAGGCACCGAGGATCCATCACGAATAACGTATGCGATTTCTGAAGAGCACACGAGTATGTAATCGTTTATTGTTGATTTTACACCGCACACCCTTGTTAATATAAACAAATTGTTCCACTGATTTCATTGTAAAGAGCTTCATTCCATGGTCATCATTATTTTATAAGAAAAGTTTTTTTTTTGCAACAAATGACCAATCGTTTCGGCCTTAACAGACTTTTTCCCGAACCCATCAAAAAATTTGATGAGATTAAATTTCTGAATATTTTGAGTAACTATTTTCATGGGTAAGGGTACCAAAAAATAAAGAGAGTGGTCAGTGGCTTTTGAAACTCGCGAGAAGTCTCTGGATAATCTGATAAGCTTGAGGAAGTGAAGAGAAAAAGAAAGATAGAGATAATTTTCAAGATAATTGTCCAGCAAATAATTGTGATATTCGAGAGGAATGTCTTGGACAAAATATGAAAACATGTTAAGCTGCTAGTCAAGAAAATCTTCAAACAATTCTGATAAGACGCCTAAAAAACAGGATAAATCTTGGATGGTGAATTGATTTATAATCGAAGCGAGTTATTCTCAATAGACTCTGAATCCAGATCAGTGAAAAATGTATACAGCTCATAAATCCTCGAGTTTATTTAAACCAAAAAAGGGATTCGTGCTCACCAGGTTTGTATCACCACTGAAAGCACCTTCATCAGTGCGAAATGATTCGATTTCGAACAAGCAGCAGCAGATGGGGGCTATCGATTGTTGTGCCTTACTACAAAGGGGCGTTACATGTTAATGAGTGCACGGATTCTGATTAATTGAGCTCCACCTCGTTGAGTGGCTAAGCGTTACAACATGCTGTAACCATCCAACCCAGGCCTCGCTTGGCTGCGCTAAATGCTACCAAGGAACGATAAATTCGCATTCCACCTCCATATTACATCTACGAACATGAAGCATGGCTTGTCATTGTTTCATACATCTCAATGGAAGCCCATCAATCAGATTAACACAACGCTGCCGTTGCTTCTGATGCTGCTGCTGCTGTTGCTGCTGTTTTTGCAACTGTAGATGATCATGGCTTACAAGAGAGATGAAATTTTACTCTCAAACAATAAAATATTTCAAAACCATGCTTCCTCATCATCGCCACCGTCGTTGTCGTAGTAGTTAGCCGTTCGCGGTTCAATAACAAAGAAATAAATTAAAACCACCCAAGTGAGACTGATAACTTACCACGTTTGCATGGAGATTTGTTTTTATTTTGAATTATTTATTTATTTCTAATGCCCTATCTGCAAACCACCCGAGCCACGAACCGTTGTAGCACCGCGAAGCAACAGAATTTATTGATCTTGAGAGATACATAAATAGTATTGTTCGGTTTGGCTGCAACTCCGAACCGTGGCATAATAGCCGAAAGAAAATCGTATTTGTATGCATAAAAGTTTCCTCCACTAGCTTTGGGAACAATTGAATTGAACTGCGGAGAAGGAGCGGAGCACCAGCTTAAAACAATAATTCCAAAACCGTCAGCTGAGAAGAAGCTGCCAACATTGAAGCAGCCAGCAAGCAAAGGAAAAAAATCCAGTTCAAACTTTTATTTTATTATTTCTGAATTTATAAACAACATCATAAACTACGGTAGCTGTAAAGCCGCGCGAAACAAAAAAAAAAACCTATATACCATTATCGCAAATTATCTCATTTCTCATTTCACTTGACTTCACTTCTCCGGCAGAGTTCCTGCACTTTCCTTGGCGCGAATTCCTCTACGCTCTCTTTGCATTCGTGTTGAACTTCTTGTAATGTGCATGCAAAACCGAAACCGAAAAAAAAATCAACAGTGCGCATAAGCATATCAAAGTTTTCATCACGCGCCCCCTCCACCCCTCCTCCAACCCCCCGCCATAAGACGCGCACTGACTGACGAAGTCTTTTCATTCAAATTCAACACTTTATCCATTCGCCGGCTGATAAGCTCGCATCCCCCTCTCGTCCGCCGATGACGCCAAAATGAAGCAATGTAAATCAACCAACCGATCGATGATGGACCCATCAAAACAAATTACGAGAGAAAAATATGGTAACTAACCCGTCCGTCGTTCGTCCGCTGCATTCTTGTGTTCTTTTTCATACTCTCATTTTGGCGAAAAGCCGTGACTTGCCGACGGGTGCTGTTGGTTGTTCATCATTTTCGGGTCCCTATCGTCCCCCGGGGCTACACTTAAGCTACTGGTCTTAGCGCTCACCCTTTCTTCCTTTCGGCGGGCGCGCCCGGTGAGGGTATTCCGGTCCGTAGAGAGTGCAACGATGGAATCGCCGAAAATATCTGGAACCGGCACTTAAGTGCTTAAGCATAATTTCGGCTAATTCGATGGCGCGGCCGTGCTAGAAGTGGCAGCGCTCTTGGTTCGTTCGGATTGGCCGTGCTTTATAATTTCGATCCTACTGGATGTTCTTTCAAGTTTTTTTTTTTTTGTGGTTGTGTGTTTCGAAGGTTTTGTTTTCCTTTCATTCTTTTTTTTTCTTTTTGCTTGTTGACGGACGCTTCAGAATGGCTTCCGCCTACTCATCCTTGGGATTCGGTGGCAGTCATTTGTGTTTTGCCTAACGGACGATCAAAGTCTATACTGAAGGGTGGTGCCGATGGTCAGGAGGTTTATGAAAAGCATTTTCAAATGTTTTCAGTACACTGAGGATAACGAATATAAAAATATTAAAATACAAACACATTAACCAAGGAACAAAAATATTCATACGCCAACTATGCATTTCATATAAGGCATTACAGTTTCTATAATTTCTACTTCATGTTTTAAATTTCATTTTCATTTCTGCCTGGAACTATGTATGAATGTAAGTGGATATTCACACTAACATTCATACATAGTTCCTCTTTTTTCACACACTTTTTAGTTAGAATTGAGCTTTGTGTCAGGTTTACCTAGCAGTAGCTTCAATGTTTTATATATCGAAACAGTTAGTTAGCTTACGTACAGTTCTCCTGAATTAATGATGATCGTGAATTGTCATGAAAATGAATCCTGGTGAGTGCGAGCTTTTTAGTGGAATACCTGTAACTAGAAAATGAGAAGAAAGATCAGTAATGTCCATTAAATTCCAACTACCTTTATTGCTTATCTTTACAGATACACGTATTGTGTCTACATTGTGCTGACTTCTTCTGTGTCGTGTTTTAATACTCGACTGAGCGCGACGCGTCAGTTAAAAAAAATATGCGTATATCTGATTTCGTGTGTTTTTTTTTTTTGCAAAATCTATTCTAATTTGTGAAGTGATTAGTTTTCAGTGAAGTTTTTTTGTTATATTTTAAATATTTCTTAAATCTCTGTTTTTTTCAATCTTAACAATTTATATTTGTTATATTTGTGGAGTTATTCTAATTTCTTCGTTGTATCGATTGGAAAAAAATTGGAAAAAAAACGATTAAAAAAGCTTCAGCCCTTCTTGAATATTAGTCCAGTTGAACTTTCTAAAAACAAGATATTCAAAGTTTGCTAAGCATGGCAAGAACTTGGCACACACAAGGTTTCATTCGATTCTGGGGGTTGTGGCGAAATTCGTCCTCGGTAAATTTAAGCACTCTTCCTCTGCACTACGTGTTGCACGAAAAAGGATTAATTTTCTTCTTTCACTACACACTAACGAGATCTATTGTGAAAATGAACGAAAAGCGCTTGCGTTGAGGTAGGAAGAGTGTGGAGGAAATATTTTTCTTCTCTTCTCCACACAGAAGATACGGACATCACTGAAATTACAGAATTTGTCGAAAATTAAAAAAAAAGGTTTTGTTGTCGTTATAGAACTGCGAAAAAATAGGCGTATTTATGAAATTTTTCATGAGCATAATTGACCGCCCGAGGTTTCAAGATAAGCTGTAATTCCCCAGAAAACCAATAGATGGCCCTTATGACTAACATGCATCGTCAATGTGTAAATACTGGTGATCCTAATTCAAGACAATAAGGAGTGTATCGAAAATAAGCTATCCACAAACTTTCTTTCAAATTATGTTGAAAACCGATATTTTGTTCATACAAAAAATTGATCCTTTATTGTACGAGGTTAAACTTGAACATAATGAAGACCGGATGAAATTTAAGTTATTCCTTCACGAATTTTCGAACTTTGGATCGAATGCTCTTCATCAAGTTCCGGACAAGTGTTGCATCGCATTTTTTGGACGCTTGAGCCCAACTTTTTTTGAACTCCTGCATGTTCCCAGCTGCCTTACCAGTCTTCTTGAAGACCCTCTTCACGATTGCCCAGTAACGTTCGATGGGTCGAAGCTGAGGGCAATTTGGTGGATTGATATTTTTCTCAACGAAATCTATATCCTTTTCCGCAAGCCAATTGAGAGTGGTTTTGGCATAGTGAGCCGACGCTAAATCCGGCCAAAACAGTGGAGGTGTACTATGCTTCTTATATAAAGGCAACAATCTCTTCTGGAGACACTCAGATCGATAGATTTCCGCATTTATAGTTCCGGTAGTGTAAAAAATGGTTGACTTCAAACCACAGGAACATATTGCTTGCCATACCAGTACCTTTCGACCGAATTTCTCCACTTGAATCGACCTGTCCGCATCGCTCACATCATCCTCAACAACGGCAGTAAAGTATTGTGGACCTGGAAGGGTTTTTGAGTCCTCCTTTACATAGGTCTCATCGTCCATCAAAACGCATGCATTCGGACGCTGCAAAAGACGCGAATACAATTTCCGGGCCCTTGTTGCTGCTCGCTTCTTCTGTTCTGCGCTTTCTTTCGAGATTTTCTGCTTCTTGTAGCTCTTCAGGTGGTTTCGCCTCTTGATACGCTGGATCATTCCGACACTCGTTCCTGCTTCGCCAATTTTCGCATAGTAATACCCTTCTCACTAGCCATGTGTCCAGAACCTTAATTTTCACTTCCTTTTCAATACGCGACATTTTGAAAACGCAGAATTTGTACCGCACAAACAAGTAAACAAAAGAAACAAGTAAACAAGTAAACAAAAGAAAGCTGACAGTCAAACGCACAGCATGCAGTGTTCAGAGCATAAAAAACCATCACAAATACAAGACTTCAAGACTTCTTCAGTGTCTAGCATTCGCAGACGAAATAGGCCTATCTGTCAAAGGACAAGCTTTTTCTAGTGGAATTCAAAGTAACTTGCTCTTGAAGTGTTAATTCAAACTTTCCTAGTTTTCCAATCAACGATCACAGTTGTAATTTTATTTTATTGTAAACTTTACTCTTTTGTAATCATTTGGTAACAGCAATATATTCAATGCTTTGTCGTTGCACTTTCTCACAGCTGGCTGCCAATTGTCGGGAATATGTGTGATAAACTAGAGATATTCCCTTCAAATAAACTCTTAATAAGGGAAAATAGAATAAGTCGTCCTGAAAATGACGTTGAATGGTGATCCTTTCCGCGATCGGATTTAAGCCTTCGAAGTTTTCTTAAGAAGCTGCTACATATTAGTGAAGTTAATTTGGTGAATTTAGAATGGAAAACCTCATGTATGTATTCTTTTCAAAAGTTTACTTTTAAGAACAATGTGAATTGAATTTCTCAGAAGACGCGCAGAAAGATTTCCAATTGATTGATGCAATAGCTAAACAAATTTTATGTAATTAACAACAAAACAAATAGGGTTCTCCAGTAATTTAAAACCTAAAAAAAATACCAAATGTATATTATTTATTAAAGCTTAAAAAATTGGGCTCTAACGACTTGTTCACAATGGATACCTTGCATTTGCATTTGCATCTTTTTGACAGTTTCCCATAGTTTTCTGTTAAATTTACGGCAACGAAACGCAACGTTTTCATTGTGTGCCAACTTTTAGACAGTTTTTCTATACATCCAACAGTTTGCGAGCTACATTTTATTAACAAGGCTTTGTGGTACAATGCTTTCGCCCTTTTAAAAACCCGAGCCAAAACTAGTTGCAGCAACCTGTTATCGGCAAAATAAAGTTGTAAAACAGTTATTTCAACTGATTTACAACAAGCGTGCTACTAGGGAATTACTATTTTAAAAAATACTCTTCCCAAGTAACCAATTCAATTTTAAGGTACACTTGAAGAAGTTTTCAAAACTCATTTTTAAAACCTCGAATAAAACTTCAAACCATCGACAAATCAGCCAGAAAACCCTCATAAGTTCAAAAAGGTCCATACTAAAGAAGGTTCTCAAGACTTTTTCCAAAGGTTCACTTAAAACTTGATATTTTTTCGGTATGTACTTGTAATGACATTCAATAACTACTTAAAACCATGTTTAAACTACCACAAGTTTTGATATTTTTATGATTGTCCTTCTTAAGGACACTTCGAGACTCCAACACGAATTTGTTTCAAAGATTCCATTTCTGCATTTGTTCTGGGGCTTTTTTTGTTTAAAGTTGATTGGAAGCTATTACAGAAAAAAATATATCGATATACTTATGATATTTCTTGTCCAAAGTGGATAAGCGTGCACTTTTATTGTGGAATTGACCATTGCTTTGAATACATGTTTTTTTTTGCCTGCAATTTTAAAATTTGCCATGCGACGTTCAGTTTATCGGTGTTCTATGAAATAAAAATTCGAAAATTTTAATGAGCCACGAAATCATTGCTAGAACATTGATTTATTTAAAAAATAAAAAATGTTCGAAAATTCAACGTTTAGAATACCTTTTCGGACATCCTCGTCTTGTTGCGGTGTCATAGAATGCTGAGATCAAGGAGTATTCAATATATCGGATAGCTTCATACTGAATTTCCGTTTGAACAATCCACTAGTTTTCAATTTCTCCCACCTATGGGCGTCCATTGTGACAGTTTGTTTATTTTTAACCTAATGTTCTTTCTCAGGAGTATGTGCTCTCGTTTGAAATCAAATGGTTTTAAGAGCGTTTTATGGCAGCATTTTCAAGATTCATTCATCTTAAAGAAGAATGTCATAGAACTTTTTCAAAACTTTTATCAGGTCTTATGAAAGTTGCGAAACGATGATTTGAGAGGGGAATCAACTATCTTAAAACATTACTTATAAGGTGAATTACACTTTGTACCATCTAGCAATGTCCAGGTCCTACGTTGTTTTTTATTTTACTTTTTCCGTATCGCCGTTTTATGAACACACGTTATCGAGTTTGAAATTTATTTTGCGCCAACAAAACTACACATTGTGTTACATGAAAAAGTCTTTACTAAGATCCGAACCGGATATGCTATGCGCTTGAGTTGGTGCAAGCACGACTTGCAGCTGTCAGTTATAGAATTCGGTTTATTAAAGCTTTCCACATTACGCCGTATAGCATTGGGTCGCAACACACACAGTTTTATGATGGTTTCTTCAAGTGTTCTTAAAACACTCTTAAGAACTGTTCTATTAAAACCACCATAACTTGGAAAATCCCCTGATAAAACCGAATGGACTCTATAATGTTTTGATAAAACTACAATAAAACACGAATAAAGCCAATTCACATTTAAATTGTTACTTGCGTTGAGTAATTATTTTTTCAGAAGTGAAAAGTACTCAATTTCCATAGCCAAGTGCATTGTGCAAAGTTTCATTTAAATCGGAGTATCTGGAATTAAGACGATCCATCAAAATGCTCCGAAATAAATCGGTGGGAGCATGAATTGAAAAGCTCGATATTCTATGATTTAGCTGAATTTGATTCTTTAGGTGTGTTTTTTTTTCTAGAAACATACACATTGCTTAATAACTTCGTTGAACATCATTTATTAATTTGATAATTTGATGTTTTCAAGTTGTATAATATTTTTAATTATTTATTGTAAAAAAAAGGTTTCATGGAATATGCCAATAAAAACATCATTATTCGATACATATTTTGAAACTATAGACCTCATTTCGAGCTCACATGTTATGGTTAAAAAAATTAATAAAAATTTAATAAAAATGACTAACAATTATACCTGGAAATGCTTCGTAATTATTAAAATTTACCTTGAAAAAAAAAATTATCCAAACAATTAATAGTTCCAAATTCCTCAAGAAATGAACAGGGTTTAAAAGGCTTGAGTCTTGTTTAAAGATCGTGAAACTAAGAAATATACTATGGCTGTCATTAAAGTTCCTGAGTCTTTTCCATATAATTTATAGCTTAGGTTAATTATCACTTCACGATTTTTTCGACTAAAAATCACTAACAAAACAAATCCAACAACGCTGAAATTGCTTACCAATGGATGCTCCAGTGGAGCAAACGGTTCTTGAAAATTTAACTCCTGAAGTCCTAATAGTATTTGAGGATTGTGCTCAGAAAACTTCGAAGTGATAGGGACTCGATCCTGTATGTCCTCAACTAGAATATTCAGAAATATTTCATCAAAAATAGCTGTTGGTGATTAACCGATTTTCGAGAAAGTGTTTTTTTTGTTTTTTTTTTTTCTTGTCAGAAATAAGTCTGTTGGAGTAGCAGTGGAGTCTTTCTTGAGCTTGAGTTTGTGCCCAAATGACCGCACACCTCGCCACCACTCCATGACTTACCGGAACCAGCAACATCCCACTTAGATCCAAACGGGCCTGGGGCTGGCAATTTATTCCCAATGCATATGTATTGAAGGTTTCTTATTATATGTGGTTCCTAGCAGTTCATCGAGAAAGCGAAGATTAGCTAGTTTTTTTAAATTAGATTTAAATTCCAACTAATTTGAATATTTCATCTAAATTATTCATACGAGAAGTTTAGGATTGGAACCAGTCCTACAATCCACCTTGCTTTCAAAAAACTACTAGGGAAGATGTACCTATATTAATCTCATCACTTTGCAATTCATCCTACTTGAAATAAAACGATATACACGTGACACGTGAGTTAGAAATGTTTGTTGTAGTTATTTAACGTAAGCAAACATTATTAGAAAACGAAACCGATCCTTCAACTGCCCAATTGTTTGATTCATCGTAGGTTGAATATAGGAACAATGACATAAATATGGGGGCAGTTTCCCTAGGCATGGCTATTTTTTTTTTTTGTTTCCGGAAGAAATTCCTTTTAATAAATAAATTAATAAACAATTGTTTTTTTTTATTCGTGTTTATTCTCTGTTTCGATCGAGACAAGACAACAATTCTCGCTTTATTGTCGCACGACAATTTTTACGCGATTCCCAAAGTCGACTTGCGCGAGACGAGTGGTTCATTTCGTGCCGAGTTGGGAAAGTGAACACCTGGATAACCGAGGTTCATTTGTAGAACTGTCAAAATAGCAATGTTTCATGACCAATCTTAGATAAGGGCCAATATATTTACTCCAGAAAATTTTTGTTTTTATTTATTCATTTATTTTGCATAGAATTTGCAAAATATATAAAGCATTTAAACAATTCTACGCAAACTATAATTTCTCATATGCTAGTATTGGATTTGTTATTTATAAATGATTTTTTAATATTGATTTGCCAACATAAATTATTTCTTAGTTTGGTCCTTATTTTAAAGTTAGCCAGGATGTTTGTTTTGATGTTTTTATTCTTCAGCAGAAGTTAGTAGTAGAATTTGTTGCTATATGCTCTAAAATTAATTTTCCTTGCGAGTTTCCTACAAGTCAGTGCATTTAATACAATGAGCAGTTTCGTTTTTTGGTTCAGTGATGACGAGGAAGAAGATAATATTGGTGCTATTGAAAGTGTGAGGGTTGAGCGCCGTCGGTTGCGGGATATGTGCACTCCGTTGGATTTACCTCACGATTCGTAGGTAATTTGTAACATCTGCATTCCCACTACAACTCAAAATTGTTTTTCTATTTTAGATTTATCGAATACTTTCGAGTCACGAAGGAACTTTTTATGTATCTACTGGATACGGTAGGAGATAAACTAGGCGGCGCTGTAAACTCCACATCTGTGTCACCCGTATTGAAACTATCGGCAGCGTTGAGATTTTTTGCTGAAGGGAGCTATCAAAAAGGTGTTGGCAACGATATGTTTGCAGGGATGGCTCAGCCGACTCTTTCAAAAGCGCTATCAGCAGTTATCAATGCTTTTGAGACCGAAATTTGTCCGGCTGCCATAAAGTTCCCCGAGACGGAAGCTGAGAAGGATGACATAAAACTTGGATTTTATGAAAAAACGGGATTCCCAGGGGTGATAGGATGTGTTGATGGTACACACGTCAGAATTTTTAAGCCTGTTCACGATATTCAACATCTTTATTACAACAGGAAAGGATTCCACAGCCTGAACGTGATGCTTGTAAGTTTTAAATAATGATATGAAAGCTGTAAATTTAACGTTTTATTGTTTTAGGTCTGTGATCATCAACAAATAATCCGTTACGTAGACGCCAATAGCCCTGGTGCAAATCACGACTCATTCATATGGAATAATAGTCGGTTAGATGTTGCGCTGAACGAAACTCATCGAAATGGCGAAAGGAACACATGGCTTTTAGGTAGTATCCTGATGCAGCTTTTGCTGAACTGGAAATAAATAATGAATTGCTCTTACAGGTGACGCAGGATACCCTTTAAGACCGTATTTAATTACACCTTTCCGCACTTCTAACAATTCAGCAAGTTCTTCAAGGCAGGCACGATTCAATCAAACCCATTCCAAAACGAGAATGATTGTAGAGCGAACCATTGGAGTGATGAAAAATGTATTTAGGTGCATCCTAGCAGCTCGCCAACTGCACTACAAGCCAGAAAAAGCTGCAAGAATAGTGAATGTTTGTTGCGCTTTACACAACTTGCGAAAAAGATTCAACGTTCCAGAACATCACATACAGTTGGAGGAGCAAAATGATGATGATCAATTTGGTGATCCTGGGCCTGACGATGACATATCAGCAAACGAAATTCGATTTGAAATAATGAATTCTATTACCTAAAATTGTTTATGCTACTTGCGTGCTCCGATAGAAGTACAAAATAAATAAGTTACCCTACTAAAACTGCTGTTTGAGGAAAGATTAACAAAGAATTCGAATTATCAGTTTATTATTAATTTGATTGAATAATCTTCTGTGATGGAAGGGAACAGGACCTGATCGGAGGCTCAGGACGTTCAAAGGCCGCTGTTTGATTGACACCCAAGCTCAATGAATTCCAGGACTGAACCATTTCCATCATTTAAGCAATGTGTTCGACTATAGACATGTCTATGGAGCTTTCTCTTCATATCTTTGGTCTAGCAAGACAAATTGTTGCCCACTCCCATGTAATCATGGTGATGAGCAGATATTTCCTTCATAACATTATAATTACGCACCCTACGACTTGGGGAAATAAAAACTTAATTAGAATACCTTTAAGTGATCGACAAGGGTACCCGGGTACCCACCAAATTCAAATGGTTGTCACTGTCAATTATTGGCCAATTTTAGTTCTGTTTTCACCGTTAGATTCAGAAACTCATCTGCTTTATGGACATTGACAGCAACGTCCATTTGGATTCATCTGGTTCCCGTAAATACGGGTCCGGGGCTGAGGTCCGGAACGGAGACACTATTTGAGAATATCAAGTGTATTACCGGAACTGACTGTCGAAACCTTTGGAATAATTCCTTAAAACACATTTCTATTCCACTGAGGTATATGCCGACTTGTCCCCGGGCCGGTTATTCCGGAACAGTCTCCCGGGAGGCCTTGAGTGACCATGAACATATATATAAGGAATCCCCGGCAATCTATATATATATATAAATGAATTTCTGTCTGTCGGTCTGTCTATCTGAACCAAATAGGCTCGAAAACTACAGCACCGATTGGCGTGAAATTTTGTATGCAGGGGTTTTTGGGGCCAGGGAAGGTTCTTAAAGTAGTAAGAGACCCCTCCCTTCTCTGAAAAGGGGGGCTCCCATACAAATGAAACACATTTCTGCGCAACTCGAGAACTAATCAAGCAAAGGATACCAAATTTAGCATGTGAGAGTTTTTAGAAGCAAAAAATGTTTCTATGATAGTTTAAGACCCCTCCCCGTCATAAAAGAGGGGGCTCCCATACAAATAAAACATAATATTCTGCATACCTCGGGAACTAATCAAATAAACGGAACGGAATTTAGCATGTTGTGGTATTTGAAGACAAAATATGTTCTTATGTTGGTTTGAGACTCCTCCCCATCCTAAAGGGGGTGGGCTCCGATACAAATGAAATACAATATTCTGTATGACTCGAGAACTAATCAAGCAAATGGAACCAAATTTAGTATGTGGTGATTTTTGAAGACAAAAAATGGTTCTATGTTAATTTGAGTCCCCTCCCCATTCTAAAAGGGGGGGATCCCATACAAATGAAAAGCAAATCCTTGCATAAATCGAGAACTAATCAGGGAAATGGAACCAAATTTGACATGTGGAAGTGTATGAAGGACGGAAATGTTTCTATGGTGATTTGAGACTCTTCCACTATATGAGTAGGGGGGGGGGGGGGGGGGGCTCTCAAACAAATGGAACACAAATTTCTGCATAACTCGAGAACTAATAAAGCAAATGGACCCAAATTTGGAATGGTCGAAATTTAAAGACATGAAATGTTTTATGGTGGTTTAAAGCCCCTCCTCCCTCTAAAAAGGGGGGCTCTCATACAAATGAAACACAAATTTCAAACAAACATAAGAACTATGCCTACTGCTTTGCAAATTTGAATTCAGTGGTTTTTGGGTCTGGAAAAGCATTTTATGATAGTTCGAGACCCCTCCCGTCTCCAGAAAGGGGGGATCCCTTGCAAATGAAAAACAAATTCCTGCATAACTCGAGAACTAATCAAGCAAATGGAATCAAAATACTCTACTCGAAGGCCATATATGGCGATATGGGTATCAAAATTCATGAAATTTCTTCAATAGGATTTTTTTCACCGTTTTGTGATCATCCGATGATTTGTCCCTGAACCGGTTATTCCGGAACAAGTTCTCGCATGGCCTCTAGTAACCATACAAAATTTTAGAAGAAAACTCTGACAAAAGGGTATCAAAATTCATGAAATTTCTTAGGTAGGATATTTCTCAACGTTTTGTGGCCATATGACGATTTGTCAACGTAACAGTCATCCTAGTTTAGGTTCCTGTATGCCAGATATTGCTAGGGATTCCTTCTGAAATGTTTATGGCCACTCGAGGCCGGAATGACCGGTACAGGGACAAATCATCAAATGATCACAAAACGGTGACAAATATTCTACTGATATTTTTTTTTATGAATTTTGATACCCATATTGCAAGGGTTTACTTCAGAAAATGGCATGGCATTAGGATAATCAGTGGTTATTAAAGCATGATCAAGTCCAACAGAGAGGAGAGCCTATTGCTGTCGAACGTAGTTTCCGTGCTACAATGGGTGGTAGTACATATCATACATCATAAAGCTTACAAAAGGACAAATGGAACCAGTCTGAACCTGCGGGAGAAAATTAATTTTCACACAATAAAAAAATAGTAGTGAAAACTTTTAGCACCCTGGCAATTTCTCCACTGTGAAAATTTAGTTAGGAACTTGGTTAGAAATATTACTCAGATTATATGTACATTTTTTGATTATGTTTACATGTGTTTTTCATAAGTTATAAGTTTTTAATGTTTGTCTCAAAACTTCATCTTATTTTTTTCAGAAAAATCTACTATCTTTTTCTACTTGTTTTTTTTTGTCAATAGATTTATAATGTAAGCTATCAGTGAACAACATTTCATAGAATTCATTTCAGAGGGATTTAAAACTCAATGGTCATTTATTCCTTCATAAAAACACCGTGAAATACAACTAGCAGAATCATAATTAGTTAATGTTTGCTACTTAAGGTGTGTTAGCAAAAAAGTTATAAATAAGTTGAGAAAATAACCAAACAGGTAATTCAATTAAATGAGAATCAATCCTACTAAGCTTATTTCGATTGATTTTTCGTTTTTGTTGAAAAAAAGCCACTTGATCGGATCTAAAGTACCATCGACTAATGATTCTGAACATCAATACTTTTTTTTATCAATGATAAAATCATCAAACATCGTTTGAGAAATCTTGGCTCAAAAATGAAATCCGAACTGCTCGGGGTGGTACGAGGATAATACGGAAGGTCTTAACTCTCGAGAGACTGTTCCGGAATAACCGGTCCGGGAACAAGTCGGCATAAACCTCAGTGAAATAGAAAAGGTTTTGACAGTCAGTTCCGGTAATACACTTGATATTCTCAAATAGTGTCTCCGTTCCGGACCTCAGCCCCGGAAACCGGGGGTTTGATTGTAATTTACGGGAACCAGATGAATCCAAATGGACGTTGCTGTCAATTTTTCTAAAGCAGATGAGTTTCTGAACCTAACAGTGAAAACAGAACTAAAATCGGCCAATAATTGCCAGAGTGACAACCATTTGAATTTATTGGGTACCCGGGTACCCTTGTCGATCATTTATGGGGTAAAAAATCTATGCCCTATGCTACTATACAGAATATTTAAAAAAAAGTTACCCTCCAACTATAACCACAGAGAACAGACATCCAGGCTCGAACATTTTTTCCCCAATTTACTGTGTAAATTTTCAAAAGCAAACCGTTGGAAAATCAGCGCAACCTAGTCTAGGTTTCACCAAACTAAAATTGACAGCCTATCAAATCTCAAGGCGCGCAGGTGGCGCCATCAACATACGAATCACCAAAACTAACGGAAAAAAGCTGTAATTTTAAAATGGCAGTTACAGAAATTTACACACGGTGGGCACTCTAGCTTGGATGTCTGTTCTCTGTGCTATAACTAAGATGTGACTAAATTTCAGCTTCCTGGTTTAAGATAAACTATGAAATTTTGTAATTCAAAACCTGAAAAGTTACCCGGGTACCCTGTCGATCACATAAGGGTTAATCTGACATCTGCTGTAAAGCTAGGTGAGGGCCTACCAAGCTTTTCCCGTTATGGATATGCACTAGACCGTATAGTCCACCGAGTTCTTCCATAAGCAGGGAAAAAGGATAAAAAGGGAAAGTTGAGAAATAGTTGAGAAATGCAAATATATAATGATTAGGTATGAAACCAGTGATCGCGGTTCCTCGTATAGTTCTCGTCTTGCAACTGCATCGTAGAAGACGGCAGCCCAGAAGAGAAAATCCAGTGAAGTGGGACGCACTGGATTTTCTCTTCTGGGCTGCCGTCTTCTACGATGCTGTCTTTTGTAATGCAGCCGCTGGGTCCTTCAGTCACGTCAAGCATCATCTAGTACCATCACTATTTTGTTTCCTATAAATTTGTTGTTCATTAATTTTCAAACTCACTTGAGCTGTCTATTCTATTTTTTATATTTTAGGCATTTAAAAATCCTACGTATTGTCCGTAACGCATTTCAACACCCTCCGCTTCCTTAACGTGCTTAATGGACATTTTCCCGGTCGGGAGCGGACCTACCAAGCTTATCCCGTTAAAGTTTTTCATATATCATCCAACCCACTGTTTTTTCTCACTTATTCCACATTGTTATTGTTCAATTTAGAGCCACCCAGGACACGGCAAAGCATTTAAGCTTTCAGTTTGAAACCCAATGCTTCGTAGGCAAAAGTCTTGGGCTGGCTTCATTCTCACTTTTAAAACAAACAAAACGACGAATGCCAAGCCGCGTGGAGGCCAATGTATAATGAACTGCATTTTTAGGTGCACTCGAAAAACTATTAGCTTATCTAAACCAAATCACGAATCTAAACAAATTACGAATGAAAGTTATTTTTTCATAGGTGAACCAGAGCTTCTTTATTAAAAATAATAATCATAACGATTTATCCTTCTACTTCCTTTTACGGTCCAGAATTTCAAGCTTCTGTTTTTTGCATTTCAATAATTCCAACTTATATTCCAGCTCATCTTTCCGGTCCTTCTGTTTTTGCAGCAAGTACTCCCGACGAAATTGCACTTCTTGTTCCCGTAGCTTGAACATTTTCCGAGCGTACCTGGCGCATTCTTCGGTGCTCTGCACAATCTTTTTCATACACTCTGTTTGCTCTATAAGCAGTTCGTTACGCACATCGTGTTGCTCCGGATGCTTCCGTTTGCGTTGGGATGTTACGGTAGTTGCGTTATTACGACTGCGGCATCCATTCTCATTCTCTTCATCTTCCTTTTCGTACTCCATAACCGGGTCCTCATCCTCGCACGCATCCGCTACTTCATCCTGCATGCCGTGGTGCATGGTGCTCGAAAGAAGTGGGGATCCCGGTGGTGACAAATTCAGACGAGAATCATTGACCTTGGAACGCCGGGCAAGACCAAATGCAGGACCTAGAAATATGTTAAGTAAATTTTATTTTAGTCGATTTGATAAGAAATGTTGTTTTATCAGTTGCAAAAACGCTTTTGCTAAACTGTTTGTATTTTGCAATTGCCACTATACGCACCGTTTTGGTTCACCGTTTTATCCAAAGATATCAGGTTGACCACGGCCTCTTCGGTTGGTGAAAGCACCTTCATGCTGTTTGGTCCTCCCCCAGTCGCATTACCCTCGCGTTTGTTGTGGGCCAGCTTTCGCTTGATGGTTAGCTTGTAACTACCCCAAACCTGTAAAGAAATAAGTTAAGATTTAAATAAAACATTAACATTTTTTTATGCACATTACCTTTTGCCATTCCTTAGCAGTCCGAGTTGGAGGACCGCGGCTGTTAAGTCCTGCCGTCAATTGCTTCCATATCCCGTCATAAGAAGCACTTTTCATACCGGAGAGCTCACAGTACTTTTGGCCTTTGGCCACCGACGGGTGCGCCTCCATTTTGCCGACAAGGAAGTCAAACTGCTTCCGATTGGTAACACGTAGCCTGAAAATAAAAATATTTGCAATTTACAGCACTTTTCATCGGTGAACGAAAACTAGACTTACTTCTTCACCTCCATTTTTTTGTTTTGAATTGGCTCTCGACTGCCTCAGACGTGTTGACTGTTCTCGCTCGAAAATGTAGCATGACGCGAACTTTTGTCGATGTACATCAACTTGTGGAATGCAACAAAAGTTCATCGGTGTTCATCCGTATTGACTTTTGTCGCTCCATCCGACTAAGGGAATCGGTTGACACAAACGACTCAACTTATTTCGTCTCGCCCGAGACGGAGAATAAACACGATTCGTCCCAAGTTTTGTCACTTACGGCAACTTTATGGTTCTACTAGCTTAACCCGGAGCGAGCGTTGCTACGCTTGCAACTAAATGAATGAAAGTTTAATAAAACTGGCGCGTTTATGGTTGTTTTTCGAAATGAGTTTTGTTAAAATATTTTCGTAAGCTAATGTATGGTTTAGATTGTAAAGTTTTAGTTTTTTACTTTGTGTTTTTATTTTTGTTAACGTAGCTGCGTTGCATGCCTGGTTGCATGTGTAATTCCAGTATCAAATATTCAAAATATTCATCTGAAAAAAAAAATACAAAAATTATTCTTATTGCTGTTGGATATGTTGTTTGGTTGAAATTTGTTTTTCATTTGCACGCAAAGAAATCACTCTGCTTTGAATCAACAAAATATTTCTTTGATATTCAATTCAAGCTTTCTTTTTGTTTCAATTCTTAAAAAAGTTCCAAAATCCAATTTCATACTGTCAGCCTGCCTAGCAGCCATATTGTAATTGTTCAAAAGTGTCTCAGTACTGATGACATGGCAAGTTGCTGCCTCTGCCTCTACTGTTTAATGTTAGTTTAAACATATCCAATTATAATTTGTAAAACAGATTATCAACGCGTATTCTCTTTGCAGATAACTGGAAAATCAGTTGACCGCTATCAGTATACCAAACGTCTGACGCAAAGTAGCCTTCCGAATCGGGTCTTGGGCTATATATCACAAATAAATACAGAAAAAAAATGTTTTAATTCCAATATACAAATTGTTTTGAACAATAAACCACGACTTTCGGTTCTATAAATCATGAAGTTTTATTTCAATTCAATGGTTTTGTTGTATTAGTTCATCAATGTTGTAAATTCAACAAATGCGTTTAGTTGGTTTAAGAAAAACATTTTGTTTTTAACAATAAAACACGATGTTCAATTCTATAAAGCATGAAGTTTCTATTTCAGATCAATGATTTTTCTGAATTACTTCATCATTGTTCATTATTTCAACAAATGCCTTTAGTTGTTTTAAGAAAACATTTTGTTTTGAGCATTCTGCCTACAAAAAAAAAAAAATCTGCCTACAAAAACCCCCACATGCCAAATTTGGTATCATTTGCTTGATTAGTTCTCAAGTTATGCAGAAATTTCCAGAAATGGGAGGGGTCTCGAACCACCATAGATGAAAAATCTGCTTCCAAAAACCTCCACATGCCAAATTTGGTTCCATTTGCTTGATTAGTTTTCGAATTATGCATAAAAATGTGTTTCATTTGTATGGGCGGCTCCCTTTCCAGAGAAGGAGGGGTCTCGAATCATCATCAGAATCTTCTCCGACCCCAAAAAATCCTTCAGTAGTTTAGATAGAATGATTTGCATACTACCGGTTTAGCACCAACCAAGTGAGTCTTGGGCTTGTAACGAATGATTTGATTATCTACAATCCGCTCAACTACCGGCAAAGTTTTGTGATATAATGGGCGGAATACTATAACTTGACATATTTCAATACAGACGACTTTTAACTTTAACAGATCGACAGGCATTCGGTAGATAACCATCCCGTACCCCATAGCATGATACTAAGAAGCTGACCGGAAGATTCGATTATCTGCTTGCACAACATTAACTCATATTATCCAAGCGTCCTAAAACTATCACAATTCTATAGAAATGGCAGTACATTTATTATAAATATCTTGAGATTAACTCGATACATTAAGATGCGGTAAAGTTGCTCGGCAGACATATATCTTTAACTTGGTATACATTTTATTTCAGAACTTATTCATCAGGTGTCGTTTTTATATGAAGAAAAATAACAGTTCACGATTTTATAACAAAGATATCCTATGAGATTGTTATTAAATATGCTGAAAAAGAAACATACTCTATTAGAGCAAGTGTTCGCTAACTGGGTGCGGTTTAACTGGGCTGCTTTTTAACTGGTTGTATCATCTCAGAAGGAGTTGCTCTTATAGACCAGTAAATAAGTCAAGATTTTCCATTTAGTCGGAATAATGGCTAAAGTTTGACTTCATCGATGCCCACCTATTTAAAAAAAAGTGGCATGAAGCTGTCGTGTCATCTTAGATCTTTGAACCCCAACAAGTTCATATTGTATCATCATTTATTACACGATTGACGATATTGTTTGTAAAGAACAAAATCTAGAAAAATCAGGGTTAGTAAATAGCTGGACCATGCGTACCATCTGTACTTCGCGTACCTACAGGTATAAAGTAGATCCTACTGTGACCCCTAGTCTCTATTCCCGCCCATTTCCCCATCCGGTAAATTGTTCTCCTATTAACCTCGAGAAGACCACGAGTAATCGGTTCTCCCCACTCACATTAGTTTTCAGATAACTGATGTAAATAGAAATCAAAACTTGGCTCTGTAAAGTTGATTATTCTATTCTAAAAAATTAAAAAAAATTATTCTATAATATACATATAATTATTATCAATTAATAGTCAGATTTGCTCCTCTAGAAATAGAACTCACAGGTCGTCAATATTGGTATCCCTAACAACGGCCTCTGAAGGGGGGTCCAAGGCGGGGCTTTAAGTTTCGGTTTTTCGGTTCTAAAGAAAAAAGAAAAAAGGTACCCCTAAAAAAAAAAGGGGACCGCGTTCGCCCCTTTTTGTGGGGGGGGGCGGGAGGGGAAAAAAAAACCAAAAAAAAAAATAAAAATATTTTTATATTATATTATTATATTTTTTCTTTTTCTTTGGCTTGGGGGTGGGGGTGGGGGTAGTATAGAAAAAATAAAATATATCAAAATATTCTATTTTTTATATATATAAAAAAAAAAAAAAAATAATAATATTATTATTTTATTTTTTTAAAAATTAAAATTCTAAAAATCTCCTAATTGTTTCCTTCTTTTCTTTTCTCCTTTCTATCTCTCCTCTTCGGGGGGGGGGGTGGGGGGGGTGGGGGGTGGGGGTGTGTTTTTTTGGTGCTTCTCTTAGGTCATATGAATAAAGTGAGTAAAAGCTTTTACTTTGCTCAAATGCGTACGTCAAACCATTTACTTGAGCATTTACTCACGTCGATATGACAAAAGCAAGAATTTGAGTATTTACTTTTCGAACATCCAAATCTATATGAATAAAAAGAATAATCTGAGTAAATGCTCACAAAATTTTGAGTCACCTGTACAGCATACTCAGTTGAAATCGAACTAAAAGAATCGTGTGTTGCGTGGAAGGAACAACATAAAATGTGCGTGGGCGGTTTTGTAAATTTATCATTTCCAATGGTAGTTGACGTAAACAGTGTTTATCGAAGCTTTGATCGTTCAGTGAAAGTTTATAAAACATGACGAGAAAGAGACGATGATAACTTCAAGCAACTCTACCGGTTTTTTTTTCGAGAAAATGTGATTGCACAAATATTTTTAGAAGATGATTCTGAAACCCAAGAAGGAGCATTATCATATAGACAAAGGATGAAGTGTTTTTGGTGATCCCGAAATCCAAGTAACAAATAAATATTTTTGTGGAAACGATGTATTTGCATTGTTTGATTTACACCACAACAATCACAAAATTGTTTAAATTCTCATCACAACAGAAAATCCAATTTGAAAAATACTCCTACACCTTACTAAGTTCCTAGCGATTCTACTAACACAACGCCTCCCATCAACTGGAAAAACATTCTTTCCAATTCGTTCAGAACAATTTTTCGGTTTTCAGTCTGCTTCCGCTCCGACTTTACTTTGTCTTTTTGCCTCATGTTGTTTATTTTCTTCGTCACTTGCTGAACGGACATGTATTTTTCTGCTTCGCTGACGGCGTTTGAGATTTTCCCAGCAGAGCTTTTCCTAAGGATGCCAGAATATCCACAAACTTCGCACCATCAGCAGTTTTTTTGCCGGTAGTTTTGCTGCCTGTTGGATTCTGATTTCCATTTTCACTATCCTCACATGAAAAGAAAGAAAATAAGATATAATTAGCCCATTTGTAATATTGGTAAATATAATAGACTTACTGTGATTCAGTTCATCCTCCAGATACTCCTCGTTGAAGGAATCGTCAGACATCTTCCCGTATTGATATTTCAGACATTTTTTTGTGTGTACCAACAATGCTTTTTTCTACCTAAGAAAAACAAGAATTTTTTTTTGACAGAGCAAATGCTAATTTCGAAATTCGAACTTACTCCGAGTAAAGTACAACTTTATTCATACGAATTTGAGCAAATGCTCAAACAGTTTACTTTACTCAAACTGGTTAGCTTGTGAGTAATTACTCGTTTTTATTCATATGGCCTATTGTCAGCCAAACTCATCAAAAAACGATAGGTGAGAAAAACAACAGCACTACTGAAAGCCATTAGGGCATCTTCAACGGCGATCAAAATCGTGGATTGGATTTATTTTTTTAGACCAAACGCAAAAACACCGCTGCCCGGGTGTTGTTATTTTTTTTTTTTTTTGGTTTTTTTTTGTTTTTTTTTAAATTTGGTTTTTTTTTTGTTCTTTTTTGGGTGCAATTTGAAAAAAAAAAATACCGTTCCAAAACACTACACGCTACTTGATAATACCAATTATTGTGTAAAATTTCAGCTTTTACTAAACAATAACTAAATTTTATTGAGTATATTCTGAGGTATATTTGTGAGCCGAAAAGTAACCGTGTATGCTGCGTGTGATGCTGGTGGCGGACAAAAAGTTGTGTTGCTCGCCTCGGATGCCGATAATTACCTCAAGTTGCTCCCGGTGCTAGTGAATTACCTTTTCGTTCCATTCCTAAATAATGAATGCTTGTCTTAGTTTTTTTTACAGCCACTGCATTTTCCGGAAAATGCTTACTAGATCAAAATGCGGAGGTTCCGAGATTGCGAATAGTATTTCGATTGCTCTGAAATGAAAAGTAATGAAGTCTTCAAAGTAAACAATCGGTTTATTGATATATTGGTCATGATAAGCACTTGCAAATAGCTCATACAGGTACATTTTGGAGAAGCCTCTAGTTGACTAGCTGGCTCATAATGTCCAGGAACACCTCTCTATGCACGCGGAAACGCAGAAAGTGCTTCTCGTTGTAGGTTTGCGTGTCGCTAAAGTAGTCCTGGAACAGCTTCTGATGACCGTAACGAAAATCACTGTCGACGTTGGGGCGTCATCCAGGACGTGACCCTCTCCGTCTCGACTCTTGTTTATCCGCTGCCTAACTACAAATCAGCATGATCTAATATTGTTTTAATGAAATGCATGCATTCACACACTCATCCTCGCACTGACCTTCAGCCAAACGAAAGAACAAGTATTCCTTGTCGTCAGCTAACGACGCACTACTGGCATTAAAAAATTATTTGGTCAAACCAATCAATGGCAAAATGTGTGTGAAACATCTGCGATCTCTGAATAAAAAACTTCTGATCTCTGATGTTGAATGATCGACAGGATGACAGGTGTTGGCGGGTTCAACAACAAGAAATACAACACCGGTGCGGGGAACGCAAAGTTGGTCTATTTTAGCTAGTTCTATACAAGTTTCGCTGATGCAAATCAGGTATAAAGTTAATCTAAAAATAGACCGCCGCTGAAGATGCCCTTAATGGGTAAAATATCAACCATTTCGAACTTAATTATTATACCCGATAGTCTGACGTACAGGCTCTTTACCCATTAATGGATAAAATCGTTTTACCTATTAATGGGTAAAGAGCCTGTACGTCAGACTATCGGGTATAATTCACCCATTTTTCGAAATGTATGTTATTTGGGAAATGAGTATGCAATACCCATTTTTCAAAACGTTTGTTATTTGCGAAATGGGTATGAAATACCCAATTTTCGTTATTTGTTTTTAGTTGTGATATTGTATAATGAGCATTAGCACAATCATTATCGATCGCAATGACTGTATCTGTATTTGTATTTGTGTATTCGTAACGAGACAACCTTTTAGCAAATACCTTATTATTACTTGATTACATAATTACTTCAAACGATGCGTCTAACAACCATTCTAACTACCGGAAGCTCCGGTTTAAACTCATAAATGTTCCACGCAGATACTCGGAAGTTCGATTCTACTGATGAAATTAAGGCATTTGATATTATTGTATTAAATTATTAACGTACCTCTAAGTTTTTGGAAGATTTAGCTATCCAATTAAGTCTTCAGTTCTTCCATTTTATACGCGTTTTCGTGGACTGGATTCTAGCACGATTTTTTTTTTTATTTTTCGAACAGCGCACTTTCAACTATACAGAGCGAGCCAGGAGAATGCTCAGATATTTTTTACCCATTTATGGGTAGAAAAAAAAACCATATCTTGGCCTCTCATAGAAAATAAAAAATGGGTAGTTGGTATTTATTATTTTAATGTTAAAAGTACCCATTTTTTGACAGCTTCATATACTATCGAAAAATGAGTACATTTTTACCCATTGATGGGTACTGGCCGGTTACAGTGCATGGCTGGCCCACAAAAAATATTGATACACACTTAGAAAATTTTACAGTATTCGGTAATTTTTTACCAAACTACTAACAGCTGAACGTTCGGTAATCTGTTCGTTAATTAAATCAATTGCCGAACGATCGGTACTCGAACTATTTGATAAACTCTCAAAAACTACCGTACAGTTTGGTTATATGTGTAGCCTGGAACCGAACCGTTTCGGATTTTTTTTAGGTTTTTATCGTTCAGCAACAACATATACGGATGTTATTGATTTATTAAACAATATTATATTTGTTGTTATTTGTTTAATGACTTATTAATTCAATACGAAATAAGTTAAGAAGGGACCATGAACGATGAGTTTTGGCTGCATTGCCGGTCAGTGAAGTTGTCGTCTACACGCAAAAAAAACCACAGTTAAAACAACCATTTCGAGGGTTAAATCACAGAGAACAGACGTTCATCTTCCGTCTGCTACTTGTGTACAACTTTAAACCGACATTTCAAATGTATGTCGTTATGCTCCTGGTAGGCGGCGCTGCAGTTGTGTGATAACTGTCATGTCAATGTTTATCAATAAAAAGCCAAGCACATAACCTGAAAAGTTTTGTTTGTTTTTCTCTGCACTTACTTCTTATATCGACTGCCCATATTAACTTTTACACACGTTTTTCAAGATATGGTATATGGACATCAATGTCTGTTCTCTGTGGTTAAATTAAGCGCAAACACCAACAATTATCTCCTAACAATAAATGCGTTTGATTTTACCATGCCTGCGATTAGATCGACCATGGTGCGGTTGATATCAATATGAGGTCTGTCAAATATACCACAAATGTTGAAGGTCTTACCATAAACGTAGTAAATTTGACTGAAATTTCATGGTAGTTTTAAAAATAGGCATAGTCGGGTAAAATGGTAGATTTTGCCACAAGATTTTTTTCTGTGTACCTGTAGATGGATACTACACACCAGTTTATTTTACTCAAACTGGTTCGCTTGTGAGTAATTACTCGTTTTTATTCATATGGCCTATTGATAACATTTGAGCAGGGGGTGCGACTCTATCTCAGATGCACAATTTTTTTGTTATGCTTTTGTGCGATGTGCGCACGCTTAGTAGATAGAAAGAAGATTTTAAAGATTTTGATGAAGATTTTAAAGAATTACTGCAAAAAGATGCGGCACGATGCAAGTAGATGGATTAATATTTACAAGCTGAAACAAGATTTTTCAAAGATTGATTCGCTAGCGTGGGATTTTTCGATCATCTTGAATCTGGATTTAGATGTGTCGCACCCCCAGCTACACACTTATGCCTTATTCAGGAGGCTTGTAATTAAATACAAGGGTGTTTGGAAAAGTATCTACAAGGAAGATGTCATCAAGATAGCCTTGTATTATGTTACAACGCTGTAGTATGAACAAAGCATTAGAAAAATTTACAGTATTCGGTAATTTTTTACCGAATTTTTAACAGCTGAACGTTCGGTAATCTGTTCGGTAATTAAATCAATAGACCTTTCTCGTCAGACCTAACCCCCATTTTTTATATTTTTCCTTTGAAGGCAATCAACTTCTTATAGCGTTTGCGTTAATAGCTTTATTTTCTATGCACTCCTCATTTTGTTACAAATTTTTGAAAGCTTAAATTTGTTCCACATTTTATGGTGAATATAACCATGTGGAACAAATATGAGGCGTTTTGGCAACTCTGTAATGTGCTGAAATTATTTTCACCATGAAATTCAAAACTTTTCCTGGCAACACAGCGGTACTTTGTTTATATACAACGAAAAAAAAAAACCATCTCCACAAAATGTCGATGCAATGACTTTCACACGAATGATTTTACCAGTCTGCTGCTGAAAATCAACATACAGGTGCAAATCGACATCGGCGAACTTCAGATGCAATGAACCAGCAGCGTTTCCTACTGCGTTACCAGTCTGATCGAGAGGAAAATTGAACTACGTCAGGGACTGTACTACCAGACGGAGAATCTGCATCAAACCAAACCTTCTCCGGCAGCGCATTTCTTGACGGACTCGTCCTCCACCCCAACAGCGAAAAAGAACGTACAAACAAAGAGTAGGCTAAGAAGATCAAGGAGAACACGGTCGTAGGGCCCTGCGTAGACGAAATCAAACTTGGTAGTCGATTCTATACCCTAAGTCGACAACCGTGCGGATTTTATCCTGCGAGTTAACTTGGAGGTAAAGAGGCCGGACAGGGTGGACACAACAACGAAAAACCGTACATAGGTCAGCAGCATAACGCGGGGGTCACTCGTTTTGAAGAACTCTGGCTACTTAATTCCATCAATTGCAGCCGGGATAATAGATAATGTAAAACGATTATCTCAACAACGATGTCCCACTGACGTTCAGTCGTAGTCGAACGCCAGAGCACGGTGCCTTGCCAGCTCCGTTGGTGGCAGAGGTTGCAAACCGTCAGCTACCGGACGACCAATTCAACCGAAGTTTGCTGACCAAGCTTCCCATCATTGCAACAATCATCGGTAGGAGAAATTCCTACCTAACGAATCCGTTTAATCTTCCTTTAACGAGTTCATCCCAATCGCTCAATGTTGCTACTTTGTTATCATCTCCAGTGCTTCCTATATCTCAAACGGTAGGGTCTGATATGACTTTGTCGACGGGTAGTGCGGACAATTTTAAAGTGAAACCTTTGACTACTCGTATAACGAAAAAAAATCTGCTATATAGTCAAAACTATATTGAGAATGTAAGATTTTTGTATTTTTTTTTTGTAAGAATGTAAGATATATTATCACATTTTATGTTATTGTAATCGAATATATTGTCACCATACACCCTCTACATTAACACATATTGTTAATGTATGTCATATTGTCATTGAAAGGTTTTTCATTGTCTGCACTCGGTCTAGATTATATACCAACTTTTTGGCATAGAGTACAGCAAAAATTTTGATCTTGAAAATTTCCATTTTTTTATGGTAACCGAACTTAACCGCCTATTCAGCATATTGTTATTTGGCCTTTTACTATCTGACATATTGTTTAAACTATATAGGAGATTGTTAGTTTATAGTTGTCAACTATAAAGGTAAATGTCGTAACAATAACCGAAACGGTTGTCAACAATAAGGAAAATGCTCCAGGAATGGTTTTTGAATATGCGGGTACTGCACGCAAAAAATCCGCAGTAGAAACTACCATTTCGAGGGTTAAATTAAGCGCAAACACAAACAATTTTCAGCTGACTATAAATGCGTTTGATTCTATAGTATACCATGCCTGCGATTAGATCGACCATTGTGCGATTGATATCAATATGAGGTGTGTCAAATATACCACAAAAGATGAAGGTTTTAAAAGTAGTAAATTTGACTGAAATTTCATGATAGTTTTAAAGATAGACATAGTCGGGTAAAATGGTAGTTTTTACTACAAGATTTTTTTCTCTGTGGTTCTGGGCGCTAGGGTGACCAACAACAAAATGATGATTTCATCAAGAGCCTGGCACTGATAAAGAACACCTACAACCATACAATCGACTTTGTTCAACTAACTAACAACGAGCGGAATGGATTCATCAATGATGCGTTCTGAACCCAATTTGCTACCTCCTAACAGTACCCACCAAAGCACGAGAGCCGGTGCATAATGCGTCACCTTGCACCAGTTGGACTTCAAATGAACTAACATGACCGTATCCATTTCTACTGCACCACGATTATCTCCAGGAGTGAACTGAGGCATATCATACTCGATCGCTTCTTCCGGTGTTCGAATCTTACAAGCTTCAATAATCTCCAGTTTTACATAAAGCTGCTGAACCAAAATATCGTAAATGCAGCAATCCGTCGATTCAGCATCCAGCGAATACAAATTCTCCCAGTAGCCATGTAAATCACCAATGCAATTAATCCTTAATGCCTTCACCGGATATTCCCTATCCTCAATCTTGTACCCAATGGCAGATTCTCGTGTATTGAATAAGACCGTGTTCCTATTTATGTGATGTGAAGTATAAGAAAAGATAACTTCTTGTTCTCTTTTTTATATCAAACCAATTGCCAAACTCTTAGTTCTAGCTTTTTTTTCCCCTCTATCTTTTCAATAGAAATAAGTTCTCAAGTAGTCTTAACCAAAGCAATTTATTTTATTTATCTCAAACACAAAAAGAAACTAAAAAAACGAAACGTCATGGATCTCTTGTATCTACAAAACTAAGATTTTTTTTTTTCTTTCGCCGCATTTTCCACAACATCAACATGATTATGCAAGTTATATTTTTCCTTCAAGTTCTCATATTTCCGTAGGGTGTAATTATTGTTATGCCCCTCCAGAACATGGTATATTATTTGAGACCATGTTTTTTTCCGTTAGAGCATCACGCTCTTCCTCAGTTTTATCCTTTGGGTCATAACAACACGTTCAAGCAGTTTTTGAACGCAGGAGAAGATATTTTCATCATCAGTGAGAAGGAAGTTATCTAAAAAAATACGATTGAAAATATATTACATTACGCAAATCAAAGGCTATCTTACCGTAAGATAATTACTCAAAATATAATATATTTATTTGCTCTGTATCATCATGGTTGGAATTGATTTTAAGTTTGGTTTCTCTAAAAATTTGTCAGCAAAGTGCCTCGTGAAATGTTTTCTCCTGTGACGTGAAATGTTTCCACGTGCAATTGTTTTTCACAAAAAGTATTCTTGGATTTAAGTATTGTATGTCTTTCTGATCTCGTTGAATCATCATTTCAGCACATCGCAAAAGCCTCGCGAAATTGATGTTGAAGTAATTCTCTTGCATGGCTATTAAAAAACGTTACAAACACTCAGTAGGAATATTATTCGACGAATATCGTCCAGTTCCCTCAAAACATAATCCTTTTTTCCACGATTTGATAAAACAGGAGCACTATCTAGAAGAATGATGCGATCTTTGGCAATATGCATCCGAATTTCTACGGGTAAAGCAGAGTTATTGAACATAATATTTATTCACATGACAGTTTAGTTTTACCGTCTTCAAATTCCCCGGCCTCATATTGTGTAAAAACATTCTTTATTGGAAAAACTCCTTCGCCAATATAGCAGCTTGTTTAAAGGCTTTTTCGGTGAGCTCGGCAGCCAGAAGATTCAAGACCGATGATTTACCAGAACCTTGCATTCACAAATCACAAATCACAAAAAAATCTGAATTGTTTTCTTGCAGATAGTCGAACGCATGAACATTCAATGCGTTGTTGTTGGTAACAAGATTCACGGATTCAATCATTCGACTCACTGATGTGAGTATATTATGAGTTTCGTGTGCCGTATGACATCCTTGGCGGATTGTTGTGGGTCTAAAGGGTCACCCACAATTGATACGTTGCGGATGCGTTGACGTAAATTTGACAGAAAACCTATGGGAAAACTGTCAAATTAACGCAAACGCATCCGCAACGTATCAATTGTGGGCCAGCCATAACCTTGCCTGCGGAATTTTAGTAGCGATTGTGATAGTTGGTTCAGACTTTGTTTGGACGTCACTATTCTCTTTATGTTTCAATAGAATTCTTGGCTGGGAACCACTACTATCCGGCGGGGCTTTGCCACACTTTGAGTCATGTTTTGATACCTTCTGCTTTTTTACGCAAAGATTGACACTTTTACCGTTTTCGCTTTTGATTCACTTCCAATCAGGATCAGGTATCAAGATTGTGTCGACTTGTTGTGTGCTAAGCGCCGGTGTGTTTGTCTATATTTATAACACGTATAGGGTTGAGGTTTGTACTGACAATGAGTTCGGGTATCGCAGGTTGGAACTGGTTTCAAACTTGCTTCAAAAACGAAAACAGTATTTCTCAACAACTTTTTTAAAACGACATATCTGATATAATCAACAAGTGAACAAAAATTCAAACGTGAATTTCTGCGAATCTTTGTACTCTGACTCAAACTTGAATCACCATAATGGGAGAAAAACATTAGATTTTGTTATGATGGGCTGCTGGTGCATGTTCGTGTGCGACAAATATCGTTTGAATATTTGTTTACCCCTTTATTTACAAAATCAAATAGGTCGTTTTGAATAAGTTGGCGATATTTTTTACCACCCGCTAAGAAAAAAGTACCCAACGGAGCAGTTAAGTGTGGGAAGCCAAAGTTGGGTATAATCATGTTTACCTACCGTTGGGTACAAATTACTTATTTATTTTAAGGTAGAATTTTACCCAAAAGTAAGTAATTTGTACCCAACGGTAGGTAAACATGATTATACCGAACTTTGGCTTCCCACACTTAACTGCTCCGTTGGGTACTTTTTTTCTTAGCGGGCAGACTTCCCGGTTGAGTGACTGAGTAAGAAAACTGCCATGTTTCAAGCAAGTACTCTGACATCTGCTTATAGGATTTCTCCATAGGAGCGAAGAGCTAGTAAGTTAACGTGAAACTCACCACTGCAGAGAAACATCAGATCGGGGATGAGAGGGCCAAATGGGTATTCACCAAAGTGTGCATATGGGGTGAAATGGTCATTTACCAGTTTTTATTGTTTTTAATAGTTCCAGGCTTCAAAAAACATAGGTCCCATAGAAAAATATACTCTATAGATTGAAAGGTATCTGATAAGCAAATAAAAAAAATCCACAAGAAAGGTCTATTGATAGTGCTGTGAAATACACATAGAAATGGTGGTCCTATGCTCGGCACTGTGTAGAGAAATAATTTTGTTCATTTTTAGTAATCCAAACGGCAATAAATAATACACCGAAAATACTTACATTTACTGAATATGGAAGTAGAAAATCCCTTATTTGTTCATTCAATTGGCTTTTGTCAAAACAATACTTGATCACAATACTTGCTCCTTTAACGTGAATCAAAAGTTGACAGTCCGTTTGGCTGCATTTTTTGACAGGTCGTTTGGCTGCATAAGACAATTGTTGCCCGGTCTATATACAGTGTCTATAGTTTTACCCATTAAAGGAGATAACTCATTTAAGTTCGAAATGGGTGATATTTTACGCATTAATGGGTACTGGCCGGTTTCAGTGTGCATCTGAGATAGAGTCGCACCCCCTGGGTGAAAATGAGAATTGACTATTTAATAACAATAACATAAAATGTGATAATATATCTTACATTCGAAATATAGTTTTGACTATATAGCAAATTGTTTTTCGTTATGCGGGGGGTGCTCTTAGTACTCTCAGCTTACTCAGTTTTTGACTTGCAGCAAGGAAATCGAAAATTGAGTAGTCCTTACTTTATTTAGATTGTTATTGTACGAACGTGCGGTGCCAAGTCAATTTGTTTACAAATTAGCGGTTCCCTTGATGCTTGAAACGTTGGCACTGAAATCTGAAGTTTCGATACCACTTCTTTGCTAAAAATCGAGAATGAGTGTAATTATGAATTTAATAATTTTCTTTTCGCTGGTAGAGCTTAGCTATCTTGAATATGTTGCAGGTAACGAAAGGAAAACAAGCTACTAAAGGTAGTAAACAAATAGTCGAAGATAACACGGCAACATTGAAATTTTATCGGAATATGGCATGCGGCTCAACTGCACTCAACGTCATTATCAATTGTTTTCTCTTCGAACCTTTAGCTGGATTACAAATGGTAAGTTTATTGAAGAGATTCTTTAAATGTCTAATGAATGGACTGTATTAACAATTAAACTTCTAAGTTACTACTTGTTAGTACAATTCAAAACTAAAAGTAGATTTGTATTCAACAAGTTAACGAAAGAAAAACTGTTTAACACGAGTATTATAATCAACGAGGCTTGTCGAATCATCTGGCCAAAATATCGAATTATAAAGTTTTATTGTAGACGGACGCACATAAACGGTGCCGTTCCAACATTTTGAAAGTGAGTTGATTTTGATTGTAATAAGCAATTCCACACAATTTTGTGAATAATCAATATACCGTGAAGTATCCATAAACTTCGCGCACCGAAGTCCATGTTTCCTTGGACCGATAAAAAGTCTAGTCCGGTTGTTATCATCAAGAAATAATGTTGTTCTATATTGAAAATAATAGGGTCGTATTACGCTTAACGCGCCGGTTTCCTTATTCGGAGGTCAAGGGTTCGATTCCTGATACAGCCCAATGTATTTTCATGTGGAAAATTCGTTTGACTGCCCTGGTGGAGCATAACCGTATCATTGTGCTTGCCACACACTAAACACATTGTATGCTTTGGAATAAAGTAAGCCCTCGATTAAGAACTGTAGACTCCACAGTTTGGAGTGATAGAAAAAACACAGGGCACATAAAGGCGAAGTAAATTTTAGGAAATTAAAATGTCAAACAAATCATTCATTTCTGAAACTAAGTAGGATTTTATGTTGGTGGATTTAAACACTACTGCGCTCATTGATACGAACTTGTGTAGTATATCCATGTTCTCTGTATACGCATCATGCAAGCTGACAACCATTTGTAGGGTGATTAGCTGTTTGCCTCGACTCGTTTCCAGTCAGGTATAATTTGGTTTATGAACTCAATCAACTTACCACAATTGGTAGACCAAATCTAATTGGGCTGTAAACAATCACTACAAAGAAATTTTGATCTGGTGCTTTACCATTCACGACAGCTGCAAAGCAGATGCTCCGATGTTTCGCTTTCTAGGTTACAGAAGCGGCATATATCATTTTGAACCCGGTCAATGTTCTTCAAACGATATCTGTTCGGACAGTGTTCTGTTACTAGACCACCCTTTGTTCTTCCCAGTATTTAATTTCCATTTTTTATAGTACAGTTTGATATACTGCAGAATGGCTCTGGGCCAATAAACTGTGACCTAGATCCCATTTTTAGCAAGATCGACTGCTCTTTCGTTACCTTCAATGCCACAGTGTCCCGTATAGTATATACACTCAAGTCTTTTTTTACACGGGGGATACGTACCGTGTAAAAAAAACCGCATTATTTCGAAAAGCGTCGTAAAAAAAACCGCGTTATTTCAAAAATCGTCGTAAAAAAACCGCGTTATTTCAAAAATCGTCGTAAAAAAAGATCGCGTTATTTCAAAAATCGTCGTAAAAAAACCATGTTATTTAAAAAATCGTCGTAAAAAAACAGTGTCATTTGAAAAATCGTCGTAAAAAAACCGTTTTATTTGAAAAAACCGTCTTATATCGAAAAACATTGTAATACCTAATAACTGTGAAGGTGCATATGCATTGTTTCAACGCATATTGCATTGTTAAAAGACAAAAATCGCGGTTATCATTAATTTATAGCTAAAACAGGATGAAAATTATCCGTTTTTATCAGCATTTATGTATTTACAGTCAACTTTCCATACCTCGATATTGAAGGGACCATCGAGATAGGGAGAGATCGACATTCAGAACAGAAATTGACTAGCCTGCTAGAACGATCCTAGAAGCATTTCGCGTTGCAAAAGTTTTTTTGTGTATCCCGTATCCAAAGCAAATCTCGAACGCTTGCTCCAAACACAGGTGAATTTGGGTTTTCGCCGTTTTTTCATCGACAGATGGAAGGTTATTTGCTCACAAATATTTTCAAAGGACTACAGACATACAGAATCACGCAAAGAAATCACTCTGTGTTGAATCAACAAAATATTTTGTTGGTATTCAATACAATTCTTTTTGTTTCAATTCATAAGAAAGTTCCAAATCCCTCTCGCGGGTCAAATTTGTCACCTTGTCGATGGTGAGAGGGCTTATCTCATGCTATAAACATGCATGTGCGACCAAGAATTTGACCAGTAGTGAAAGTATCACATATTCTGCACATTTATTTCACTGCCACGTCGTAGAACGTTTATATAAAGGCACTAACATCAGGTGTGATACTGGCCGCAATTCACTCTTAGACTTTTTACTTTCAATCAAAGGGAAACGACTTAAAGTACACTTTTCATTTTCGTGGCAACTTATGTTGTTGTTTATCCATTTGTTTCATGGAATGAATAACCAAAATACCTGGTTTACCCATGGTGTAATAAGTGAAAGTAATTGCAAAATTTTCGAAAAGGGTGAATGTTTTGATCATGGTAAATATCTGACTGTTCGAAATGAAGCACAAAGCCACAGAAAAGTGTTACTTTATACTGACGATGACAAGCATGTTTATTAGAGATAGGACGCGGAGGGCCCGCTTAGGAAGCACGAGTAGTAGATTTAACCTTTCCAAGTAGTTTATTTTAGCAACAGTGCGGAGGGTCCGCTCAGTGAGGGTCTAGTGTTTGACTTACTATAGAAGAGGGGTGTTAATCACAGTAGTTCCATTTCACTTCTGGTTCAGTTCCATATCGGTTTCGTTTCGATTCCGTTTCGGCTCCATTTCGGTTCTATTTCGGGTCCGCTTTGGTTTCGTTTCGATTCCATTTCAATTCCATTACAATTCCATTTCGGTTCTATTCCGGTTCCGTTTCGAATCCGTTTTGCATCCATTTCAATTTCATTTCGATTCCGTTTCGGTTCCATTTCAGTGTAATTTCGATTCCATTTCATTTTCTGCTCAAGAATAAGTGTTTAAAGTAAAGGGTGGTTCAAAGGGAAATGGGCTTCATGACTCATTTACATTTTGCACCGTTAATCTCTCAAAAGCACTCAAGCACTCAATAACCTACATCTCCAATCCCCTCCCTACCCAATGGCGTTCAAGTAGTCCGCATAGACCGGTTCGCCATTACCCCTCCCTAACCCTCGGCTTTGGATTGACTTGCGCTCTCATTGCCCCACCAAACGCTGCAAAATGAAAATGAAAATGAAAATTCATAAGAAAGTTCCAAATCCCCTGGGCATTGGAAAAACCTTGTGGTAGATTGATAACTACCAGGTCCCAGGGCTTATCTGGATCTTTACCCAAACGGGAAAGATGCAAACCAGTGTTTCCAGGGGTGATGTGGACCAGTAGTGCATTTGAACCCACCAGTAGTAGCATATTAACTTTTAATTCGACACCTTTCATTATTTTCATACAACCTAGAATTTGCATAATTTCGATTATATTACTGCTATTTAAAGAATCTGTTAAGTTATTCAGAAAGATCTTCTATCAGCTATACCGCAGGACCGCAGGTAGTTTTTGTGTAGACTTTCATATGCGCCTTGATCGAATGCGGTGTGTTGTGGAGAAGAAAAGGTGTACAGTCTGTTCAATAGGAGAGGTATAAAAGGGCAAGTCAGGAGCAGGCAGGATTCAGTCCATTAGCAGAATACAGACAGTGAGCAGCAATTGCGAAGATTATTTGATTAAATAAAAGTTGTTTGAAAGTTTAAACCCACACGTTAGTTCCAATCCGACAATTCTATTCCGGTAAAAATATCTCGACCCCTGAGCTATCGTCCGAACATTTTGGTCCTTCGAGCCGGATGTTGTTGTGTGTTTTCTCAGAAGTGACCGGAATTTGTTACTGCTTCACGTGCGGGTGCAAACGTGCGGTTCATGAACAAGGCAAAATGGCGATTATGGCCATGGCATAGTGCGTGTTTGATACAAATTCCTGCATCGTGTGCAGTTGTGCGATTCGTGATCGAAAGAAAAATGGCGATTATGTCCATGGCATAGTGCGTGTTCGGAAATATTCACTGCAGTGTGTGCAGTAGTGCGGCCCGTGGCCAAATTGTGATCCGATTATGCTCGTAGCATAAAAAAAAGTACTTCGTTCGAATTTCGCATCGATTCGTGATCGATGATTGGTTGGGATTGTGTCCGTTGCATAATCCAACGCACCGTGTGCGTAAGGCCATTAACAGAAAAAAGTTCGAATGTTGGTGCATTGTGTACAGTTTAAAAGCCCGTGGCGAATATTAGACGTCGTCCTGTGTACAGTGTGGTCCACGACCGAAAACAGTGAGTGAAAGTGTATGTGGCATAATCTAGCGCACCGAGTGCGTTGTGTGGTCAGAGGCTAGATTCAACATTGATTGTGCCCGTGACACAGGAGTGACTGAACATTCGAACGCACCGTGTGCGTAGTTCGGCTGAGGCCATAGTAGAAACTTTGAACGTTCCCGTTTCATGATTTGTGTTTATTTTTGCACGTATTCGTGACGCATTGCGAGCTCGGTCGAACTACAGTGAACAAGTTCGAACATGAACGATAGTGAAACGCCCCGCGGAGTGTTAAAGAATATCACGAAGAAAAATATTCTGGAAGCGTTAACGGGCACGAACAGTGAAAAAACATTACCAGTGCCGTCGGTGGCAGAACAGAAGATTGCCAAGCAAAATCTAGAGAACAAGAAAACAATGGAGTCCAAACTGGAAATGCTGACGGATCGGCGAGATCTGATCACGGAAAAGCTGATACGAATGAAAGAGTCGTTGGAAGGAGAAAATATCAGCATACATTTGCTTAACCTTCACCTTGAAACACTGCGGCGGTGCGCGGACGAGTTCGATAAAGTTCATATCGACTTATCCGCACTGCTTCCGAAAGAGCAACGAACCGTAGCACGTCAGGAGTATGCGGTATTCGAGGATATCCACAACAAACTTTACGTTGATTTGCAAACGAAAATTGCCCAAGCGCAAGAAGCATGTCGCGTAAATCCAGGTACGTCAAGTAGTTTAAGTATTCCAAGTTTCCAGCAGCCGATTGTCGTGCAAGCAGCAGCCCCGCAACTACATGCTCCGTTCCCAACATTTGATGGGACACCGGAGAACTGGTACAGCTTCAAAAGCCTCTTCACAAGCATTATGGCAAAGTACCCAAACGAGACTCCAGCAATGAAGATTTTACAATTGCGTAATTCCCTCAAAGGTGATGCGAAGAGTAAGATCGATCAAGATGTTGTGAACAACAACGATTACGAGAAGGCGTGGAAGCTTCTCGAAAACGTGTACGAAGACAAGCGATTGATATTGGATACTCATGTCGATGCTATTCTAGATTGCACAAAGGTCAGCAAAGAAAATCGCGGAAAATCGATTTCACAACTGGTTGAAACCTGTTCAAAGCATGTTGATGCTTTAGAAGGACACAACTTTTTTGTCGAAGGCTTGGGGGAGTTGATTCTACTCAATGTCCTGCACAAGAAACTTGACAAAGAAACACAAGAGCAGTGGGAGTCGAAGGTACCCAGAGGAAAGTTACCTGATTACGAAATGTTTATCGAATTCCTTCGTGAACGAGGACGCATTTTGCTACGAACAAATCGATCACAACAACAACATCAGGTACAGCAGTCAGTCGTCCAAGTAAAACAACGTGTACCAGTTACTAACTACAAAGTGCTAGCGCAGCCATCGAAGTCCTTCATTCAAACAGCTAGGGAAACATGCCCTTGTTGTCAAGATGAGCATGTTATCTACAAGTGCTCTAGGTTCCAAAACATGGGAGTACTGGAGCGTAAATCTGTTGCTGCTAAAGCGGGCTTGTGCTACAATTGTTTGAAACTGAAACATCGGGTTAAAGATTGTCAGTCTGATCAAGGGTGTAAAGTTCGGGATTGTGGTCGGAAGCATCACAGTCTATTGCATCCCCAAGAATTCGTTCGTAGGAAAAGCGAAGAGAAATCACTGACGCCAGAAGCAATGTCGTGCAAAAGTGATGATAGAAGCCAACCGGAAACAAATGGTCCGTCTGCAACTTCGATGTACGCACAGGTTACTACAGCGAAGCGACAAGTTCTATTGTCAACGGCTGAAGTCTTGATGGTCGGAAATGAAGGATCCATCGTTAAGTGTCGTGCACTGTTGGATTCGGGATCCGACAGTCACATTCTCACGGAGAGAGTAGCTAGCAAACTGATGTTAGATATGAGAAGTGTTGACATTCCAATCAGTGGTCTCAATGATATCCAAACCAGAGTAAAGTATCTCGTATCAACAAAAATCCTTTCTCGTATTAACTCGTATACGACAATGGATCTAGACTTCTTGGTTGTGCCAAAAGTAACTTCAAAGCTTCCACTAATGGAAATTGACACCAGATCTTTGAAGTTACCACAAGGTGTGCAGCTGGCAGATCCGTCATTTTTTATTCCTGGAGATATTGATTTGATCATCGGTAACGAGATATTCTTCGATTTGGTGAAGAAAGGACGTCTGAAAATAGAGAATAGTTCGATTACATTAGCTGAAACTGAGCTTGGTTGGGTAGCGGGAGGATCAGTTCTAGTAAAGAAAGGTGCACCACGTGAACGTATATGCCAGTTCAATCACCGAGAACAAGTCTTGAATGAGACAATGGCGAAGTTTTGGGAAATCGAGGATGTTCATCTTGGCTCCAAACTGTCGGCCGCAGAGGTAGCTGTAGAAGAACATTTTCAAGAGACACATGTAAGGGATGAGCTCGGTCGTTACGTAGTTCGGATCCCATTCAACGACAAAAAGTATCAACTTGGTGATTCTTTCGTAATGGCGAAGAAGCGCTATGAGCGACTGATGTTCTCTTTGTCAAAGAACCCTACGAAACACATGCAGTATTCAGAGTTTATGGCAGAGTACCTTGCTCTTGGCCACATGAAGCAAGTAGATAGCCCAAGAGAAGGTGGATACTATATACCACACCACGCGGTATACAAAGCCTCCAGTTCGACGACGAAGACAAGAGTTGTTTTTGATGCTTCAGCTAAAACTACTTCTGGAGTATCGTTGAATGACGTTGTTATGGTTGGTCCCACCGTTCAAAGCGACTTGATAGAGATAATAATGCGTTTCTGTGGACATCAAATTGTACTAACAGCCGACGTTCCGAAAATGTACCGTCAAGTAAAATTGCATTCAGATGACTGTAAATATCAGAGCATACTGTGGTGTGACGATAAGAACGAAATGAAGGTTTTTGAACTACAGACCGTTACGTACGGCATAGCAAGTTCACCATATCACGCAACGAAGGCATTGATGCAGTTGGTCACGGATGAAGGTGACAATTTTCCGTTGGCATCTGCAGTTATCAAGAAGGATAGTTACGTAGACGATTTTCTGACTGGTGGAAAATCAGTGGAAACAGTTATCAATATGTTGCATGAATTGTCTACGCTGCTGAATCTGGGAGGATTTGGCCTTCATAAATTTTGTTCAAACAGTCAGGAAATTTTGTCGGCGATTCCGAAGGATTTGCAAGAACAGCTAGTCAGCTTTGAAGAATCGGGAATCAACAATACCATTAAGACGCTCGGCTTGATATGGAACCCATTGGAAGATTACTTCACCTTTCGGATCCAACCAATCGTAAACGGAACTGTATCGACCACTAAACGTGAGGTGTTGTCGGATATCGGTCGACTTTTTGATCCGCTAGGGTTTCTCGGGCCGATAATATCTTTGGCGAAGATGGTCATGCAAGACATTTGGCGTCTCAAATTAGACTGGGACGAACGCATTCCGGATGAATTGATGGATCAGTGGCAGCAGTTTCGTGAAGAGCTATCTGTGGTCAACCAGAAGCAAAAGCGACGTTGTGTGATTCATAGCAAGGCTACGTGGGTTGAATTACACGGCTTCAGTGACGCCTCCAAGCGCGCGTATGGGGCAGTAGTCTACATCCGGAGCATAACAGCAGATGGCTCAGTGAAGGTAAATCTAGTTGCTAGTAAATCGAGAGTGGCCCCATTGAAACCGTTAACAATTCCTCGTCTGGAATTATGCGGTGCCAAATTGCTGGCAGAGTTAATGCAAAAGGTTATAACGTCAATGGCTGTCCAATTTGATGAAATAAATTTATGGTGCGATTCGCAAATTGTGTTGTGCTGGTTGAAGAAAAATCCATCGGCTTTAAATCAGTTTGTTGCGAATCGAGTGGGAGCTATCTTGGACCTCACCGGAGGTTTCAGCTGGAATTATGTGAGATCAGAGGAGAACCCTGCAGACGTCATTTCGAGAGGTTCGATGCCTATCGATTTAATGCAAAACGAAATGTGGTGGAATGGTCCATCAATGCTGTGGAAACAGGCTTATGATATTCCGGATATAGAAGCTTTAGAGGATACGGTACTTCCGGAACTAAAACTAGCAAGGAGTATGGCAATTATCAGCAAGGTTCCGCCAATTTCGTTCAATCGTGTCAGCGATTTTAGGAAGCTACAAAGAGCATGGGTGTATGTTTTGCATTTCATTCATCTAAAAAGAGAGAAGAAAGTGATTAGTGTAACCGCAGAAAACATGGCTCAGGCCGGAAAAGTGATTTTTAAGTTAGTTCAACAAGAAGCTTTTAGTGATCTTTTAAAAAAGTTGCGGTTGAATTCAGAAAGGCGACACAATTTGTCGAACTTGGCTCCATTCATCGGAGAAGATGGTCTCATACGTGTTGGAGGTCGTCTAAAGTACTCGGCGATACCATATGATGGAAAGCATCAAGTGCTGCTTCCTGAAAAACATCATGTAACTGAAATTTTGATTCGAAAATTACATGAAGAAAATCATCATGTTGGACACGGCGGATTACTGGCTATAGTTCGGGAGCAATACTGGCCGGTGAAAGTGAAATTCGTCATTAAGAAGGTTATTTCAAAGTGTCAAATCTGTGCTAGATGCAAGCCGGTCTCCAGTACTCAATTTATGGGGAACATTCCAGAACCTCGTGTAAATCCAGCTCCAGTGTTCTCAAAGGTTGGTATTGATTACAGTGGCCCATTTATGCTGAAGTTAGGAGGTAGAAGTCCGAAACTCTACAAGGCATATGTTGTCGTGTTCGTTTGCATGGCTGTGAAGGCGATTCATTTTGAAGTTGTTTCTAATCTCACTACCGACAATTTCATCGCTGCTCTACATCGATTTGTGGGAAGACGAGGTTTACCGAGTGAAATATATTCAGACAACGGAACAGCATTTGTGGGTGCCAATCACGAACTTGTGGCATTGAAGATACTTTTCGAGGATCAGCAGCATCGTCAGAAGGTTCAAGAATTTTGTGCAGTTAAGGGTATACGCTGGCACTTCATTCCACCAAGAAGTCCTCATTTTGGAGGCGTTTGGGAGGCTGGTGTAAAATCGATGAAATACCACCTCAAACGAGTCGTCGGTGAAGTTAAATTAACATTTGAAGAGCTCACAACATTTCTGGTACAAACGGAAGCGATATTAAATTCTCGACCATTAATTCCAGCATCGGATGATCCCAATGATTTGTCGGTTCTAACGCCTTTCCATTTTTTGATTGGGCGATTGGGATTGACATTATCGGAACCATCCTACAAGGACGAAAGAATAGGGCGACTGAGCAGATGGCAACATATTCAGTTGATGCAGGAACATTTTTGGTCACGTTGGTCCAAAGAATATTTGCATCATTTGCAAACTCGACAGAAGTGGAACAGCGGAGTGAAGCAAATTCATGTTGGAGCGTTGGTTCTTCTGATTGACGAAAATCTACCCCCTCTGCAGTGGAGACGAGGGCGGATTGTAGCAATTCATCCTGGTGACGACGGAGTGGTCCGTGTGGTGACCGTTCATACTACAACTGGCGACTATAAGAGAGCAATTACGAAGATTGCATTTTTACCATCTGTTGAGCCAGAGGACTCAACGGCGGGTGTATGTTAAGTTATTCAGAAAGATCTTCTATCAGCTATACCGCAGGACCGCAGGTAGTTTTTGTGTAGACTTTCATATGCGCCTTGATCGAATGCGGTGTGTTGTGGAGAAGAAAAGGTGTACAGTCTGTTCAATAGGAGAGGTATAAAAGGGCAAGTCAGGAGCAGGCAGGATTCAGTCCATTAGCAGAATACAGACAGTGAGCAGCAATTGCGAAGATTATTTGATTAAATAAAAGTTGTTTGAAAGTTTAAACCCACACGTTAGTTCCAATCCGACAATTCTATTCCGGTAAAAATATCTCGACCCCTGAGCTATCGTCCGAACAGAATCGTTTATTAATTTCAATTCTTTTATTATAACTGGGTTTTATAGGGCTGAATTTGGGGAAAAAAAACAAAAAAATTTTCGGTTGGTTTGGGTGGTTTTGGGGGGGGGGGGAATATTTTTTTTTATTGTGGAAAAAAAAAAAAAAAAAAAAAAAAAAGGGGAAGGGGGGGGTGGGGGGGGGGGAAGGGGGAAAAGGCGGGAGGAGGGGGCGCGGCGGGGGGGGGGAGGGAAAAAAAAAAGCACTTGCATACGAGTATCATCTAAGCGGTATGTTCCCAACAAATCAAAAGTAATAACAACAGTGTGGGTAAGTAAATCATTTAAAATTTCCTAAACTACATACACATCATACATACAATCATAGCTATATATTAAAAGACCGCCCACAAATATCCATGTCCAACAGAGCAGTTTATTTTCCCGATGAATCTAGCGTCAAATACTGTTTGTTCCATTTGGGAGCGTAGCATAAGGGAGATAGCTGCAACATTGTCACACCTGTACTATATGAAATTGCGCAGATACCAAAAATCATACTGACAAGAATATCACTTACAATATAATGACACAGACAAGTACAGCCTGGACACCTGGACGGACTGACTGGACTGGACAGACTGAACACCTGGACAACAAAACGCGTACACTGACTGATTTTGAATCCCAAAAATTGTCAAGAAGATTATGTGAGCTGATTTCGAAAGCCCGGTGTTTATTTGGTTACCATAGACTAATCCTTCCGGCATAATCACTTGAAAATTTTCAAAAACCCACCCCGATCATTGCAATCCTATAAAAAATAAAAAATAAAAAACAAACAACATACATGTTTTTGAAGAGAACTTACATAATTAAACATAACACATTCAACCTTTCAGGTCATTTTGTAGCAACGCAGCCATCTCATTCCAAGAACTCTACAAACCCCTTACCCAAATCTAATCCTTATCCTCTCCCATGGTGTTCAAGTAGTCCGCATAGACCAGTTTGCCATTACCCCTTCCTAACTCTCGGCTTTGGATTGACTTACGCTCTCATTGACCCACCAAACGCTGCAAAATGAAATTGCGCTCTGATTTATTTTAACTAATTATGTTGTAATTGCGTTTTTAATTTAATCTAAATTATAACAGCCTTTGTTATCATAGCAAATTTTGTTTCAATTTAGATATAATTCGCTCTTCCAACTCAAAATTCTTCTATTAAAATTAAAACAAAATATTAAATTTGTAACAAAAAAGTTCGGTTTATTACTACGTTTTTCTCTCATTCAAATACAGTCCACTGGTTCCGAAACATTTTAGACCTTCTCAACCGAATGTGGAGAAGCTAACCGGCAAACGAACTGCGCTGATAGCTCGGATAAAAGCGAAGCTTTCGGTCGTGAAAAACCTCCACGAGCGGAATCCTTCCCGGAGCAAGGTTATGGATCGGCTGGACCAGCTCAAAGAAATAGCGAAGTAGCTATTCAAGCAAAAATTGAGGAAAACCAGAACGATCCGGCGCCGATTGCTTCCAGTTTTTAACGTGCGGGAAGAGTTTTTCGGAGCTTTCTACAAGGCAAAGGATATTCTTGAGGATTTGATCGAAGAGAAGCAGTCGTCGGTTAGCCAGCGCACGATTGCAGGAGGAAGCAGACGATTTGAAGGATGCGATGAAGCTGCTCATGGAGACGCAGCGGCAAATGTTGCTCAACCAATCGGCCATGTTCCGGAAAACCAGCGGTACAGTCGGAAGAATAGGTACTGAATGCGTCTTCGATACTAGTGAAAATGTCGATCAGATGTCGAATTGTGCCCCACACGTCCGGTTGCCAGCAATAAACATTCCATCATTCAACGGCGAGCGTAAAAAGTGGATGACCTTCAAAGATCTCTACGTGTCAACCATTCACACACGGAAGGATATCACGAATTCCTTGAAGATGCAATACCTTTTCTCCTATTTGGAAGGAGACGCGAAGCAACTAGTGAACAAATTCACCATCTCAAGTGCCAATTATGCGAACGCGTGGGATTCGCTCACCAGTCACTACGACAAAAAACGTTACACGGTGTTTGCTTTGGTACGCGAATTTATGGATCAGCCGGGCATCACACAGGCGTCGTCGCAGTCACTCAGCAAACTTGCAACCACTCTTGACGAACTAGCAACTAGATACATTGGGCGTAGAATATCAAGACCGCGATCCGTGGTTGATTTACCTGACACTGGAAAAGTTGGACAAAGATACCCGCGCTGGCTGGTCGGAGAAAGTGATCGACAACGAGAACCCCAACTTCGAGAAGTTGATGAAGTTTGTGAAAAAGAGGTGTGCGGTGCTCGAGACGTTCTCGGCCTTCTCGAAGAAAACTGAAGACGTTATTAAAAAAGAACAATCAAAAGTGAGTGAAAAGAAACTGAAGGCATTAGTGACGGCCACTTTGAGCCAAAAGTGCGCGAAGTGTTTTAGTGAACACGCTACGTTCATGGGCGAAGATTTCAAGAAGTTGGATCTGCAAGAAAGGAGAGGATTTGCCCAGACGGCGAAGTTATGCTTCAACTGCTTGCGAGCATCTCATTCGGCCAAATCATGTCCATCAAAATCAGTGTGCCGTACACCGGATTGCAAGCAGTGGCACCACACTCTGTTCTGTCCAAACACGGGCAAGACGAAGGAGACCTCAACTATTTGGCAGCAGTTGAGAAACAACCACCAGTTCCGGTGTTCTCAACAGCGGTAGTACAAGTGCGGGAGAATGACGGTACGTTCGGCCGAGTTAGATTGCTAATTGATTCCGGCGCTCAAGCTTCAATGGTTACGGAAGATTGTGTGCGGAAGCTGGAACTCATTAGGCGTAACAAGAAAGTGGCGATACTGGTATTGATCAGTATGCCGCGGGTACCACTTGTGGTGTAGTTACGTTGCACCTCGCATCTCGCTTCAACGACACGATTGTCATCTCAACAAGTGCATACGTGCTCAGCAAACTCACATCTACCCTTCCGTCGCAACGCTTCAACATCGGGAACATAAAGCTGTTGGAGAATGTAAGCAAAATGGCACCAACCTTCAACAAACCGGGACCAATTGACGTGATTTTGAGATCCGACGTCTTATCTGCCCTCTTGGAGGGAGGTCAAGTCAAGGACGAAAGCGGCTAAGCGGTGGCCCAGCGTACTGTTTTCGGGTGGATCGCTGCAGGGTGGTACGACGAAGCAGAAGCATTGTTGGGAAATCACGCCATAGTCAGTCTGCACAAGGAAATGGATCTGAATCGCACGCTTCAGCAGTTCTGGGAGTACGAAGAAGTGTTCAAGCCAGCGCCGTTCACTCCCACAGCGAGGAAGGTCATCGAACATTTCGATTCGACCACACAGCGCGATGATACAGTGCGTTTCATCGTTAAATTGCCATTCGACGATTCGAAGCTCGCCTTCGGTGAATCCCTGACAGCTGCAACGAAGAGGCTCACGTCCATGGAAAAGCGGTTCGCGTCCAACTCACAGTTTTGCGAGGAATATGCGAAATTCATGCGTGAGTATTTGGAGCTTAATCACATACAACCAGTTGCAGCCAACGAGGTGATGAAACCGGCTTCGGAACACTACTATTTGCCGCACCACGCGGTGTTCAAGGAGAACAGCTGCACAACGAAGCTACGCGTCGTACTTGATGTTTCTTGTGCTACTTCTACCGATGTATCTCTGAACGACCGGCTGTTGGCGGGAACAAACATCAACACAGATGTGCTGTCGGTCCTCATACGATTCCGTTCGTACAAGGTGGCGCTCAGCGCGGACATAGCGAAAATGGACCGCCAGCTGGTCATGCACGAAGAAGATCGAGACTTCCAGCGCATCTTGTGGCGTGAAAACTCGGAGCAGCCAATTGAACACTACCGTCTTTCCGTGGTAACGTATGGCACTAAAAGCGCATCCTATCTTGCAATTCAAGCCATGAGGGAGTCATCCACAGAATACGCTTCTGTCTACCCAGCAGCAGTGCACCGAATTGTTCATGACTTTAACGTTGACGATCTTCTGTCAGGCGCAAACGACGAAGAAGAAGCCACATCAAGAAACAAATATCCGCCATTCTATTGAAGTCTGGTTTCGAGCTACGGAAAGGGGCTTCAAGCTGCCCTAACCTGGTAGAGAACGAATCTCCAGTATCGGTTCCTGTGAAACCATCGGAAGAAGCAGATACAGTCAAGGCGTTGTGAATTCATTGGTATCCGAACGAAGACCAATTCGGGTTTAAAGTGAACCCAAGTAACCACAAGCATTATATTATTGCACTTATTCAACCCAAAATCAACATCGGTAATGCGGGATCGCATCAATTCAACAGTTGTCAAGTAATGAAGCGTTAGATTAGCTTAAGAATGTAGTGATGCATTACCAATGCAATAATGCTACTTTAGCAATGTCATGGCATTACAAAAGATATAGCATTAGTTCGATCTTAGTGGGGCCCTTTTCAGCTTTAATCCAACTTCAACGATGCACTAGACGTAATACATATGCCCTATATATGCATGCTATTACAGCCTCGTGGTTACTTGGGAACTTCCCAGTCAATGCTATTAACACCAAGCATCAGATGATATCGGATGGTTCTAAACTGTTTGATCCGTTCGGTTGGTTGACGCCCGTGATAGTGAAAATCAAGATATCATACCAACACCTGTGACTGTACGATATCAACTGGGACGACCCTCTACCATCAGCGATCAAATCGGAATGGGTCGAAGTAAAACAGCACCTTTCGCAGCTGGAAACAGTTCGCATTTCAAGATTCACAACACATCACCGTGGTTTGATTCAACTGCACGGATTTTCAGACGCTTCTGGGTAGGTGTACTCCGCCGTGGTCTCCCGCGGTGTGTTGACGAAGAAGGAAACATCACGGTTGTTCTCGTTGCTGCGAAATCGCGGGTGGCTCCTATCAAGCAGGTCTCGCTGCCACGACTGCAGCTGTGTTGAGCTATTCTACTTACCGAGCTCATGAGAAAGGTGACTGAAGCTTTGACGCACTTGGACATCGAACATCGAACAGTGCTTGGACCGATTCAACAATTGTTCTGCAATGGTTATCGTCTCACCCACGCACTTGGAAAACGTATGTAGCTAACAGAACGTCGGCTATTCTTGAGTTTCTCTTTCGAGGGCACCATGTCAACATTGAATCAAATCCTGCCGACTGTGTTTCGCGCGGGATCTCTGCGGCCGAATTTGTGCATCATCAGCTGTGGCTTCATGGACTGGAATGGTTGAACTTGGATGAGGCACAGTGGCCGCAGAGTACAGCTGAACCCATTCGGGACAATGATCTACCAGAGGCAAGACAATTGCGACTGCTGCATACTGAGGATACGACAGCGATTTCGGATCGCGACAGTTACATCATCGAGCGGCAATTGTGGGAAAGCGTTCGAACTTCAACCTCATCGTGCGCACCCTGGCGTGCGTCAATCGGTTTGTGAACAACGTCAAGTTGGTTCGGGATCGGCGGCTACCGCGCAGCAAGAAAAAAAAAAGATCAGCAAGCGTAAGCCAGTGAAAAATTGAACTTTGTACAGTAGGCAAGCAAAAAAATAAAGTTCGGTTTATTAACGCGTTTTTCTTTTGTTAAATACAGTCCATTGATTCCGAAACAAATATAAAACTCTTGTTTTACGTCCAAGTTTATATCGCAACCAAATTGGATGTCCAATTAGCCCAATTCTTTTCATTATAATGCTGCACCACGTTCTCTCCACGTTGAAGGAGTTTTTGCCGGACCTAAACGTAGACGAAATAGGAAGAATAACGTTCCCGTTCTTTCTTGCATATGCAGATGATTTGATGTTCATCTGCGAATCGGCTGAAGACGTTGAGAAAGTCCTTGAATTGCTGGAACCGCTTCTAGCATCTATAGGATTGGAAATAAATCACGCCAAGTCGAAGGTACTTTTTAGATTCCCCGAAGTGACTGTAAACCGAGCGCCGGATGATCAGCATCAGTTTGGAAAATACACACTAACAGTGTCATCGAAGATCCGATACCTGGGAGCATATATCACCAGCAGTCTAACGAGGAAGGAAACCACATCGGAGCGCATAAAAAATACATACAAGGCGTTCCACTGTCTAAGCAGTTTTCTTCGGGACCATCCGTTAAAATGGAACACTACGAAAAAACTATACCACGCGTTGATTACACCCGTGGCGAATTATAGCATGGAAGTAGCAACATTACTGAAGAGTAACCGGAACTCACTGAGGCGTATGGAGAACACAATGCTTAGTGCTCTAAAGTCCCTTAGTATTCAAGAACAAGCTGAAAGGAATAATGACACGTCTGATACTACATCAAATGAGGGACGCCAGCTAAACGATAATGAAAATGGGGAAGAGGAAAATCCTTCCACAATCCTTGCAGTCCGAGAATTAGGAGGGTACACTATCAACAATAAAATTCGCATCGCTCGGTTGAATTTTATGGCACATGTAATAAGGAGTCCACACTACGGATTAATGCAAAAAGCACTGAGCTACACAGTCGCAGGAAAAAAGAAGATCGGAAAACCATGTTATACCTGGAAGACCAGCGCTAAACAAGATGTAGCTCGCAGTGGACACTCACTGGAGTATTGGAAAGATTTAGCACCCGACAGAGAAAAATTCAAAGGTGCCACTAAACGTCTATTCCAAGAAATGATTGAATCGGAATACGAAGACTCCGAAAGTGATTCGGGTACGGACAGTGAAGATGACATTCAATTAACTGAATTCGAAGGGTTCAGCGATGGAGAGGATGATATCTTCCAAGGACTCGATAGCAATTAAACCTTTATCAATCAAATTAATTAATTCATACGATTGAACCTATCACTTACAATATATTAATCGTAATCTCTGTTTTATTTCTGTTTTATTGTATTATCTTTTCCGCTAGCTATGTGACGAACGAAACCCCATATGACGAGAGGCCAAGCAAATTAGGCAAATGTTCAACGATATACAACTTTTTACAGAAAAAAAAACCTGCCCAAACCTTTTACCTTCCCATAATCCCTGAGCAGCCGGTTTACCACAAACCACGCAGAACTTAATTGACCCCCATGGGTTAAAGAAGCTGTGATGCTCACTCCCTTTCCCCTTCCTGATGTATTATGGACGATGTGAAATTTCGCATCGGTGACTTGGCCCTCGACCCCCTTGTACATCACAAAATGAAAATGAAAAATGAAATTCATAAGAAAGTTCCAAATCAATTCAAAATTTCATTCAAATCAAACCAAAAAAAATGCTGTGCGTTTGACTGTCAGCTTTCTTTTGTTTACTTGTTTGTGCGGTTCAAATTCTGCGTTTTCAAAATGTCGCGTATTGAAAAGGAAGTGAAAATTAAGGTTCTGGACACATGGCTAAGTGAGAAGGGTATTACTACGCGAAAATTGGCGAAGCGGTTTGGAATTCATCATGCGAGTGTTAAAACCATCATTAATAAGTTTGGGGAACACTATTCTTTGGATGAGCTACCAGGAAGAGGCAGAAAACCCGGTTCTTCCAACCCGAAACTGGAGCAGAAAGTGGTATCCAATCATGAAGAACAAATCAATGTCAATACGTGATTTGGCCAAAAAAGCAGGAACGAGTGTCGGAATGATCCAGCGTATCAAGAGGCGAAACCACCTGAAGCCCAACAAGAAGCAGAAAATCTCGAAACAAAGTGCAGAACAGAAGAAGCGAGCAGCAACAAGGGCCCGGAAATTGTATTCGCGTCTTTTGCAGCGTCCGGATGCATGCGTTTTGATGGACGATGTGACCTATGTAAAGGAGGATTCAAAAACCCTTCCAGGTCCACAATACTTTACTGCCGTCGTTGGGGAGGATGTGAGCGATGCGGACAGGTCGATTCAAGTGGAGAAATTCGGTCGAAAGGTACTGGTATGGCAAGCAATATGTTCCTGTGGTTTGAAGTCAACCATTTTTTACACTACCGGAACTATAAATGCGGAAATCTATCGATCTGAGTGTCTCCAGAAGAGATTGTTGCCTTTATATAAGAAGCATAGTACACCTCCACTGTTTGGGCCGGATTTAGCGTCGGCTCACTATGCCAAAATCACTCTCAATTGGCTTGCGGAAAAGGGTATAGATTTCGTTGAGAAAAATATCAATCCACCAAATTGCCCTCAGCTTCGACCCATCGAACGTTACTGGGCAATCGTGAAGAGGGTCTTCAAGAAGACTGGTAAGGCAGCTGGGAACATGCAGGAGTTCAAAAAAATTTGGGCTCAAGCGTCCAAAAAATGCGATGCAACACTTGTCCGGAACTTGATGAAGAGCATTCGATCCAAAGTTCGAAAATTCGTGAAGGAATAACTTAAATTTCATCCGGTCTTCATTATGTTCAAGTTTAACCTCGTACAATAAAGGATCATTTTTTTGGATGAATAAAATATCGGTTTTCAACATAATTTGAAAGAAAGTTTGTGGATAGCTTATTTTCGATACACTCCTTAATCACTGCTGTGTGATATTAGTTTAAATAATATTTGATTTATAACAATCACATTTATTTTTAAACTCAAATGATTATTTTATTGTTTTAAAAAAATACTTTTTCACCCAAATCACTCTGTTTTGAATCAACAAATCATGTTGCTGCTATTCAATACAAGATTTCTATTTGTTTCAATTCATAAAAAAGTTCTAAATCAATTCAAAATTTAATTCAAATCAAACCTATCAAATTATTTGAAGTAATCACCGGTGTGTGATACTCGTTTAAATTATATTTGATTTATAACAATCACATTTATTTTAAACTTCGTTTTAAACAAAAATGCTTAATTAATTGTTTTAATAAAATAGTTGTATGAGCGCACATTTCATAGCAGCCATATCGCTACCTCTGACCTCTGCTTTCCTAATGTAAGTTTAAACATAATATATTTTAATTTGTTAAACAGATTATCAACGAGTTATTCTCTTTGCAGATAACTGGAAAAACAGCACAACTTCCGAAGGAAGACTATTTTGCAAATAAGCTGCCATTATGACTGCCTCTCCCCAATATTTCTTCCCGAGTCCAGCATCCAACCACATGCACGATGCCAACTCCTGCAAAGTCCGATTCTTGCGTTCCGAAACGCCGTTCTGCTGGGGGAATATGGTGCGGTAATTGTTGAAAAAACAATAAAACACGACTTTCAGTCCTATAAAACATGAAATTCTATTTCAATTAAATGGTTTTATTATATTAGTTCATCAAAGTTTATTATTTCAACAAATGCGTTTAGTTGATTTAAGAAAACATTTTTTTTTGTTTTGAACAATAAAACACGATGTTCAATTCAATAAAGCATGATGTTTTATTTCAACTCAAAGGTTCATTGTATATTATTTCAACAAATGCGTTTAGTTGGTTTAAGAAAACATTTTGTTTTGAGCAATAAAACACGATGTTCAATTAAATAAAGCATGATGTTTTATTTCAACTCAAAGGTTTTGTTGAATTAGTTCATCAGTTTTATTGGTCCATATTCAAACCAAAATTTTAGTTGAATTGATTCCTCTTTTGTATTGGTATAATTACGTATTTTTTTGCGTGATCATCGAGATAGAGAGAATATCGAGATAAAGAGACTCTCATATATACCAGAGACTATGTTATTAAGAGACGCGCGGAGAAAATGAATGTTATTTTGGTTACACGGCCAATTGAGATATTTTGTCTGTAGGTTTTGGCAACCCCAAATTTTGTGTTTACTTCGAGTGACTTTCACAAGTAGCGTAAATTTTGTCTGCTGTAGCGTAACGATAAACGATTCCATTATTGTCAATAACAGTCGTGTGCATTTAATTCCAGAACTTTTGTTTATGTGACTAATTCTCCTTTCCACACACACCTGATTGGACTCGGATCGGACGCCCAATCTTGGTACCTACCTTACCTGGGTGGTGCAATTTTTTTTCCCCAATGGTTGTTATCAATTTTGTCTCCACCCAAAAAAGTAGCAGGGAGAGTTTGTTGGGCAGTCGTGTGATGTGCTGAAGAAATAATAGAAGCAACGAGGCACAATGGTGAAATAATGCTGCTTCCGGAAGTGAACGCTTGGGGAGATTAATTCAGGATCGTGTCCTTGAGTGCACGTCATTATCGTAAATCCTTATCGGGTCTTATAGAGCGAGTAAGTGAAGTGCAGTGAAGAATAGCGGATGCTTTTAAAATACAACTGGAGCAAAATCAATGCATCTGGTGATGGAGATCACGTCATACAGTAGTGATATTAAGCAGAAGCTGAGATAAATGAATAGAAATATGAAACGACAGCTGGAGAAGTTTAAGGAGGAGATCAAGTCGAATCTGACGATGTAAGTTCCATGAAAGTAGTACTAGGTATTTGTCTTACCCATCACGAATCTACAGACTGTGAAGAATGTTCGTTTTGACATCTATTGCTATTGCCTGTTAATTTCAAGGCTGACGACTCTGTTTCGTTAGCAGAAGAACGGGTATTTTTTTAGTTTCTAGTGTTTGTTTTGATTACTTCATCACTCGAAGGCATGCGTCTGCGTTGCATGTTTGCGGTTTCGAGATGCTTTTGGGTATTTTTCTTAGTTTTTTTTTGCTTTAGAAGTCAACTGTGGGTTGGTTTGACTAACTAGATGCCTCAGTTTGTGATTGATTGGTTGATTTAATTAGAGAAACAACCAACTTTTTGACCGACATCTGAACATGGCGAAAGAGACAAAATGCGATTTACTTCATGGCATATCTAGCCACAACATTTGGCCCTAGTATCAGTTCTAGTATTTCACTATCTTGTTTACCTGACTCGATTGAACTTGATGAGTGTTCCGTCCGGGGGAACGAGTGAAGTGGACTGTAACACTTCTTCGGGAATAAGCTAAAGCTAGAGGATAAGGATCCTCGCTGGGTGCTTCGCCTTCGGTGGACACTCCGCCAGTGGAGTGGAAACACGAGCTAGAGTAGTTCGGACAACCCGTTGGATACTCGGTTTTCTTGAAGCCGTGTCACTTTACGACTCCTAAACTTAACACTTAAGACTTGGGACTGTTGCTGTGAATGAATTAGGCAAATTTTACTATTGAACACTATTTATTTAGAACTTTAACTCTTGCGTCTACACACGTTGGAATCTGATTTCGACGGAGAAAGGAGGTGCAGGTGTCACACGACATGATGGCAAATTTCCCATGTACTGGGTCGTATCGGTAGGCTGAACTTTGAAACACTTCAAGCAGGATCTCGTGATCGCTCGAACGGTCGAAGCGGCATTTATCAACCAGTAATTTCGACGTAGAACATGAACCAGACCGGTTGGACCAATATGAAGATGTTCTTCATGTAGAGCACGAATCAACATTCGCGTAATAGGACTTTTGTTTGGCAGAATAACTTGATGCTTGGCACCATACAGAAGTTGGGAATGCTTTAAGCGGCCTCCAACTCGCAGCACACCATTCATTAAGATTGGACCCAAAGAACCAATCTTTCGGCAAGTTTCACCCGATTCGACTCTCGCAATCTCATCACTCAACTCTTAACCTTAACTCTTACCTTAACGATCCCTTCCATCGCACTTCGTAGTTCTAGGACCGTAGGAATCGAATTTGTAACACGGTTAGCTGCATTTTTCTTCTTGCAGTTGCGAAAGAACCGTAGTACCAAAGCAATAACACGTTGTAACTTCCTGAACGAGCTGTATTTGAAGAACACTTCTAACTCTTCTTCTTCAATTACAGGTAGCACTACTGGTACAGCTCTCAGTTCAGGGATTTCTTCATCCGGGATAACTTCTAGCAACGTTTGCTCATAATGAGGCGAACCAAGAAAATCTGGTCCATTCCACCACAACTTATTCTTCACCAATGCACTCGGCATCTGGCCACGCGATACAATATCGGCAGGATTGGATTCAGAGCGCACATACATATACTTAAAATTTCCCGTTTCACTTCGGATTTCAGCGATGCGGTTTCTCACGAACACTTGCAGCTGTTCCGGAGACTTGCGCATCCAAGCCAAAACAATTTGACTGTCTGACCAGAGCACTACACGTTTGAACGGCATCTTGATTGAACGCACAAAATTGTTTACCAAGCGAGACAGCAAGAGTGCTGCACACAGTTCCAATCTGGGAATTGTCATTTGTTTCATCGGAGCCACCTTTGAGCAAAGTAGCTGTAGTTCGGCACAGTTGTTTTGAAACACACTTCGAATGTATATGCATGCTCCGTAAGCGGACATAGAAGCATCAGCAAAACCATGAAGCTCATAATACGCTGCTCCGTCAGTCAGCACACGCCTTGGAATCCGAACTTGATTGGTTATAGCGAGTGCTTTCTTGATCTGCATCCACTGTTGACTTATTGCTTCTTCAATGGGTTCGTCCCAATTTACCTTGCTTCGCCACAACTGCTGCATTAGCAACTTAGCAAGAACAATCACTGGCGATAAGAATCCAAGAGGATCGTACAACTTGGCAATCTCGGACAAAATCATTCTCTTCGTGTTTGATTCGGAATCAGCATCAAAATGTGGCGACTTTATCGAAAACAATAATTCATCACCCTGAGGATCCCACAGGATACCAAGCACGTTAATCACATTGTTTACACCTTGCTCTTCTAGAATCTTCTTTTCTTCACGTTCACTTTCTGGGATGTGTTCCAACAATTGCTCGGAGTTTGAGCACCACTTATGGATGGGTAGTCCAGCACTAGCGAGCAACTCTTTCACCTGCTGTTGTCGCTCAATAGCTGCTTCCAACGTATCATCTCCAGACAAAACATCATCCACGTAAAAAGCTTCTTTCACAGTACTCGCTCCCAATGGATACTGCGGCTCGCCATCTTCAGCCAATTGCATTAAGCAACGAGTAGCAAGAAAAGGTGCACTTGCTGTACCGTATGTCACGGTGGTTAGTTCATACACTTTTAACGGCTTTTCTGGGCTCTCTCTCTCCAAAAAATTCTCTGAAGACACAGATGAATCATAGCAACCAGGATTTGTCGATACATCTTACCGATGTCAGCCGTGAATGCATACTTGTGCTTACGAAATCTTAAAACAATATCAAGAATATTGGACTGAACAGTACCACCTACCTTGAGGACATCGTTAAGCGATACACTGTTCTGCGACGGCTTGGCAGAAGCATCAAAGACAACTCGACACTTTGTTGATGAGCTATCAGGACGAATGACAGCATGATGTGGTAGGTAGCACTTTAGAATGCTGGGAGGATCTCTACTTTCATCGATCTGTTTGCAGTGGCCTAGACGTTCATACTCTCTGATGAACTGTACGTACTGCTCACGTAGGCACGGATCTCGAAGCAAGCGCTGTTCGAGGAGCGAGCGATCGACAATCACTTAGCTGGTTAACGTTTTCTTTCAGCGGGAGCTGCACAACAAATCTTCCTTCTTCGTTGCGCTCGTGGGTGGACCGGAAATGCTTCTCACATTCATCTGCTTCAGTCGATACGGGTTCTTGCTCGGGCACTTCTTCGATGTGCCAAAAACGCTGGACAGCATCATAAACGTCTTCGACGGTGACCGTGTGGGAATAGGATGGACCTTGATTACAAGTTACTTGGTATTCTCCAGTAAACACCCAACCAAGATACGTCTCACGCAACTCTGGAAAATGTTCTGCTAGTTGGTACTGACCAGACTTGAGTAGCTTGAAAAACAAACCGTTGCCAATCAACATATCGACTTCTTGAGGAGAGTTGAAATGGGGATCCGCTAGCTGGAAACCGGAAGGAACCTGGAATACACCAATCACTCACATCGATCTCGGTGTTCGGAATAGCACCAGTTACTGAAGGAGTAACAATGCACTCTACCGCTGGTCGGTAGTCACTGCATCGTGAATGAATGTTCACGACGGTTTTCTGCATGCTATTGATCGTACGGTTGTTCACGCCAGATATCTTCACATTCGCTGGTAAAATCTTTGCTGCGATAGAATCAGCCATACACTTCGTAATAAGGTTCACTTGGGACCCACAATCTAGAAGAATTCGACAAAAATGAGGCTTACCTTGGCGATCAAAAATGTTTACCACTGCTGTTAGCAGGAGTACGTTCTTCTTGATCTGTGCGGCTTGAACTGAGCAGGTCGATGTAACGGCACTTATAGAAGCACTGGATGGGCCAGCTTGTGCTTCGGAGTTCCCTGGCTTCGGTGTAGGAACCGTTTCGGACACTTCTTTCTTCCTGCTTTCGGCTTGTTTTGGTTTGAATCTGTCATCATCATGGAGTTGAGTGTGGTGACGCTGACGACACTTCATACACTTTCTGTCTGATGGACAGTCGCGCAATCGATGACCTTTCATAAGGCAATTAAAACACATACCCAAAGAACGAGCCTTCTCTACTCGTTGGGACACACTCAAACTTTTCAGCAATTCACACTGAAAATTCTTGTGGGACTCACCACAAAAATCACATACTTGACTTGAGATACCACCGCTGTTGCTTGAAACAGCTAGGATCTTCGAATTTAACTTCGGCTGCATTTGAGCTTTCACGTTCAGTTGTTGTACACGAGGGGGTGCATATTAATTGGATGCTTCACAGTTTTCCAGAATATCACACTGCTGCTTCAAAAATGCTATCATAGCGTCGTACTTTGGCGAACGATGGTCGCTTCCCACTGCTTCCTTGTGACCGTATCTAATGCTGATGCCAGTAAGTGGATGACAATTACCTCCGACATACCAACAAGATCTTGCTCTAAGTAGCGTAGACTTTCGATATGGCGGGTGCATTCATCAACCAGCTGACGTAGCTCACGATAAGATTCTTTGGTCATTTTTCTCAACGATAGCAGACCACGGATGTGAGTGTTGATGATGACCAGGGATGCAATTCTCCTCGGTGCAAGCAGGGTGCTTAGTGAAAATTTACACCGCACATTGGCAAACGCAAACTCACCCGAGAGATTTTTGTTTTGTTTCCACTCTCTGCTAGATATCCTAAGTTGAGTGACACCAAAGTGTATATCGTTTGCACCCTCGCCACACAACAGGCTGGAGCGTGTGAGTGATCTCTGAGGAGCACCGAAGAGAGCAGAATTATTTCACCGGGGAGAGTCACCCTGGTGAAAGCCTTCATTGTTAGTTTTATACCGCAACACGTGAATTTGAACATTTTTACTATGTTACTGATTTCGTAATGTTCTTCTTCTTATTTTCGGCGTATCCAAGCTTATTGCTTATCGCAATAAGTTTATTGCCAGGATCTCTCCTTAGTGTTCTAGATGCACTTCCACAGTTATTAAATTAAGAGTATTCGAAGCCACCAATGCATGAATTTGTATATTGTGTGGCAAGTACAATGATACCATAGACTAACTCTAAGACCAGTAGGTCCCGAACAAATACGATATTTTTCTTGGCTCAGTCAGTACTAGCACATCGGTCCCAACTCGGTCCCAAGATCAATGATTCGCTCCTAACAACGTAGCTCACACCAACACATTCTCAAATGTTGTGTCAAAATAACATTGTGAATCAAAACAACAACCAAGATACTAGTACCGGAAGGTACCGACAAGCGCAAGAATTATTGCAAGGTGCAGACTGCAAGGTATACTTCGGACCTAGGGGTTCTACATCAGTGAATCAATTTCAAATCGCTAGTTGCACATTGATTGTTGATGATACTCTTATGCCCATGGAAGTCGAGATTTTTTTTAAGTCGACTGGACTGGGAATCCGTACCTTTACCGACTAGGCTATCTGAGGCCCCTATAACAAGTGGACTGTAACACTTCTTCGGGAATAAGCCAAAGCTAGAGGATAAGGATCCTCGCTGGGTGCTTCGCCTTCGGTGGACACTCCGCCAGTGGAGTGGAAACACGAGCTAGATTAGTTCGGACTACCCGTTGGATACTCGGTTTTCTTGAAGCCGTGTCACTTTACGACTCCTGAACTTAACACTTAAGACTTGGGACTGTTGCTGTGAATGAATTAGGCAAATTTTACTATTGAACACAATTTATTTAGAACTTTTACTCTTGCGTCTACACACGTTGGAATCTGATTTCGTTCTGATCCTATGGACTGTAAACGGACTGTACGTTTGGTTGCCTTCACAAACCAGGTACCATTTTTATTGCGTGCTTTGCTTGCACATAGGAGTATATAAAGGGTTGGAGCTAAATGGCCTTCAATATTACTTGCGTATGTATATAACAGGTAGCAAAGCAAAGGAAGACACAAACAAATGTACAAGCCTAGCATGACTTCTTCCGGTACGGAACAATGAGTTTTTCATCATATTTATCTTGCTAAATTATGTATTGATTGACATATAGCAAATTATTCTAAGTAATAACTTGTAATAAATGACAAAGATCTTACCATCTCACCGAAACGAACTTAAATGATATGTGGATCACACATATGACAAAAAAAAAGTTAACCATAAACCACCAAATCTTTCCAAAACATGTCATTTCAAAAAATTTACCATACCGTTCACCGGCCAGTTCAAATTTTCATGTAGCTGCCGATTGGTAATCCCCTTTCAGCAACAACTGTTTGCCTCGTAAAAATCGTCGAACCGGTCTTCCAACTCGACACGAGATCAGAGTTATTACCACTCATCTTGATTGTCCCCTCGACGAAGTAACGTAGAAAATGCCATAAACCGTGCTTACTGTTTTCAAGGCAACATTGCCTGTTCGTGAACTTTAGTGTTTATATGTGGTGGGCTATGATGAAGCGATGGCTTAGCCAGTTCCGATTCAATCTAGGCAGTTGTCACCTCGGTCAGAGTCGCAACCGTCATTATCGTCTTAATCTCTTCAGTCTTACTCCCTGCACTGCACTGCACACACAGTGGAAATCCTTTCAAGCTCTATCGACGAAGGTAAACGGTTTGAAACCAGATAAGATAACGGACTGTTGGTCCGCTTGACATTGTAGGAAACGACTAACAGTCCGGAGAAAATCGCTAACCGTTTGCTCGTCAACAGACGGTATTGGAATTCTTGACAGGGCTTGGTACCTCCAACCTCGTCGATCCCCTTCTGATCGACACCGCTCCAACAAAGGCCAGTGGAGGTGCATAAGCATCTATATATATCAGTGCTTATCTTCGATATGATAACACTAATTTCGTTCGCCTCTTTTCTTCTTCTATGTGAAGACATCGTGTACTTTCTGCATTCGTTCGAAGACCATGGAGTAAACTCGGTCAAATTGAGGCCCGCGCAAGATTATTCAATCATTCGAAACAAACCAACCGCCCCTTCCCTCCAGCTGGCTGGTGGCTGATGATGGCCGGTTCTTCGTCTCACTCCACACGCACAGGCGGCAGCGAGTGTGTGATTTGCATACAAGCTCGCGTACTTACGACTTGTTGTTATCGTTACTGGTGGTAATTTTCCGGCAAGTAATTACTATGACCAAGACGCTCCGGAGATGGTTCGTCGCGTTTACTTGCTAATGCAAAAGTCGCACGCACCTTGATATTGCGATAGAATAATAATGGTAAAACTTGACTACACAACATATTTTCAGAAACTTTTGGCCTCTGACGTTTCTAAGCTTTTCGAGAGTTGAGGAGTTCGAAATGCCATCTAAATCTCGGCGATGAATTCAAATTTGTTGACTTTATTCGTAATACAAAAAAAATCCAAAGCCATTTCAATGCGTTCAAGTGGAATGAAAACTCTTAATAATGATCCAAAAAGTGTGTTAGATGTTTGAACCGCTCCCCATGGCTAGTTGGTGGGTCGGCTTAATCTCGAGCTTATAATGAAGCGTCGGAGACTGTAGTTTCATTATCGTCATCGCAGATCCATGTCGTGGACTTGTGTAGCATAAAGAGGCTGAGCTACCGTCTCTGATGAACGATTGAGAGAATGAGACAACCAAAGATCTAGCTCGTAGTGACATCCGTTACACCTTTTTGACAGCCATGTCATAGTACATTTATGTGAAGGCATTGAAGTTGGGTGTGATACTGGCGGGTTAGGGTTACGAATTGGGAAATTAAGATTTGAAGAGCCAGTTGGCGAGAACTGCAAATTTCGATCCAAATAAGTGTTGTTTTGATGTTATGAAATCTTCAGGGTTTGTTTTTCTACTCAAGAGAATATGTCTTGCGAAAGTTCAGATTTTTTTTCACGGGTAAGTGAGTAAAATGGTGCTTCAAAATGTTTTGGTCAAAAATAGAATGGCTGGAAGTGATTTCTCCTTAGAGACTTGGATATTATTTTAATTCTAGTCTCTAAAAAGTATCTACTTTTTAATGAAGGGTATTTAAAGTCTCTTTGTTCACAAAATTGTCGCAAAAGTCACTTTTTAATTTCTCTTTTGAATTATATTTGGGAAGTTGATTATAATTAGTGAAGTAGCTGACAGTTGATGTTTCCAGTTGGTTTGTTGTCCCGCTTTTCGTGTTTTTTTTTGCACAGTTCGTTTCATTCGAGGTTCCAACCAACCCCCCCACAACATGACAGATTAACTTAGTTTCGTGTAACCACTTGCAAATCGTAGATGTCGCCTCGCAACGTAAACATTGAGGCCGTCCCTGGCAGATGCACCAATTTTTCAGCATGTTTTTGTTGCGTCATGAGTGGTTGCAAAACAACAAACAAGCGTACCATATCAAAAGAGTCTGTTTTTATATTGACGGTATAACTTCAGCTATAAGTATTTTAAATATTGAAATGAATATTTCACGCGGTTTTCCTCAGAGCAAAGGTACAACCACGGCGTTACGAAAGTGTAACACCGCGTTGCATTTTGTGAACACTACGACAGTCACGCGGTGTATTGTATCCAATGAATCTGAAAATAATTGAAGGTTATTAGAAATGGTTTTTTTTTGCTTTTTTTTACAAAGGTACCTCATAAAAAAGATTTCCATTTACGGTGAGAGGAAGCGGATGTCAAAATTCATATATGTATTTACTATCTTGTTACGTGAGGGAGAGAGAGAGAGTTGAAAATTGCGTTACATAATATGAGAACGAATCCTTGAACTGTCACTGTACTCGTATCAATCTGATCGAGTAGCTGCTTGCTGCCGAATACTAGATTCGTTTAGGAAGTTTTTTCAAGTGCAAATTTTGAGTGAGAAGCGAAAGATTGAAGCGGTGAGGCGGCTTTTCGGCGATATTTGGAACAAGTGAATTTATTTTTGATTTTTGTTTGTGCATTATTAAAGTGAATTTGCTAGTTTATACATTGTGCAAATATTGGATCAAGTGTAAAAAGTGTTTTAGATTTTTAATTAGAGTAAGACCTGAGAGAAAAATATTAGTTTTGTTGAATAGAGTTTAGTAAAAAAATCTCAAATTGCGTTGTGTGATTAATCAACGTTTGTAAAATTTTAATTATTAAATAATTTTGTTGAGTGTGAGGGGTCATAGGTAAGGTTTTAATACTAATCAAATTAAATGAACAACATTTTTTGCTGTTATCAGGACAAAAGGGTTCAACAACAACAATTCAATCACTGAGCATTTTAAAGCAGCATACGAAAGGTTGATTGTGAATAACAATGTCACTTCGTCGGCATATACTAATGCGTTCTACCTTGAATCAGTGAAGAACTCATTGACCATTGGATACGATGACGACAATACAGGTGATGACGAAAATCCTGCCCCGATTGAGATGGCAGCAAATTCTCAAACGGATAATGAGCTCTTCACTCAATCGCTGTGTTATTCCGCTACTCACGTTCAGAAACAACTAGTCGGAAAACTAAAGTGTGAACACTGCTGGCAAGAGCTTATTTGGGATGCCGTATACATCAAGGTTAATAAAAACATTTTTCTAATCTGCAGGATTGCTGAAAGAGAGTTGAAAATCTTGATAAACGAAAACGATTATTTCTACATTGCCAAGTATTATGCCAAGCTGGAAAACAGGATTGTCATGAAAATTTACAACGCCCATCAGCATGTTTTCCTGCAACTATCACCTATTTTGGATCAAGATTTAGTGGTTAACCATCGCAACATCTTGATAAATTTGTGCATTGATTTTTATCTAAAGCTGCGACTGGAACAATATGCTAAAAAATATGGTAATGCAAAGCACACACTCCGCAAAAAGCTTACTAAATTGATTATTACTTTCCGGGGTGAGTAGCGATTTACCTTTATGCCTTGTTCAGACTACAGAGTTATAAAATGTTATAACAGAGGTCAAAAAATTATTTCAACAAGAAATTCGTCATCAAGATTGGCTTATAACATATTCAAACATACAAACTTTGTAAAATATATTAAAAAGAATGGAAAAAATACCTTAAAAGAAATACACGACAGGCGTTATCTGGCTTAAATTTACATGAAATATCCCATTATTTTCTGCCAAATCTAGTATTCCCTTTATGTGCATTTGATAACGCAGAAAATTAAATGTTTCTTTCTATCTGTGCACTGCTTATTCTATATCCTTGAAACTCATTATCATATTATTTAATTTTTATGCTAAATCTCAGAAACAAATTATCAACTGGGACAGTTTAGTGTAATAATGTAACGAAAAATTATATCTTCAATGTTGGAAAAAAAATGGTAAATCTTTGTTGCTGCAATCAAAGAAATGTGATAAATTTTCTCTCACCACCCGTTCTTATATTCTCAGACATTATTCTCTTTTCAGTGAGCGAGAAATGGCGCTATAACCGTAAGCCATATTGGTCTAGGACAATAGTTAATGCTAAAGCTCCAACCATTTGAAGAGAAATGGAGCATCTTAAGTACTTAAGCTTCTTAGAAAACATGCTCCCAACGACCGTTTTTTAATAAATTTTTGTTCTGTACACCAAACAGGACATTCTGTTTAACTATTCTCTCCGACTATTCATTTCACCTTTCCTTTGATATCTACTGAAGGCTACGTGGGTTCCCCGTGTCTTCTTAAGGTAGATACCAAATTCTCCCTATCTCCAACGGCTGCATGGACGTGACCAGGTGAGCGATCGAGGAGTCTCTTCGTGAAGATTATTGCGTGAAGAAACGTATCAGTATCTGGTTCCGTTTCATGGTGACATGCAATGTCTTCAACGAATTATTCCTCGTCGTAGCACCATCCACGAGGTGTGCAAACGTCAATGCTAATGCTAATGCTAATGCTAATTCTCCTTTCCACACACACCTAAAAATAATTACTATCGAGTTGAGAAAAATATGATAACAAAACCAAATCTCTAGAGAACTCATTATTGTGGAGGGACTGTATATTTAGCTTTAAATTTTGAATTCATTTAGTGACTAATTTATAAGCAGCTGTGGAAAATCTACAGAACTGTAGAATCAGTTTTATTGATTGACCGACAAAACCTCGCTTAAATCAGTTGATCACTTACATAATTGTTCCGAATCTTCCGCCGGGACACCATTCCGGTCCATGTTCCGGTCAAAACTGTGGATTTATTCTAATGAGAATTCAATTAATGGTTTTGTAAAAACTGCCTAACTATTGAACCAGTTTTAAGAACTGAAAGCTCTCACGATAAAAAATAAAACTTCTAAGAAGAAGCCATATGGAGGGGTGGACCGGTTCCCGGTTTCAATCGCGTTTACTCAGCCAATTCAAAATTGAATTTTGGATAATATTATATTTACGTGTGCATCCAAAATAAGAAAGCAAGAATGTAATATTGATGAGTGCGAGCTTTTTAGTGGAATAACTGTAACGATGATTCAAAGGCGGAGATTAGTATCTTCCATTGAATTCCAACTACTTTATTATCTTGACAGATACGTATTTCGTCTACAATGTGCAGACCCCTTCAGTCTCGTACTAATGTTCGACCTAACATTAGTACGACACTAAAGAGGTCTGCACATTGTACCGGAAGTCGCCATCTTGGTTTCCAAAATGGCGTCAGACATCGATTTCCGGTCTTTAAACGTCCTCTTCGTTCCGAGAATATCCATATTGTAGACTATTTGACAATTTTTCGAAAACCGGAAGTCGCAATCTTGGATTCCAAAATGGCGTCGCACATCGATTTCCGACCTTTACACGTCGTCCCTTCCGAAATACCCATATTGTAGAATGTTTGTCAGCTTTTCACAAACCGGAAGTCGTCATCGTGGTTTCCAAAATGGCGTCGGACATTGATTTCCGGTCTCTACACGTCGTCTTCGTTCCGAGTATATCCATATTGTAGACTATTTGATAATTTTTCACAAACCGGAAGTCGCCATCTTGGAATCCAAAATGGCGTCGCACATCGATTTCCGACCTTTACACGTCGTGCCTTCCGAAAGACCCATATTGTACAGTGTTTGACAATTTTTCATAAACAGGAAGTCGCCATCTTAGATTCCCAAATGGCGTTGGACATCAATTTCCGGCCTCTACACGTTGTCCCCGTTCCAAAAATACCCATATTGTAGGATATTCGGCGGCTTTTCACAAACCGGAAGTCGCTATTTTGCTTTTCACAATGGTGTCGGACGTTGCATAATATGTGAACAGTCCCTCCACAGCACACCATTGAAGGCGTAGGTTAACTGAACACCGAGGAAACTAATCTTCTTCATGACAAACCAAGTATCCAATAATGTTTTTCGCGTTTTTTGAATTTTTCATTGTATGTAAATCCTCAGAAAACACTTAGGCTTTGTTGGCTCTTTAACCACGTTATTTCAAAAATCGTCGTAAAAAAACCGCGTTGTTTCGAAAATCGTCGTAAAAAAACCGCGTTGTTTCAAAAATCGTCGTAAAAAAACCGTGTTAAAAAAAACCCTGTAAAAAAAAACCGTGTAAAAAAAGACTTGAGTGTATAGTAATTTGTGTGCTTCCACGCGGCGAGTGGACCGAGAAGACTCGCATAGAACTCGCATGTCAGTGTGGTGACAAATTGTCGAATCGTCAAACCTAGACTCTACATTTGATTTGCACAGTCAACTTACCCTAAGTTCCGTTATTGAGAGCGACTCCACTGGATCCATCCGATCCAAGCGTTTAATAAGCAAATTAAATTAATTTATTATAAAAAGCAATACGTAATTATGAGTTCACGGTGTAATTTAAACACTTCTCATTTTTCCATGCTCATTCGTTTTCTGAGAAATGCAATTACACAGTACTCTAATGGATAATTATTGACTTTTAGAAATGAATGATTACATAGATATTGATCAGTTATTTCCTACTTCAAGCTCATATGACGTCCGGGGGAAGCCCATAGGTCATTTAACATAAGGTCATTTGGCGTTAAGTCGTTTAGCATAAGTTGCTGTACGAATTCAAATCCATTAGTGGGTCTCGACATTCTTGAAGAATTAAAGTCACTGTCTGCAAATTTAATGGCAACACAGGGAGTTGCACCTTTACCTTCGTCAGCTGACTCATGCCCCAGTTTGTAAGTCGAACTAAATAATTAAAAAGAAAACTCAGGATGGCGACTTCTGGGCACTAGGAAGGTGTGAAAAACCAACTGGACTGAGTATGATGAGCGTAAACTGCCACGTATCGCTCAACAAAAACAAGCAGACAAAGCTAGAAAACGGAGAAGACTAAATAATTCCAACCACCAAAACAACACTTTGGTAAACAATCGCTGAAGCGATTTTAATTTGAATGTCAATCGAGATTACTACTCTAGTAGCAACACAGATTTTGGAAATCGCGACACTATCCAAACGAAAAATCGTGGCATGATTAACTACAATACGAATTTTCTTTCACCGGATCGCGAGCTTCTTGCAGCAGCAAAAAATCAGTTTTCCAGACCACTAATTACCGGCTGACGATTCCTTTTTCAAAGAGGACAAACTTTAAACCCTTACCTGGATGATGAACCAACCAGCACCATCTCACATCATATGACCTTGGACAACTCTACCACCACAGCATGCGAGATGTGCACATGTAGGCACATGTCTTTTCTAAGAAATTGACCAACTCCTAGAGGAAGTAGATGACAACGTTTCTGAAGAACCAGATGATTTCCCGGTTTTTTTTTCGAACTCTCAATATCAGTAAGGTGAGATAATAAGTATAAAACTCAAGGGGTAGTAATTTACTGTCAAAATTTTAATAGGATGAAAAGTTCAAGCAGAATGAAATTTATAATCATGTAATTTTAGGAACTGAAACAAGCTGGGATGCAAGCATAAATAACGAAGAAGACTTTGCAGATAGCTTTAATGTATTTAGGGATGATCGTGATAAACTATTATCCATCAAAAATGTGGTGGCGGTATTTTAATTGCTGTAAGTGTTGACTACACACTTAGAAATTATGAATTTTACACGAGACGTAATTCATGTTTGTAAAAACCCGGGAAACGTAAAGAAAGGTTTCGTGTAAAATTATGTCTCCTGAGACTGACACATACGCAATACGGCGAAAGATGTGTTTGATTGAATTTATTTCCGCATCTCTTTCAACTCATTCTTATGTGCTAAAGGACGCTTGCATGTGTCGGTCTCAGGGGACAGAAATTTACATGACATTTTGGTAGTGTGTATGATTCTGAACAAATTACTTCTCGCAAGTGCGAGGAATTTTACCATGTTTGAATAAAATTTAGCATCGATGATCAGATTCATATTTTTGCAGCAGTTTATTTCCCTCCAAAATATGCAACAAAAAAAGAGTAACTTGAATTGTTTTTTAATCTTGCTGACAGAATAATTGCAAATTTTGAGCCTGATGCAAATGTTTATATATATGGGGACTCAAATCCACGGACAGCAAATTTTATGTTAGATGACGTGAATGATTCTCTTTTAATACCAATTGTCGGTGATAATGAAACACTTCGTTCTTTGTTTGATAAAAGTGCAGAAATGGGACTAAATTAAGTGAATCTCGTAAAAATCAAAATAACTGCTATTTAGATTTATTGTTCACAAATATGACCGATGACTTTTGCCCTCTCCATGGCTGGATTTTGTACCTGGACACTGGTGGGAGGGCCCAATCTCATGTTGATGATGCGTTGGAGATAGCTGATTTATGATAGATGTCGCTAGGTCATGTCATTGTATGACCTTCTACTCTACGACGATACAAAGTTGCCTTTCCACATTTTTACTTCATTTTTATTTTACGAAATTACGTCTTTGTTGTTTTTGTGTTAACAACGCACATCTCATGTAGTTATAGTCAATCATGGATATGGATAATCGCGATATGTATGTATGTATGTAAGGTAGCCACCATCCCTTCTAAGACCTTGTCATGTATGCAGCTCCACTTAATAGCAAGATCAAATTGAGTTACCGGTTTGTATTCACAGTAACGATGTATGAAGGGCCAAACCGGTGGGGCGGACCCGTAAGCAGAGACACTTACGCGAAACCCGTGGGGAACATAATATTCTCCTTCCAACGATACGATCCAACTAATCGAATAACCCAATTCGCAATACTTATTAGGCTTTTTACGGGATGACTTGTTAAGAAGGGCGCGTCACTCTCGCTGAAACGGTTGGAGTAAAATTCACAGCGTCACAATCGAATCGGTAGGATAAAGAAAATGATACTGTTTGTTCCCTCCTAGACGCCGGTTGACATACCACTCCATTGTCCAATTCCAGCTTGAGTGATACCCTGATGCTCCCTCCCTTCCCAATATATATTCAGGCTGTGTTCCAATTCGTGAATAAATTTAAATTTTCACTTAAACTTGACACATGGGAAATAATCGATTAAGTCTGCTATTCGAGCTGACTTGTTTCTGACAGACGGCAACTAAATTTTGACAAACACCATCAGTTTTTTTATCAATAACAAAAGGATATTAATCGATTAATCGATTATTTTCCATCTGTCAAGTTTAAGTTAAATTTTAATTAATTTGTGAATTGGAACACAGCCTCAATGTCATATAATAATATACAAAATATAGTGAATGAATATTACAATGATAAAAAATATAGTGAATGAATATTATAATGATAAATAATATAATGAATGAATATAAGAATGATAATAAAAATTCCACTTTTGAACCTGAAAGTTGAAATTGATTTAAAATTGTTTTACAAAACTATCTGAGATGATCTGAAATTATATAGCATATAAAGAATAGTAAACCTAGTCTCATAGGTACTACACTGATTTAAATGAAATAAACTTGAATATCATAACATAAAATAATGAACTGACGTTATAATGTAAAATAATAATACGACCAACCCAGAAGAATATATATCCGTAGCTTAGCTCGCTCTTCCACTCATCGAAAGATCGCCGCTGTTGCAGCTTCTATAGGATTAGGAATTACTAAGATTAGAATTTTTCACAATTAAAGTCAAAGAACACAATAAGCGTAGGTACAATATATATCTGACATCCACTGGTTTGTTACTGGAATTAAAAATTAGATATGTATTAATATCCTAATAGTCTAGGCCAACCGAAAAAAGCTAACAATAAGGCGAAATAAATTTCATATGAGTATGAATAATGCCATAAACGGAAACTTAATAAAACTACAAAAAAAAAAAGAATTTTCCGATAACTCTTGGTCTGGACTCATAAATTATTCTTCATGTCTGTGAAATAGGAAATGAATGATTATAAATTATATATTTTTGGTGAAGAAGGAAAAAGTACTTCCTGAGCAAAAAAAAAAAAAATCGTTTTCTTCATGACTATCCACCCGCTGATATAACCACAATGGAACTGACTCTTAGCTTCGGGTCTTGACAACGAATCCCTACTGAGCCCTTGCGGCACGTCAAGCCGGCCAGTTCAGGGCAAGGGATCATGGATATGGATAATCGCGATATCGCCACGAAAATTGAAGAGTGATTTTGCCACATCGAGAAACGACGAAGGAAAGGATGGAAGAAAAAAGAAGGACTAGGTAGTGGATGTACAACCATTGGTGAAAAATGTACATATTTCGCAAAACAGTCGCCTGTTCAAACAGTTTAGAGATTGCGTGCAACTTTATTTAATAACGTTTGCATTTAAAAAAAATGGACAAAAATTGCCGATTTTTCATGGGTCTACCTTCAGCCGCACTGACCAAACTACTCATGCATCAATCATAGTAACCCATGAATCAGCGGACAAAATTTGACAGCTCTATCAGTCGAACTCTAACCGTGATGGCAAAAACAGTGAAGCAACTCCGTTCAGAAGTGTGCGCGTTCAAAGAACAGCACCCCGCCGCGTCGAAAACGGACATCGTGCGGCAATTTGTGGACGCCGGATACGCCCGTTCCGGCATCTACAACATCTTGGCACTATTAGACAACAATCAGAGCATCGAAAGAAAGCCCGGTTCCGGACGGCCGACGGCCCTGAGCGACAAGAAGTTCCAAAGGATGCTGAAGAGGAAAACCGAGGGAAAAGTGGCTACATCGCTGCGTGCGGTTGGCCGGGAGTGTCAGTGAACCGGCAAAACAGTGAAAAAGTACCTAACAAACATGAACATACATGTCAGGAAGTGAAAGTCGCATCCACTGGATTCGGAGCTGCAGGCAGTGACGCAGCGGCAGCGGCTGAATAAGATGGTCAACTCGATTTTCCCGGCGAATCGCGACGTGGCGGTGGTGATGGACGACGAGACCTATCTCACCCTGGATGGCAACGACTGGTAGGGCACTTCGTATTTTACTTCCCCCACGAAGTAAGTGAGGTCTGAGATGAAGTTCATTTCACACACCAAGTTCCCCAAGAAGGTGCTGCTGTGGCTGACAATCAGTGAAAAGGGGATGTCAAAGCCGCTCTTCTTTCGCTCCGGACTGGCCGTGAACGGGGAAATTTATAGTTCGAAATGCCTGCCTGGCGGTGGCAAGCAAATTAGGCACGTTTTGGTTAAGAAAATCATCCGTCTAGCGTGTAATAATTAAAACTAATTATTGTGGCGCAATAATTGAAGTTCGTCCCCTTTGATGCAATTTATATCACATTGCCTTCGTTGGTACCGCCTTCTTTCGTGCACTAGCTTCCGACGCCATTACTTAAAAGCTCTTAGCAGAACATTTTGATTCAGTCTTACGACAGTCGTTAAGCTGTGCAGTCGCTGTAGGATCGCAGTTGGCGGCAGCAAGCACCCTGGAGGGTGCACTGGCAAGCAGTCGATGCCCAGAGAGGCGTTGGTGCAGTTGACTGTTATAGCGGGTGCTCCCGTCAACCTCGCTGCGAGAAACATGGCTGCTGAAGCCTACGAGTTGGCGGGAAAAAGCCGCCCGTGACAACGAGACAAGAATCAATCATCCCACGTCACCTGCAGATGGCAGAAGAGGAGATGAACCAAGAAAGAAAGTCCAAGTTCAGTCGCGAACTGTTTCTCCCCCGTCAACTAAATCCGTCCTTTTCAGGACGACCAAATCAATTTGCCAACTGAAGAGTTCGTTTGGATGAATTTTTCTCTTGTGCTGTTCGAAATTTCATTACCGCGCCCGGCTGAACATGGCATTGCTTTAACCGCCGCGTCTGGAGTAAATGGCAAAGTGCGTTGAACAACCAATGAACCAACAGATCCATAACTATCTTCTACGCGTTAAAGATAGTAGCCCTCTCAACCATCGTGGAACATTCAACCGGGGCCGTATCATAATTAAGAGCCACCAAATGCTTTCTAAAGAGTGTACAATAGAATTTTCTTGGCCCTTTTCAGGACTGACTTAAATCAATTAGCAGATGGCCCTGACGTGATTGGAAAGTGTATAGGAATTAGGTTGCTGCGTAGTCCTACGTCACCTTTGCGCACAGCCCCATTGGGCTGTACCTTGTAGTTTTTTGCAAGTAAGCTTAAATATTTACCTTCCATGGGAAATTTATCAAAAGCAATTATCTGTCTTACCTTTTTGACGTAGGACTTACGTCTCTCTTTTCTATTCCTGTATAGAGGTGCCGTTCTAAAATTTCTGAAATCGCAAGCGTTACGCGGGTTTGGAGACTTTGAACGATAATATCTCCTATCTGGCCCACAGAAATTTTACGATAAGTATTTCATTCGAAAGGTAGAACATCAAAGCTGGATCCCGGTTGATAACTACATTCATTACATTTGTTTAAACTAATTAAAAAGTACTTTAAAGAAAAATGTTTAAATGCACAACGCTATTGGTCGAAAATGACATCATATTTGCGCCACTCTTTGATTGGTTCATACTGCCACAGTTACCGCGCCAGCGATTATCAAACATGTCGGGACGACCGACCAATCATCAGTTGTCGCTGTGCATCCGTATGCGACAGACGTGTTTGCGGAGCACGTTGGTAGAAATCGCCGCCCGCGAAAACAAGAAGACCAGAATCATCCCACGTTACCTGCAGCTGGCCATCTGCAACGACGAGGAGGTGAAAAAAATTTTCCTCTGGTGTGACCATTTCACAGAGTGGTGTCCTGCCAAACGTTCTGCAGAACAAGAAGACTGTTCCCTCCGTAATCAACTAAAATCGGCCTTTTCAGGATAAGCAAATCAATTTACCGATTAAAGAGTATGTTTGATTGAAATTTCTCTTGAGCTCATTGAAGTGTTCATTACCACGCACCGGTTCAACATGGCGTTGCTTAAACTGCCGCGTCCCGAGAAATTGCCAAATCAATCGCCCACATCATCTTCGTGGTCAAGTGGTTAGCAGTGTCATCCGACGTTCGAGAGATTGTCATGAAATGAGGGTTCGATTCTCGCTCGAGCCAGTGGAACTTTTTGCAAAACGAATATGTCCAGTCTAATCCACTGGGTGTTAGGTTAAGTTGTTCGTTGTAATTCGCTCTATGGTCAATGTTCAGTCTGTACAATCTCGAGTGGAAGACGTTGTAAATGTCAATTTTTATCATAGTATTACGTGCTGCCAAACACTCAGGCCATTCTGCTGCCCAAGAAGACCGAGAAGAAAATTTCAATCGCGAACTATGTTCCCTCCGTTAACAACTAAAACCCGGTCTTTTCAGGACGACCAAATTAATTTGCCAACTAAAGAGTATGTTTGATTGAAATTCTCTTGAGCTAATCGAATTTTCATTACCACGCACCGGCTCAACATGGCGTTGCTTGAAAAGCCACGTCCCGGAGAAAATGGCCAAATCTATTCGCCATGTTAACACAAGCAAGCACGTTGGACATTTAATAAACGAAATATTAACAGTTAATTCGAGCCGAACTGCAACACGGCAGACCGACCATGTGTACACATATTCAGTGTAGGGGTGTGGGTTAGGTTCGATGTAGTTCCTAGTTGTACATAGGTACATTATGGATTAGTTGCAGATAAAAGATTAGGTTGGTTGCTGGTCGTTATCAAATGTGAGCTCTAATATTTCTGATCAATATTCCTCTTATTATTTTGCAGTTTCAGAAGTAAGTGTGCCCATATCTCAACTCTCTTTAGATGGGGTTCTGAGCCTAAGGCCGTTTTTCTGTTGCCTGAGTTGAGAAGATGTGAATTTAACCTCCGAAACCTCCTGTCGGTCTAATGAAAACTAGTGATTTCATTTCCACGCTGCTGTCTGTCGTAACAACTGAGGCCCGTCCCCTTTTGTAAAATTTGATTCGCATTGCCTTCGTTGATACCTCCTTCCTGTCATGTCATGTATATGCCATTATATCATCCGTTATTGGATCATCGCACGTTCAGACGCGTGTATCCCGCTCTCGTGATAAAAAGGCTCTTCTCCCTGCGGCTGGAGATCGAGTAGACGCCGCCTGATGTGGCTGGTACGTCCGCTAGACGAGGCAAGCGGAAGATGCTCGACGTTGGCGATGACGTAAATCATCCCTCCGTAAACAACTAAAATCTGTCCTTTTCAGGACGACCAAATCAATTTGCCAACTAAAGAGTATGTTTGATTGAAATTTCTCTTGAGCTCATCGAAATGTTCATTACCACGCACCGGTTCAACATGGCGTTGTTTAAAAAGCCACGTCCCGGAGAAAATGGCCAAATCAATCGCCCACATCATCTTCGTGGTCAAGTGGTTAGCGGCATCGCCCGTCGTTCATGCGGTTGCCGTAAGTCGAGGGTTCGATTCCCCGCACCAGCCATTGGAGCTTTTTGTAAAACGATAATGTCCAAACTAGTCTACTTGGTGTTAGGATAAGTTGTTCGTAATTCGCTCTACACCCAAACTAAGAAAGCATGATTGTAATACAATTTCACATGATTTTGTTCCATTTCTCGCTGTTGATCGTAACTAGGATGAAAAATCTAATATTAGTTGTGGGCAAAAATGCAACAGCAATTCGCTATGAAAAATTGAACGTGTGCGTGGAGGTTGTGCGCTGTGATATTTAGTTGATGAGTAAGAGATGAGAGTCAGAAAGTCAGCTGGCTCACAATAATAAAATGTGACTATTACGAGAGATCGAGATTCAAACCGGGACCGTCAGCGCGGCGGCTCGTTATGGCAACCATTCAGCCACTTTGACAATGTGAAATAATCTAGAAACTCTACACCTAGTTCACTTAGCGAGGAATTCAGGGTACAGCAATGAAGCAAATGGACATATTTTCCACCAAGCTATGTGCAACCTGTCGCTAACAAACTTGCATGGCATCGTTTATTTCATAAAACGCTTTGTCGATGATCAGTGAGAACAAACATAGAACACTTGACGGCGGCAATACAACAGTGGCCAATAGCGTTGCGGCATTTTGTGATATCGACTCATCCATATTGTATATTGATATGTTGGTGATGATTGAATGAGAATCCTACAGCGATAAATTTGTTTCGAACTATTTTTGCTTGCCAGTTGCTTGCACACACTTGCATGGCTTCATTTGTACCATAATCATGGATCAAAATGGGCAAAATAGCCTTTTCTGAATCATGCGGATTTCTCAAGATATGATTGAAAAAACTGCAATTGCATTTTTTGGCACCTTTGGGGCTATGCATAAAACAGTAGATTTTTTTTTGGGGGGGGGGGGGGGGGGGTTTCGACCAAAGTCTACGCTCCATACAAAATTTCCAAAAATTGTATGAAGAAAAGTCTATGAGGGGGGAGGGGTGGTCTGAGATTTTCAAAAATGAGTCTACGTGGTTTATGAACCGGCCCTTTTCAACTTTTGGGTGTATGTTCAATCTTCAGTCTGTACAATCTCGAGTTGAAGACGGTGTAAATGCCTATTTTTATCAGGTGCCGCTAAACACTCAGGCTGTCCTGCAGCTCAAGAAAATTGATAAGAACATTTCAATCGCGAACCATGTTACCTCCGTAAACACAGGATCCATTTCACACTTGCAAGCACGTTGGACATTTCAGCGCCAACATTTGATTAGGGCGAATCTGCTTTTGTAAACAAACACTTTGTCTGCTAATTTATCGGAAGTTGAATACAATTTCTTCAAATTGAATATATCAGCGGATAGAAATAATGCTCTTCTTCCTTAAAGAGTGCTTGATTTGTATTTGTGACCTTTTGTTCAAGAGCAAATGACTACGAAAGCCATTGTTTACAAAAGCAGATTCGCCCTAATCTAATGTTGGCGCTGATTTAACAATCAAAATATCATTAACAGTCAATTCGAGCCGAACTGCAGTTTCTATACATTTTCGTGGAGAACCAATAGCGGAAGAAGTACCGGAGCCTCACACACCAATAGCATAGGGTTTCATGGTTCTCTAGACCGAATAAAATATAGTAGAAATTTATCAATTCGATGACATCAATTTCTTCACATCAACAAGCAGTCCTACGTCAACTTTGCAGTTATGTCACTGACATAACTCACCCTTTCGTTTTTTTATATCACCATCCGAAAAAAGTCCGTTTTTTTTAATGCAAACGTTAACTTCATTAAAAACCCACTTATTTGGTATTCTTTGGCCTTGAGTTTTCACTATCCATTTTCATTATTTGATTTCATATAATAAACATCATTTAGTAATAAGCCAGCAATCAACGAAATTATGAACGGCATATATGCTATAGCTATAGCTGTAGTCGCAATTTTTTGACGTAGGGCTAGGTCTTTGCTTTCAATACAGGGGTTCACGTTGCGAGTACGAGAATTTGGAGCGTCACGAAATTTAAGCACCGATCTATCTGGAATATTCATCAAATTGATTGAATTTTAACATTAAGCTATTGAAAATAACGTAAATACTAGGCGATGTGTTATAATGTCGATTTTTCAGAGTAAATTTACCAAATACACAGTACTTTCTTAGCACAGACTTCATATTTAAGTAAGGAACATCTTCTAGGCCATGAATGTTATATAAGGGGTACTCCTTCGCATTTTGATTTAGTTTTTCAGCAGTCGTGGAGCTGTGCAGAGTAGGATCTGTTGTAGGAACGCATTTGCGGTAGCGAGCACTGGAGGGTTACCTTACCTTACCAATCAGACTAAGGCCGGTGTGGCCTCTGTTGTACACAGAAGTTGTTTCCATTGTAGCTGTTGTTGCCGACGCTCCCGTCAACCTCGCTGCGAGAAACATGGCTGCTGAAGCCTACTAGTTGGCGGTAAAAAACCGCACGTGACAACGAGACAAGAATCAATCATTCCACGTCACCTGCAGATGGCCACCCCCAACGACGAGGAGCTGAACCAAGAATATCAAGAATGCCATCTAAAGAGCTTGTTAGGTTGAAATTTTCTCTTGTGCGGTTTGAAATTTTCATTACCGCGCCCCGGCTGAACATGGCATTTATTGAACGCCGCGTCCCGGAGTAAATGAGAAAGAACATTGAACAACCAACGAACGAAATTCTAGAACGGATAATTAGAGCCGAACTGCGATACGTCAAACCGACCTTGTGGTTGAGTTCGTTTTAGTTCCTAGTTGTGCATAGCGGATTAGTTGCTGGCGGTATATAATAAATAATTCATAAAATGATTCAGTATTGTTATGTTCAATATACTAAATAACTGAATAACTTGTTTGAAGTTTGCTTTTTTTGCAATCGCTGCCCGCTGTTTGCTGGCATGTGATGATTTCCCTATCACAGTCATCATTCTCTTATAACTAATTGTTTAATGCTGGTAATGTTCTCTTTATATTTCAATCTGTGCTTGAAAGTGTTTTTTACGTTCTAGTGTCTTGGATAGAGTCCCTACCATTCGATAGGAATCAGATAATTTTGAGAATCTGACATTAGTAACATTAGTGCGAAATGCCACCTCTGCCTTTCGGTACTAGTATCTTTGTTTTTGTTTTGATTCGTTATGTTATTTTGACAGAATATTTGAAGGTGTGTTCGTGTGAGTGACGTTATTAGGAACGAATTATTCAGCTTGGGACCGGTGGTACTTCCTGAGCCAAAAAATATATTCATTTACTTCATGACTATCCAGCCGCTGGAGTATAAGTTAATGAGTGTGAGATTGGAGTCAGATTCTACTGTTTTCAAAGATAAGATAACAATTAAACTTATTGTTTTCCGCCATAGAATTTATTATGGATGGTAAAATAGTAATGGACGGTTGTTATATTTCTTAACAATAAAAAACTTCATTTTTTCTCGAATAATTTGAAATTAAAACCATTCATTTTATCAGCGGCTGGATAGTCATGAAAAAAATTAACATATTTTTTTGGCTCAGTACTAGCACACCGGTCCCAAGCTCGGTCCCAAGCTTAATGATTCGCCCCTTATAACGTAACTCACACCAACACACCCTCAAATATTCTGTCAAAATAACATAGTTAATCAAAACAAAAACAAAGACTAGTACCGAAAGGTACCGAAAAGCGCAAGAGTATATTGCAAGGTGCAGACTGCAAAGTGTACATCAGACCTAGGAGTCTGTTAACCAATTTCAAATCGCTAGTTTCATATTGATAGTTGGTATTATGATGACAATACTCATTTTAATGGAATCATACATAAACAGTATTGTTTATTGTCCACTACTAATCAACAATAGTTATATGGTTTTGTATTGTAACGGGATTAACAAAAAAAGAGAGAATTTTCTTTGAGAGCCATAACAAATAGACTTGTTTATAGAAAGGAAAACTGATTGATTTATTTTGAAGGCACATCTCTTTCAGCTGTTCGACGAAGCTTTGTCCTGATGTTTGAACAGGAGCGTTGTACAGCTTCTTTATCGATTTGGCAAATGCATCTTTTGATTCTTTTAATCAGTTGTTTACAGTCTTTGGCTCTCCACATGTTTTTGTACCAAACTCAAATATCCAAAGAAATCTTCAATCGGGCGACACTGGGGTAAATTTGTTGGATTGCGGTGTTTTGGTACATACGGAATGTTTTGGCTTTCCAAGAAGGCTTGTGTTTTTCTCGCATAATGCGACGACGCTTTATCCGGCCAAAACACGTAATTTCCATCTACATGATATGTTTGAAGAAATGGAATCAATTTTCTTCAAACATTGATTTTGGTACACTTCTTGATTTATCGCCAAACCACATTTGGCCATATAAAGCATCACCTTCTCCTCAAACGTATGCTTAAACTTATATTTTTTAAGTTCGGAGATGCAGTAGAAATGTTATCAGAATAATATCGATCGTTTCCGGGGATGTGGGTTTTTGAGAGAGGGAAGTAGCTTTCATAATCCAAAACGAAACATTTTCCGGCGTAATTTCGGGTCATCCAGCGGCATTGTGATTTTACGGTTGATATCTGTTTTTCTGTGCCCTCCACTTGGATATGTGATCTGGTCGCGATGGGTGGGCATACGCCATCAGCACTGAGATGGTAACCAAAGACATATCCTGACGTGGTGGTATCACATGTTGATTATTTTGATTTAATGCCGCGTCACATATCTGGCATAGATGCACTTTTACAGACGTAATCCAACGGACGTCCTGTCTGGGAGCCTTGAACGCTGTTGCAGTCTGGTGGGCGCCTTTCCTCAGTGATAATGATGTGGGATTTCCTCTTGGCAGTAACACCTTTCTTAAGCATTCCCTGACATGATGAAACGTAGCCACGTTGAAATTTAAATCTAGCTAGTCAGGCAAATATTGAAAGACAATGTGTTCAAGATTATCGACATTTGTAGGGAATCGACTGTTGGATTTACTGAGTAGAAGTTGTATTAAAATAGGAACGTGGCGCTATTCGTATTTTGTTATGTCTCACTTCAAAGAGCCATTAAAACAATACCAAACGTTATAACATTGGTATACAAACAATCTAATAACGGCTTCATTCTCGATAATTTTATATTAACAGATAGGGAATAGGCGTGTTGAAGCTTTACTTTGCCACCGAAATGTGAATTTTATAGCTGATCACGACTCAAATAATTATTGTTAGGCTGCACAAGCCTGTAAAACTTTGAAGCGATTTAACGACTTAGAGATTAGTATTATACATTTGTGAGGACAAAGTGATAGGTAAAACGAGGTATTTTTAGATTTATAGAATTTATAGAACGACTAAAGAACCTCAAAAATTCCCCTTTAAAAAAAAAAAAAATACTGACTGACTAATTAAATAACATAAAGAGACGCAACGACCTCCCAAACACTTTTGAAGGAAACTTCTGTCTCATGAGTCCCATTAGTAAACCATAAAAAATATATTGTTGGGACTATTAAGACTTGGTACAAAGATACCATATCACTATAAATACCCCTAAAACAAACCATGAAAACTATCAGCAAGAAAGGATAAAAATATTGTCAATGTATATTATTAACATTTTTGCCAAAAATATTTCAGTTAACACCTATAAGTAACTAACTAAGATTTCTGCTTTCCTCTTTTTCTCTGAATTGTTGCATGGTTATGACATTTACGGACCCGTATGGTGCATGAGCATGAACAATACTAACACTTTCTAGAAAAAAAAAAAGAACTATCGATATAAGATTAAAAAAAAAAAAATGAGAGCGTTTCCAGGCGAAATGACCTGGAAATGTGGAAAATTATTTTCGATATTTTTTTATTTGAATGAAACTTTGCATACGCGTTTGGCTTAGGAGACTGAGCATTTTCCGCGCTAACATAGATTTTTGTGACTCAAGAGTCAGTTTTAAAAAGGGCGTAAGCATTTTGAATAGCACTTCAATTAATAATTTGTAGCTCGAAAACCTTTGGTTGTACAAAAAAACTGTCTAAGAACAAGTTGTGACCCTATGTGTGAAGGTTGTGAAAAAAATATACACTGAGAAAAAAAAATTTCGGAAAAAAAAATCGACAATTAACATGAAAATTTAAATATCTCAAAAAAAATTTTTTTTTTTTTTTTTTATTTTTTGACTGTAAAAACTTGAAGTTATTACGCAAATTTAAGCGAAGATTTCAGGATGGAGAAATGTCAGGGAAAAAAGTTTCTAGAACATCAACTTTCGGTGCATTTCTCAAAATTTTAATATTTGCGGGAATAAACGTATTCTGATTATATAATCTGATTTTTGAAGTATTTTAAAATTTTTAAGCTCCTGATGATGACCTTCGTAAGAGCATCCGTTCTCGAGATATTTGCGATTTAATTTTATCATACTCGAATAATTTTCGAAAATACGACCTTTTCATAAGTTTTTCTAGATTCTCCAACAACAAGAGTTGGTTTTTCGAAATGTATAATAAATTTTACGCTACTCTCTCTTTGACCGCAAGATGATTGAATGAACGGTTCAAATAAAACAGATTATAAACTATAGAGGATGCATAGCGCTACTGTTCGTCTTGTTCTCACACGCGAACATGCCGGGTACATAACTGTCAAATCGCATACTTTTCACGTTGAAAGTTATGTCCCTGGCCTACTAAAACCAGGAAAAGATATTTTGCCAACGACGTCAGCGCTATGGGTCCTCTACAGTGAACAAAGCCATCCCAAATGAAAAAATTTAAGATGGAAGTTGTATGTGTGGTTTTAATATAATTGTTTTCGATGTGAGTTATAATCTGTTTTGAAATGTAAATGAATGGAGAAGAGAGCTGGCGGTTATGTGAGTTGTATTTTATAGGGGGAAATGTTTCAGAGGGAATAATAACCAAGCCACAATTCATCCCTTTGTTATTTACTATGTCGAATCAGGAGCGCTTAAGAATCTTAGCTTTATCGTTATATCGGAAGTACTTGAACATGACACAATAGCGGTTCAGGTATTTATTTCAAAACTAATGAGCTTTTTGAAAAACAAACTAACGCAGTTGAAGAAAGCGATATTTATGTCTGATGGAGCTGCATCCCAATATAAAAATAGGAAAAAATTTGCAAGCCTTTGTAAATTCAAATCAAAATATAGCATAGATGCTGAATGGCATTTTTTCGCTACTTCCCATGGCAAGGGGCCATGCGATGCAATTGGTGGCACATTAAAACGAATGGCAAGAAACGCAAGTATAGCTAAAGGACATGAACACCCAATAACAAATGCAAAAGAATTATATGATTGGGCCAATCAGAAAAATAATGATTGCTTAACGAAAATGTCATTTTGTTATGTATCTTATGAAGACTATGAACAGGGAGTTACAGAATGGAGCAATATCTTTCAGCAAACTAAAATGATTACTGGTACACAAAAATATCACTCTTTTGTTCCGCGTTCAGATCATCAGATAGAGGCAAAATTGTTTTCAAATGATGTAGCATCAAGCCTTCATAGTATATATAAACATGTAAAATGAAAGGGAACTTCTCTAAACTAATCTAAATGTAGAAACAATATATGTACTTTAGTATGCGCATAATAAATTGGAAATACAAGTAAACTAAAATATAAGAAAAGTTTTTTCAATCATTTTCCCCTATTTCTTATGCTGTTTATAGAATCGTCTTGCTGGCTAAGAGTGAGTTGTGGGAAACTAAACGCATATTTCGAAAAAGGTATTTTTGTGATGCTGGAGAACCGCGAATAATTTACGAAAAGGCCGTATTTTCTGCTGGAAATAGACTGCAACATCGTAACACGTTTATTTTGGGAAAAGGTGGATTTAAAAAATGCTTTAAAAAGTTGACCTAAAGAACTTTTTTACTTCAGATCACTCCACCCTGAAGTTTTCTCCAAAACTGACGTTAGAGCTTCAAGTTTTTACACACAATGTATAAAGTATACAATAAGTAAAGGGCGATACGGTCAAAATTTGGTCAATATCAACTTGACGTATTTCTTTCAATTTTGCATTTAAAAAACTTGAACACCCCTCATTTTGAAGGTGTGTGTGTGTAGAATGTTGCTCCTATTTTGATTTTGAAATTCACTCTTCAGTTGTCAAAATGCCGTCCAAGCAAGAAGAGCAGCGTACAATGCTCCATCGCGAAAATCCGAGCTACTCGCACGCAAAGTTGGCAAAATCGCTAAAAGTTGCCAAATCAACCGTTACAAATGTAATTAAAGTGTTTGGGGAACGTTTGTCGACAGCCAGGAAGTCTGGATCGAGGGGAAATCGAAAACCGGAAGCCTCTGAGATGACAAAGAGAGTTGCCGGTAGTTTCAAGCGAAACCCTAACCTATCTCTCCGAGATGCCGCAAATAAGCTGGGTGTATCGTCTACAACCGTGCATCGAGCCAAAAAACGAGCCGGACTATCGACTTACAAGAAGGTAGTGACTCCAAATCGCGATGATAAACAAAATACGACGGCCAAAGTGCGATCCCGGAGGCTGTACACGACGATGCTGACGAAGTTTGACTGCGTGGTAATGGACGACGAAACCTACGTCAAAGCCGACTACAAGCAGCTTCCGGGACAGGAGTTTTATACGGCAAAAGGAAGGGGAAAGGTAGCAGATATTTTCAAGCATACGAAACTGTCAAAGTTCGCAAAGAAATATCTGGTTTGGCAAGCCATTTGTACCTGTGGCTTGAAAAGCAGCATTTTCATAGCTTCCGGGACTGTCAACCAAGAAATTTACGTGAAAGAGTGTTTGAATAAACGTCTGCTGCCTTTCCTGAAGAAACACGGTTGTTCCGTACTGTTTTGGCCGGATTTGGCATCTTGCCATTACGGTAAAAAGGCCATGGAGTGGTACGCCGCCAACAACGTGCAGGTGGTTCCCAAGGACAAGAACCCTCCCAACACGCCAGAGTTCCGCCCAATTGAGAAATACTGGGCTATTGTCAAGCGGAACCTAAAGAAGACCAAAAAAACTGCTTAGGACGAGCAGCAGTTCAAGGCAAACTGGCTTTCTGCGGCGAAGAAGGTGGACAAGGTGGCTGTACAAAATCTGATGGCGGGGGTCAAGCGTAAGGCCCGGCAATTCGGATTTGGAAAAGCGGAAGCCTAACTGAATATTTTTCCTGAATTTTATACTAATTGAACTTGAAAAAGAAATTTAATTTGATTTTTTAAATAAACGATTTCACCGATTTACACGCGTTTTCCCTTGACCAAATTTTGACCGTATCACCCTTTATCAATACCTTCTCTTCACATATTTGGTTCTAGCAGAAACTGCTGTTCACTACTGGGATCCCATGGTGTTGAAAAAATATTTCCAATTTGCAAAACATTATATTTTAAATTGGCGCACTCTACAAAAAAAAAAAAAATTGTTTTGTTGTTATATTATTTTAGTTATAGGCCGTTATTCTTTTTGTTTTTTTTTTTCGGGGGTTTTTTTTTTTTTGGTTGATACAGTCATACTTGCATTTAATTAATTTATTTTTTTTTTTTTTTTTTTTATTTTGTGTTGGTTTTATATTATAGAAATTTATTTTTTTTTCAAAATTTTTTTAATCTCTTTTTTTCTATAAAAGAAATAACGTAAAATCAATGTTATTCACCCAGCAGGGTATTCCAGCCCTTCTTACCTACGTTTTTCCATTTTTTTTTATTATATTCTTTTTTTTATTTGTTTATTGATCCGTTCATTTTTCTTAATATTTTTTTTTCTTATGTTTTTTTTTATCTTAGAACATTACTTTTAGCAGTATTCTTTTAATGATGTATAAATTAAAATGCACCAAAATTTGATTACAGCTTATTCCATACTACCCAGGGGGTAATTCTTCCGCCACCATGTGTTAACACCCTCAAAAACACAATCCGACACACTTCAAACTCACTCCTCACCACATGGAAGATACAGTTATTTCTGGCATCACTTACGCGAATTGATTATTTGTTTTTGCACTGTTTGTTTCCCGCTCGCTTGCACTGATGTGATTCAGATGATGTTTGAATGTGGGTGAAAATGAAGTCCATGGTTGCCAGTAAGGATGAATTTTCGATTGTAGTTATGATACCTTCCGACACCCTGAAACACAAACACAACGTGGAAGAGTGACTAATCTCCTGATATTACCATTCTTTATACATAAAATTAGAACTCAAATTCACAACAATTCACAAACCAGTACAAAATAGCAAAACAATATTCCTGCACTGTAGCCTTCTTACTGCTGTTTGTGAATTACGGTGTCCATGACATTAGTACGTATCTGGCGCAGCGAGAACTGTGTAGTCAGTGGCCAATTGTTCTCTTCCGCGTATCTGATTACCAGATCGAACCCATTTAAGTCTGCTTCATCCAACACGTTTACATATTCGTCATCATCTCCAAAACTCGCAGATTGTGATGCTTCTTCCTGCGTTGACATTGACTGCATTGTGTCGTCACCGGCATAGGAATGTCTTCGTTAGCATTTTTGTGAAGAACACTTGCGATGATCTCATCATCGTCCAGCTTTTCGAATCCAGCATCCTCCTCGTCGATTTCTTCGGCCTGTGCTATCTTCTCACCAATGCTTCTCGGCATGTCTCTTATGACGGACAGCGGTACATCATCCTCATCCTCGATTTCACGGGCATTGTAAAGCATGTTCCAAGATTTGCGAATCGAGTCAGCTGGAACTACCTCCCTCGCTTGAGCAACCCAAAAAGATGACGTCCTTTATGTTGTTCTTCTTCACGCACTCGTCAAATTCTCCTCCACGAATTTGAATTTCCTGCATCATCAGATTCCTGAAGCGCGTCTTAATCATCTGAATGATATTCTGATCCATCGGTTGAAGAATGGCGGTGGTGTTTGCAGGGAGAAAGATGGTAAAAATTGATCCATCGACAGTTTTTAGCTCATCTGCATTGTAATGAGCTGTGCAATTGTCCAACACAAGGGCGGCTCTTAGAGGAAGTCCTTTTGACTTGAGGAAGGCGGTCACTTTCAGGACGGATTCCCAAAAAAAAAAACACTCTTTAAAGAGCTCCTTTCCCATCGTCCAAGCGCTCTTGGATGCCCTGTAGTATACGGGCAACTCCTTAAGATTGTTGAGTGCTCGAGGTCTGTGAGACTTTCCAATCAACATTAACGGTAATTTGAGCGACCCATACATGGTGCATCAAGGCATGAACGTGATCCGATCTTTTTTGATTTGGTGTCTCTCTCATCATATGTTCATATTGGAGATTTCTTAAAAAAAAGAGCCCACTTTCGTCAGCATTGAAGCTTTTTTGCAAAAACCAGATGTAGAGAGCTTTGTCAACCTGTGGGTATCGAGGATTCTTGAAACTCTTTCGTTTTGCTATAAATTAAAAACAAAACATGTTAAATTGTTTCCACGAAATATCATTTAAGTTTCTTACACATGTCCTTTGCATATTTCATGGCATAGATGGTAGAAGCAGACCAAACTTTGTACTTCTTCATTATTTCATTCATCGAAACACCATTTCCTAGATTTTGAATAATTTTAATTTTATCCGCTAGTAGTAAACCAACACGGTTATGTTTTTTGTCTTGTTTACGCGACACACAATCCATTTTTCAAAAAACCTCCGACTTAGTAGAATTATGAGTTGTGCAATACTAAAAATGTTTTAACAGTTAGCTTCCTACTACATACACAAAAACAAACAATCCACAGAAAACAGATGTTTGACGACATATACAAACCATGTTGAAGCATTGCACGCAACATCGCAAGCAGCTTTACACTAAACCTTCCCAGATAGCGGAGCTTAGCACAATTGAATCAGCCAAGTCCCTTTTCCTACTTCAATTGTACTTCCCGTCCTAGTACAATCGTACTTCAAATGCACTTCAGATGTTACAACCGATGGACTTGAAATGCCAAAATAGCTAGCCTTTCATTTTAAATTTTGGCAATAGGTTGAAGGACCCTTGAAGTCCATCTTTGAACTAGGATTGTACTAGGACTGTTTAGTTCAAATGGACTGGATCAAATGGATTTGTTGAAAAATGAGACAAACAAATACATAAGACAAAAGACATCCACTTCGCGGCGTTTTTTTTTTATCACTTCGTTCAGATCGAGAACCTGGAATTCCGCAAGCGACAAAATTCGGCTTCTGCGCCCATTTCGTTAGATGTCATTGGCGCGATTGCGTCAAACGCTGAACCAGTTGAAAACAAAACATTAAAATTAAAAAAAGAAGACAAAAGCTGACAACTAAGCAAATGACACTTGATCGATTTTCAAGTCGTAAAGGAGAACGAAGCCTATCTAGGTTGCAGCAATCTTTTATGTCGTTTTAAATGTCGGTTTTAAACCTGGGTCAGGTATGACTCTGACTCGCAATTACCGAACGAAAACGGATCCAGAGTCGAGTCAGTATGATGGTATTAGTGCAATCGTGTGAACAGATTTGTGAGAACCCTCACAAAACCCCAGATGAGGGAAGGGTTTTGATCCATCATAAGAACCTTTCCCGGCCCCAAAAACTCCTGCATTCAAATTTTCACGCCGATTGGTTCAGTAGTTTCCGAGCCTGTAAGGGCCGGACATACAGACAGAAATTAATTTTTGTATTTATAGATAGATAGAGAAATCACGTTGATAATTTAAACTGCCAAAAAATAAGGGCAAAAAAAGTTACGTTATATCGAGGTAAAAGTTACGTTATATCGAGTTACGTTATATCGAGGTTACGTTATATCGAGGTTACGTTATATCGAGGTATGACTGTATATGGCAAAATATATGTACATTAACAAAAAACATAATACATTGAGTTAGTTTACTTTCATAAATTACTGTTATTTCAATAGTGAAACCTTATAATCCAAACAGTTCTCACTTGCCCTAATTAAGGGGGGGGGGGGGGCATTTTGGAATTATTTTAAAAATTTTTTTTTTTTTTTTGTGTGTGTGGGGGGGGTGGGGGTTTTTGTGTTTTTTTGTAAAAATATTTTTTTTTTTTTTTTTTTTTTTTTTTTTTTTTTTTACTCTTTATAGTGTGGTGGTTCTTTTTATTTTTTTTTTTAAATTAAAAAGAATGGTTATTATAAGTTACACAACAAAATTATCATGATATATCAAAACAAAAATCGTACTTGCCCCAGTTTATCTTATCTGTATCAACCGCCTTTTCTTATTCATATCTTCTTCTTTTTCGCAGGTGATGATCATTTCTACAGCAGCTGTGCATTTTGGAAGTTATTATTTCATGGCAATGATGAGTAAACCTCAGTACTCGGATACAGGAAGTCTTTTAGATTCGGGAAATGATTTGAACCTAGAAGGAGGTATATCAGAGTAAGTATATTCTATATGTGATGTTTTGTTTTTATCTTTTATTATTGAAATTAAGTACTACGCGCCTAGCAGTTAAAGCAGGGCTATTTTTCTTTATCTAACGCTATCTTTTTAATCTTATCTCTTTTAATCTAACGTGTCCATTAATCATATCTGAGGACAATGATATATCACTTGATAGGTTTCCGTGGCAATAGAAGTTAGATCGCTTTCCGCAAGGCTTCCTAAACCTGTTTCGGGTCACAACATAACCACCGCGATACAAAAAAGCAACCTGTACCTTACTGGAATGTCTAAAAAGTTCTGAGAAAATTGATTGGAATGTCGCTCCATAGGTGTTTGTGCCACTGGAAATTTTAACACTTCCCCAGGGCTTCTTGAACATTCTTGTTTCGATACAGTGACCAACACAATCCAGAATATGATTGCTCCTGGAAAGCGAAGCCTGAAGTCATAAAGTGGCCAACACCATCCAGAAAAGTAACACGAGCTCATTGTGACTGTCAAAAAAACAGTAGCTTCGGAAATTTGACCACTTCCGGAGGTCACTACGTAGTAATTTGGTACAATATATCATCAAACTAAAACATCGTATAACCCCAATTCCTACCTTGTAGACGAATTGAGCTAGAAAAATTAAAAAATACCACTATCTACACTACACAAATTTATCAACCACAAAGTTTGGGAGGGGCATAGGTAATCATCAATTATAGTCTTCATTGTTGTGTTCAACTCTTCCCCTCTATGATATTTTAAACAGACTGAAAATCTTTAAGTGTTAAAAAATTACAATTCAAAATAAAGCCCCTGGGCACTGGTAAAACCTTGAGGTAGTTTAACTTCAACTACCAGGTCCCAGGGCTGGTCTGGTTCTTTACCATTTTGGAAAGAAGCACACAAGTGTTGCCAGATCAATGGAAATACAGCTCAAAAGTGCTTCTGAAAATCCTCTAGTACTTCGTATCGATGAATTTTATAGTTCTGAGATGGTGATCAATGGTCAAGTACATTTGATCATATAGAATCAGTTGAAAAAGCTGAAATAGTTTATTATCACAAATCAGCACACTTTTGGAAAGCATTACCACATAGGGTAACTGTTCCATTATTCATCTCATGATCCATTATTCATATTAATCGGAAATGTAGGTTTGATGTATCAATCAATTGTATACTTATAATTCAGGAAACCCAGTTTTGAAGAAAACGCAGCTTTTAGAATGTGCACCGGCAATGGGCGATGTGTTAACTGAACAGAGCAAACAGAAGATGAAAGACAAACATACTACTCAAATCACGACGACGCAAATAACAACGTCGAAGAAGGAAGAGAAAATCCACATGATGCTTGTTGACCCACGGTTCCTGTACTAACGCCAGGTCGAGGTCTTCTTTGGCAAACCTTCGCGAGAGAACGCCTCTCTAGCATGTTGAATGTTTGCCTGAACAGCTTTTATGCTGGTCATTGTGATGATGAGCCGCCTTTTTGTGTTTGGTGGTCCATCACCCTGTTTTGGGATGGCCTTTTGAGGTTTTTGGGTCCACAGGGACTTCCTTTATTTATTCCCTGTGGATCTTTGTTCCTTGCTCCACGATTGACATCTTTTTTCGGATTCAGTCTAGCAGTTCCTTTTTGGGGCTCAGTAGTCGACGGCGGCTGACGTTCATCACTGGTGCTTACTGTGCTTGGCCCAGGGACTTGTTGCTCCTGGTCCACAGAAGGGCCCATGTTTCGGTTGTCTCCTTTTTGTGGTTTATTCTTTTATTCTTTATTCTTTATTTGGAGCAGGGAAAAGCCCGTTTGAGTAGAGCTGCAGATGCCAGCTCTTTCTCAAATGGGCGCAAAAAACCTCCTCTTCTTTTCATATCAACAGAATTTACATAGCTTCCAAATGATACAATGATTCCTTAAATCTACTTAATGGGCTAAACATAACAAAAAACTAACTTGAACTAAAAAAAAATCTAACGTGTGTTGTTTTGTGGAGCTGCGAGTACTTTGTAAAATCTTTTTCGAAGAGTGGAACGCGGAACATCGAAGTCAAATTCGTTGGAACAGCGGTTAAAGGATCGACACATACTAGAAAATGGCTCGTTATGCCCGTAATTTGTTCTAGCACCATGTAGAAAAAGGAACGAATTCGAGCGAAGTTGACGATAGGGAATATTTATGTTGAGAAGCGACAACAGTCGAGGACAATCAATTTTCGATTGAAGAAGGTCAGAAACAAAGAGCGTTTTTGAAACATCACGACGTATACTCAGTAACTCTAGACCTATAAGTTTACATCGCGCATCATAGCTGGGCAAATTGATTGGATCATTCCATGGAAGGTGTCTTAAAGCGAAGCGCAGAAATTTGCGCTGAACCGCCTCGATAAGTGAGATGCTATTCTGATAGTACGGTGCCCAAACGACAGATGAGTATTCTAATATTGACCTCACTAACGAACAGTACAATGATTTTAAACATTGAATGTTTTTGAAGTTTTTTGCAATGCGAAATATAAAACCAAGTGTCTTAGAGGCTTTGGAGGTTGTAAAAGCGACATGTTCCTTAAACGTCAATTTGGTGTCTAATAACACACCTAGATCCTTAACAACAGATTCCCTTTTGAGAATTGTCGATCCAACCTTATAGTCAAAGTCAAACAAACTACGTTTGCGGGAAAATGAGATAACGGAGCATTTACCAGCGTTGAGATCCATGCGATTTGTTTCACACCACTCGGTGAATATATCGAGCTGACATTGTAAAAATGAAGCGTCTTGAATATCATTGACAGTCCAATACAGTTTAAAATCATCGGCAAAAGAAAGTTTGAAGGATCCAAGTAGCAGATTAACGTCATTGAGATACACTAGAAATATTAACGGTCCTAGGTGGCTACCTTGTGGTACTCCCGATGGAACAAGAAAGTAGGGTGAAATTGAATCGCCTAATTTGATAGCCATTTCACGGCCACTCAGGTAAGATTGGAGCCAAACGAGAAAAAATCCAGAGAAACCGAGACGTTCGAACTTTGCAATAGTTATCCGATGGTTGATTTTATCGAATGCCGCTGAGAAATCCGTATAGATCGAATCGACTTGTTGCCCTTTCTGTAGAGCTTTAGCGATGAAAGATGTGTAAACAACCAAATTGGTACTCGTTGACCGTTTCGGCATGAAACCATGTTGATGTTCAGAGATGTAATGGTGGCAGTTGTGCGATAAATAGCTGAAAACCACTTTTTCAAATAACTTCGAAACGGCACACAAAGCAGCTATTCCACGATAATTGCTGACCTCACGTTTGTTTCCTTTTTTGAAGACAGGAAAGACATATGATTTTTTCCATTGATCCGGGAATGATCCGACTTGCAACGATAAATTGAAGAGACGGGATAGAGGTGTAGATAGACTAGTGCAGCATTTCTTCAAAACAATTGCAGGGATTCTGTCAGGACCTGAACTGGTTGATGCCTTGAGGGAGGAACTAGCTTTTTCCACTGTTTCAGGATCGACGATAGGGTGAGCACCAACTGGAGGATGGACTGGAACATTGTTTGCAGCTTTGTGAACTTGTTCATCATCCAAAGATTCTTGTATGAACACGCTTGAAAATTGACTCAGGAAAAGATCACAGATACCATCTATAGACGAGCTTTCAATACTTCCCTTGGACATAACAGTGGGGAGGCCGGATTCTTTTCTTTGTTCGTTCACGTAATTCCAGAATCCTTTAGGATTGTGACGTAGTTGTTGCTGAACTTTCCTTTGATGCGCAAAAAAAGTTTTTGATTTAGGCGTTTGTATCGAAAGTTGGCAGTGTGGTAAACTTGTTTGCATCGTCGGGTTTTACACTTTGAATATTTACGCAATGAAGACCGTTTCAAGCTTTTCAAACGCTTTAGATGATTGTTACTCCATGGCGGATTGCGTGGCGGTTTTCGAGTTCGTTTTGGAATGAACTGATCAATTGCATACAATAGTATGTTGGAAAAGAAATCAACCGATGAATGAAGATCCTGATTGATGAATTCGAGCCAGTCAATGTTGGATAGAAAAGTATTCATACTAGTGTAATCACCATTCTTGAAATCGTAATAAAGTGCTTCCACTGGAACCATAAATACGCAGGGTGAAGCAGCACTCATTTCGATCAATAGAGGTGGATGATGAATTGATTGCTTCACAAGAGGAGAAGGAGCCTCCATCAATGAAAAATGCACATCTCCTTCGATACTACCAAAACAAAGGTCAAGCATCCGGCTATTGTTATTTTCTACGAAGTTCAGTTGAGAAGTACGCGCCAAACTGTAGCTGTCGATAAGCTTGGCAGTCGTTGCGCTAATCGAAGAATGTGTAACGTCAGGATAGAGATAATTTGATGGGCTGAGCTTCCATTTAATGCCGGGTAGGTTTAAGTCACTTAGAATCAAAAAACCCTAGTTTTCATTGGGGTGAGATTAAGTGAATTAGCGAATGAGAGGGGAGGAAAAAAAAAAGAAGGGGGAAGGGGGAGCTTTCAGATTGGCACGCAGAGCCAATAATACTCCACCGCCAGATCGTTTGATGCTATTGTTAGAGTTGCGATCCAGGCGATAAACGTTGTGAGAGTTACCAAAAACTTGACTTGAAATAGTATGATCAGTCAACCATGTTTCGGTGAATGCATACACGTCATAGCTAGAGTCGGAACAGGCAAGACGATATTCGGAAATGCGAGTGTTCATTCCTCCATCGTTTTGCTTACAGTTTACACCATTGTCGAAGTTGGTCTGGTGATTTGCGGCATTGAAAAGGCTTGATGTCGTTGATCCAAAAGTTAAGAATACGTTCGGCTTGGTTGGTTTGGCTGCGGGAGGGGAGATGCTTGCGGTGTAATACTCTGTTGTCGGTGGGTGAATTGAAATGCAGCACGTTGACGTGGCGTTGGAGTATTCCGAGCCGGTGGAACTTGGCGCGCAGATAAAAAATGCTGATGATTTGCCACACGCCCAGAAAAAGGCTTGATGGAAACGCCGTTGGGCCAAAAGTGCGGTGCAGTAATGAGAGCTTCGATAGCAGCAGGAAAGCTTATTTTAAACGATATAAACGTTAGAGGGATATTGCCGAAAATCGAAATCGAAAATTGATTGGTTATCGCGCACCAATTTATGGCAGCTTATGGATGAAGGATCGCATTTTGTTTTGCTCACAATAAACGAAACGATATTGTCTTGTGTTTCGTGTGGTTGAAACCTAGTTAGATAGTACCATTTCAAAGGTGTGGATGGAGGAGCGACGGAAAGGCTGAGAACGGCAGGAGGCACAATATTCGTGTTTCTTCTGTGGTTTACATTTCCTACAGTACGTTGAGAGCTGTAGGAGGCGATATTCGCTAGGCATGCTAGGCATGCTAGGTAATGCATTTTGATAATTTGCTAGCCTAGGAACTATTGTCATCTCCATCTGATTAGACATTACGGAAAGAACTTGTGGAGGGGGTGCTTGTAGCGGCAATAGTGGGGATGCTTACCGTAGATGGAGTAGAAATTACTCGTTGAGGTAGTGGAGGAACTTGTCCAATTGTAGATATGTTGACGACTGGCATGTTCATTAATGCGGATGGCGCATAATGTGGAGGTAGCATTGCGTGGTTGGTGGCGATCGTTCTAGTATGTTTGATTCCTTGAGTTGTACTTTCGGCGGATGTTGCTTGACGCGTGGCTTGAGGAGTGGCGACAGGAGTGTTTAGAGCAGCTAGGTTGTTGATAGTGGAGAGGCTGGCAGCAGCAGCAGCGGAGGTTCCATCGTAGGTAGCGGGGGTTTTGGCAACAGCAGCAGCATTTGCGGTAGATGAGGCAGAGAATTCATTTTGCATAGTGGCGGAGTCGGCAATAGGAACAGCAGTGGCAATAGCAGTAGTGGCGGTGGTTCGATTGGTGGTGGTGGCTGGGTCGACTGTAAGTGTGGTAATGATTTGTTGAGTTTGCGCAGACGATTCAACGATCGTTCGATTGGTTGGCGAGGCATTAAATTCATCGGCATCTGCAAGAAGGGGAACTATAATATCGGTATAGTCTGAGGTACCAACTGAAACTTTGTCGCGTGAATGATGAACCAATTGCACGGCAGATAGAGCGTGATACGTCGATTTGGGCACCAACGAGTTTCAGGATTGATGTGATGCGTTGAAGAATGACATCGTATGCAGCTGATGAACCCTGACGATTTTCGGCTGTGATATTGCTGTTACGGCATACGACACAGAACCAGAGAGCACCGGGGCATTCTCGAACAGCTTTAAATTGGTTCCCGGTTAAACTAACGCACTTTAAATGGAATTGCTCGTGGCATTTCGTGCATTCAATTCTTCCACCTCGAGCGGATCCACCATAACAAGGATCGCCGTCGCATTTCTTCACCATGGTGCAGATGTATATAAACAAACTGTCGTGTTGCTTCCCGGAACAGACGGCAGGCGGCGCGAAGGTTGCACGATGAAAATAATGACCGGCAGAAAAACAATAACAATCCCGATTATCGTTATCGTAAAATTGATTTCTTCCACGTTAATAACACTCGCGAGCTGAATGTAGCACCGAATTCAGAAACTGCGGTACTTAAGAAAAGTGACCGACAAAAGTTTGATATTTATAACTTCGAAAGTTGCACGGAATTATATCGAAATGTAGGAGTGTAAACACAACGCAACTGAACATGAAATTCTCACTTGTTGATTTGTGAGGACCAGTTCGACATCGTTCCCGTTGGGGATAGTCCTCTGGAGAACTCTCCAAGAGTCCGTACTCAGGTCGTTCTGGGTCTCTATGAATGCCATTATCTCCTCGTTGGATTTCGTGGCGCTTTTTGGCAGGTAGGCTACCATGATTTCCGATCTAGGAATATGCTTTTCGTCAACCGCTAAGAGCTCTCCCTTGCACACTTGTATGCTGGGAGTTATGTTCTTTAACCAGTCCGCTGTGGCCTGGTCATGGCAGTTAATTACCAGGAAGCCTGTTTTTATTGTGCAGCCTCTGAAGATCGGTTTTACTGCTGTTCCCCGCTTCTCAACTACTTTATTGATTATGATGTCTTGGATCAAAATCAGTTGTTGTGTTGTTAGAGTTGTCGTTGGGTAGTCCTTTGGAATTATTGTTATCCGCACTTGGCTCATAACTTTCGTGTAAAGCGGTTTTTGAGTAGTGGAGTGCGATTCCTTTACCTTATTGCCCTGGACTTTTGCTTTCCTGGGTTGAGTACGCTCACCTCCGCTTCCCGGGGCCTTTGTCCCCCTTTCTTTGTCGATCGGAGCAGGGTGCCCAGCCTTCTTGAATTTATCCTGGACATTTATATTCCCAGACCCTTGGTTGTCTCTTTGTAGCCGGCTGTTCACCGAAGCAACGTTAGAAGGCTTACTGACGACCTTGTGTAGCCTGCCCGTCGGCGTGAGTGCCTTCTTCCTTTTTTTTTGGGTGTGGTTTACTTTCCCCATTAGATAGATCAGCTCTGGGCCTTTTCGCTGATTCTGGCTGCACAGGTCTCACTTGGTTTTTGAGCAAGGCGATAGGCCTCCTCCTTGCCGTAGCCTTGATCCAACAGCTTTTTTAGACGCTTTTTTCCGGCTCCACTCAGCTTAATCCGGTCTGGGTTCTGAGGTTCGCATGGTTTAGCCACAGCTGATTTGATAGTGACGTTCACTCCATCGTTCTCGCTACTATCTTCCATCTCGGAGTTTTTTTTGTGCTTCAGAGAGTCTTCCTGGTCTGTGTCCATCTTTTCCGGCTGAGAGAGGCAGTCGGTACCTTTTGTTACGTTTATATTGTTGTTGCTCATTTGAATCCCACGAGTAGCACGGGAAGTAAAGGTCGACAGCGTCAGAGCCCTGCACTAGCGCAGCAAGGGATCCGATACTGTGGGGTGTGCCCTGATTCCCCACAGGCTCCGTTCGCGACTGAGTAATTATTTCACCCCCCCAGCCATGCATCCATAGGCACGGCTCGCATTACACCGTAGATTCGGGGTTAGAGCGTATAGGCATTCGTGTAGCCACACGAAGCCACACGTGTAGGTCATCACCACATATATCCTCCTCCTTTACCCGGGCTTGGAACCGGCAGCGATGATTCACATTGATCTTAGACATACACGCTATGTTTCTCTAATATCAGTGAATCATCGCTGGCGGAGTTCAATTACCTCCACACGCTTGCGGTACGCGTGGTAGTTACTTATAATGTAGTCTGGATCCATTTCTCTCTAGGTACGGGTCAATGTTAGTCTGAGGCTTGCTGTACTCGTGTGGCGTTTAGAACAGGTCTTGGCCTTTATTACGCATCATACTGAGTAATCCAGCGAATTAAGATCGGGGCTGGATGGCGGCCACATATCCTTTGCCCAGAATGGCAGATGTTCCTGCAACCACTTCTGAATGCGGTTCGAGATGTGGCTCGGAGCCCCATCTTTTTGAAATACACTAAAATACTGCTCTTTGATCCACGGAAAAACATAATGCATGCATTAAAAAAAAGCGAATATTTTCGGATAACAAACTTTAATAAAACAATTGCATTTTATTCATTAAGAAATAAAAAGTTCCTTCGTCACCTTTTTGATCAAACCATTCGTCGTTTTGGCAACGAAATTATTTGAATATACTCTCCTCTTCAAATTGGCCCAGCGCTGAGCTGGGGCACGTTGTGAGGGTTAGCATGCTTGGGCACCACCCGAATGCCCAACCGCTCCATTTCCTCCAGCGCCCGCTTCGAGTAGTGGGCCGACGCTAGATCCGGCCAAAACACCACGTCGTCATTCTTGTGGTACTTTTTAATGAAGGTAGCTACTTCTGGGAGGCACTTCGTACTGTAGTTCTCGCCGTTCACTGCCAACCCCGACAAAAATAAGAGGGGACGTGACATCCCCTTTGCACTAATTGTGAGCCACAGCAACACCTTCTTTGGGAACTATGTATACGCTATGTACTTCACATCGCTGCCAATTTCTTTTGTCGGGGAGGTGAAATAGCCTTTGCCTTGCCATTCATTGCCGTCCAATGTGAGATACGTCTCGTCGTCTAAAACGACCACCACGTTCCGCTTCGCCGGGAAAATCTCTTTGACCAGAATCTTCAGTCGTTGTTTCTGGGTTTCCGCTTGGTTCTCCGACACGGCTGGTTTGCACTGACGCTTCGGCATGTGGATATCCATTTTGGCCAAATACTTCTTGAACGTTTGACCGGTCGCACGACCTCCCTGCTCAACGCATGGAAAACAGTGGCCACCTTGCCTTCCGTCTTTCGTTTGAGCAACAGAAATCCTCCGGTCGCTTAAAACGGTCGGACAGCCGGAAACAGGCTTCCGTTCGAGGAACTCTCCCTTCACCAGAAGTGCAAGAATCTTGTAGATGTATCCGATAGAGCAGAAAGCCAGCGGTACGAACAAACCGTAGATCAAAGTTGTTTCACTGTTCTCGCCATAGCTGCCGTATACAAACTGATGGAGTTGTCAAATTTTCACAGCATATAACGAGTATATCCACATGGACATGGACCATCCACTAGGTGGCAGGGTAAACGCATGAATAATCGGAACATTCGCTTTTTTAATGCACGCTTTACTTACTTACTATCCCGAAGTAAACCTTCGTGCTTACTTACTTCTGGAATGAACACCGGGTTCATTTTTTCACCATCGGAAACCACCAATCCAAATACCATAACCTAGCAGGATGCTTGGTCAGATACACGTTTTTATGCTCGTCGCCCTCGTCTTTTGCCGGGGAGAACTAATATAGCGATCGATTCTGGTATATGATACGAGATTGACGTAAAGATACTATAAACCGTCAATATGAAACCAGCAATTTGAAATTGGTTCACTCTTGTAGAACCCTTAGTTCCGAAGTACACTTTGCAGTCTGCTCCTTGCTATACACTCTTGCGCTTTTCAGTACCTTTCGGTACTAGTATCTTTGGCCTTCTTTTGATTCGTTATGTTATTTTGACAGAATATTTGAGGGTGTGTTGGTGCGAGTTCCGTTATTGGGGGCGAATAATTAAGCTTGGGACCGAGCTTTGGACCGGCGTGGTAGTATTTCCTTAGCCAAAAAATATATTCATTTTCTTCAGGACTATCCAGCCGCTGATACTATAGTCGGTGAACAGGATTACCAGATTTTTTCGCTTGAGGAAGTTCAAAATTTTATTACATCGCTCGACTCGTAGCTCCCGGTTGGTAATCTTGTGAGTTTTTTTCGTGCCCTCGACTTCGCCCCGAAATCTTTTTTTACGATTTTCCATGCCGTAAAGTCGCTGATCCCGTGTTCTTTTGCCATTTTTCACATTAAACGCACTGGATTCGCCGCATCGTGCTTTTGGTGACAGCGATAACCCTCGGAATCCGAGCTGACCTCGGATGAGCAATGGCCACCTTCGCGGAAAGTTGTACCATAGACTAACTCTAAGACCAGTAGGTCCCGAACAAAAACGATTGTTTTCTTGGCTCAGTCAGTACTAGCACATCGGTCCCAAGCTTAATAATATGCCCCTCATAATGAACTCACACGAACACACTCTCAAATATTCTGTCAGAATAACACAGCAAATCAAACCAAAGGCGCAAATATGTATAGTTAAGTGCTGGCTTCAAGGTGTACTTCGAACCAAGGGGTTCTACAACAGTGAACCTATTTCAAATCGCTAGTTGCATATTGATTGTTGGTTGTACTTTCTTTTTTCGGTCTAAGACTCTTTTCATGGTTCACCGGCGATTGAAATGTACGCTGCCACTTCACCATGGTGCAACTGTCAAACTAAGCAAATCTGTTTCTTTTACTGGCATCCTACTATAATATGAATTATAGCTTACGTGCATGCAAAGAAAACCAAGGCATTGTATGCATAGGTGAAACTGGAACCTTATTTGTACGATGGTGCAAACATTATTACGCATACAGTAATCGACGGTAAATGCTTCTGCTATACGGTATGTCCCATAAAAAAAAGCGAAAGTTTTCAATACTTATTTTTGGGTAGCTTTAAACATTATTTTTACTGTTTTAATGCGTGTGTGTACTGTATACTCTAAAACGATGTAAACAAAACAGTGGTTCGCGAGTAATAAAGTTGACTAGGTTGTGACTAGTTTGCTGCTTGCCCAAATGTCCGTAAAACAAATTGAAACGATGGTGGGATGCCACCTGGCTACCGTTTACCGTATCCAACGTTCACTCCTCGATGGACCACGTCCACGGAAGCCGGGAAGTGGCCGTCCACGGTCCGCTCGCACACCGAAGGTCATCAGATCAGTGAGAGACAAAGTGAGGCGAAATCCTATCAGATCGATCCGGCAATTGGCTTAGGAAGCCGATATTTCAAAAACTACCATGCAACGGTCGGTCAAAGATGACTTGAAATGTTCGTCCAGGGCAAGAGTAAAGCACCAACTTGTAACGGACCGAATCAAACAACTACGGCTGGAGCGCTCGAAACGTTTGGTGTCAGCCTTAAAAAAGAAGCGTACCATCATCGTATTCTCCGATGAGAAAATGTTCACCATCAATCCTGTATCAAATACCACGTACAGACATGTTTATTTCGCCGAAGAAGATTGAGGATGATCCCGAGAACGTGAAATTCAAGTTTACAACCAAACATCCGGCCGGAGTCATGGTTTTCGGGGCAGTTGCGTCCAATGGCTTGAAAATGCCTCCGGTATTTATCAAAGCTGGATTAAAAGTTAATACCGAGGTTTACATTAACATTTTGAAAGACCACGTTCTGCCATGGATGAAAGCCAACTTTGGAGCACACCAACACGTCATTTTCCTACAGGACGAAGCACCGTCCCTTACCTCATAAAGGACTCAAGCGTGGCTGAAGAAAAAAAAAAATATTGGCAAAGGGCCTCCTAGCAGCCCGGACTTGAATCCTTTAGATTACTCAATATGGGCATATGTTAAGGCTAAAGCCTGTGAACGTTCTCACCCCAGTGTTGGCGCCCTGAAAGCTTCCATTACCAAGGCATGGAACTCGATGACTGCCTCATACATTGAGAAGGCATGCTCTCAAGTCCGTCCCCGTTTGGGGAAGGTGATCGAGAAAAATGGTGGACATATTGAGTAATGTAATCATGAAAGGCTTAATAAACGATTTCCTAAATAAAATTATGATTTTTTATCATTTTCTAAGAAAAAAACTTATTTGAAACTGAGGTATGGCTTTTCGCATTTTTTTATGGGACATACTGCATTAACAACGTTCGCATCTAACCGCAGTGCGAATACCAGGGTGGCCACCCACTGGGAATCCCGGGAAAACCGGGAAAAACTCGTGAATTTGAAATCACCGGGCAAACCCCGGGAATTCCATCAAAATTTTTAAATTCCGGGAAATGTTGGTTGAGGTCCCAAAAAAAATTACACATGGTTGCGTTAAATTATTTTTAACTGTTCAACTGATAAAGAACACTCATTTTTTTTCAATCTGCATTGACATAATTTTCTATCTTCTTCTCTTTCCTTATACTGTCAACTCAGTGGGCCTGTGGCAAAAAAAAACTTGTAGGCTCACTGTCGGCCCGCTTTTGGGGTAACGTTAAATTTGCCATACAGACCTTTCTGGCGTTTAATGGTCTTTATCCAGCGCATAGAAATGAATGAACGGTTTGTTTTCCTACTTATCTGTTTCCCTCTTGCTCGCTCTTGTTCAATTCAGAAGGTGCGTTACTATGTGTCGATTAGACGTCAAAAAGAAGCTGCCTGTGCACGCAACAAAAAAAAACTTTTACTGTGAGTAATGTTTTCAAGTTTACCATGGGAGTGAGAAGGACGGTACCAAAACATGGCTTACAGTAAAAGTCAAAAACACAAAATAATAGTATTAACGGCCGTGCACAGACTCTTAAGAAGCTCTACACACCCGTTAAATTTTACTCAATATTTGAGTAAGATTGATTGCTATCTCTTATTTCGCACGTAAATTCTACTCATTTTTTTCTAAAATGTGGATCAACTCATTTTTTGAGTTGATTCACTTTTTAAGAAAAATTGAGTAGAATGTTTGTGCAACAAAAAGAGATACCAATGCAATCCTACTCAAAAACCTTTCTTCCAAAGCCCATAAGAGTGTGAAATGAAATTTTTGTCAAAAGCTTCAGCGTTTAAAATGTGCTCTGAATTCGAAAATTTCGCGCTGTGTGCCCTTAGATAGATTTAATTTTGTGAGGTGTTTCGATGAAAGATTAGAGGAATTACGGATAAAACATTGCCATGTCGATAAGATATTCTGATAAATATAAGGATTTTTTCCTTGAAGCTGCTCAGAGCCAATGGATTCAAAATGTGCTCGTTGCACGTGGTGTAACAAACAGTTCAAAATTGACACCATGGGAAAAATGGCTTTTACTAGCTATGAAAAATTTTTTGGACATCAAAGGCAAGCAAATGTACGGCGAACAAATTTGCCAATCAATATGTACTCCAGAAGCGGAGGTAAAATGTAATGAGTTATTCTATATCTATAAGTGTAAACAACAATACATGTTTTCAGGATCATCGCAGCAACAGCCTTCCGGTTCTGAGAAAATATAGAATACGCCTAATCCCAATACGCAACTGAAGCTGGCTAGCGAAGTATCAAAGGCTTCGAGTAGCAACTCGGGTTCAAGCTCCAATCTAATGAAGGAACATCTTCTCGATGAAAATGTGGTGAAAGCGGAAGTAATTTTGGCTTTGGAAACAGTGTTCAGTCACAACTCATTCCGAGGTGCCGGTGCCAGCGTCGCTCTATTCAAACAGATGTTCCCGGACACTCAAGTTGCTGCCAAAATGGAAATGCGGCGAACGAAAACCGGATATATTGTGACGCGTGGCTTAGGGCCATATTTTTCAAGCAGGATTTTCAAATGTCTCGAAAACTGTACAGAGATAGTCGTAGCATTTGATGAGACTCTGAATAAGATTGCTAAGCGTCAACAAATTGATGTCGGCATCCGTTATTGGAATGAAAAGAGCAACAAAGTGCAATCCCTGTACATTGGGTCTGCTTTTCTTTCGTCAACCTGAGCAATAGATCTTCTGGATGGTCTGAAGGCATGTTTTGCTCCAAAAATCATCCAAATTTCGATGGACGGTAACGTTAATTTCAAGTTTGCCAAGGATTTGTGTCAGGACTTAAAACAGTTTCGTAAAACCTCATTCGATATTTTAAGTATCGGTAGTTGTGGATTTCATGGTGTTCACAACGCATTTAAGAGTGGCAGTAAAAAAACTGGATGACGCATAGATGAGTTCCTGCAGTCGTTGTACTATTTATTCAAGGACGTGCCTTTGAGACGCGCTGATTACATGGCAGTAACCGGTTCGGAAGAATTCCCTTTGAAGTTTTGTTCTGTGCGGTGGGTTGAAAACCAACGTGTCGCGGATAGGGCTATTGAAATGCTACCATTCCTCGGAATTTACGTGACAGCTGTAAAGTATCAGCTTGACAAAAAGCTAAGGAGTGAAAATAAAAGTTGTTGGGGGTTTTTGGGGAGCATCTCACTTCGTTCAGCGAAAGAAGAAAGTCCGTTCGATCCAGCGCTCCGTTATTTTGGAAGATTTTTCGAGTGCGATCCTTGGAAATAATTAGTTTTTTTTCTCAAAATCTATTCACTTCAGTGAAAGGAGTGAATGTGAGTTTTTTTTTTCTAAGAAGGCAGTGTGGTTTTCCAGTGAAATAAGAAAATCAAGCAGTGCTTGCTGGCGAATTATCATCCCGCTCATTTTCGCTTCATCCCCGCGTGGTGACGCTAACCAGCGATACACCACTACATCGCCAACGGTCATCCGACATCGGCGAGCGAGTGCACCAGAAGGCGATCGGATTCACCCGTACACCTACGCAGCGCACCGCTCCCTGCTGCCCGCATAGAAGTGCGACGTTCAGGCATACGGTGCGTCAGCAGCAGCAGCAGCAACAGATCAGTAATATTAGTTAAGTTTTTTTCCTCTGTCTCTCATCCCACTAGAGTTTAGCGTTAATTTGTGTGTGTTCCTGTTTTGTGTTTGTGTGTGATTTAAATTTTGGGGGCCGTTCAACGCTCCCAAAGGTAAACCAAATCGGGCGGGTGGAAGGGGTTTTCTTATCAAAAAAAAATAATAGAAAAAATCGCGCAGGGAAGGGGAAAAAAAAAACTACCCCCCAGAGACGCGTTTCGGGTGTCCTTTGCCGCTCCTCCCCCTCTCTCACTAGAAAAACTAGACCCCGCGGTTCTCTGTGCTTTGGTTACGCGGGGTCAAAACTGCCAGCAGATGGGGCATACGGCCTCTCATTGCGGCAATAAGGCACGCTGCTCAACTTGCGGGGAGAAACATGAGGCTGGTCCCTGTGCAGATAACACACTAAAATGCGTTTTCTGCAAGGGAACTCCTCCCCATGCTCTTTCGTCATGCCCGGCGTACAAACAACGCGGGGCTGCCCAGGTAACCGGGGGGCAGTTCCAAAAGCATCTATATGGCAGCCTATCAAGCAATTGAGCCGCCTTAAATGCAACATAAATGACACTTTTGGTCCAATTTACGGCGGCTTTACTGCAATGCTATGATAATGCTTCATTAATGCTTATAACAGTCTACAAGCATTTAAATAGCATTTAAAATGCAACTTTACAACAGATAGCATTCAAGATGCTGATATAATGGGCATTCGATAATGCTTGTAGCACATGAAATGCAGATTAAGGGTTGATTTTCACTGCATATGCTACTGCTTATTGGTTACCTGGGTGTCGATCACTCAAAGGTGTTTTTTTTTTGTCGAAAACACAAGAGTTAAATTTACACTGCTTCTTGACGGAAAGAAATACCGTTCAATTGAAGCAATCACTATCAGGAAAAACAATAAAACGTAAGTTTGCTGACTTCAAACGTGGTCGTGTTGACATCGATGATGCAGTACACAGTGGACGTCAAAATGAGACGTAAAAACCAGGAAAAAATCAAAAAAATCCTCAAAATCGTATGAATAAAGCCAAAATGAAGCTGGCTGAGTTAGCTGACATCGTAAATGCATCAAAAGAACGCGTTGGCTTTATATTGCATGGAAATTTGTCCATGAGAAAGCTCTGGGTACCACGTTTGCTTAGTGTTAACCAAATACAACAACTCGTTCATCATTCTGAGCAATGTTTGGCAATTCGTAACAATATAACGAAATAACATAACGAATCGAAATCGATGAAACATAGATCCACCACTTCACTCCGAAATCAAATCGATCTTCATCTCAGTGGACAGCAACTGGTGTTCCTTGTCCAAAGCGCCCTCAAAAAGTGCTGTCTCATCAAAGCACCGTGTAACAAGCCAATCGAAAACAAAAAATACAAAACTACATAAATTTATCTTCGAATTGTTTCCACATCGACCGTATTTTCCAGGTTTGGCTCCTAGGCTTTTCGAAGACCTCAAAAGAAATGCTTACCGGTAAGAAATTTCGCTCGAATGAAGTTATCGCTGAAACTGAGGCTTGTTTTGGGGCAAAAGACTAAATGCTCTGATGTGTCAAAAATCGTGATGGAGATTTAATTGACAAATAAAGCCAATTTTGAACGAAAAAACACGCGTTTTCTGCCCTTTTCAGCCCACTAAATATTTTCCCCGAAAACTGAACAGCTGAACGTTCGGGAAAACATCAACCCTAATTTTCAAAACAATAAGGGGCAGCCCTTATAGCCCAATGGGGTTGTACGTAAAGTTGACGTAGGACTGCGTAGCAATGTGTAATGAATTTTATTATTATTATTTTTAATTGCCTGTATTAGAATAGAGGCTGCATTGATCGATTGAATCAAGAAGCCTTGCCGAAAATCAGTGTATAACACACGACCGGTTTATGTAGCCAAAGTTAAACCGTTTGATGCATTGTCTGGTTCATCACGGTAGATTAGTTTCGTTCGTTTCGTAGAGCAACATTGAAACGTAGGTGCTGTTCTAATGGGACGTTGATCGGCATAAATAAGTAAGTATGTTAGAAAATTGTATGATTTGCTCTTCACAAATCTTTTGGCGGTGCTAGACTGCATTTAAATGTTGGTATGATGAAAGGCCAACGGCTGTGCTGGCAGTGGTGATTGTGTTGATATGATCGACTAGCTGGAGACCATTATCCTTATCGCGTTATAGATTGTTGGAAGTCTGTTTGGGAATTCAAAGTCAATCATTAATAATATTTTTGAACATTGACTTGACGGTTCCAACTGATTGAGGCAACAATCTGAAAAATCTATCGAGAAGTGATGAAGTTATTAGCATGTAATATTCGTAGTAATAGGAATATTCGTGATGGTCGCTATTTTTCAAATTTTCATTTGACCTCTACCATAGCCGATGGACGTAGTCTAGGTCTAAATAGCGTGGGTGTTCGTAGACCCGCATTAGAAAGTAAGTATGTGAGAAAATTCTTGTGTACACTCTTTAGAAAGCATTTGGTGGCTCTGAAAAGGGCCGTGTGGTTTGAATGATGATACAGACACGGTCGTGTTTGCTACGATGGTTGAGAGGGTCCTGATCTTTACGGCATGAAAGATAGTTGAGGACCTGTTCGAAATATGAAATATGAAGTACATACAAAATTTCTTTAAAGAATATGTAACTGTATAAAAATCATTATGTTAATTGGTCATCAATTTAAACGATAATTTTTTTGCAGGAATTCAATAAACCCTTAATAACCTCTCCAAATGTTTGAAAGTCGACTGTGAACTCATGCTATTATTTAAAATTGCTTTAAGATTTATTCTGCGACATTTCACTTTCTCTTTCAAATACTTCCTCAAAAATATTTGACTCCTATTAGGGATAAGGTAGGGACTCTATACAACGCACTAAAATGAACAGAAACACTTTCAAGCACGGATTGGACTTTGAAGAGAACATTACCAACATTGAACAACTTGTTATAATAAAATTATGTCTGTAATAGGGACATCATAAAATGCCAGCAACCAGCGAGCTGCGATTGCAAAAGGCAAATGAACTTTAAATGACCCTGAGTTATTTTCTCTGCCGAAACATGATATTAAGAAATATTTGGTACTAGCTGAACCCAGTGCGTGCGCTGCTACGCTTGCAACTAAATGAAGGAAAATTTAACATAACTGGCACGTTTATGGTTTTTTTCAAAATGAGTTTTTTTTTCTTGAATAAGCAGGGGTTCAAACTTCTATCAAAACATGTTTCTTACCAGAGAAATACACGTGTTTAAGTAACCTGGATAGTGCTCAGTTTTGGTAAAAATTTGTGTTTCATTTGTATGGGAGCCCTCCCTTCCAGAGGAGGGTGGTTTCTCAAACCACCATACAATCATTGCCTTCAAAACCCCCCACATGCCAAATTTGGTTCCATTTGCTTGATTTGTTCTCGAGTTATGCAGAAATTCGTGTTTCCTTTGTATCAGAGACCCCTCTTTCAGTGAGCGGAGGAGTTTCAAATCACAATAGAAATATTTCTGGATGTGGCTAAGAAGCTGCACCTAAGCCGAAGTTTTGTCCAGAAGGCCAAAACTAAGGCTGGGCTTCGAACGTTCAAGGTACAAAAGGCCCCTAATCGCGACGAGAAGCAGAACAAGTCCGCCAAAACCCGTGCCAGGAAGTTGTACCTCAACATGCTGACGAAAGTTGAATGCTGCATCATGGACGACGAAACATATGTGAAGGCCGACTTCAAACAGATCCCCGGCAACCTGTTTTTCACGGCCAAGGATAAGTTCAGCGTTCCGGAGCATGTCCGCACTCAGAAGATGTCCAAATTTGCGAAGAAATTCCTGGTTTGGCAAGCCATCTGCACGTGCGGGAAGCGGAGTGCACCTTTCGTGACCCAGGACACGATGAACGGACAGGTGTACATAAAAGAGTGCCTCCAGAAGCGGCTGCTTCCTCTCCTGAAGGCCCACAACGTCCCAACAATCTTCTGGCCGGATTTGGCCTCATGCCACTACTCCAAGGACGTGCTGAAGTGGTATGCGGACAATAAGGTCAATTTCGTGCCGAAAATGTTCAACCCTCCCAACACTCCGGAGCTCCGCCCCATCGAGAAGTACTGGGCGATTATGAAGCAGCACCTTCTTAAACGACCTAAGGTAGTGAAGACAGTCGAGGAACTGAAGAAAGTATGGGTTTACATGCAAAAAACGGTTGATTCACAGGTTGTGCAGAATCTTATGGCCAAGGTGCGGGCATTTGCGTATGGACTGTAAATAAAATACGAGTAAAATGGTAAAATGAAGTTTAATAGTTATTTCTCAATCCCTGAAAATTTGATGGCAATCGGATGAAAACTCGAATTTTGCGAATCAATTTTGTGTGTGACAATTTCATCGTGGACACCCTTTAGTTGCGCACCTTATAATTATTGAAATCGAAGCGTAGAAAACGATCGATTGGTGCAAACATTTTGGAAATCAATCGTGGAACGACATAGTTATTAACGTTCAAAACCTATATAACCTGTAGAACATAAATGCTCATTCTATCATATCGGCTGTAAGGCATTAATAGTGTCATAATTCTTATGATTATCACGATACATTTCATATGGACACTATATTGTGATTGAGTTCATCCTTTGATTATTGTTCAATCCGTCATTGCCACTCACTTTGATGAACCACAACAGAACGCTTACTCGTGCGGTGCTTAACAAAATGGGTAAAGATAAACCTACGCTTGCTTTACCAGTGGGATCCACCAGCAGTGAAAATATAAACAAAAAACGATCGCGAGAGGATTTGGACCGGACTGACAATGATGTGGAAAGTTTTGATCAGCTTTTAGTTCGTATAGGACAAATGATTTCGGAAGGAAATGCGAAGATTGAGAGGAAGATTGAGTCAACCAACGCGGCTCTTGTCACCGAAATTTCCACCCTTCGTGCTGAAGTGAATCAACTTAAGATCGACTATGCTAAGGATTTCAACGGACTGTGTGAGTCTCATGCAAAAACTGCTGAAGAAGTGCGACGAAACAGTGATACTGCTAACAAACTGATAAGGTCGAACGATTTAATTTTGACTGGTGTACCATACTGCCGCACGGAGAAATCGGATGAAATGTTTAAAAAAGTAGCTGTTGCTCTTGGCTACAGAGACTCGGATGTTCCAGCTGTATACATCAAACGTTTGGCTCGTGTCCCCATTGCTGAAGGTGCAACGCCGCCGATCCTGTTCCAATTTGCTTTCAGAGCGGTCAAGGATGAATTCTATCATCGTTATTTTTCGGTGAAACTGAATTTGCTTCATCTTGGCTTCGATATTGACAGGCGTATCTACATTAATGAAAACCTCACCGACTCTGCACGGATCATCAAGGGAACTGCACTTAAACTAAAACGTAGTGGAAAGCTTCAGAGCGTTTTCTCAAAGGATGGGACAATTTATGTGAAAGCAACGGATGACGCTCCGGCTCTGCCGGTCTTCGCTTTGGATCAGTTAGTGGACTTTGGAGGCCGAAAATAAACCCTTTCCTACAAACATTCTTATATTCCTTCCTAAATTATCTCCTATGATTCCTTTCCTTTGTCTTCCTTGTTTCCATCCTTCCTAAAAGTTAAAACTTTACGTGAAGAGGGAATCGTCATTCCAGTTCGAACAAGCGACACGTACGGTCGTGTTTTTCGCTCTCTCGTAAAAAAGTTTTTCCCGTTTTCCCCCCCTCGTCCGATTTCTCGCGATTGCGCGTCCGGTTCGTGATCTATCGCCAGCGCTTGCTAAGTTATTAGCGGTAGCAAGCCAGAAGAAAGTGTTGCAAGGTTGTGAAATTTTTTCCACTCGACCTGTTGCCGTGGCAATGGGTCGAAAAAATCAACACGTGGTGACATCCACGCCAGCGACATCAGCTCCTGAAGCCATACCGAAACCAAGCAGCAGCAAGCGGCAACGGAATGACGATGCCGATTCATCGGATCCCAACGCCCGATTACTAGCGAGCAATCGGTTTGCTGCGCTCCCGGTACAGGAGGTACCGAAGAAAGTGAAAATCCCGCCGCTTTTCACCACGTCAAGAGACATCGCTGCCCTTAGGACGGAGCTTGCAGCGATTAAAGTGAATCCGCTGTACAAGCTTTGCAGTACGGGCACCAAAATTATGTGCTCAACGGAGGTTGACTACCGTGCTGTTGGCACTCACCTAGTCGCCAAGCAGCACGAATTCTACACGCACGACGCGCCCGGAAGCAAGCCAATGAAGGTGATTCTGCGTGGCCTTCCAGAACTCACTCCGGAGTCAATCTTCGCAGAGCTGCAAGCGGCGGCACTAAAGCCTCAGAAGGTGTTTCCCATCAGGCGCCAGCAACATGGAAACTACCGGGACCAACTCTATCTGGTCCACCTTGAGAAGGGATCCGTCACGATGGCGGAACTGATAAAAACACGGGCCCTTTTCAACATTATCGTCGAGTGGGACCGGTATCGTCCGAGACAGCACGACGTGACGCAGTGTGGCAACTGCCTTGCGTTCGGCCACGGAACGCGTAACTGCCACATGAAACCGCGATGTGACAAGTGTGCCGGAGCCCACAGTACCAACGATTGTGCCCCGATGGAAGAAGGTGCGCTACTGAAGTGCGCAAATTGTGGCGCAAACCATGAGAGCAGCAATCGAGCCTGCCCAAAACGTGCTGAATTTTTGGCGATCCGCAAGAAGTCATCCACCAAATCCCGGCCTGGCCAACGCCGTCTGCCACCTCCGATGAACGAGGAGAATTTCCCGTCACTTCGGTATCAGGTGCCAAACCTACCGCCGATCCCATTAAATCACCGCCAAGCAAACCGCCCGTCAGCTTCCGTTCATCATCGTTTCGCGGCAGCCGCCGCCGCCCCCAACCCGACTCCTCCTCCAGGCTGGGGCAATCCGAGTCGCAGTACCTCCACGCAACCACCCGTCGATGGACAGCTCTACGACTCGGAGCAAATGGTGGAGTTCGTGCAAGAACTCTATCGCCAACTACGTTCCTGCCGCTCCAAGGAGGAACAGCTCAAAGCCGCCACATCCGTGACGATGACATTTATTTTCAAGTATGGACCGTAAACGCACCATCAACATTCTTAATTGGAATGCTTGTTCCATCCGGAACAAAATAATTGAGCTCGGTGACTTCCTTAACGGGAAAGACATCGACATCGCCATCGTCACGGAAACGCACCTCAAGCCCGAACTTAGCGTCTCCATTCCTGGTTATCGGATTGTGCGACTTGATCGTAGCGGCTCTAGTGGAGGAGGAGTTGCGATCGCCCTGCGCTACAACATCAACTGCCATCTGCTTCCGAGCTTCCAGCTGCAGTCTATCGAAGCCATCGGAGTCGAGGTCGAAACTACCGTCGGCCCTATCACCATCATCGCGGCCTACTGTCCCAAGCAAGCCAGTACCACCAACGGAACAACAACGGCCCTACGAAACGACATCCGTAAGCTAACTCGGAGGCAGGGGCAGTTTATCATCGCCGGCGACATGAATGCGAAACACGAAACCTGGGGGAACACCCGGCGGAATCGGAACGGAATAATTTTGCAGGAAGACCTGGAAGAGGGACATTACACCGTCCTGGGCCCGGATACTCCCACCCGGTTGAGCAGATCCGGGGTCCATTCGACAATCGACATCTTCCTCACCAACATGGGGAACAACATCGCCCAGCCGATCGTACACCAGGAGCTCAGCTCGGACCACTATCCGGTGGTGGCCGAAGTTGGCTCCTCGGTCAACCGGCATCGAATCACCAGACGAAACTACCATCGCGCCAGTTGGGAAAGGTTCCGACAACACGTTGACGACAACATCGATTTCGACATGCACCTTGATTCGGTTGATGACATCGAACGGCAGCTGCAGAGCATCGAGCAAGCGATCTCCCAGGCCCGGGAGCAACATGTACCGGTGATTGATCAGGTGAGCAACTCTGTACCCATTGATAGACCCACTAAAGATTTAATACAATTGCGAAACGCCATTCGAAGGCAATACCAGCGAACTGGTTTGCCAACGCTAAAAAGTCACTGTAATCGAGTGACAAAAATTATCAAGGCCAGAATGGTGGACCTTAAGAATAACAATTTTGCCGACAAGATCCGCTCTCTCCCAGATTGTGCAAAGCCGTTCTGGAAGTTGACAAAAATTTTGAAAACTAAGCCAAGGCCCATTCCACCGTTGATCCCACTAGACAGCAATGGCTCTAAGGATCGCTTGATAACTCCTGCAGAGAAGGCTGCTGAGATAAGTCAACACTTCGTCAGCTCCCACAATCTCGGACAAAACATCGTCAGTCCACACGAAGCTGCCGTTAGCGCGCTTATAACCAACATCCATATAAGTCCCAACGATTTCACAGAGGAGTTGGAGATCTCAGCTGACGAATTGTTGACCTATATCAAAGGCTCAAAGAACATGAAGGCCCCAGGTTTCGATAACATCATGAACTTGGAGCTCAAGCAATTGAGCCCCCAGTTCTATAATCACCTGGCGATGGTTTTCAACCAATGTCTCCGACTTGGCTACTTCCCCTCGTGTTGGAAGTCAGCTAAAGTCATCCCCATCCAGAAACCTGGGAAAGATCCTTCATGTTCCAAGAGCTATAGGCCCATCAGCCTTCTCTCAGGAGTATCAAAACTGTTTGAGAAAGCGATCCACCGTCGGCTTCTTTCGTCTGCCGACGAGCTGAACATCTTGCTCGACGAGCAGTTCGGCTTCCGACGTGGTCGCTCAACAGTGCACCAACTTAACCGAGTAACCAACATCCTCAGGCGGAACAAGTCTGTTGCGAAATCATCTGCCATGGCACTTCTCGATATCGAGAAGGCCTTCGATAATGTGTGGCACGATGGCCTGGTGTACAAGCTAAAACAATACAATCTTCCCATCTTCCTGGTGAAGATAATTAAAAATTACCTGTCGGACAGGACATTCCGTGTTTCGCTGCAAGGTGCAGTTTCCGATGCACAGGAGATCTCCGCCGGTGTTCCGCAGGGAAGTATACTAGGTCCACTTCTGTTTAACCTATTCACCTCGGACATACCCCCGCTCCCTGAAAATGGATCTCTGTCGTTGTTCGCCGATGATACCGCAGTCGTCCACAATGGTAGGGTAACAAGAGCGCTTACAGCGAAACTGCAGCGAAGCCTGAATGTTCTGTCAGAATACTTCACCGAATGGAAGATCTGTATCAACGCAGCAAAGACCCAGGTCATCCTATTTCCACACTCCAACTCTCCCAAACTTGTTCCGCCTGAGGATTGTAAAATTAGCCTAAACAACACAACGGTGGAATGGGCCAAATCAGCTGTCTATCTTGGCGTTACCATAGACAGCAAGCTTATTTTCAGGGAGCAGGTTGACAAAACTGTCACAAAGTGTAACGTTCTGTTGAAGCTACTGTACCCATTGATCAACAGAAGGTCTACATTATCCCTGAAAAACAAGCTTGCTGTCTACAAGCAAATCATACTTCCAGTCATCGAGTACGGCATGCCAATCTGGGAGAGTTGCGCAAAAACACATCACCTGAAGCTTCAGCGTGTTCAAAATAAGTTCCTCAGGATGATCCTGAACACCCCTCCGAGGACAAGAACATCTGAGGTCCACCGTCTGGCCGAGATAAAAATGCTCGACGATCGCTTTAGTGAGTCTATCAATCGGTACAGGGCACGCTGCCTGACATCGGATCACCAGATCATCCGGAATCTGGTTCCCCACCCCTAGGATTTTCAAATTGTAGCTATAGTTTTAGTTTAAGTAGGTTATCAAATTTTAAACAAACAATGCCCCAAGGGCTGATCTGAAAATTAATTAAAAACATAAAACACACTAAACACATAAACACATAAAACACACTAAACAAAGCTGAAGAGCCCATTGGGCTAAAACACTTAAAAATTGTAAAATAGTATATAAGACAAAGAAATGAAAAAATAAACAAGAATTTTACTAGTACTATGTCTGCATTCAGTCTACTTTTGTACCGCGAACCATTAACATCGGAAATAAAATAGAAAATAACCAAAAGTAAAAATTGACGTTTCCTTCTGGCACTTTCTAGCCGACTTCGTTTTGAACGTGTTCGATTGTGTCGACCCGCACCGAGTCTGCTGCTTGCATTCTACCTTGACGACAGTAGCTGATTGGACACACTTCCTTGGAAACCAATTCCTGCCTTTTTCAAGGCAGAAGAAAGAGTTTAATTATTTCCATAACCAAGTGTGTCCATCGCATTCCGTGACATACAGTCCACCACCTTGGTGCCGAGAAGTGCGCCAACATATGGTCCTACCGAACCGGATTTCCAATCAACGGGTCAACATCGAATTTCTTCTAACGTAAAAACTGAGTTGGCAAAATGCCGAAAGTGAACCACACACCGAAAGAGAAGCAGACGCCGAAGAAAGAATCCAAGAAGGAGGAAGATGATCCCAAACAGTTACTAATTCATCAGCGTCAGCAAGTTCAATCCAAAGTGAGTGCGATAAGCCGTGCGCTTGAAGAAGCTGAGGACAATCCGAACAAAGTCAGTGCGTCGCTGCTAAAGGTTTTTTCGAAAAAGCTCGACCTTCATTACAACGAGTTCGTTTCGATTCACCAAGCGGTAGTTGCTGTTACGCCTTCCAACGAGTTGAAACAGGAAGATGAAGCCCTGGACATTTTCGACACTCTTCACTCCGACACGCTTGTCCTGCTTGAGCTACTTACCGAAACCATTGTCCCTTGCGGTACGGGGCGTGCGCAGCTAGTCATCCAACAACAATCATTGCGACCTCCAGTTCCCACATTTGACGGGAAGGTGGAAAATTGGCCAAAGTTCCGGACGATGTTTGAGGATATTGTCAACCGCAGCACCGATTCCGATGCAGTGAAGCTGCATCACCTCGATAAGGCATTGACGGGTGATGCTTCCGGTTGGATTACAGCAAAAATGATCATTGATAACAACTTCAAACAAACGTGGAAACAGCTCAGCGATCAATACGAAAACCCCCGAGTAATTGTCGATACACATCTGGAAGGATTGCTCGAGATGAAACCAATGACCACACGCAACCATAAGGATTTACTCGAGCTAGTGAAGACATTCAACCGACATGTTGGAGGTCTCGAGTACCAGGGACTGGTAGTTGATGAACTATCCGGTCTCATTCTGACGAAGATTCTCACTTTGCGGTTGGACGATCAAACACTCCAGTTGTGGGAAAGGACACAGAAGCATGCCCAGCTGCCTCAGTACCAAGAAACTGTGGCCTTCCTTCGAAGCGAATGCCAGGTATTAGAACGTTTCCAAAATCGGCATCAGATGACATCAAGAGAACCTAGACAGCAACTAAATTCAAAACCAGCTAACCAAAGAACCTACACTGCCACAACCGGAAACAACAGCAATTCCTGCCAGGTATGTAACGGCTGCCATCGCCATTTTGAATGTCCGGAGTTCCATAAGCTGTCAGCTGCTCAGCGAAATGAGAAAGTGAAGGAATTGAAGATCTGTTTCAACTGCCTTCGACCTGGTCATCGATCTATCGATTGCTCGTCAAATAAAACATGCTCCCGCTGCCATAGAAAACACCACACTCTGTTGCATGAAGAATTAGTCTCGAATGCAGTGGAGGTAGAAACCACTAGCCAACATGAAGAACCAGCCTGCCAAACCTATTCCAACACCCGTTCGGAATCTCAGCAAGTCACCAATTCTGTTGTATCGTGTAGCCACTCCAAAGGTGCCAAAACCGTGATGCTTATGACTGCTGTGGTACGAATCAAGGATTCCCGTGGATGGACAACTCCGTGCCGTGTACTACTGGATAGCGGTTCTCAAGTGAATTTCCTCTCCAAGACAATGGCTGATCGCTTGGCCACCGAAAGACGACCTGTACATGTACCCATCGCTGGAATCGGTGGGGCCAAAACCTACGCCAAGGAAAAGATGTTGGTGGAAGTGGAGTCCAATAACTTTGACTACTCTACAACCATCGAATGCCTCGTAGTTCCTGAGATAACAGGAGCTATTCCAGCTACGAAAATTAACGTTTCATCGTGGCCACTCGACACCGACCTACCGATGGCGGACCCCAACTTCCATGTTCCGTCCGATATCGATATGTTAATTGGTATCTCCCATTTCTTGAAACTGCTGAAGACGGGTCGCCTCCAACTGAGTGATAAGCTACCGGAACTGCAAGAAACTCATTTCGGATGGGTTGTTGCAGGCAATATTGATGACGAGTCAACCTCCCAGCAGTGCTTAACTGCCATTACGGATCCTACTTCTGAAATTCTTCGTCAGTTCTGGGAGCTGGAAGAAATTGCGGAATCAGCAACACATCCCAGCGAACAAGATGAATGTGAAACGGTGTTCCAGTCTACTCATTTTCGAGATGAGACCGGCAGATATGTGGTAAGTTTGCCATTTCGTGAAACAGTGCACGAGCTAGGAGACAATCGAAATTTGGCCATGCGTCGGTTCCTCTCATTGGAACGAAGATTCAAGAAGAACCCGGAGTTGAAACAACAATATTGTCAATTCATCGATGAATATGAAGAACTGGGACATTGTCGAGAGATAAGCGAATCCGATGATGTTCCCAATCAACAAGTGTACTATCTGCCGCACCAAGCCATCCTACGTCCATCAAGCTCAACAACAAAAATTCGAGTGGTTTTCGATGCCTCCGCTAAGGCTGCCCCCTACGAGAAATCACTAAATGACGTCTTGCTAGTTGGAGCCACACTGCAGAGCGACATTTTCAGCATTTTGTTACGTTTTCGGAAGTATCAAATCGTCTTCACGGCCGACGTATCAAAAATGTATCGGCAAATACGCATGGCACAAATGCACGCACGATTCCAACGTATTTTCTGGAGGTCAAGCTCGGAGGAACCTCTCCGCGTCCTAGAACTCACAACCGTGACTTATGGAACAGCTGCAGCACCATTCTTGGCAACCAGATGTCTAATGCAGCTTTGTGATGACGAAGGCGAGTCCTTCCCGCTAGCCGTCCGAATCGTCCGCCAGGATTGTTACGTCGATGATGTCATCTCCGGCGCGAACACCGTAGAGGAAGCTATAGAAAGTCAAATCCAGATTCAACAACTACTTGAGCGAGGTGGATTCCCCGTCCACAAATGGAGCTCCAACAATGCAGCAGTCCTAGAAAATATTCCAGAACTCGACCGTGAAAAGTTAGTACATTTGGACAACACCGTACTTGATGTGATGAAGACATTGGGATTAGTCTGGAGTCCACACCGTGACGAATTTGTCTTCATTACCAGCCAAACCGATCGGGAAGCCATTCAAGCCACAAAGCGAACGGTGCTATCGGAAATTGGAAGACTGTTTGATCCACTGGGTCTTTTGACGCCGGTTACCGTTATTGCAAAAATGATTATGCAGCGAATTTGGAAGGCCGGTCTCCCGTGGGATGCCACATTGGAAGGAGAACTGCTACAATCTTGGCAGCAGTTCCGTGAAGCGCTACTCCTGGTAAAAGAAATCAAAATTCCTCGATGCACGATATCTGCTGACGCTACCGCCATAGAAATTCATGGCTTTTCCGATGCCTCTACGGTTGCATATGGGGCGGTCATTTATGTTCGCTGTATCTTCCCGAATGGTACAGCCCGACTTACCATGTTGTGCAGTAAGTCAAAGGTGTCCCCAATTGCTGAGATGAGCATTCCACGTAAAGAACTACTCGGTGCCAGACTTCTTGCACGGCTGCTTGTAAAGGTACTGGATTCATTTCAACTAGAAGTATCACAAGTTGTTCTGTGGTGCGACAGCCAGGTGGTTCTTGCATGGTTAAAGAAACCATTGTCATCCCTTGAGGTGTTTGTGCGCAACCGCGTAGCAGAAATTTTAAAGAACACCGATGGTTATCCATGGAAGTACATCCAATCTAAACAAAACCCTGCGGATTTAACATCTAGAGGACAGCTTCCCCTCACACTGAGTACCAATGAACTTTGGTGGAATGGACCAACGTTTCTCAACAACGCCCAGTATCAATCGGAGACTCCAACTAACATCCCAGACGAAGATCTTCCAGAACTAAAAAAGGTAAATATAACCGCCATTCCAGCCATAAACGAAGAAGAGTTGGCGGTGTTTTCCAGGTTCAGCTCATTCCGGAAACTTCAACGAGTAATTGCGCTAGTTCAACGATTCATCCGAAACTGTCGGATGAAGTTCCACAACAAACGAGTACTACAACATCACCCTACAATCCAAGAACTTCGTTCAGCCTTGCATCTAATTGTAAGAGTCATTCAACTGCAAGCTCTGAGTGACGAGATTCATCGCGTGGCATCTAACGAACCTTGCAAGAAGATAGCTGCTCTAAATCCCATCTACAAAGATGGAGTCTTGCGAGTTGGAGGAAGGCTTCAAAATTCTCGGCTGCCCTTTGACACCAAGCATCCGTACCTTCTTCCGAAACATCCACTCACCGATCAAATCATCCGCACTTATCACCAAGAGAACATGCATATTGGACCAACTGCCCTATTGGCTACGCTTCGATCGCATTTTTGGATATTGGATGGAAGGTCATCCATCAGAAAGATTACCAGAAGCTGCGTTACGTGTTTTCGTTCAAAGCCCAAAACATCTAGCCAACTAATGGGAAATCTGCCAGCCTGTCGAGTAACACCAACCGAACCTTTTCTAAAAGCTGGCATCGACTACGCCGGACCGGTATTTGTCAAGGAAGGTCGTCATAAACCAAAGATTGTTAAGGCCTACATCGCAGTGTTCATCTGCATGTCAACTAAAGCGGTTCATTTGGAATTGGTTTCCGATATTTCAACTGCTGCATTCCTGGCCGCACTTCAGCGTTTTGTTAGCCGACGGGGTCTTTCCCGAGAACTTCATTCAGACAATGGCTCCAACTTTAAGGGGGCCAAGTCTGAATTACATGAGCTGTATCTCCTTTTCCAAAACCGCAATGCCATCAACGAAATAGCATCCTTCTGCCAACCGAAAGAGATCTCCTGGACATTCATCCCACCGGAAGCTCCTAACTTTGGCGGCCTCTGGGAGAGCGCAGTCAAGACAGCAAAATATCACCTGAAGAGGACCCTGAAAACAGCTACCTTGACATTTGAAGAGTATGCAACGGTACTTAGCCAAGTCGAGGCCATAATGAATTCTCGGCCTCTCTGTTCAACATCGGATCCAGACGTCGAAATATTAACACCAGGCCATTTTCTGATTGGTCGACCTCTGATAGCCACACCAGAGCCCAGCTACAATGAAATTCCAACCAATCGTTTGTCTAGGTGGCAATATCTGCAGTGCCTCCGTGAACAGTTCTGGCGACAATGGAGCCGCGACTACTTGTTGAATCTACAACCGAGGGGGAAAAACCGCCAACAACAGTCAAACATTCGCCCTGGTATGATCGTACTACTTGAACAGAAGGATATTCCATCGCAATGCTGGAAAATGGGAAGGATCGTCAATGTTTTTCCTGGTTCTGACAAATTGGTGCGAACGGTGGATGTAAACATCGAAGGATCCATCTACAGACGAGCCGTGTCCAAGCTGTCCGTTCTTCCAATTGCTGACAATAAGAATGAAGCCAACAATTCAGTGAATTCTTCCCAGCCTGGGGGGATTATGTTCGCGACCAAACCGTCCGCTCCGGAAACTGAAATTGAACGATCCACAACATCAGAAGCAGCAACGCCCATTTAACCACTATCAGGTAGTCATGGAGATGAAACAACACATTTTGCAGTCTGTGCACACCGTAGCTCCACTTCTTGTTTTATTTGGTCTCTGCGAGTGGGTATAAATCAAATCCAAAACTCATGTCTGCATTCAGTCTACTTTTGTACCGCGAACCATTAACATCGGAAATAAAATAGAAAATAACCAAAAGTAAAAATTGACGTTTCCTTCTGGCACTTTCTAGCCGACTTCGTTTTGAACGTATTCGATTGTGTCGACCCGCACCGAGTCTGCTGCTTGCATTCTACCTTGACGACAGTAGCTGATTGGACACACTTCCTTGGAAACCAATTCCTGCCTTTTTCAAGGCAGAAGAAAGAGTTTAATTATTTCCATAACCAAGTGTGTCCATCGCATTCCGTGACATACAGTCCACCACCTTGGTGCCGAGAAGTGCGCCAACACAAATGTATGTGGATCCAAACAAAGAAGCTACGAAAAGAGCATGATTTCGCAGCTCTGGGAAGCGCTCTTCCGGAACAAATTTGGGAAAGAACTCCAAAAAATCATGTCGATAAAATTTTTGCGGGGTTTTGTGGCGCGGTACATTGTTTTTTGGGGTTTTTGGGGGGTTTTGACGAGGGGGGGAAAAAAAATTTTTGAATTTTTTTGTGGGGTTTAAATTCAAAAATAAAAAATTTTTTTTGTGGGTGGGGGGGGTGTTTTTTTTTGTTATGTTTTGGGTTTGGGGGTTTTTTTTTTTTGTTGGCGCAGTGGTTTTGTTTTTATGTTGATGTTAGTGGTTTTGGAAATCGTTCAGGTGCGTTGTAATGTCAGTCAGGAAAGGCAGATCTGTCACCCACTCCGCATTATCAAAAAACTTCACTGATTTACCTTTGCTCTCCATGAATTCGACGATTTCTTTCCGAAGATCAAATACGCGTCGCAGCACCTTTCCCCTGCTCAGCCAACGTACCTCAGTATAATATGGTACGTCACCATATTCTGCAGCCTGAAATTCTCGATGGTTCAATGCGTGCGATCGGATGAAATTAACTATTTTGATGACATCTTTCATGACATCTTTGAATCCCACGCTTTTGGCGCAGAGGTTCTCCTGGTGCACGATGCAATGGTACTGGGAGAATTGCTCTGACACTTCTGGTAATTTTCGAAGATGGGCAATTGCACCTTCATGTTTTCCTATGAATAAACTTTTTTTTTTCAGTAATAAAATGATTAAGCACAGAGAACAGACAAACAAGCTCAAACATAATTCATAAATAAATAAATAAATTTAAACATACATAAATGTATGAAGAAAAATACCTAAAATTTAACACCATCCTTGGTACTAAATTTTCCAAGGCCGTAAATCTGATAAGGCTGAATATTTTGCATCAATTTGTATGCAACCCTTCAAGTAAGAAGTAAATAAGCTTACGGCCTGATGCCAGCGCCAAATACATCAAATGTCCATAATAAATGTGATAATGCCAGTACTGTCACAAGGCGACGTTCAAAATAGCACAACATTTTAGGCAAGAATTTTAAGGGGCTTGCACGTCTTTACACTGCGGTATAAGCTTGAATAATTTAAATAAGATGGAAAACAAAATACATAGCGGGAGCTCCATCGGTAACAACTCCGGACATTTTCTTCAGCGGTAGATCAAACTTTTCTAGAACAGCGCACAGAGCATTAAAGATATCAATGCCCTTCGTCGTTCCTTTCGTGGGGAAAAGGCTTGCCAATTCCTCAGTCACCTCAAATTTCTTAGATATGCCGCGGATAAAAACTGCCAATTGAGCTGTGTCAGATATATCCGTGCTCCCATCCAGCGCCACTGAATAAAATTCAAAGCTGGCAACTTTTTCCTTCAAACTCAACACAAGATTTTCAGCAATGTCTTCAACCCGCCTGGTGATGGTCGCCCGCGACAAACTCACTTGCGCAAAGATGCGACTTTTTTCGGGACAAATCATTTGAACCACAGCTTTCATACATTCCTTAACAAACTCGCCATCAGAAAATGGCTTCGAATGGGAAGCGAGTTTTTCTGCGATAATGAAACTTGCCTTTGTGCACAACTCGTTTTCTTGCTTTCTTCTCACAAAAAAGTTTTGCTGGCTACTCAAATTTCCCCTGAACTCAGCACATTTTTCAGCCCACGCCACACCGACATATTTATCCATTTTTGACGCATGTTTCGACTCGTAGTGACGCTTCACATTAAATTCCTTCATAACTGCAACAGCTTCGTTGCAAATCATACACACCGGTTTTTGATTAATGCACGTAAAGAAAAACATTTCAGACCACTTCTCCTGGAAAACACGTCCTTCATCAGCCACTATCCGTTTTTTGCTAGTGCTGGCTTCCATTTTCACTGAATAATTGCTCGAAACTTCTCAGAACTACGCACGCGACTACAGAACGGAACCAATTGACAACAGACACTGAATGGTGAAAGTGAATGAACCTGTGGTTGCGGGAGCGAAAATATGACTGCATTCTCTCTATCCCGCCTTTTTGGTCATTCATCATCTGTGTAACAAGCACGGTAAAAATTGTTCACATAAAACTATGAGAATCACAATTATTGCACAGTAAGAAATGCAACTCAAATCGAACAGCAAATAGCTACATATTCAATGAAGTTCTCATATTTCTCAAATGCTATCGCGGGCCGCATTTGCCGCCTCGGCGGGCCGCAGGATGAGCACCACTGCTTTACAGCGATATAATTGTGAAAAGCTATTGATGTCAACCACAAATGTTCGCAAATATTCCCAGCGATCAGGTAATCCTATAACAATTCAAATCACAGAATCCCGTATAAGGACATTATCAAAAGACAAGCCAATATCCGATTTTCCCGCTACAGAACCAATGCGGTTCCAACATTAATGGAGCCGTCAGCTTAGTTTTAGGCTGACCAAGGATATCCCCAAACAGGGAAATCGAGAAAATGTCCAAACCGAAAAAATCCTGGACCGGCCCTAGTCAAACTTTTACTTTCAACGACGACAGAATTGACAAGGAATTCCCCGACAATCAAACAGGCAACCCACTACTATTTCATGGTATCTTATCAAGCATCAAAGGGAATTTTTGGTTTTATAAATTCTAAAAGAAGTCTTTGGCCTAAAAATTTTGTAAACTGCTTTCTTTATTTATTTTTCAAACTATAACAACATGAAACAAATTTCCATCATCATCACCGTGACGAACAAAATAGTTTGTAGTGTTGATAAAAGTGAGAAAAAAAGGTTGAAAAAAGAAAATAGAAAACTCATCATAATCCGTTTGTAAAGAACTTCGTAAAATACAATCTTCATTTTTTAAAACAAAAAAAAAAGCAACATAACCGTACAAGAAATAGTCCACACAAAATAATCCATTTTATAACAGACGAATTTGACGCCAACTCGTCTTCGTGATTGGCAGCACCCTCTCAGAATCCAATGACACTTTGTGGGTGGGTAGACTATGTCTTTTCAAGCAACTTTGCATACTTTGTTTTTCCAAAATTTATCTAGCATACCATTTGAAAAGGGCTTAAGTTTTTTGATCGATATTTTTTAAATGAACATAACTCAAAAAGGAAAAGACTTACAAAAAAGTGATGTATGGGACTTTTAGAAAATCGTCCTAACTTTTATAAAAATTGTAAAATCGATTCTTACACGCTAAAAAAAATATTTTAAAATTTAAAGCCGATTTGCAAAAAAAAAAAATGGCTATCTTAGAATTGGACGAAATTTTTTTCTAAAAAAGGCAATATAATTGTCAGAAAGTTCGCTATACATTGCAAGATGGGCACTTTTAAGGAAAAAAAGTTTTGCTAACAACAAATTTTTCATGTCAACATAACTCAAAAGGAAAATACTTACAAAAAAGTGATGTATGGGTGACTTTTGGAAAATTGCGTGAGCTCTTATGAAAAAAATGTAAATATTATACAATCGATACAAAAAAAAAATTATAAAATTTAAAGTCAATTTGCCAAATATGGCTATCTTAGTTTTGGGCGAATTTTTTTTTTTAAATATAGGCGATATAATTGTCTAAAAGTTTGCCATAGGTACTTCGCGAGATGGGCACTTTTAAGGAAAAAAAATTTCTAGCAAAAATGTTTCATGTCCTATTTTTACCGTATATCGCGCCAACTCGTCTTATAATTTGGTCCTAAAACCTCACAGAAGCCAATTAAATTCAATTTTAATGACAATGTGGATTTTTTAAGGGTCTTTGAGTGCTTGAAAAATCAAGGCTACTATTTGGAAAGGGCTTATTTTTAAATTATTAATAATTTTAAATTTTAGTGATAATACAATTAAATCAGGTGGTTGATCCTGTTTATTACCAAACCTTTGAAGTATATTACTAGAAGGACAATAAATTGGAAAATAAATATCAGAAGTATTGACCCATGACTCAATAGCAGTTCAGTTGTTTATATTAAAATTGCTTTCATGTCAGATGGAGCAGCGGCCCATTATAAGAGCAAAAAGAACTTTGCCAGCGTGTGCAATTTCAAGTCCATGTATGGATTGGAACGTCTCATGGGAAAGGTCCATGTAATGCTAATGGTGGTAATCTCAAGCGAATGGCAAAGAGAGCAAGCCTTGCTCAAGATTATGGAAGCACAATCAAAACTCCTCGAGAACTATCTGGGCAGTTGAAGAGTCAAATAAAAGTATTACAAAACTGAATTTCTGCTTCATACCAGCTGACCAGTATGCAAAAATGTCAGAAGAACTTGAGGAGTTCTGTTGGCACGTAAAGACAATACCTGTTACAGATTTTTATCAGCTAGTAAAGACTGCACTCGGAAAAAATGAGACACACAAAAATGATCACCAAACATTCATTTTAAATCGGACACTTCTCAAATTTTCAGGGATTAAATAACTATATATTAGCTATGTTTTGGCATAAAATATTTATTGAATTTCCTTCCCCAAGCTGAATGCTCGTACATTTCTCTTAACACTGCTCATGAGATCTTGGGCGAGGCTTTGTCCATCTTCCTTACACAATTTCTCCCCGTTTTTCTTCAAAGCTTCATCGGTTTTGAATGTTTTTCCGCTTTTCTTCAACTTCTTCTTCATTATCGTCCAAAACTTTTCGATCGGACGAAGTTCTGGTGTATTTGGCGGGTTCGCCTCCTTCGGGACCACATTAACGCCCTTCGCTACGTACCAATCCATTACAGGCTTGGCGTAATGGCACGAAGCGAGATCCGGCCAGAACAGCGTGGGACCACGGTGAGAGCGGAGGAAGAGCAGCAAGCGCTTCTGCAAGCATTCCTCTCGATAAATCTGCCCGTTTATGGTGCCGGTTGTAACGAACGGCTTGCTGTACCGTCCGCACTCGCAGATCGCCTGCCACAACAGGTACTTCTTCGCGAATTTGTCCACCTTTTTCTTCCGGAACTTTTCCGGAACCTCCATGCGGGACGTACCGACAAAAAACTCGAGGCCGGGGATTTGTTTGGTGTCCGCCTTGATATATGTCTCGTCGTCCATGACGAGACAGCCTGGCTTGACCAGCCACTCACGGTACAGCTTCCGCGCACGCAATTTGGCCACCGTGTTTTGCTTGTCAGTCCGGTTTGGCGCCTTCCTGACCTTAAAAACACGTAGCCCAGCCCGCTTCATGGTCTGCTGGACGAACCACTTCGACGAGTTGACCTTTTTGGCCACGTCTCGGGTGGAAAGGTTCGGGTTGTTCTTAAAGTACTGCCTTATCTTCCGCGCCTTCTCTGGGTATTCCGTTTTCGGTTTTCGGCCGCTTCCAGCGCGCCGCTCGATGGTCTTCGTCTCCTGGAACATCTTCACAACGCGGGACACAGTGGAATGGTGGATTCCAAGCCTTTTGCCGATCCATCTGTGCGACTGACCAGGATTATCGATCACCGCGCCCAGGATTTGCTGGCGTAGCTCTTCTTGTTTCGAATGCATCTTGAAAACTACTTGACAGATCGCGATAAAATTTTGCACACATAGGCATAACACTCTAAACTAGTTTTACCCAAAATTTTAATTTTTACCCACGCGATAAAAAGTTACACCCAAAACAAAGTGTCGCATTTTTTCCGAGTCCAATCTTTATGCAATTGGTGAGAGAGCGAACGTCAAATCCATTCTCGCTCTTTTTGCCGTATAGAAGATCTGTTCAGCTCTCAGTTTGTGCAGGCAACTGTAGCAGGGAGAAATGAATATGCGTTCCACTCTCCGGTTGCGTTTTGATTCGGGTTTCGTTTCAGCTCCGTAGGTCGTTATTGTCTGGAACAGCCCTTTGGGAAGAGAATGGTGGATATATTCTCATTTTTCAATTTGTGGATTTATACTTCGTGTAGCTAGGCAAGAGCTGATGAACCAGGGTTCTTAAAAACAGATTGGCGGATCATTGGTTCTTTTTGATGAACCGAAATCTTTGGAACAGCACATCAGAAAATAGCCCATCTCTAGTCTGTACCTTGCTGTACCGTCTTGCGCTTTTCGGTACCGAGGATGATTGAGCGGAGAATTTTCAAAAACGAATGCATACTTGCCTGAACAAAGAGGTTAGAAGACCCGCCCACCGAACTCAACCGCAGAGTTGAAAAATCACTTAAGATACGACGTACCTCGTATCGAAAACTCGACCGAAGGAGTGAACTTGCACCGTAAACAACTGTACCTAACCAAACAAAACTTTGACAGCTGAAATCTACACTTTTTTTTCGAATGTAGTATTTACTACAATGTTCGATAAAAGCTATATTCATTCGAAACCAACTTTACTACTTGTGGATTGTGCTAGAAAGTAGTAACTACAATATCCAATGTTTACAACTTTTTATTCATACGGCCTATTTTCTCTAAAATAAAACATAAAAATTAATACATTTGCTTACGCTTTGATTTCATTAGAAATGGTTGTTGACCTTTATTTACTTACTCCTTTTCTTATCTCTACGCAATAACTTCGTTCAAAGTTTATTTCTTATGCCAACTATATTATACTGTTGCAACGGTGTTGGATAATTTGCAGGGCATGATTTATTACATATTACCATATAAGAAACGAAGCTGAAGAGCAAAGTAACTTTAAACTAAAACCGAACGAATGAACAAAATAATCAATAACTAATAAACCTATAAACACAAGTCTTCTTGAAATTAAAGGATGAAACCAACCGGTGTTATCCTCCATCATTATCTTTATCCTATGACTACGTACTTGAACGTGTGTGTGTTAAAAATGTTCGACATCTGTATATGTTTAAATCATTTATATATTTTTACAATTTCTCAGCTACTAACGGATATACCACACACTGGTTACTGTTCTATTTGATTCTCCCCGTAAACTATGAGCTTGGGAGCTATTCTCTGCTGCTCGTTGGATTAAACTAAACTTTTCATCAATGTTTACAACATGTGTTTTGTCTCGACGACAGCTTAAATAACACGCAAACAACAACGACTATACACTATTCCCTTTGTTGGTGTGGCGAACTGCGGCGGGCTTTTTCAATCGCCATGGGGTTCAGTACTCTCGTGGTTGCAGGGCCAGATCGATGGCTGCTAGCGCCATTCATATTGGGAACCGGTGGAGTCTCTGGAAGGATAGGCGGCATTGTTTGGCTTAATGATTCAAGTTAGGATGGGTTCGCAAGCCACTCTTTATAACACTAGACTAAGAGATTAGCACATAACACCCAGGAAAAACGAAAGAGTAGGTTATTTTTCTATTCAGTATATTTACAAATTAAGCAGCCAAATTTTACATGATATGTGCAACCAACAACCATAAACGTGTGAAACGTAAAAGAATTACCTCTTTTTGAACACATCAAATCAAACAAATAAATCAATCAGTCATCAGCCAAAATTAAAACACGTCAAAGACCAACTAAATCATGGGCGCGGGGACAGTCTGCTCAGTGGATGCTTTAATTGTAGACAGTAGAGTAGAGTAGGGAAGGCGGAGGCGTATCACTTGTAGGTTCGCTTTTTGGCACTATCGTACGAGTAGTTTGCAAATAGGAAATCATCCTCGAAGCTGTCGAGTTCGATCACTTTGGTGGAGGAACCTGCGGTTGGGGAAGGGGTTAGAATTTTCATTACAAATCAATCCCATAGGTTTTACGAATTCAAATGGTTAGGGGTCACTTCTAGACGTTTCGAAAGTTAAATGGAATATTTCACTTAGATGCAGACTGTTCGTTAAACCGGCAAGGTCATTCCCGAAATTCTCCAAAACTTCAGGAAGCGAATGTTGTAATTGCAGTTTGAAAATAATAAAGAAGGCCTACATCGCAAGAAAGCATGCAAAAGAAAAGCAAAGTACGAATTCTATGCTACTGGCACCTTTCATTTCAAGTCATTCGTTGGACAAAATGACAAAATAATAATCGAAACATTCTAAAAGAAAAGGGTCAATCAGTACCGCTTATGGTCTTCAATCGATGACATCTACTATTCGGTGGCTTGGCAGTGTTGGTCTCAAATGGCTGCAGCGCTAGAGCGATTGCGAGTGGACTCATGGCTCGGCTTCTACGACCGAGGTAGAAACTGCGCCAGTTGGGGAATTTGCACTGCGACAAAGTTTGGTTTCATGTTTTTCTTTAATTATATTATCAAGACTATAGATTAGGAGGATACATACTATGATGAGCTTGTTGTTGCTTCTGTTGCTGCGAGGCAGCCGTCGTTTTTGGGATTTGAAGAATCGAGGCGGATCCTGCTGCATCCTGCTGCTTTGGCTTGGGACCGTACGAGTGTGTGGGTTTGGGACTATTGCTATTGCCGCGATTGTTGTGGCTGCCACTGTGTTTTGCTGCAGCTTTGCTGCTAGTACTGATTTGAATGGCCTGAAACGGATAAAAAATGTCAGTTATAAGAGACTGAAGATCTGGTACCGGATAAAACCTACCTGCAGTTCGTGCAATTCTTTCATTATCCGCAACACGTCCAGCTCACCAGAAGCAGACGGCATTCGAGATGCAACACCAATAGAATTCGACTTCATGTCCTGCATTAGACTAGCCATAGAAGTGGGTAGAGCAAAACTGCCCGTAGAATTGGTTTTCATGATCGTTGTCGACCCCACCACCGTCGTAGACGGAGCCGGAGAAGGCGAATGGCGATATTTGGTGGCTTTTTCAATGCTATTGTTGTTGTTATTATTGATAATGTTCATGGGAGATCCTCTCATACTGCCGGAAGTGCTCATGCCACTTTCGCTGCTATGTCGGGTGCTACTTTTCGCGGACGTGACCGACTTTTTGTACTTATCTTTGTTGATTGAAGGGAGAGCCAAGTTTAGAGCAAGTTCAGTCTTCTTTTCGCCCATGTTGTACTCTCCGACGATTTCAATACTGCTGTCGCTATCATCGTCCAAGCTTTTGTTTCCCTTTCGATTTTTAAGATTCGAGCTACTCGGTGTTGAGTTACAGTGCGCCATCGGAGGCTGCTCCTGATAGGAAGATTGTCTTCGTGAGGAAGACGCCGAAGAAGCTGACGACAGGGCAGGTGAGTTGATTCGGAAGTCCATCGGTTGAGGAGAGGATTTCGAAGCACTGTGAGCCGCTTCCAGGTTAATGACGTGAGTTTGGATTAGATCTTCGTCGAAATGGCCAGATTGACGAGGAGGTTGTGATTGAGGTCGAGGCGGTTGAGGTGATGGCTGAGATTGGTAGTGACTGGAATGTTGTGAGGAACTAGTTTTGCTCGGTGGCGAACTGATAATGTTGATTATGCTGTGATCGGAAGTTTTCTTAGTGGCAGCTGGAGACGTGCTTGGAGGTGGTTGCGAAGGACTAGCTACCGCTCGCACCACCGGTGATGATAGTGGAGGACGAACCGTTTTCTTCTCCTCAGGTTTGGGCCCAACAGGCTTGACCACAGTCGACGACGAAGACACTGGATCCGGTTTGCTTCCCGGACCATTGGCAAGTGCCTGTGATGGCAGTTCTGTTGTGGTAGCGCTAGACAGATGGACAGTCTTTTTGGTCTCTTTGCTGGCAGCTTTGTTGTCGTTCTTTTTTCGCCTATCTAGTTCTTTTTGGAGGTCTTCAAATTTTATCCATCCACTAGGCCACAAGGTAACGACATGTTCCCGCAGGTAGCTTTGGATAAACTCTTCCTCCGTTTCCTTCCTTGGCCGGAGGATTACAAACGACTGTTTCCGGATGCTGGCTATAGAGAACAATAAGCCACGCAAATGGTCGTTCCACGGAAATTTCCTTTTTGGATATTTGACCTCCGGCTTCTCTCCGTTTTCACCTGGAGGCAGTGAGTTGCGAAGTTCGATTGCTTTCTGCTTCTCTGCTTCGAAGTTCATTATGAGCTTCGGCATCAGTTCCTTTACCTCATTCTTCAATTTGTCTAGCGCATTCTTCACCTTGGTATCCTCCTTTCTAATACGAATCTTCTTTATTTTCATCATTAGAGTTTGTCGGCTCACGCGCAGCTGTTCTTCCAAGTATTTATAGATGGCATTCCGGGCACTTCCGCCGCACATTCTCGAACTCACATCGATTTGCAACAGTAGATCAGCTACCGTTGTATCGAAGAAATTGAACTTACCACTCGATTTATTTGCAATCTCCTTTAAATCGTTCAAATCTTGCAGCAGATGGTCTGGTAGATTCTCCGGCAACCGAACTTCGTTTTGTTTTTTTGTTGCCTCTTCACCGTTAACCTTTGGCGGTTCCGGTTCACTACCTGATGCGCTGTCACTTTCTGACTCTTCCGAACCACTTTCACTTGAATCACTATCACTCGCGTCGCTTCCATCTTCGTCATCTTCCTCTTCCTCATCATCGCCGTCTTCTTCGGCTTCCGAGCTGGAAACCGTTGCACTACTCCTTCCTTTCTTCTCCTGTTCCATCTTCCGCATACTGTCTCGTTTCGCCCGCAGCATATCCTTAACCGTAATCGTCTTCATCACCTTGATCTCTTTGTCTCCCTCCTTCGCTTCGATAGCTTCCTTTTTCTTTTTCTTCTTTTCCTGAAGCTTGCGCTCCGTCTTCTCATTGGTCATCTTCTGCTTTTTCCCAACATGTCCATTCACCCGGTTTCGCTCCGCTTTACCACTCTTCCCGGTACCACTTTCCGCTCCACTAGTAGCACTTCCCAATTCTTCCTTTTTCTTCTTTTCCTCTTTCTCCCCCTCTTCGCTGCCACTTTCACTCGAAGTCGACAACAGTCGCTTCTTCGGTTTCGGCATCCGAACGGCATCTTCCGGTCGTTCAAAGTTCGAAAGCGTCTTAAACTCCAGCTGTCCGGAGTTTATGTAGAACCCTCCGCCGACGGTTTCCACCTCCTCTGGAATCAGCTCATCGTACGCTTCCGTGTTGTCGATGAAGGAATCCTCTTCGTCGTAGCCTGCTCCCCGGTCGTAGAATTCCAGCTGCGATGGGCGAGCAGACTTGCCGGAACTGCTGTAGGCCGTTCCGGAGCCGTACTTCTTCTCCAGTTCCCGCGCGATCCGGGCAACGTCGTCATCGTTATCCGCATCCGAAAGGAACCCATTCGGAGTGGTGGAAGCCTTCTTTTCCACTTTGCGTTGTCGTTTCTGTGGAAGAGAGAAGAAACGGAATGTTTATTAGCTACGGTTGTGGCTTTTGAAGTTTTTTGAAAATGACGATCCCCCGGAAAAGGAATGTTTCAGGGACTGAGTTAAGGCATGCGCACAGTAAAATCTAGCCAAAGAAAAACTCGCAGTATTCTATTTATTTCTAAATCCGAACAAAAATCATCGTAACAAAGGGTTAACTTATATCTCATTTACATCAACATATTATTATTCGGACTTGTTATATCCGTATGCTCTAACTTTACATTTCATACCATCCATTAAGTTCTGCACAGTGTCCTCAGTCACCGTTCTGGAAACATTTTACAACTTTTTAGCAAAATCTTTCTCATTATTTGCCTTTCCGTTCGATTTCCCAAGGTTTCGCTTCTCAATAGCCCAATATCTTTCAATTGAAAGAAGTTCTAGGGTGTTCGGAGGATTACAGTACTTTGGTACAAGGTGGACGTTGTTTCCTGCATACCACTCCTGAGCCGCTTTACCATAATGGCAAGACGCCAAAGCAGGCCAAAACAACACAGAACTAGTGTGCTTTTGGATGAATGGTAGTAGCAGTTTTTGCAGACACTCGTTGACGTGAACTTGTTGGTTAATCGTACCTGTAGTCATGAAGATTTTGCTTTTCAAACCACAACTACAAATAGCCTGCCAACCATGTACTTTTTAGAGAACCTCGACAACTTTTTGGCTTTGAAATGATCGTCAACCTTGCCACGTTGTAATGCGGTATAAAACTCAAGACCAGGAAGCTGCTTGAAGTTTGCTTTGACGTTTGGTTCATCATCCATAACCGCGCAGCAATTTGTCGTGCAACTTACGCGCTGTTGTTTTCGAACTGGTTTCCTGTTTCTCGTTCCTGTTTGGGGTTGCTATTACCTTGAACGACCTATATCCTGCCACCTTCTTCACTTTTTGAACGAAAGAATACGATGTTTTTACCTTTTTAGCCAGATCTCGGATGGAAAGGTTCGGGTTTTGCTTAATCAGCCGAAGCACTGATTCCCGCTGGGATTTGAAGTTGTCGTTCCGCTTGCCGCCAGATCCTGGTTTACGATCGAGAGTCATCCGATCCCGGAAGCGTTTCAAAACGCTACTTACTGTTGAACGAGGGACTCCGAGCGATTTGGCTACGTCATGATGCAACATAGACGGATTTTCTACACTTTTGTGCAAATTTTTTCACGCTCTGGATCTTTCGAATCTTTTTTCAAATACAATGCTTCTGTGACAGCAAACCGTGTGTAAAAACGTTCACACACACAATTACATTGTGTTAGCGGTATTGGTGACATCTTTATTTCGCCATAAATAAAAAAAATGTGGCTAATAAACCATGGCTGGATTTTGCTGTGCGCAAACCTTATTACGGGACTCAATTCTGAGTAATTCACGAAGCCAGCCGAAGAAGGAAGACAAGAGTTCCATGTTCTCTAACACAGACTTCGATTTTCAAACTTCAAGGCAGAGCAGTAGAATGTGAATGAAACACTAAAAAAGTGATCACAGTTAGCAGGTAATAGGTATGGTTCCTTATAGTTGCTACTAATTTAAGAAGTACGATTTTGATACATTCTGATCAGAACTGTTAATCGTGAACGTCTGCGACCGTATATGATTCGCAATCAACAAACCTTGGTGACGTACTTTGTTTGATAAAATATCGAATAGTCGTGAGAATTACCCAAAATGGGCATTCACCATGTAGATGACGCCCATTCGCGCATGATCCTGGAAAACTGTGAAGCTTGTCGAGGATCAAGATTGTATAAGGAGGTCCACTAACGACTCATGTCGGGCAGCGGGCATCGGATTCCAGGTCCGAGATGTCTTAAGTGCCGAGCTTGGTAAAGCTGCATGCCAAAAGTGACCACCTCCGTCAACCTCCGAAAAAAAACCCGACTAGTTCTTGATTGGCGAAGGTGTATTGCAATTGGATGGACGCCTTAGCTCTCTGAATCTGTGGAAGTGGTCAAGAATAGCGGACGGGCTCTAAACGTGAAAAGAATATGTTCCCCAGCGACTCCTCGTTCGAAGTTCATCAATAGCCGATAGTAAGATGGAAGATGCATAATCGGGCACGCATCGACCTGAAATAGCCCCGATGGTTTGTTGCCTACAACACATCGAACCGTGGTGTGGTGTGAGGTGCCTCGAGGGAGAGAGAGAGGGAGGGGGGAAGAGAGAGAGAGAGAGAGAGAGAGAGAGAGAGAGAGAGAGAGAGAGGGGGGGGGGAGAGTGCCTCTTCTTCTTGTGCCTGTCAGATGCCTAGTCCACCGTAGTCGACCGATTCTAGCGGTGTGCACGATGGAAGGTTCTCCCAGCAACAAATTCGTGGTTCATTCGCCTCCTCCACGTTCCGTCTTCGATCTGCACTTCATCGTAGATCGTATGCAACACCTTCCGTTCAAAGACACCAAGGGCGCGTTGGTAGTCTATGAGAAACATCCATGTTTCGTGCCCGTAGAGGACTACCGGTCTAATTAATGTCTTGTAGATGTTCAACTTTGTAGTTAGGCGAATCTTGTTGGATCTAAGCGTCCTTCGGAGTCCAAAGTAGGCACGACTGCCACCCATAATGCCGCTTTATACCTCTCTGCTGGCGTCGTTATCGGCGGTCGCCAATGAGCCCAGATACACGAATTCGTCTAACGCCTCGATTTCATAACCGTCGATCTGAACTCGTGTCGGGAGAATAACATTATTGGGAGACTAACATTGTCGAAAGATTAACATTGCTAGCAGAAGACGATGGCCTTATCATCCAGTGACGCTGAATATGATGCGTTAAGCTTGACTGTCTCTGGAGGCATTTGGCTGAAAGGAATTATATCACCGGATAAATCCTTTACGATCTTCGAGGACAATCAAGACCTGTTGAAACCTTCAAAATTTATTCATTCCAAAATTGTAACTCTCCTCAAGACATTTGACATTTGTCCCCACGATTCATTTGTTTGCATTTCCAATCCACTGCTGTTTTGCCTCCCTTTCAAGATAAACAAACTACAAAAATTAAAAAGGTTTAAAAAATATAAACGTTAAAAAAAATGTACATAAAATCGAGGTCAAGGTACGTACCTAAGTAAAATCGTAACGTAAAACGTAAAATCGATGGTCGATGTCGAGAGTTCATATAATCAAGGTATACCTGTAATTAAAATCCCTTCTAAGATTCACATAAAAAAAAATGCATGAAAACAAGCACAAGATAAGCTCGGATTCTTTGAGACATTCCCAACAAAATCTATCAACCATAGTATAAACCCACGCAATCTAAAAAAACAAAATTTGTCTCTTTACTTTATCCTAAATAAGGAGCGTTTAGAGTTTTGAGTCATCGTGCTGAAAAGTTAAACTTAAAGGAGGAACGCTACAGAATCCTGTTCGTACATTACCACTTCGCGATTTTAGAAGCACCAATCTCAGCAAGAAAGCAACAAACGACTGCGATCTTGTCATGCACTGCATCAAGCTTAACATAAGACCAGCAGAAGCGACGGTCCAAGATTTATTGAGATTTGTGACCTTGAAATTCTGAGTTGGGAGCTCAAGTCTGAGCCGTTTCGCCTTAAACCTTTAGTGTGTTTGGAGTATGGAAAAGTATACGAATAGACTCAAAACTTTGGATGACTGATTACTATATCAGCTCAATGTATTCGTAACCGTTAATAAAGTTTGTGATATGTAACCAGATATTGAATTTTTTTCCCTTAAGTCAAATCTACTGATATTTTCTGGTTTTCTCTGATTTTTCAGTTAGTCGACACCATATCGATTTAAAACTAAATAACCCAGTTATTATAGGAACCCATTATGTAAAGGATTTTGGTTGAAGAATATACTGAATTAGAGGTTTAAACATTTGTTTTCGAGAATTTTTCGAAGCCAACATTTCTTCTCTGAGATTGAATTTACATAGGTAAAATAACAGGGCACACGCAGAGGAATAGAGGTAGTTTGAAACAGCAATATCTGAGAATAAATTCAACAAAAAATTAATATAAAATTAATTTATATATTTTATTGATACAAATACACCTGATTTTTGCTTCAACAATAATTTTAGAATCTACAAAATATGTTGTTGATATTGCAAATTTATTTTTTACTACTTATTTTTATTGCTTCAACAATCTAATTTTGTAGAATCAACAATATTTATAGCTGGATCAAAAATACTTCATGTGTAAATCATAATTTGGCAGAAAATAGTCGGATGCTTACGACTAGAGTTGCTTTGCAAGGCGTCACTCTCTTCACAGCCACTCTACTTGCGGATATTGCCTTTTTGATTTTTGAGCAATCTGAAAATCTTGCTTAAATGGCTTACGTGGTAGAGTTAGTAGTTGAACGCTTCGATGAAGAAACTTTGTCGTTCTTCGAGTTATTGGAAAGTTTTGAATTGACGACTACTATAATTAACCTTTTCTTGGGTAAATTGGGTAAAAAATAAAATTGTATAAATACAAAGGCACTTTAGTATTTATACAATTTTATTTATATTCACATGATTATTTCAGCAAATCAGTACACGGTCGATACGCAGAAAACCATAGAGCGTAAGGAATCATGCGAAGCTTTAATGAACATATGCAACCTTCAAACTCTACAAAACAACTAAAATAATTGTTGTAGAATGTAGAAAGTTTAGAATTATTCCCAACTAATTTGCATAAGTTGTAAGATAGCTTTTCTTTAGACGTTGTAATTTTATATCAAAAATAAATAATGTTTAAAAATTTGTTTTTATTTTGATGAATTTTATTTGAATCTCAAAAACCTCTTCCACAAAAACAACAAAACTACTATTTATCACAAAAAATTGAATATTTTTGAATTAATAATACAGGTTGGACTCGATTATCCTGAGTATCCATTTTTTTTCACTCCGGATAATCGAATCCTCCGGATAATCGAATCACAAAAAAATCAAATCAGCAATCAAAGAAAGTTGAAATAATATAATTTGTTTTTGTTTTTATTATGCAGTAGCATCTTGACAAGTGAAAAAAAAATTATCCGCATAGAAAATAACCATTTCTAATACATACAATTCAACCTTTTGCTACATTTTAGCAGCCATGGTAACTTAATACAACAAGTTTTGCTATTGTTTATGAAATGTAATGAATGTCCAAAAACATTGCTTTCTGTTGTTACAGTTTGTAGTATGTACGCTCCAAAAGCATATTGTTATGGTTCCTTAATCATATTGATTTGTTTTAAAACGTTACGCCTCGACGCGTCGTTACGCCCACACGTTATTGTGGAACGCTTTTCATACTGACACTTAGTTTGACAATCGTAGCAAACTGTGCATTTTTTTCTTGGTGCTGGACAGTCGTGTTTCCGTTCAATTCTAAAAAATGGTGAAAGTTGCAGTGAAAGGAAAGAGGAGCAGAATTGTTCTAACATTTGCTACAAAAGCAAAAAATTTGCAAGATTTCGACAGAGGGTGAGCTATGATTGAAATATGGCGGAAGTATAGCATCGCTGAATCGACTGCATACGACCTTAAAAGAACAAGGCAAAAATCATGGAACAGATCGCACAGCGTCAACTTCGGATGGGTAAGCTTTTAGAAATTTATGTCTGTACATGTTCTCATATAAATTCATAATCTTCAGACAAACGGAAAACCTTCAAAAGGGCTAAGTATCCTCTTCTAGACGAAGCTCTGTACATTTGGTTTCTGCAGAACCGTGAATGTCATATCCCTGTTAGCCAGGATTTTTTGACGGTTCAGGCAACGAAACTGTACGGAAAGTTGTACAATGATGAAAAATTCAAAGGGAGCCGTGGATACATCGTGAATTTCGTGAAACGAAATATCATCAGGTTTCTGAAAATTATGGGAGAGAAACTTTCGAACAATGCTGCAACCGTTGATTCGTACATTGGACATTTTGCAACCATCGTTCGGCATTTATCTTCCAGCCAGATTTTCAACGCGGACGAGAGCGGGCTGTTTTTTAAATGCACTCCTTTGTCAACATTTGTCACAATGGACGAACCATCAGCTCCAGGAAGAAAGGGGAACAAGGAGCGTGTGACATTTATGCCTTGATCAAATGACGATGGTTCGTTCAAACTTCCGCTTATGATGATTGGAAAGTCAAAACGACCAAGAGCATTGAAGAACATCTATGAGCTGCCCGTATATATGCTTCATCAAAAAATGCCTGGATGACCCGGCAGTTGTTTAAGGAGTGGTTTTTCAAGGAGTTCGTTTCTAAGGTCACGGCATTTCTGGAAGGTGCTAAACTGCCGGTGAGGGCTGTCTTAGTGCTGAACAACTGTTCCGATGATGATGATGAAGATGACATCCCGTTGGCGGTTGTACGAGAACGCTTGCTATCGATTAGGCAGAAATTGATGGACCAGGACAATACCATACACGAAGAGGACACGGAGTTTGACGGTTTGAACGACGATGATATTGTGAACATCGTTTTGCACCCGAACACATCATTCTACGATGGCAAAAAATCAGTTGCAATTGTTGAAAAATCAAGTGCTTCACCAGTTTTGGAACCACACCAGATTGATGTGGATGACGTTTCTGATCTGAATTGTATTTCAAATGAAGCAGCTTTATCGGGAATCGATCAAGTAATTGCTTGGGCAGAGGAAAACGGACTTCCATTAGAAAGGCAACTCCTGCTACGAGTAAATCGAGTTTTATCATACGAAACAAGCCTTCCAGCCCTCTCCTTCTAGCTACGTCCAATAGTGTGAAAATAATCATGCTATATATTATTATACATACTCAATTATTTCAAATTTCTGCATAAAAACTAAAAAAAAAAATCGTAACAAAAATTCTCCGGATAATCGAGTCTAAAACTCCGGATAATCGAATCCCGGATAATCGAGTCTCCGGATAATCGAGTCCGACCTGTAATACAATTTTTCGTTTTAAAATGACCGCTTTTGTCGATGCAATCAAACATTTGCATTGGCTCGACAAGTTATATATTTGTTTTAACAATATTTATGATTTGAAATTGACAGCAGGCCATCTTGAAGCATTTTTAGAAACAACAATACTTATTGTTGAAATGAATAACCTTAATGGTCGAATCAAAAGAACATATAGGTAAGCCGTGAGTCTACAATAAAATTTGTTGAATCTATACATAATCCTTTTGAATTTACAGTATATTTCTCTGCGTGTACACAACACACGAGATGTCACTGATTATGGCATGGCCATTTCTGAATGCACTGCAATTTAACGACGGGTAAAAAATCTTCTTTACACACTTTATAATTGAGCAAATAACTGAGCGCATCGCAAAATAAAAAAAATAACAAAAAATTAACATTTTTCATCCCATTACCCTCATCAACTATCCCCCTAATTCAAGTGTCCCACAATAAATCAACCACGCGCGTATGCATCGTTCATGAATCAGGACGCCAAATAAGAAGAAACTCACTATCCACCCTCGCATCACTGGTAATCAACAAGCGACCACGAATAAACGACGCAAGGCGCGAGGGCGAAAAACGTGTGAAATGAACAAATTGTAGAACCGGGACGACCGCGCGACCGACATACTCGACCCGTCCAACGGCACGTAAACAGCATGTACGATGTGATGATGGGAGCAACGCGCGCGAGACGAACAACCGAACGAGGAACGAAGAGAGAAGAGGAAAATCTGCACGCATTCTCCCAATCGCGATTCCCATCCTTGTCGGTCACACTCACGCACGCACGAACGACCTTCATGCACAATTGAATGGTTCCGAAATGTAGAAGGAGATAACGAAAGGGAATGTGCAAAAAATAAACAGATCCACCAGCAATGGATGAGCTAGCTGGCTGTGAGATCCAATCTGGGCATCCATTATTTCAGAACATCAATCCATCATAGCAATCGAACGGTTACTGCGAGATAAGTCGCGATGCCAACATTCAAATTAAAATAAAACCAAAACTACTAAGAAGTTTAAAATAAAAAAGGGGTTTGATGCATTTACCATAACGTTATCTGTTCTTCTCAATATTGGAGAGAATTTCAAAATGGGTTGCTTTGCTTTTTCCCGATAGATCAAAATCCAACTGTACGTGCCCGTACTTACATGGTTGAACAAAATGTCTAAAATTCTGTTTTTATCATCGTACATATATCATAATATGAAGTAAGTGCCACCGTTACGACGGGCACGTTTCAACTTCCAACCCAAGCCCAACCGAAGGCAAGGCGGGCAGGAGGCGCGTTCGATACAAGTGGAAGTTTGCCGTCGGTGGTTGTTGGTTGGATGCACCCAAGAAAGGAAAGAAATAACGCGCGTAGCACTAGGGCTATGCCTCCCGGCGGACACACCACCGAAAACAATTTAGTTCCCGTCGAAATAACCTCTCTACAGCAGTAGGTGGTATGGCATCCATGATGCCAAGAGGACGGTCATTGCTACGCGCTGCTCGAAAGAAAAGGCAGGTTATTTTTTCACGTCGTCAGTAGAACGGAAAAAAAATAAATCCGTGGATTTTTGTTTCGGAACGAGGGGTCGGTCGATGCTGGCCGATGATGTGCGGGCAATTGTTTTATGGGTTGGGAGCGGGATCGCTGGAAAGATGATTATTGTTTTGTTTTTCGGGAATTTTAAATTTGATAATCACTTTTGTTTTTGATAATGCTCATAATGAAGGAATGTTTTAAATATTAGTAAATAAAGTAGATGGTTGGCGATAAAAATGAATCATGGAGAGTGTGAGCTGTTTAGTGGAATACCTGTAACTAGAAAATAAGAAGAATGATTAGTAATTTCAATTTAATTCCAACTACCTTTATTGCTTATCTTGACAGATACGCGTATTTTGTCTACAATGTGCAGACTTCTTCAGTGTCGTGTACTAATACTAATACCCAGTCGAGTATTAGTACACGACACTGAAGAAGTCTGCACATTGTAGACGAAATACGCGTATCTGTCAAGATAAGCAATAAAGGTAGTTGGAATTAAATGGAAATTACTAATCATTCTTCTTATTTTCTGGATAAAAATGAAAAAAATGTAAAAATCTCGAGCATTGCAGTCGTCAATTGTAAACAATGACTTTAAACGTTTCTCTTAATTTTCAAAACAATTTCGCGAATTGAGAGCAGCATCTGGTAGAGAAATGTTTGCTCGACCACATGGTGTAGTTGGATATCGTAGCTGAGCGGTTCCAAGCCAGGCACAACAAAATATCACTTTTTTAATTTATCACTTTTATTTAGTTGAAACTTTGCACAGTTATTTCATATAATCAAAAACTAAATTTTTACCTCAGACACGACTAAATTTCCAGAAATGCCTACATATGTAAAAATGCAACTGATGTATTAGAATACTAATGTGTACTGCGAAAACGGTTTCGTTAAATCGAAGTGGTGTCTTCAGCAAAGTTTTAGATAACTAAGAGAGAGTTCCTAAAATTTTTTTTTTTAAAAAAAAGGGAAATTTTTTCAAAAAAAAAAAAAATAAAAAAAACTTTTTTTTTTTTTTTTTGGGGGAAAAAAAAATATTATATGAGCGCCCCATAAATATTTTTTTTTTTTTAAAAAAATAATGGAGTGTATTATTATTTTATTTTTTAATAAATTTTTCTTTTTTGTGATGTTTTTTTTTTTTTGAGGGTATCTAGCTGGAGCTGCGTGACAGCTTGGTTGTCAAGACTAGACCCTTTCCCAACGTCACCTCTACTACGACCAATATCTGAGAAGCACTAGCCTATGTTGGCCGCTTGAGCACTAGTTGAAGTAATTTGTATTGAACCGTAGTATTTTTCCAAATTTAAGTTTCAATATTCCCGCGATGATGTTTTGTTATACAGTCGTAAAATGGAAGCTCAAATTAATACCCCATTCCTAGATGTCACGAGCTTTGTTTAATGATTTCTAATGTTTCCTGGAGATGATAATCCGGGACAAATTGCCGTCTAAGTGCTGAAGTCATCTCCAGGCCGTATATAGTAGTAACTAGATTTCAAAAAGACATGTAAATTGCCAAGCAATAATTCTTAGGGACGACATTCAGGCCTTTGATGTAGTCTATGTTGACAACTAGTAGTACTGAAGTCAACCCCAAGAAGTATTGCAACAAGAGTATGCATTATATTTATTATTCATACAGCGAATGATACTTCTAGACAACCCTCAATTGCAATGGTGCGCCTATGTTGGCTATTTACAGCACTGCGGTATTTAGTTTTATTTACCCTGACAGCAGAGGAATAAGAATAAATGAAACCATGATTAGTTGATTGACATTGAATTGAACTTGAGTTAAATTGAAATGGAATCAAAATTACACTGCAATGGAACTGAAATGGAATTGAAATCGAAGCAAAACTGTATCGAAACGGAATCGACATAGAACCGAAATGGAATAGTAATGGAATTGAAATGAAATCGAAACGAGACCAAGGCGGAACCGAAATGGAGCCAAAATGAAATCGAAACGGAACCGATATGGAACTGAACCGGAATTGAAATGGAACTACCGTGATTAAAACAACCCCCCCCCCCCCCCCCCCCCCTTCTAAAGTAAGTCAAATACTAGATCATCACTGAGCGGACCCTCCGCACCGTTGCTGAAATTAACGACATGGAAAGGTTCAATCTACTGCTCGTGCTTCCTAAGCGGGCCCTCCGCGTCCTATCTCTAATAAACATGCTTGTCATCGTCAGTCTAAAGTAAAACTTTTCTGTGGCTATGTGCTTCATTTCGAACAGTCAGATATCTACCATGATCAAAATATTCACCCTGTTCGAAAATTTTGCAATTACTTTCACTTATTATACCATGAGCAAACCAGGTATTTTGGTTATTCATTCCATAAAACAAATGGATAAACAACAACATAAGTTGCCACGAAAATGAAAAGTGTACTTTTAGTCGTTTCCCTTTGATTGAAAGTAAGAAGTCTAAGAGTGAATTGCGAGATAACCCGCCAGTATCACACCTGATGTTAGTGCCTTTATATAAACGTTCTACGACGTGGTAGTGAAATAAATGTGCAGAATATGTGATACTTTCACTACTGGTCAAATTCTTGGTCTCACATGCATGTTTATAGCATGAGATAAGCCCTCTCACCGTCGACAAGGTGAAAAATTTGACCCGCGAGAGGGTCAACATTCGAAATTCTATGTACTTCGTTAGTACTTCAAAATCATCTTCAGAACGTTGTTCTGAATCCTTTGAAGTGTTTTTTTCCTGGTAGCACTACAGGGTGCGGCAGAAAATAATGCGAAAATTTGTTCTATTTCTTTCAAATACCATTTTCAACTAATTCAAGCAATAATATCAACATTTTCGAGTGCAGTTATTTTTATAAAGTCCTTTTAAACAAATTTATTCAATGTGTCCTCCATTTTTATTAATAACATCCTTGAGCCGACGTCCGAGGCCAGAGCACGCATTTCGGACGTAGTCCTCCGACATTGACTGCCATGTGCGTGTTGTGGTTTACTTCAGGGTTTTCACACTAGGGTGTGATGTTTTGCAGGCTCGTGCTTCAACATATGCCCAAATCGAATAATCCAACGGATTAAGATCTGGACTGCTAGGGGGCCACAAATCCTTCGGCCAAAACGGCCAAATGTTATCGTTCAACCATTGTTGGGTTCGATTGGACGTGTGACACGGCGCTCTATCCTGCTGTAGGACAACGTTTTGGTCCTCGGAGAAGTTGGCCTTCACCCAGGGAAGCACTTGGTCCTTTAAAATACCGATATACACTTCGGTATTGATTTTAACTCCAGCATCAATGAAAACAGGCGGCATTTTCAAACCGTTGGACGCCACCAAGCCAAACATCATGACACTAGCCGGATGATTGATTTGAAATTTGAATTTCACTTTTTCCGGAAAGTTCTTCATTTTCTGCGGTGAAATGAACCGGTCCGTGCGGCTGTTGGCCACCGCATCGATGCTGGAAAGCTTTTCGTCGGAGAACAGGATTATCATTTTTTCCTTATTCATAAAGGAAAGCAATCTCTTGGAACGAGTCACTCGTAGTTCCTTGATCCGGCCCGTAATCATGTGGCGTTTCACTCTGGCTCTGGAAGATGCATGCAGGTCTTCTCCGCATGGGTTTCTCCGAAATATTGGCTTCCTTATCAAGTTTTCTTATGGAACGCACCGGATTGCGAGCAATTTTTGCACGGACCGATTTGATCACGTTCGGCGTGCGTGCAAAGCGCAGACGTCCGCTTCCCGGCTTCCGCTGCTTAGGACCATCCTGTAGGGACTTTTTTATACGGTAAACTGTTGCCAAATGGCACCTTACCACCTTGGCAATCTCGTTCGGCTTCTTTTGGGCGAGCAACAAACTGGTGATCACTTCTTTCGCGAACATTTTGACGAATTTGCATTAAAACAAATGGATTTTTTGAATGCAGCACTAGAAAGTAAACATAAACAAATACACTTTCGACAGAAATTAGTCACTAGCTACACGAATTAACCCATTACTCAAGTTTGAACATTTTCGCATTATTTTCTGCCGCACCCTGTAGACCATATTGGCACAGCATAAAGCATGGCCGGTCTAAAAATTTGTTTAAATATTAGTAGTTTGTTCCTCAGACAAAGTTTGGATTTTCTGTTTGTAAGAAGATATATAATTTTTATATTATATTATAAGTTGAGTTTTGGAAGCGTTGGGAGAAATCTTCCATTTCTGTAAATAAGAAGAGAAAATTTTTAAACTTTTCTGCAGTCTCCTGCGAATGACACGAAGACTTATTCCTTTAGCGGAAATGCCTGTGTCATGAGCAAACAAGGATTTCTGCCAACCCTGAGGTAAATCAGGGAGGTCGGAAGTAAAAATGTTATATAATATCGGCCCAAGAATGCTACCCTGAGGAACTCCAGCTCTAACAGGTAGTCGATCAGATTTGGAATTCTGATAATTTACCTGCAGAGTTCTGTCAGTTAAATAATTTTGAATTAATTTCATAATATAGTTTAAAGTTTTTCAATTTAGCAATCAAACCTTCATGCCAAACACTGTCGAATGCTTTTTCTATGTCTAGAAGAGCAACTCCAGTTGAGCAGCCTTCAGATTTGTTTGAACGAATTAAATTAGTAACTCTTAAGAGTTGATGAGAGTAGTTGAATGGCCATGGCGAAATCCAAATTGACCATCTGCAAAAAATGAGTTTGTATTGATGTGAAGCATCATTCTATTCAAAATTAGCTTTTCAAAAAGTTTACTGATTGAAGGAAGTAAATTTATTGGTCTGTAGCTAGAAGCTTCAGCTGGATCTTTCGCGGGCTTCAAAATTGGAACAACTTTGGCATTTTTCCATTTGTCAGGAAAGTATGCCAAATGAAAACATTTATTAAATAATTTTACCATGAAAGACAAGGCACTCACTGGGAGCTTTTTGATGAGTATATAGAAAATTCCATCATCACCTAGAGCCTTCATATTGTTGAACTTTTTAGTTATAGTTTTTACTTCATCCAAATCAGTGTCCCAGGATTCATCAAAAACCTGATTCTCAATAGCACTAGTAAGACCCAAACTGAAATTATGGGAACTCTGAAACTGCTGAGCAAATGCTGAGCTTTTTCCACATTTGTTAACAATATTTTATCACCTTTTTTGAGCGCTTGAAAATTTCTTCTAAATTTTGAAGAGGTTCCAAAAAGTTTTGGAACTCGGGTCTAATTTTGACACATTATTTTCAAATTGTTTGTTTCTCAGGGCAGAGAAGCGTTTTTTAATTTGTTTTTGCAAATTTCGCCAGATAACTTTCATGGAGTGATCGCGTGTTCTTTGATATTGTCTTCTACGGATATTTTTCAGACGGATCAAAAGCTGAAGATCGTCGTCTATTATAATTGAATTGAACTTTTCCTCGCATTTTGGAACTGAGACAGCTCTTGCTTCGACTATAGAAGTAGTCAGTGATTTAAGAGCATTATCGATATCATTTTTGGTTTCCAAAGGAATATTAGGATCAAAGTTATATTCCATGAATGTTTGTTATTGGTTCCAATCAGCTCTATGGTAATTGAAAGTAGAACTGTTGGGATTAGAAATTATTTCTAGGGATATTTCAAAAGTTACTGGAAGGTGATCCGAACCGAAGTAAGCATGGGTAGCCAATTGGCTACAAAGTTGACATGAATCCGTTAAGACCAAATCAATAGGTGAGGGATTTCTTGCAGATGATAAGCAAGTTGGGTTGTTTGGGTATTGGATAGTGTAATAACCCGCACAACAATTATCAAATAGTATATTACCATTGGAATTGCTTTGAGCATTATTCCACGAACGGTGTTTTGCATTAAAATCACCAATAATGAAGAATTTTGACCCATTCGGGTAAGCTTCTGAAGGTCACCCTTGAGAAGATTATTTTGCTGACCTACGCATTGGAATGGTAAATAGGCAGCTAATAGTGTAAGTTGACCAAATTTTGTTTCAACAGAAACTCCCAAAGTTTCAAAAACTTTGGCATCAAATGAAGAAAGAATTTGATGTTTGATACGCCTATGAACTATTTTGGCAACGCCACCACCTGGACTATCAAGACGATCATTGCGGTGTACAAAATAAGTGGGATCCCTTTTTATTTTATTACCTGGTTTAAGAAAAGTTTCAGTTACAACGGCAATATGCACGTTATGGACTCGTAAAAAGTTAAACAGCTCGTCTTCATTATCTTTAAGAGATCGAGCATTCCAATTTAAAATATTCAGTGTCTTAATATTACATTTTCAAATTAGCTTTCTCTTTCTCTCAGTTATGTTCATGTCCACTGTTTTGTATGGTGTCGTTTCGTCCTTTTGTTATTTAGTTTGTCAGTATGTTTTCTTCAGCCTTTTGTAGCTTAATGTGCTGCGAAAGTCTTTTTGAGCAGTTTTCTCGAATCAAAAATAAGTTGTTATTATGTCGTCGAGATATTTGAATTCTACCAGTTTTAGTTATGTCTGATGTTACAAGTCTCAGTAGTCCCAACAGTATATTTTTTATGGTTTACTGACGGGACTCATAAGAGAGAAGTTTCCTTTAAAAGATTTTGTGAGGGCGTTGCGTCTCTTTATGTTATTTAACTAGTCAGTCAGTGTTACGTTTATATGTTCAAGAGGGCATTTCATTACTTCTTCAGTCGTTTATAATTTAGTTAATAGATGTCTAGTTCTTATGTGCTCTGAAAGTGCATACATCGTCTTACCACGTTTTATTTATCTATCACTTTGTCCGCCTTAGTCAGTTTTTGTCTTCTGCGTTATTCAGTTAAATTCTGTAGTTCTATTGTGTAAAAGTTTACATTTACTTGTCCGTTCATAGCCTCCTTTCTATTTGTCTAATACTGATCTCTAAGTCGTTTAATCGATTCAAAGTCTTACATGCATGTGCAGCCTAACAATAATTATTTGAGCCTTGGTCAGCTTTAAGATTCACTTTTCGGTGGCAAAGTAAAGCTTCACCACGCCTATTTCCCATCTATTATTGCAAAATTATCGACAATGAAGCCGTTATAAGATTGTTTGTATACCATTGTTATAATGTGTGGTATTATTATTATGGCTCCTTGAAATGAGAAATAACAAAATACGAATGGTGCCACGTTCTTAGATTTAAAAAAAACTTCTACTCAGTGAATTCAACAGTCGAATGCCAATTATCTTGAACACATTGTCTATCAACATACACCTATCTAGCTACATTTATATTCAAGCGTGGCTACGGCTCATCATGTCAAGAAACGCATAAGAAAGATGTTGCAGCCAAGCGGAAATCCCACATCAATATCACTGAGGAAAGAGCCCCTCCAGACTGCACCAGCATTCAAGGTTCCCAGAAAGAATGTCCGTTGGATCACATCTGTAAAATCAGTTCATCAATGCCAGATATGTGACGCGACATTGAATCAAAATATTCAGCATGTGATACCACCACGCCAGAATATGTCTTTGGTTGCCATCTCAGTGCTAATGGCGTAGGCCCACCCATCGCGACCAGATCACTATCCGAGGGGAGGGAGATTTCCGATTTTACCGGTTTGTACCAATACTATAAAAAACCGCTTAGAACCGATTTAAACCAACAGTAAGGCTGCTATTGGGACTACTCACAAAGTGTGATGTTGATTTTTCATTGAGAAAACATGCTTAATTTTAAATACCGCTTGAGAGTCGATTTGGCTCCAACATTTTCATGAGATTTTATGTAAGTTTATAAAACAATAGGAAAAAAAGCAATTAACGTTTCAAATTGACCAGAGAAAGCACTCTGACAATTACTTTTTATGAAATGCTAACCATTTTTCTTCCATCAACTCGTGATTTTCGCAACACCATAAAATGAATCGGCAAAATCCGCGAAATCTACGCCTTTGTAACAGTCCGACAATTGGATTATATGCCCAATATGATTATGAATGGGGGGGGAACATGACGCTACAAAGGCGTTTTTCTCAGCAAAAATGCCAAATGTTCGGCATTTTGGTCCTGCATTCGCTATTGATGTTTTTCAAATCGATGGCACCTTAAATCATATGAGAATTCGATAGGATGAATGGTGGTAGTATAATATTGAGCATCTATAAGGGGCTATTCATAAACCACGTAGACTTTTTTTTTTTGGGGGGGGGGGGTTTGACCAAAGTCTACGCTCGATACTAAATTTCAAAAAAAAATGTATGGAGAAAAGTCAACGAGGGGGGAGGGAGGGGGTCTGCGATTTTCAAAAATGAGTCTACGTGATTTATGAACCGGCCCTAACCAAATTATCTACATTCTGGCTAGTTTAGGCCGACTCACAAAATGTTTCCAAATTCCAATTTAGGTCAAAATCCATCATCAAATGCAAATCACATGAGAAATGAAAAAAAAAAAAAAGTTTGGTAGTAAGCGTCCTGGACCACACTAGGCACAAACGGGCATGTTCCAGGTAGGTACCCATTCCAGACATGAACGAAAACCTATCATTCGGCACCTTAAATCATTTGAAACTTTAACAACCAGTTCATTGGTGATCAAACTGAGTACCTAGGACCACATTGGTCCTACCTGGATAAGTTATTGTAACTACCGGAATAATGGTCATACAGGCTTATTCCACGCATCGTGTGAGTCGAAACGACTCGTAGAATCGAATCCATGTGATTTGCACGGATAGTCACCTCGTAAGTGAAAACAAGGAAGTAATCAAACATTTGTAAGATAGGCACAGGATGATACAGCGATGATCAACAGGATGATACAGCGAAGACGCGGCTCGGTATGAAGGAGAACTGTGTCATCTTTCGAAGCAACTTGCAACCTTCGATGCAAAACAAAAGAAGCTCCAATGAGGATCCTGAACTTTGATATATGGGGCTATTCATAAACCACGTAGACTTTTATGGGGGGAAGGGGGGTTGGTTTGACCAAAGTCTAAGCTCCATACAAATTTTCAAAAAAATGTATGGACTAAAGTCTACGGCGGGGGAGGGGGTCTGAGATTTTCAAAAATTAGTCTACGTGGTTTATGAACAGGCCCTATTCGGATATGAAATGAAAAGAAGTCTATCAAGAATTACGATAGATTCCGACAGGAAGGCTACTGGACTTACCTAAATCCTCATATAAATTTTCCAGTAGAGGGATTCCATCCCTGTGCCGGAAATCCCAAAAATCATACCCGATCATCATTGATTTGGATGAAACTTGGCACATGAGTTCGGTACGTTGGAAAAAAAAAATTCCACTGGTGTTAAGATAATTTGGGTTCAAGAGTAACTTTTGAGATGGGCGTATGTGTTTTTTCCAACATTTTACTTGAAAAATCGTAGTTCAAAAACCATTACATTTAGAGAAAAACTTTATATAAGGGAATTGTAGGGAACTAAAAAACCTTTCTTAAAAAAATAGACACAGAAAAAAAATTTTTTTTTTCATCAAGAAAAATCAAAAATAATTACTAGAAATAAAATATCTAAAAAAACATATTTTTAATATTTTTTTAATTTGTTGTATGGAAATTTGAGGAAAAAAGACACGTTTTAAAAAAAACTCTAGGATGGACGCTCTTATAATGAAAAAGTTTTTCAAATAGCGAACTTTGGTGTATATTTCAAATTTTGGTTATTCATTCTTATAAATAAATTTTGATGTTACAATATGGTTTTGGAAATCATTACAAACAATAATGATAATAATGATAAACCACGTAAACGCAACCGTTTTCAAGATATTTCTGATTTTCTTTCAATAAAATTTCAAAACCTCAAAAAATACGCCCTTTTCATAAATTACTCGTGATATTAAAACAACAATAGCTAACGATTGTTTCTCTTGTGTTTTTAGCCTTTTTAAAACACATGTATGTGCCTCTTACTTACTCTTAACAGCTCGTCGATTGAAAAAGCTAAAAGCTTCACTTAAAGTTATAAGACAAAAATAATGAATTATGGTTGGATTTATATTTATATATACCATTTATTAGTCTCGGTCATTGATAATATTACATAAACATTATATAAACTATTGATTGCTTTTATATATATTATGAATCCTGCCTTCTTCGTCATTCGAAAACAGTTTTACAAAAACTTCGTTTCCTGAGATTGGAACGAATGAGTGGTACTTTTGTGTACCTGCAATCGTTTTAGTCTGTCGGTAAATTTCATTCCATTCTGCTACCCCCTGTTCATACTCTTCATGTGATACATAACAAAACGACATTTTTGTTAAACAATCATCACTTTTTTGGTTCGCCCATTCGAATAACTCTAATGCACTTTTTATAGGGTGTTCATGTTGTACAGCAAGGCTTGCATATCTTGCCATTCGTTTTAATGTACCACCAATTGCATCGCAAGGTCCCTTACCGTGGGATGTTGCGAAAAAATGCCATTCAGCATCAATATTGTATTTCTTTTTAAACTTACAAAGGCTTGCAAAGTTCTTCCTATTTTTATATTGGGATGCTGCCCCGTCAGACATAAACGTAGCTTTCTTTACTTTAATTTTTGTTTGCAAAAAGCTTATTAGTTTTGAAATAAACACCTGCACCGCAATCGTATCATGTTTCAACACTTCTGAGATAACAATGAAACTGATATTTTTAAGTATTCCAGATTCCGTGTAATAAATGACAAAAGGGTGAATAGTGGCTTGCTCATTACTCCAATAACTACTTTGAACAGCATCTTGAAAAACAAATGAATAATTTTCAGAAAAATCACAAATTATTATTACTGCGCCGTCTTTAAGACAACTTTTATAATCTCTCAAGAAACTAGACTGCTGAGATTTGACAAAATCGTGGGATACTAATTGTTCCAACTTTTCACAAAAATAAGCAATAAATTCATCAATTGGTTTAACAAGTGTCTCTAAACTATATCTATCAGTTGAAATCCATTGCTCAAAAGATGTTTCAACTAAACCACGTTTTTCTAATTTGTCTGTTAAACTACTCTCAAAATCTGAAAAGCCTGGACATCGTTCGCATTCACGGAGGTAACATTTTTTAGTTCTAGTTGATGAGCTACATAATATTTCTTCAAAACACAATTTATAATCATTCTCGAATGAATATTTTCTAAGACCATGAAGCATCAAGTTAATGTTCTCATGAATGGTGCAAACACAAATGTTATGAGAACCTGTGCTGCCAAGTAAATTGCAATGCTTTGGTCTTAGTGCTGCAAAAGAGCTAAACCCAACAGCATTTTGATGCATCTCTTGAAATTTAATGAAAGCTTCTCTTAATGAACAAACTAAAAGGCGCTTTTGAATATGAACCCTCTTACCTTCACTCCTCACTGAAACGTAGTCGTTCATACCAGGGGTTGCTCGTGTAATCTCATCACTGTCGTAAAATTGCAAAATTTGGTTTTTTATTTCCGGGTTCAGACCGTGTCCCAGCTTTTCGTTAGGGGCAGCTAAAACACCTTCGTGCTTTGCAAGGAATTTAGCTTGTGATACGATGTACTTGTTTGTTATTCCAAATTCTGCCATTACTCTTTGATTTGTCCAAGATTGTGGTAAAACCGAAAGTATCCTTACTTGATCGTCCCTCGAAGTTTCTGGATCAGCATACCGGTCCTTTAGCTGCGCGATTATTTCGTCATATTCGGCTGCTTTCACTTTCAATTGTTCCAGGTCATCCTCCTCCGCTTGATCCCCAAATATGTGTGTCCGAATGCCGTTTGAAACATCTTTGAACTTTTTGCGGGCATAATTTACGTTCAGGAACTTTTTAGCCGATATTGGCGAAACGTTGATTCCAGCTACGCCCTTGTTAAATAGCTCAATATTATGGCGCCTTGAATAATCTTGCACACTGCTATCAGATGGCACTGACATTAATGATATTGCCGATGGCGTTTCCTCGAGACCATACAAGTCTACTTGCCGTGATGTAGATGGTTGTGGATCCATAATGTTAGTAATTGATGGTTTCTCACTAGGCTCCGAAATTGCAGCATGGGATTGTTCCGTTCTATTTAAATGCAAACGACAATTATCACAAATCATCAAAGAAGTGTCCAAATGTGTTTTGCCCATAAACTTGAGTTTTTTGACATTTTGTTCGGTTAATTTACGAAGGTTTTTTGAGCACCGTTTAGTGGGAAACGGCATACAACACTTCTTCATGTTAAATTCCATTTTCAGTTCACTCAGATAGATTTTACTGATGAATGCGACTATGTATGAGCATATATATTGGCTGTGGTACCTTTGGAAATGCAGGTATAAAACATCTCTGGTAGTTTACAGGCAGCGTACATTAGCTGTTTTTTTTATGAGAAGATATACCTGACATACGTTATAGCTGCTATTTGTCTACCTACCTTAAACAATATGTGTTACTTTCATCGCTACATCACCGAACTGTTCGGAGTGTAGTTTTCACACACTACACCCGACCTCTAACATCGTTGGAGCTTGGCAAAATAGTCAGCAGTTCGATTAATATGCTTCTTCTATATGACCCTCCGCATAATTTCATCATCTGTCCATTTCACACTTGTCGCCCCTGCGACATCTATCTCGCTGTTACTTTCATCGCTTTAGCAAATTCGCTCCCTTCATTCTCTGAGCGGCCCGACCGATACAGCCATAAAACAATTATAAATATATTGATTGCAATATTAAAACAATAGTGCCATTTATCTTGTTCTTTTCAAATGAGTCTTCTTATCATCCTGATATCAAAAGAAAAGAGGACATTAGAGTAATGTGAACATTATAATATGAAGATCTTGGAAAATTTATCATTTCTGGTGGAAATCTCGATTAACTTAAGAAAAGAGCGAATTTTCTTATGTTTTTTCATTCTATTGAAATAAAATCCGAAAAATCTCGAAAACGGTTGCGTTCAGGTGATTTATCATTATTATCATTATTGTTTTTAATGATCTTCAAAATCATATTGTATAATTAATTTTCATTTATAATAATGAATAACCAAAATTTGAAAAATGCACCAAAGTTCGCTCTTCGGAAAACTTTTTTATTATAAGAGCGTCCATCCTAGAGTTTTTTTTAAAACGTGTCTTTTTTTCTCAAATTTCCACAAAACAAATTTGAAAAATATTAAAAATATGTTTTTTTTTATATTTGATTTTTAGTATTTATTTTCGATTTTTCTTTATGAAAAAAAAATTTTTTTTTTCAGTGTACATTTTTTTTACAAAGCCTTTTTAGTTCTCTACAACTCCCCCATATAAAGTTTTTCTCTAAATGTAATGGTTTTTGAACTACGATTTTCAAGTAAAATGTTGGAAAAAAAACATACACCCATCTCAAAAGTTACTCTTGAATCCAAATAATCTTAACACCAGTGGATTTTTTTTTTCAACATACCGAAGACGTGTACCAAGTTTCATCAAAATCGAAGATAGTTGAGTTTGGTGACCGACCGATTTGGCGTGGAATCAGTCAGTATCCTTAGTACGCTAAAAAATGGAGGAAAACATAAAAATAATTTTGTTTTTTTGGATGGTTGGGAAGGAAGGAATCCCCACAAAATTTTAAAAAATTGTTTTTGGTGTGTGGTGATTTCTCCAGGATGTTTTTTCTGTCTTTTTATAAATTTTTTTTAAGAGTTGGGGAGTAAAAAAAACACCACAACTGGTGGGGGGTTTTTTTGAGTGCATTGTAGAGTTGGCGGGATTTTTCTGGTTTTTTTTTGGGTGTAGTTGGGGGTGCGTGTGTTTGCTTATATTGGAAAGAGCACAAAATTTATTGGGGGTTTGTTGATCTTTATATATAAGTGGGTAACAAAATAAAAAAAAAAACACCTTGTTTTTTTTGTGTTTTGCTTTTTTTTTTTGTGATGTGTTTAAATTTATTTTTTTTTGCACAAAAAAAAAAAAAACGCAGATTCACCATAAGCTGCTACTATATCTGGGCCTGAGGATTCGTGAAAATTCTAACCGGGATTCGACGGAATGTGCCTCGAACCATGCCGAAAACCTTTTCGAGAAATACCGACTCTGATCTCACCACGGTTTCCTAGTCTCTTCATCATAATTTACCATAACTCATTTGAGAATTTGTTCACCTCCAATTACAAGTGCTTTTAAGTTGATCTTCCACTTTTTGTTAAAAGCCACGATCACGACTTTAGACGGATTTATGCGGAGGCTCTCTTTGCTACACCAAAATTGAGTAAACCTTCGAGCCAGTTGCATTTTTTTCTGATATTCTATTGTTGAACTTTCTTTTTACTATCATGACTTTGTCATCTCTAAAGCCCACAACCTCGAAACCTTTTACTTCCAAGCTTCTGAGAAAAATTGTCAAGATCTTTTGAAAGTAGTCAGGATACGAAGACACCACATCACATGGAACCGTATGAACAAAGCTAGGGAGACTAGTGGATTCAGATATTTCCGCAGCGAAAGCATTAAACAATTGTTCCTTTCTTGATTATCTTCTTGGTTTTGACCAAGTTTAAATGCTTCAAAATAAATAATAGCAGAGTCAATCATTTGAAAATCAGCTCCATTTTGTTGAGTTTTAATTCAAACAATCCCTAGGCCATCGACAATATATAGTTGTGTTAAATATAATATCAGCAGCAAAAGCTGATTTACATACAATATGGTTATTTTAGATATACTATAAGTTTATTCTCTTATGATTAATTGAGCTGAAGATAACGGCACAGAGCTACAGATATCTTGAATTTGCTAATAAAAAAATATCAATTATTTTCAAGCACCTAACGGAAAGTTAGAGAATAGGGTCGAGTTGCTTGAAATAGTAGTAATTTTCAAAGTAGTCTGAATATCAGTAGAATTTAGAATTTAAAGATTTAACACTATTATAATTATAAGTATTATGATGTGGAATTATTATATTTATTTTATTGATGTTATTTGTAGATCTGTGACGTTTACTGCCTGTAAAAGCATTTCAAATCTCACAAGTTACGAAAAACACCCAAAGAGGTGTTTCAGTTACTACGACGGGAGATCAACTAGCCCGAGGCTGAAAAAACAAACAAAAAAAAAACCATAATTGGCATAACTGTCCAATATGGATTTTTATCGAAAAAGATTTATCCGTTAGAATCTTTTGTTCATCACCAATATTTTGCACTATGCGCTGAAAGTAGTCTGTTTTGTTCAGAAAATATCGTTTAAATATCAAAACTAGGTTCTCCCATCCATAACAACCTACAGGGAAATAAATTTTCAAGAGCATTTTTCTCTACTTGCTGTTTTTTCTCATATGGGACAGATATGCTTTTATGGGCAGTTTATGAGAACAAAGTCACATTTATTCGAACTACAAAACGAGAGCAAAGAAAAATCATTTTAGTTTTATTACTTAGTAACTGCTTACCAAAACCTACCAAAGATTGATATTTGCACCGACTAGAAGATGGGTTACGCAAAAGATTCAGACTGATTTCAACCCCTTGAATAAACAAATTCGATATCAGCTCTCTAAAAAGAGTCCATCACATTCACCGCGCAAATCATGGTTCAAATCTAAATTAATCAAATTTCCACAATCTCCAGTCGAACACCGATCCAACACCAATAACAAAACAACACCTTCCACGAGCCCCTCGAAGCATCATTCCGCGCGCCATCCCTTCCTCGTACCGCACACCGCACACTCACCTGCTCCTCATGCATCAGTTTGGAGAAGTTAAACTCGGGGAAATTTTGCGCCGTCGGATCGAACAGTTCCAGCTCCAGCCGGACGGTTTTCCTTGGTTTAACGGCTTCGCCATTTTTACCGCCACCGGAAGCGGCCGTTCCGCCACCCCCACCGAACGCGCCGGAGAAGATGCCCTCGGTGTTTTGATCCAGTGCACCGCCAAAAGGACTCTTCCTCACCACATCACTGATCGTCGTCAGTGTCACACGTTTCATTTCCGACATTTTCGTTCTTCTGTTCGCTGCTTGCCTTTCGCACCCCAAAACAGCGCCAGCAGAGGCAAGGACAAGGACCGCTTTTCAGCAGTAGCAGCAGCAGCAGCCGAAAGTTGACGACGACGTCGACGGAGGTATCGACATTCGGATTCTTGCGTTTTCACTCTCACTTTTGGCCTCTAATGAACAGGCACTTCAGAACCAAATAATTACACTTTACAGTTAAAAAATAAATCGCACTAGAATAAAACACGAAATATACACATCGCAATATCGCACTGAGGGTTCGCGAATATTCAAACTTTGGGGGATTGAAAATTTACATTACACACACGACTCGACGTTTTTGACGTACGCGGGGCCTCTCCTTCGTTTCGTTCATCGTTCGCAGCATAAAACATGACCGCTATGGCTCGCTGCGAAGCAACATGACAGAGATGTCATGTTGGGCGGATTTATGGCGGGGAGTGGTTTTGCAAGGGGCGTATGCGCTCAAACTGCTACAGCGTGCTATAAATTGGAAGGCTGGCATATCAAATTGTGAAAACCGGGAGAAGAAAAACCACCCGAGAAAAAGGAGGTAAACGTTGGTAAAAAAAACAAGAACCGCGGGGAAAAAAATATATATTTTTATTGGATATCACACACCCTCTCTGTGTCTTTTTTTTTTTTTTTTTTTTTTTTTTTTTTTTTTTTTTTTTTTTTTTTTTTTTTTTTTTTTTTTTTTCGTAGGGATTGTATGCGTATTATGGCCCTTGTGCGTATAATGGACCCCCTGGCATATTTTTGTAATTATTTAGTTGTTATCATATTTAACCCAAGCATTGTCAGTTAAAATACAAAGTATCAACACTAGAACAAATGTTAGAATATGATTCTTCACAATTTTTACACATAAAACTTCATTATTAATTATTTTTACCTGAGAACTGCATGGTACAGTGATTTGTAAATATTTTCGTTACAGGAGAGAGAAAAAGCATTTGATCATGTAAATAAACTGTACATTATAAAAATGCATTTTTAACACGTTAAACCTAGTACTAATATTAAATTTTACTATACAGCTATAAACACAATGAATTGAAAAACCTTGTCTAAATTTTGAGGGTCCATTATAGAACTGATTGGAAGTGCTTTGTTGCCTATTTGGCAAACCCTTCATTTCTGTTCTGTGCTTTGGGTCTCTCGTTACTGTAACAGAAGATCGCAAAGATTAAGAAACTCAAACTGATCTGGTAATTATTGAAACGTAAACGTTAGATAATGCGTTCGCGATTGCACGATACTCTAAGCACGTAAGTTTAAATTGTTTATTGCATTGTTTTTTTCTTTTATACGGTGAAGAGCACACATTTTTGGCCCAGCACTAGTTTTCGACCCATTTGAACAGATCTTACAATTTTTGTATTATAGGTCGAAAACTTAAACAAAATTCATGTAGGTGCTTTTCCCCTAAAGAGGCTTTTAGTCATTGACTAGTCGCCTCTTTTAATGGTTGTGTATAAAAGTATTTCATTATGATATTGCTTTTATGTTCATGTAAGGAATATTCAAGAATTGGAAATAGTGTATGCGGATAATCTGGATGATCTCTCCCAGCCGCATCGTGAAGATTGATATGCAGCATCATCTAATGAAGTAATCAATAGCGAGCTCGGTTGAGGAAAGATAGAAGATTCTGGCTACGAGGCTCTTGAAGCAACTGTAGCTTCCCTCAATGAGATGGAGGGTGATGGTGTAAGCCAGCGATTAGTATACAAAGGAATTACAGACAACGTGAACGTTAAACCCACTAAAACATTCTTCGACGAACCACAAAAACCAGCAATGAAGCTAAAAAAAACTTCAAACATGCTAAAAGCCTTCCAGTACTATCCAAAAGCTTCACCACACGAAACAGGCTGAAAAAGACTTCAGTAAACAAAAGCAGATGAAATCTGAGGAAAAACGAGCTGAACGCATAAAGAAAGCAGAATTGAAAAAGTGGTTTACGATCACAAAATTGGAGGAGAAATTGTTACATTTAAAGATCAATGTGTTTTGAAGAATTGTTGAATTTATAAATACAACTAAATGCTCATGGTTGAAAATACAAACTTCAATAATAAAATAATAAATAGTTTGTTATGTGTCTGTTTTGTATTTCATTTTTTTTTGTATATGTACGCATATTGCAACTTATTCAGCTAGGGTAAATGTACTGAATTTGACCAACTTTGATCATATTTGAACTCGCTTAAAAAATTGGAAAATTTTGTATATCATCAGAGGATTTTTGTACTCGAAAATCCCGATTGGGTTAAAATCCAGGCCCGTTGGGGTGACTTATTAAAAATGACATAGGGCCCAAATATGTAAGTCGAGGTAAGCATTTTTTAGTCTTCTTTGATGTTGCAGAAGTTTGCTCGACTCGACTTACAAAATTGGACCAAGAATTAGTCAAGCTTGTTTTGAGTACACAGGAAATAATCCACACATATTTATTGGCAAAAATTCATGGAAAACTCCACATAATGCTGATGCGTTAACACATAAACAGAACCAACTGAGAAATATATATCTAACAAATGAAAAGTATTTGTGGCCGCCACACATAGTGATTATGTGTACACAATGTATTACACATAGGAAGTATGAGTGGTTACAAATAGCTATCATTTGTTGATCACATTGCAAAAAAATATGTGTCGAACACATAGATATTATCATTACTTTTCTATCAGTGTAGGGGAACGAATATATTTTGGACAAGTATGTATTTTGGTCACTTTGCTGTGAAATAAATTTATATGCATCCAAGATTGTACTAAATAGTTTTATTATATACCTAGATTGAATCTAGATAGATATCTCCACAGGGGTTGTTACACATCGGTTGCGTTTTACTATGTTAAATGTTTGGCCGTCTTTAGGAAGGTGGCCATAATATATAAATATCCAAAATATATGCGTTACCGTATTTGTCTACGAGATAACACATTGGCTTAGCAGCGTCAGATCAAACATTTTAATCAAATTAGTTGATATGCGTATTATGGACCCGGGTCTATAATGCGCATTATATGTAGACCCGAGTCCAAAATAGGCAAATGGGTCCAAAAAGGCACATAATGACCAGCGCGAATTATCGATGTTTACCAGGAAAACCTAGACTAAAAGATAGAGTTTACCATAATATTGTGTAAATGACTAGTTATTTTCATCAAATGTTGGAGTGTTGCACAAAAAGTAAATAAAATTCTCGTGGAATACATCAAAATTGTTCAAAGCTTCTACTAAGGGGTCCATTACTAGCATATAAACCCTATTTCACCACTCTTCTTACCGTTGCTTCTGAAACTCTGAGAAAAATTTGATGGTCAATTTTACCATTATTGGGGGTTAGGATGACTATGACAGAATACTTATTTTCAACCGACTATGATCACGGTCAAAACAACCATCAAAACTTACTATAATTGTTATGTTTGTATTCTCCGTGCGTGGAACGATTATGATGTAGAAGAAGATGTTCGCTCATCACCATGAGGCCCCAAGAGTGGACAGTAATGTTTTGCTAGAACTGAAAGATATGAAGAGAAAGTGTTGATAATTCCGTCAGCGTGCGACAGGTTGTGAAAATTGAATAGAAGTATTGAAAATTGAGCGAAGGGCTTGGATATAGTAGTACTCGAACCAAGGACGCATTATTTGCCTCACATCCCCAATGCAGGGTAGGTGAAGGCACGGACGAATCCGCCACCTTTACAGGCATGTGACCAGGTCTCAATTTTCAACACTTCTATTCAATTTTCACAACCTGCCGTACGCTGCCGGAATTATCAACACTTTCTCTTCATATCTTTCAGTTCTAGCAAAACATTACTGTCCAATCTTGGGGCCTCATGGTGATGAGCGAACATCTCCTACATAATGTAAGTTTAGTTTTATTTATTTTTTTATATTGTGTTTGTGCTTTTTTTTTTTGAAAATGTTCAAGCCAAAAGTAAACCAAGAGCTATATAGTTATGAGTTATGATTAGACGAATTTACAATACAGGCTTCAATGTCCACGCTAAATTTCGGACATCAAAATAATAGCAGCAAAAAAAATTACACATCATTCAACAAAACCGATTTTTGATTTCATAATAATAGAGTTATATCTACATTAGAGTCAGTTCTCGAGTAATTCATGATTAGGGCCTAAAAGCCAATGAGTTTAAATGTTGATTTCTTACGAATCTCAAAACACTCTTGCGAATTGATAGCAGCATCTTGTAGAGGAATGTTTGCTCTACCATATGACGCAGTTGGATATCGTTGGAGTCATGTGATTCGTGAGAGATCAACGTTGAAAGTCATTGTTTACAATAGGCTTTTGGGCCCTAATCATGAATTACTCGAGAGTTGATTAAGATGTAAAACCACCATGATGTTCCATACGGTATCCTCAGATACGCCCGCCGTTGTGATTCTTCATCTTCTCTTGAAATTATCGGTACCATTTGCTTTCTTCATAGTTTCGAAGAGTTTCCGCTTAACTAGAGCCCAGTTTTTCTCTATTGGGCGAGGTTCTGGACAGCTTGGTGGATTGGCTGGTTTTGGATTTGAAATTGGTTCACTGTTGTAGAACCCCTAGGTCCGAAGTACACCTTACAGTCTGCACCTTGCTATACACTCATGCGCTTTTCGGTACCTTTCGGTGCTAGTGTCTTTATTTTTGTTTTGATTCGCTATGTTATTTTGACAGAATATTTGAGGGTTGGTTGGTGTGAGTTGCGTTATTAGGGGCGAACCATTAAGCTTGGGACCGAGCTTCGGACCGAAGTGCTAGTACTTCCTGAGCCAAAGAATATATTCATTTTCTTCGTGACTATCCAACCGCTGCTTGTACCTTATACCATTCCAGGACGGATTTCGCTTAGTGACGAGAGGCCAAAACAGAGCTGGAGAGTTGTGACTTCCGATAAGCGGTAGCAACCGGTTTTGCAGACATTCTTTCTCGTACACATCCTTATTGATAGTGCCGATAGAGACGAAACTTTTAGATTTTCGACCACAACTACATACAAGCCAAATCAAATACTTCTTCGGGAATTTGGACACCTTCTTTGTCCGGAAATGCTCAGCAACGGCGTTCCTTGGCATTGCGGTATAAAAAGCCAGACCCGGGAGCTGTTTAAAGTCTTCGAGTACGTATGTTTCGTCGTCCATTATGATACAAGAAAATTTTTGCAAAAAATTGGTGTCAAGCTCCTTAGCACGACTTTTTGCGGTAAAATTTTGCTTACCATCACGGTTGGGCACCTTTTTCACTTTGTACGCCTTAAGTCCTTACCTCTGCTTCACTTTTTGTATGTATGATTTTGATTTCCCAACTTTGCGAGCCACATTTCGCACAGAAAGATTGGTGTTTTTCTCAATAATGGCTACCACCTTCTTGTCCATTTGTCGGTAGTATGCTTTTCGGTTTGTTCCACTTCCAACCTTCCAATCCACAATCAATCGTACAAAATGCGTTTGGGTACTTCCACTTGATTCGACGCCATTTTACTGAATGTAACAAGAATGCAAACATGTTGTACTACGAAATAAAGTGGAGAGTTTCAACTGTCATATAAGTGAAACGTTTCAGCGATCCGTGAAATAAATCAAAATCTTCACTGAAAGAAAAGTGTCCGAAATTTGACTTGAACAGGCTTTAAATCTCGTCTTAAAATCCCGCCTATCTTACCATCCGTTAAATTGTTATTCCTATTATAGAGTAGATCACAGTGACGTCACAGCTCAGATTTGACAGATACTGGTGCCCTTGTGTTCAGAAATTCCTGCGTGAAAAACAAGAACGGATAACAGGGTTTAAGAGATAGCAGGCACCAGTATCTGTCAAATCTGAGGGACGGAGTTACGGTGTTTGGGTGTTTTTTTGGTGAGATCCCCCCAGGGAAAACACCCCCCCCCCCCACCCAAAATAATAAAAAAAACAAATATATAAAAAAAAAAAAAAAAAACTCTCTATAAAAAATCCTTGCGAATCAACCAATAATAAAAAAAATAAATAAAAAAAATAAACTAACTAACCATACAAACTAAACTAGCCAGCAAGAAAAAAAACATTTACACTGATATAAAAAACCTATCGAAATTCATAAGATTTGCCTTATGAAACTGCATGAGTCCACTATATTTTGATGCGGGCTTTATGAAATCGATGTGTGGAACTTCCTAAACTCATTCTTATCCATTTCATAAACCACTTTATGAATTTCAGGACTGTTGTTTGTGTATAACAGTCATAAGGTATATGTATGCAATGGTAAAAAGTGCGCCTCGAAATATTGTTTAGGATACTCTTGGTGAAAACTGAATGCTGGTTATCCCGATATTTAATAGCTGATATACTTCCTTCAAACATGTAAAGTAGAACAAGATGAAGAGAATCAATGACTGGAAACCATAAGATACATAGGTAAAGTCTATTAAAAATATCATAACTGTTCTCCTTGGGCAAGCAAGTTCATTGCTTCCAGTGGTCGATCCGCTTCATATGTACATGGGACGTATTGCGTGAGATCTTATATGTGCATTATTTTTCATGGAGATCTAAATTAGTAATCTCGACGTTGAATTCTACATTAAAGAACATTAATTGTACTGCGGGCGTTACATTGGATTTTTTTAACCTTTTTTTCATAACGGCATTGTTAGTGTAGGTAGAATGAAAATTTCAGTAGAATTTAATAAAAGAATATTACAAAATACATACACTAAAGTAATAATTCGTATAACCAATGAATATGAGTTCCATCGCACGAACAAATGAATTTCATAAGGTTGTACAATGAAATTTATACGGTTGATATAAGCAAACCTTTGGAAGTGGTTGTGAAAGCAATCCTATCATTTCATAAGTAATGTTTTGAAATTCGTACCTTTTCCTTGTGGCTAATTTTCAAGTTATTTAATGAACTTTAAAAGGTTTTTTGCACTAGTGTACTGCAGATCCAAATACCCATTTTAGGATGTCTGGAAGTCAGCCTTCGGAGGTTATTTAAAAAACGGGTGTTTTTTGCGGGGTTGGGTTGGTTTTTTTGGTGGGGGGGGAAAGAGGTTTTTTTTTTTTGTTGGTTGGGGGGGGGGGGTATTTAAATGTGTTGGGGTGTTTTGTGTTTTTGTTGTTTGTGGAAGGGTTTGGTGGTGGGGGGGGGGGGGGGGCGGTGCGAAGAAAACAAACAATGACTCCGATACTGACCATGCATCAGAACCGCAACCCTACTTAATTCAAACCATAGAACATCAAATAGAAAATGAGAATTCACATAAACGAAAACTAACCATGTTTTTTTCATTCCAAACTCATTCTTGCACGGCGGGACACTTTAACTCAATATTAAATCGTTTTTGACTCACTTTCGTCAAAAGTGGAGTCACTCATATTTGAGTAAATGTGACTGGGATTGACTAGTCAACATATCTAAGACACCGACTTAAATCAGATCGATGTTCTAGATATATCGACTTGTCAATCCCAGTCACATTTACCCATATATGAGTGACTCCACTTTTACCGAATGTGAGTCAAAAACGATTCAAAATTGAGTTAAATTGTCCCGCCATGTGGTGGTTCACAACGAGTATTGTCACTTTTCACAAGACATAAAATGTAATAAGGACTAAGATATATTATTCCTTTGACTACAAACGTAAAATTTCCAAACCAGACACGTATTTAGTATTATTTGAAAATAGGTTTTTGTAATATATTTAAAATCAGATAGATCTCACCAAAAGTTACCTCCAAAATAACACCAGCTTGTTCACTCGTAAAAATGAATATGATCGACGTTACGTAATGTTACTAAACTCGCCGTTAGGTATGCAACCAGCATTACAAAACTCTGTTCACTAAGTGGTGAGTGCATTTGAAATTATGTGGCATCACCGCACGGGAGCATGCGCGGTGGCTTCGTTCGATGCTTATTACCAGCAAATGGCCGTTTCTTCACTGCACTGATTTGCTTTTTTTTGATGTAGGACTACGTCTTTGTTTTTAATACAGAGGAACACGTTGCGAGTACGAGAATTTGGAGCGTCACGAAATATGCTTAGGTTTTGAACGTTAATAACTAATTCATTTCATGACCGATTTTCAAAATCTTTGCCTCAATCTATCTGAAATATTTCTACACATCAATTTTAATATTGAAAGTGATAGATTTGTAACACTAAGCTTTTGAAAATAACGTAAATACAAGGTGATGTCTTAAAATGTCAATTTTTCAGAGTAAATTTACTAAATACACAGTACTTTCCTAGCACAGACTTCATATTTAAGTAAAGAACGTCTCTTAGGCAGCCATGAATGTTATATAACGGGTACACCTTTGCATTTTGATTTAGTTTTTCGGCAGTCGTGGAGCTGTGCAGAGTAGGATCTGCTATTGGATCGCAGTTGGCGGCAGCAAGCACCCTGGAGGGTGCACTGGCGTGCAGTCGTTGGTGCAGTTGGCTGTTGGTGCCGATGCTCCCGTCAACCTCGCTGCAAGAAACGTGGCTGTTGAAGCCTACGAGTTGGCGGAAAATGCCGCCCGTGACAACAACGAGTCAAGAATTATCCCACGTCACCTGCAGATGGCCACCCGCAACGACGAGGAACTGAACCAAGAATACCAAAAAGAAAGCGCCAACCATGTTTCTCTCCCGTCAACTAAATCCGTCCTTTCAGGACGACCAAATCAATTTGCCTACTAAAGAGTTTGTTTGGTTGAATTTTTATCTTGTGCTGTTTGAAATTTCCATTACCCGGCTGAACATAGTATTGCTTTAAACGCCGCGTCCCGGAGTAAATGGCAAAGCGCTTTGAACAACCAACGAACCAATAGATCCATAAGTATCTTCTACGCGTTAAAGATAGTGGCCCTCTCAACCATCGTAGAAAATACAACCGGGGCCGTATCATAATTAAGAGCCACCAAATGCTTTCTAAAGAAGGTACAATCGAATTTTCTTGGCTCTTTTTAGGGCCACCAAATGCACCAAATGCTATCTAAAGAGTTTACAATGGAATTTTCTTACATATTTACTACCAGTTTTTCGACCTATCGGCAATAATAGACTTTGAAATCCTAAACAGACCACAACCATCTACAACGTAATAAAAGGATAATGATCTCCAGGTGGTCGATCATATCAACAGGATGTGCTCTTAGGGCATCTTCAACAGCGATCCAAATCGTGGATTGGATTTATTTTTTTAGACCAACCGCAAAAACATCGCTGCACCGGTGTTGAAATTTTGTTTTATACTGGGTCTATTTTGCTTTATTCTTGCAGCAATTTGGAACAAGAAAAATACCGTTCCAAAACACTACACGCTACTTGATAATACCAATTAGTAAAATTTCAGCTTCTACTCATAAATAACTAAATTTTAATGAATATATTCTGAGGTATATTTGTGAGCCGAAAAGTAACCGTGTTTGTTGTGAGTGATGCTTCTCGTTGTAAGGTTTGCATGTCGCTAAAGTAGTCCTGGAACAGCTTCTGATGACCGGAACGCAAATCACGGTCGACGTTGGGGCGTCATCCAGGATGTGACCCTCTCCGTTTCGACTCTTGTTTATCCGCTGCCAAACTACAAATCAGCATTATCTAATATCGTTTCAATGAAACGGATGCATTCACACACACTCACCTTCAGCCAAACGAAAGAACAAGTATTCCTTGTCGTCAGCTAACGACGCACTACTGGCATTAAAAATTATTTGGTCAAACCATGGTAATGGCAAAATGTTTGTGAAAAATCTGCGATCTCTGAAAAAAAAACTTCTGATCTCTGATGTTGACCCCCATAAAGAAAAACAATTTGCTATATAGTCAAAACTTTATTTCGAATATAAGATATATTATCACATTTTATGTTATTGTTATCAAATATTTTAATCTCATTTTCGCCATACAAGCTCTACATTAACACATATTGCTAATGTATGCTATATTGTCATTGAAAGGTTTTTTATTGTCTGTACTCGGTCTGGATTATACACCAACTTTTTGACATAGAGTACAGCAAAAATTTTGTTCGTGAAAATTGCCATTTTTTTATGGTAACCTATTATTATTTGGCCTTTTACCATCTGACATATTGTTAAAACTGTATAGGAGATTGTTAGTTTATAGTTGTCAACCCTTATAGTAAATGTCGTAACAATAACGGAAACGGTCGTCAACAATAAGGGAAATGGTCCAGGAATGGTTTGTGATTATGCGGGGAATGATCGACAGAATCACAGGTGTTGGCGGGTTTAACAACAAGAAATACAACACCGATGTGGGGAACGCAAAGTTGGTCTATTTTAGCTAGTTCTATTCAAGTTTCGCTGGTGCAAATCAGGCTATAAAGTTGATCTAAAAATAGACCGCCGCTGAAGATGCCCTTATGTCGCATTCTCGCTCCCCCATTTCGGTAGGCAAACAGTTCCAGTAGCAAAGTTCGGAAGAAGAAAAGGTATAGCACCACATCTACCGGGTGCTGAAGCATTTTAACCCGATACTGTCGCTTCCTCCAAAACGATAAGCATTAGGAACAGCTTCGTCAATGACATTTCCAAGCGGATTGAAAGCGTAGCTTATCGACTGACTTAAATCAATCAGCGGATGGCCTCTCTGGAAAGTGTGTGGGAATTAGATTGCTGCGTGCTCACCTCTGCGCCCAACCCCATTGGGCGGTACCTTGTAGTTATATTTTAATTTTTACTTCTAATAATTTTTCTCACTCCACACTCTGCCAACATTAAAATCCTCAGCTATGGAGCGACTCAATACCAAACTTTGAAACTGATAATAATCATCAATTGCTGATCATCATCGTAATCATCTGTGAACTCGGGAAAAAGCGGAAAACACTCTTCCTTTCTTTTATGATACGAAAGTTCCTTCGACAACCGACCGGCAATGCACAAATTTCGCCACACCAGTGAGTATAACTCGTTCAAAATCACTTTGATATGCTTTAAATATTAATTTTGGTCGAAAACATGATAATTTCTCAATTATTTAAAAAAAATATTATGACGGTGAAAGAAAACGTCTGCTTCGATTATAAGGACAGCCTACTCCCTCCCGCCGAGGTAGAAAGAGTTTGGGGAAAATATTTCACTTCTCTTTCCACACAGAGGATACGGACATCACTGGAGCTGCCTGTGCCAATGAATTGATAGTAAAAATAAAAAATCGTAGGTAATGATGATACTGACAAATTCCGTTCAGTTTTAAAGGCAGCCAGAAAATTATTACCTATTTCAATTTCAGGAACTACGATGTTTAACCACAGAGAACAGACGTTCATCTTCGGTCTGCTACTTGTGTAAAACTTTAAACCGACATTTCAAATGTATGTCTCTATGCTCCTGGTAGGTGGCGCTGCAGTTGTATGATAACTGTCATGTAAATGTTTATCAATAAAAAGCCTAACACATAACCTGAAAAGTTTTGTTTGTTTTTCTCTGTACTTGCTTCTTATACCGGCTGCCCAAATTATCTTTTACACACGTTTTTCAAGAAAGGGTATATGGACATCAATGTCTGTTCTCTGTGGTTTAACTCTCTGTGGTTTAACCTCACTTTAGTTTTACTTTGATTTGTCAATAGGAAACATTACCGAGGCCAACATTTCGCGTAACAAATAGTAACATTTTGGAACTTGGAAAACCGAATATTTTTTGCGCACCTGCTGAAACTTCTGCGAGTGAGTGCGGATGAGTATTTCATGAATTTATGATTTGTCTCATAAAGAAAAATCTGCCTTACTCGGTTTTCTACCACGGAGGGGGTCGCCATCTTCGAGAAAAAGCTAGAACTAAGAGTTTGAATCGGTTTATTGGAGCACGGAAATTGCGTTTGCTACATTTTTTAATATTTTAACTCTCACTAATCAATTCCGTAGCTATAAAAAAAATAATGCGTATCACTTTTGAACTTGAGTTGTAAACGGTTAAAATAATAATGTTTGTTTGAAAATTTCAGTATCTAATTCAGATAGCAAGAAATGTCAGTGAAAAAAAAAACTGGTTATACTGTGTGAACTTGAGTGATTCTATTCTCCCATAATTATCAATATCGACTATCACTTCTTTATCGAACTATGAACTAATGAAGGGTGTCGAAGCAGTAAAATACACATTCCCTGAAACGTAACTCTTTGTATTTTTTTTAAATTATCATCGCCCAATTCTCAAGGAGTACTCAACCGCCGAACGCGGTTCCATTCCTCGGGCCATTCAGCTCTGCTGATGAACCTGCAATAACACATCACAAAGAAAGGAAAAACAAAAAAAAAAAAAACAATCGATGAGAACATTCAAACATAGAACACTATTTTCTCGATATACTCAGTACATTCGGCCAGTTGTCCCTGCATTGTTGGCACAAAGTCATCGTACTGGGCCTGGAAGAAGTTCCCCGCCCACAGGTTCGTCAGTCCATACTTTTGGGCGAAGTTCCTCGAAGAAAAGTATCGTCTGGGATTGCGGCAGCGATTGGACAGGCGCGCTTCGGAGGTGAAATTCAAACGATTCTCGTGCGCGTACAGCAGGAACGCGAACCGGTGCAGACCACTACCCTTGGGAGGCACAGCCCCAACGTATTCCACCAGTGTTTCTGCGCGGTCCAAATCATTTCCTTGTATGTTACCGACGACCCAGTGGAGGAACTCCTTATCCCTTGGGTCATCTCGGCTGGGTGCATCGGGATCGGTCATAATAAGCGTATAGAACGACCGATCGTTGGCATTGAACGTGACCGATGGAATGCTTCTGGTTTGAGTTGGGGTCAATCGATTACCGCCTTCCGCCTCGCGACCACTTTTGAAAGCAATCCGCAGCCAACAGTCCGGTGCCTCGTCGACCACATCCGGAACGATCTCGTTTGACGCAAAAGAACGGTAGATGTGAGCATCGTTCAAGATCTCCGAACCACGAATCTGTATCAGTATCACTACCAGCGCGAAGAATATTAACCGTAACATTGTGCAACACGTGATCGTGAACGATGGCGCGCACTCGCGATTTGCACTTATCTCACTAGACACTAACTAGTTTAACCGATCATGAAGAACTAACCCGCATCCTCTCGGTGGTAGCTTTCTTTTAAAGCCTTTCCACGCTCGCGCGATGCATATTGGCTTATGCTTCAAGAAGGGATCGAAACTGGTTCTAACCTAAAAGAGTCGTAGCAATTTTCTCAATCTTGGCACGTTGGCGATTGATCGGCGCGCACGTTCGCGGAAAGTCGGCAGCTAATCGAAAGGAAAAACAATGTTACACGAGAGGTGAAAATCAAGTTTTTATGCGTTGAAGGGGGCCACATTCGCTCGACTGGTCGCATTAGAACCTGTCACCATTAGGTGCGATCATTGATCTTTGTAGGCGATATGCTAGGGGTTATTTAACACAGCTGTTCATAAACCGTGTTTGACAAGGAAAATCCATGGTTTCATCAAGTTTACGCATTATTGCACTCAGTTCTACCAAAGTTAAGGGCACCTGTAAACCTTTTCCTGTCCTTGCCGCATGATTGTGTGTAAGTTGGTCATAGTCTGCGTTTTTGACTTCTATGGTTGACATTCTTGACATAGTTCCGTATATCCATAGACTAACTCTAAGACCAGTAGGTCCCGAACAAATACGATTTTTTTCTTGGCTCAGTCAGTACTAGCACAGAGAACAGACATTGAAGTCCATATACCTTTTTTTGAAAAACGTGTGTAAAAGTATAAGGGGGGCAGCCGGTATAAGAAGCAAGTGCAGAGAAAAACAAACAAAACTTTTCAGGTTATGTGCTAGGCTTTTTATTGATAAGCATTGACATGACAGTTATCGCACAACTGCAGCGCCGCCTACCAGGAGCATAACGACATACATTTGAAATGTCGGTTTAAAGTTTTACACAAGTAGCAGACCGAAGATGAACGTCTGTTCTCTGTGGTACTAGCACATCGGTCCCAAGCTCGGTCCCAAGCTTAATAATACACCCCTAATAATGAACTCACACGAACACACTCTCAAATATTCTGTCAAAATAACACAGCAAATCAAAACAAAGGCGCAAATATGTATAGTAAGGTGCTGGCTTCAAGGTGTACTTCGGACCAAGGGGTTCTACAACAGTGAACCAATTTCAAATCGCTAGTTGCATATTGATTGTTGGTATATCGATGGTGGCTAGAAAATATTCTGAAACAAACCGCTCTTTATATGACGATAAGCGATGAAATTTCGCTTTGAATTCACGCCAAACAAACATATTTTTACACTCAGATGTTAAAAAAGAATTCTCCTAATATGCTAAAAGAAATATTTTATTTTTATTAGTTAATTTATTTACATCATCTGACATTCCATTTACTAATGATTATTTATACATATATATATATATATATATATATATATATATATATATATATATATATATATATATATATATATATATATATATATATATATATATATATATATATATATATATATATATATATATATATATATATATATATATATATATATATATATATATATATATATATATATATATAGTATATTTGTCTCAAATTATCTGAATTATCTCACATTGAGTTCAGTTTGCGGCCGTGTGAGAGTGTCCCTGAGACTCGAACGACACACGACTCACCAGTGAAGTATCAACAATCAATATGAAACTAGCGATTTAAAACCGGCTCACTATTGTAGAACCCCTCGGTCCGAAGTAAACCTTGCATCTTGAACCTTAAGGCACCGCGAACAGACATCCAAGCTGGAGTGTCCTCCGTGTGTAAATTTCAATAACTGCCATTTTAAAATTACAACTCGTTTTCGTTAATTTTGGTGAATCGTATGTTGATGGCGCCACCTGCCCGCCTCGAGATTTGATAGTCTGTCAATTTTAGTTTGGTTAAACCTAGACTAGGCGGCGTTGTTTTTCCAACGGTTTGCTTTTTAAAATTTACTCAGTAAATTGGAAAAAAAATTTCGAGCCTGAATGTCTGTTCTCAGTGCTTAAGGTCCAAACGCAATGTGAACGGAAACGGAACGAATACGGCAAGTTAGTTGTCGCAAATGACGTTTATATGTCCAATTGGAATCAACTTGAATCTAATCAGTTTTCTATCCGACAAGCGGGTTAAGTCAGATTGGGCTCTTCCGCTGCCGTTGCCGTTCCGCTTCCGTTATCACTGCGTTCAAGCCTTTACAATACATTCTCGTCGTTTTCGGTTCTAAATGCTTTGTTTTTGATGTGATTCGTTGTGTAATTTTGACAGAATATTTAAAGTTGTGTTCGTGTGAGTTGCGTTTGTTTGTGAGTTACATTTGTCGCATCAAAAGTCTTCTAAAGTCATCAATGGCATTCACAACATTTCACTGGTGGAAATATTTCTGGTAGAACGAATAATAAGCGAACCGACCACGGAACAAGATATTATGGTCCTTACCAAAACTATGAAACCCCGAGAAGAGGTGTTGGCAGAGCGAGAGGCCAAAAAGCTGCTAAGGCAGTGGCTTAAAGTAAGGAAAAGGTCCCAACAAAACTAGCTTCGCAATCGGAATCAGTTCCTTTGCAAAAGCCGAGCACGGACTCGGGTATTTCCGAAAAGTTCGACAAGCTACATGTCTCTGAGCCTCCCGTTAAGCCAACGGCAAACGCTAAACCAGCAACTGAAACACTTTCGTCAGATTCTCAACTAATTTGACTAAAACTAAATCGTCATTATCAAAAGCTCAGGAAGCATAGAGAGCAGCCAATGCAGAAGATTGTTTCAGCGGTGAAGGATAAAGTTGAACCATCTGCCAAAACATTAGGTGTTAAGAAGGAAGCTTCTCTACAGAAACATATAGAGAACTCTGTCAAGGCAGCACGATCAGCTCAGCAGCAAACGCACAAACGGTCAAACTGATCAACCATCTGTACACGAAGAAGTTTGCTGCCTCAGAGATCGTCAACTCGACTCAGCTTCAACCGTCGATTACGAAGCTCTGCTTACAGTAAGCTGAAGGCATCATGTCAGGTTCCAAGGCACGGTATCTGGCCATTCCGAAGGCTCTGATGCAAATGATCAAATACTACGAAACGCCTCCGGGGAAGGAATACTCCCGCGGTTCCGAAGAAGCTCTAAATCCGAACAATGCTTGCCTGCAAAAGTGCCGCCTATTTTCTGTCTAAATGACCAATGCACTGAAGTACATAAAAATGTACACACTACAGTTGAATACCAAGGAATCGGATTTGGATTGAGAAAGCCGAGGAAGCGATCAGCATGTCGGAGCAGGAGAAAATCTACGATGGCGACGTCATCCTCACCTACGGATGCTCGTCCCTGATCAAACACATTCTAGAGGAAGTCATCCTGACTTCGCCACCTGGTGGCGCAAGGAATCGGTTTCAGCTGTGCACTTATCAACGCCATCAGTTACGTGATGCCAGAGGTTACAAAAGTGCTACTCAACGCACACGCCATGTCTTGTGTTGGTAAGGTCCAGATAGCACTGATTACAAAGTCGTACAACGTCCCTGTGCTGGTATGCTGAGAAACACTCAAGTTCAGCGAGCACGTACTGACGGATGTTTTAGTTTACAAAGAAATCGGAAACTCCAATGACCTTATCTTGAAATCAGGATCCAGGGAAAATCAATCCTGCAATCCGTTGGCCGACTGGAAGTTGATCATTCATCAGTTGATCATTCATGATGTCACAGTATATGTAAGGTTTGCGAAGAAATGAACTGTTTGAAATCAAGACAGAGCTCAAATAACTCACGTGGCATTAGAAAAGGACCTTTCCTTGATGATGGATTCTCGTCATCGACTTTCTCTTGCTAACTTGCTATGGCGAAAACAACGCAGCTTAGGTCAACAGAAAACGTTTTTAGTTTGCATGTTGTACTATTAATTCTGTAGATAGGATTCGTTCACCTCGACGACTTGAAAATCGAACAACTGCCATTTGCTCAGTCTTCTCTTTTGAGTTTTTACTGTTTTTATTTTCAAACGGTTCAGAGTTTGGCGCAAGACCAGCTATGGCAGATCATTCACGAATATGAATTTCCGGAAAAATTGACGTGGTTGATCAAAGCAACGATGGATCGAGTGATGTGTGTCGTCCGAGTATCAGGGACGCTCTCGAGTCCCTTCGAATCTCGGAGAGGGTTACGGCAAGGTGATGGATTGTCGTGTTTGTTGTTTAACATTGCATCGGAGGGCGTGATTCAAAGAGCTGGGATAGACACGAGTGGCACGATCTTCAGGAAGTCTGTCTAACTATTTGGCTTCGCCGACGACGTTGATATCGTAGCACGTAACTTTGATTATGAAATACCCATTTTTCGAAATGTTTGTTATTTGCGAATTGAGTATGAGATACCCATTTTTCGTGATTGGTTTCTAGTTGAGATATTGAATAATGAGCATTAGCACAAACATAATAGATCACAATTACTGTATTTGTATTTGTATTTGTGTATTTATTCGTATCTACAGCCTTATAGCAAATACCTTATTTTTATTTTTGTCGGCAGCAACAATGTTCGCAATTTCATCTGTCTCTTTCGGATTGAACCGTTTGACAATGTCCGGTCATCGATTGGAGGGACGATTCTACCCCAAGACGTTGATCATTTGCGTTGTTTATAAATAAATACAAATATAAATAAATAAATTTGTATGTCTTATATCGAATTCGTTTTTGAACCGTTTTTGAATTAGTTCCAACCTGCGATATCCGAACTGATTATCAATGCTGACCTGAATTCGATACGAGTTACAAATTAAACAATACACACTGACAATTTTGATACCCGATCCAGCTTGGAACTGAATCAAAAACGAATTCGCCATTATTTTTCAACGAATAATCCGAGGGCTATTTTCAGTCAACAGTCCTAGTAGAATCCTACTTCTAAGAAGGACTTCAAGTCTCCCCGAATAAAAAAGTATTATAGATTTACAATGAAATGTATTGTAACCATACAATAGAATCAATACTATGTACATTTGATCGTATTGTTCGCGACGATAAGATAACACTAGGACTTACTGTATCAACAGTAGAATCTATTGTAAATTGAGATATCAGCAATAGAATAAGGGGGTTGTTATGTATCTTAACAATAAAAAATATCATTTTTTTCTGAACAAATTTGAGTTAGTAACTATTAATTGTGTGGTTTCACAATTGTTGAAAATTCTAGCATATGGGATGTATAGTAGATCTATTGTAATTACAATGTGCATTTTTGATTTGTCTGATATATGTATTTTTAAATTTATTTTTTTGTTATTTGTTTTTATTTTTTTTTTTTTTTTTTTTTTTTTTTTTTGGGGTTTTTTTTCCGGCGCCTCCTGCCGCAACTTCCTGCGGCAGTTTTTATCTCTTTTTTTTTTGTTCATTTGTAGCAATGGTGGGAAAAAAAAGGAAAAAAAATTGTAGAAAAGACAGAAAGAAGAAGGAAGGCTGGTAGCGGTCGGCTCCTCCCCTTGTACATGGAGAAAAAAGTATAATTCAATCAACAATATTTCATCTAAAATCAACTATATTTTTGCATTGATTTTTCGATAACCCATGTATATTATTGTAACAATCAAACATTTCGAGTTGATTTCACCAGTGTATGCTTGAATCAACTTCAGTAAAATATGATTGATTCAACTATACAATGGTTATGTCAGAACAAAATATTGTTGATATTTTGCCAGTAAATTCAACCATGATTATAGTTGACCCAAATGGAATTACACAAGTTGATTTGAATATGCTTGGGATCAGTTCAATTTTTTTCTGAATAAGATTTTCTGTTCCAGAATTGTTTGAATGAGAATGCAATTACATTCATCATATATTTTGGGATCGATTTATGACCAATTTGGGATTTGGGATTGATTTATGACCGATTCACATCATGTTAGTTGATAAGCTTTGAATCCAACTTAAAGATATTTTTCCTCGTGATGAAATTGAAAGTGAATTGAAAACCTCCAGGTTGTTTTTATTTTTTGTATAGTTGCTTCAAGCATACACACTGGTTGTAATTATAACATTTTTGTTTTGATTTAAGCCTATGACAGATGTGTAAAAATGGTGGTTCTTTTAACTATGGAGTATGGTTGATTCAATTCAAAAAGTGCTTTGAGCTAAACATATTATGTGGTTGAAACAAAAATGTGTTTATTATAGGTATCAACTATCAAGATAGTTATTTCAATGCCCCGTCATTTCTTTCCGTGTACTTCAATCGTACTAGGCTCCGCTGTCTGGGAATGCTTGTGCAGCCACGTGGTTTACAAAAGATAATGTCGATGAAGAGAATCCTTCAACGATTGGGGGTTTTTTTTTTATGTTGCGCGGGAGAAAGGCATAATTTGCATCGTCTCTTCTCTTTTTTGGCGTGTGTTTTGTTGTATATTGCGTCGTTTCTTTTCTTTTTTTCTTTTCTCTCACTTGGACAAAATTGTCTGGTTCGATTGCAATTTTCTCTGGCAGCATGCTATAGTATTTTTTGATTTGAAGGTTGGTTGTGTGGTGGAAAAATATTTTTTTTTTTTCTTTCTCAGTTTGTTTTTTTTTTCTGGTTAAGGAGAAGAAAAAAAAAAGAAAAAAAAATTTGCTGCGGGAGTAGCCCCGGGAGAAGAAAAAAAAAAAATAAAGTTGTTTTTGGTTTGCGTGGAAAAAAAATGGAGCTGTCACTTTTACTTTCGGAAAAATATCCCGCTCAATTATTCCGTAAGTGAATGTGACATTTCGTTCCATGCAGATCAATTGTCAAAATTCCGCTTGGTAATATTGAACAAAATTTCGTAACCTCTCTACTTTTTAGGTCAATACTGGCCTTAAGATGAAATACAGTTGAATCTGTTTCTTGTCACTTTGCATGTAGAAAAAGCAGAAATCGAATATGTTAATACAGTCTCTATTCCAGCTCTATCTTGAAATATCGAAACTAATAATATCGGCTGAAAAGTTTCCGGTCTGACAGCCAGGTGGCGCCACAAATAAAAAAATGAATACTCTTTTGTAGATAGTAACAACCTTCAGAAGATAACTGTCAACATTTCACGGCATTCCGACTATTAGTTCAGAAGCTATAGTAATTTCAGTGCATTTTCAAGACAATGGATAAAAAAGAGTTTCGCGTTTTAATCAAACATTGTTTTTTGATGGGAAAAAATACCATTGAAGCAAAAACTTGACTTGATAAGCGTTATCCAAACTCTGCACCAGGAAAATCCACCATCATTGACTGGTATGCTGAGTTAAAACGCGGTCGTAAGGACACCGATGATGCGCCACGGTCTGATCGGCCAATAGAGGTGGTTACACCGGAAAACATTAAAAAATAGTCAACAAAGTCGTTTTGGCAAACCGTAAAGAGAAGTTGGAAAAGATAGCTGACACTTTGAAGATCACAGAGGAACGCGTGAGCTTTATTTACCATGAACATTTGTCTATGAGAAAGCTGTTTCCTAAATGGGTGTCGCGTTTGCTCGAGTCGATGATTCCGAGTCCTATTTGAAGCTGTTTTGGCGAAATAAAAAAGACTTTTTGCGTCGGTTTGTAACGATGGACGATTACTCCATTACTACACTTCTGAGTCAAAGCGGCAGACAGCTGAGTGGACAGCAGCCGGTGAACCTCGCCCAAAGCGGCCAAAATCGCATCCATCAGGTGGAAAAGTTATTGCGTTCGTTTTTTGGAAAACGCAATGAATTTTGTTCATCGACTACCCTGAAAAAGGCCAGACCATCAATAGTGATCGCTACATGGGCCAATTGGTTCGATTGAACAAAGAAATCTAAAAAATCGTGCACAAGAAAACAGTGCTTTTCCACCAGGACAACGCACCGTGTCACAAGTCGAAGGCTACCATGGCTAAATTGCACGTTTCGAGTTGTTTCCGCACCCACCGTATTCGCCAGATTTGGCCCCCAGCGACTACTACCTGTTAGTAGACCTTAAAAAAAAATGCTTGCTGGATATATCGATCGAATCAGGAATAGAAATGTTAAAGAAACGCTGGTGTGAGTGTATCGCTCTTCGTTTTTTTTTTCTTTATTTTACGTCGGCCTATTTCCTCACATGGTGACAATCACCGACGCCAGGAAGACGACTCCACCACCTGGACCCTACCTAACGACTCATGAATATGAGCCGGGACCAACGGCTTTACTTCCCCCATTCGAAGGAAGACGTGACCAGATTTTTTCGCCTCAGAAAAACCACCGACGTCGACTGGGATTGAACCCAGACCCACTGGGGTGCTAAGTAGCAGTCACGCTCACCACTGCACTATCGACGCTGGCTCATGTGTATCGCTCTTGAAGGAAACTATGTTGATGAATAAAGTCAAATTTTACAAAACAAAAATTGTTTTCATCGTTAGACCGGGAAGTTTTCAGCCGATGTGTTATAACAATAAATGAAGGATCGGTTCAAAAATCACCCTACCTGCATCTGTCTACAAATACTTTATCTAGAAAGACACACTTCGCTCTTTGAACATGTCTCGGAACCAATGGGCTGCCTCATTTAGACGGTCCCGATTAGGTAGGCCGATTTCACGTTCTTATGGTCGTATCTTCACCCAAAATAAAATAACAAGATTGTATTGCGATTTCGCATGCTTTTGTTTCATTTGTCGCTATAAACCGTCACTTGGAGACAAAACGCAACATTGGCTGTGGGCAAAAAAGCAACACACAAATTTGCTTCGGAAAATTCAGTTTGGGGGTTGGGTGGGGGGTTTTTTTGTCTGAATTTTTTTTCCTACAAAAAAAAACACGCCCCGGGTGAAAAAAAAATAAAAAAAAAATAAATAAAAAAAAAAAATATTTTTTTTTTTTAATTGTGGGGACTCGTCAATCGCACACACTTGCATGGCTTCCTTTATTTCGTAACATGGGCAAAATTGTTTTTTTTTACGTAGGGTATGTGTCCCTTGATTCAGCCTAATATGCAACAATCGATTACATTATTTGTTATAACTCATAAAACATTTGAGCTGGAAGCAATATTTAATTAGTTATACACTTGTCCAGATATGTTAAATAAGCCATTTGGTAAAGGGTGTTCCGATCAAAATTTGGTCAAACAGTAATGTGTGTGAGTTAATCAAAGTTTTTATTAATAAGTCAAATTCTTTTTATTTTTAAGTCCAGTTAATACAGAATACAGGAGAAATATTCAGCTAAGCTTCCTTTTTACCGAATGCGAATTGCCGGGTCTTTCGCTTAACACCTGCCATAAGATTTTGTACAGTCTCCTTGTCCACTTTATTCACCGCAGAACGCCAGTTTGCCTTGAACTGTTTCTCCCTCACAACAGCTTTTTGAGTCTTCTTAAGGTTCCGCTTGACGATGGCCCAATATTGTTCGATTGGGCGGAGCTTTGGAATGTTGGGAGGGTTCTTGTCCTTGGGTACCACTTGAACGTTGTTGGTTACATACCACTCCATTGCCTTTTTTTCCGTAATGGCAAGATGTCAAATCCGGCCAAAATAGAACGGAACAATTGTGTCACTTCAGGAAAGGCAGTAGACGTTTTTGTGGACACTCGCTCAGATAAATTTCCTGGTTGACGGTTCCGGTCGCAATGTAAACGTTGCTCTTCAAGCCACAGGTACAGATGGCCTGCCACACCAGATATTTCTTCGCAAACTTTGACAGTTTAATGAGCTTGAAAATATCTGCCACCTTTCTCCGTCCGGTTGCCGTATAAAATTCCTGCCAGGAAGCTGTTTAAAGTCTGCCGTGACTTAAGTTTCATCGTCCTGTACCACGCAATCAAACTTCGTCAGCATCGTCGTGTACAACTTTCGCGATCGTGCTTTGGCCGACGTGTCGTCGCGATTTGGAGTCACCACTTTCTTGTAAGTCGACAGTTCAGCTCGTTTTTTAGCTCTATCCACGGTTGAAGGCGCCACTTCCAGCTTCTTTGCGACATCTCGGACGGAGAGGTTGGGGTTCCGCTCGAAACAGCGGGCAACTCTTTTTGTCGTCGCTGTGCCCTCCGGCTTTCGATTTCCCCCCGATCCAGCTTTCCTGGCTGTCGAGAAACGTTCACCCAACACTTTTGATACGTTTGTAAAAGTTGATTTAGCCACATTCAACAATTTCGCCAACTCGGCGTGAGAGTAGTTTGGATTTTCGCCATGCACGTGCAAAATTTTGATGTGTTGCTTCTCTTCCTTCGATGACATTTTGATAACTGAAGTGCTAATCTCAAAATCAAAATAGAGGCATGATGCTACACGCACACATCTTCAAAATGAGGGATGTGCCAAATTTTTTTAATGAACGATGAAAGGAAATGCGTCAAGTTTAAGTCGACCAAATTTTGATCGAAACACCCTTTAGTATGTATCACGAAATGTTACACAACTCATTTTATAAAGTCCGAAACTTTCGAGGAATATGGATGTAATGTCGGTCTGTAAGCCCCAAATTGGGTCTATTTATGGATGCAACTTCGTGTCATTCGATAGATTTGTTTTTTTTCTTCTCTGATATCCTGATTTAAGGCGTTGCCAGCTGTATTCGCTCTACCCAACAAAAAAATTTCTCAAAACAAACTATTATAAAACTGCTTAGAAACACTTAAGTGATTTTCACATATGATTTATCGGCCATTCCATAATCAAAACCTTATAATTCACTCTACACAGATTTTGTTCCTTTGGTTTGTGTTTAGATGAGCCATTTGAAAAACATTCAACCGAAACTAACACATTGTTATCGAAATTTTACCTATAACAACAATTTTACTACGCTTATTATACAACAGGCTTTTGTTGGAAACATAGAATAAAATAGGTTTCTAACATTGGGTCTACGGTTTTCAAGTTAAATCATTGTTATTTTAGCTATGTGAACAGTTAGTTTAGAACGTGTGACTATTTTCTGTACATCTTGGCTGTATTACTTGGTTTATCGGTTTAATTTAGCCAAATTTAGATCATTCGAAGATCGTGTAGATATCATGCGGTTTTCTTAAGATATGATTACAAAAATTGCAATTTTTGGGTAGCACATTTTTTGCCGCCTTTTCATCTTTTAGGCTTTTCAAATTTAGGCGATAATTCTTGCCTTGTATTCAAGTCGTTACTTTCCAGGTTTCTTTCAAAAAATCACTTGCATCCTACAGGTTTGCGATCGTTGGGCAAAGGAACTAAATTTCCAAGTAGTCTTCTCATGCAAAGACTGAGTTTCTTCCTCCAAAACGCGCCTAAAAATGGTACGTACCATCCGGGAATTTAACCGCATCTTGAAACGGACGAGGGTCACAGTAATATTAGATAGTCAAATCAACCATACCACAGAATCTCCCCTTTGTTAAACCATTTCCATGTTCTTCCATTTACACAATATTATATTCAATAAACTAAAATCCATACCTCGACAGATGTTTCCATACATATATATTCGATACATATATTCGATCAGGAAATTCTCTTTACGGCGGTAACTGGCAATGATAATTCAAAACAACTTTTTCAACCGTACAATAAACTGAATACATTTTATTTGCACATGCTATCGGATACCTCCATTCCAAACACTCACTCCGTCCCGGATGACAACTGAGCCTGCAGCGTCGGAACGTAATCGTCAAACTGCGCTCGATAGAAGTTACCCGCCACCAACGGTCCTAAATCGTACTTCTTCACATAATCCTGATGCTGGAAGTTCAACCTATTATTCCGGCTTCGGTTGGAAGTGCGTGGCGCATCCGAGAGGTCAACCTTCCCGCCTTCCTGCTTGTACACTAGAAACACGTACCGATGCAATCCACTTCCCTGCGGCGGTCCGGATCCAGCGAACGCGATGCGATGGTCTCCCTCTCCGACCTTATCCCCGGGGATATTTCCCACGAACCAGTGACAAACTGAGCGGTACTTCGGATCAGCCCTGTTGGGAGCATCCGGATCAACCATGAACAGAGTGTAGTAAGCACTCGGATCGGCGGACCATTCCAGCTTGGGTTGATCTTTCACTTGAGTTGGTGTCAGTTCATTGCCTCCGATTGCTAATACACCGCTGGGATAGGAAACCTGAAAACAAGGAAACCATAGAAGTTCATGACGGAAATATTTTCTCTAATAATGAGCTTTCTGAAATAATCAAACTGGGTCAAATTTGCTTATAATTAGAACTCACCTTCAGAAGTTCCTTCGGAGCGGCATCCACGACATCTGGAACAACTTCATGCTCAGCAAATTGCTTCTGTACGTCCGCCATTTCACTTCTTGCTTCTTCAACACCCGCACAGCTGCAGCAGCAAACAAACTGAACTATCAAACACGCCAACGTCGTCGAAATGAGCTTCTTTCTTGACATCTCTCCTCTCGATTCTGATTGTTTTAAAAGCTTATCGCAATTCAAAATTTCAATTGATGCACCGTTTCGTGTCTCTTATCTTCGGCGGGAGTGCTACAAATAGAGAACAACAAGCGAATCGAAAAAATGTCTGGAATGATGCCCAAAGTAGGCTTATCGTCGAGTTGTTCGCTTGGAGTTTTGTTGAGAAATGATTTGCCGAGTTGAATAAAAAGTTTCGTTGTATGTTCGTTCAATCTATATAGGAATCAACGTGATCAGCTGCTACATCGTCGGACCGGAGGAGACACGAGAGACTGTTGTTTGACGATTGCATTGAAAAGTTGCTCCACCGGTTTGCTTCGTGGTCGGTTCGGTAGGGTGTTGGCTTCAAACTTATGCCGGCATCTGCCGTTGATGTTTACTGAAATGAATGTTTGGAAATGGAACAAGTTCGATCTAACCGATGAATAATTTTATGTTTCATAAGACTTTGTCTATCCTACCGACGACGAAACAGACTGATTTTCAAAATATTTAACCATTTTTTGACGAACCAACTTTAGTTCGTTATGCTGAACAATAATGAGTCGTACACAAACAATTGCATGAGCAGTGCACTATATCATACATCGTTTTACAAATCATGATGATGTTTCGAATTCAAATATAGAATACAAAAACGGCTGCCTTATGCATGACAAACTGATAACGACTTTGTGCAACCTGGTTTATGCTATAGTATTCTAACGAATCGTGCCATCAGCATCATCCATTCGTCAAATAAAATGTCGACATTCTTATTTAAAAATTAAATACACTCCAGTCATGTCATCGTTAAACATCGATTAGCAATGGAAAACCACCAATGCATTATTTCCGTCCCTCTATCCCTCAATAAACATGTCATACTGCGAACTATTCGGTTTGTATCCAACCCACTGCACTTGACTGCAATTGTTCCTCTTAATGACGCTTTAGAAGACCTATCATTTTCCGTTTCTATCAAATGAAATTAGCACGGTATAGGGTTTGCGAACGGCTTCAGCTTCCCGGAACCATATTCCAAGCACGGGGTAAACGATAACGTACAACGCTCATTTTTTGCGGCATGATGCTTAATCTAGTGAAGCATCGTATTGCAAAAAAAATGACCTTTGTACGATAAAGTTGGAATAAGTTCCAGGGGGTCTGAAGCCGTTCCTTACCCTACATTAATTCAATCACCGTTCATAAAAATATTAGGGGCCTCATAGCGTAATCGGTAAACGTGTCGGAGGTTTCAATCCGGAGCTCAAGGGTTCGATTGCCGATACAGTCGTGAGTGTGTTTTCGGGTGGGAAATTCGTTCAACTGCCCTGAAACATTAGCGTATTATTGTGCGTTCCACCAACTATACTATTGGATGTTTTGGAAAGGCAAAGAAAATTCTTAATTAGGAAGTGTGGGAGTGCACCAAAGAACACTAATTTGAGCCGCAGGAAAAGCCCTGTAGGGCGCATAAAGCCAAGTAGCAGAACATCGAGAGAGTCAGCTCATTAGAACACTATGTCTTTTTGAAAATACATAATCTTGTGAAATATTCCAAATATTGTCAAATATTCCAATTCACAATACGTTTATCAAAATGATCAAGACATATATCAAGTGAAATCTGCAATGATGGTGTGCAATATCGATTCTTGCCATGGCCGATGACGATGTTGGAAGTCACCATAATAAAGACAAAAAAATATTCTTCCCCTTTGTAACAGCCTTTTCTTCTTAGATATTTAGGCTTTCAGAGAAGTCTACATGGAAATAATAAGGCACCTACATGTGCCTTCTTTTGACTAATATCCCAGCTTCCGTACGAGAACGCAAATTTAGGTGAGCATGCAAAAATCAACTTTTTGGTAAAATTGCAAAAAATACTGATAAGTAGATTTATAAGTAGATAAGGTTGGGGGGTCTACGCTCCAAACAAAATTTCTAAAAAGGGGGGGGGGGGGTCTGAGATTTTGAAAAATGAGTCTACGTGGTTTATGAACATTCCCAAAGTAAAGAATCGAAAAGAAATTTCTGAAGCAGTATCCACCTGAAAAGAACGAAAAATAAAATTGGAATTTGTAAGGTTTCCACGCAAATTAATGGGAACTGTCACTTTTACTTTCAGGCCAGCATCGACTTAAGGCCAGTATCGACTTAAAAAGTAGAGAAGTTACGGAATTTTGTTCAATATTACCAAGCGTAATTTTGACAATTGATCTACATGAAACGAAATGTCACCTTCACTTACGGAATAATCGAGCGGAATATTTTTCCGAAAGTAAAAGTGACAGCTCCCATTAATTTGCGTGGAAACCTTACAAATTACAAATTTAATTTTCCTTCTTTTCAGGTGGATACTGCTGCAGAAATTTCTTTTCGATTCTTTACTTTTCCGTTTCAGTAAACGGAATTTAACATGGGTTTGGGATAGAAAAAGAAATTTCTTTCGAACACAATACCGATCATTCGGAAAAATATTCCGCTCAATTATTCCGTAAGTGAAGGTGACATTTCGTTCCATGCAGATCAATTGTCAAAATTCTGCTTGGTAATATTGAACAAAATTCCGCAACCTATCCACTTTTTAAGTCGATACTGGCCTTATAGAACAGCATGATAATTTAATGCTTGTGATGCTCAATTTGTTTTTCAGCATGTCAGCATAACATTTTCATTAAAATTCTATTTCTGAACTTCAACTACTATTCCATAAAACACTGGTATGTGATTATACGCAGTATACACACTTAGAATATTTTCCAGTATTCGGTTATTTTTTACCGAACTTTCAACAGGTGAACGTTCGGTAGTCCGTTTTACCGGATTTCGGTGACATTTGTCAGTATTCCGGTAAAAAAATTACCGGAACTTGTCAAATTTTACCGAAATCCGTTAAATCGGATTACCGAACGTTCAGCAGTTGAAAGTTCGGTAAAAAAATACCGAATACTGTAAAATTTTCTAAGTGTGTAGTAGTATACATATTTATTATGTGTTTAGTGGTATTATGATAAGATATTCCCTTCATTTCAGACATCATCAAACCAGGTTCTTCGATCACTGAAACTGCTTTCTTCGACCTATTGAATAGTTTGTTGATTCTCAGAAAAAAAATAAAACAAATCAAATATCTTTTCATTGAAATGTTATCTTTGTTGGAAGGACTGATCTACCCTCTTTTCAGCTTTTTCAGCACTATTAAGATATTAATACATAACCAATCATTATTTTGCGGTAAGAATCCAGTGGATGTCAGTTATATTTTGGAAATACATATATTAAATTCTATTACGTATATTACATACATACATTTATAACAAAAGGGTAAGGGGAGAATACAGGGTGCCAGACGAAGTGTAGGCTGGATGAGGGATTCGTGGTTATCTGACTCAAGTCATGGATGACAATTATGCTTTCCTTGATGGAAATCGTCAGATCGAGATCTGCGAAGGTCTTATTATTTTCCGACAGTCTACAGTGAGTTTGCTAACCTTATTTTAAACCAACCGCCAGACGAAAATCCTAATGTGTATTGCTTACTGTTCATTTGCTGTAATAAGAGCGTTTTGCAGTACTTTTTTTTCTATCGTTTCTATGCTTAGGGCCTGTTCATAAACCACATAGACTCATTTTTGAAAATTTCAGACTCCCTCTACCCCTCTCGTAGACTTGTCTCCATACAATTTTAATGCATACATTGTTAGTCAAAAGACCCCCCCCTCCCCCCAGACTTAGACTTTGGTTTATGAATTGCCCCTTAGCAATCTGCATCGGTCCTCGAAGTGCGGCAAATTGAGGAGATTTTGCCATGGAAGATCCAGCAGAGCATTGATTCTATCCTTGCAATCCTTATCGATTGATTCGGACACCAAACGAAAGTATTGGATTCCAGGACCGACCGCACAAGAGCACAACAAACGGTCTAATTCATTCACGGAATTCATTCCCAACGGTTGGTTTGATCAGCAGATAATATCGTCGCAGTGTGATCGAAAGGTAAGAGCTGGGTCAAGGATTACTCCCTAATATCGTACTAAAATAAATCCTGTCTTCAGCAACCTTCTTTCGATGGTCTCCATCGAATCCAGCTCCTTCGAAACAAGCCGTGCAGTACGTATTGCAAATATCAACAACAATATGCTGTACGGTTCCAAACTTGAGTATTGGGTTAATTCGTCTAGCTTCTGTCGAAAGAGTATTTGTTTATGTTTACTTTCAAGTGCTGCATCCAAACATTCTATTTGTTTTATAGTAAATAGGAAAAAATGTGGGGGAAAAAAAAGAAAACCAATGGGTGGGGGGCCGGGGAGGAAGAAGAGATTGCCAAGGTGGTAGGGTGCCATTTGGCAACAGTTTACCGCATAAAAAAGTCCCTGCAGCATAGGCGTAGCCAGGATTTCAAATAGGGGGGGGGGGGGGGGGGGCGAGTTTTTTTTTAGAGAGAGAGAGAGAGAGAGAGAGAGAGAGAGAGAGAGAGAGAGAGAGAGAGAGAGAGAGAGAGAGAGAGAGAGAGAGAGAGAATTACATCGTCTCCAACCAGTGGTTGCACATACTGAACAATTAACATTAACGCACACTTAACGGACAATACAACGCCCGATGGACCAGTAGAGTAGGGTCATTTTCATGTTCCGACAGATGGAGCGGGAATGGAGCCCCATTTATGTGACATTATGCCTGAATGCGGGTGGATTATCTTCTCTACTCTCACCCAAAGTATTTGACAATACCCGTCCGTTTCTTGCAACAAGATTAAACAATTCTAGGCTTGTTCTGGAATAAAAAAAAAACGATTTTAAAAACTTTCGATTTTTCCCATGTTTTTAAATCAAACCACATTGAATGCCAAACATTTAACGGGTCATGTTGGATTTTTGTATAGAATAACCACCGAATTTGTTTGCAGTTTGTACTGAAAATGTACTTTTCATCCGCGACCCTCTCACCCAAAGCAACACAGAAGAAACACCGTTTTTTACTCACCATGCTCACACCGTTTGAATAGATTATATTTTTTTAATGGTTGTTCAAATAATAAGTGATTAGCTTTTAACAAACATACATTTTGAGTTTTGGTGGTTTATAGCTTATGGTTTGTGTCCTTTTTTAATGGTTGTTCAAATAATAAGTGATTAGCTTTTAACAAACATACATTTTGAGTTTTGGATGGTTTATAGCTTATGGTTTGTGTCCCCTTTGCTCACCTTTAGTATAATTATTTTATCTGATATTTTCTAAACAGGAACATCAAACATAACCTTTTAAAACGACGTAAGTAACAAATGTAAGCAAGCTGTGTTTTTTGTGCTGAATTGTTGCTACTTGCATTCTCAACACACGAGTAGTTAGCAAATAATTTAAGAAATTTTATTCATCAATGACGAAAAGAAATTCATATGCGTTCCAACAGCTATTCCTCAATATTTTAAAAATAATTTATATACACATCTGCATCTGCGTTTTGAAATTTGAACCGATTTATCTGATATGATCCAACTGAAACACGTTCTGTCGAAACACGGTATATGTAGCAATCATGTGTATCTGAGTAGTATGAAACCAAAACGGTGTATCATTGAATTACATTAAAATTGTTGTTCAAATTCGAGAAATACAACCATTTTGCATATTTTTCTATTCGTGGTTATTTCAGCTGCATGAAAAAACATTCGTTTTGTTTTGTTTGCTTGTTTTTTTTAATTACATGCTGGAAAATATTATACTTACTTTTGAAAAACTTTCGAATGTCCATTTATGGTACTTCTGGATAAAATGAATCAAATAACTGCTTTAGACTGCTTATAATTAAAAAAAAAAACCGTATGTATTTTACCCGATGATTCGTTTTGTTATGAAGGTTCTTCTGTTTATAAACACGCGCAGAACCATCGCTTATTCTTCCGGTCTTCCTCTTAAGTCTCCACCGATTGCTTGTCGATCTGCCAAACTTGGAAGACATCTGCATGGAGTTATCTCAAATTATAATAATCCGTCCAATCTATCACAAAACGTTGCGATTGGTTGAACGGACTGGAGATAATGAAATCCAGTTGTATAAGGCCAAGTCTCTCCCGGTTGGTGTTAAACCGATGAGCATGGATATCAATAGAAACATAAAGTTACCAGAAGGCACAAAATGCATCTACGGACTCTTATTTTTACGAAATCCCTCAATTTCAATTTTTAATGGATTAGCATAGATTGTTCATTAGACACTTCAACTTGATTGATACAGTTATTAGTTACAGCAGTGCAATAGATTGTAGAATACAGTAGTAAAAATTGTAAGTTACGAAAAAAGAGTTTGGTTCGAGCATCGGCTGTGAAAGGTTGTGTCGATGCTTTATTACGCACTATTTTCCTATCGAGCATGGTGCGTTTCGTGTTGTTTCGGTTATCTATAATTCGGTGTAACGAGTGATCGAGTGAGCACAGTAAGAGAACAACAAAGCGTCTCTCAAGCGTTCATAAAATTATCCTTGTTTTCCTAACGGAAAACCACCATCACACTTTGTGAGTGGCTCCAATAGCATCCTTATTATTGGTTTAACTCAGATCAAATCGGATTTCCAACATTATAAAAAATCACCTTGTTTTTCCGATGAAAAAAACACCATTACACTTTGTGTGTGGCCCCAATAGCATCCTTACTGTTGTAATCGGTTCAAATCAGAAATCGGTACTAGTATTTAAATATTTTACTAAACGAAGCGTGAATTCAGCTTATTGTTTACCAAAACGATCCCTGCTGCCTACCAATCTTGTCATCCAAAATCCCACTGTGCGGCGGTGGTCTCGGCTTCCAATAAAACGTCCAAATAAACGTTAACCCTTTCCTTATTTGACCCTTTCCTTATTTGACCTGCATTCGGGCGAGGCCAGCGCCGGTATTGCCTTAGTTTGGGATCACCAGTTTTACACATTGAGCATGTTTGCATCATCTGTTGATCTTCTGAGTAATAACAGCTGAACTGGCAGTAACGGAATAACAACTTCGGGCGGTCAATCATGCTCATTATCCTGCTCATGCTCATAAAAACGGATAAATTATTTGAATAGGATAAGACAACTGAAACTTCTCGCCCTGACTAGCTTGCTGTTCTGCTTCTCACACGCTGAATCAAACTGTAAGATATGATCAACATATATTCTCAATAATACGAAACTACAGTACCCTAAAACGGGGAAAGCGGGGTAACGTGGCGGTTTGACCCATGCCATGAATAGTTCAAATAAATATTTTTCGTTGATACTTTTTCTAACTATCAACTGTATTGCTTAATCTAGTATTATTTGGCTTCTGAAAGCTATAGCATAGGTTTGAATATTCAGTTTTTTGATTAACCAAGAACTGAACATTTTATTGACCATAGCTTCTTCAACTTTCAGCTAGCGGGGAAAAAATAAATCAATGCTTATCTAATAGCTAACATTACAGATTAAGAGATATTTCCCTAGTAGCACATTTGTTTCAACCCAGTAAAGGTGACTGCTATGTGACTCAATTAAGTCACAATAGAGCTGCTGAAACCAGTTTTGACTGTTGTGTGCTGCTTGGGGTTTTTAGATACTTTAGGCTACATAGGTTGGGTTCTAGGTTAAAGGAAAAATATTGTAATAAAATTGTTACTCGTAACTATTTAAAAACTATTATATAATTAAAACTTTTTTCTCATGGATGTCAATTTTTTACGCTTTTTTGCTACAACTTGTGACAAAATCGAGGCAACTTCGCGTAATTTGGCTTTTTTATTTAGGCAAAGGAGCAATCTGACAAACATCCCAAGCAACACAAAATCGTCATATTTGGTTACAGTGACTTGATTGTGACTTAATTGGGTAGTATTGGAGTAACATCAACTGTATTGCAACAAGTTACCTTGCAACCTTCTAGAGATAAAAAATAAATAATAATATATTGAAACAAATAATAAAATTCTAAAAATAAAATCAAAACTTAGGGGGTGGGCAACGGCCCCCCTGCCCCCCTGGCTACGCCTATGCCGTGCAGGATGGTCCCAAGCAACGGAAGCCGGGAAGCGGACGTCCGCGCTTTGCAGGCACGCCGAACGTGATCAAATCGGTAGATGCAAAAATTGCTCGCACCGGGTTCCATAAGAAAACTTGCAAAGGAAGCCAATATTTGGGAGAAATCCATGCGTAGAATCATCAAAAAAGACCTGTATGCATCTTCCAGAGCCAGAGCGAACCGCCACTTGATTACGGACCGGGTCAAGGAACTACTCGTTCCAAGAGATTGCTTTCCTTGTTGAAGAAGGAAAAAATGATAATCCTGTTCTCCAACGAAAAGCTTTTCAGCATCGATGCTGTGGCCAACAGCTGGCACGGACCGGTTCATTTCACCGCAGAAAATGGAGAACGTTCCAGAAAAAGTGAAATTAAAATTTCAAACCAAAATTTCCAACGGTTTGAAAATGCCGCCTGTTTTCATTGATGCTGGAATACCGAAGTGTATATCGGTATTTTAAAGGACCAAGTGCTTCCCTGGGTGAAGGCCAACTTTTCCGAGGGCCAAAACGTTGTCCTACAGCGGGATGGAGCGCCGTGTCACACGTCCAATCGAACCCAACAATGGTTGAACGATAACATGAAGTTTTGGCCGAAGGATTTGTGGCCCCCTAGCAGTCCAGATCTTAATCCGTTGGATTGTTCGATTTGGAATAAATGTGTTTAAAAGGACTTTATAAAGATAACTGCACTCGAAAATGTTGACATTATTGCTTGAATTAGTTGAAAATGGGATTTGAAAGAAATAGAACAAATTTTCGCATTATTTTCTGCCGCACCCTGTACATGGATAGCCTTTGTGTCACGAGACATTTACAGAAGAAGCAATTGTTTACATTTGTCAGTTAGGCCCTAATGAAAAATCTTTGTCGAAATATGTTTTGCAGTACCCGTTCGATTTTGGCACGGTGCGATTTCGGCACAAGTGTCGTAGCTGTTTCTCCCATGTGTTTACTGCAAATGTGCTCACATATTGATGCTTTTCCAAATCCATATCTTTTGTGGAGGAAGGTCCGATAATGGTTGGTGTAGTGAGCATCGTGACGCTACCCTTAATTTATCTCTTTCTCTTTTTCCTCATGCGCTGTACATTCGTCCGTCAATGGTTAACTTCACCGCTGCCTTGTATGCTGAATCTGGCGTCCCCCGTGGTGCCATGTTTTTGTGCAGTGGTGTAATTAGGGGCGCGAATTCTCTGATAAGTTTTCTTTCTCCACCCGTACTTATATTCTCAGACATTCTTCTCTTTCCAAAGAGCAAGTAATGGCACTATAACCATAAGCCATATGGAGTTGGACTATAATTGATGCTTGAGTCCCATCCATTTGAATAAAAAAGGAGCATCACTTAACTTTTTTAGACTAGATGCTCCCAACGGCCATTGTTAGATAAACTTTTGTTCTGTACATCAAACACGGTATTCTGTTTAACTATTATCTCCGACCATTAATTTCCCTTTTCCTTTGATATCTACTGAAGACTACGTTGGTTCTCCGTGTCTTCTTAAGGTAGATTGCAAAGCCTCCCTATCTACAACGGTTGCATGAACGGTGTGATTGAGGAGTGTCTTCGTGGAGATTATTGCGCGAAGAAAGGTATAAGTAACGTTTCATAGTGTCATGCAATGTCTTCAACGAATTATTCCTCATCGTAGCTCCATCCACGAGGTGTTCAAACGCTAATGCAAATATTTACGAAAAATTTCTAGCCCAGACCGGGTATCGAACCCAGCCATCTGCAGTACGATGTTGCTTTGAAGCTGCGCCTTTATCTATTGCGCTAAGACCTCCAAATTGCAAAAGTACCCAATTCAGGCAAAACATTAAGAACTAAAAATTCCCAACAAACTATTTGAGGTGATTGATAGTTGAATAAGCTATTTTTTAGTTGGAGAAACACATGTTTGCCTCAATAAGTTCTTGTTTTTCAATGAATGTGTGTAGGGTTATGTTATTATATTGCTCGATTTATTTTTTTACTACAAAATAGATTAGTAGTAAATGCATGGATTTTTATCCGCATAAGTAAAACTATACATGCAGGCTGAACTAAAGGGTTTGCAAAACTCTATTTAAGCTAAAAACATTTCATAAATCATTAATGAGCAACATCTTGAAATACTTCATAAAACGAGATCACATGAATGTTCTTACTAGGTGGGAAGTAAAGTTACCTTCTTGGGAATGAAATTATTTTTAAAGTGTTTTTTTTTTTTTAATTTTATTCTATGTAGTCCCCTTTTAGCTCGATACACCTATTCCAGCGATTTTCCAACTTCTTGATCCCGTCCGAAAAGTAATTTTCCGGAAGGTCTGCAAAATACTCCTCTGCGGCGTCCATGATTTCCTCGCGTGAGCTGATTTTTTTATTGATGAGCCATCTTTTGAGGTTTGGGAACAGATAATAGTTCGAGGGAGCCAAATCGAGTTTATACGATGGATGCGGAATCAATTGGAGTCGTAAGTCCTTGATTTAGCCGTGGTTGTGATGCTTTTGTGCGCCGGCGCATTGTCTTGCAAAAACAAAATTGTTTTTCTCTTCATGTGAGACCGTTTTGCAGCGGTTTCGGCCTTCAATCGCTCTAATAATGCACAGTAATACTCGCTGTTGATGAGTTTATTCTTTTAAAGGTAGTATGCCAGAAAACCGACGCAAAAATCTTTTCGACCCATTGAGCCTCCGGCCGGTTGGGGTTGTCGGGTCGGTCGTGGGGGGCATTCTTTTGTGGGGGGGGGGTAGTGGGGGAAAAAAACAGGGGGAAATCGTGGGTGGAAGAACAATTGTGGGGAGTGTGGGGTGGGTTTGGGGGGGGGGGAGTGCGGCACTCAGCGGCAGATAACTTTTATAGAAGACCGCAAATATGGTGTGGGCGGTGAGTACATCTTTGGGCGTCGCAGGGACGGAAAAAAAAGACCATTTGATTAGTATGTTGTTGAGAAAAAAAACATATTGTAAGAGGGAGGGAAATTTGAAAATAAACAAAGAACCGCAGTGAAAAAACGACTTTTGAAAAAAAAAAAAAAATGGTGGAAAAAAGATCCACTTCATGTTTGAATAAAAAAAAATCAATCAAAAACAGTTGGAGTCAACTCTTCAATAGTCAATATGACCTCCCTTCGCTTCAATGATGGACTGCAATCGTTTCGGGATGCTTTCGACCAGGTTTCTGAGGTGCTGTGGATCCAACTCATTCCAGGCCTGCTCCAGTGCCGCAAAATATGTTTGCTTGTTGGTTACGTGGGTTTTTTCGACTCTATTGTCGAGAATTGCCCAGAGATTTTCAATTGGGTTTAAATCAGGGCTCTGGGGAGGCCATTCCAAGGGTTTAATCCGACAGGCACGGAAGAATGCTTGCGTTTTCTTAGCCGTATGCTTTGGGTCGTTGTCTTGCTGGAAAATGTAATTATCTTCCAGACCCATTTTCAGCAAAGATTCTTCCATATTCTCGTTCAGAATATCTATATACCCATCTGCCGTCATAATACCATTGATTAGTGCCAGATTCCCCCTCCAAACCATGAGAAACAGCCCCAGACCATGATGTTTCCACCGCCGTGCTTCATGGTCGCTTGGAGATGTTTATCCTTCAGCCCTTCATCGCTTTTCCGCCAAACTCGCAGTCGTCGTTTTCTGTTGAACAGCTCAAACTTTGATTCGTCTGACCAAACAACCCGTTTCCAGAACTCCAGTGGCTTATTTATATGGTTTCTTGCAAACCGCAATCGCTTCTCCTTATTCACCTTACTTATGAACGGCCGTTTCCGAGCAAAATGGCTTTTCAAACCGTGCTCAGCAATGCGTCGTCGAACTGTACGATCGGATATCGAAAGGCTTAGCTTTTCTCTGAGTGCACGGATGGTAACAAACGGATCCTTCTTAATTTCTCGGATGATTCTAGTGTCTTCTCGGTGATCGGACTTACGATTACGTCCTCGTCCAGTTCGATCTGCGACACTTCCAAGCTTTCGGTGTTTCAAAACAATTTTTTTTGAACTGCACCACGGCTTACGCCATACTTTTCGGCAACTTTGCGCTGAGATTCGTTTTTTAAGCAATCACGCACGATAAGATTTCGAACTTGAAGTGTTATTTTCTTTCCTCCCATGATCGATTCTTAAAAAACTCGTCACTTGAGCACAACTCGCTTACTTCTCACAACTGTAGCAATTATTTGTGATGGATGTAAACAAAGGAATGTCAAAAGCATGATTAACAAGGGGTAAGTCAATTGGATGTACACGGAAATTTTTTTCCCCTAATGGATCTTTTTTATTGACATACCGTAAACACAAGCTTATTTTACTTTTCACAAGAAGTTGGCTAAAATGAATGTGTATATTCAAACTTTTAGTACATCACGTCACCGGTAAGTATTATTCAGCTTGAGATTACCTAGGTTTGATTTGAACACTTTTCCACTTATATGATCAAGTGAAACCAATTCTAAATGTGACGAGATATAGAATCAAATTTGTCGGCGTCAAAAAATGAATTCTGCTCAGCGGGATTTTATCAAATTATTTGTTAAGTAAGAATCAAAGGCTGAAAAAGGGCTGAGAAAAATTATTTTGTAATTTCTAGATATTAGTGTTCTCTTGATAGTTTTGATACGCTATTGGCAAGTTAAAACACCAAATCAAACTGTATAAATGCAGAGTAAGAGGCAACAACAGGGTTGGTTTGTTTTAGGTCGTTTTAGGTCTTTTAGGTACTCTTCAATCTAGAATGCTGCTTGCCCTGAAACTACACTATAGAGTGCACCATCGGTGAAAAGACGGACTGTGGCCCTAAAATGTGATTTTTTTGAGTGATGTCGAAGGTCCTTACCCGCTTTGTTGGGAATACGTAACTAAAAAAAAATAATGTTGAACGATATGTTGCTCGAACATTAATCAATTAACTATCAGTTTACGTGATATCAAAAATAAGACCCGACTACATACATCAGTAGAATGCTTTCTTGAAGACAAACAAAAAATACGACAGATCCTTTATTCTTAGATTGATGACCTATGGAACAATCGCTGTGTGTTGTTCTCTTTCCCTTTTTTGGCTGGTGAATCTAAATTTGGTACAACAACGCTGTCTACGAAGAAGACGACGACGACGACGATTCCCACAGGTGGTTCACCTTTTCTTTGTTCATATCTTGTAGTTCCACCTTTCTCCACCATTTTCGCCAATCACCCTCGATTGCCGTATGCTTTTTGGACAGTGAATTGTCTGAACATATGATTATGCGTCGTTGTTCACTTCTCGAGAGATCAGCTCAGCAGACCCCTTCGTTTCGGTTTGCATACGTGTTGTGATGGAGGTGGAGGTAAATCGTTTTTGGAACCCTTCCACAGACTGGACTGTTTTTGTTGCACTCATCTCATTTCATTTCTCCGGCAGATCGCAGATCTCGTTCAAGTGATGGTGCGAACAACCCTTGCGGCTGGAGCAGAGCTTGTCCCAGTGGTGAGTAATGTGTGCAATTGCATATGATCGTAACTGGTTCGATCGATGAGTGTATGGGTGAATTTGATGGCACCGGCTACGAAGGAATGGGCCTGTGTTTAAGCATAGTTGTACAAAACTCTCCCGGAGCTTAATAATCTTAAAAGATTGACGAAATGACTTCTGCGACACAGCCCATGAGTGGCCTGCATGACCTTTTTGAGATGTATCATATTTTATCATTATAGATGTAAGAAAATTCAAAGATAATATAAGATGACAATCTGATTCAGAGTGTCTTCCATTCCGACGAAATTCAGAGTGTCTTCCATTCCGTCAAAAACTACTCAATTTTGAGATTCTTAAAAATTTTCACCTACTCAAACTCAAACGAAAATTTATGGCATGCTAATGCATGTCTTGTTAATTCTCCATCCTTTGCTGCAAAAAACAACAATGATAGCAAAAAGCAACACTCAGAGACGAAACAAAGTAGGTATTTATGAACGTGAAAACTCACCGGTCGTTTAACTCGTGGGCGCATGGACTCACGTATGGCTTTTTAGTTTTTCCGAACGCTCGCTCCAGCTAAATCAAATTCTGCGCTAAATTATCCACACAACAGCACATCGACAAAGCATGAAAAAAATCACTGAACCGGTTGGCTTCGATCGTTTCCCATTATTATTTCCTCCGATCACATCAGTTTCGTTTGGGACTTGCACCTGACAGCACGAGCCAGCAGCAGTTGTAGCAAAAGCCTTCCACCACCGCAATAGCAGCAACATCAGCACCATGAAGAGAACGTTGTGCCTCGCTCTAGCCGCAACCGTGATCGTCTTCTGCCACGGCCAGCAGCAGAACGTCCCGGAAGCGTTCACCAAGAACGAAATCGTTCCGGACGTCGTGGCAGTGGCACCAGCCAACCTGGTGAAGGTATTCTACCCATCGTCGGGAAAGGAGGCCAATCTAGGCAATGAACTCACACCGACGGAGGTCAAAGATCAACCGACCGTCAGCTGGGACGCGGAACCCGGTTCAATGTACACACTGATCTTGACCGATCCGGATGCACCGTCCCGTGAGAACCCGAAAATGCGCGAATGGAAACACTGGGTCGTGATCAATGTGCCTGGTTCGGATGTGGCCTTGGGAGAAACCATAGCCGAGTATGTCAGTTCGGCTCCGCCGCAAAAATCCGGCCTACATCGATACATTTTCCTCGTCTACAAGCAGTCGGGCATGGTGGAGTATGATGAACCTCTGTTGAGCAACCGGTAAGTGATGTTTGGGGTTTTTGTGTTCGTTCTAAGGCCTAGAACGCTACCAGATAACCTGGTTTTCGCGTATGAAAAAATGTTAAAATGGGAAATAGTCGTTTCAGTAGGAGTTAACTCAATTGTGCCGCATAACAGAAACTTACTACAATTTTCTGATAACTTTTTTTTCGCAACTTCAACCTCGCAACGCTGAAGGAGAAACACTCAACAGACAGATTGCATGCTGCATAACTGCTTGTTCAATCAAATTTCAGCTCTTTCAGCTTGAATATGGCTTTTTAAACGCGTAATCAACTCAAATTGCTTGTTGGGTAGTGCGGCATAGCAAAAAAAGAAAAAAAAAAAAATCACAAGGTCAGTTGATAAAATTTAAACAAACTGGAAAATGCACAGCATTTTCTCAACAAATCTTTGATTAAATTATGATAACTTTTCACTGACTTGTAATTCTTAACTTCAGCTCCACATTTAGCGCAGTTTAGGTACGCTGGAAGCAGGGTGGAAGTTCACTGGGGAAACAGAAAATTTTAGCTGATTAAAAGCTGAATAGGCAACTTTTTAGAAGAAGAAGTTATTTTTTATTTGTCTGCATAATTTGTTAGTTTGCTTTCAATGTTGCTTGAAGGATGGATAGTGCTAGTTACATACTTTCAGCGTACACAGATAAAAAGAGATATTGAATTTTCTGCGTTATCTAATGCCATAAAGGGAATGCTAGATTTGGCCGAAAATAATGAGAAATTTCATGTAAAGTTAAGCCAGATAACGCCTGAATCTAGCTCGTTGTATGAAAGATTGCAAACATTGTTGTATGGCGCATGAAAGATTGCAAACAATCTCGTTATTTACGCCTCCTTTGGCTTGGAATTAAACGAGGGGAAATTTTACGCGCTTGTTAATATTAATTATATTTTTCTGTGTATCGTTAACCAAAACGAACCCTGCTGCTAGACTTTTTCCAAATATTCAACATCCCAGTAATTTCTTGTGGAAGTGCAGCGGATTTCTCGGCTTCCTCCAAAGCGAGTATCACGTCAACACGTTCCTTCCCATTCCCTTGACCAGAATTCGGGCACGGCCGGCGCCGGTATTGCTTCATAATGGGTCACCAGTTTTTACACATTGAGGATGTATGTTAGTCCTAAACTGGTTCTTTGTGTAAATATAGCCGATCTGGCAATAACGGAGTAGCATCCGTGGGCGGTCAATCATGCTCATGCTCATGCCCAATTTGTTAGTTTGCTTTCAATATTTATTGGATCTCAGTGCAACATTCAATGCATAGTTTGCTTTCAATATTTATTGAAATTCAGTTTCACACAAGTGTTTCAAAGTCCTGTGGCTTTTCCGGATCGATTATATTCGAAAAAGGAACTTTCTTAAACTGCAAGTATGTTATCTAAAATTTTGATAGATGTTTCAGGCTTTATGGATGAATTGTTTTCCCTCGACATCATTCATAGGGCATATAGTGTTTTATCGAAAAAATTAAGTATTTCATCATAATGTTGTGATAGTTGCGCATACAGGATGCTTTTGGTTATTGCTAGTTTCTTCCATGTTTTCCTTAAAAACTTATCATATTTTTCCATAGCTATTTTATTTAAACAATTAACTCTTATAGGTTACAAATTTCTACAGTGTTCAGAACTTCAATTGTGGAACTTAGCTCAGAATTCTCAAATTATAATTCAACAACTCTTTCCAGATTGCTGGCTGACTCCTCACCGTTCAGCAAAAAGTAAAATAGTCAAACAATTAAGAAATTCACCAAATAACACAGAACTATTTCACGACCCAATCAGAGTATTATTGTATTCAAGGCTCACATTACTTTACCACTCAGGCTAAGGACGAGCTGGCCTCTGCTTTACAGAAAAGTCGTCTCCATTCTATTTGGTCCATGGCTGCACTTCGTCATCCTAGCAATCTGCGAGGGGTCCGCAGGTCGCCTTCTACTATATTGATCCACTTCCATGGCAATTTTTTTTTCAGCATTTTCGCATTTTTTAAAAACATTTCGTCAATTTTTTTTTAACATTTTGAATGAAATTCACTCGAGATCTGGACTGAACAAGCTCACCACAAATCTTTCTTAGTATTTTTAATAGATCTTACTCGGTTCCTCGGCGAGTCATGTTCTGTATTTTAGCCAGATTTTTCTCGAAACTTTGGGCCAGAGCAGAGAAGAAAACAACCATTTGCTTTTCTGAAGCTACGATCGAATCATGCACACGGTTTACGGTTAGGCACACACTCATCACGTGGTGAACTGTGTTTTCACATTGTGTGTTGCATATCCGATGCAACGTGAGATTTATTTAAAGATTGTATTTATATCGTTGCTACATTTACTACAGGTTAACACCGAACATTACTATTTTTACGACTAAACAAGCAAGTGTTATCTAGGAGGTATAATTTGGTGAGATCTGTCTGATTATCAAGTATATCAAAAACAAAATTTTAACTAAATACTAAATTGAGGCCTGGTTTGTTAACTCTGAGTATTGACGTCTTTGAATTATCTTACGTGCAAATTGTAAGCTGAATTATGATTGAATAGGAGTTTTTTTTTGATTTTTTGTTAATTTTTTTATTTTTTATCTTTTTTGTTTTTATCCTAGATTGTGACAATTTTTTTCAAAGCTTGTAAACAAAGCATCCCAAGTTATTCCTACTCAAACGATGGTCTTTTCAGTTTCAATAAGAAGATTCAATTTTATGTCCAAAAATTCACTTAAAGACTGTGACGAACTCAACCAGTCAAACTCGAATACCTGTTACTTTTTCGAAAACTTTATTTTAATTATTTTAAAGTCATTATAGTTTGGAACTTTGCTTCAATAATATTGTAGCTTAGTTCAGTTTACTTAATTTCCCATCTCCGGCGCAATTTTGTTTGAACCACTGCCATGAAGTTCACGACAGTACTATCCGAGATCTTCAAACTGGTAGAATTTCATTTCTTGCCAAAGTCGCTGATGTTCTTACATCTTTGACCAGTTTTCCGAAGATTTCCCTTAAAAATTGGCCAGTGTTCGTATTTTTGGGCACAAATTGTATATAATTTCCGTTCATAAATGCCAGCGTAACTTTAGTGTACTTACTCGCCACGAGATCTGACTAAAATAATGTGCTTTCGGTATGTCTTCGAATGAACGGAAGTGACCTTTTTTTTAAGCATTCATTGATGAGCCTTATGGTTTGTCCTACTCGACACGAAAGGAGAACTCCGACTTCCACATTGATTGATTGCCTGCCATACAAGATACTTTCCTCAAAACGTTTCAAAGCTAATGGCAGTCTTGGATTTCAGAAGAGTTTCTCTGGCTGTTTCCTAGAAAATCATAAAGCTTTCGAGTGCGAGTCATTCTTCTTTTCTGATGTTTTTGCTGCCTTCTGCTTTTTATACGTTTTCGTGTTGTACGCTTATTTGGTTCTGTCCTTTTTGCAACATCTCTCACTGACAACTGTCGGTTTCGGAGAATTGTGGTAGAACTTTCGGAACAAACTTGAGGAACAAACTTTCGGCCCTTCCTTGTTGTTGACAAGCGTTCAGAATGCCGTTTCAAAACGTCGTCGACGGTACTCCTCGGCATATTTAATTCCTTTCCGAAGAAAAGGATTTTCCGATTTTCCATCCGTTTGCGGCGCTCTTCTTGAACAAAACTTTAAAAAATGTTCAGCACACTTAAGAAAGCTTTTGGACAACACTGCTTCGAAACACAATAAACGAGGGGTGCGTGGATTCAACGGTAACATAGCTATTGTGTTTTATTTTTTTTCAAGTTTACTTCGTCATAGTCCTTACGTTTTTTTTGGCGCATTGCTTATGCGCAATATAAAGGCTCATCATATAACAAGGTTAATCAAGTCTTCAAATTGTCAAGGAGCAAAATGTTTGTGCATCAATTTTCTTGATAATCGAAAATTTAGCAACCTTCAGGAATGTTGCTTGTTGCGCGCCCATTCTTCTTATGTCTGACGGATCGTTATCGAGAATCATTTTAACTGGGCTGTCATCCGACATTCTTACCACATGTTCAGCCCATTTTAGTGGACCGATTGTAGCGGCGTGTACAATGGGAGGTTCTCCCAGCAACTGATGCAATCCGTGGTTCATTCGCCTCCTCCACATTCCGTCTTCCATCTACATTCCACCATAGATCGTACGCAGCACCTTTCAAGGGCGTGTAGGTCCTCTACGAGTATTGCCCATTTTTCAAGGTGGTAGAGGACTACCGGTCTAATTAATGTCTTGTAGATGGTCAACTTTGTAGTTCGGAATACTTTGTTAGATCTTAGCATCCTTCGGAGCCCAAAGTTGGCACGACTGTCAGCCCTAATGCGCCTTTGTATCTCTCTGCTGGTGTCGTTATCGTCGGTCGTCAATTAGTCCAGATACGCAAACTCTGCTTCGATATGAACTCGTGGTGGGCGGCTAACATTGTCTTCTCGTGAGCCTCCTCCTCTCATGTATTTTGTCTTTGACGCATTTATAACAAGCCCAACCCTTCTTGCCTTCAGTCTGATGTACGTTTCCGCCATCGTCTCAAAATTGCCGCTGATAGTGCTGCTTCCTTCTATAACGGTTCACATTCTACCGGGTCTCGTACTGCAGCATTACTGCCCGCGCTGAGTCCTTCTCCTCCAAAACCTGCCTATACGCCTGTCGAACCAATCGTTCCATGAGCTCTGTTCCACATATCCGACGACATTCTCAGCTCGTTGATGGTTGCTTTGATATGATTCCAACAGTCCTCTAGAGCGGTTTCGTTGAGCACACCCTCATCCGGTAACTTTGCTTCGATACTCTACGCGTAGGCTGTGCCGACATCCGATTGCTTCAGTCGTTCAAGATTGTACCGTGGTGGGTGACGGTACCGTACGCTGTTAACAACGAATAGTCTTGGTCGCAGTTTTACCATCACCAGGTATTGGTTCGAGTCGATGTTAACGCCACGATAGGTTCTGACGTCGATTATGTCTGAGATGTGCCGTCCATTAATCAAAATAAGGTAGAATTGCGGTTGTGTCTGCTGCGGTGATCTCTAGGCGTACTTATATTGGAGGTTATGCTGGAAATAGGTGCTACAAATGGTTATATTTTCTGTAGTATTTTGTGTCTTTTTATTTATGTGTGTTGTATTCATGTTCACGCTTTCAAAACTGGCAGCACTGTGTTTGAGTAGTTGATATGTGTGAGAGTAAATCTGTTCATCATTTCCGGTATGAGTGTGAGTATGTGTGTAAAGCATGCATGAGGAAAGTAGGTCTAAGAGAAAAAAACAATTCAATTGTAACTCGACAACCGACGCGTTTGGACGAAATAAAAACGTTAAATCTAAACCGCGTGTTTCGTTTTGTCGCTCTCTCTCTCTCTACAATTCTTAGAGGCGAAGAATTCAATAGGACTTGATGATCTTGACGTCATGGCTGGGGCAGCGGTTGTATTCACATTCTAGCTGCGCGAGCATCCTTATCATCATCAGCGTTTCCGGAGTGCGGGCTATGCACGTTGATAATGCTGAAGTTGAATTGATCCTCAACCTACACATTCTTTCGTTGATCTGCCATCACCCGATCACGCGCTTCTGCTTTTCGCCCATCACTATGAAAGCTGTTTCCAGCTCACGTGTCGTGCCACAGCTCTGGTGGATGGTATTATTACCTCTAAACGTACGCATCATAGATCGTTTCTAACACACTAATCTTGTGATGCGGGTGCTTCCGAAAATATATAGGGATCTGCAGTTCTACGTACCGAGTTTCCAAGCGCTAGTCCGGTCCGTATTTTGCTGTTGTCGTTCCTGTGCTTGTTTTCCGGCTGGATTGCAAGGTCTGACGCCAACCCCCTAGCTTTGCGGAGGGCCATCGTGCGCAGCTGAATTTAGAGTCCCACGCTGGCACATGGACGGTAACTCAGCCGCCTCTGACGTGGGGAACAGTCGCAATTTTGAGCCGATACTAATATGATCAACAGACCCTAGCAACAGGTGATTTCAAATTGATAACAAAATTTGAAACTATTTCAATATATTTGCTCACAATACAGAATTCGTTATCAGGATGTTCGCAGTGATAACAAAATAGGCTATTATTATGATATTCAACGAGTATTTTTTTGTTACTCATTTTGTCATTTTGCCTGTTTATTCAGCCTCAATGATAACATATTCAGTGATCAAAGAATGATAGCCTGTTATTAGAATTTGTTCAATTTGGTATAATCCTTTGCTCGGGGACCCTCGGATGTAGTAACGTTTGCATTAAAAAAATGGACTTTTTTCGGATGGTGATAAAAAAAACGCTAAGACAGATAATTGCTTTTGATAAATTTCCCATGGAAGGTAATTATTTAAGCTTACTTGCAAAAGAATTCTACGCCGTGGCGAGCGGCTTTTACCGGCAGTTTACCGGAACACTCGCCATGGCGGACGAAAACATGCGTCTAGGCATGTATTTGAGTTTTTTCTTCGTTTTAGTTATCAATTCCTCCTCAATTTTCGCGACAAAATTGTTGGAGTATATCTTACGCTTCAGGTTGGCCCAGAAATTCTCGATGGGACGCAGCTGGAGGACGTTGGGCGGGTTCGCCGACTTGGATATCACAACTCCTCCAACGATCGCTTCGAGTAGTGGGCTGACGCCAGATCCGGCCAGAACACCGCGTTTTCGCCCTTCTGGTATTTCTTGATGAACGACGCAACTTTCGGCAGGCATTTTGTACTATAAATTTCCCCGTTCACGGCCAGTCCGGAGTGAAAGAAGAGGGGCTTTGACATCCCCTTCTCGCTGATTGTCAGCCACAGCAGCACCTTCTTGGGAAACTTGGTGTGTGAAATGAACTTCACCTCGGAGCTCACTTCCTTCGTGGGGGAAGTAAAATACGAAGTGCCCTGCTAGTCGTTGCCATCCAGGGTGAGATAGGTCTCGTCGTCCATCACCACCGCCTCGTCGCGATTCGCCGGGAAAATCGAATTGACCATCTTATTCAGCCGCTGCCGCTGCGTCATTGCCTGCAGCTCCGAAACCAGTGGACGCGACTTCCGCTTCCTGAAATGTATGTGCATGTTCGCCAGGTACTTTTTCACTGTTTGGCCGGTTGAACCGACCTGCTGGCCAAGCGCACGCAGCGATGTAGCCACTTTTCCCTCGGTCTTCCTCTTCAGCATCCCTTGGAGCTTCTTGTCGCTCAGGGTCGTCGGCCGTCCGGAACCGGGTTTTCTTTCGATGCTCTGATTGTTGTTTAATAGTTGCATGATGATGTAGATGCCGGAACGGACGTATCCGGCGTCCACAAAGTGCCGCACGATGTCCATTTTCGACACGGCGGGGTGCCGTTCTTTGAACGGGCACACTTCTGAACGGAGTTGTTTCACTACCATCACGGTTAGAGTTCGACTGATAGAGCTGTCAAATTTTGTCTGCTGACTCATGGGTCACTATGATTGATGCTGCATGGGTAGTTTTGTCAGTGCGGGTGAAGGGAAACCCATGAAAAATGGACAATTTTTGTCCATTTTTTAATGCAAACGTTATTTACATTTCCTCCAAAAACAGTGCTAAATAGTTTCGTTTAATCATAACAATAGCTTACATAAATTTCTCTTTCAGAAGCATATTGTCCTCTCTGTATCAGTGCTAATTTGGGTCGCTTCTATATGGTTGGAAAGTATTCGAGCTTCTGGCAACGAATCAGGATATGCGTCTGTAGTCCTATATTCTTTAGTAAGATCTTGAATGTACCGTCTGAAACCAGTGTCTTCATCTTCTTGGTAGACGTTGACCATCTTGGTGTTGAAAGGTTGTGGCAAGCAGCCAGTAGTAAGCTGGGAAATGCTCTTGATATTATGCAAAAAAAAAAGAAAAGAAAGGGTATTATCAGCAACGAAATGAGTTTTGGGTTGTCAAATGTTTGACTTTTGTCATACACCACAAGGGCTTAGAGTAGTTTTTGCTACTCTCTGCGATTTTTGGAACTGCCACCTAGCATAATTTTATAGGAAATTGTAGGCTTGGTTTGTTGGTTTGCAGCAAGGTTGGTAAATTAAATTGGGGTTGATAGGATGAATCTATGTTCCACCTCGTCGAATTAATCGGAGAGGGCTTGTAGCACGACGTTCACTCACTCGGTCACGATCCTATGGAGCTGAGGCCAGTTTGTTTCAAGATAGTTTCGCCTTTGAAGATAGTTTCGCCTTGAAGATAGTTTCGCCTTCCGGATGCTGGGCAAAGAGTAACCGTCCTTAATGTTTGTAAAAGCGACATCGAGGGCGGATCCAACAGAGGCAGGTGATTAGAAGGTAGAAAAGTCCGGATGAAGAACCCAAGGGCTTCATCAAACAATGCTCTGTTTTTACTACTTTTTGAATTGTCCCAACAAAGAGTAGCGTTCGTAGAAGTCACAGATGGACCATCGGGTATAGCCTGCCCAACGATCCATAGGCGAGTCTGATCTGGCAGTTTGGATTCCGCCTGTCCTAAAAAGGCATTATTTGATCGCAGGAAATCTACCATTACGTTCTCTTTGCGATTTGCGGGTATTTCGATTAGGGATGCTGATTGTGAATCTTGAAACATATCATGAAGTGTATCACTTGCACTTTAAAATACAAATAGCAAAGTGGAATGAAGAACAATTTAATTTTCCATATAATAGGATTCAGAACACTAGTAGTTCAAACATCCCAAGGATCATGGAACTTCTTTAATGTTGTTTTAAGTAAATGGTTTTATTTCATGCGATAACTTTTGCAATTTGCCGATTTGTCCGAAATTATGCTTTGTAACATGGTCGCATCGGTGCTCTGGATTAAAGTATACATTTTCGTCAGTGCATGGCTCTGATGTTAGTGAATTTTGTCTCCTTTTTATCAACATGCAACTTGTTGTTTACGTTGTACTTTGAGTTTGAGCTTGAAAATTAAAATTAATTGTAGGTTAATTGGAGAATGGTCATAATTTGTGGAGTCGAATTTGCAATTGATTGTTTTATATAAACGACTATTGATTAATTTTACAACTTTGCTTTAAGAGGGTAGCAATTTTCGATCCACTTTGTGACAAAGTTCAGCCATATGCTTTTGGATTTTTTTTTATAAATGAAAAATATTGTAAATAATGAAAAACCTTACGCATTCATAAATTACATAAAGTAGACCGAGCGTCATAACCAAGCAAACAAATCACGACAATGACTGACCCTCCCCTTCCCATCTACCATCCACAGCAACCCGAACCGTGGAAAGTTCCGTGCCGCTGAATTCGCTGAAAAGTACCAGCTCGGTTCCCCGGTTGCCGGCAACTTCTACCAGGCTCAGTACGACGACTACGTTCCACAGGTGTATGCCAGTCTCACGGAAACGAAGTGAAGACGGTCGTCCCGCTCGTCGTCGCAGCTGGTCGTAGAGGCGCTTGTCCCCAGACCCAACCACCATCATCACTGTTTGGCGCCCGGCTCACCAAAACAAACTGCAAATAACACCACCATCTGATACAAATTCACTAAAACACTCAATAGTGCCGCTTAGTACAACCCACTTGTTTTGGCACCACTTGGCAATAAAAAAAATCTCAGTGCACAAATAATAAAAAAATAAACATAATCTATAAAAAGCAATTCCGATTGTCGTTTCCCTTTCATTCGATCACCACCCTTCCACCGCCCCAATTTCCACCCACTCACCGTGAAAAGTGAAGCTAGGGCACAATGCAATCTAGTTCTCCACGACATATAACTTTGCAGTTTTTGGGGGCACCTGCCGCCGTTGCATAGAAACCTGAGGAATGGCCCAAATAGTGCCACCCGAGTAGGGCTCACTGCCGCCGCGACTGTTGTTCGGGGAAGTTGTTAGTCATACTTGGTTCTGCATCAGTGACCTACCGACTGTTTTATCCGCCCGTATGTCGTCGGAGTTGATTCGTGATTTCAAAAATCATAAAATCGTTCCGGATGTGATTCCGGTACCGCCAGAATCGCTCCTGCAGGTGACCTACCCAGGTGATCAGAAAGTGAACCTTGGCAATATCCTGATGCCCAAGCAGGTCAAGGACATCCCGGTGGTAAAATGGCCGGTGGAGCCAAGAACCTTCTACACCCTCTGTATGACCGATCCAGACGCACCGAGTCGGACTACGCCAAAGTTTCGTGAGTGGCACCACTGGCTGGTGGTCAACATTCCCGGGGCTGACATCGAACAGGGAGAAACCCTATCCGAGTACATCGGGGCTGCTCCACCGAAGAAAACGGGTCTGCATCGGTACGTGTTTCTGGTGTATCAGCAGAATGGACGGATGAACTGCGGCGAACCACGACTGTCCAATCGGTAAGAAAAAGTTGCATCACATTGAGAACCCCATCGTAACCGATATGCATTTGCAGAAGCTCCCAGGGACGGGGCAAGTTTTCGATTCAAAAATTTTCCGAAAAGTATCAACTGGGAATTCCAGTGGCCGGAAACTTCTTCCAGGCGCAGTTCGACGACTACGTGCCCAAGTTGTATCGGCAATTGGGGCAATTCCAGAATGCGTTCTAAATAACTAGAGAAAAACTGGCAGGCCACGTGCAGTTTGATGATGGACGTGTTGCGTGATGCTGGCTTGCCGTCGAAGTGGCCTGGCGTGCATATGAAGTGTCTATTACTACTACTGTTGATGGTGATTGAATGGAGTTGTTAATGGTTATGGAATAAATTGGGCGTTTGTTTAGAATTTGTTTAGTGTTGGGTGGAGTGTTTTTCAACTTCTTTGGACTAGTTTCTTAGACTGACTGAGAGGGCGAAGTGTTTGCATGGAAGGAAAACAAGTTGTAACATTGCTTTGTTAACGTTAAATAACTCTTCCATATTCAAGCGATATCTATAAGTTATACTAGTGATGGTGGTGCGTTTCTATTATGGTGTGTTTAAGGGGCTTATTATTGTTCTCACTTTCCCCGTGACACCCGTATTAAGGACAGTAAATCCCATTTGATTTACACGTGAGTTTTCACCGTGATTCGTTTTCACCCGTGAAGTGACACTCGTACCAAGGCCCTAAATTAGTGCTGTAAATAGTAATTTAGACCTAATGCGAATCATTTACCGATAACTCGTCCAAAAGCAGATTTTTACAAATTTGTCTCACAAGGCATTGCTCCATCTTCAAAACCTAAGACATGGGGGCCAATTATACACAGCTCGAACATTTAGTGTGAATTTCTGTTCAATATCATGCACATAAATGGAGCATCACAAAACACACACAATTAAATTATAAATCGTGTAAAGTTCTGGGATATTCCATACATTGTCGATTATGTTGTATGCAAAAGCTCTTCTTTGTAAGAACTGTTTCATGCAAGTTGCTGTTTCGTGAGGAATGAAATACAATTTCACATGCTCTGATATTTACATCACAATGAAAAATCAGATTTTTTTTCTGTGTAGGAGTCGAGTCGGCCGTCACTTTTATCGACAGATCTACTTTGCTATTACAGGTGTCGAGATCGACGAAACTTGGTTGAGTTGGTAGATTCAACCGACCGCTCGGAAACTAGTGACAGATTTGTCACATTTGATCGAGTAAGAGTTTGTTGTGATACGCGTTTTTCATCGGTTTGTGATGATTGGTTAAGCAGGGTAAGAAATACACTATACACTTATTTTTATGCCGTTGAATTAACAGAAAAACAATTTACTTATCGCGAAAAACAAGTTCAATCCTATTTAAAACAAAACAAATTACCGAATCGAACTGATTAAAATTAATATGGACATCGACACAGGCTTTTGTGGCGTGGAGTCAGCAACACCAATGCTAAGCAGAGCTGGTAGGAAATTGACCAACAGGTCGATTCATTTGGAACACCTTGGGTCGGAATAAGAAAAAGTAAATTTTATTTTCTCGTTTAAATACTATTACTTTTGTGATCCTAACATTCCCTAGTCGGTTCTCAGGACCAAGACTCAGAACAACAGTAAAAGTGATGAGCTATTGAAATAAACATCAGAACTCTGATTTATTTTTTCTAAAGTACTTCTAAACGCATCATTTTAGTACATTTGCACTCGGGATTTGGAAATTTACCCTCGAGTGAAGTGGTTTGTGAAATTCGTCCTAGATTCCTAAAAGTACAGAAAAATAATACCCAGAACTTAGGGCACATCCTAGAAAGTTCAGGAACAGACTTCCTTGAGCTTTAGGAAGATACTGTCTAGAAGTTTAGGAAGAGACTTCCTAAAAAAAAATAAAAATTCCCCGAAGGTTAGGCACAAACTTCTCACAAGTATAGGGAGCACTTGTTAGAAGCAAGAATATTTAAAAAAAAATCACGACCAAACAAAGTTTGAAGTTCAAGATCATACTTTCAGAAAGTTCAGGAGAGAACTTCCTCGAAAATCTGGAGAGGACTTGACAGAGCTTCGGGAAGAAGTTTAAAGAAAAGGACTTCTTAGAAGTTTGGAATTTTCCAGAGGTTCTGGAGTTCTTCTCAGGAATTCAAAATGCAGAAGTTTAGGCAAAAATTTCCCCGTAGTTCAGGAAGAAACTAACCAGGGAGAGCACTACCTATAATTTTTCAAAAAGTCAGAAACAAACTTCCGTAAAGCTCCGGACGATACGTCCTAGAAGATCAAAAGAGAACTTGTCTGAAGTTTAGGATAGAACTTCCCAGAGATAACGGAAAAACAAGGTTCCAAAAAGATTAGTTGGAACTTCCCAGAAGTGCAAGAGAGTTTTCCGGACGTTCGATACTGAATATTTCAGAATTTCAGAATGAGGATTTCTCGAAGTTAATGAAGAAACCTCTTAAAAGAACAGAAATAAATATTTCAGCAGCAAAGAGAGTACTTCTTAGTAGTGTGAGAAATAATTTCTCAGAAAGTCAGTAACAAATTATCCTGAAGTTCAGGAGAAAACTGTTCAAAAGTTCAGAGGAGGACTTCTCAGAAGTTCAGGGAAAAACCTCGAGCAAATGTTAGAGAATTTTCCTGGAAATTCTGGAGAACACTTTCCCAAAGTTTCGGTAAAAGAGTTTCCTCGAAGTTCAAGATTGGACTTATCAGAAATTTAGAAAAAATAAGCTTAGAAAAAAATGAATTTCAGGAAGAAACTTACCAGAGAGAGAGAGAGAGAGAGAGTAAGTTGAAGAAGTTCAGGTAGATACTTCTGAGAAAAACAGGAAGAAACATTTAGAAATGTAGAGGGTTCTTCCAAGTAGTTCAAGCAGGAATTTCTCAGAAATTCAGGAACAAACTTCTCCAAAGTTCAGGAGAAAACTTCCCTGATGTTCAGAAGAGGACTTATCAGTAGTTCAGGTACAAATTTCCAACAAATTTAAGAAGGGTTTCCAAAAAATTCTTTAGAAATCATTCCCAAAGTTTTGGACAATTTTTTTTCACAGTTCAAAATGAGTCTTTAGTTGAGAAAATTAGAAAGTAACTAGGTTAAGTGAAAAAAAAAACTAACCACATGTTTCTGGAAGGTTAGGTTGGGTCAACATAATTTCCGAGAACATCAGGAGTGACTGCCAAGAAGGAGGATGGTTACTTGGTGATAACTAGATAATAACTCTTCATCTGAATCATCTTTGAAATTGATATCGACATTTTTCCACATAAATTGTCCACATATTAATTGTCCACATATTAATTGTCCACATATTAATTAATAACTTCCTCGAAAAATACTTCAAATCGCAACTTTAGAACAGTGTCCCACTAAGGTTTTCTGAACAACAAAAACATTAATGAGAAAATGTAAATACTTATTCTTCGACTGTCAGTAATGGCAGCTAGATTGATGAAGGTCCTAAATTAATGTATGGTGTAATATTTCAATGACATTTTGAAATTTTTTTACACTACCGTCAACGGTCGAGTTTGGTTGCCGACTTAATCAGATTCAGTCGGCTTCTGTAATGCGCAATTTTGCTCGACTCGACAGTGACAAGCGTCGAGTCGTATTACTCCAATCACATTTTATAATTGGCCCCATGATAGTGGAATATCGGAATATTCAAAAGATATTCATCATTAAATATCAAGGAGGCAATATACTGTTAGGCAAAGTTGTAGAATTAGTCAAGAGCTACATTTTTATCATACACCATATTCAAAAATTCAGCTTCTGAAACAACTTATCGGTAAATTTATCTAAATGAGACGAAATGACTATTTACAGCTCTGGTTTAAATCATGTCATTCTGCTTCTACTAGGCCTTATACGTGCTACGGAGCTTTGCCTGCCGCTCAAATTAGTGTTCTCTGACGTACTTCCACAGTTCTTAATTGATAGCTTTGTTTGTTATATCAAAGCACCCACACGTACAGTGACCGGCGAAAAAAAAAAAAAATCCGTAATGCATTTGTAAATATTTACATAAGCCATAGGTTTGCAAAATAGCTGGGCGTTGTGATACATCCTGTCAAAATACATACCTGGAGGTTTGGTTTGGCTAACTGGTAATGTTTGTTTTTATTACACATTTTCAGAAAAACTATTGTTATAAAGGTCGTTCACACAAAAATCCGGACATACAAAAAATATTTCAGAAAAACAACAGCATGTTTTTGATTAATATTATTTATTTCATTTTGTAGAGAAATGTGATACTCAACACAACTGCATATAGATTTATATAGATTTATTTCCATAAGCTGTTGTGCGCACTTTCTTATTCACTCCTTTCATCAATCTTTGCACGGTGTCCTTGTCAATTTTTCTTCGAAGCAGTAAGCCACTTAGAACGAAATTCTCCACCAAGTTTTTTGAAGTTTCCCTTTACCATTGAACAGTATGTTTCAATCGGGCTCAGCTGTGGACAATTTGGTAGACTACAATCTTTGGGAACATAAATAACGTTATTTTGCTCATAAAGGGTGTTCCGATCAAAATTTGGTCAAACAGTAATATGTGTGAGTCGATCAAAGTCTTTATTAATAAGTCAAATTCTTTGTCTTTTCCAAGTTCAGTTAATACAGAATACAAGAGAAATATTCAGCTAAGCTTCCTATTTACCGAATGCAAATTGCCGGGTCTTTCGTTTAACACCTGCCATAAGATTTTGTACAGTCTCCTTGTTCACTTTATTCGCCGCAGAACGCCAATTTGCCTTGAACTGTTTTTCGCTCACAACAGCTTTTTGAGTCGGTTCCGTTTGACGATGGCCCAATATTGTTCGACTGGGCGGAGCTCTGGCGTGTTGGGAGGGGTCTTGTCCTTGGGTACCACTTGAACGTTGTTGGCAGCATACCACTCCATGGCCTTTTTTCCGTAATGGCAAGATGCCAAATCCGGCCAAAATAGAACGGAACAATTGTGTCGCTTCAGGAAAGGCAGTAGACGTTTTTGTAGGCACTCGCTCTTCATGTCACAGGTACAGATGGCCTGCCACACCGGATATGTCTTCGCGAACTTTGACAGTTTAATGTGCTTGCAAACATCTGCCACCTTTCTCCGTCCGGTTGCCGTATAAAATTCCTGTCCAGAAAGCTGTTTAAAATCTGCCTTGACGTAAGTTTCATCGTCCTGTACCACGCAATCAAACTTCGTCAGCATCGTCGTGTACAACTTTCACGATCGTGCTTTGGCCGACGTGTTTTGTTTATCGTCGCGATTTGGAGTCACCATTTTCATGTAAGTCGACAGTCCAGCTCGTTTTTTAGCTCTATCCACGGTTGACTCCCAGCTTCTTTGCGACATCTCGGACGGAGAGGTTGGGGTTCCGCTCGAAACAGCGGGCAACTCTTTTTGTCGTCACTGTGGCCTCCGGCTTTCGATTTCCCACCGATCCAGCATTCCTGGCTGTCGACAAACGTTCACCAAACACTTTTAATACGTTGGTAACAGTTGATTTAGCCTCATTCAACAATTTCGCCAACTTGGCGTGAGAGTAGTTTGGATTTTCGCCATGCACGTGCAAAATTTTGATGCGTTGCTTCTCTTCCTTCGACGACATTTTGATAACTGAAGTGCTAATCTCAAAATCCAAATAGAGGCATAATGCTACACGCACACATCTTCAAAATGAGGGGTGTGCAAAATTTTTAAATGCACGATGAAAGGAAATGGGTCAAGTTTAAGTCGACCAAATTTTGATCGAAACACCCTTTACCAAGTGATTGTATCTTTAGCGTAATGACAGCTGGCCAAATCTGGCCAGAACAAGGATCGAGTCGCATGTTTTCTCCGGACAGGTAAGAGCCGTTTTTTGAGGCATTCTTGCCGGTAAATCTAAGCGTTTGCGATACCTGTGATTACGAAAATCTGAGATTTCAGCCCACAGGAACACATTGCTTGCCAGACCAGATATTTTTCAGGGAATTTGGTTTAATACTTTGGTTTCAGATGTTCAGGGGCATCTTTCCGACTAGTTGCAGTGTAATATTCCGTTCCCGAGAGATATTTGAATTTTTTGAAGCAGTATGTTTCGTCATCCATGACAACCCAATCAACCAAAAGTTCGAATTTTACTTGAGATGAGAACTCAGAAGTTCACATTTAGTTGAAATTTAGTTCCATGGAACTTTTTTGCTGAATAATAATACACTTCACGGACAAACAGAACTTACTTTTCTTTAAAGTGTCATTAATATTTAAAGGAACTGAAAAGTTCGAGAATAGTTTGTTCTTGCTATTCAACCCAACCTTCAAGTTCATATGTTGATAGTTGAGAACTTGCTTTGAACTTCAAAAAATCTCTAACACAAAGTTCAATAAAAGTACTAACCGTACTTTTAATCAGCGCAAAAGTTTACAATACATCTATGTTGAACTACTTTCCCAATTTTTGAAGTACATGTAAAGTTCTGAGTAAAACTTTAGAAAATGTCAAAAAGATTGCTTACATTTGAAGAGTGATCTGGTGTTGTACTCCAAGTTTGACGAGATACAAGAGCAAAACATGTATTTTTCAAAAACATTAAAAAAGAACGGCTTGTTTTATTACCATCGTAAAAAACTGTTAGCTAAATGTTGGCTAAATGGGATGCGGAAAATGAAGCTGTCACTCAACAAGCTAATTAATATATAGTTTTTTTTTTTATTTGAATGCTTCTTTAGGCTGACATCCCGGATGCCCATACCAATCCGGTCGTGCAGCATTTCGTCCTCCAGATTGCCGAAATTGCACGCTTTCACCAACTCTCGTGCTCTGTTATGAACGACGTCATGCTCTCGCCTTCGTATCCGCTGGCCTCCTGTTGACACTGGAAGAACTCGCACCTTACTAGTTTGACGTCCATCGCAGGAACCATGTACTTGGAGAGGGATTCGAGACAAGCTGTGACTGTGTTGTTTCTTCCGGCCGTAGAGGCCACAGTTTGAAAATCTGCTGGGTTTTCGGTGCCGAGGGCGACTTTGAAGTTTGCTACTTTCACTCGTTCGTCTCTAGCTTCGAGTCCTGACGCAATCAGGTAGATCTTCGGGGAACGGGACGCTATTGTTGATGGTGGGTGCTAACGCCGACGCTGCTGCTGCTGCTCCTTTAGCCAACGATATGTTTTCGTTTATCCGATACTGTTTCGGATGCTACTTTGCCGTTCGCGATTTCCGCGTACCGGAGAACACTTTTCCGGATCGAAAACCACTTTTTCGGTTTAACAGAACGTGTTCAAACTTGTTTCCGCGACAAATATATATATGCATATTTTTCTGCATAATAGATCATTGAGGGAAAGTGAGAGGGAGTTGTGCGGATGTTTTGGGTGGTTGTTGTAATTATTTTTTTTTTTTAAAAAAATTTGGGAAGGGGGTATTGTATCGATTAAATTTATGCCGCTCTGTCAAGTTGGGCTTTCCCAGTTTTTTCCCAGTTTTAGATTTGTGATGCTGTTCTTTTTTGGTGCACTCCTTCACAATAAATTTTCGCATATCTTTCGCCGTTAGCTTGCTTTTCTTCCCACATTTGTCGATGCGACCACCATTATCGCCATTTTTCAAAAATCTTCCGACAACGGTATCCGATTAGAAGATTTTCGAACCGATTTCTCTTGAAGAGAGGTAGTGCACCATGGTAGTATTTGATTCGAAGATAAGATGCTTCCCTCGATACAGCGTTGCTGGATTACAATAACAAATATTCGATTGTTGCCACACTTTGAGTACTATTTCACCTTCTGCATGAATCGATTGCAACTGACTCAAAACCATTAAAAAAATATCTGTAGAAATTCTGGTATAGTGCATTTTATATCGCTATATCGGTTAGGCTATAATTGTATGGATAATCGCATCGCGTCGCGTGTTGCGTCCACCCATGATCGAACTGTTTTTCCTTTCAAAAATGGCCAGACCCAAAATACAAAATATGTTTAGTCAACTTGTTTGAAAATGGATGTGATCTCTTACAACGTAACTCGCCTTCCGCTGTTTTGTTAAAAATAAATGAACTTTATTCAACTAAGAGCATTCAGCACAATTGTTTCTAAATGCACAGGGATGCAGTTTTGCTTCCTCGCATTGACATTAGTTCTTGACGTCGTGAACTCTACCGCTAATGGTTCTCTTCTTAAAAAATATATATATATCTCGTTTCTATCCGTCATTTAATTAACTCTTTTTTTTCGTTAATTGTTTCCATCGCATTTAGCTATTGTACGTCGCTAAACGAAAACAACGCTCCCTTTCGGTATTCGTGTGCATCTCTCATTTTCCCTAAAAACAATCGATTAAAAATCTTAAATAGTTGGCTATCATTTTTTTCCTTCGCTTTTGTCTTACACCTACAGATTAGTACCGTCTAATAATTTCATTTAAATAAAAAAAAGTCAACTAAAAACTCCAACATCTATCGATTCGCATGATACATATTTCTTGTTGTTGCCATTGAAAGTATTGCTTGGCCATATCGGTTTTTTTTTTGTTCAAATTCGCTTCTGTCGTCGATCGACTCGTCGCCGGCAAAGGCTTCGGCAGTTGGTCAGGAAAACGAACATGCTCAGGGCGAAAAAGGCGATACAGGTCAGGAGGAGACCCAACACCGTCGCTGAGTACATATCGGTAGGATCCAGGACGTGGTCCTGGGCCAGAAGAAGATGATCGGCCAGTACGGCCGTTCCGTTCGGTGGTGGGCAGGGCTGCTGGACGATGATCTCCTGGTGTTGAACCTAAAACAACGAAGGGGCGATTGTTAATGCGGTGTTTTTGGGGATGGAAATCGAGATGTCTGTTACTTGTTTGTTCCGGCACATCTGCTGGCTGGTTTGCATTGCGATCGTTTCCACGCTGTATTCCTGCTCGGTGAGTAGCGGCAGAATCCACTTCTCGGGCGACACTATCTCGCCCCATTTCAGGAAGTCGGGGATGTTTCGAGGGTGGACAGAGTACCCTCCGACGGCGGATAGAAGTAGAAGTACCAGGGTGGTTAGGATCGCTCCAGAAATGCTGCACGACACCAGATGGGCAACGAATAGCACTATCGTTTGTATGGCCATGAGGTAGAGTAACAAGTAACCTGCAGAATGGGGAAGAAGTCATTAGTCGCCATCCTGGTCTGTGGAGAGAATAAATCCGCGACTCACCCATGTAAACGTATATGATGGTATCGTTGTTACTCGGGGATGCGTAAAGGCCGGCCATGCTGTGCGCCGGAAGCAGATAGGCCAGCCATATGCAGAGGCTCGGCAGGACGCTGAGTGTCGTCTGGATGATGATGTAGAGAAATCTTCCGTATAAACTTAGCCGCAGGTCTTTTTCCGCATACAGTCGATCCTCCTGGACGTCACGAATTTGCAGGATCAGCAGCGGCCACAGAGTGACCATCAGGATACAGTGGAGGAAACTGCAATATCAAAAGTAAAGTCAGATTTAGCATGCTAGCACTGAGTCAATTGAGCCTACCCTAATCGATCGTTGAGGTTCAACTGAGGATCGGATGCTGGAACGTCCCAGAAGATGCATCCGACGAAAAGCGACAGGACGGCAGCTAGGATGAGTCGACTGATCCAGTTCAGTAGAGAACCCGGTTGCTTGTAGGACATGTACCTGAAACGAACAACCCATTGAATTCTGAACTTCCGATTATTAAGAGCGGTGAACGCCTACCTCTTAGCCAGGGCATGAATTTGTCCAAAGAACCCAGCGCTCTTGGTCGGTTCCGGCAGGTTGGCAACGGGTGCTGCGAGCGGTGGTTCCGAGTTGACGTGATCCCATGAGTTAGCCAGCGATTCGATCCTCGCCGAAGATTCAAGCAAGGCTGCTGCCGAAAGATCATCCAGCGTTACCAGGTCCAGATAGTAGTCGGCGGGATTTTTGAACGGAGGGCAGGGGTAACCCAGCTGTCCCATGTGTCGTGGAAGATCCGCTCGGCTTCCAGAGTATACTGTTCGGCCACCGGACAGTAGCAGTACTCCGGAGCACATGGACAGAATCTCGAATGTTGGTGGCTGCAGGGTCATGATGACCATTCGGCCGGCACTACACCACTGACGAAGGTATTCTACGAGGAAGAATGTATCGAAAATATCCATATTGACCGTGGTTTGATCCAGTAGCAGTATCGAGGATTGGGTTAGCAGTTGGCAGGCCACATTCAGTCTTTGTTTTTCCGAGTGAGTCAAACGGGACACATTGGCTGAGCGGACGGCAGTTAGGCCGAGGTCTTCTACGAGGATATCGACGCGTTCCTTGAGGTCACTGCGGTCGTATGGTCCACGAAGGGCTGCGTGGAACGACAGAGTACTCTGTACGCTCATTCTGGGATCGAGGGGTGCTCTGTCAAGGGCCGGGACGTAGCCACAAAGTTGTCTCAGGATGCGTCGGTTCACCTGTTGGCCATTGACCAGTATTTCTCCATTTAGACGTTGTCTGAAAGTTTGAATTATTGAATTTCTGTGACGAGTTCAATAGTAAAAAGAACTTACCGCACTCCAGCCAAGGCTTCCACCAGGGCCGTTCCCTCTCGCTGTGATGTAGCCATGATGGCGAACAGGTCTCCTGCCTTAGCTTGAAGCGAAACTCCTCGCATCCCGGGTAGAACGTCTAAACAGTGTACCTGAATGTTCGGATATACCAATCCTGCTATCGAATGCCTTCGACTCTGTGTGTTGTAGATTTCCTCTGGATAGAGTCGGGTTTCTCCGTAGACCGGTGATTCATCGTAGTCCCACTCGGCGAGCAGGTCCGCTTCGCTTTGTGACCGTAGATTGTGATGTCGCTGATTGGTGGCGTAAGGGTTGTACACGTGGGTACCAGCTATGCTGGCACGGCTGTTGGCCTGCTTTAATGCTGCCAGGGGGATACCCTGGGCTCGAGAGCTTGGCCGCGAGGTGGGAGTCACTCCAATTGCACGGAAATCCGATTCACTACGATATTTTCTGTAATTGGCAGAATGTGATTAGACAATGGGGGGAATGTGAAGGATCGTGGGTGATACAAACCTTAAATTAGCTGGCACTCTACCGCGGTGGGTCTCGTTATCGCTGCTGTCGTATCCGGAAGAGCCGGGACCTGGACCGGTACTGTCCCGATAGCCGCGGTTGACGCGACCCCGGCCATTTGCCTTGGATGAATTGCGACCACGGCCTCCACCACCGCCGCCACCGTTCGGTGGAAATACCCGCGGTAGGCCGAATTTGAGGTAGGTGTACATGTTGGAGTTCAGCGGGTTGGCCTTGGGTCCTCCGTAGCGTGGGTGATTGGAGATGGCCTGTTCGTCCCGATAGCCATTGCGGTGCTGTGGGCTGTACGGTTGGGGCGATTTGTCCGACGAGCCGAGAGCCGAGTCGGCAAAGTCTGAGTTGAGGTTTTGTCTGGAAAGGGAGGGTGAGGGAGTATTTTTTTTTTAATTGAGTACGATGGAGAAGTGGTATTTGCTGTTAACTTGAAGAACCTCAAAATTAGGCAGGCTGCTGAGAAGATGATACTGAACTGCGGAACTACTTGATCGACGAATGAAAGAACATTTCGTAGGGACATTTTTCGAGATTGGTATCTTAAACGGCACTTAACCGTAAAAGTACTGGTACTTCTCAGTATATGAAGATGGAATTTGACATATGCTGAGGCATTTCAACAGCACCCGATGACCAATGTGTTAAGAAAGTCCTGGAGTCGTATAGGAATCTTCGATGCTTATAATTTGTTCGAGCTCTTCTGATTATTGCCACGAGCTCAATTGTTCTAGAACTACCTGTTGTTTAGTTTTTAAGACATCTACAGATCGGTAGTTGTGAAGGCCTCGCGATTTCTCTGAATAGCACAATTTGATTTCGTAATGTCTGGTGTCCTATATACCTGAATTTATAAGCTTATTGTTAACAGCAGGGATGCAAGGTTCTTAACGACAAACAGCAGCGATCAGGATGAAGCGTCAGACAATGGAAGTAGCATAGAATGCCTTGTAGGTGAGGATGTTATTCCCATAACTAATAATTTTCAAAACGACAAGATTGATTCGTTTACCGATTGCGATTCCATGCACTCTGAATCGAACGATAAAGATGAACGTCCCCAAAACGCAACGATTGGACCAACTGAACCGAGGACCTCAAACCGGACAACGAAAGGAGTACCACCTTCGAGATACGGAGAGTTCGGCCAGGTTGCCATTCAGCGGACTCGGAAGCTCTGAGTGGTCCTGAGCGAGAGCAGTGGAAGAAAGCCATGGACGGGGAGTTTGCCTCATTGCAGGAAAACAACACCTGGAAGATCTTGTAATAGCCCACCAGCCGGAAGCCAGTGGGATGCCGGTGGATATTCAAAAAGAAGCTGAATGAACATGGAAATTTAGCGCGATACAAGGCGCGCTTAGTTGCACAGGGCTTCAGTTAGAAGTTTGGCACTGACTATGACGAAGTCTACGCACCTGTAGCCAAACATACGACATTCCGGTCACTTTTGGCGGTAGCTGGCCGGCGAATGATGGACGTGAAGCACGTTGACATAAAGAGGGCATATCTGTATGGAGCAATCAGCGAAACGATCTTCATGCAGCAACCCCCCGGATACGAAACTGAGAATCGAGGAGAAGTATGCAGCTTAAGGAAGAGTTTGTACGGACCCAAGCAAGCCGGACGTGTCTGGAATAAAATCATCACCGACGTCCTGATGAAACTCGGATACAAACAAGCAGAAGCCGACAGCTTCCTTTTCGTGAGGAGCGATGAATGTAAATTATGTGTTTTAAGATAAAAAAAAAAAAAAAAAAAAAAAAAAAAAAAAAAAAAAAAAAAAAAAAAAAAAAAAAAAAAAAAAAAAAAAAAAAAAAAAAAAAAAAAAAAAAAAAAAAAAAAAAAAAAAAAAAAAAAAAAAAAAAAAAAAAAAAAAAAAAAAAAAAAAAAAGACAGACAGACAGACAGACAGACAGACAGACAGACAGACAGACAGACAGACAGACAGACAGACAGACAGACAGACAGACAGACAGACAGACAGACAGACAGACAGACAGACAGACAGACAGACAGACAGACAGACAGACAGACAGACAGACAGACAGACAGACAGACAGACAGACAGACAGACAGACAGACAGACAGACAGACAGACAGACAGACAGACAGACAGACAGACAGACAGACAGACAGACAGACAGACAGACAGACAGACAGACAGACAGAGGCGCTTGAGTGGGAATGGAACATGAGTGAAACCCAAGACCCGTGAGGTGATCAACTCGTAGCGCTACTATCACATGTGTGCTACGTAACCTTGCCTAGAAAGGTCAAACATGGAAATGGGAGGTTGAGTTGATAGCTGACCTCCGAAGAACATGCCTCCGCACAAGACACAGGATGCGGATAGCACGTTCGGTCGCCAAAAGAACGGAGCGTTGAGTGGCGCTTGTCAGGCCGGCAAACGAGCCTGATTCGAGGGTTTGTGTTCGAAAATCAATGTGGACCCATGGGGTGACGCTTACAAGGTGGTAATGGACTCCGCGCTATGACCCCAGTTCCTGGCCTCCCACCGCCGTAGATTTGTCCCATGACCAGCGTTCCAGTATCCCAGACCATAACACTGTCATGGCGATGGAAAGATGGTCAAAACACGCTGAACATCCACAGTCACGTAGACGATGACAACGGCACTGTGGAGGACGGGAGCGAGGTGACGGTTACGAATGATATAACAAAGTCGCTCGTGGTAAAAAAGGCACCAGGGCCTGATAGTATCCCGAACCAGGCCATCAAGACGGCTATTTTGCTGGCTCCCATAATGTTCAGGGGAGTAATACAAAGATTTCTGGACGAAGGCGTCTTTCTAGATGCCTGGAAGTGACAAAAATTCGTATTACTTACTGCCAAATACAGGGAAGCCACAAGGTGATCCATCGGTGTATAGACCGATATGCTTGTTGCATACGACGGGTACGGGGCTTGAAAGGATAATCCTCAACAGAATGTCAAGTACACGGACGGTACAGGTGGTCTGTTAAATAACCAGTTCGGCTTCCGAAAAGGCAAGTCAACGGTGGATGCCATACTGTTTGTCACCAAGACAGCCGAGACTGCATAGCCGTTACTGTGCAGTGTCCCCCCTTGACGTGAGAAACGCGCTAAATAGTGCCTGCTGGGACGCCAACTTGCTCCAGCGCTTCCAGGTTCCTGGGTTCCTATGCAGGATTTTGGGAAACTACTCCCAGAATCGTGTGCTGGTCACAAGCGGGTCAGGAATGTGTCCAAATTACCTCAGGAGTTCCGCAAGCTATCCTGGGCCCGGTGCTTTGGAACACAATGTATGACGAAGTGTTGAAATTAAAGCTCCCTAACTGGGTGAAGATTGTCAGTTTCGAGGATGACATCACCCAAGAGGCTTAGAATCCATAGAAGAGGTGGCGTTAACGATCACTCAATCTATTGACCTAGTAGTGGGATGGATGCGGTCCAGGAAGCTGGAGCAAGCCCATCAAAAAACGGAGTTTACTGTGGTCAATAACAGGAAATCGAAACAACGGGTGACGATTAGTGCGGGTAACTGAACTATCACCTCGAAGCGGTCCCTGTGGTATTTGGGGATCATGATCGACGACAAGCTGTCCTTTAACAGCCACGTCGTTAACACCTGCAAAAAGGGCTCTACGGCTATATCGGCATAATCCCGCATAGTTCAGCGGTACAAGGGAGCAAGTGGAAGCTCCTGGCTACCCGAGCAGGAACGAATAACTTGATAACTGGCCTTGGTATGGACGAGCTCAGATTAAGAGGTAAAATACCTGAGGATAATACCATAAAATTGTTCCCACAATGTAATGCAAATACCAAATTGAGGTGAGACATTACCAAAATAGTACCTCTTAGATATTCCCAGGTATCCGAAATAGTTTTTGTTTTGTTATTCAAGAATTTTTTGTTGAGAGTATGCAACGCAGCATGCCATAACTAATCAAAGCAACATTTTGCACAATGACATTTTCAATTTTCATTAGTCTTACTTCAACATCCGATTAATAAAGACGTTTCTGATTGTAGTCTAGTTCTTCGAAGTCCAGTCCGATTGTCTCCCTGCCAATAGGTTATGGGCCTTAGCTAGCGGAGTTGGAACTGGTGAAGAAAATAGCTACTCAAGATCCACCGAGATGGGAGAAAGGCTCGTGTCATTCTCGAAGCTTAATGGCTCCAACTACGATAATTGGAGCTTCAGAATGAAGCTGTTGCTGACCAAGGAAGGCAACTGGACGGCTGTAGCAGATGCGAAACCGGAACCAGTCACGAGCGTGTGGAAGACCAAGGATGAGCAAGCGCTGGCATCGATCGGATTGGCCGTGGAGGACAACCAGTTAATCCACATAAGGAAGGCCAAATCGGCGGCGGAAGCGTGGAAAGCTCTGGAAACGTTCCATGTGAAGAAAACGCTGACGACGAAGGTTTCTGTGATGCGGAAAATCTGCAGCTTACGCCTGGAGAAACACGGAGATATGGAAGTGCACGTGTCGAAGATGGCGGAGTTGTTTGAGAAGCTCAACTATTTGCAACCGGAAAAAATCCTGGATGATCAGTGGCTGGTCGCCATTTTATTCGGCAGTCTGCCGGAGGAGTACGAGACGTTGGTCACCGCTCTCGAAGCCCGACCGGAGGATGATCTGACCCTGAACTTGGTGAAGGGTAAGCTGATTGACGAGTGGCAGAAAATGAAGCAGCGCAAAGGTGACGAGGAGGATTCCGAAACCGTTCTGTATGCAGATTCGAAGGCCGAAATGAATCGGTGTTTCTTCTGCAAAAAGTTGGGCCACCAGAAGGTAGACTGTGAAAAATTTCGAGCATGGAAAGCTGCGAAAGGAAGCGGACCTGTAACCAAGCAACCAAAAGCGGTAGCCAAGCAACACAAAATCAACCACGTGGAGCAGCATGACGATGATGATCACTACGCGTTCCTCACTGGATGTGCGAATCAAGCGGAGAACCAATGGATTTTGGATTCCGGTGCGACTTGCCACATCGCAAATTATCGGGACTTCTTCGAGAATCTGGACGATGCAGCTACGGAGGATGTTTGGGTCGCCAACGGGACGAAAGCACGTTCGAAAGGTCGCGGTTCTGGAAAGATACCTGTTATCAATGGTGCTGGTCAACGACGTGAAGTGTCAATTGACTGCGCTTTGTACGTTCCAGGAATGAAGTCGAATTTGTTATCTGTGAAGCGGCTGGTGCAGAAGGGATTCGTCGTCACGTTCGATGCGAGTAGAGCGAGAATTATGAGAGGTGAAAAGGTCTACGCGACGGCAGAGTCCGTTGGAAATTTGTTCGTGCTGCGTCAATCTACCGAAGGGAAGATGCGAAGAGCACCGTTTCCGAAGGCGTCCGAAAGTGTGTCATCTGCGGTGATGGATTTGGTTCACACCGATATTTGTGGACCGATGCGTACGACGACTCTGGGCGGCAAGCGATACTTCGTTACGTTCATCGACGATTACAGCAAGTACACGGTCGTCTATTTGCTACGTGCGAAATCTGAAGCGTTCCAGAAACTGAAGGAGTATATCGAGCTTGTAAAGACGCAGTTTGGAAGGAAGCCCAAAATTCTACGGTCGGACCGTGGTGGTGAGTACACCGGCAAGAAATTCAAAGCATTCTTGAAGCAAAACGGTATCATCGAGCAGCTTACGGCACCGTACACCCCACAGCAAAACGGGATAGCTGAATGGAAGAATCGGTACCTTGTGGAAATGGCCAGGTGCATGCTCATCGACGGGAATTTGGACAAGCGTTTCTGGGAGAGGCAGTGGTGACGGCTAGCTATATGCAGAATAGGCTGTCGTCGCGTTCGATCAGTAACACACCATATGAACGGTGGTTCGGGAAGAAGCCCAAACTCGGACACATTCAACAGTTTGGCGTGGATGCATACTGTCATGTGCCAAATGCGAAACGAGGTAAGCTGGATAGCAAGGCAGTCAAGCTGAGGTTCGTAGGTTACAGCGAAATTTCAAAAGCATTCCGCTTAGTGGACGAGACGACAAGAAAAATAACAATTAGCCGTGATGTCAAATTTCTAACGTCTTGCGGGTCCGAGCCAGGGCCTGTGGAGGAAGATCTGGTTGTTCCATCCATCACGTTTCAACGGGTGGATCAAATAAATGAAACAGTGGCTATCGAGTCCAACGAAGACGACGACGACGACGATGTCTGGGATGATCCTGATGAACCAATGAATCAAGCAAGCGAAATCGAACTGCAGTCCGACGATTAACAGGAAGTGGAGAATATGCCGCGGAGGTCAACAAGATCCAACCTTGGTGTTATTCCAAACCGATATGCATGTACTGCAGAAACATCGGTTGAGGAGGAGCCGAAATCTTTGAAGCAAGCGTTATCCAGTCCTAGTAACACCGAGTGGCGCCAAGCGATGATGGAAGAGCTAGCATCCATTGAAGCAAACGACACTTGGGATTTGGTCGATCTGCCGGTTGGTAGCCGCGCCATCGGATGCAAGTGGGGGTGTTTAAACGAAAGCGAGACGAAAGCGGTTGTGTAGTTCGACACAAAGCCAGGCTGGTAGCTCAGGGCTTCAACCAACGTTTTGGTACGGACTACGATGAAGTTTTTGCGCCGGTCGTTCGTCATACCACGTTTCGCACCATGATGTCCGTTGCAGCAAAGAAGAAGATGCATGTTAAGCAGTTCGACGTCAAGACGGCGTTTCTCAACGGCAACCTTGAGGAGAAGATCTTTATGAAGCAGCCTCCCGGGTTTGTCGTAAGCGGCATGGAAGGCAAGGTATGCCGATTGAAGAAAAGTTTGTACGGGCTCAAACAGGCAGCTCGTTCGTGGAACCAACGATTGCATGAGGTGTTGGAAGCATATGGTTTTGAGCGGTGTAAGGCAGATCCATGCTTGTACAGGAAGGCAACTGGTAACAAATGGTGCTACGTTCTCGTGTACGTGGACGATCTCATCGTGGCCAGTGAGGATAAGGGCATCATCGGATCATTGGAGCGAACACTTGCAAAGAATTTTCAGATCAGCGGCCTCGGTGACGTCAAGTTTTACCTTGGAATCGAAGTCGAGCGAGATCACAATGGAGATTTTCTCATCAGCCAGCGCAAGTACATTGAAGACGTTGTTCGTTCTGCTGGTCTACAGGATGCAAAAGTATCAACCGTGCCAATTGATCCCGGATACGGTAAGACAGAAGAGGACGATGACGCGCTTCCAAATAATCAAGAGTACCAGAAGATAGTTGGGCAGTTGTTGTACATCGCAGTCAACAGCAGACCAGATATCGCAGCGTCAATTTCGATCCTGAGTCGTAAGGTGAGTTGCCCAACCCAACGTGACTGGAACGAGTTGAAGCGAATGGTTCGCTACCTGAAGGGGACGGCTGATGTAAAGCTTCAACTGAGTAGCAGTGGCGATTCTTCTGGTCTGGTTGGTTACGCCGATGCCGATTGGGCAGAATGTCGTCACGATCGGAAATCCAACAGCGGATACATGTTCAAATACTGTGGAGGCACAATTTCCTGGGCATGCCGTAAGCAGAGCTGCGTTTCATTGTCCACTGCAGAGGCGGAGTTCGTAGCACTTTCCGAGGCATCCCAAGAAGCGGTTTGGCTGCAGAGACTGTTGGAGGACCTAGGTGAGAAAACAGAAGTGATGTTATTCGAGGACAACCAAAGCTGTTTGAAGATGCTGGACAATGAAAAGTTCAGTAATCGCACGAAACACATCTCTACGAAATTCCATTACGCCAAGGACCTGAAGACGAAAGGCGTTATCAATTACGAATACTGTCCAACGGAAAGGATGGCAGCGGATCTCCTGACTAAACCATTATCACGGGTACGCTTGGAGGTTCTTCGGCAGCAGTGTGGTTTACAGCAGCAGCGTTGAGGAGGAGTGTTGAGAGTATGCAACGCAGCATGCCATAACTAATCAAAGCAACATTTTGCACAATGACATTTTCAATTTTCATTAGTCTTACTTCAACATCCGATTAATAAAGACGTTTCTGATTGTAGTCTAGTTCTTTGAAGTCCAGTCCGATTGTCTCCCTGCCAATAAAGGGTGTATTCGATAAAAATGGCACACACATATTTACTCATCAAAATTAAACCGATTATCGGATTTTCTTGAAATTTTCAGGGAATGAAAAACTACTAATGAGTTATGATTTACAAAAATTGTTTTATTCAATTTCATCTCCCATCCCGAATGCCCGCACCTTCCGTTTCGCTCCACCCATACAATTACAACAGTTTTTCCCAGTGTTTTTGTTGTTTTTACCCAAATTTTCTTCAACTACAGGTCTTGTTTTAATAGTTTTGGGATGTTTGCGAAGTTCCGTCTTCAAAATTGCCCAGAATTTTTCAACTGAGCGAAGTTTCGGTGAATTTGGTGGGTTCATATCTTTTGGCACAAAATTGACTCCGTTGGCTCGGGACAACTCCAACACGTTTCGTACGTAGTGGCAGGATGCTAGATCAGGCCAAAACAGAGTTGATCCATTGTGCTTCCTTATGAATGGCAAGAGACGCTTCTTAAGGAACTCTTCCGTGTAAATCGCACCGTTGATTGTTCCGGAAGTGTGAAAAACTATGAAACTTAACAGATGTATACAATACACTATGAATAAGATTTGCTCAAATTTTCAGGTTTTTACTCATACGCTTCAAAAGTTACAGAAGATTTTCGGTGTGCCATTTTCATCGAATACACCCTTTAAGCTCAAGCAAATGGCATTCTTCCAGTGACCCATGAGAAATTCTAGGTTTTATCCTTAATCGCTATCCAGTGTTTAGCACGGTTTAGTTGATCAACCAAAAATTCTCGTTATTCATGCGATATTTATTTTTTATGATTAAAACAACCTTGAAATGCAGCAATAAGAACGAAAAGAAAAGCAAAATTAGCCCAACAAATAACATTAAACCTCCAATACCGTCATTTTCCGATCTCATCGAGCTGAACGGGTACCATGCAAACAGATGCAAACAGTCTGCAGCCTAATCGAAGCCAATCATCCCATTTCGCGTTGCGATTTCATTTTCACGAGAAGTGAAATACTACCGATTGCAATATACCACTCTACTGTACCAACCAGCATCTGGATCTCGGCCCCGAGGTCCGTAGGTTCACACAAACCACCTTCAGATCCCCTGGATAAAGCACGCAAAGTTAGCCCGGAAAAGTAGGTTACTCGGCATCGACACACCGGCGAGATGTGCGGGTCAGTTATCAGTGTGGAGTCCCATTCCGATACCGATGCGGTTTCCAACGTCGGAGTGCAATTAAAAATAACAACATCTTCCCCATCGAGCATCTTCAGCCATTCATCATTCAACACACAGCACAGGTGGTGCAGACCGCGATCATCCAAAACAGTTCACCTACGATGGCCGGTTCCCGGTAGCGTGAGTGCGCGTGCATGTGTGTATGTGGGATGGAAATCGAAAAGTAGCGGCTTTTCGATTCTACCGGCTTGGTTCCAAAAAAAAAAAAAAAAGAAAAGTTTCTCTAGGAAAACTAGACTGTAGATGATTAAATTTAGATATAAAAGTAGTTGAGGTGAAAATTTGTAACTGTTATCTAGTACATACGGCAATTTGATTACCACGATACAGAAGAGGAAGCGTGCCGCTGGTGTTTGCGTGACTTTGTGCGTAGAGAGGGCTCTGCTTTGTGGGAAATGAGGTTTTACGGGCTTATTTGCCAAATAATCGGATGGTTAAGAGATACTTCACGGCTAATTCGGAGAAGGTGTGAATAAATGGCGTAACCTATTTGTTACGGATAAGTGATAAACGCATATCTCGGTACGATAGCATGGCGCAAAAGTAGAAGTGCGTGTGCTATTTAATTTGAACAATTAGGTCCGGCTAGCATTTTAAGGAAATAAGTTCGGAAAGATTGTTTTCGTTCATTTCCTGCATTATTTGAACAAACCATTAAATTTCTCAGCCCTAAAATATGCTTCACAAAGTTTATTTCTTGCAAAATGTAAAAACATCTAAGCAGGTCTTGCAATATTCTGGACTGCCTACAAGTCATCGATTATTAGCAGAAGTTTACCGAAAGGCCTCCGGTGTTTTTCTAATGTTTCCGGAACATTTCGACCATTTAATTGAAAATCTACTCTCCATCCAGCCTTTCTGCACTACTGGCCTTCAAGTTAATTTCAAAGTTTTTGCATTTTTAGGTTGCGATTCAAGCCAACATTTTATTTGACAAATTCATCTGATTCTATCGTACGGCAGGGGAAACCGGTGGCTTCTCGGGGGTTTTGAAAGTACCTGTGCAGTTTTGTATTTCGCGTTGAAAGCCTGTCTCGGACGACAGCTCTGTTAAAATGGTTCTCGAAAACGAACCGACGGGTACAAGAAGAAGAGGCGCGCAACGAGCAAGGTGGATAGACCTGCGGACTCTTGGCAGACAGCGAGGCTGGTGAGGTACAGCCATGGACCGATTACAATGGAGACAACTTCTGTTTACAGCAGAGGCCACACCGGCCTTGGTCTGATTGGTAAGGTAAGGTAAGTTGAAAGCCTGTCCACGCTAAAATTCGGACACTAAGATAATGTCAGCAAAAAACAAATCTAGACATAATTCAACAAAACCGATTTTTTATTTCAGCACAAGGCCCGGTAACTGTATTGGACGACCCCTGGTCGCTTTGTTTATATTGTGTCTTGGCTTTCAGTGGATGTATGTGTTGCTTTTGTAATCGAGTGTTATCCGGATAAAATGGATCTCGAACAGAAATGTAGTGCTGTGGTTACCTTGTTCCGAGTTGGAAATTGAAAGAAGGATATAAAGACTGGACTCGGAAAAAATGAGACATGCAAAAATGATCACCAAAAATTCATTTTAAATCGGATACTTCTTAAATTCTCAGGGATTGAATAACTATGTATTAGCTATGTTATGTATTATGTATTGAATTTCCTCCCCCAAGCTGAATGCTCGTACATTTCTCTTAACACTGCTCATGAGATCTTCCTTACACAATTCGCCTCCTTCGGGACCACATTAACGCACTTCGCTTCGGACCAATCCATTACAGGCTTGACGTAATGGCACGAAGCGAGATCCGGCCAGAACAGCATGAGACCACGGTGAGAGCGGAGGAAGGGCAGCAAGCGCTTCTGCAAGCATTCCTCTCGATAAATCTGCCCGTTTATGGTGCCGGTTGTAACGAACGGCTTGCTGTACCGTCCGCACTTGCAGATCGCCTGCCACAACAGGTACTTCTTCGCGAATTTGTCCATCCTTCTCTTCCGGAACTTTTCCGGAACCTCCATGCGGGACGTACCGACAAAAAACTCGAGGCCGGGAATTTGTTTGTTGTCCGCCTTGATATATGTCTCGTCGTCCATGACGAGACAGCCTGGCTTGACCAGCCACTCACGGTACAGCTTCCGCGCACGCAATTTGGCCATCGTGTTTTGCTTGTCAGTCCGGTTTGGCGCCTTCCTGACCTTAAAAATACGTAGTCCAGCCCGCTTCACGGTCTGCTGGACGAACCACTTCGACGAATTGACCTTTTTGGCCACGTCTCGAGTGGAAAGGTTCGGGTTATTCTTAAAGTACTGCCTTATCTTCCACGCCTTCTCTGGGTTCCGTTTTCGGTTTTCGGTCGCTTTCAGCGCGCCGCTCGATGGTCTTCGTCTCCTGGAACATCTTCACAATGCGGGACACGGTGGAATCGTGGATTCCAAGCCTTTTGCCGATCCATCTGTGCGACTGACCAGGATGATCGATCACCGCGCCCAAGATTTGCTGGCGTAGCTCTTCTTGTTTCGAATGCATCTTGAAAACTACTTGACAGATCGCGATAAAATTTTGCACACATAAACATAACACTCTAAACTAGTATTACCCAAAATTTCACCCACGCGATAAAAAGTTACATCCAAAACAAAGTGTAGCATTTTTTCTGAGTCCAATCTTTAATTCGTGAACTGTCCGATTTGCGTGTGTGCAGAAGTTTCACCATACAGTGAAAAGATACCTGGAGACCAGAAGTAAAAAAAAACGGTATGGTGGGAGAGCTACTGTGGTGACACCTGCCACGGTCAAGAGGGGCCTTCACCTTCTTCAGGTGTCGGGGTCAACATGACCCGAAATGGATTTTAAAAATGTTATAACTTACTAAAATAAGCATCTAGACGTTTGAATTTTCTTGACTTTTCCTAAATTGTAGGAAGTTACGTTTCTGCATTGAACCCAAATTTTGTGGACATTTCTGAAGGGCTGTAAAAATAAAGTTACGAATAAGGTGTTTCGGGTCATATTGACCCGGATTTCAAATTCACATTGCGGAAAATTTATATGACCAAATTTGAAGTCTTTGCAGTCAAAATGCTCATTAGAGTCCCAATTTTTAGGTTCTGGTGCGATCTCTCCTTTTTAACCCGATTGGCCACAAGCAATCTGTGCCGGAAAACGGCATGTTTCGCCACGATCCGTAAGGCGGTAACAGATAAAATTTTTTCATCGGAACATACTTTTCGACATTTTTTAGAATTTTCATGAATAGTCTACTTCTAGCCTTGAAATGGACCAATGACCATATTGGCCATTCTGGAACAATCCAGATGCCGCCGGGGACCACTTCAGGAGAAGACAATTTGCGGAATTTCCCCGAAACATGCCTTTCGACGGCTCAGACTTCATATTTTTTTATAAGTAGTCTACTTCTAGCCTAGAAATGGACCAATGACTATATTGGCCATTCTGGGACAATCCGGATGCCCCGGAGGACTGTTTAGGAGGGGACAAATACAGATTTTTGCCGAAACATGCCTTTCGACGGCTCAAATTTTATGATTTTTGTTGAGTACTCTACTTCTAGCTTTGAAATGGATCAATGGCTATATTGGCCATTCTGAAACAACCCGGATGCCCCGGAAGAACCCTTTAGGCGGGGAAAAAAACGGATTTTCGCCGAAACATGCCTTTCGACGGCTAAAACTTCATGATATTTATAAGTAGTCTACTTCTAGCTTAGAAATGGCCCAATATATATATATATATATATTGGTCATTCCGGGACAATCCGGTTGCCCCGGGGGAACCTTTCAGGAAGTGACAAATACTGTTTTTTTTCAGGATTTTGGTTGAATAATCTACTTCGAGCCTTAACATGGATCAATGATTATATTGGCCATTCTGGAACAATTCAGATGCCCCGGGGGAACCGTTTAGGAGGAGACAAATACTTATTTTCGCCGAAACATGCCTTTCGATGACTCAAACTTCATGATTCTTGTTGAGTAGTCTACTTCGTGCCTAGAACTGGATCAATGACCATATTGGTTATTTTGGGACAACCCGGATGCCCTGAAAGAACCATTTAGGAGGGGACAAGTACAGATTTTTACCGAAACATGCCTTTCGACGGCTCAAACTCCATGATTGTTCATGAGTAGTATACGTTCAGCCTTGAAATGCACCAATGACCATATTCGCCATTCTGGGATAACCCAGTTGGCCCTGGGGAACCTTTTATGCATTTCGACGGCTCAAACTTCATGACTTTTTGTAAACAATCTACTTCTAGTCATTAAATGGACGAATGGCCATATTGGCTATCCAGGAACAACCCGGATACTCCAAGGAAACTCTTCAGTAGGAGACAAATACGGGAAATTCACCGAAACATTCTCATCTTGGCCCATTACTGATTACTATACTGCTTATTTTCAATCTTCTGATTGAACCCATATAGGGTGCGGGATCCATTACCGTCACCAATTGTTATTTCTCAGCCGTACAAGAACCAAATGACTTCAAATTCTGTTCATGAATACTTTCACATAGACACTAGTTTTGTAAAAAATATCAAATCTTTCGGTTTTAATACGGCTAAGCAATAGCGATTGGCGACGGGAATTGGCCCGTGGCGAGTTGGACCCGTACCTTATACTGACGACATTTAACATGAAATTGTAGTCAAGGCTTCAAGTTTTCACGGCATATTAATATTTTTGCGTTCACTTCACACATATAGCCACTACAACGGTTCAAAGAAAAGTTGGCACCTTCAGCCTCACTTTACACTTCATACTTTTACTACGATAAATTACCATTCTTCCTATCATTTTCTATTTTTCGGATCAGATTCATCAGTTTAGCATAAACAATTGTCGTTTTACTTACGGTTGATTTTCCGAAGATCAAAATGATCAAAACAAAAGTTGATCTTTCCGATTTTGCTTAGGGCCATAGAATCAATTTGAAAAATCGAAAATCGACATCAAAAGGATCGATCTCATACAGATCAATCCAAGATCACCCAATCGTTGTTCGTATGTAGATAAAAGCACCTGTCATTGGTCCATTTTGAGGCTAGGAGTAGACTATTCATGAAAAATCATGAAGTTTGAGCAGACGAAAGGTATATTTCGGTGGAAAATTCGTTTTTGTCATCTCCTATAGGGTTCTTCCGCGGTATTCAGGCTATCTTAAAATTAACAATATGGTCATTGATCCGTTTCAAGGCTATAAATAGATTATTCATGAAAAATCATGAAGTATTTGAAGTCCCGTCGAAAAGTTTGTTTCGGCGAAAATCTGTATTTCTCACCTCCTAAAGGTTTCCCCCCAGGGCATCTGGATTGTACCAGAATGGCCAATCTGGTCATTGGTCCATTTCTAGGCTAGAAGTACACTATTCATGAAAAATTATGAAGTTTGCGCCGTCGAATGGCATGTTTCGGCGAAAATTAGCATTTGTCTCCCCCTGAAGGGTTCCCTCGGGGCATCCGGATTGTCCCGAAATGGCCAATATGGTCATAGGTCCATTTCAAGGCTAGAAGTAGACTATTCATGAATAATCATGAAGTTGAGCCGTCGAAAAGCATGTTTCGATGAAAATTTGTATCTGTGGCCGCCTCACGGATCGTGGCAAAACATGCCGTCTTCCAGCACAGATTGTCCTTGTGACCAATTGGATTTAAAAAGGCTGCACTCACCAGAACCAGATCCTGAAATTGGGACTCTAATGAGTATTTTGACTGCAAAGACTTCAAATTTGGTCATATAAATTTTCCGCAATGTGAATCCGGGTCAATATGACCCGAAACACCTTATTCGTCAAACAAAGTTAGCACCCAAGGAAGGTTAAGAGAAATCCTTGACGTAGTGCCACTAAATCTCAACGTATCGGATCGAAGTGTTCGTCGTACCTGAAAGAAAAACTTCAGACCCAGCCCTACGAGATCCAGAAGGTTCAAGACCTTTCGGTGGGGCAGAAACAAGATCGAGTTAAAAGAGCGAAAGTGCTGCTGAAGAGGGCCGCGGAAGGAAGGTTGGAGAATATCGTGTTTACCGATGAGAAACTCTTCACCGTACAGCTCATAAATAAGCACAACCGACAAAAATTTGTTGCCAGAAAGATAACGAACCCATGCCGACGTGCTGTCGGCCACCAGGCGACAGAAACCAGCATCGGTGATGGTTTGGGCCGGAATCATCCATGATGGCCGGACCCCGCTGGTTTTTGTCCCTGAAGGAGTGAAGATCAACTTAAATACATATCCGGAACTAGTTCTACAGAACGTCGTCATTTTGGTTCCAGAGATTGGATTTCCCAACAGGACTCGGCACCGGCTCTCAAAGCGAAGAAAACCCAACTCTGGGTTGTAGAACACTTTCCAGGGTTCATTTCGAGCTCGGAGTGGCCGGCGAGTTCGCCGGACCGGAACCCTATGGATTGAAGTATGTTGGAGGCCAAAGTCTGAAGGTGTGGAAGTCCTGAAGGGACAAATGCCGGCAGCCTGGGATAAAATACCACAAGAGTACCTGTGGGCCTCGTGCTATGTGTTCATCGATCGTCTGCGGCGAGTGGTTAAACTCAAGGGCGAACAAGACGAACTTGACCAGTGAATTTTCAAAAAGCGATTGGTTTTCAAGTGAAGTTGACGTAATTTAAAATAGAATGTTTTTGTTTTGATCAATTTATCTCTTTGTTTCAATGTAGCACTTCAAGAGTTATAAGGCTTGTTTGCGACAAAATCTGGACAGATAAAATTTGGAATAAAACAAATTTGCTGTTAGTTCAATCCACGATGCATTTTTTGTTCATTTAATTGTGCATTATTGATCATCTTAACACCAATTACAGTTACTTAATTAGGCTGCATGAAGAAACTACGAACTTTTGAGTTTACTCCAGCCATTAGGGTTTGTGCAGACTTCTCTGCAACCGATTTAGCTGCTTTTGTTCAAGATTTTCGAAATTTTTCTATAGTTGTAGCTTGTTGTTTGTATTGAGAGGGTTCTCTCTTCACGAGAGCCCAACACCGCTGGATAGGTCGCAACTCCGGGCAGTTAGGTGGATTCGCCTCTTTCGGTACAACATGGACTCCATTCGCTTTATACCATTCCAAAACATCTTTGGCGTAGTGACAAGATGCCCAATCAGGCCAGAATAGCGAGTGAGCGTCAAGCCAAACCAAATATTTTTTGGGAAACTTGGCCTTTTTTTTTGTCCTGAAATGCTCCTCTACGCCGTTCCGTTGCATGACAGTATACACGGAAACAAGTCTGATTCCGTTTTCATGATTTGCAAATCATGGAACCAGAAGCCGTATTACTTTATGAAATCATGACTATGAATCATGAATGCAAGACCGAAATGACCATTATCATGAATTAGCGCAACCATCTTCATGAGCCAGAAATCATGACCATTGCAAGTGTTACGCGTTTCTGTCAAAACGTGCTCAATCATGTTGCAGCGCCGTTCGCGTTCGGAGGTGGAATTGTGTAAATTTTAAAAAAGAGTTTAATCTTTCATGAATTATCAAACAATTAGTCGATTTTACCAGAAGTAGATTCTGAAACAATGTTGGACCGTGCAGGGCTGGCCGATTACACCAACAGTCAGGACTACCGGAAGGCGATTTGGAGAGATCGCATCTTACTGTGAAGGCTGGTGAAATGGTAGTGAAAACCAAACAAACAATTCAGTGCTCCATATATCTTTTGAATACCCGTTGAACAAATCCGTGGATTGAATTATGTGCTGAAAAAAAGCGTATGGTGATCGATAGAGGCGCTTTTATTCCACTGCTTGCTTTGATCTTAGTAATTCGCTTACTATACCCGAAGTTTGACCTAATAAACATCTGAATAAGCGTAGTCAGCACACAAACATATGCTCTTTTCGACCGCCTGTTGTTTATTTAATTATCATGCAAAATAGATATTTCATCAACGTTTTGAAACTCGGTTGGGCGACTACATTGTAGTGCTTGACAATATTGCTTAATAAAAGCGAATAAAATCTGCCTATCCAACATTTTACGAGCACCAAGATTGAACTCGGTCTCCGGTAGGGAGAAAACGATTTGACTTTTGGCTTAGGTCGTTTGACATCGATAAGATTTGATCGATTCTCTGTCAAACGGCCTTAGCCAAACGTTATATCGCTTCCTCCCACCAGAAACCGAGCTCAACCGAGACGGCCATTAAACTCGTAAAATGCTGGATAAGCTACTATACCACTATGCGTTCATGTTCTAATAACATTCTAAGTAAATGCTTTGTAAATATTGTACGGACTCATTATCCGACTGCACTATTTATGCCTAACAACGAAAACATATGTAGCCTAATGGTTACTCTAGCCGCTAAGGGATCAGAAGGTCGAGAGTTCAATACACCAAGTACAGAATTATTTTGTTTGTGTCAATTCTTCAAGTTTATTCACGTTGCAATCATCAATAAGTGTCTCACGCAACAAAGAGAATGCAAATCTGTTGAATACTTGTTGAATACTTATTGAAATGGAGAGGTAAAAAATGACTTCTAGTACACCAACGCCTGCTGGGGTGCGGTTTAGCACGGTTTAGCACGAATTTATTTAATCGATTAATTACACTTAACATTTCTATGTTAGAAATATTGATCATCTTATTTTGGTTTCGTCTCCGTTTCACTGACGTACCGCACGTGCAGGGTCGGCTAAGGAACGGGAGCCGGCGGCATGTCCGTTTTGGCTGGATGCCAACGAGGAGATCGAACTATAGTACAACCAATCGGAGCCGCCGGTTTTATTTTAAGATTTTATTTTATGGCACTCAAAACAATCGCACCCGGTTTCAGGAATCAAAATCCCAAAATCATGCCTGAGATTCCTGTTCCTAGAAAAAAAAAAATCCAAATTCATAAACTATACCTATCCACTATCATGAGCCAAGGTCATGATATTCAGAACTTAAATCATGATTTGCGAGCATTGACTCATGATATCATGATTCTAATTCATGATTCCCTCTCAGCAGAACAATTCAGTGAAAATACACTAGGCTCATGATATCATGAGTCGTTTTTACCATTTTTAGGAGCGGATTTGTTTCCGTGTAATAAGACATTCCGGGAAGCTGCTTAAAGTCTTCCAGCACATAAGTTTCATCGTCCATTATCACGCCGAAAAACTTCGTCAAATATTCGCAATACAACTTGCGAGCCCGAGTTCTAGCCGTCGCATTCTGTTTATCATTACGGTTCGGTAAAGTTTTCACCTCGAACGACTTCATACTTTGCCGGTGCTTGCAAGTATTCACGAAAGTTGGGGACATTTTTTATTTTTCTAGCCACAGTACGTACCGAAAGATCTGGTCTCTTCTGCAATATTTGCTTCACCTTCGAGCATTTCCAGCCAGAAACGGTGTAGAAATATTGTTTTTGTCCCGACAGTTTCCGGCTTTAATGAAATTTTGTCCATATGTTAGTTTCTACCCAAGATAACATTTTCCATAAAAAACCTAAAATTTCCTGGACTAATTTTCTATAAGGGCCTATGTAAAATATGAATTTTATTTTTTCAAAAAATCACAACATATCAACGAGTATTATGATCAAAATGTCATCTAAGAAAAAGTTGTAGGTCGTTAAATGTTCTTCAAGAAAAAAAAATACACTGAAACTAAAAAAAAAAACAAGAAGAGGACCAAACAAATCTCAACGTCAAGGCTAAGGACTACGAGGTAATAATGAACCAGTTAAAGGAAAAAAAATGCAGATCCTGAATATACTCGCGATCAACAATTTAAAATTTTGTCCATATTGCCAAAGTCTGGACTGCGCAAAGAAACGTGGATAAATTCAAAGTCAGTATACAATGAAAAATTTATATTCGAAAATGGCAGCAGGGTAAATGCACCCTTCTTTTTGGGGAAATGCTCCTTAAACTTTGGAAAAATGCTCCTTAGATGCGTTTGCCCGGTATAATGCAATCGGAGGTATCAACCTTCTGGTTAGCTCTTGCCGGTAGTTTTGACAGGTCTTAAGTTTCATCAAGATTGTATAGCGGAGCTTCGCTAGGTTGGCAGGTAGTTTTTACGGGTTTAAATTTCATTTTGACGAGTCTTAATTTCATTTTGAAGAGTCTTAATTTCGTTTTGACGGGTCTTAATTCCGTTTTGACGACTCTTAAATTCAGAAACTTAAGACCCGTCAAAACTATACAATCTTGAAGAAACTTAAGACCCGTCAAACCATCCGGCAAGCGCTAACCAGAAGGTTAATACCTCTGATTGCATCTAAGGAGCGTTTTTCCAAAGTTTAAGGAGCATTTCCGCAAAAAGAAGGATGCATTTACCCTTTGCCATTCGAAAATTAGATTTCACTCGATTCGTAAACAAGGATTTTGTACACAAAACAAATGTCTGAAATATGAAATGAATTGTATGAAATATTCATATTGCTTTTTATCTGGTGATATGATATCATTACACCTTTTTGTATAATGCACGAAATACATTTCTTAAGGACCAGCCAATCGCTGTGTTGCTGCTGGGATGGGCGGGAATAATTTATCTATCCAGAAATAAAAATTAAAACGCTGTCGAGAGTTAGAACTTCATGCTTAATAATCAAGTATCTTCTCACAAGTCACCATGGCCTAGTGAGATCAATCACGGATTCAGTAACAGCTCTTTCCAGAAATACAGGATCGAATCTCATGTCAGAAACATTAAAAAAAAAAAACGCTGGACAACTCCACGTGGTTGCGCTTTTTTTTTAAATTTATTTTGAGTTGATATAGTAGATCTGTCAGTCTCTCATGCAGAGAGACCAGAGAGACGCTTCTTTTTAATTTGTGACAAAATATTCTTAGCTTTTTGTGTTGTTTTCGTATAATGTACGAATGTTCTTTCTGTGTCAACAAATGCTTCGTGCTTTTGACAGTTGCGAGTGTGTCATAAATTACTAACGTTTCTTCATGAAAACAACAAATCAGTTTCGTTGCAGAAACGAATAGATTCGTTAGTTCTACCTTCGATTTCGTAATACAAACTAAAATTAATATTCAGTGTAGATACACTGCAACACAGGTAAGGTTTATGAATTGAATATTATTTCATGTCATGTTGGAAAAAATAATCAAAAAACTAATTTATTATTTCTTTCCTTGCAGGTCAAGGAATTAGTCGCCGAAGAAGGAATATTATGTAAACCCCGTTTCAAATTTTTCTGAAAATTACACATTTGTTCGTCAAGATGAAGTGCAAAGTTATCATTGGAACAATGCTCAATTTAAAATACATCCATTTGTAGCATATTACAAAGAAAACGGTACTCTAAAACACATAAGTTTTGTGATCATTTCTGATGATTTAAAGCATGACACAGTACCAGTTCAGTTGTTTATCTTAAAATTATTGGAATATTTAAAATCACAAATTACAATATAAAAGATAAGCGTCGCAATATAAAAAAAAATCTATCCTCTGTGAATTTAAAGATAGGCATAATATTGAAATTGAATGGCATTTTTTTGCAACTTCACACGGTAAGAGTCCTTGTGATGCGATCGGAGGTACTCTTAAGAGAATGGCAACTAGAGCAAGTTTAGCTAAGCAACACAAACATCCTATAACGAATGCTAGACAACTTTATGACAGGGGAAAAAATCGCAAAGAGGATCATGAAACAAAAATGACCTTTTGCTATGTTTCCACGGATTAATACAAAGATGCAGAAAAGGAATTCGATCCGATTTTTAACAAAGCAAAACCAATTCCTGGAACTCAAAAAATATCATTCTTACAGTCCAGTTTCAAATAACCAAATGGAAGTTAAGCTATTTTCAAATTCTAATAATGAACCCAAAATATTTAGTGTATTCGAATGATCTGAAATGTAATAAATTTAATGAAAATTGATAAAAAAACAACATTGCACAGTGGGAAAAAAAGTACATGAATCGCGAAAGAATTCGATAATTCAGCTCCAAGTAGCACAAGGTTAATGAACAATAGCATTTTTTATGTGAAAATTCCTGGGAAATCGAATGGAAGGAAATCTGCGGCAAGTGCAAAATTCAGTGGACGGAGATATTGGGCTTATTTTAAATTTCGAATAATGCCCAGTAATCTATGCTTGGAGAGGTCTGCGGTAGCCAAAATAGGCCTATTCTTTTGTAGAATTTCCCTAGGAATTGAATGGAAGTAGTTGCAGCCACCGCACGGGTCGGGTAACGGAGATATTTCTGATTTTACGGAAATATTTCTGATTTTATCGCCCAATCCTACGCAACACTTTTTATTATTATGACTGATATTTTGTTTCCGCTATTGCACGCACACTAATGAAGCAAATCTGTCAAATTTTCTGTGTTTTTCTGACATTTTGTTGCCGCTATTGCTAGCACACTAATGAATCAAATCTGCCAAATTTTCTGTGTTTTTCGATTCAAAATGTTTTCAAACCAGGGAGTTACGGAAATTTATTTGAAAAGCTGGAAGAAACAGCATGTTTTGGATTTTGTTCTGCATTACGGACATCACGTTATCCCAAAATCGTGGCAGGAAGTCGCTGTCATTCTGCCAGTTGGCTGAAGACACTAAAGTCAAGTATTGCCAAGACTTGGCTCGTGGCCGCTGCGTCGAAGAACTTTTACGGGCCGCGGAAGCAGCACCACGTAGAGCCGGATGTCCCGATATGAGTAGACTTCTGAGAAAGTTGAGAAAAGGAGAAGAAGCGTGGGCAAGCAAGGTACTAAGAGCGTCAAAACTTGAGCAAGATCCGAAAGGGCCTTAATCGGAATCATCTTTGATGATGAAAACAAGATTCGGATTAACAAAGAGCAAATATACCGGAATGACCACATTCATGCGAAAGGAACTGAAACAGAAGGCATTTGTTCCATGGGCAAACATGATAGCTCACCGTTATAGCAAATTTACAGAACCCAATCATGACGAAATTCCGAAATTTACAGAACCCAATCATGACGAAGGATATTTGTCTTCGAATGTTTCGGTTCGGGAAATGATATTGAACGATGATATGCGGATTATGGAGTTGGAGAACGTACGGAACAATCTCAATGAATGTGGGATCATTGTTTGTGTTAAGCATGTGGCTGCTGGACCTGACTATGCAACTGGCTTTAGCCACTATAACCAGGCTAAGTTTCTGGGGAAAGATGATTCCTTATTGACGGAGCATTTTATGTCCTTGAGACTGGTATCGGAAAGTGGTCATGAAATCTACGTAAATCCAAATCCCCAATCCGACATGTTTTGTCGCGTTCGGTCTATGCACTGGACAAAGGAAATGAATGATATCACATTAAAGCTTTTCGACCAGTTTTTTAAGGAGGTGGATGAACTGAATGCCTCACCCACCATCTTCGACGCTGGAAACGTGACTTTGCGAGTGAAGATCAGAATTCGATGATAGATGGCAAGGCGGCAAACGCCATTGTAGGAAACCGAAACAGTAAAGCATGTCCACTATGTCTGAAAGATGATGAACGAATCGGACCATCCTTCTTTCATTCAAGATTGAACTTGGTAGAAGGCCTCATACGAAATTCTGCTAAGAAAGCTGTTCCTAACCATCCAGCCATGTCCCACCCAGAAGTTAATAAGGAACTTGAAGCTCACTTCAAACTGAACGTTAATCGCCCCAAAGTTGGAGGCTGTGGAAGCTCCAATAATGGCAACATGGCGAGGAGGCTACTTGCGTAACCTCAAAAGCTGAAATTCTTGGGGCTGACGTGGATTTGATAAGTAACATTCGGCTCATCAACAGTCTGGCACTTTTATCTAAAAAGTTGGACAACAAATAAAATCAAACAGTTGTACACTGACATTTAGCAACAATACCGTTGTGAATTTTCGTTTGTACGGCAGCTCCCTCCATGACTGCATAAATATGAGCATCTACCGGAATTGATTGAACGTTTGGTAAGTTTAATAAAAAAAAAATAAGGTATGTGGAAGTATATAATGCTAATAAATGTTTTGATATTTCTAGCCATTTACGATGAACTTCGACTACGAGCAGGCTGGAGAATCAAGTCACAAGCGACACAAGTTCTCTCGATTGCACGGAACACTTCTGCGGAGGATAACCTTACTGATATGATGAAAGAAGTTTTGACTTGGTTTGATCCCAAGATGGCGTATCTATCGGTCAAATCAAGCGGCAAAAAATCATTCTGGAAGCATGACCCAGAGTTCGAAGCGCAGATGCTACAGTTCTGTGTATCTAACGAACAAGAACACGAAAACATTTCCCAATCTAGCGAAAACGATGACGAATATAGTGAAGATGAGCGACAACTTTGAGTGAAGATGAATTATCTGATGGTAATGGATAATATACTTTTTTGTGGTGGTCCGAAAGGGCCCAGTTAACTTGTTTTATTCCAAAGACATCTGAAAAGCTGAATTATCGAATTCTTTCGCAATTCATGTAATTTTTCCCACTGTGCATTGTATGAAATACTGCTACTTCTCTCCCTAAACAAAACTATCTGAAACACACACACATATCCAAAAGCATCAACTTGATTCTTTTCCATCGCGTCCAAATGGAAAAGGGTAAGTCTGATTGCCACCGTGTCAGAGAAAAAATTGCCTGTTTTTCAATAATCTATTATGAAAAATACATTTTGAGGTGGGTGTTGGCCAAATTTGGATCTTTCAGATATAGTCCTAAATAGGTTATAGAGTATTTTTCATACATCTAGTAACATAACGTCCGTGCTCCATCACAATATTTTCTATTGTGATGTGTCCTACTCAATTGGTAAATTGAACTGAAGGTGAGTTTGAAAGAAGGGGAACTTGGAGTAGAGCACACGTACCCACTGGTTGACACTAAATATTGGCCAACGTGCTTTTGCACATTTGTTTGAGGATTTGTTAAGCGACACAGGTTTCCAAATCCAAAGTTCGGATACCGTGCTGCATCGGTGCCCGGACTTTTTGTTCATGAATCTGGACATTTTTCAATTCACAAACTAGCATGCAGTTATGAGCTTGTAAATTTGTCATAATTGTATATTAGCGATGGATCTGAGAGGGCTGATTCGTCGATTTCTTTTGCAATTTTTCCAAGTTGTAACATTCCGCTCACTTGCACTGGCGGTGGGAATGTCTTTCGTAAGTAGAACAGCCGACTGAGTTCATCAGATATAGCTCGACTGGGCTTCAGCTTAATAAACAACTTAGTATTATAGTCATTTATTAAATGAAATGTTCTTACTATTCTCATTCAATGCTCATTTCAGCCAATAGTGTTCAACACATAGTTATCACCAAACATCGACAACCAGCAACAATAACTCTTTGTATCTTTTCATAGAAATTGCTAAGCTCTTCAAACATCCGGGGGACTACAAGGATTCTACTTATATCTTTGTTGTTAATTTTGTTTCTTTTCAGGCAATAAATAATTTATTTCTACCAAATTTTGAAGACAATATCTAATACTTCTTATTTCTCTAAACTTTTAATGTTAGGCATAAAGATGAATGAATGTACCGGAAACTAGACGGACACATGCGGAGGTGAGTACAGGCGACTCGTGAGGTAGTAAGTGCTTTCAAGAACGTGGAGCAAGACAGGTAATTGTTACCCATTGTATCTATATTAATAAAATTAATTTTTAATAGGTTTGCGTCGACCATCGGTTGAATCGGTTGAATCGGTTGTGTCGATACTTTGTTCCGCAATATTTTGTTATCGGGTGTAGCGTTTTGTCTAATGTTTCGGTTGCCTATTGTTCGTTGCGGGAGTGATCGAGTGAGCATCAGAAGTCGTGGTTCGCCGGGTAAGATCGGTCGGTGGTGAGGTACATAATTAATTGTGATTCAAATTATTCGTTCGCCATACTCGTCGGGCCACCCTATCACAAATAAACCACTGTCCCATTTTGTAAGGGATTCCAGCGGCATCCGGACTGTTGGTGTAGATCGGTCCAAGTTAGTACTCAAGCGTTGAGATGAATTACCTTGTTTTCCCAATGAAATACCACTATCACACTCTGTGAGTGGCCGCAATAGCATCCTTACTGTTGGTTTAAATCGGTCCAAATCGGCTTTCCAGCATTATAAAACATCTCCTAAAGGGCGATACGGTCAAAATTTGGTCAATATCAACTTGACGTATTTCTTTCAATTTTGCATTTAAAAAACCTGAAAACCCCTTTTTTTGGGGGGGGGTGGGTGTAGAATGTTGCTCTTTTTTTGTTTTTGGTATTTTTTTGTGTATGCGGGAAGGAAGGAGGGGGTGAAAAATGGGGGGGGGGGGGGGGGGGGGGGAAAGAAATGGGGGAAGTCTGGATCGGGGGGAAATCGAAAACCGGAAGCCGCTGAGACGACAAAGAGAGTTGCCGGTAGTTTCAAGCGAAACCCTAACCTATCTCTCCGAGATGCCGCAAATAAGCTGGGTGTATCGTCTACAACCGTGCATCGAGCCAAAAAACGAGCCGGACTATCGACTTACAAGAAGGTAGTGACTCCAAATCGCGATGATAAACAAAATACGACGGCCAAAGCGCGATCCCGGAGGCTGTACACGACGATGCTGACTGCGTGGTAATGGACGACGAAACCTACGTCAAAGCCGACTACAAGCAGCTTCCGGGACAGGAGTTTTATACGGCAAAAGGAAGGGGAAAGGTAGCAGATATTTTCAAGCACACGAAACTGTCAAAGTTCGCAAAGAAATATCTGGTTTGGCAAGCCATCTGTACCTGTGGCTTGAAAAGCAGCATTTTCATAGCTTCCGGGACTGTCAGCCAAGAAATTTACGTGAAAGAGTGTTTGAATAAACGTCTGCTGCCTTTCCTGAAGAAACACGGTTGTTCCGTACTGTTTTGGCCGGATTTGGCATCTTGCCATTACGGTAAAAAGGCCATGGAGTGGTACGCCGCCAACAACGTGCAGGTGGTTCCCAAGAACAAGAACCCTCCCAACACGCCAGAGCTCCGCCCAATTGAGAAATACTGGGCTATTGTCAAGCGGAACCTAAAGAAGACCAAAAAAACTGCTAAGGACGAGCAGCAGTTCAAGGCAAACTGGCTTTCTGCGGCGAAGAAGGTGGACAAGGTGGCTGTACAAAATCTGATGGCAGGGGTCAAGCGTAAGGCCCGGCAATTCGGATTTGGAAAAGCGGAAGCCTAACTGAATATTTTTCCTGAATTTTATACTAATTGAACTTGAAAAAGAAATTTAATTTGATTTTTTAAATAAACGATTTCACCGATTTACACGCGTTTTCCCTTGACCAAATTTTGACCGTATCACCCTTTAGTTTCCCAATGAAAAACCACTATCACAGTTTTTTGAGTGACCCCAATAGCATCCTTACTGTTCTGTACCGGTCAAAATCGGCTTTTCAGCATTATTAAATATCACTTTGTTTTCCCAATGAAAAACCACAATCACACTTTGTGAGTGGCCCCGATAGCATCGTTACTGTTGGTTTAAATCGGTTCAAATCGGAAATCGGTACTAATTACACTTGACCGCTGATCGTTTACCAAAACGAACCCTGCTGCCACCCAATCCAGCTATCCAAAATCCCAGTGATTTCTCGTGCAAGTGCAGAGGTGTTCTCGGCTTCTAATAAAGAGAGTATCACGTCAACATATTCCTACCCATTCCCTTCTTGACCTGCATTCGGGCGAGGCCGGCGCCGGTATTGCCTTAGATTGGGATCACCAGTTTTTATACATTGAAGATGTATGTTAGTCCCAAGCATGATCTGTTGGTTTTCTGTGTAATAACAGCTGATCTGGCAACAACGGAGTAGCAAACTCGGGCGGTCAATCATGCTCATGCTCAATCTATTATGAAAAATACATTTTGATGTGGACATCACGACTAACAATCAAAAAGGGCAAAACAAATTGCAAAAACATAAATTTCTGATATTAAAATTCGCAATAACTTGAGAACGGCTAGGTTTAGAAAAAAGTTTTTATTTGATTTTTCATTAAAAATAATGCATTAAATCTATTTTTGGTATATTTTAATGAAAAAATAATCATTTTGAACATTTTCAAAAAATTCATATATGTTTAAAAACAAAAAATTAAAAAAATTAAGAAGTGACCGTCTTAAACTCTTTACCAAATTTAAGGACATAACTTCAGCTTTTTGAAAAAAATTTTAGGAGGATCGCAGGGGGTCCTTTGAGAAAATCAACGTTTTATGTTTTTTAAGCATGAATTTACGAATTTTTCAGTTTAAATGTATTTTTTTGTTGAAGAACATTTTATTACCTACAACTTTTTAAAGACAACATTTGCATGAGATGAGTCGTTTGTGAAAAAAATTAAAATCCACATTTTAAATACGCCCTTACAGAAAATAAGTCCAGGATAATTTTGGATTTTTGTATGGAAAACGTAATTTTGGGTTGAAACCAACATATGGACAAAATTTCATTCAGATCGGAGAGAGTAGGGTCCAACCGGTTTGCTATTCTGGCTGGAAATGCTCTAGTACCACCAAAACTTGATTTTACACAATGAACAGATATACGTTCATCAGTCTGCGAAATATTTCTCGCGTTGATGAAGTATTTCCAGAGATATACGAATTTAGGGGTGTCCAGATTTTGTCGCGAACAAGCCTTATGATTTGAAAGAAAAATATGTGGATAATTTATTTTAGATACAGTCCTTACTTCCCTCTGCCCCATTAGTTCTATATCAAGATAGAGATGTTTTACGATGTCCTGATTTTTATGGCAGCGAGCTTTACTCCAATAAGTGATCATATAATCCCAATAAAGATCTTCGGAACAATCCTAATGAATGTCTTGTTTGCATTACCAATGTTAGCATTGCCAAGCATCGTTCAAAAGTGTTGAATTGCACTTCTGTTCAAGATCTCCAGTTCCTGAGTTGTATTCGTATAGCATATGTTACTCATTCAAAATTGTTTTGCATAAAAACTGGAAGTTTCTCTCCGAATTATTTTTTTTCCCGCAACAAATCCACTTCAGCGGCCATCCGCACGCGGTTAGCAACCCAATCAATGACCGCGGTGAAAACTGTCGAAAAAACAATTAGCCTATACACCCCATGGAAATCGGAAGAGAAACTCGACCACTCTCGGATTGCTTTGCGACCACGTTGCTGAACACTGGCTGATTTGCTTGAGTGCAGTAACTGCACTGAGAAAATACTAAACAACGTTGTTTGTTTATTTATCCATCGATTTCCTCCCCGCGAAGCGCACCCCCACAAAATTGCATCGGCCACCATTTGGGATACCGGGGAGGTAAAAATTTGTGATAATAATCTGCTGTGGTTAATTTCTGGGGTGGGTAACTCGGTGAAGTTCACTCTCTCTTTCATCGCATCATCCATCATCCGGTTGTCCTCGTCCGCAACCGCGCGAGAATCTACGGCAAAAAATAAAGCAATAACAACTACGAAATTGCAGTGGCTGATGCTGGGGAGCTGCTGCGGTGTAATAATTGACTAACTTTCTGTGCGGACAATTATTATCGTTCGGATGCTGATGGAAGGTGATTTATCAAGATTGCTTAATTATAGTATGAATATGCGCTCGCGGAGACCAAATTTTGGGGCGATATTTAAAAGCATTAAGCGGAAAAGGAAAGCTGCTCCGCGGTCGTCGAGGTTCGGTTGTTCAAGATTTAAAGCGTGAAGTGGTATGGAAGGAGAAAAGGGTAGAAGATTGTTTCTGAACACGGTGGCCTCAGGCGCAATTTGTTTCAGTGTTTTACAAACCGCTGCCAATCCGTAAATTTAACAGATTTGAAGAAGTAGAGATTTGTCTAACTTCCCATCTTCAGCGGTGTAGCAGCTCTTGGGAATCCGAATTCGGTCACAGTCTAGTTCCGATTGATTGTAGCTATTGAGATACGAATCCGTACAAACAATCAATCTCATTTCCAAATCTCACCGCTTCTCCAGCGCACATTTCCTAACAGGTATCGAAAACCTTGAAACCCCGTACTGAAAGGTTTTTCGAAAACCAAAACAAAACCCCAAAATCAATTTTACCGATCACGCAGCGCATCGACCTTCAGCCGAAACGAGAAGCGATACCTATCGGTAAAAAAAAAGAACAACAACAACAACCAGCGAAACCATAGAAACAATGACTGCTACGACGGACGACGGGACGGGTGGACGGGTGGAATTTTCGCATCCATCGAAAACAATTTGGCCTAATCAAAACCGTAATTTCTGCGTTGATTGTGAGAAGTTGCGCATTTTCTCCGTGAGTTTATTGACTTTCACAAGCAGAGCCCGTTCGTTGGCGGTGGATTGCCGTCGAAGATTTTCCGAATGTCTTCACTGCTAATTGCGGCACTTTGTGGACGAAAAATGACAAATCGTGATCGGTGGAGATTTGGACACCGCCCGAAGGTTGCGTTGATTTAATAGTAAAATGAAGAAAACTAACCTATAAATGGACCACGCGTGAAGATCGTCCGCTGCGCCGGGAGGAAGCGTACCGTGCATTCCGTGCGGTACCGAGTACCGTCGATCCTCGCGCTGTTGCTTCGGGGTGGTCATCGTGCGCAGTTCCATAACATTCGTGCCGGGTTCTGTGGATGGGAGAGAACGGTTACCAAAGGTTGCTAATGTTGCTGCTATTTTGAAAGATTGATGGAAATGAAGCGGTGAAGGTGGTGATGGAGATTGTCATGTTGTTTTTCTTTTTCTTTTCAACACGTGTTGTTGAGTTGCACGGGGAGATTCGTATGATCGTAGAGACGATTTATGGGACTACATGTGGTAAATTTGTAACGACCAACAACGACGACAACAACGATGCCTCAGTCTCAAGAAGTGAAAGTAAGAGTTTACCTCTCGACTTGTTGTTGAGTACCTATAACAGCAACAATAACAACAACAACAACGATAAAAACAGCAACAAAAACAACCATTCTTCTTGTTTTGGCTTGTGGTGTTGCGCATTGCTACAGTATTGTATGCAGAAGAAGGTAGCCGTCGCCGTTGCCGCTGACGACGACGACGACGACGGACGAGTTCGTGTGTTTATTTCTTTCCTCTTGGGTTAACATCAATGATCGAATGCGCGTTGTTTGATGGAGAAGGCATACAGACGGAACTGTAACGACCATTGTTGGCGCTCGCGGACCATGTTGGGCTGGGGGAAAAAAAGGGCGTCCACACATCACATGGGAGTTACGTAAGATGGTTCGTGTGAGCAATTCAAATTCAACTGCACCCGCCCCGCGAGTTGTCCACCGGGTTAAGGCACAATTGGCCGAGGAGTCCGCGGCTGCTCTGTGTGCGCCGTTACCATGGCAGGCGGTTATGATTATAATTAGCAAAAGGAAATTATTCATGTCATTAACGGCTGTCGATGACGACGACAACGCGTTGATCATAGAGCAAGCCGGGATTGAGCTAATTCGCCGGGCAGATAAACAAGATCTGCACAAATGGCGCAGTCATGCACTCAAGGAGACGGTGGAAATTATGTGTCATGGATGCAATTAACGGCAAGGCCTTCTTTGATTCTAATGGAGCGTGTTTTGACAGCGGACAGTTATGACATTATTGTGGAAGAGTGTTGTGCAATTCAATGATGGCGTGGAACGTCCTGTGCGAATTTTGACTCATAAATGTACAGTGTTGACGAAAAAAGTAAATACACTGCCCGTGTAGGTCAATTATGATATTTCACGTACGGAATGATGTACCGATAGTAGTACTAGAACAACGGATTCCGTACAGTATTCTCAGCAATCAATGTGCAACTAACGATTGACATTGGTTCACTGTTGTAGAACCCCCTTGTACGAAGTAAACCTTGCAGGTTGCACCTAGCAATACACTCTTGCGCTTTTCAAGAACTAGAAGCTTTGTTTTTGTTTTGTTTCGCTGTGTTATGTTGACACACAATTTGTGGGTGTGTTCGTGTGAATTACGTTATTAGGGCCGAATCATTAAGCTTAGGACCGAGCTTGGGACCGATGTGCTGAGCCAAATACTATATCCATTTGCTTCTGGACTATCCAGCCGCTAGTACTCTTAGATACGCTAGCGGTGGCAGTTCTCCATCTTCTCTTGAAATCGTCGATTCCATTTGCATTATTTTTAGTTTCAAAAAGTTTGCGCTTAACCAGAGCCCAGTATTTTTCTATCGGGTGATGTTCTGGATAGTCAGGCGGATTGGCAATATTAGACGTATTTGATCTTTTGTGCCTTATACCTTTCCAGGACGGATTTTGCATAGTAAAAGAGGCCAAATCAGGCCAAAACAGAGCCGGAGAGTCGTCCCAAGTAACAATTTTAGTTTTATTCCAGCCGTATAGCATTCCTCGCGGCTTTGTTGATAAAACTACATTCAAAACTGTTTTATCTACCAACAACTCCTCTATGCTTCTTTAAAGCCAAAATTTGCACAAAGTGGCCCACTCTATAGATGGTTATGAAAACAATTTTGTAAAACCTTTATAAGACCATACAAATTTTGAAAACGTTCTAGTGATAGATGATATGACCACTTGAGAACCTTCATAAAACCGATTAGCTGTCATGAAAACCAGCATTCGACCAAATGGCCACAGCTGTCAAACTTCACTGTGATATCGTGGTTGGTTTTTGTTTTTCTGCTTTGTTCGATTCTCTGCGCTTCTGATTCATTTGGCAGTAAATAATATCTAGAAAAAAGTTCTAGTGTTGCGGGAAATTTTGTTTGATAGCAAAATTACCAAAACAAGTTGAGTTTTTTTTTACAGCGTATCATGCTCCAAATCATATGCGCATTAAATTTTATGGTGAATATTGGCGCGATAAGAGCCGAAAATTAATGCGCCTTGGAAATTATGCAAGTTAACAACAACAAAAACAAATTTAAAACCAAATACATTCAATAAATTAATCATGAATTTCTTGAAAAATGATGGAATTCCATAAGGTTATCTAAAAAAATGCCGACTTTTGTCTCCGATCTACAGTGCATTTGCCTTACCTATAAAATTTGGTGCATTTATTTTTCAACACATCAATTATTTCTTATATTTAAATATGGCGATTGGAAAAAAAAAAATCACAATGCTGCCATAAAGCCAAGTAATCTTTGCAATGACTTCTATAGAACTATTTGGTCATTTGGTGACTTCCATCAATGCCAATTTGCCATTTAATGCATTTACTGGAGGCAAAATGGTTTTAAAATGCTTTTTCAACTGACCATAATAAGATAATATGAATGAGTCCTAAAACGGCATTTCAAAACAGAAATTTATAAGTTCATAAAGTCGAAATAAAACCTCTGATAGAAGTAGAAGGAATTTAATTTAATTTCATTTCATTTAGCAGTAAATAATATCTAAGAAAAAAGTGTTGCGGAAAATTTTGTTTGATAGCAAAATATCAAATACAAATTTGTTCTCTTACAGCGTATCATGCTCCAAATCATATGCGCATTGAATTTTATCGTGAATATTGTCACAATGAGAGCCGACAATTAATGCGCCTCGAAAATTATGCGGATTTACAACAACAACAAAAAATTAAAACAAATATATTTGATAAATTAATCATGAATATCTTGAAAATTGATGGAATTCAATAAGGTTATCTAAAAAAATTGCCAAAATTGGTCTCCGATCTACAGTTCATTTGCATTACATTTAAAATTTGGTGCATTTATTTTTTCACATTTCAATTATTTCTTATATTTCAATATGGCGATTGGAAAAAAAAATCACAATTTTGCCATAAAGCCAAGTAATCTTCGCAATGACTACTTTAAAACTATTTGGTCTTATAGTGACTTCCCTCAATGCCAATTTGCCGTTTAATGCATTTACTGGAGGCAGAATGGTTTTAAAATACTTTTTTAACTGACCATAATAAGATAGTTTGAATGAGTCTTACGACGGCATTTCAAAATAGCGTTTTATGAGTACATAAAGTCGAAATAAACCTTTGATAGGAGTAAAAGGAATTTGAAAAAACGAGGTTTTAAGATCGTTGTAAGCAAGCTGTGTAGGTTCTCATAAACCTGACTAAAATATGAAACCTATTGACATCTCTTGGTGTCATAATAAAACCAAATTGATTTCTAGTGGCTTTGATAAAACCTCATTAAAACTTAATTAAGGCGGATAGTTTTGGCAATGTTACTTGGAGTGGCTTCTAATAAACGGTAGCAACGGCTTTTGCAGACATTCTTTCTCGTACACATCCTGTTTGATACTGCCGATAGAGACGAAACTTTAGAGTTTTCGACCACAAGAACATATGGCCTGCCAAACCAAATACTTCTTGAGGAATTTAGACACCTTCTAAACACCCAGGAAAAACTCGGTTTGTTCCTCTTCCGATCCACAGTCAAGTGCTGGCCAAACTAACTGAAAACACTAAACACGATAGTTTTGACGTAGAACTACGTCTGTGTTTTCAATACTGGGGTGCACGTTGGAATGCCACGAAAAGTGTTAAGGTTTTGAACGTTAATAACTAAGTCATTTCACGAATCAATCGGGATATTTTTTACGCTTCGATTTCAATATTTAAAACTATTGATTTTTAACATTAAACTATTGAAAATAACACAAATATAAGGTAATGTTTTATAATTGCATTTTGCTGAGTAAACTTCCTAACTGCACAGCATTTTCCTATCACAGATTTCAAATGTAAGTCATATAAGGGGCACACCTTCGGGTTTGCTTCATTTGCTCGGGAGCCTCGGAGCTGTGCAGAGCAATAATGGGCCAGTATTGCATTGGTAGCTGGCGGTTGCAAGTACCTTGCAAGTGAGTATATGCAGTTGTGTGCTATGCCAATCCCGTGGAAAATGCAGTCAGCCGGTTGGCGCAACCACATGGAGCGAAACATGTGTGATCCAGTTGATAGTCATATGACGATATATGCATGATACGATATGATATAGATGAAACAGATGATATGATGTAGATATGACGCAACGTTGAGTGTTCCAAATCTGCAATTACTATTTCTATACAGACAGAACGGTTTTTGTTCGCTCCTAATGTGCATTTTATTAATATTTTCCCTACAAGTTTCCTTGCCCTGATTTTGCTATTATAATGTTATTCTTGGTCCTGACAAACTATTACAATAATAAAGAACAATAAACAACCCTAACCAATTTTACTTTCAGCAAAATTCTCTAACACAAGGTAAGCAATCAAACAATCACGACAAAATGTGCTATATTTTGAATAAATAACATACAACGGGGAAAGGGAGGGACCATCAGGGCACCCAAGTGAAACGATATGCATAGGGAGCATGGGACTGCCTCCTCCCTATTTTGAACATTTCGTGGAAAGGGGGCGGGCTCTTCGACCCCATCTATTGGGTTTCTAGTGTTGTGAGTATGAACTTGCTTTTGGAAAGAGATTCTCTTCCCTATATTCGCGGGTTTCTTGAAAGTGTCTCTGCTTACGGGCCCGCCTAAAACATTCTTGGCCCTTCATACAGGAGCTCGATGATCACAAACAACAATAGAATCCTGATCAAATCGTTTCTCAGATTATTCCACTGCTACGGAAAGTTACCTACAATAAATGGTAGTATTACATTATCATCATCATCATCACAAGTTTCCTTGCCCTGATACATAGTGTTAAACTAACAAGATTTTTGTACTGAATAAAATTACCAATTACGGTATTTCTTTCGTAGTAGAATCACCTGTGTTTCGTTAACAGTAGCGCCACGGTCCCCAAATTTCGACAGACTGTTAATAACACTAAAATGTAGTATTTCACACAAATGTCCCTTTTCTGGGCTTTTGTTCTGATTATGAAAGAGAGCTACACTGAATTATTATAAGAGTTTGCTCAATGTATGAGCATGACGCCTACCTAATTCTTAAATATTGGCCGACAAAAAATTTTGACCGATTTCTATTCGATAAATACCAAAAATTTCATAAAATCATGTTTCAGTATTGAAAATAACTAAGGTTTCGTTTGAAGTTTGTTTATTTCTTGCCATCGTAGCCCGCTGGTTGCTGACATGTGATGATTTCCCTAATACAGACATAATCCTCTAATAACTAGCTGTTTAATGTTGATAATGTTCTTTTCAAATTACAGTCAGTCCTTAAAACTGTTTCTGTACGTCTGTGCGTTGGATAGCTTGCCAAAATCAAAATATTTTAAGAAAGTGCTTAAAGGAGAAACTGAAATGTTACAGTTCATGGCTGCAAAGTATATGCGTGAATTGCTCAAGCGTGCAAAGGATCACTAATCAGAGCATCCGCCGAAGCAGTCAAAAACAGCTGTGTCCTCCGTTTGCAATGCAAGAGACATTTTGTATTTTTCTTGAATCACCATTCAATGATCTTGGTTTTCAACGATGAAACATCTAGTAATGACAACCATTATCGTTATAACAATGAGCAAAACTATCATTTATTTGCTGAATTTATATTCCCCTAAACTATCTTCTACGCCATAAAGACTCAACTATCGTAGCAAATATAGCCGTGGTCGTTTCATCATATAAACCAAACGGCTCTTTTAAGGGCCAACAAATGCTTTCTAAGGTGTACAATATTGTTTTTCCACATACTTTCTTCCTAATGCTGGTGTAACGTTCCATTCGAACCACATCCGCGTTATTGTGATCAGACTATACCTTATGGCAAGGGCAGGGGTCAAATGAAAATAACTGAAAATAACTGAAACAGTTTCAACGCTAATACCTTTATCATTTCTCGACAGATTTTCGAGATTGTAAACATATTGTACCACGAAATAAAGTGAAGACTTTCAGTTGTCATATAATTGAAACGTTTCAGCGATCCGTGAAATAATTCACAAACTACACTCAAAGAAAAGTGTCCGAAATTTAACGTGGACAGGCTCTAGGATCATTGTCCTACATGAAGATCAAAAGCAATGGCATATCCTCCTCTGCACATGGAAGCATCACAGTACGAAAAAAAAAAAAAATGTCCACGTAGTACTCAGCATTCATCCTACCGGTTATATGCTGAATAGGTCCTACACCAGTGTCAGTATCGTCCGTGCAAAAAAATAGTGTGCCATTTGTTTATACCCCAGTTCGAGTACTTATTGACAAATTTAATTCTTGGCGAAACGTACCGTTTTTGGAGAAGCGGAACTTTCCTTGGCACTCGAGCAAACAAATTGGTTTGTACCTAGTGATCCCTTATTGTTCGTGAACTAGCATTTAATTGGAGGTTGCTTTTTTTATGAAAGAGCTACTGAAAGGGTTTTTTTGTTTCTTGATTATCGAGATTTTCAGCCTTGGGATTCGTTCATCTCCCGTCGTAGTCACTCAAACACCGCTTTTGGGCATTTTCGTAACTTGTCGGGGGGTGATATCCGAACACGTGACTTTGGCGTTGTAGAGTACAATATTACCATTTTAACACCCCTCGTAAGAATCATATTTGAAGAGCACAGTAGAAGGGGGGGGGGGGAAAGAAGAGGGTTGGGGTCAGGGTGGGGGGGGTTTGGGGGCATTGTTGAGTTGTTTATTTATTGTCCTCGGGTGGGGGGAAAAAACCGAACGCTGTATCCAAACGTAATATACGAGTCTTTGATATTATCGGTGGTATTTGGAAATTTGGGTGAACTCTACAGGCGTGAGAGGTATGGATGTTAACCACTATGCCGGGGTCTACTTCTACTTCTTAGCGTTTCAAGCTTATTGCTTTCACAATTAGCTTATTGCTTGCTCTCAACTTCGTGTTCTGAATGCACTTCCACAGTTATTAACTGAGAGCTTTCGATGCCAGGTACCATTTTTCAATTAGTATGATTGTTTGGCAGCAGTACAATCATACCCTATGCAAAGGGATTCGAGAAATTTTCCTTAACGAAAAATTCCTAGACCAGACCGGGAATCGACCCCAGCCACCTCCAGCATGGTGTTGCTTTGTAGCCGCGCCTTTACAGACTGAGCTAAGGGAGGACCCCTACGCCGGGGTCGTCCCCCACTAATAAAAGGGTTTTCGTTCACATCTCGGATGATTAGTGTATCCCGTTTTCTGTCTCTGGTTTCGATCTTTGATTTTGGTTTAAGAGCATTTTGCAGCATTTCCAATGATCGCCTCAAATCACTGGCTATCTGCCGATATGATTTACCACATTCCTTGCACTTCGGAATCAGTGGCAATTTCTGTGGAGTACAATGTGTCTTACGGCCCATGCTTCTACTAAACATGAAAATGAACTAACTATACTTTGTGCATGCGACCAATAACTAATACACAGTTTGAAAGGAACATTTAATTTTCTGCGTTATGTAATGCACATTAAGGGAATGCTAGATTTGGCATAAATTAATAAGATCTTTCATCTAAATTTAAGCCAGATATCGCTGGAATCAGGTCTGGTGTATGGAAGATTGCAAACAATGTTGTATGCTGTATGAAGGATTGCAGACTATAACGTTATTTACGCTTGCTTTGGCTTGAAATTAAACGAAAAGAAATTTTACGCGTCTGTTAAAATTCATTTTTTTTCTGTGTATAAAATGATAATGGCCAGAGGAAAATCGTCTTTACTCGCCGAGGAATCTTCTGCACTCCACGGGTAGCACGGGGATGTTGAATAACAGGGTTTGTTTTGGTTTTCAAATTATTCTCTATTCAGTTAGCTCTAAGGAGATGCGCGAATATATATTTAAATATTAATACTGATTTGAACTAACGGTAACGATGCAATTTGGACCACTCACATAGTGTGATGACAAGAACCTTTCTACTAATTTTCAGTAGCAGCAAATTTTTGAACGCTGCAGTAAGTCCAAAACCCCCTTGGATTTTTTTTCAGACAGTATGACAATAATTATCTGAACTACGTTTCGTTAGGTGGCGGCGGCCCGGAGCAGTTTCTTTGTACTTGCCCAAAAGATTTAAACTCATATTTTGGTGACGGTTGAGCCATTGGAAGAGCTCTCAATAAACTACTGTGCAAGTGTCATAATAGACCATTTGAAATTTTTTGATTTGAATTTTGAAATTTTGATCGTTTTGATGATTGCGAAAATACTTGAAAAATAACTCCTGATTGGTAGGCCAAAAAAAAAGGACTGTTTTGGGTTTGTGGTTATGTGTGTCTATTGTAGGAGAGGTTTTTTAATGTGGTCTTTTCCCGGTGGGGACCCGCAGATGTTTTTTTCGGGGGTGGGAGAGGGGTGGGGAAGGAAATTAAAGTGTTGGTGGTTTAAAATGGGGTTTTGGGTTGGGGATGGGGTGGGGGGAAACTGGGGGGAAAAAAAAAAAAATGGGGGAAGGGGAACTGGGGAAAAAAAAAAAGCAAGCGTGGGGGGGGCGTGGTAAAACAGGTGGTGGTGGTTTTTGGCTTCATTCCAGTTCGAACAAGCGACACGTACGGTCGTGTTTTTCGCTCTCTTGTAAAAAAGTTTTTCCCGTTTTCCCCCCTCGTCCGATTTCTCGCGATTGCGCGTCCGGTTCGTGATCTATCGCCAGCGCTTGCTAAGTTATTAGCGGTAGCAAGCCAGAAGAAAGTATTGCAAGGTTGTGAAATTTTTTCCACTCGACCTGTTGCCGTGGCAATGGGTCGAAAAAATCAACACGTGGTGACATCCACGCCAGCGACATCAGCTCCTGAAGCCATACCGAAACCAAGCAGCAGCAAGCGTCTGCGGCATGACGACACCGGACCATTGGACCCCAACGCCCGGCTACTAGCGAGCAATCGGTTTGCTACGCTCCCGGTACAGGAGATACCGAAAAAGGCGAAGATTCCGCCGCTTTTCACCACGTCAAGAAACATCGCTGCCCTAAGGACGGAGCTTGCAGCGATTAAAGTTAATCCGCTGTACAAGCTGTGCAGTACGGGCACAAAGATAATGTGCTCGACGGAGGCTGACTACCGTGCTGTTGGCGCTCACCTAATCGCCAAGCAACACGAATTCTACACCCACGACGCACCCGGAAACAAGCCGCTGAAGGTGATTCTGCGTGGCCTTCCAGAATTCACTCCGGAGGAAATAGTCACTGAGCTGCAAGCGGCGGCTCTGAAACCAGTGAAAGTGTTCCCAATTAGACGTCAAGAACAGGGAAATCATCGGGACCAACTCTATCTGGTCCACTTGGAGAAGGGTTCCGTCACGATGGCGGACCTGTTGAAAACACGGGCCCTTTTCAACGTCATTATCGAGTGGGACCGGTATCGCCCGAGGCAACACGACGTGACACAGTGCGGCAAGTGTCTGACGTTCGGTCATGGGACCCGAAACTGCCACATGAAACCCCGGTGTGGAAAGTGTGCCGGACCGCACACAACCATGGATTGCGCCCCGATGGATGAAGGTGCCCCATCAAAGTGCGCCAACTGTGGCGCTAACCACGAAGGCAGCAACCGTGCTTGTCCAAAACGAGCGGAGTATTTGGCCATCCGCAAGAAGGCGTCCACCAAGTCTCGGCCTGGACAACGCCGCCCGCCACCTCGAATGGACGAAGAAAATTTCCCGACGCTCCGGTACCAAGTGCCGAACCTGCCGCCAGTTCCATTAAACTATCGCCATGCAAACCGCCCGTCAGCATCCGTTCAGCAACGATTCGCGGCAGCCGCCGACGCCCCCATGCCAGCTCCTCCTCCAGGCTGGTACAATCCGAGTTGTAGTTCCTTCACGCAACCACCTACCGATGGACAGCTCTATGACACGGAGCAAATGGTCGAATTCGTCCAAGAGCTCTACCGCCAACTACGTTCCTGCCGCTCGAAGGAGGAACAGCTCAAAGCCGCCACATCCGTGACGATGAAATTTATTTTCAAGTATGGACCGTAATCGCACCATCAGCATCCTCAATTGGAATGCTTGTTCCATCCGGAACAAAACAATTGAGCTCGGTGACTTCCTTAACAGGAAGGTCATCGACATCGCCATCGTCACCGAGACACATCTCAAACCGGAACACAACATTTTCAAAGGTATGAAGAGAAGGTATTGATAGTTTCCTTAATGTACGGCAGGCTGTGAAAATTGAATTGAATCGGTTGAAATTGAGTGAAGGGCTATTTTGAAAGGCACTAACTGATCACGCATCCAATTTTCAACCACGATATCCGAATGCAGGGTAGGCAATGAGGAAGGATACCTCCCTTGACTAGCAAAAGAGTGCGTGCTTGACTACCGGTGGCACAGAACAGTTCTAGCGATGAGTAAATTTCTGTTTACACTTCGCAAATCTACATGAGAAAGAAATCAACTTACAATTAGAGGTTTTGAACACACAACTTCTATTTTACCCGTTCATGACGCGCCATACTGAGTAATCCAGCGGATTAAGATCGCGGCTGGATGACGGCCACATATCCTTCACCCAGTACGGGAGATGTTCCTGCAACCACTCCTGAGTGCGGTTCAAGGTGTGGCACGGAGCCCCATTTTATTGAAATAAAACTTTTGGCTTCGAGCCGTACTGCTCCTTGATCCACGGAAGAACGTACTTACTTAAAATTCCGATGTAGTCCTCCGTGTTTACTCTGTTGCCTTCTGGAATGAACACCGGATTCATTTTTTTTGGAATTTGATACGGGATCGACGATAAGGTCACGTCGGTGAACATAATTACCGGATTTTTTTTTCAGTTGAGAAAGTTCAAGATTTTCTTGCATAGCTCGACTCGCAGCTCCCCGGATGCAGTTGGTAATCATGTGAGTTTTTTTTCCGTGCCATCGACGATCTTCCGTGCCGTTATGTCGCTGATTCTGTGTTCCTTCACCATTATCCTCATTGAACGCACTGGATTTGCCCTAATCTTCCTGACATCGGACGACCAGTGGCCACCTTTGCGGATAGTTGCTCTTTTTTTTTCTCGGTCTAAGACCCTCTCCACGATCCACCACGGCGATTGATATGTTTTTTTTTGCAACATTTGCGCATGGGACAAATCACGAATACGCTGCCACTTCGTCATGGTGCAACTGTCAAACTAAGGAAATCGGCTTCTTTTATTCGCAGCCTACTATGATGTGAGTTATAGCATACGTGTATGCAAAGAAAACCAAGGCATTGTATACACACGTGAAAAAGGAACCTTATTCGTAAGATGGTAAAAATTACAGAAGGGAAGGTGTTTTTTTTTTTCAAAAAAAAGAGAAAAAAAAAAAAAAAAAAAAAAGAGGGGGTTTTAAAAAAAAATGGGTGGGGGGTGGGGGAGGGGGGGTGAAGAGGGAAGTGGAGGGGGTTTAGGGGGGGTTTATTAATATGTATTAGGTGCGCAACTAAGTTCCCGCTGTTTAGCAATATATGGCGCCAGTAGTAAGTGCTGGTCGAATGTTGTACATCTCAAGCATCATAAACCAAGCTCAGACATATGGTAAACAAACTGCTTTGCCAAATCAGTGATTTTGGTTTAGTGTTATATATTTTGGTTGTTTGAAGATGTCTGATTTCGTGCCAAATAATCGTCATTTGCGGGAAGTGTTGATTTTCTTCTTCCATTCGAAGAAAACGGCGGTTGAAGCACATCGAGAGCTCCAAAAAGTTTACGGCGATGCTGCTCTGAGTGAAACAACGTGTCGTGATTGGTTTCGTCGCTTCAAAAACGGTGATTTCAGTGTTGATGATCGTCCGCGTGAAGGAAGGCCCAAAAACTTCGAAGACTCTGAATTGGAGGCATTGCTCGATGAGGATCCGTGTCAAACGCAAGAATAGCTTGGTTCAGGATTAGGAGTTTCCCTCCAAGCCGTTTCTAAGCGATTACATGCGTTGGGAATGATTCGAAAGCAAGTAACTTGGGTTCCTTACGATTTGAAGCCAAGAGATTGTTGGGCGTCGTTTTTTCGTCTGTGAACAACTGCTCCAGCGGCAAAAAAGGAAGAGTTTTCTACATCACATTGTGACGGGTGACGAAAAATGGATTCATTACAGTAACCCAAACGGAAACATTCATGGGGACTGCCCGGGCATGCTTCAACATCGTCGCCTAGGCCGAATATTCACGCTGCGAAGGTTATGCTGTGTATTTGGTAGGACCAACTTGGTGTTATTTATTATGAGCTGTTGAAACCAAACGAAACCATTACCGGGGAACGGTATCGAACTCAATTGATGCGATTGAGCCGAGCACTGCACGAAAAACGGCCACAATACGAGCACAGACACGAAAAAGTGATTCTTCAGCATGTCAACGCTTGACCTCACGTTGCGAAACCCGTGAAAACCTACTTGGAAACACTCAAATGGGAAGTCCTACCCCACCCGCCATATTCTCCTGATATTGCACCGTCCGATTATTACTTGTTCCGTTCGATGGCACATGGTCTCACTGGTCAGAAATTCCACTCATATGATGACATCTCAAAATGGCTTGGTTCTTGGATAGCATCAAAAGACGAACAGTTCTATCGAAATGGTATTCACGTTCTACCAGAAAGATGGGAAAAAGTCGTAGCTAGTGATGGGCAATACTTTGAATAATTCGTTTGTAACAAATTCATTGTAAAATTGACCATAAATGCATGAGTTTTTTGCCTGCAATTGATAAATTTTTCATGCGACGTTCAGTTTATTGGTGTTTTATAACATAAAAGTTCGAAAATTTTAATGCGCCACGGAATCATTGCTAGAACATTGATTTATTTGAAAAATAAAAAATACTTGACAAATCAACAATTAGGTGACAAGGCTGATAAATTGTTAGATCTTGAATAAATTGTGTCTACAATCCATTTTAAGTTTCAAAATGTATTTTAAACAGCAGAAATTGTTCGTAGCATTGGAAAAACGAGAGTTTTGTTGCATATATATGAAAATGGCTACCATTCGGAGGGAATCCAGAATAGCCACGCTCGCCATTTTTTCAGTGGTTTTATCTAAAACTACCATAAAACGCATATAAAACTAATATTTCTTGCACAAGACTAACAAGATTTTTTTAGGAGTGCGATAAGTTCATCTTTACTTGTTCTATTCTTGAATAAGAGGAGTAACGCTTGAATAAAACTTGTTTGAATTACTCAAGGCAAACAAGTCTTTCGTAAGATAGCCATAAAATCATTGTGGAGAAGGCACATCATAAACAAAGAAAATGTGAACGTTCAAATCAAAAGTGCCTATGCATAGTTGTTGTTCATAATTACGGCTTATAATTTGTTGTTTTTAATCACCAGCGTAAGGCGATTAAAACATTAAAAAAAAACTCTAACTTGAATATGCTAACAATGGATTTGGGAAGAAGAACAGATAATAATATTGCGTCGATGGCTGAAACATCAGTTGAGCGAAAGATGATTTTTCTCTTGATCTGTACGCTGAACCTAGCTTTGGAAAGAAGTGCACTGTGTAGTGGATCACTAAGCGATTCCAGCGCAGTACTTCCGACTTTGGTTTAAACGTGCGGATCATGGAAAAATCGATTTTCGCTCAGATGATATATACTAATTTTTACTTGCAACGAGTATAAATATTGTGTAGCCTATTGGGAACGGAAATGCACGACTCAGGAGAATTCAACATTAACATAACATTTGACAATCGTAGTGCACATTAAACCTTACGTCAAAAGTACTGCGCTGTATTTCCACGGTGGTGCGCCATATAACGCACTACCTGAGACGTTAGGTTTAACATAAAATCAAATATCATGAGTTATGCATTTCGGTTTTCAACTGGCGACACATTGCACCATTTTATTTTATTCGTTTTACGCATAACGCATAGACCCTTTTGATAAGTTAGTCTTAAGCTGCAAATCCAATGGAATGGTAAAAAAAATTGTCGTTGGTGGCTGAGATGAAGGAGTGTTCAATATATTGAATAGGTTTTTATTGAATTTCCGCTTGAACGATCCGCTGGTTTTTAATTTCTTCCACCTGTGGGCGTCCATTGTGACAGTTTGTTTATTTTTTCACATAATGTTCTTTCTCAAGAATATGTGCTCTTATTTAAAATCAAATGGTTCTAAGAGAGTGCGAGCTTACACTTTTCCGCTGCGACGATATGAATGGCAAAATTTCCTGATTCCAGTAGCGAGATGTCGTCGAGTGCGCCTCGGTCTCGGTGGCTGCTGTAGCTGAAGAGCAAACTCATGTCTAGTGGCACTTGTTGATAAAAAATTTACTCTCTTCCGCTAATGATGGTGCCAAAGTAAACCACCCTCGGCTAGAACAGCCACCGATAAGCACCGAGAGATGACTGGATGATCCATTCCGGGCCCGACCTGCATCATTAAGCGCCAAATTCATTGAGGTTGTACGTACGTTCAGGCTCTTCGCAGTTGGATAAAGATGGGCTGAATTTTGAGGCGGACTGCGTTCCACCCACACTCTCGTCACCATCGTCGTCGTCGTTTTCTTGTATGTTGTTTTTTCTCCTCCCTTACCAACCAACTGAAGCATGTTTGCTCTCGTGTCTATGTAAACATATGCTTTGAGGAAGTTGCTTTCAGGATTTTAAACAAATCCGGGGTGGCTACAGCTCAGAGCAGAATGTCTGGGTATGTACTCTGTTTTGTTATCCAATGGGGCTCATGACCAAGACTGCTCAAATAGACTCTGCCCACGAAGTGTAAAACATTGGAAAATACTCTTACCAGATTGAAAAAGTGGGTATGTGACACCGCTGATTTCACAACAACGGATTATGACGAAAAACAGCACCAGCAGGCCACTTAATTAATTTTCTGTGCCAATTTCGGTACAAAAATAAGTATATGCACTAAGAAAAACATCGTATGGCTCACTAAACGTCGCAGTGGATTCTGAACACTTTAATAAAAATCCTCAGGAGCAACAAATTCAAACAACCAAATAGTAAACACATTGGAACAAATAAGCACAGCTTGCTTCGTTTGAGTCCGGGTGGACTCAAGAAATGAGTTCTGAATTTAGATCGGTCTGAAGCCGTAAACGATGAAGATAATCAAAATGAAACAAGTTTCATGTGCTTTCGTAAGGAAACGTCAAAAAATTATTGAGATACAATTTCATTATTACCTATCGTACATTCTCTTGTAACATTCGAGAACTGTTCTGATCACGTCTTAGCAACTGGTGAAAATAGGAAGGATTGTTAGTTCAACACTTAAGAAAGAGAGACGCTACTCTAAGACCTCTCACCACGGGAAGGTAGGTGTGTACTAGCAGAGAGGAGTGAGCGGTTTTGGGATAGAACCCATCACGATCTGCCCCAAACAGTAACTTTTCACTGTGCATTTAAGATTATTTTAAATGAATCAATTCCGTTGAAATCAGCAACCCCTGAAATCGAATACTTTTAAAGAAACTTTCATTCTCATTTCGAAAGAGAATCCTTCCCATCAAAGATTCCACGGGAGAAAACGCACCGATTAAGTTTCAAATTGGATGTCTTTTGGCAGCAGCGCCAAAAGTTATGATAAAAAGCAGTCTGTTATTAGGAACTGCGGTGAACAAAAAAAAAAGGATCAACAATCACGCCTTGTATCACTTTCGGATATGCTTGGGGGAGACTCGGGATTGTTCACAGCCGTCTAATTTGCTTTCCCTTCATGCTTTATGCTTACGGATGCTGATTTTCCACTTTTTTGCGGCTGACCCTACCCAGGCTTTTCCTTTTGTTTGAGCGAGGGAAATAAACCCGAAATGGGTTCACAAATCAAGCGGAACAATTTCAGGCGCGGTTTGCGGTTGGCGCCACGCCACGACTTGTCAGAAGGGACCGCAACAAGAAGGGTTTGCAAAGAAGTTATTACGACGAGAATAAACCGAGTCCATTTGAATAAGCGCCAGGTAAAGCAGCTTTCCGCTCTTTTGCCTCATCAACGCCGGCCGCAGCCCTGGATCAGACCTTTCCGAAAAGGGAATTGCTGACACCTGAAATGGTGACGGTTTCTTCACAAGCCGAAACCAGCGCTGTCGCAATTTTGCGCCATGTCGAGAGGGTCACGTGAACTTGTGCTGTCATCGGAATGGTGTTGATGATTACTGGAAGCGTTGAATTTTCCTAAAACCGTTTTGCTCTCTCCGAAAAACAGACGAGACATGGGCTTTGTTAAATTTCAAGCCGCTAATTAAGATTGCTGGCGAGATTGAAATTTTCGTTCACCGTTACCACAAAACCGTGTTTTGTAATGCGTCAAAAAGGACTCGTTCGATAATAACGTAAGCCCTTGAAAGGGAGAAGTGTGATAATTCAAACATTGTTTGATGTTTCAATATATTGCGGAGTTTTCACCTGCTTAGATTTCTGCGCGCGAATTATTGGCGTGAACTTTATTAATTTATAAATAAATTTGAACTTTCCATGCTTGAATAATTCTTTAACAATAATAAAAACCATGTATTGGAAAATATGTTTTCTAGTGCCTGAAAATAAAAAAAGACAAATTAGATCACATTATGCTCTCAACAACAGGGATAGCTCTGTTTCAGGGATAGCTTGCTTTCCGATAACTGCTATTGTATAGCCGCTTTTTCTTTATTGCTGGCAGATCGGTCGTTGCCGTCGTTACCGTCAAGTTCAACTTTAGCAAAGCTCCCTTTCTTACCATTTCGCAAAAGCGTTGGTCATGTAATTGTGGCTGCAGGCTAGATGGCAGAGGAGGAGTCCCTGTTCATTTAGATCTATTCCTAGGAAGCGATGGTGCATTTCGGCACTTACTCTGCCGAAACCGAGGAGGAAATTGGTACTTGCGACTGATAGTGATTCTTGAAAATGGGCATATTATGCTGAAAAAATAATTCAAGGAATCGATAGGTGCCGGTTTCATTCACGAACACCGCCTGGCAAAAGTGTAGACGGCGCCGGTGGTGTAGTAGTAAGCGGGGTTACCTGGATCCATCAGCATACCGTCTGATATGCTTGTTGGACACGACGGGTAAGGTGTTGGAAAGGGTTATCCTCAACAGATTATCGAAGTACACAGAGGGTACAGATGGCCTGTACATCAACCAGTATGGCTTCCATAAAGGGTAGTCAACGGTGGACGCTATCAGGTCCGTCACCAAGACGGCAGAGGTGGCAACCCAACGCAAGAGGCCGGTAGTTAACTACTGTACAGTAGTCACCCTGGACGTGAGAAATGCGTTGAATAGCGCCAGTTGGGAGGCTATCGCCAACTCGCTCCAACGCCTCCGGGTCCCTGAGTACCTATATAGGATTCTGGGTAGCTACTTCCAGAATCGGGTACTGTTATACAACACAATGGTGGGTCACGAACGTGTTCAAGCCACCGCAGGAGTACCGCAAGGTTCAATCCTGCGCCCGGTGCTCTAGAACACGATGTATGAAGAAGTGTTGAGATTGAAGTTCCCAAACGGGGTAAAAATTGTCGGCTTCGTGGATGACATTACCCTAGAGGTCTATGGAGAATTCATAGCGGAGGTGTTAATGGTCACACTCCATCGATATTGGCGAGGGATGGATGCGCTCCAGGAAACTGGAGCTAGCCCACCACAAAACGGAGATCACTGTGATCAATAATATGATATCGGAGCAAAGAGCTACGATCAGTGCTGGTGATTGCAACATCACTTCAAAGCGGTTCCTGAGGTACTTGGGGGTTATGATCGACGATAAGCTGTCCTTTGACAGCCACGTCGACCACGCCTGCAAGAAAGCCTCCATGGCTATATCGGCATTATCCCGCATGAGGTCGAATAGCTCAACGCTACAGGGGAGCAAGCGTAGGCTCCTGGCCAGCGTCACCCTGTCCATAATGACGTACGGCGAGCCGGCATGGGCCACCGCCCTGAGTACAAAGAGCTACCTCGCCAAGCTCGAAAGTACCCACAGGCTAATGTGCCTGAGAGTGTACAGCGCATACCGCACAGTGTCACGCGACGTGTTATGCGTTTTAGCGGGGATGATGCCCATCGTCATCATCATAAAAGAGGACGTAGAGTGCTTCGAGCAAATGGGCACAAGAGGTATCCGCAAGACCACTAGAGTCATATCAATGGTCAAATGGCAGAGGGAGTGGAATAATTCCACCAAAGGTCGGTGGACCCACCGACTAGTTCCGGAAATATCTGAATGAGTCGGTCGGTGACATGGGGAGTTACCTTCCACATGACACAGTTACTATCAGGCCACGGCTGCTTCAGACAGTATCCGCAAAAAGACGGGCACGCGGTGCGCGGGAGCGGAGGAAACTGCAGAACATGTGTTCTTCGTGTTCCCTCGCTTCAACGACGCCTTGAGCGGTCGGAACACGACCCCGGATAATCTTGTCCAGAGAATGTATCAAGAACAGGACACCTGGGACGCTGTAAACACGGTGGCCTTTCAGAATGTCTTAGAGCTCCAGGACAAATGGCGAAACGATCAGCGACAGGTCGGAGGGACCAACTAACTACAAAATTCCGATCAAGTTAGGCATAAGCGGGTGCTTAACGCATAATAGCCCCCTCGCTGAAGTAATACCGAAAGGTGGTTTCAGGAGGGGGGACCAAGGCTGGAGGCACGGGTGGGTTTTTAGTGGGTCGAGGAGTTGGCTCCCTCATCCCCACACACTGAGTTCGTCAGGAGTCTGTATTCATATTTTCCATCCCGTTAAAAAAAAAAAAAAAAAAAAGTTTCCTTTCCCCCCCAATCGTTGGGGTATAATTCCGGGGCGCCCCGGGTGGGTTTTTTTTAAAAAAAAAATCCGACGTTTTCCTGCGGATGGCAATCAAAGCCATTAGTCCCGTCCCATGTGTTTATTTTTTCGATATTTAGGGTCCAGGTTGTCTCCCTGGCGCAGTCCTGCAAATGATCGAATCTTTCATTTGAATTCTACCTAACACAAACTATTAGTCGAATCTGACGACTCTTATATTCATTTGAAATATCGGATACATCCACGAAACATGTACATCCATCGCGCTCGTTTACCACTGATAGCTTGTGATAGTTTCTAGCGGTAGTTTGTTCACACTCTGTTTTGATGCGTACATGGGAGAAGAACTCTCTTCTTTTGGGTTTGTTTTTGTACACAACTTCTGATTTTTACTCAATTTTTCTGCCGCTAGAAACTATCACAAGCTATCAGTGGTACATGAGCGCGATCCATCACGTTTCTAATGCCTGTTGAGGTGGCGGATTCGTCCGTGCCTTGACCTACCCCATAGTGGGATGTTAGGCAATGGTAACGTCCTTGGCTCGAGTACTACTTTACCCATGCCCTTTCGCTCGATTTTCAATACTTCTATTCAATTTTCAACCTACCGTACACTGACGGAACTTTCAACACTTGCTCTTCATATTTTTCATTCTAGCAAACATTACCGCCCTAATAAATTTCGTATGGTTATTTTTCTTAACGATCCATTTGTGGTATCATCAAAACCATAAAAGAAATGGTTGGAGGATTTGTGATATCGTTCGTTTAAGGTAATTTATTTTAACGGTGTCCACTCGTGGTGCCTCATGGTGATGAGCGGACATCTCCTTTTACATCATAATCGTTATTTACTCCACGTACGGAGAATACAGATATAACAATTATAGTAAATAAAATATTTTTGATCATGAGAATAGTTACGGATGAATCTTTCTGTTTCTCCCGAAGACAATCTTCAGAGGGGGACCCACTGGTGTGCTGACAGACACTGAATCATTTAAAAGATAGAATAGCTATGGGTATCTAATTTCTGCAATTTCAAATCTGAATTATATGAAGGACTAAAGTATTTTTCTGCCCGAGTGGCCACTTACAGAATGTAAATAATGTAAATGCAAATGAAACAAATAACCCAAGTAACATTGGCAAAACCATCCAGTTTTATTAAAATTTATTAAAGTTTTATGAAAGCCACTATTAAGTTTTATTATGGCCCCAAGAGGTGCCAATAGGTTTCATATTTAAGTCAGGTTTATGATAATCTACAAAGTTTTTTTACAATGATCTTAAAACCATGTTTTCTCAAATTCCTTTTACTCCTTTCAAAGGTTTTATTTCGAATTTATGAACTCGTAAAATGCTGTTTTGAAATGCCGTTTTAGGACTCATTCATATTATCTCATCAACTGACCACATGAAAACGCATTTCAAAATAAGTTTGCCTCCAGTAAATGCATTAAATGGCAAATTGGTTTTATGGTAGTAATTGCGATGATAAATTGGCTTTTTGGCAGAACTGTGTTTTTTTCAATCGCCATATTGAAATATAAGAAATAATAGGAATAAAAAATGTAAAAAAATAAATGCACCGAATTTTAAATATAATGCAAATGAACTGTAGATCGGAGACCATTTTCGGTATTCTTCTAGATAACCTTATTGAATTCCATCAATTTTCTAGAAATTCATGATTGATTTATCGAATATATTTGTTTTAATTTTGTTGTTGTTGTTGTTCTAAACTTGCATAATTTCCGAGGCATTATTTTTTGGCTCTCATCGTGTCAATATTCACATTTAAAATTAAATGAGCATATGTTTTGGAGCATGCTACGCTGTGAAAACACTCAATTTGGTTTGGATGTTTTGATATCAAACAAAATTTCCCGCTAGAACTTTTTTCTAAGATATTATTTACTGCTAAATGAATCAGAAGAGCAAAGAATCGAACAAAGTATAACAACAAAAACCAACCACAATATCACAGTGAAGTTTGACAACTGTGGCATGCTGGTATGCTGGTTTTTCAATAGGTTAATAGGCAGCCAATAGGTTTTATGAAGGTTCTTTAGGGGTCATAATATCTTTCACTAGAACATTTAAAAATCTTTATGGTCTTATGAAGACTTTTTTTTAACTTGTTTTCATAACCGTCTATAGAGTGGGCCATTTTGTACAATTTTTGGCTTTGAAGAAGCATTGAGGAGGTATTGGTAGACAAAACAGTTTTGAATGTAATTTTATCAACAAAGCCGGGAGGAGTGCTATACGGCTGGAATAAAACTAAAATTGTTACTTGGGAATGACTCCAATACTGACCTTGCATCAGCACCCTAGTGCTAACCATTTTAAACTATAGAACATCAAGTCTAGAAAATGAGAATTCACATGAATGAAAACAAGCTATGTTTTCCTTATTTCAAGCTCATCCTCAGTGGCCAAATCCGAGTATTGTCACTTTTAACAAAACATAAAATGTAATATGGACTAAGATATGTTCTTTGGAGTACAAAAACATATTTTTTTCCCTAGTTTGACTTTTTTCGGATTAGCGCTCAGTGGTATATTTTACACTCTTACAATTATTTTCACTATTTAACATCACACTACCAAAATGCCATGTAAATTTATGTCCCCTGAGACCGACACATGCAAGCGTGAGAAAATAAATTAAATCTATCACATCTTTCGTCGAATTGCGTAGGTGTCAGTTTAAGGAGACATAATTTTACACGAAATCTTTCTTTCCGTTCCCTGACTTTTTACAAACATGAATTACATCTCGTGTAAAATTCATAATTTCTAAGTGTGCACTTACATGGCTATGCTTGGATTGGTTCAATATTTGGTCACTCAGGCCACCAGGATCTAGATACAAAGTGATCCCTTAATGCGGAAAATACTTCAAATAGTAGCTAACTCAGTTGTTTCCTCATTTGGTCCCATGCATCGCATTGTTTTTGGATAAATTTACCCTGTGGAAAGTTGTTTTCGTAACTCAAACGAAGTTAGAGCCCAACTTGCCGTTACATAATACGGCGTGGGGTTTAGTTTTCCAGTAGATAATTAGGGTTCATCTTTCTTAAGACGTAGACAAAATAAAGAAATAAAGATATATTGGATGGCAAATGCAAAGATACTCACATGGAAAATTTCCGACCTGAATGAGCCGGACCCAAAATTGAAACCTCCTTCTCCGGTCTCTAGTGTCTATCGCTACTTGTCGATTGGAGGTCTCCAAACAAACAAATTTCGATTAATGATACTATTAAATTTGATCATAATGCGTTCATAACATCAAATCCAAATTTAAATTTCATGTAAAATATTTTGATGGCCCTACGGGGACCATCAAACTTTTGACCAACTCATATTTAAATATATTCACAACTCTATCTTTTTCAGATCATCATAAATTTTCATTCTTCTAAACTGATGAACACCGTTGACTCAGCACGGCATCGAATGTGTGAAAACATTAAGCATAGTCACTCCTTGTTTAATAAATTTTACTTCATGCTAGTCACATTCCGGTCAGCATATACTAAACTAATTCCCATTGGCCTCGTATACGCTCCAAGCATCTTCATTCAGTTCCTTTTCCCATTATCAAACGGTGTTTCAGCTTCAGACTTGAATGAATAAATAGTGTGAACTATTTCGCCAAGACAGTTTTCCGATGGTCCTAGCTAGTTCGAACTCCAATGCAGGCTTTAATTATTTTGCATTTTTTTTTCATCAGGAATCTCATATTCCCAGCAACGCTCCTCGCAGCCGATGGAATAGAGTAACGAATAGTTTCAATCCCATGAGCTAATTTTATAGAGCCCCTTCACTTCTGTCCCCACAAAACGACTAGCGGACAAATAGCAAATATCCTTCCGACATGATGGTCGCCTCAAGGGAGGAGGGCCGTTATCCTTTGACAGTCAGCTTGTTGGCATAGTTACTTGGTTCTTAACTCAGTTGAACCACTTGCTGGAGTGGAAATATGGATATTTTAATTTTTAATACTGTAATGAATATAAATGTGCTCCAGAATTACAATATGTAAGCATTCCGCGCGCAAGATCAGGAGCTCAACTTCATACTCTGTTGAACCAGTAGCCTTCGATCCGGTCCGTCGGGACGAGAGTCTGCATTTGAAAGTGAGCATAGCGATACACTCTCTAACATTGAGGGAAAAACCTTTCTACGAAAGTGTTCTCATTCGACGGACGTCAGCCAGGACAGAGTGGTTATAAAATAAAGGAATATTGGATAAATATAGAATAAGCTTATGCTGTCAGGAGGTGAATTAACCTGTAGCAGCTTCTCTTCTCACTGAGAAAGGGGGTGGGGGGAGGAGGGCTTCGCTGATTGAATTTAACTCAAAATGCATGCATTGGAAATAGTAGCAAATAAGTACCTGCAGAGATGAAACATTGAATTTGAATTGGTTTTGCATAATTTCCTATATAGTTTAGAACTATGCATTGTTTTGTGCTATCATTGAAGTTATTCGTAACTAGAAGCCATAGCCTCCGTTATTAGCGCAGTCGATGTTGGTACAGCATCAAAACAAAATTAAGGTTTTTTTTTGGTTTGAACTGCCATAAGGTGTGGCCCAGTTAGAATTGGAACATAGACTATTGCGCATATTTCGGATATACATTAACAAAATAGTATTCTGTTTTAACTAAAATGTTCGATTTTATGTGAACTTTAGAGGGAAAATACAAAAAAAAAAAAAAAAATTGATCATCTCGATTTCGAAGAAATTTGCGAACTTTTCCCCAAATACGTTTCATCAACCGGCGCACATTATTCTCATCCATCGTTTTGGCAATCTTATTCCACTTGGTTCTCAATTCATTGATGCTTTTGACGACACTGCCATTCACCTTCAGCTTCCTCTACATAATAGCCCAAAATCTCTCTATCGGTCTGAACTGGGGACAGTTTGGTGGGTTGAGTTCTTTCGGTATAAACTGAATCCCGTTGGTTTCATACCACTGTAGCACTGTTTTACTGTAATGACAGCTTGCAAGATCTGGCCAAAACATGACAGGTTCATTGTGGGATCTGATGAATGGCAATATTCGCTTTTGGAGACATTCCGTTCTGTACAGCTCTGAATTAAACGTCTTATCAGTGATGAAAACCTTGGTCTTCCTACCACAGCTACAGATGCCTTGACAAATCATGTATTTACGTGCAAATGTATCTGCAAACAAAAAAACACAAACTTGAATTTGGCAGGAACATCTCCTCGAGCCGTAGCCAAGTAAAACTGTTGTCCCGGTAGCTGTTTGAAATCGGCCTTAACATAGGTTTCATCATACATGTGGAGACAGCTATTGAATTTTGTCAACACCTGATCATACAGTTTTCTGGCACGGATTCTGGTCACATTGTTCTGCTTTTGATCCCTATTTGGTTGTCTACAGGCACGGTATGACTTGAAGCCTTCCCGGAGACGAATCCATTGTAAGGTACTGCGTGCGGCGCGAAACTTTTTGGCCAAATCGCGGTCTGAGATCATGGAGTTTGCCTAGATGTTCTTGATGACTTTGTTCCGCAATTGACGGCTGACAGTACCCGTCCGACGCCTGCTTTGAGGCTTGCGATCCGTCGACAAAGTTTTTCTGTACTTTTTCAAATCACGCCTCTCGGTATTTCGGGGAAAACCCAACACTTTAGCAAGTTTTGGCCCAGACCACAAAGGGTTTAACAAATGATTGCGCACAATTATTTTTCTTCTTTTTTCTTCCATTTTGTTTTTCTCTGAAACACGTTCGAACTGCACCGCGAAAAAAAACTTCTGATGTTGTTATTGTTATAGGGAACATATAAGTTGTTATAGTTTACAAATCCGACCACTAGGGTCGCTGTAAGAATCAAAAATGTTTGTTCCAATACTAAATTGGCCACACCTTAGGCAGAGGTAGATTGGTTAAAATCTTTGAGGCGAATAGATAATTTGGAAAACAATTACTCAGGCCCTATTTCGATGTTTAAATGAATTATACACGATATTAGTGCAGAATGTAATTCTGAATGAAAATGGTATTCTTTTTATTTAACTTGTCTATTTAGTAGGCTTAAATTTCGTTTAAAATAAACTGCGGGTAAATAAATAGAAAGCAATTTTGATCACATTCCAATGCAATTAGAACAACTTGAACAATTAGTATCTTCATAAATCATAAAACGATGTAAATATCAACTAAACATGTGAACCCCTCTTGGAACGCGTTCTGGTTTCTATTTGATGAAAAGCCAAGAATTCTGATTATGTCCCAACTGTCAATAGATTCAGGATGGTTTACCTACCAGAAACTTATTCTGCACTATAATAACGGGACCATAACAAATTTCATTTTTTAAAGAATAAACAGTTCCTTAATCGCACTGATTATCCAACTAACTTGATAGATCATTTGTAAAAGCAGAAAATTTACTGTCTCTTCAAACAGCTAAAAGTCGCTTGAACGTAGCATCATCCTACGTTTCGACACCCGGTCTCCCGGCTTTGGTTGACTCTATAAAAAAAAAGTACGATAATTAAAGTCAAACAAGTGCTTTTAACCGTACTCATCCCGCTTTTCACTCTTTATCACTGTCAAACGAGCCTGAAAAGCAACTATAATAAAGGACGTCACCGGTCCAAGCCAGCATTAGCGGCCAACCAGCGCACAGTGGAGACATCGGAAGTCATTGGCACTGTCACCAAAACTGCTTTGTGGAATTGAATAGACAAATGAAATAGGTTTTTTAAGAGAATTTAGATGTATAATTTGTTAAAAAAAATTAAAAAAAAGAACAGAAGATGTTTCGAGATATGTCCCCTTGCTTTTAAAATGGGAAACCAATTTTTTGTCAAATTGAATCAGAAAGATAAACGTTTATTTTCTTCCGGATATACTGAAATTCAATCGCACTGTTATTTTTACAAGAAGTGAACACGAGTGTGCCCTAGACTTATGGATGATTTTTATCTTTGATCTCTCATATTGGAAATTTCCTAATCTACAACTTTTTCAGCTATATTTCAACTCAAAAGTCATTATTTAATTAAAATACTGAACATATTTCGGCAAGACCCAGCAGTTACTCAGTCACCAACACTGTATTGCGCAGTGTTACATAGTTTCCAAGATTTCTGTACACTTCGACATGCCAAAAATATTTATAGAAACTCTTAATTCTTGACATAAAAGAAATGAAAATCTTGCAAATTTAAGTGTGTCGAGACTTAAAAGGTCTTCTTCTTCTTTAGCATTTCATGCTTATTGCTTTCACAATTAGCTTATTGCTTGCTCTCAACTTAGTGTTCTAAATGCACTTCCACAGTTATTAATTGAGAGCTTTCGATGCCAAGTCCCATTTATGCATTAGTATGGTTGTGTGGCAAGTACAATCATACGCTAGGCCCAGGGAGTCGAGAAGTTTTCCTTTACGAAAAATTCCTAGACCAGACCGGGAATGGAACCCAGCCACCTCCAGCATGGTGTTGCTTTGTAGCTGCGCCTAACCGACTGAGCTAAGGGAGGACTTAAAAGGTCATCATTGTCAAAAAAGTGTGCATGGTTCAAATTTACGTAAAAAAAAAATTACGCTCGGATGGTCAGTCTCAGGGTACACAGTGAAAAATATTGATTTTTAGAAGACGCGTAAAGTTTTCCATCGTTTGATTGCAAGCCCCGCTATGGAGAGCTTGCACATAATTTTAGGTGCATTCACCATGGGGTGTACAGAGTTTTGCTATGCAGGTTGCATATCTAGCGGGCGGTTTAGAAACGTTAATTTTTGCGCATATATAATCGCGAGTGCATGAAATTACGAATCAAGCTCGAAATTTTTTATTTTTACGAATAAACAAGATAGTGTGATTGAGGAGGCGGACATGAGATCTATCTGATTATAGCTATATAACAAACACTTATTTTCAAATAATACTAAATACGTGCCTGGTTTGGAAATTTAAAATTTCCAAATCTGGAAGTGTGTTGCAGTGCCCTTATCCAAATGATATCGGTAATGTTTACATGCGGTGCTTATTGTATGTGAAGGTAACCTCGGAATGGGCGTGACTCTCCAGACATTCTGAAATGGGTTGCTGGATCTGCAGTAGAGCTATCACTTTCTAGCTCCCGGATTAAAGCTGCTTCCAATGGTCACTTGAATGATTGTTGTAAACAGATTTCTTCCATAATACCATTGCCGGCCGATGGGTGTTAGAATGGATAAAAACACACACACACACACACACACACACACACACACACACACACACACACACACACACACACACACACACACACACACACACACACACACACACACACACACACACACACACACACACACACACACACACACACACACACACACACACACACACACACACACACACACACACACATTTAATTTATTTTTAGAAGACAATGGGCCACCTCGCCAAATATTTCTTTGTAAAAGTAAATTTTGCAATGAAAAATACTGTGGAAAGTTTAAATCACGGGCGCTAAAATATAGGGAAGCGGAACCTATGTTCACCATAGTACATATATTCATCACATTCTGCAGTCATCCAACTTCAAACGTAAAAAGATGTTTAATTTCTCCAATAAACGGACGCAGTAACCAAAAATATATAATTCTGGCAAATAAAATTAGGTCTTGAATATAATTAAAAGCTACAAAAACGTTTCGGAGACTTAAATTTTGTAAAAATAATGAGCAGTCAGATTTTCAACACAATTTCTTACCATTGCACTACAAATTCGTCGTATTGATCTAACCGCCCTAGGGAATATACCCGAGCCAGACTCCAAGTTTTCTCTTTAATTGCACTTTATCCTCACACATTTTCGTTGCGTTATTGCACAAACCATAAAAATCACACTTCACCTATTACACTACACGTATTAAATTGGAAGAAAATTATCAGAATCGAATGTTTTGTGCGTTGCTAAACGATTAACGGTAAGTGGACGAATAAATTGTGAATAACTTGTGTACTTAGTGTTCGGTATTGAGTGCATATTCACCAATTTCCACTGGAGGTCTGCTTATTGAGCTCAAGATAGGTACCGCTTCCCTAGTTTCGCCGATCCAGCTAATATTTTGCACAATTATTAAAGGCTACAGCAGGCTCCCAATAATCAAGATGGGACGAAATTAAGGGGAGCAGCATGATAAAAGTAGGTTGTGCTACTAAAAAAGTTTGATGTGCATTTCTGCGCAATGATATCATGATGAAAAAAAGAAAAGTTTGTTGGAAAATTGTATGAAGTTTGCAATCTATACTAAAGGCAATGTGTAATCGTTGGAGACGAAATTCCGAAAATCAGTCAAGCAAATGTGTGGCAGAAGAACTCAATACTCTAGGTGATCTAGCTAAACGTCAGTATCGGTCCTGGATGTTCGATTCAAATCTGGCTGAGCTCTTTCCTTTTTATTGCATCTTAAATTGCATCAGTTGCTGAGAGAAGCTCCCATTTTACACACCGCTAAAATCGGTCGATTACGATTGGCTGGGCATGTCGTAGGAATGTCGGACGATAGTCCAGTTAAAAAGGTTCTCGAAAATGAATCGATGGGCACAAGAAAAAGAGGCGCGCAACGAGCTAGGCGGTTTTCATTCAAGTGAAAGGCGACCTGTGAACTCTTCAGACCGAATAGAATGAAGACAAATTATGTTACAGCAGAGGCCATCCCGGCCTTGGTAAGGTAAGTAAGATCTACATCGACTACCTGGAGAAGGGCAAAACGGTAACTGTGCTCTACTATGCCGAATTATTGGGCCGATTCGACGCCGAAATGCAGAAAAGAATGGCCTTACTCGGCGAAGAAAAAGTGCTCTTCTACCATGACAACGCGCCGGCTCACACCTCCGCCGTCGTCACGGCCAAATTGGTCGAATTGAGCTACGAACGGCTGCCTCATCCACCGTATTTTCCATATTCAACGCCGTGCGACTTTTTTTTGTTTCAAAACAAAAAGTCGCTCAGCTGGCAGAAATTTTACTTTAATGAGGAGGTCATCGCCGCCACAGAAGCCTACTTTGCAGACCTCAAGAAACGGTATTGTTCAGACGGGTTAAAGAAAATCGAGTATCGCTGGGTCAAATATATCGAACTTAAAGGAGACTATAGCGGGAAATAAATCCCCACTTTGCCAAAAACAAAAAAATATATTTCTTTTATAGGCTAGATAGACTTTCGGATTGCCTTCGTACTATACTTAAAAAAAACTTCTACGAGTTTATTAGTAGATCAATTGTTTTTGGAAAATTGGGCTTCAAATGGTGAGTTGACAACTTCGAAGGGGGGTGCAACCGACCTCTGGTCCTCACAAGTTCCTACCTCACGCCTCCACGAGTCATATGATCACAAAAGACTGCCTGCTGAAACATGGAGTCGCTGGTTGACGTAGCCTGGGCAATGTTGTCATTGTGACAATAGCGAAGTGAGGGGGTGCGACCTGTAAATCATATCATATAATTTTACATTTTCATATCAATTATTAATTTCAGCACGCTTTGGAATCATCTTTGCGTTCCAAAACCATTTATCTCAAGAGCCTGGGGCAACATGACATTGATGAAAAGCTCAATTTGTTTTTCAGAATTTTAGAATAACAGTTACTTTGAAATTACACTTCTGAATTTCAACTTCTATATTCAAAAAAGACTGGCATGCGCTTTTAAGCAGTATAGGATTATATTTAAATATTTTATGAAATAGTATTATGATAAGATAAGCCATTTATTTCAGATTGATGATTTCAGGGCTCTTCGATCGCTCCAATTTCTATCTTTGAAATGTAGCTAGGACAGTATAAAGAAAATTTTCAACAACATGTCTTATAAAAAAAAACTTTCATTGATATTTGGAATGATCTATTTGTTTTCAGCTTTTCCAGGACTAGTAGGATATTAATACTTATCTAATTTTTATTTTTTTCAGTAACAATCCAGTGGACGTTAGATGTATTTTGTACATACGCATATTATGTTCTCCTATTGACTTACTGTAGCCGCTTTTTACATTTTCAAGTAATTTAATTTGCTCTAAAAATGTCATTCAAGTTTGCAATTTGTATAAATAACATTTTTGTCTTTTATGATATCTTAATTGATTAATGTGAGAAAAGTAAGATCTGTTAGGAACGAGCAAAATATATGTATTTCAGTTTTGATTCCTTTCATATTGGATCAGCTTATAAAAGCACATGAGTTCTATACGTACAAGCAGTGTAAGATACGTTTGGAAGTTTTATTCTTTGAATAGATGGTACAACATAGAGACTGGTATGCTTTTATGGTAAGTTATTTAAATTTTAAACAACTATTTTATTAGGAACAGTAGAAATTAGCAATATCTCTGTACATTCACTAGTACAAAAGAAAATTAAATGTAGTCGTGAAATTTCGTACAATTTGTATCCTAATTTTTTTATAAATCATCATTTATGCTAAAAATTTCCACTGTTCCTATAACAACTATATAAGTAGGATTGGGGGGAATATCCTAAGGCAGTCGAAAGATTCGTTGACTGGACAAGGGTTCGTGGAGTCACCAGTCCCTTGTCATGACCCTTTTGTTCGTGGTCTTCCGAAGGTCCTCATTGAGATCGACTGGCCCTGCTACACCAAGCCATCACGTAGGCTATATTTTCGGGGCAACCTGCTGAATATAGTCCTGCAGACATAGGTGATCCTTGCACTGATGGTGGGTTCTTATCACATCACATCATCAGATCAATTGTTTTTGGAAAATTAATAAAATTTCAACTTGATCATGCTCGACACTGGAGAAGTCAGCAAATCGTAGACGAAATAGACCTATCTGTCAAAAAAGATGCTATTTATACAGTGGAATTTAAAGGAATTAACTCGCGTTTACCATTGATACTTTGAAATCGTGTTTTAGTTTTTAATTTTTAATTTCTGAAAAGTTGGGCACTGTGAATCACGACACGTACACAGTTTGAAAGAAATAAGTAATTTTCTGCTTTATATATGCACATAAATGGAATGCTAGATTTGGCATAAGTTTATGAGATATTTCTCCTAAATTTAAGCCTGACCACGCCTGAATCTGGATTGTTGAAACATTGCAAGCGATATCGTTGTTTAAGCTTTCTTTGGCTTACTATTGAACGGAAGGAAAATTTAATGGGTTTAAATAATTTTTTTTTTTTTTGTTTTCAATAAAAAAAAAATATGTTATTATTGTGTGGGGGTAATAAAAAAATTATTTTTTTTTTTTTTTTATGAAAATTAATTTTTTTTTTTTATTTTTTATTTTTTTTTTTTTTTTTTTTGTGTGTAAATATTTTTTGGGGTGTGTAAAAAAAAAAAAAATAAATATTATTTTTTTTTTTTTTTGGGGGGGGGGGGTTTTGTGGAAGCAACGCTCTATGAACCATATCTCGAGTACTTTTTCAAACAGACGTATCAGATTTTGCAAACAAAGAGGGGAAGTAAAATGCAAACGTGAATTTCTCAAAACTGTCAGCGTCCTCACAGAAAATAGCATCACCCTCATGTTAGGGAAATGTTATTTCTTGTTTTGGTGGCCTTAGTTTGCATGAAAGTGCTATGGGTTTCAAGAATTTAACGTTTGAATCTTACTTCCCCTCTTTGTTTACAAAATCAGATACGTCTGTTTGAAAAAGTATTCGAGATATGTTTTGTTAATCCTTGTATGCGAGTGTCATACGAGTGATGTGATTTTCTCAACCCAAATGCTGGAAATGGGCTTGCATGTTTTTTCGAAAACATATTTTAATTCAATGTCAAACTTTCAACTTTGTAAATTATTTAAAATACTTCAGAAATGTATCACAAAATTTTCTCCCTCATGCGTGCACAAGCAAAACCGTTTTCAATAACTTTTTCAAGTAAGGATAACATATTTATTGCCATCAGATTGTAGCCTGTTTTGATCCTTAAAATCCCATTGTGCAGGTGCTCGTAGCAGGCAATAGAGAAACCATTCCCTTTTCAACAATCAGCTTGGGAATAAGATTGGCGACGGAAAAAAACGCACTTCCATGCTCCCATGAACAGGCGAGCGAGACTCCATTATTCAGATTCTTCCTTTGGCCCTCTGCTCCCCTAACTCATCCCCGCTTAGCACTGTCCCAATGGGACCTATGTAAAGCAAGCACACGAAAAATGTGTCACTTTTTACACTGTTGCACATTGTCACGCCATTGTTTCCACACCGGCTAATGGTGAAGTAAAGGTGATTTTCAGTCAGGTATATCGCCTTTGGGATTACTCATGCCGTGTTTTTTTTTTGTGAGATAGATTTTTTTGCCATGCTAACAGTCACTTGATGTTCTAGTGCACACAATCATTGCGAAATTCTGATGGAGAACGATAGATCCGATGCATTAACTCTCATTATCACGTAACGCAAATGGAAGGAAGCAGTTTCGTGACCCCGTTAGCACTCTTTATTTCCCTCCAATTTAATCTCATAAAATGCGACAAGCATTCCATACCTGGTGCAAAAAGCGTACTCGAATCCAACGAGTTGGAATTTCAAAACGATGCAATTGGATTTTATGAGAAAATGCTTTTTCCACAGTTGTAAGCCGCTAATGTTAATTGACATCATTTTTCCGTGAATGAAGGCAATGATAAACGATACGGTTCGTAATAACAATTCTAAATGATACAGAACAGCGAAACTAGGAAAAGGTTGGCAAGCATTTTGATTTTTCATTACTGAGATTAAGGAAATAAGCATCCCTTTTTTCTATATCCATGCTTCTTCCTTAGCAGTAGATAAGGTAGAATGACACAAATCAATAACGTCTATTCGGAACGGCATCTTTCCCTTAGTCGTGTTGTTGGTAGAGGAAATTTAAAATTGAGACTCGCTTGGTGATTTTATTCGTTAGTGAAGTGTATTTTTTGGATTTTTAGAATTTCATGAAATGTATGAAATGGATTTTAGTTTCCCAGTGTCGTGTGAATTATAATGGGGAAAACAACTTTTTTGCTCATATTTTACTGGCCTTTTCGGAAGCATTCCATTATGACGTTCTTTTTTCGATGGAATTTGACGTTTTGCTTCTGATGCATACAGGGTGCGTGATGATTTCTTGCAGTAAATTATATGATTTAGAAAAATTACACCACTGTGTCATATTTGCAATTATTGTTTTGTTGTTTAATGATTTTCATTTCATATGCGTTATGTAAATCATTTCATTCAAAAAAAATTCCTTTGACCCATAGATGGCAGTCACCACTTTGATTCTAGCTTTGAGTGACCGAAGTGTGGTGTGAGGGGTTTTATTTGTATCCTGGTCGAGGACGCCCCACACAAACAATCCAATGGATAGATATTTGGACTGCTAGGGGGGCAATATATATATATTTCTTTATTCCAAAACTCCGGAACATCCGCAAGCCATTTCTGTGTTTTCTTAGCGTTATGAGCAGGCACTCTCCCAAGTAACATTGCTAACACCATCCTGCTTTATTAAGTTTTATTAAAGTTTTATGAAAGCCACTTGATATCAATTTGGTTTTATTATGGCACCAAGCCCAAGTAACATTGCCAAAACCATACTGCTTTATAAGTTTTATTACGGTTTTATCAAACCCACTAGAAATCAATTTGGTTTTATTATGACACGAAGAGCTGCCAATAGGTTACATATTTTAGTCAGGTTTATGGGAACCTACACAGCTTATTTAAAACGATCATAAAACTTCGTTTTTTCAAATTCCTTTTACTCCTATCAAAAGTTTTATTTTGACTTTATTTTTTTTTTTTTTTTTTTAATCTTTATTTTACGTCGGCCTATTTCCTCACATGGTGACAATCACCGACGCCAGGAAGACGATTCCACCACCTGGACCCTACCTAACGACTCATGAATATGAACCGGGACCAACGGCTTTACTTCCCTTCCGAAGGAAGACGTGACCAGATTTTTTCGCCTCAGAAAAACCACCGACGTCGACTGGGATTGAACCCAGACCCACTGGGGTGCCAAGTAGCAGTCACGCTTTACCACTACACCACCGACGCCGGTTTTTTTGACTTTATGTACTCATAATATGCTGTTTTGAAATGCCGTTTTAAGACTCATTTATATTATCTTATTATGGTCAGTTGAAAACCCCTTTTAAAACCATTTTGCATCCAGTAAACGCATTAAACGGCAAATTGGCATTAAGGGAATTTACCAAATAACCAAATAGTTTTGAAGTAGCCAGAATTGTGATTGTTTTTTCCAATCGCCATATTGAAATATACGAAAAAATTGAAATAGGGGAAAATAAATGCACCAAATTCTAAATATAATGCAAATGAACTGTAGATCGAAGACCAATTTCTGCATTTTTTTTAGATAACCTTATTGAATTCCATCAATTTTCAAGAAATTCATGATTAATTTATCGAATATATTTGTATTAATTTTGTGTTTGTTGTTGTGAACTCGCATAATTTCCGAGGTACATTAATTTTCGGCTCTTATCGTGCCAATATTCACCACAAAATTAAATGCGCATATGATTTGGAGCATGATACGCTGTAAAAAAAACTCAATTTGCTTTGGATATTTTGCTATCGAACAAAATTTCCCGCATCACTTGACCTTTTTTCTTCGATATTATTTACTGCTAAATGAATCAGAAGAGCAGAGAATCGAACAAAGCAGAACAACAAAAACCAACATCAATTTCACAGTGAAGTTTGACAGCTGTGGTCATTTGGCCACATTCTGGTTTTAATGGCAGCCAATAGGTTTCATGAAGGTTCTCAAGTGGTCCTAACATCTTTCACTAGAACATTTTCAAAATCTTTATATTCTTATAAAGGTTTTATTAACTTGTTTTCACAACCGTCTATAGAATGGGCCATTTTGTACAAATTTCGGCTTTGAAGAAGCACAGAGGAGGCGTTGGTAGACAAAACAGTTTAAAATGTAGTTTTATCAACAAAGCCGGGAGAGTGCTATACGGCTGGAATAAAACTAAAATTGTTACTTGGGCTGTCTTGTTAGAAGATGAAATGACGGCCAGCAGCAACCATCTTCATACACGGTAAAACATATCTTGCAGAACCTTCAAGAATATATCGGCTGTCACCTTTAGTCCTCGATCAATAAAATACGGGGGCATTACATCCCCCTCGCTGGAGACTACCCCCGAAATCATCAAATGAGTCGAAAACTTGGGTGACTTGACGATAGAACCCTGACTACGGTCTGGTGCAAGCCACCTATCATTCTTCCGATTCATTATTTGATCCTGGTTAAAGTTGCTTTCATTTATATGATATGGGTGTTTAAATAGACTCAGTAGTATTTTAGCTTTCCCCAATCACCGTGATTTGGCAGCAGTGATCATGAATCGGCCTCTGCGTAGGACAGACGACTTATAACCAAGGTTTTTAGCCAATATTCGCTAGATTAAGAAATCTGAACATCCGATTTGTGCCATGAACCTTACTGCCTTGTGGCAGTTGAATTGCTTCCAGATAGGTGTGTATGCCAGCTTATGGCTTTTCCAACTTTTTTTTACATAATAGACTGTTCTTTCCGACACATCTACCGACCAAATTACCTCCGTTACGCTTTTCCCGACCTGCAATAAAACGACAAGGGCTGACCGATTGCTCTATGGCCTCGAGCGTGAGGAATTACTATTTTAAGTTTTCTGCAAAAAATCGTCACGCACCTTGTATTCTTATACAATAGGAGAATTTCAAGCTTGTTTTGATCTAGGACAGGACATGCCAGCTGCTAATGCATAAGCGAAACCAATTTTCTGTCAGAAAAGGTCACTGCTGATTGGTCGAATTGACAAACGTTAGCATTAATTGCAAATGGGCACTTTGTTGATGATGTGACCAGGTTGCTAGCAGGCGTTGATTTGTTATAGTTTGTGCCGAAACGTAAACCAAATTATTCAGTTATGCTAGGCAGTTGTTCAGTGTTTTTTTTAAATTGATCCGAAAAAAAGAAGTGCAAAATAATAAATTGTAGTCGCAGTGATGTACTCAATCCGGAGCTTCATTTCAAGCAATTCCCAAAGAATCCACTTGTTCGCCGGAAGTGGGTAGAAGCCTGCGAGGAAAACATGAACTACGAAGAGCGGCAATTTTTCAAGCTTTCTTCTAACAGCCGAATATGCAGCTCAGGTTAAAATGAATCAAACTCGGTATTCAGACTTCGACATTCGTTTTAATTTGGGCAGATTCATTTTCTGATTCGATAAAATCCAAATGGAACTTTTAACGTTCCAATTGAAGTTGCTTCGCTGGACGAAGAGTGGTAAGATATGAAAACTGTTGATAACTTTGGAGGCACTGAGCAGGATAAAGAATGGATGGAAATAAACGCGGTGGAGCACATGGAAAATCAGGTGTCGATGCGAGGACGAGGTACCTACCTCGAATTATACCTCCAAACAATTTATTTGGCACAGACTAGCTTGACTTGTGAGATATTCCGTTTGAGAGAACAAGTACCCAAGCTTAAGAGGTAAGCTAATAAACTGAAACTTGTTCAGGAACCGTTGGTTCATTTTGCATCAATTTTGTAAATATACTTTCAACTGAATCTGTAATCTTACTTAAAAAACGATTAAAGTTAAATAGTAGATCAATTCTATCTCGAACTTTAGATTGGTTTGCCGCTGGAACGCGTTTAGAACACTTTCGAGGTTGGAAGTAAGACCATTTCAACGAGGATCAACTGGAATTATTATCTGGCAAGATTCGACAAGTGGAGCAGTGGTCGGAAGCAACGGTGATGGATTACCTACAAATTTGGTTCGCTTGTCAAGGAGGTTACGATAAGCTTATCAATAGAGGTTATTCACTACCACCTAGTCGTACACTGCTGCGTCATACTTCAGATAACTTTAATACCATCCTGGTAATAGTGAAATATTATTTTGATTACTTAAAACAATAACAATTGTTTCCAACTACGTTAGGTATCCTTGTGGATATTTTTGTCTGTGTGTTTGTGTGTCATCCGCTATCCCTCACCCAACCGAGGGCGCTGGGCGAGTAAAACTGCCAATAATTTGATCAATTATATGCTCTGCAATGGTGCCCTTTTTGTTACGGAGGCCAATACAATAGAAAGGAGAACTTTTGAGGCAAGGTAAGTTATCCTCAAAGCTTTTGGGGAGATGGGAGGTACAGGGAGTCCACAACAGGTACAGCAAAACATAACATAGACGCCCTTATTCACACTTACAACTCAGGAATAGAAGGTCAAGAAGAGCCACCGTCACCAACTAAAGCTTGAACCGGGTACCTGGGATACCCACAATACCCGCGGCAATATCCAACGCACGATACCTTGGTCGTATTTAGTAAAAAATGGCATTTTGCTCATGGAATGATCCCACCTTTTTGATGTCTAGATGAAGCAGGGGAGTGGTGTGCAAGTACCAACCATTTAGTGGGAAAAACAACACTACCTAAATCCGATAACTTAACATCGAAAGGTTTGCTTGTGATGCTTGTTGGAGTTGCGGAACAATGAAAGCAAGTTACTGCCTACGTATTCACGAAAGCATCTAGCCCTCCTGAGCATCTCAAGCAACTCGTGTTGAATGTGATTCGAAAATCTATCTTTGATCTATATTTGTTGTATCCTGTGAATACCACCAGGAAGATAGAGATTGTCTCTGACCTGGTTCACGTGTTCAAGAACGCAGTTAATGGATGGATCAATAACAACTTGATTGTCGTACCAAAAAGGTACGTTTAGCAGAAATTTCTTCTGATTTAGTTCATCGGATCCATCTGAAAATGCTGGTTGACTTTGAGGATGAAAATCAGCTTCGAATGGCACATGGCTTGTCATCGACCAACGTGGCGTTTGATCTTCCGGTATCATCTGTTGACTTGATGAAAGTCTCAAATGCTACGAAATACTGCAATCGAACTGTAAATGTTGCTCTACGTGTAGTGGCTATCGAGAAAAATCGCCCTGAACTAGTAACAACGGCATGTTACATCGAAGATATGTTGGTTCGAGACAATCAACAATCGTTCGGAAGAGCACACTCTGCTTCAATATAACCAAGCAGCACTACAGCATGTATTCAAGCGTCATCAAGAGACTGCTCGTTTGATATACGGTGTTCGCGTTGAAGAGTCAGGCCGGTGGAAACCGTGGAAGACTGGACTGGTGATATGCACAAATTCCATCATCCACTTGATTAAGTCTCGCTTTGCACAGGACTGTCTGGAAAGCTTATTTTCAGTGATTCACTCCAAATAACGTCGACCAACACCTCGTGATTTTGAGAGAATTCTGAAAATAGTCAACTTATCTCAGTATATGGCTCCTGTTCCTAACTCATCGTGCTTTTTCGACGACCAAAACAACTCGTTGGGATGACTAATTTTCTTTTTTTTTTTTTTTTATTTCTTTATTATCGTGGCTTTCAGCCTCCTGGGCTGGTTCGCCAATCGACTAATTTTCTATTTCACCGTCGAAAAAAATCTCATAGGAGATCAACAGTGAATAGTGAAGTGATAGTGATGAATAGTGAATAGTGATTACAAAACGACGCCGGATTGACGTTGATTACAAAACGTTAAAGAGGCAACTGGAGAAATGTTAGACAGAGAAGAGATGAATGCACTTTTTTACATTTAGGGCTCCATCAAACCGCCAAAAGGGTGTGTTTTGTGACTATGACTGTTTCAATTTCAATCGGGCAAACGCGAATAGTAGAAACATTTACTTTCCATCCATCCACAGTTTTACTTTTTTCAAAGCCATGGAATTCACGTACCGCAGTTCCAAAAACTATTTTGATGCGAATTCGAGCAAGAATCATCAGACCAACGTAGAGCAGAAGTTAGTGAACGAGTTAGCACTGCTTTCAAACACGTCTAATTGTTAATCTTTTAAGATGACATTGGTCTGTCGCTAAATATCATTCCGACTAAAATCTTTATAGAAGCGTAAGCAACGGAAGAAAAAGTTCGACAGCAGAAGCTTTTAATCCTAGATTCTAGGCAAGCAGAAGCTTTCACATACGGACGAAAGAGGGAGTATTTCCATATTCTGTTGTTGTTGAATTTCTTACTCTATTTCAAAACAATCCTGGAAGCAATTAAACAATCGAAAACTGTTTAACAAACATGAAAAAAAGGCTTCTATTTTCTTGATTTTTCATTTTACAAATTAGAAGCACATCAAGAACTGAAAAAAGTAGGGTATTGGGATTAGACATTGAAACACACTTTTATCATGTCTCTAATAAATTCAACTGAACCATACGTGGCAATTTTTTCCTATTCCCATTCATAGTATATGTTAATTAGGCGTGGAATTTAAAATAAGAAATTTATCTCAAAAATAAATGAGGCGTAAATAAAACATTCGCAACCAAAATTAATTAAATTGTGTTTTGACTGCGTTGGAATTCAAATTTATTATGTGCTCCATGCATGTTTCAGAACGGTATGCTTTGCAGAATGAGTTATTTGTGATTCCTTAACAATAATAAATGTTTACATAATTCTATGTTCTAATCGTAGTTAGGAGCATGAAAACACAAAATGACGAAATAAAAATTTAACTTATTTGAATACTTTATCATTATACTTTGCAACACTGCGAGTCCTTTATAAACAGAAACACAAAATATAGGAGGGCATCTTTCTCTGAGCTGGCATGTCTTGTCCTAGGTTTCGATATTTCACCAACATGGGTGTTTCAAGATCAACTTCAGTGATCACCCCTTGAATCAACCTGCTGCTTAGCCAATAAACTGAAATTGTGCAATGTGATATATAGTAGCCATTGTCTTGAGCTTTATTTCACGAGCCAAACACATCATTGTAGAGTGGTCTAGACAGCGAAATTAGTATGAAGAATGATGTATGATATGTACTACCACTCATTGTAGCACGGAGACTAGTGAAAACTCCGGAGCTGTTTCATCGCGCTTTTGAGGAAAATTAGGCAAATCAGTTATTCAACCATATAAAGAGTACTAAAAAGGTTCAACGACCGGTTGACTTCGGATTGCAATCGTACAGCAGGAAAGAAACCGGGAGAAACATGTACGGAGGGAATGGTTAATGGTAATTTCACCCAAAATTCCAGCATTTCAACACGTGATGTTACCAAAAAGATCGGCGTTTTGCAAATATACATCCAGAAGGCCAAAACAAGAGCAAGATTATGCAGAAAAGGTTCAAAACTTCCCGTACCGCGATGAACGGCAGCATTCTGTTGTCATGATATGTGCTAGGAAGCTCTACACGGAGATGTTGACCAGACACAGTTCCTGTGTGCCGAAAGATACGTATAAACTGACATCCAACATATGCCAAGACAGGAGTTCAACAGAAAAAATAAATTTAAAGTAGATGATCGTTTCAAACAGAAGAGAATGTCAAATTTCACTTAGAAATACCTTCTTTGGCAGGCTATCTGCACCTATGGAAAGCGAAGTGAAATGTTCGTCAGCACAAGCACCATCAATGGTGAAATTTGCAAGACCGAATGAATCCAAAATCGTCTTTACCATTTTTTGAGCAGCACAATGAAAAATCCTTATTTTGGCCGTATTTAGTTTCATGCCGCTATTTTAGAAGCGGGCCGAATTGATATGAGACTAATTCGCCTTAAGTTACCCTGTACTACGTCTTATCGCAACTTATTGGGCCATGATGAAGCGGAAACTCAGAAAGAACAAGGAGAAAGTAAAGGATTCAAATGAAATGCGTAGGAAGTTGATAATAAATTAGAAAAACGTACCGGATATGACTGTACAAGCTCTCATGGAAGGTGTGAAGGGAAAGTTCCGAGATTTTTACCAAACGGCATCTAATAATTGATCCAATGCATCTTAACTGAGCATTATACTTGTATAAAACTGCCCTGCAAACTTTGTTTGTACGCGATAAATACAAGAGATTTTATAGTAAATTTGCTGTGTTGCAATAACTTATTGCCCTTTAGTTCAGTTCCTACAGAGCCTTTTGAATGGAAAACCGTGTGGTGCAATGCCACAGAAGCGAAGAATATTCCATAATACAAAATATCAAATTTAAATAAAATTTTCAGAGAAATGAAAATTACGTCCATTGGGAGCCAGAGCCTACTTAATTTGTTCAGACTTATACCTGCCAAATAGATACAAGTTATAATTAACAATGAAATAAAAATTCCTTGGTTACCTGCTGCTTTGTAAACTGGACCCGTTGGCTTGTTCTTCTTTCGTTTATGTCTAGTATACAAATTTTAATAGACCGAACTTGCACCCCCCAAATTGGAATGTTGTTGTATATAGTGCCTATTATGAACTTTGAATATTTTTCTGATCCTTTTCAGCTCCCTGTTTATTTTAGATTTCCTATATTTTCAGGCAACTGGGTTAGCGTTGTTACTTTCTCAAACCCGTTTGAAATTGTTGCTAAAAAATTAGCTTAATAACCTTCCATCACATGAAATCAGCCATTGGAAAACACTTCTGATCGGAATTCGTAACAGCAACCTGCCGGCATCCAAGAACCAGCTTGTTATTAATGTTGAAGAATTTTATTGCGAGAACGTGTAAATCGTTTCAATTTTGCTGAAACGTGTTCGGCCAGTCTTGTTAATGATTCTTCCTGCCATCGAAATTCACCCAGCAAGGCAGCTCAATCAGTTAGATAAATTTCCTTCGGTTCAGGGTTATTCTGTCGGATCCACTTAGTCTTGTCGGAAGCTGCCTTAGGAGACTCAGATTAGACAATTTTTTAGAGGATGTGAGGCCGAAAAATGTGTTTCCCGTTTCTTTGGTAGATAATAGGTCGGAAGGGGTGGGTATGAAAAATTCAGGAAGGTGATTGGTAGGCAAGAGAAATGATATTGATGAGGGTAATCGACAGGAAAAGTATCTATTCTTAGTTCTAACGATTATTTTGATGATTCCGAACATTCCGTGTAGATAATCTGCCAATCAATTCCGACGCTCGTGTAGTAAGGTGAATCGAATGATTTCACCTGTTTATCGTTGGTAGGTCACCAGGGTTCGAAAATAAATTTCTTTTATGTCGGCATTTGCAGACAACAAATCGGTACGAGGAAATAAGTGCCCTCGTCTTGTGTCAATTAGAGCGCTATGCAGAGGTTAATCGACACGACGTCCAATTAGGTATTGCCTCTGCAAACGTGGTATATTTATAGAAAAGGCAGTATCACTTGACATCACTTGACTAGTATTGGATATGTCAGGGCAAAAAACTGTGACACGAAGGCATGATTTTTCCAAAAGGAAGACTAAAATATGTAAATATTTGTTATGTGTCTATCGATTGCAACTGGGCAATTGCAGAAACCTGTGACCTGAACATGGAAAAATAAACCCTTCAACACACGTTTGAATCAGCCTTCACATGCAATGAACAGGTTTAATTGCATCTATCCACTCAATCTGCTATCAATGACAACATCCTGCCGATCAAAAACCACAGGGAGCCGACACGTTGTGGCAAATTAAATCTATACCCGCTCACAATACAACTATTACTCACCCATCGACCGTCATTATCGGCATGCCTGGTGCCTAGCTGGTCGATGACGTTCATTTTTCACAAAGCGATACCAAAGGTCGGGGATAGTGGTCACTCTCGGCCCCTTCCGGTGTGATATCATCAAATGCCTTCTGATCCTTGCTGGAAGCCTATAATACCCTCATCATCATCGGCTACACTGACGCCGGCCGAACGTTTGCCAGTGCAGTGCTGAGTTAAGTGGCAAACTGGTTAGCACCGAACGCTAGATACTGAGTGTGGCTCCAGTGATGATGGTGATGACGATGATAGCGACCAGGAGATAGAAACACAAATGGGGGAAATATAGAGCATCTGCTGCAGGCGTCGATTGTCTCCTTTCTACGATTGCCAACCCCATCGATTTCACGTCGCTTTAGTTGCACATCAACATCGGATGCCACCTACCTTTTGCCTCAACCGCTATACAGTCTGAGCGCAGGCTAGTCATAGTCATCATAAAACATCACGGTTAATATACACTCAGTGGTTGCTGATTGGAAGATAAAGACTGTACTCGAAAAAATGAGACACAATGATTAGCTTGTAACTTTTTAGCGAGGGGGGGAAAAATTGAAATTTTCACTGAAACTAGTGAAGAGTCCAATGTTAACGTTGGCAAAATTTCATCACAATCTCTTGAGTGGCATCGGAACAAGAGCAGACCCGCCAAAACCAAATATCTGCGCCGTCATAAAAAATTCGACCAAAATGAAAACCGGAGAGATGTCTCAAGCAGAAGCCGTTAAGAAATTTATTTTTTATGATAATCCTTTAGTATCGTGCGCATTTAAGGGTTAAAAACGGAATTGTAGTCGGCAGATGATCTACAACAAGCTCTGCGAATTGCACCTGAAGGTTCCTGGTCATCAAACATTTTACTCAGACGCGGTATTTTTTCGGATCATCTCTCTACTTCGTCCAAGTGGGGCTTTCTCGTTGAATAAAAAATGATTTTCGGAAGAATGTTCGGATCTATTTGAGGAAGAAGGGTCAAAACGTCCCAGCTTTCGTCAACAGCAAACAGTCTCAAGATTGAGTGGTTCGATTCCTTCGCGATCATCAGGAGTTTAGCAAACGGTTTGCGCAAAACATCAAGTTGAGTCGAGTACGCGAAATAATCAGTGGATGCATGCACAACTTGAAGGTTTCGCTCGACGGATTACGTCTCGTGTAAAATTCATAATGTCTAAGTGTGTGTTAATTAGCAATCGATGGATGACCTATCAACAGAGAGTAACAATATCCTAGTAGTCTTTGATTTATAATAAATGAAAATTTCTTCACCTCCACTGCGACACTTAACCAAACCGGACCTGTTTCATTAACTCTACCTGTTTAATAGGTTATGGGCCCAAGACGGAAAGGAAGCAGTTAATAATTCATTCCCTAGTAACATTGCCAATACCATCCAGCTTTATTAATTTTTATTAAAGTTTTATGAAAGCCACTAGAAATCAATTTAGTTTCATTATCAAACCAAGAGGTGCCAATAGGTTTCATAGTTTAGTCAGGTTCATTGTAACCTACACAGCTTGTTTACAACGATCTTAAGACCTTGTTTTTTTCATATTCATGTAACTCCTATCAAAGGTTTGATTTCGACTTTATGACCTCATAATATGCTATTTCGAAATGCCGTTTTAGGTCTCATTAATATTATCTTATTATGGTCAGTTGAAAAAGTATTTCAAACTCATTTTGCTTCCAGTAAATGCATAAAACGGCCAAAGAGTCATTGCGAAGAAAAATTGGCTTTTTGACAAAACTGTGATTTTTTCCAATCGCCATATTAAAATAAAAGAAATAATCGAAATGTGGAAAGACAAATGCATTGAAGTTTAAATGTAATGCAAACGAACTGTATACCGGAGATCAATTTCGGCATTCTTTTAGATAACCTTATAGAATTCCATCAATTTTCAGGAAATTCATGATTAATTTATCGAATACATTTGATTTAATTTTGTTTTTCTTGATTTAAACTAGCTTCAGAACTACAATTTTTTTCTTAGATTATATTTACTGATAAATAACTGACGAGCAGAGAATCGAACAAAGCAGAACAACAAAACCCAACAACGATATCACAGTGAAGTTTGACAACTGTGGCCATTTGGCCGTATGCTGGTTTTCATGGCAGCCAATAGGTTTTATGAAAGTTCTCAAGTGGTCATAACATCCCAGTAAACAAAACATCGGTGTTTACTGGGATCTTTCACTAGAACATTTTCAAAATATTTGTGGTCTTATAAAGGTTTTATTTACTTGTTTTCACAACCGTCTATACCCAAGTAACAAATTCAATTTTAAGGTACACTGGAAGAAGTTTTCAAGACTCATTTGATAAAACCATGCATACAAATAGATTTTCTACATAACATCTGTTGAAGCGAAACAGAATGCCGACGGTCAAATGAACCGTGAGTGCCCCAACATGTTCCACAACACTCGTTGGTAGAACGGTCTCGCTTCACCCTACACAGTTAGACAGTCTATTTCGTTTTGTGTTCGGAATAGGCTTTTTCTCCCGATCGCTTCTCGATCGATCAGACTACCAGCTGATCGAGATCAAAGCAAAGGAGATAAAATAAAACCGTCGCGACGTGTACATCGTTGCATTCAGTCCGTAAAATATATCTGTTTTCTGTTCGCGTAGAATAAGTGTAGTTTCTGTTCAATAAATGTTATGTGTTGTGAAACCGCGATTTTTTTCTGCTGTGTCCGAAATCAGCAAATACGTGCGCGAACAACATCGATAAACAGAATTCTGCGGAAGGTCGTGCTCAGAAGCAGAAGCTACCCGAAGGACGGTGGGCCATGAACAGAAAGTGCGATAGTCCTCTCCTTCATTGGATCTCGGAGGATCAGCTGGAGTACTTCGAGGACCAGAAGACGACCAAAGACGTATGGGAGGCCCTGAAGAATGCGACTGCAAGTGGGTGTTCAAAATATGACTACGACGAAACGTATGCACCGGTAGCGAAGGGGACCATGGTGCGTGTGCTGTTGGCGGTGGCGAATCAAAGGCGATATCACATGCACCCGATGGACGTCAAGACCGCATTCCAGAACAGAAAATTGAAGGAGGAAATATTCGTGCGACAACCCGAGGGTTTTGAACGAGGTGATTCTGGCCTTGCCTGTTGTTTGAAGAAGTCCTTCTACGATTTGAAGCAAGCACCACGAAGCTGGAACTCTGAGTTTTATAACTTCGTTCTGCAGTTGGGATTCTAACGGTCCGAATTGGATAGCTGACTCTACTGCTTGAGATAAGAGGAAAATGTTGTCTACCTCCTGTTGTACATTGACGATATTATTTCGGTCTGCAACCGATATTATTGCTGAAATGAAGAAGAATTTATCATCTAGATTCGTGATGACGGATGCCGGAGAGTTGTAGATATTTTGGAACTCAAATCGATTGAGATTGAGCGAGCGAAACAATGAAGATCAGTCAACCGAAATATGTTGGTGACCTGCTGCAGCGTTCTAGTATAGTAGACTGTAAACTGACAACGACACCGCTGGAACCAAACCTCAAACTAGAACGACGCAAGAATGGAGCTGTGACGACCGAACCGTATCGTTAGCTGATGGGGTGCCTGATGTATCTGGCGCTTTCATCGAGGCCAGATATTAGTGCTGCTGTTAATTTCGTCACCCGATTCCAACCCCTACCCACAAGTGAGCACTGGAATCATCTGAAGCGCATCTTACGGTATCTAAAGGGAACCGTAAACCTTGGGCTGAATCTGGAGGACTGAAGGATCGGAACCACTTATAGGCTCTGCTGATGCTGACTGGGGCAACGACCCGAACGACCGCGCCGACCAATCTCAGGTAAAGTATTTCAAGTGTTCGGCGGGACAGTTTCCTGGATGACCCGCAAACAGGGTACCGTCGTACTATGTTCATCTGAAGCTGAATATGTTTCGCTCAGTCATGCTGTTTGCGAAGCAATCTGGTTGAGAAATCTTATCCTTGAGCATGGTGTTGGACTAGAACATCCTGCAGTTCTTCATGAAAACAACCAGTCATATATCTGCATTGCAAGGAACCGCGTGACCATAAAATGATGAAACGTGTGGACATGCGCTACAATTTCTTTGCAAAAATGGTACCTGGCATCGAAAGTTCCCTATTCATAACTGTAGAAGTGCAGTTAAAGATTGTCCTCGAAAAAAAATGCAATACTTTATTTGTGTACAACTTTTTATTGCATGGTTAAACATTGACGAAGTTTTGAATATAACTAGTTTAGGCTAACAATAACGGGTGTTCAATAAAAACTGAGAATGATTTCAATACCTTTCTGTAATTAAAGTAAAGAGCGCAATTTTTTTCTCTCTAAGAGAATTGCTCTCTGGACTCCCTTGAATTGGGTGGCATGTTTTTTTTCGCTCGGGTGCTGTCAGTTCAATCGAAGATGACGTCGAAACAGCAAGCACTCCGCGAGCGTGTTGTATGGTTTTACGAAACGCATGGTCATCGTGGAAAAAAGTTTACGGTAGACCACTTTCGAGACGAAAACGTGCCTGTGAGTACAGTTTACCGAATACTGGCATCCCTGAGCGTGGAGCGGAAGGCTGGTAGCGGCCGTCCGGCGAAGATAATGACGAAGAAGAAGAAGGAAGCGTTGAAAAAGCTGTTCGACAACAAGAACGGAACGAGTTTGCGTGACGCCGGCCGAAAATATCACTGCTCCCATACCTTGATTCACCGAACCCTCAAGATGGAGGACATCATTTGACGGAAGAAGACTCGGTCCCTTGAGTACACGGACGAGTAGATAGCGACCGTGAAATCGCAGTGCCGGTGGATGACGAAGAACTACCGCGGGACGTCACTCGTGCTGGACGACGAAAGTTACTTTCCGCTCTCAAAGACCCACATTCCAGGAAATGACAGCTTCTATTCCAGAGACAAGTTGTAGATAAGTTTAAGCATAAATTTGAAAAAAAGTTATGCTGTACATCGCCATATCGGACAGAGGGATTTCAAAGCCGAGGTTCAAGCCGAGCGGTGTGGCCATCAATCAACAAGTGTACCAGGAGGAGTGTCTTGAGAAAATTCTTCTGCCGTTCTTAAAGGAGCATCATGCGGATGGGAAGTACATCTTCTGGCCGGACAAGGCGTCTTCCCATTACGCCAAGAAGACGCTGGAGTATCTTGAGCAGAAAAAGATACTGTACGTGCCGAAAGAAAGGAACCCGACCAACTTGCCCCAGTGCCGTCCTATTGAGAATTTTTTCGGCTCCCTCAGTGCCCTAGTGTACAAAAATAATTGGTGGGCCAAGGATACGAAGCAGTTGACCACGAGGATCCGGAATTGTATCCGGAAGATGGACGTCAGTGCCGCCCAGCGCTCTTGTGAGAGCATCGCAACTAAGTTGCGTCGTACGGCTGACCAGGGCCCCTTCTCCAATATTCATTGACGTTTTTTTTTTGAAGAATTGTTTTTACTATACGACTGAAAAAAATCTCATTTTTGATTGAACACCCGTTATTTACATGTGCAAAATTTTGTCACAATTTGTCAAGTGGCTATCGAGATGACATCCAAGAAAGCAGTGCTTCGACAAAAAAAAGCGGTCGTGGAAATTCCCGGCCAGTCCCACTGATGGATCGCGAAACAGCTGGGAATCGATAACTCGACCGTATCTCGTGTGGTAAAATCGTTCAAGGAGACCTAGATGACCCAGCGGTGAGCTGGCAGCCGAAGAAAGCGAAGACTATCGACCCCGTGAACGCAAGGCAGGTGAGGGATTACTTCAAGCGCAATCCAAACCATTCGATTCGGGACGTAGCCAAGAAGGTCCATTCTTCCGTCTGGTTTATCCAGCAGACAATGAAGCGGGCCGGACTTAATGTCTTCAAGGTACGGAAGATGCTTTACCGATATATCAACAGAATACTGTGGCCAAATTCTGTGCCAGGAAGCTATACCGTGACGTGTTGGTACAGCCGAAATGCATCGTAATGGACGCCGATACCTACATTAAACCGGACGACAAGCAGATCCTCGGCCTGGAGTTTTTCGTCAGCAAGTCCAGCTTGGATGTTCCGGAGAAGTTCCGCAAGAAGAACGTCGACCAATTGGCTGTGGTAGATGTGGTGTGGCAGGTGATCTGTGGATGCAGCAAATTCAGTAAGCCGAACATATTGACCGGCACCATCAACGGCCAAATATATAAAGAAGAATACCTCCAGAAGCACCGGCTGCCCTTTCTCCTGTACCACCAAGGTGATACTTAGTTTTGGCTGGATCTGGCATCGTGCCATTGCGCGAAACTGGTGATGGAGTGGTACAAAGCCAACCACGTTGTTTTTGTGCCGAATAGAACAATTCTGGGCGATTATGAAGGGCAAGCTCCGGAAAACAGGGAAGGTCTTCAAAACCGATAAGGATTTGAAGAAAGAGTGGATCAAAGTGTGTAAGACAGATGGCGCAAGTGTTGCACAGGATTTGATGGGTAGCGTTAAGTCTAAGGTGCGGGCATTTAGCCTTGGAGAGGAAGTTGAATAAACCAAGTTCACTCTAAAGCTACTATATGTTTATTTATTCCCTGAGAGTTTCAAAAATATCCGAATTAAAATTAAATTTTGGTGATCATTTTTTCGAATAGAATCTTTAGAATACTAGTGGGCCTCTCGTTAACGCTATTGGGCTTCTCGAACGCTAGTGGGCCTCTCGTTAAGGTTCTAAGAATGCAACAATTCCTAAGACTAGAAGAATCGGAATCCGTATCAACGAACCGATGAAGACAATGGCCCCAAATACAAGTCGCATTCTGATGTCAGGCTTCAGGGAGTGTGAAATCGTACCACGGAACCCTCTTGAACAAGTCAGCTGCCTACTGAAAACGTGAACATCGATTTGATTCGGAATTTGTTCAATGAGTTCCTGAAACAGCGCCGCAACGACGGCATTGGATCTTCAGCTGGGTCTCAACTGAAAAAGTATCTCCCGGATAAAATATTTCGCCCGACGACTCAAAAAACACTGAAGCCGAATAAAATTTGTCAAAAGTTATTCATTACATTATTTTGGTTTTTCGATCAAATGTTTCCTACATAACCACGTTAAACATATATAAACATTACTGAAATCCATCAGCCAATACAGCTGTTGCCATCTCTTGGTTGGTAGATACAGCACTGCATTGGTATTGTAGCAAGAGTATTTGTAGCAAGAAAAGTCATCCTCTGGATTGTATATACATGAGTTATTGGTAATTTACCATAAGCTGCGATTACCTATTTGCTTTAAAAAGTGATCCAGTATCATCTCATCAGATCAATTACCTGCAATAAGGAGAGAAATATAATATATTAGTTTCGGTTTGCCATGAGTTAAACTATCGGTGAAATTTTACAAAAAAGGTACAAACATCTTGCTCAAATAAACCTGTCAACTACGTTATGCATTAACTCAAACATGAGTTGAAATTTTCATATTTCCATCACAACGATTTTTTCGTGTCGAGTGACAAAAAGCCCTGGCTAACAACCACCAATCTGAACTCATATCAAACAACGAAACGAAATGAACTGCTGACACTGCATAAAACGAGCATACATAACTCGACACGACCTAGCAGCAGCGTTGTCGTCAACATCGTCCTAGTCGTCCTCGTCGGTCGGTACACATTGATACTGCTTAACGCCATCAGCAGATCACCTGGCGCTCGCTTGAATATGCATGAATTTGCAGATTTTTTTTTTCACCCAGATTTCCATCCGCACGTATAGGCGTTTCGGAGGCATTTTTTTTGTTGCTGATCAGGTGCGTACACGACATTCATGATTTTTGGAGTTTTCCCACATTCGCGCAAAATTTTCGGAACCGAGGGTGGCGCACCGATTTTTTTTTCAATTCTTTTTTTTTTCAATTAGGGAAGACCTTTAAGCTTGAACCCCATGCGGAGCAGGCACGCACGTCCAAGGGTGGAACAGTCTCCGCCATTTATTGAATCGAGTGAATGCGTATCACGGGATAAAACGAATAATCTTTTGAAATATGACACTGCATGCATGATTGGTGCCACTATTGCCGACGCCGAGAGAGTGCAGTGGTTTCGACTCACGTGTTTATGAACCCTTTGGAATTCGCCAGATTTTACAAAAACCCAACAATATTTCAATAATTCGGAAATAACAGTTAAATAAACAGAATTTTTTTTTCATATTTGAATTCTGCCTTGATCAATTAGAAATAGGCAGAGCACTACGTCAACAGAGGACCCATTTTCGTCAATCGTAGCTATTACTCAGCTGTTACTGTAACTACACAAACACAAAATCTGCTGTAGAAACTACCATTTCGGGGGTTAAATTAAGCGCAAACACCAACAATTTTCACCTGACTATAAATGCGTTTGATTTCACTATGCCTGCGATTGAAGTCAACCATGATGGGGTTTATACAAGGGGTCGGACTTTCTGATCATTTGATCAGATCTCCTCATTTTTTATTCCGATTTTTGAAAAAGATTAGATGATCTGATCAAGATTTAAAATCTTTTATAACAGTTTGACACAGACTGCTGTTTTATTTCAGTGTTTCAAAATATCAATATTCATGTTTGCCCCCTGACATGAGCCTGTGCACGCTGCTATAATTATTTCATCTCACTCACTTTCACAGGGCGCTTGGAAACGTGGCTCATAGTAAAAGTCATTTTTTTATAGCGTGCACAGGCTTATTCTTGTTTCGATACCGTTCGTTTGAGTTCATATTATTCTCAGTACAATGTTATTGTTTCACCCGGGAGTATCAGCTTTATATGGAACTAGCTGAACCCGGTTCGAGGTTTGCTACGCTTGCAACTAAATGATTGAAAATATAATAGATCTGGCGCTTCTATAGTTTTACTAAGGAATGAGTTTTGTTCAAATATTTTCGTTTGCGAATGTCTGTAATTTCTGCAAAATCAAACGTAGGTGAGTATTTTTGATTATGCATTCAGATTTAGTTTCTACCATGGTTTTTCTTTCTGTGTAGAAGCATTTCATTGACAAAACATTTATCTTCAAAATACGCCGTATCCTGTCAGTTTGAACGTAATTTTCTCTTGCATAACCTTAGATTAACTTCTTGTGCATATGTAGCACTCAGAGTAACTCAAGCATCCCCCATTCTTGACTAAAAAGGGGTTCAAACTTCTATCAGAACTGCTGCTTTCCCCACGAAATACACATTTTGTGTTTCAGATGCCTGGATAATTCTCATGATTGATTGAAATCTCTGTTTCATTTGTATGAGACCCCCCCCCCTCCGGGGAAGGGAGGAGTCTCAAACCACTATAGAAAAAAATCCTGCCTCCAAAACCCCCACATGCCAAATTTTGTTCCAGTTGCTTGATTAGTTCTCGAGTTATGCACAAATTTGTGTTTCATTTGTATGGGAGCCCCCTCTTCCAGACGGGGAAGGAGTCCCAAAAACCCCTGTAAACAAATTTTCATAACAGTAGGAAGAATTCTCGTGTGTGGTTTTTGATTTTTGTTTTTTATTTGTTTGATAGCCCTTTCTAAAGAGGGGAGGGGTCTCAACCACCGAAACATTTATTGCCGTCAAAAACTCCCACATGCCAAACTAGGTTCCATTTGCTTGATTAGTTTGCGAGTTGTGCAAAAATTTCTGTTTCATTTGTATGAGAGTATCTTGAACTACAATAGAACTATTTCTTGCCTCCAAAAACCTCTACATGCCAAATTTGGTTACATATACTTGATTTGTTTTTGAGTTATGAAAAAAATGTGATTCCTTTGTATGGTAGACCCCCTTCCAGAGGGCGGAGGGGTCTCAATCCAACAAAGAAACATATTTTGCCTTAAAAAACCTCCACCTGCCAAATTTGGTTCTATTTGCTTGATCATTTCTCGAGTTATTCAAAAATTTATATTTCATTCAAGAGGGAGCCTCCCCTCTTTTCAGAGGGCGGCGGGGTCTCAAACTACTGAAGAAACATTTATCTCCTTCATAAACCTCTACATGCCAAATTTGGTTCAATTTACTTGTTTAGTTCTTGAGTTTTGCCGAAATGTGTGCTTCATTTTTATGAGAGCCCCCTCCTCCCCCCCCTTACAAAGAGAGAAAGGGTCTTATATCACCATGGAAACATTTCTTGCTTTCAAAAATCTGCACATGCCAAATTTGGTTCCATTTGCTTGATTAGTTCTTGAGTTATGCAGAAATTAGTGTTTCATTTGTATGGGAGGCCCTTTTATAGAAAGGGGAGGTGTCACGAGTCACTTAAGAAACATTTCAAACTTTCAAAAACCTACACCTGCCAAACTTGGTTCCATTTGCTTGACTAATTTTCGAGTTATGCAGAAATTTGTGTTTCATTTGTATGAGATCCCCCCCTTTCAGAATGGAGTCTTTGAAAACCCCTTCATTCCAAATTTGGTTTTCTTTGCTTGATAAATTCTCGAGTTATGCACATACATGGCATTTTACCCAAGTACGCCTCTCACATGCATATTGCTTGCCTTCTCTGGGGATGAGCCAGTTGCTGCGCTGGCAAGAAAATCATCACACTTACGATGAGTGCAAAACAAGTCATGCGTTAGAGGGTGTCTCTTGAGAGCATTTGTGGTGAAAATGTGAGAACACGCTCTCTAGTGAAATGAATGAATTGTGCTCTCGAGCTCACCTACCTAGTTCTCGTTGGTTTACCTCTTGAGAGACCGCTCTGCAGAGCCAAATCTTCAGAGAATCTTCAGTGCCCTTTTTTATGCATGTTTTCAAACTTATGAGTCCAAAATTGTAAGCATTTCTCTAATTTATTTGGGAATGACTTAGATGTGTAACTACACTACCTAAGTTAGTAACATATATGCAATGAAAAAAACGTGATAATAACGGAGAAACGAAGATTTTATTTCTTTAGTAAAATAGTTATTCGTTTCGGGTGGTGATGGGGCACAGTCGGACACTGTTTAATGCCTTACCACATTTTTGGTACCTAATTAAAATCAATTCAATCTGGTTTTCGGGGCCATATTCCATTAAATCTTAATATATCTATTTTTCTGTTAGAAAAATAGATATATTAAGATATAGATGAAGAATGGCGCTGGTGTTCCCTTTGTTCTGATTTGAAATCATGTCGGGTATAGATCTGTCAAATCCCATAGCTTTTGCTCGCTTTGACAGTTGCATCCCTATAAGACGCCAGCAAAGATGTTTTGGGAGCAACGGCAGCGCCATTCTCACTCTATATCTTGATATCTCTATTTTTAGAGTAATCTACTAGCATGTAACACTAGAATCATTAAAAAAATGTTGTGATATTTTATAAAAACAATCATGCTGATTTGCCCCAAACGCAATAGGTCGACAACAGAATGGCAAAGGAAAAAGTTGACATCTGTCAATAATGTGTTACAAGTCACTGGCCGAAAGGGTACCGAAAGAACGTACCAAATTACAATGTTGTTTTTTCACTTTGGACTTTCATGTGACGAATAGTTACCTGAACCTCGAGCAGAGTTATTGTGTGTTTTTGGTGTGTCACTGGTTTTTGTTAGGAAACACTTTAGCCTATTCTATAGCTAAGAACTATCGTTTTTTAGGTTAGGCGTTCCTTCCATACAATTTACCGAAAAAACTCACTAGGTTCAACCACTGAGACAATTTCCCGATACTGGAATACAAATTTAGTCGGTTGGATTAGGCTTTCTTATAACAATGGTTTTCTTGATAAAAGAGGACTCACTAAAACTTTTGTACTGGCTAGCAACTGCAAACTAATAAATTTCAACTATACTTTAGAACTACGTCCAACCACGTCGTCTCGCCACCCGTGGCCCTGTGGTATTAAAAGCGGGCGCACCATGCAAAAACATTTCTGACAACCTTAGTTCTATCTGGGTACAATCGTTAACTCGTAAAGCACGCAGTCGATGTACCATATGGCGATTTTATTTGAAAGATTTGACATTACAGCCCACCTGGGTCGCACTCGGGACCATTCAGATGCTTACACTTCTACAGAGTCGATACAGTCGGTACAACTGATGACTGGTAATCACACAACTGATCAATATATTGGCACAAAACATAGTAATTTCCTCCTCGATTAAGCTTATGAAAACATTAAAATTCACTGTTTCGACCAGATGTAATAACCCAATGCATCATAAAGATGAACTTAGGAATTCCATTCTATATAAATTTTATAATAAGAAACAATGTCACTTTTCGAATTTAGAGTAGCTTGTCTGTAGTTCTTACATAATGTGATTTCTTCACATTTTAGCTTTCCGCTCTTTTCAAATGTTAGTTTAGAGTTTTAAGTTTTGCATAAACATAAATTGCATAAACGCACACCTGTAACACACTTATATGATGCTTCGATTTACAAATGACAACTAGGATGAATTCAGGAGTTTTGCGACGTTCACAAAAAAATAGGAAAAATCGAAGGAAAAAGTGTCCGAAACTACTCCCCTATCCCCTAGAATATGTGAATTTTAAGTTAATGCATTAATTTAAAATCCACATATTGTATGTAGTTTAGACCACTGCTTTATATGGAGCCGTCGTATTGTGCAATGGTTTAGCAGAGCGCAGAGCGTTTCATCCGTCATTGCAGAGCTTACATTTATGCACATTATGCAAGATAATGTTCATAGGTAATAATATTGCTTCTTTTTTCCTACACGCTCGCTCACAAGAATCTGCAATCCTCTATTCCCAAGGTCAAATTCATACGTTATAGCAAACATATCGAAACCGAATGAAGTAAAAATGGAAACCAGAACCTGAACGACAAATCATTCGCAAATGCGCTTGCTAATCTTCTTATTTAGAGAATCAACATCAGTGTATCTGACTAGTTTACGCTCTCCAGAGTTCTCTGGGGTGCGGTTCTGTGTGTTCTCTGCAGTATGTTTCAGAGCGCTGAGTTAACTCGCCAGTGGCTTCCAGAGGTGGGTGATTTAAGGGTATTCATAGGGGGGACGGGGGGGCCGGGGGGGGGGGTGTGGGGGCCCAAAAAGGGGGGGTTTTTGTGGGGGGGGGGGCGGGGGGGGAAAATCAAAAAAAAAAGAACGCGCGGGGGGAATAGTTAGTAATGGGTGGGTAAGCGGGAAAATATAAAGAAAACGAACCGCCCGATTGGGGCGGGGGGGAGGGGGAGGGAAAAAGTGAATTAGGGGGGGATTTGAACAAAAAATATATAATAAATATTTTGAAAGCTTGAAAATAAATTTTTGAAATGTTTATCGACCGCAAAATTATTGACGAATATTGCAAATAATAGATCGAGCCTGGATGCGATACATTTACGTTACATCATGGAATGGTGGCAATCACTTTTTAAAATCACGAATAGTCCGCACTTCATAAGGTCGGTATCGTGTACGAAAGAAATTTCTTTTTCTATCTCAATCCCATGTTAAATTCCGTTCACTGAAACGGAAAAGTAAAGAATCGAAAAGAAATTTCTGCAGCAGTATCCACCTGAAAAGAACGAAAAATAAAATTGGAATTTGTAAGGTTCCCATGCAAACTAATGGGCGCTGTCAATTTTACTTTCGGAAAACTGAACGGATGACTGAAACCCTGGTATAGAAAACCTGTTTAAAATGTTCTGAACTACTAATGCAACAACAATATAAACACACTTAGAAAGTTATCTTAAGAAATAAAGATGATAGGTTACTCATCATGCATTTATAATCGTTAACTTATCAATTTAAGTCATGACATAATGCATTTAAACCGTTAATTTAGTTAAAGTAGAAATATTTCCTAAACATTGTGTTGTCTTTGAGAGCGCTTTCGCATCGTAAACCCTTGTGCTGCCGTCTATCAGTTACAATGTTTCTTTTTGAAAGGTGTTTGCTAATTGCCACTGGTAGAAAAGATGGTTATTTACATTAAACAGCCGTACTATAGGAACAAGAATTATGAAATACCGCCACAACTATAAGAACACCTATTCCTATTTATGGAGCAGCTTTTCAATCTCAAAAGTTAATTCAATTGCCAAATGAACATTTTCCTCGGAAAATTGAGAGCAAATGTTGATTGTTGATATTCTTAGAGTAAAGTTTATTTGATTTTAAATTTATAAAATAAGTCCGTTCCTACACACTTGGGCCATTTACCCTAGATAAAGTTAAACAAAAATAAATAACTAGCCTTTCATATCGAAGGCCTTGCCCAAGTCTTTTTAAAACATGGGTGAAATTGGTAGAATCTTTGAAACATTTACTTTCAGGGCTTACGCTGAAGCATTTTCGACGGCAACCATTACCTCAAAATTTAGAATTGATATAACTCAGAATCTGTACTAGATATTGGATATTTAATCACATCAGTTTGTATGCTTACTTGTTGTAAGAAATCTGATATAGATCTATTTGATGTTCATTCACTAACTATCGAGATTTATCAATTTGAAATAGCGAGGAAAATTGGCCAGAGAAGGAGATAAAAGATGGGAAAAATAATACACGGAGCAGCAATTCACCTTAAAATTGTGTCCCCGGCAATGACAATTTACGCTAAACATTCGGATCATTTTTGTAAAGACAAATTTAAAACGCAAATCAAATTTGCTTGGAACACCAAAAAAGTTTTCTGCATTCTCACAAAACACATGATTTGCGCTTGTTGTGCAGATCGCTCACAACTACATATAAATTAAAGCGCATGCTTCCAGCCGTGCTGAGACCGAGCTGTCAAAAATATCGTTGCCAAGAAATATTTTTTACCAGCCGGTCAAACACCGGTGAGACCCGACACGGCCCGGTGCTTTTATGTGGACGGTCGCTCTTCTTCTAAAATTTTTTTGTTGGGGGGGCCGGGGGGGGCCCGGCCTAATGTGAATAGCCCTTTAATCTCACCGCGCAGTTCATTTAAAAAACTACAGATAAAGGAAGAGTGTGGTGAGTATGCTGCTGCGTGTAGCGCTCCTGCATGAACAAATAGAGAGGAAAGAGTGGTACGTTCGCTCTTGTCTCGCACAGATGAGAGGGACAAGTATGGTTATGCAGAAATATGTGATTCATTTGTATGGGAGCCCCCCCTTTCAGAGTAGGGAGGAGTCTCTTACTATCTTAAGAACCTTCTCCGGCCAAAAAACTCCTCCATACAAAATTTCACGTCGATCTGTTCAGTAGTGTCCGAGTCTATAAGGTTCAGACAGACAGACAGAAATTCATTTTTACATACATAGATTTAAACAGGTAGCAATATAAACTATGTAACATTTATAAGTATAATATAGAGCAAGATTAGATCTTGGAAATTTTGCCCGTTTTTTGCTCTAAATGAAAAACAATTGCTACAGGATCTAGTTCCACACTTCCAGATACGGAAAATTTAAAATGAAACGATTCTCTCTCTCTCTCTATTTCAGCAACTTGTCTGGAAAAAAACATTGATGCTGAGTTTGGCCCAAATCATGTCAAGATTTGGGATACACAAGGATGTTTTAAAAGAGACATATTCTGATTACAGTAGCAAACCGGAATAAGTCACTCCCGGCAATGAGGTTTTCTCCTGCTTTATACGTCAAACCTAACGTCGGACACAGTGCGCTGTATTGTTCATCAGATGCATTAAAGACTGTATTCGATGAAATTTGGACACACAAAATAGGTCGCCAAAATTTTTCCTTCAGCCCGATTCTTTTCAAACTTTCTGGAAATAAAGTACTACTAAATGGTTAAGTTTTGACATCATTGGTTTATTGAACAATAACCAATGATGTCAAAACTTAACCATTTAGTAGAACTTTATTTCAAGAAAGTTTGAAAAGAATCGGGCTCAAGGAAAATTTTTGGTGACCTATTTTGTGTGTCCAAATTTCATCGAATACAGTCTTTAATGCATTGATTTATCTTCTCCCAACCCAAACGCCCGCACCTTTGCCTTGACCCCTTTCATCAAATTTTGGGCAATGATACTTGCTTACTTACTTTTAACCACACTTTCTTTAGTTCAAGTTCATTTTCTATCAGTTTTGGAGTTTTAACGAGCTTTGCCTTCATGATTGCCCAAAAATTTTAAATTGGGCGAAGTTCCGGAGTGTTTGGAGGGTTGACGTCTATTGGTACAAAAACTACATTATTATCTTTGTACCAGTCTAAGACGGGCCGGGCATAGTGGCAAGATGACAAATTCGGCCAAAACAGTATCGGGCCATCGTGAGATGTCAAGAAGGGCAGAAGTCGTTTTTGGAGGCATTCGTCCTTGTAGATTTGTCCGTTGACGGTCCCAGAGGTGATGAAGCGCTGACTCATTTTGCCACATCCGCAGATCGCTTGCCAGACAAGGAATTTTTTGGCGAATTTCGACAGTTTCTTCTTCCGTACACACTCCGGAACGGCCAACTTAGAGGTGGCGACGTAGTGTTCCTGTCCTGGCATTTGTTTGGTGTCGGCTTTAATGTAGGTCTCATCGTCCATCACAATGCAGAACGGTTTTGTGAGCCACTCCCTGTACAGTTTTCTTGCACGAGTTTTGGCCACCGAGTTCTGTTTATCGCTCCGGTTCGGTGCCTTCTGGACCTTGTACACATGTAATCCAGAACGTTTCATTGTTTTCTGCACAAAACAAACTGACACTTTCGCCTTTTTCGCAACATCCCTGATCGAAATGTTGGGATAACGCTTAAATTGGTTCAATACCATCCTGGCCTTCTCCGGATTTGATGTGCCACGTTTTTTGCCAGTACCATTTTTCCACTTGGTTGTCTTACGGTCCTTGAACGTTTTGATCACATGAGATACGGTTGAATGTGCGATTCCGAGCTGTTTTCCGATCCATCGATGAGAAGCGTTTGGCTTTTCGAAGTGAGTGCCCAAAATTTGTTGGCGCACTATTTCTTCATTCGAAACCATCACTGAAATCACTCGACCGATTTTCACGAAACTCATTACACAATTGACACAACACAATGAAATACATTCAGTTAAAATTTCAATAATTTTTACCCACACGCTAAAAAGTTACGAACAATTGCGTGTGTCCAAATTTCATCGAATACAGTCTTTATACAGCTCAATATGTCCAGCATAAATTTGAAAAATAGTACAGGAGAAAAATCCATTACTAGGTGTGGCTTATTCCGGGTTTTTACTGTAATGAGAAAATTTTCCTTAAAAACGTCAAATGAAAACAGGCGGTGTATGGTTTAAGACGCAACTTATTATTGGAACAAACATTTTTGATTCTTACAGCTAGGGTGGTCGGATTTGTAAACTATGACATCTTATGTGTTCCCTATAATAATAACAACATCAGAAGTTTTTTTTCGCGCTGCAGTTCTAAAGTGTTTCAGAGAAATACAAAATGGCTGTCTCCTCATGGATGATGAAACCTATGTAATGGTCAATTTCAAACAGCTACCGGGACAAAAAATTTACTTGGCTACTGCTCGGAGAGATGTTCCTGCCAAATTCAAGTTTGTGTTTGCAGATAAATTTGCACGTAAATACATGATTTGGCAAAGCAACTGTAGCTGCGGTAGGAAGACCAAGGTTTTCATCACTGATAAGACATTTAATTAAGAGCTGTACAGAACGGATTATCTCCAAAAGCGAATATTGCCATTCATCAGATCCCACCTGTCATGTTTTGGCCAGATCTTGCAAGCTGTCATTACAGTAAAACAGTGCTACAGTAGTATGAAACCAACGGGTCAGTTTATATCGAAATCAACCCACCAAACTGTCCCCAGCTCAGTAGAGAGATTTTGGGCTATTATGAAGAGGAAGCTGAACGTGAATGGCAGTGTTGTCAAAAGCATCAATGAATTGAGTACCAAGTAGAATAAGATTGCCAAAACGATGGATGAGAATAATGTGTGTCATTTTAATACTGATCCTTGTTCTAAGCAAGCAAGAGACCTGCCAAATCTGAAATATGGGGTCACTCTCCTTACCGGTACATTAAATCATGGCTTGATAATTTGAAACGATCTCACCTAATGTCTTTGTCTGAGCGTCGAGAAACATCTGTCCGGTAACTAAAGTTCCAGTGAATTTCGTTTCTTCCGATGATATTTTTCGTCCGGGAGACAAAATATCACGAACAGAAAACAAAACTGAAACAATGAAACACTTCCTTCAAGTGCGGGGAAAGATCTCGAAGTTCAAAAGATCGAAATAAAAACACTGTTGCAAAACCCGCCCAACAAAACACCGTGCATGGCATGCAATTGGATAAGGAAGGACATTTTTTTCAAGTTTCTTTGCTGATAGGTCCGTCACTTAAAAACGCTCGAGAACCACTGTAGCACTGTTCCGTAAGGGGGTTTCCCGTATTATTTTGTTATGCTCTGTTCCGGACAGTACAGACCGTGGTGGTAGAAAATGGAGCGGTTTAAAAAAATAACAGCTGTGATAAATGGTCCACTTTCGGTCTTGAATGCGGAGGTCTACTGGAGGGAGGCGCAAGGGAAACGCTGTTTCCGGACTGATGTGAGATAGTTGCTGGGCGAAATTGAGAATGTTGCATGCATAAATTGTTATATTATTGGATTTTCGCGGGGTGAAAAATACCAAAATACGATAAAAGATGGTGTATTCGTTGTAGTACTTCAATATTATAGAAAATATGAATGGATTAATCAAACTAAGGGAACGATATATTTGTTTTTGAACCAATAAAGGATCTTTTTTTTTTAAACAATATCGGGAGTTATTGGAAAACTAGGAAAACTTAAATTAACTCTTTACCTGATTACTTTTAAAATAATTAAAAATTAAAAAAAAAAAAACACTTTTTTAAACTATCCCTAGTAAACAAGAGCAAATTCCTTTAAATTCCACTAAAAAATACTTATCCTTTGACAATAGGCCTGTTTCGTCTGTGACTTACAGACTTTTTCAGTGACAAAGGCTCGACTTGATATCAGAAGAATCAAATTTAACTTGTATTTAGTTCTATGAACATGGTTTTCCAATATTTCTGGGAAACAAACATATACCTACCTATTGTTCAAACTTCGCAACAAGCCTCAAGGCTTCATAATAAATCTTCACACGCAACTGGGAGTCGGTATTCGGTCCCACTTGGGATGTAATAAAGATGAAGTAAATTTGGACGTCTATGCGCCCGGGGCACCGCCAAATAGGAGTTAATTTTCATTTGATTACGATGTCGTAAAATATGTTTTATGTAACAGTAAATATCCACCTAGTCAACATCCGAGTGCCACGCGAACGCTGGGTGATATACGGTTGGTCTCGGATGTGCCTTCTTTCTCCTTTTCTATGCTCCAACCGAAATGAAGGACACACTTTTTGCAACAATGGTAGCTGTTGGTCTTATGTCCAGCTTGTGCTGGCTAAAATCTCCCGGGGATGACGAAAAGTTAGAAATGCGAACGACGGGACGTGGCACCAAGAAAATAATTTATTGCCAATTAGCTAAAATATTTCCCTGCGTTTCTTTCATACAATGGAGGAAACCAGCGACTGCCATGGCTTTGCAAGCGGGATATTCGAAATCAACGCACGCGTTACGATTTCTGGCGCCGGTGTGTCTCGTTCGGTTCCCAGTGGGTGAGCGAGCTTCTTGTGCTCTGACGGGATGATTGGTGTCAGCATTCTTTCCACAGTTTAACGGTTCGTTTGCGTCGTTGATACCGTCATGTCTGGAGGGACAAGGTAGAGCAGTTAATAGCGAGATCCGTCAGTAACCTCAAACGGTTGGATTAAAATCTATTCTCAGTAAACATTCTTTATTTTTTAACAATAGATTTTATGTTGAGTAAGCAACCGGGACATTAGACTGATGCAAATTTTCAAAATTTTAGCTCCCTTATGTTTAAACGATTCCAAATCTGGGCAGCGAATTGGAATTTGAATACATTTGATGAAACACTGACACTGCACACGCCATTACATGGAAAGTACTATGCAGAAAGCACACTTTCCGTTCTCTATTTACTAGGTTTTGCCTCAATTCTTCTGGAAATACGTTCTTTAATTATTCTTTTGAGAAATTTTCTAAGCTGCAACTTTACGCAATGCAGTTTTTCGTTAGGATGACGTTTATATTGATTATATGAGGGGATTGATAATTTTTTGCTCAATCAGTAATATTACAGGGTGCGGCAGAAAATAATGCGAAAATGTTCAAACTTGAGTATTGGGTTAATTCGTGTAGCTAGTGACTAATTTCTGTCGAAAGTGTATTTGTTTATGTTTACTTTCAAGTGCTGCATCCAAACATTCTATTTGTTTTATTGCAAATTCGTCAAAATGTTCGTGAAAGAAGTGATCACCAGTTTATTGCTCGCCCAGAAGAAGCCGAAAGAGACCAAGGTGGTAGAGTGCCATTTGGCAACAGTTTACGCATAAAAAAGTCCCTGCAGGATAGTCCTAAGCAGCGGAAGCCAGGAAGCGGATGACCGCACTTTGCACGCACGCCGAACGTGATCAAATCGGTCCGTCCAAAAATTGCTCGCAACCCGGTGCGTTCCATAAGAAAACTTGCAAAGGAAGCCAATATTTCGGAGAAATCCATGCGGAGAATCATCAAAGAAGACCTGCATGCATCTTCCAGAGCCAGAGTGAAACGCCACTTGATTACGGACCGGGTCAAGGAACTACGAGTGACTCGTTCCAAGAGATTGCTTTCCTTGATGAAGAAGGAAAAAATGATAATCCTGTTCTCCGACGAAAAGCTTTTCAGCATCGATGCTGTGGCCAACAGCCGCACGGACCGGTTCATTTCACCGCAGAAAATTGAGAACGTTCCGGAAAAAGTAAAATTCAAATTTCAAACCAAACATCCGGCTGGTGTCATGATGTTTGGCTTGGTGGCGTCTAACGGTTTGAAAATGCCGCCTGTTTTCATTGATGCTGGCGTTAAAATCAATACCGAAGTGTATATCGGTATCGGTATAGGACCAAGTGCTTCCCTGGGTGAAGGCCAACTTCTCCGAGGACCAAAACGTTGTCCTACAGCAGGATGGAGCGCCGTGTCACACGTCCAATCGAACCCAACAATGGTTGAACGATAACATGAAGGTTTGGCCGAAGGATTAGTGGCCCCCCCTGGCAGTCCAGATCTTAATCCGTTGGATTATTCGATTTGGGCATATGTTGAAGCACGAGCTTGCAAAGCATCACACCCTAAGGTGAAAACCCTGAAGTCAACCATAACACGCACATGGCAGTCAATGTCGAAGGACTACGTCCGAAAGACATGCTCTGGCTTCCGGCGTCGGCTCGAGGATGTTATTATTAAAAATGGAGGACACATTGAATAAATTTGTTTAAAAAGACTTTGTGAAGATAACTGCACTCGAAAATGTTGATATTATTGCTTGAATTAGTTGAAAATGGGATTTGAAAGAAAAAGAACAAATTTTCGGATTATTTTCTGCCGCACCCTTTGTATTGCGCAGTGTAACACAGTTGATGACACAGGCATGATTTTTCTTGTGTAACACAGGCATGATTTTTCTGCTGTATTTCACGTGCCAAAAATAACAATGTACCGGTTTATTAAATATTTTGTGCCTAATTATAAGAAACTACCGATTTAAATGATAAACAGAATTTGTTCCTTACATATATTCGAAAACTGACATCATGCAAAGTTTTTTCTATCATTTTGCTTTTGTTTGCTTCGCGCTCTAAGCCAGTCTTAAGATGCGCAGGAGATATTTAAGAGAGTAAGAAATAGGAATAGTAGCGTTCGTCATGAATACGTTCAAACTGTATTACAGTTACTTGTATACAATTTTGTCTAATTTAAATAATTATATAATCTAAGTAAGAAGATTCACTCCCACACAAACGGTCAAATTGAAGCCAAAATATTGTAACACACTTCCACAAATCAATACCAAAACACGTAACGGGAAGTAGTAAGGATAAGGTGGGCATTGGAATTGAAAGAAGGATATAGACGAGGGGTGGTGGACATTTGGGAAAGAGGAAGAAAGGTTCTTGGGTTACGAGGGAAGCTACTGGGACAAGAACAATCGAAAGGTCTTTTATACTTCAGCTGTCTTGCTAAGCAGAGCTAAAATCTTAAACCTAAAAGTGATTGGAGCAAATTAGTTGTATTGGCAAAGTGAAAGCCATACTTTTGTTAAATAGTTAAGTGAGAAAAAGAACCTACAAGCTAGCTTTTGCGAAATCGTAGTCAGGTATGCTGCACATATCCACCAAACCCAGTAGCAAATTCCCAACCCTAAGACCACCTCTTAAATCCCCGCAGGACCAATTAATTACGGGCTAAAAAGGCATTACCGGCTGACTACCGCCCATTGTCAAGCCGCCAAGAGCCTTTCAGTAAGTGCGAGGGTGTATCGTCACCTGCACCAATTCCGCAAGCGTCCATTGTTCGCTAGGGGAAACGCACGTGCACGTGGTTTCCAAGCGACGCTGATCATCCGAGCGAGCCACCCCGTGACGTACATCGGGCGACAATTACCACCCCAATCACCCTTGAGCAGGATCAGAAACCACGCCGCGACAGCCACTGCGATTATCATAGAGCTACCGCATGTTCCGGGAACGTAATCCCAAAACCCGCCGCGACCTCTATCGGGCGACGAGCCGAGCGCATCCACCTAGCCACCCTTGATCAGGCGATCGAGGCCCGAGCAGCGACATCGCGTGAAACCCCATGCAGCAGAATCCCGTCATCGCTGGCCAGCCACACGACCACCAACACACACACACACACACACACACACACACACACACACACACACACACACACACACACACACACACACACACACACACACACACATCGAGTGCGTAAATTAGTAAAAGATAATTAAAAGGATTTGAGTGGTGTTTTGTCCTTCTGATCAGTGACGACAGTGACGAGCCGACCGTGAGACAAAAGAGGCGAGTGTAACCCACCCCAGACGCCCTCCGTGGCTTAGACCAGAGGTTAGGGGCATTTTAGAAGCTAACCCATCTGGCTAGCCAGTAACAAAGTTCATCCGTTCAATAGGCCTACAACCACCGTGTGCTTGGCTAACCACTTCACCCCGCCTCGCTGCGCTCCACTTCTTGCGGAGAAGTTTCACGTCCACACATATACGTTTCCTGGTAGCGGCAGTTATAACTGATAAGTGATTGAGTTTATCTTTTTCTGGCAAAGAAATTGAATTTTCTATCTGTGTTTAGCTTTAATTCAGTGTTTTGTGTTTGTGAGTTTTTATAGTTAGATTAGTGGCCTGAAGCGCACGCACAGTTAAAACATTCATCGTTGCCACCCAACGATGATGAGCCTCATAAAGTTCCCCGATCACGAGCCTATCCAGCTGAATCCGCTGGTTCATGGGTTGTCTATTTTCAGCCCAAAACGAAACTTCTAAATGTTTACCAGATAAGGGATTCTCGGCCGTGACGGAAATCATTAAGGTAAAATCCAATTAACTTCGGGTCATTGTGTTGAACCTGAAACAGGCTAAAGAGATAGCTGTTTCTTAGTTCTTTGCACTCGAGTATAGAGTGTATATCCCAGTTCGGGGTATTCAAATTGAAAGTGTGGCCAGCGAAGCGTGTTTGACCGCTGAGATCCTGCAGAAGCAAGTGGTTTTTCGTATCAAGAACCCTCTGCTTCCTCAAGTTAAGATACTGGATGTGTAAAGACTAGGAACAATATCGATCAATAAGGGTGACTAGACATTTATTCCTGCAGACTCGTTTTGTGTGACCTGCTTTGGTGCAGCCCTGCTTCAATACATCGAGCTGGGAAAACTTCGACTACTTTTGCGGTTGTTTGTACCTCGGGACAAGATCTGCCAGAAATGGAAGCAGATGGGTCATACGACCTCTCACTGCGGCAATAATAGGCGCTGCTCCTAATGCGGGAAAAACACGAGGATGGCGTTTGTGCAGACAACACACCAAAATGCGTTTTCTACAAGGAAACTCCTCCTCATGCTCTCTCGTTGTGCCCGGCGTGCAAACAACGCGGGCAAAATTGAAACGCTCGCTGTAACAACGTCCAAGGTAATATTTCGCAGAAATAGTGAGAATAGCCTCCCCATTACCCAATGTCAATATAAATCCCTTTGCTCCTCTGTCAGGTAACGAGACTGACTCTGACTTGACTGACGAAGGACCATCTTTTAATTTTAAAGAAGGTGCTCCACGGAAGCGTAGACGCATCCGTCCACGGCAACTGGCTGAGCAGAATCCCCAAATCAGATTGCCTAATTAAATGAGAGGTGGTAAAAGGAAAATCCAATTCCTCCTGGTTTTCGTAGTACTACACCGGACTTTGCTTCTCTCCTGGGGACATCCAAACCCCCCGTTGCTCCATTTTTGAGCCGTTCTTATTTGATGATATTGTGGAAGATATCTTCAAATACCAGTGCTTCCCACTGAAAAGAGTTATTTTGAAGCAATTGTCAATAAAGTGCCCCCTTCGATTGATAATTTCCCAAAAGAGGTCGGGGATTTGATCACTGTTCTGCAGTGGCATTGCCGAAGTCATATTTCTAAACTGAATTCTTTCAAACTTTTAGCTAACAATACCGGTTGTGATGCATTTGTAAAACATGATTCGCTCCAGAAATCTAGCTTCTCATGATTTCAATGTTATTTATATTGATGGTGAGAATTTGAGTACGGAGTACTTTTGAAGGGATCAAAAAGGTCAATTCCTTCTATAGAGTGAGTTATCCTTAAATGTTTTGAAGCTGTTGCAAGTCAGGTTGTAATTTACAGTAAAAGCTTTGCATTGCTTCTGTGCATATTCCTCCCAGAGTCTCTGTTAACCGAAAACCTTATTTTTTTCGATACTTCCTGCTCAACGGTTGATTATGGGATGTTTTAACTCTCACTCAACGACTGTTCAAAACAATGGAGAAATTACACGCTTGGTTGGTCCATCTTCTATCGGCAGTAGTTTAGACCTCACACTTTGCTCGAATGTATTATCGTTGGACTGCACGTGGAATGTGATCTAGATTCCCCACGCTATTGATCATTTCATGACAGCAATAGATGAAGCCGTAACGACGGTAGAAGGGTTTCCACCGCTGGAAGAATATAACTTTCTCTCCAACCTGATCATAAACAGTCCGCTTTAACCTAAACTCGACCAGTTCCAGGAACGTCATTTCGCAGGAAACCTCCTTCTCCATGGTGGGATCAGAAATGCACCGAGGTTTATCGTAAAAAGTTCGACGCTTTCAAAGTTTTCCGGAGACGTGGAACACCTGAGCATTTCGAAGAATACACGGCTTTCGAACGTGAACTTAAGAGTCTCATCAAAGTCGGCGGCTTGATCACGCATCATAAAACTGAAACGTATTCAGTATCGGTCCCTTATCACGTTAGGTTGCATCCACTTGGCACATACGACGAGTCTCGAAGTGCTGGCTGGCATATTACCACTCGCGGAACGGGTTCCAGAGTTGTCTCTCCAGCTCTTCAGCAGGTGTGAAGTTATAAACTCCCAGGGAATCGAAAACTTTGAGAAGCTTCTTGAGTTGAATCATCAAACTCGACAAAGTCATGAACCACTTGTCCACAACACAGGATGTAAGCCATTCACCGAATATTCCCAATCATGGTTGTTTCTCTGCCTTCGGCAATTCGATACATTTTGATTTATACATAAAGCTGGAGCTTCATGGAATTCCACAGCATGATTGCTATGATTGCTCATGTGATATTTGCTGCAAAGTTTGTGTACATTGATTCCAATAAATTGTTCCATATAGACGGGCCATTGAGGAGTTTCATGACTTTGGTAAATGAATTTAAATGCAGAGTACCACTGTCAAGATTCTAGCTCCCTGTTCCATGTATATCGCTGAACTAGCGGCAATACACTTTATGCTAGAAATTATTGCCTCACTAACACCGGATCAATACTTCATTTTTACGGATAGTCTCAGTTTTTTAGAGACTTTTCACTTCGCTAAAGCACTTCTCGTATTTTCTCATGAACATACGGGATCTAAAGCAAGTAGAACATAACTTAAGAATTAAATAACATAATTTTAACATATCAATTATAAATCGAAACTATGGAAATCTTCAGTCAGCTTGTTCAGATTTTAACATTCGCCTTTATCCCATCAATAAATGCCTTACTCAGTAGAAACAGTTCCATAAAGGAATCAACATGAAAAAAATTCAAATGATCAAAAATAACTTTTCGTGTGTTAGTTTTTGTGTCTTTGGTCGGGGGGGTGAATGTTTTTTCTCATGAACATACGGGATCTTTCAAGTGTTCTTCGTATCTTCCTTTCTTATTTTTAGATTCTGGGCAATGAAACAGTGGACTCGCTTGCAAAGGTGGGCGCTATGGAAGCTGATATTTATGATCGACAAATCACCATGATTGATATTTTTTCTTCTATTTTCCGTCAACAGTCACTCGTCAGCTGGCAGCATAAACAGAGTAAAGGAGATTTGGGGCGATGGAAACATTCTAGCATCCCAGAGGTATCGAAGAAATCTTGGTTTGGGGGATGCATGTGGGTCGAGACTTCATTCGTGTGATGTCTCGCCTCATGTCCAATCATTATTCTTTGTACGCTCATTCATACCGTGTTGGGCTGAGTGACAGCAATCTCTGTGAATGTGGACAAGGTTACCAGGACGCAGATCACAGAGCTTTTGATTCCCTTTGGACTTGAGGCAGACAAGCCAATGTACTGTTCTGAGATATTTTAGCTCTTTGTGATCTGGAGTTGATGAATCTAGTAGGGAAGATGTACCTATATTAATCTCATCACTTTGCAATTCATTCTACTTGAAATAAAACGATATACACGTGACAGGATTAGTTAGTAATGTTTGTTGTAGTTAATTAACGTAAGCAAACATTATTAGAAAACGAAACCGATCCTTCCAATTGTTTGATTCATCGTAGGATGAATAAAGGAACAATGAGATTAATATGGGGGCAGTTACCCTATATTTGTCTTTGACGAACAGTAGTCTTATACTGTTGGTTGTTTAACTTGTTGGGTCTTAATTGAGTGTTAGTTTTCATTATTTCGTTCAAAATTTTCAAGTTTAAAATTGTACTGTAAGAAAAGAAGATTTAAAATTAAAATTACACGTTTTTTGTAGATACTTCAAACTCCCGAACTTGTTTAAAAATGGTGATGAAAAATGTTCGGGAACGAGAGTGCCCAATTTTCAAGAGTTTGGAGAACCTGGGACTTGAGTTTGATTTCGTACTTCAACATTGTATTGTCAAGCTTTCAGGAAACGTAATGTTCACGGAGTTTCAGAATCTTCCAAGAAGAAAAGCAGAACCTTTGTCTGTTCCGATGAAAATTTATTTGTTCTGAAGCAGTCTCACAATGTCCAAAACGACAGGTTCCAGGTCTGCAGGTCTAAGGACATCCCAGAAAGCGACAGAAATATTCCACCTTTCCAAAGCGCCACTTCCTTGATGGTTTCGGGGGGTATTTGCAAGCGCGGCAAGCTACCGCTTGTTTCAATCGAAAAAGGCGTTAATATCAACGCTTAACATCCCAGAAGTTTTGCAGAATATCACGAAGCCAAGCTTAGAAAGAATGTACGTGAAGGATGATTACGTGTTCCAGCAGGACAAATCGCCTTCTCATACAGAAAATTTGGTTCGAAACTGGTGTCGGTCAAATTTGACCGACTTTTCGGTCAAGGATGAATGGCCCAACAGATCAAAACCCCTTGGATTAATTTGAGAGGTCATACATACTTTGAATAAAAAACGAGCACAAGGTGTCTACTTTGGCCCAGTTCAAAGTCGTAATCCTTCAAATTTGAGACGAAATTCCGATGAAAGTCATGCGTACCGCTTGCGATGGGTTTGAAAAACTTTTGAAGCTTGTCAGAAAGGTTGAAGTCGGTTTTATTTCGACACACATGCTGTAATTGTCAAGTTTCAATTTGTATGAGAATGTTGCGGTCCAAAGCATTTGTTAGTTGAATTAATCACCCTAGACATTCACAATTATGTTTGAATTGACTTTTTTCGATTATTTGAAAAGTTGACAGCAGTTTTTTGCAAATGCGTTTTGGCCTACTGATATATTTTAGCCACCATTAGACGCAACTTATTAACTACACATTTCTTGCTTAATACGCCAAAACTACAATGAAAAAGGTTTGCTTCATCAGGATTCCTCAATTAAGAAGATGCTTTTTTTCATTTGCAGATAAACGTTGCTTTCCGTGGTAACCATGGTGTAACGATCAGGGCAAACAATCCTGGCTACTATGTGAAATAACTAAAAGCAATGTTGTTCTGAAAGCAGTTCATCAAGCATATCAGTATTTATAAATAAATATCTTCTGAACCAATAAAAATGTAGACTTCTGTAATGTAGCAGCTGTGATATTTATAAACTTCTTACTCCATTTCAAAGCGGTTTCCCAATGAACCTTTGATTTTGGTTAACAATCTAATCCCAACGTAACTTAACACGAACCACAATAAATTCACGGGAATTTGATGCCCAATGGATAGCCGTAAAGAAATTATTCACCCGTAATCAAAATACTTTTTTGCGTGCCACATTTGCTTCGTCCAAACATAGAAAAATCTTCGTCTAACCTTTTGTTTATTCCAGCGAAAATTAACCCAGTTGATTATCGATACATATATTTCATGAATAATTAATACGACGCCTATTGCCGCCCCCTGCGAATAAGCTTGTAATGAGCACTGGATGAAGGCATGTTGGAAAGGGTCAACGTGGCGAAACTGAAATCAACGGCAGCGACCGACGGATAGAGACCGTATTTGATGGTCGCCCTTTCCTCCTTTCAGTCGTCGTGTATTTATTAAATTCAATAACCTTCGTGTAGGCTAAATTGTAGGTACACTGCTTTTTACTCCGACCTAATCCCTCATACATCGCATCAAGGGAAAGCATTTTTCCTGAGGTCAAATTATTTCGTTGCCTGGCGCACGGTAGCCGGCAGAGGCACGCAACTCATAAATGTGAGATTCGGTAAATGTAAATACGAGTCCAGGTCGACGATAATTAAATATTGAAATAGAGCCTTTTTATGGGGTTTTCATGACGGTTATGACCGCTTGGTCGAGCCTACCTCGCGTTAACAGTCCGGTACTGCTGCCCTCATCTTTCTCTCTCTCTCTCTCTCTCTCTCTCTCTCTCTCTCTCTCTTTGGCCAGAGGGCGGTGGATTTTACAGTCGATGTGGACTACACCGACCTGCGAGTAGACTGCGACATACAGGGAGTGCCAGCCACGGATTGTGGGTCAGCTACTGCAGGCTTTGAGGGATCAGCAACGAGACTCGCTGGCGTCATTCTGGCCGGGGTTTTAACACAAATTAAGCGCGTTTTTCCACTTCGTGGGTTCACTGAAACCGTATATGAGAGGATTGATTTGATCCACAAATGGGTGGTTCAGTTGGGGGAATTCTGCTTGCGTTTAAACAGATGATTTTTGGTTATCTGGATTTTATAATTTCGATGAAATCAGTTGGCTTATTTCATTCATGCGAATTGGTGTTCTGAGAATAATTTTGAAATGATTTAATTAATTTCAATAATTTTGAGAGCTAATCTTGAAAATGAAACTTGTCCAATCGCATACTATATATCTAGCACCAATCAGAACTATCACTTAGTGTATCGATCATATCGATGATGAAATCGTATGCAAAACCCATACCTACACTATTGGAATGCCACTACCCTAGTACGGTGCCCTTTTAAAAGGCGAAAATGTGTAAAATATCGAAGGCAGTTTCTTCAATTTTTTTTGCCACAATTTGTACCCAACTTACAGTCTTAACAAGAAGGATCAACATACCTTCAGCAACAAACATCCGTAGGTGCTTGCAGTGTGAAGAAGTACCAGATTTTAGGGTGGCAATCCAAACACGAACCGCTACTGCTAGAACCACTTTTCCTGTTACAAAACATCACAACTGTCATCACACGACCAGTATAACTATGCTTGTGCACAAGCACATCAGCACACACACCCACATGTATAAGGTCCTACCCACCCAACTAGACGCGAGATTTAAAATGTAACCATTATTTTGTACAACAGAAAGCTCCCTCGACTTTCTCAGTCACGTATTCCCCGACACAGCCTGGTAAAGGTACCTTCCTCTGCCCCCTTTCCACTCCTTCTTGAAAAAGGTATCTAGCTCCACTCTTGCTGATATATGAATAAACGACAACAGCTGTACAACGACTTTCCATGCAATTTAGCTTAATGTCAAGCGTGGATCCCTCCATCCTTGCCCGTTGTCGCTTTTTTCTGTGCTTACTTAGATTCTGGAGGACGACGGCAAAATCGTGGTTAAAATAAACTTGTCGCTCTTTACGGTTTGCATTAGGGGAATGGTGAGGGTTTCGCAGGAGAAACAGTACTTGAAATATGCACCGAAAAGGAAAGAAGCTGGAGCATCCTGCCGGTAAATTTGGTAACCTGATAGTCGAGCGTGCAAGTTTCCTTACCTTTCTGGTGCAGATCAACGGATCAACATGTAAGTTAGGCAAATTCCTGGTTTTAAACGGTATTTTCAACTCAATTTTAAACTAGGTAGAGCGCTGAGAAAGGGTGAACTCGCAGCATTCCGAGTGGTATGGAGACGTCAACGAAGTCAGTGCGACAAGATGAAGACAAATGGATTGCTCAGAGTCCACGCGGTATTTTATCGAAGGCGGAATGGGACTCGTGGAAAAGAGAAGCAACTTTGCAAAGTGGTCTTATACATCATCCTGTCAGAAGAGCAAAAATCAGGAACGCCCTGGCGTATGTAGGTAGGTACATATCGTACGTGGTTTCATTAAAACTGTGGCAATCAGCGGACTGGGTTGGGTGAAACTTTTCAGAGGGTGATGAAAAATTGGGAAATGAGAGCCAAGTATCGATCGGTGGAGTGTGTGAATCGGGTCAGGTTTTAATTTTGGGAAGTGATGGTTTTTTTTAGGTTGATCAATATTCGTAGGATGATATAATTTAACTAACAGAATGAGATATTATATTCAACACTATTTGCTGAATAACTGGAGAATATTCAAAGGGAACTATTTACAAGATGACAGGGGTTGACCGCCGTGGCTCAATGAGAAAATACGCAGTTATAATACAAGACCATGGTGGAGGAAACTGGATTCATTTTCTGATCGCGGCTCAGGAAATATTTAGGTTGAAAAAATTTGCGCTTTCCCTGGATGGAGTGGTTTCAACCCCGATTTTCGTCAAATTGAGAAGAAACCAAATGGGTTATTCCATCCGTAGTGACCGAGAAATGTGTCAACTTGTAATCGGCCTACTCAGCATTGAACGAAACGTTGATGAATTATTCATTTTGTTTGTAATAATCCAGTTTTTGTGACAATTGAACCATCGTTCTGTAACTATTATGTTTAATATCATTCGATGAATCTGAAGAAACTTGTTCAAAAATATTCAGGGAAAAAATCGTTTTCGGGTGACAGACTTTTCATGCATGCAATTTCTGTATTGAAAAGTTAGACTTCTTCTTCTTCTTCTTCTAGCATTTCAAGCTTATTGCTTTCACAATTCGCTTATTACTTGCTCTCAACTTAGTGTTCTAAATGCACTTCCACAGTTATTAATTGAGAGCTTTCGAAGCCAAGTACCATTTTTGCATTAGTATGATTGTGTGGCAAGTACAATCATACGCTATGCCCAGGGAGTCGAGAAATTTTAGATAACGAAAAATTCCTAGACCAGACCGGGAATTGAACCCAGCCACCTCCAGCATGGTGTTGCTTTGTAGCTGCGCCTTTACCGACTGAGCTAAGGGAGGACTGAGCTAAGTTAGACTTCATGGATGTCAAATGAGTTTTATTTGGTTAGTAAAATACAATTTTTTTAAGTTTTGAAACACTTGAAACTTCCAGGCCTTTGGAGCCGATCGAGAGATATAGTATTTTTTAACAAATAATCTTACTCGGCCTACATCTATGGAGTTAATATGTTTAACTCCTTCAGGCCTAAGGGGTCATATGTGACCCTAAAGGGAAAATGGCTGTATAAAATCACAAACTGAATAAAAGTGTAAACTGTCCTCAGCAAATTAGTTTTATAATTTTTGGAAAAAAAAAAATATTAAGAGGTTGTTTGGAGGGGTGAAAAGAAGAAGAAGAAAAAAAAAAATGCTTTATTATGGTGAAAGTGTTGTTTTAGATATGCTAATGCGTAGGTATTATTTATATGTTGAAAAAAAAAAATTTTTAATTATTTTTGGGGTGTGGGGTTTGTGGGGGAAGAGTAAAAAATTTTTGGTTAAAATGGTTGGTGTTTTATTATTTTTTGATTTTTGGGGAAAAAAAAAATTAAGATAATGTGAGGGGCATGTGGGTGGGGGGGGTGTGTTTGGTGGTGGGGGGGGGGGGGGGGAAATATTTTTAATAAAAAAAAAAATAAAATATGATGTATGATGTGTATGATATGTACTACCACCCATTGTAGCACGGAAACTAAGTCCGACAGCAATGGGCTCTCCTCTCTGTTAGACTTGATCAAGCTTTAATAACCACTGATTATCCTAATCATGCCATTGTATGAAGGGCCAAAAAGAGGTTGGATGGATCGATATGCAACATCACTTATACGTATCCACAGGGATATAAAGAATCTCCTTCCAACAACAAGATTGAACAATTGGTCAAAAGAGCAAGCTATCTAACATGAGGATGCCCCAATGGGCGGGGAGAAGAGCCCGCCCTCTATTCACAAACTGTTAGCAATGGGGAGTTGGCATTCCCACTCTCCCCATCCAGAGTGCTTCTATCGGGTGCCCTGATGGTCCCTCCCATTCCCATGAAATATTTATATAATGGTGTATATATTTATGTGAATGAAAAATACTACAAGCATTCGTATCTATAATATATGATCTTCATTCGGTTGATCCTGAAATGCAAGAAATGTTGTAAAATGTTAAAGTGTAGAGTTCTGTGGTTCGCGCTTAAGCACGTTTTCGTTCGTTTTCAGCGATAGCAGATTTCACCAAAATTTTGATTTGAAGTATCCTGAAAAAGTTTATTGAACCTATTGAAATTTTACAAAACTAACATTTATACATTTTAATTTACTGTTGCCATGGTCACTATTTGCTACTTGATGCTGATTTTATAATAGCAATCCGCTTTTATTTTTGCTGACCTAATAGTTATTGCTACCGAGTTAGGAGTGAAAAGATTTAAGAGGAAGGGAGTTAAAGATAAATGGGCAAAAAACAATAAGTAATGTTTTAATCATCTTTGAAGTAAAATCAATAAAACAATATTACCAAATATAATGATATTGTGAGTTATGATCAAATAATGGCAAAGGTTGAAATGTAAAATCAAACACTAGCCAAATGGCACACAGCGCTGCATGAATCAGATCAGCTCAGAATTGGTAAAAAGTCATTTGCAAACCGGAAATGAAAAATACATTCAGCAAAAAGTGCAAAAGCCTACCACAGATTTTCAAAAGCCTACCACAGCTGTAATTTTAGGCGTTATATACTGGACATATAAGGAATGCTAGATGTCATAAATTGAATGTATGTTTCGTGTTTAAGCCAGATACCGCCTAAATCAGGTTTGTTGCATGAAAATGTGAAGGTCATGATATGATGGAAATAATACGATGTTGTAAAGAAATACCACATAATGTACATATAATAATTAAATGCCGCTATTTGCCTCTTCCGCTGCGATTTTAGATGATTGAAACTCTAAAATAGCGAAAATTCCAACGTGATATAATGAAATAAAGTTGATCACCTGGCATCCTAGCAAAATAGCAAAGGAAATTTAGGCAAATAAATTTCATATGAGTATGATTACTGCCCAAAAACGGAAATTCAATAAATACAAAACAAAAAAAAAAAATTAAAAATGAATGACAGGAAATTCTTCGATAACTCTTTTTTTCCTACTGGTCCCATAAATGATTCTTTATGTCTGTTAAATAGAAAATGTAGGATCATAAACAATGTTAGTTTTTGAATTAACTATTTTGGACGAAGAATTTTTTTTTTTGTAGAATTTGTCGTATATAATCCACTCTCTAAAAAAAAATGTAAAAACCCATCCCATCTTTTCAAATACATAACGTGAGTTAGGTGGGCCAAAACTTACAACGATGCAAATGCGAAGCTGAAAATAGCATTAAAAAATATTGTGAAGGGATGTTATAATATATAAAATGATAATAACAATTATATTTGTAATGTCTGCATGTCTGCTGATCCTGCTGCAATTGTAGAAGGACTTGCATTATCCAAGCCACGGGGGAAGAAAACAATTCAAAATTATTATACAATACTTGGGAATTCCATGGATGATCTGAAATTATATACCGTATAAAGAATACTTCAATTTTTCGTGGTAGGGTAAGATTTCAGCATGCTACTTTACCGGGGTCACGCTGCCTACCTCGCCTTGGTGCGGCTGCCACCTAATGTATAGTTGACGCGATACTGCGTTTCTTACTCAACCGCTGGATGCCAGGACAGACGCTGTTTGAGCCGCACCTCCTTGGTAGACAGACGCTCGGAACGCACCTCCTCAATCTAGCTGAAGTCAGAAGGACAACAGTGCCCAGGCTGCACTACCAGCTAAGTACGCAACCCTTAGCTGGCGGTCTTTGTCATCTCTTGACCCGTGGAAGCTTGAGGTAGGAACTTGTGAGGACCATAGCAATGTTGCGGGGACGCACGCTCCATCCCAGGTGTCTACTCACCATTTTGCAGCCCTTTGAAATTTGCAGTGATTCCGCCCACTTTCGGATGGAAATCGAAGACTTCGCTTGATTTGTCACCGGATAATCTCGCGCATTTCCGGAGTCCGAACGGTGCGCAATCACTGAAACAGTTTTTCCCTTTCAAAAAAAGTTCAATTACACCTTTACGCAACTCATTCGGCTTCATTTTGAATGAATTAGAAATCACAACTGCACACTTAGAAATTATGAATATTACACGAGACGTAATTCATGTTTGCAAAAAGTCGGGGAACGTAAAGAAAGATTTCGTGTAAAGTTATGTCTTCTGAGACTGACACATACGCAATTCGACAAAAGATGTGTTTGATTGGATTTATTTTTTCATCTCTTTCAACTCATTCTTATGTGCTAAAGGACGCTTGCATGTGTCGGTCTCAGGGGACAGACATTTACATGACATTTTGGTAGCGTGTGTACTAAACTTACTGCATGTAAAGACAATGGGTCAACATGTTAAACCATTAAGGTATGCTTAGTTTAATCCGCTTGGTTGTGTTGAGACATGCCGACAAAGTCAGTACGGGTTATTTGCAGACACCCTGTAAGGTAACAATATGTATTCAAACACATTCAATGAATCTTCTGAAAAAAAAACAACAGTCATTATTGTATACCTTTATGAAAAAAAAAGCGTTTAGATCGGTTGCAGAGAAGTTTTCACTGACCCTCATGGCTGAGGTGAAATAAAATAATCATCAATTTTTCATGCAGCCCAATCAAGTAAAGTGAATTTATTTTTTATTGATCAACGTGTTAATAAAGTGTGCATTTAAAACCAGCGACTGTATGTTCCGATTTTTCATGCGATTAGAGTCTCCCAGAAGTTGCCGCTTTCATTAAAAAGTACCACAAGGATGACGACGTGGTGTTTTGGCCGGACCTAGCGTCGGCCCATTACTCAAATGAAATGCAATTCGGTTTGTTAAAATAAAGGGTGTCCACAGTTAAATTGCATCACTTTCAATAAGCTGTAACACTTCGCCCTTTGGGTTGATTTCAACAAAATCTTGGATAAAATGACCTCAGCGTGTATTGTTTACACTACGCGAGTTTCATTGTTAAATGTGTCGTAGTTTCGAAAATGGAGTCTAAGGAACGGCAAGTGCGCGAAAACATTTTCCACACCCACCTCGACAACTCACTTCTTTCGCACCGAGCTATTGGAAAGATGTTGAAAACTCACCAGTCTACAGTGTCTCGTGTCATAAAACGTTTCGGAAACGTTTAACTGTCGATCGGAAGAAGGTGAGTGGTAGAAAAAGTGTTCCGTACTGTGTGAAAGATCACAAGCAAGTGGTTGCTGCCTTCAAACGCAAACTCAACTGTTCCGTTCGGGATGTCGCGAAAAAGCTGCACTTGACCAAAAGTTTCGTGCAGAAAGCCACGAAACGAGCCGGGCTCCGTTTATTCAAAGTTCAGAAAGCTCCAAACGGCAATGAAAAACAGAATAGGACAGCTAAAACACGTGCGGGTAAGCTGTACACACAAATGTTGACGAAACCTCACTGCTGCATCATGGACGATGAAACACACGTAAAAGCGGACTTTAAAAAAATTCACGGCAACCTGTGTGTGACTGCAAAAGACAAGTTCGATGTTCCAGAGTCTCTCAGGAAACCGCAAGTGTCAAAGTTCCCCAAGAAATTCATTATTTGGCAGGGGATTTGTTCATGTGGTAAACGGAGAAAGCCTTTCGTGACAACTTCAACTGTAAATGGTCAGGTATACGTGAATGAATGCCTGAAAAAACGACTGGTTCCATTTCTCAAACATTCCTACAATTATTTGGCCGAACCTAGCCTCTTGTCACTACTCCAAGGATGTTCTGGAGTGGTACAAGACGAATGGTGTCAATTTCGTGCCGAAGGATCTTAATCCCCCAAACTCTCCAGAGTTGCGGCCAATTGAAAAATATTGGGCTATAATGAAGCACGAACTTCGTAAGGGAAGGTCCATTAGTTATGTCACGCAGTAGGGGGGGGGGGGGGGGGGGGGGGTAAGCATCCTAAAGTTGCCACTACAGAACAGGAAATGTTGAAGTCATTGTTGAAAGCGGAAAAAAATGTCGGTTCAAGCGTTGTACAAAATCTTATGCGTGGTATTAAGAAGAAAGTTCGGGATTTTGGATTTGGTAAAGAAATACAGTGAAATAAAAATACCTAAACCAAGATGATACATTGTTTTTTATTCCCTGAATATTTCATGACAGTCGGTTGAGGGACTTGTTTTTGAGGACGAGTTTAAAGTGATGCATTTAACTGTGGACACCCTTTACACAGATAGAAAGAAACATTTAATTTTCTGCGTTATCTAATGCACATAAAGGGAATGCTAGATTTAGCAGAAGTATAAATTAATGAAATATTTCATGTAAATTACAGCCAGATAACGCCTGAATCTAGTCTATTGTATGAAATATTGCAAACATTGTTGTATGGCGCATGAAAGATTGCAAACAATTTCGTTGTTTATGCCTCCTTGGAATTGAACGAGGGGAAATTTTACGCGCTTGTTAAAATTCAGTATTTTTTTCTGTGTATCTTATTCCGTATTTTTTATCATCCATTTTATCACGTTCTTGGTTCACAGCAGCTCCCCTCTAATCCCGTGGGCACCTTGTACTTTCTAGATTTTGCTCCACCTGGTCTAACCATCTTGCTCGTTGTGCTCCTCGCCGTCTTGTGCCAACAGGCTGCCCATCGAATACCAGGATTACTATCCGGCATTTTTGCAACATGTCCTGCCCAACGTGTTCATCCAGATTTAACCACCATACAAATACTGGGTTTTTCAGCGGGTTGCGTTTGCTCATGGTTCATTCTCCGCCACCAGACTCTCTCCTGCACTCCGCCAAAGATGGTTCTAAACACCCTTCGCTCAAAAACTCCGAGTGCTCGCAATTCCTCCTCAAGCATTGTCCACGTCTCATGCCCGTAGAGAACAACTGGTCTTATTAGAGTTTTATACTGAATACACTTCGTACGGAAGCTAAAACATTGGCCAGAAGGAGCAGTTTTAACATGTTATAAGCCTATCTTAATGACGAATTTGTTGTTCCAGTTAGTTGACAACCGTCATAACATGTTATAACTCTGTAGTCTGAACAAGGCATGAGTCATAAAATTCGTCGACTATCTCGAAAACATCACCGTCGATCGTTACTCGGTTCCGCATGCCAGCATGTACTTCGCTTTGGACGTACTTATCTTCAACCCAATCTTCACTGCTTCGCGTATTAGTCGCGCATTAGTACTGCTCTACCACCGCTTCAAATGTTCTGCCGACAATGTCGACGTCATCGGCAAGTAGATAAATTGATTGGATCTGTTGAGAATCATGACCCGCATGTTGAATGCCGTTCGTCTCATAAAACATTCAAGAGCAATGTTGAACAGCAGGTAAGAGATCCCATCACCTTGACGAAGCGTCCTGCGGAATTCGAGTGAAGTCGATAATCCATCCGACATTCTCACACAGCACTGGGTTTCATGCATCGTAGGCTTGATTGGTCTGGTCAGCTTTCCTGGAAAGCTGTTCTCATCCATGATCTTCCATAGCTCTTTTCGGTTTTCTGTTTAATACTATATGTGGCTTTCAGTCGATGAATAGATGATGCGTAGGGATTCTACATATATTCACGGCACTTATGGAGGTCCGCAAAGTGAAGATTTGGTCCGTTGTAGACCGGTTTTTGATTAAGCCGACCTGATAACTTCCCACGAATCTATTTGCTAGTGGCGAAAGTTGCTGAAAGATTTATGATAACATGTCATAGGAGGCATCAAGGACGGTGATAATTTTCACAGTTCGGTTTGTCGCCCTTCTTGCAGATAGGACATATAACCCTATCCTTCCACTCCTCCGGCAGCTGTTCTCAAACCCTGCCTATCAGTCGATGCAAGCAATTGACCAATTTGTCCGGGCCCATCTTGATAAGTTCTTCTCCGATACTATCACTTCCCACAGATTTGTTATTCTTCAGCTGCTTGATGGCATCCTTAACTTAATTTTTCGTCGGGGGTGGCACATCTCCGTCACGGCTCTTCTTTCGCTGTCTTGGTCCTCTTCCTGTACTCCATTAAGATGTTCATCGAAGTGCGGCACATTTTAGCTCGCGGTACGAAGCCTCTGCGGATAGCTCTCAAGGATATATAGCCCGAAAATTTGGTTTTGACAAAAACCTGATTAATGCAAACTTTTTTTTGCTTCAAAATGCTTTATCTCAGGAACGACATAAAAGACCTGCTCACGTGTTCTTATTATTCTTCTTGCTAAAGCAAAGTGATTTCAATGGCGTTTTAATATGTTGCGCCGAGATGGAAGTTGGTGCAAAATGTCGATAAAGAAGTTATTTAGATAGTTTTTCCAGAATAAATGTCTTGAACTCAGATTAGTTCACCTAGTTTTTTTTTAGAAAGTTTGATTTTTTATATTAATTTCAATTTTTTTTTACCTTGATTGCATATCCAAATAACACAAACATGTTTTGATGATTCTATAACAGGTCGAAGAACGCTCCTATGATACTACGTAGAAGACAATCATTGTTCTTTATTCAGGAATCGAAAAATACTGAATTTCACTCTCTGATGGAAATGTAGTATATCATTTTAAGCTACAAAGCAATATAATTTTATGGAAGCCTTTATTTTTTTGCATCATGTTAGACTGCCAATTACAGTACCTGTTCGGAATGTGTGACAATCTAGTCCATAAATTGAAACCACAATGGACAAAAGATAATTAAAGTTTCAACACCAAGCTCTGAAACAGCAGAATTTAATTCAAAAACCTATGATAGAATGCAACATTGAATTTCCGGATTTCAATTTAGCTCATGTTTCGGACACATGAAAACCCATGGTGAACTTCACTGTACTCAACTTTTAAACGAGCAACGCCTCCCCTAAAACACTTCCCAGTGCACACACTTCGGGAAAAACATCGACGAAAACTTCGTTTATTAGTTCAAGCCATATCGTACTAACACAAGAACGGTATCCACAGCCACTCTGCTAGAATGAAAAAGGTTCATTTGATGAAAAGTGAAACCAAAGTTTAAATTAAAATTTAGTTTAAATAGTCTGTGTATTCAAAAGTACGCTTGTAAAAACTAATTCACCAACCGCACGGAAGAGCAATGCTCTAGTAGCATATTACTGCTTTCGTTACAGTGAAGTTTAAATAGTTTCGAGTAGTTACGTACCACTGCTGGATGTAACTGTTTTTTGAGAATCAAGGGTGCCATGACCGAAGCGTTGCAACGGGGCAAGATTTAATTTCCTTTCGCCAGCAAATGCATTCGAGGTCGCTTGTGGCTTCGTTTGCAGGCTAGCGGCAGGAAAATCGAATCTGTTACCATCATTCCATACGTTGGGTACGACATCGGAAGAGGAAGTTAGCGGAGGAGTGAAATATGTGCGCCGTGATGTTGAAGGCAGTGATTAAACTTGCCTTCCTCCATTCTGAACTGACGAGCCACGTGGAGGAAATCGATCGTTATTGTGGAAGTCTAATGGTATCGCGGTGAAGGCGTGGGCCGTCTCTTTTGAGTGTAATATTTGCATCAGAAACTTCAGACGTCGGCTAGACTTTGGGCGTAATTGAGGTGGAAGTACACATAAATAAGACGAAATGGAGTCTTTAAAGGATACACTTGCTTAAAACATAGATGTTGTCATAAAAAGCTAAGATCGTTTTGAATTTATGTTTTAAAAAATTCGCCGTTGAACAGTTATGCAATCAAAATTTTTTTTTTTGAAACTCAAACCCGATTTGAGGAGCTGCATGGTGAGCTTTGTCGGCGAGTAAGAATAGTGAGTGGGTGTCACTTCCCATGTTGCCACATTTTTGAATTGGTTCAATATGCTCATGGGCACTTGCTTTATTCCCAATTGCACTTAATTTTGAGGTCATGATGCCTCTTGATGGGTTTTTATCCGTAACATATGCATTAAAAAATACACAGATCTTATCGATTTATCATAAAATTACTCTTCCATTATAGTTTTTAAAAAAACATATAATTTTCTGCGTTATCTGATGCACGCATGTGGAATGCTAGATTTGGCATAAATTCATGGGGTATTTCATGTAACTTTAAGCCAGATGTCGCCTGAATCTAGTCTGTTGGATAAAAGATTGAAACAATAAAAGATGTTTACGCTCGCTTTGACTTGCAATTAAATTCGGAGAAATTTTACGCGTCTGTTAACATTCCTCATATTTTTTTTTTTGTATATCAACCCTGTTGTGCATAGAAGAAAATGGTAGAATTATCAGTTGATTTATATCAGCCATGGCGCAAACAGGTAGGCAATTATGCTCGATGGTCTGTTCGTACTGCCAGTTTCACCCCGAAGCGAATAAATTTGACATCGTGAGGCACTTCGCGTCAGCCGGATGTAGCTGATCCGGCATTTACAACATCCTTTCCCTTCTGGAGAAAGGCACGAGCGTCGAACGAAAGTCTGGTTCCGGCCGCTCGACAATGCTGCGCGTCCGTAAAGAGTAGTAGAAGCTGAAGAGGAAGATTTAGAGCGAGGTGGCCTCGTATTTCCACGCCTTGGGCCGAGAGCTTGATGGAATCGGCCAAACGGCGAAGAAGTATCTGGGCAAGATGGACATTGTTATGCGAAAGCGCCAGTCGAGGTCGGCCGTGTCTGAGCAGTAGGCAACCACACAGAAAGAGCAGCTGATGGTGCTTGTGAAAAACTTGACACTGGACGGTTACGACTGGCAAGGGATCGGATACTTTACGACCCTCACCAAAAAGGTAAGCGTTGACGTCAAATATACCTCGCATAACAAGTTCCTGCAGAAGGACTTTTTGTAGCTGACTATCAATGAAATGGGAATGTGCAAGGCGCTGTTCTTTAGTTCGGGGTTCCCGAGCAGAAGACAACAACATATGAATATCTAATTTTGATATTGACAACTGGCTTCTTCTACAGCATTTCAAGCTTATTGCATTCATAATTAGCTTATTGCTTGCTCTCAACTTAGTGTTCTAAATGCACTTCCACAGTTATTAATTGAGAACTTTCGATGCCACGTACCATTTTTGCATTAGTATGATTGTGTGGCAAGTACAATCATACGCTATGCCCAGGGAGAAGAGAAATTTTCCTTAACGAAAAATTCCTAGACCAGACCGGGAATCGAATCCAGTCACCTCTAGCATGGCGTTGCTTTGTAGCTGCGCCTTTACCGGCTGAGCTAAGGGAGGACCCCTTAACTGGCCTTGATATTAAAGAGCTCAGATTAAGAGGTAAAATACCTAAACAAAATACCTAAGAATTGCAAGCAAAATACCTCTCGATAACTTCGCATAACATTGTGTTAACAATTTTATGGTATTATCAAAAAAAAATTTGTTTGTTTCTTGATTATCGAGATTTTCAGCCTCGAGCTGGTTCATCTCCCGTCGTAGTCACTCAAACACCACTGTTGGGCATTTTTGTAGCTTGTCCGGGGGTGAGATTCGAACTCGTGACTTTGGCGTGAGAGGTATGGATGTTAACCACTACGCCGGGGTCGCCCCCAAAATATGAAGTGACTTATATTGTTTATATAGTATATTTGCAGAAAACCTATGGGGAAACTGTCAAATCCACGCAAACATAGTCGCAACGTATCAATTGTGGGTCAGTCATAAGGATGAACTCAATATTATCGTACCATTTGAAAACTGAATTTATCGACTAGCGACAATCGATTTTACCGTCGATTCATACGTTGTACCTAATGTCGGAAGTAGCGCGTTGTATAGTGTATCAGATGCGCCATACAGCGCACTACCTCCGACATTAGGTTTAACGCACAGGACGACAGTAAAATCGATTGTCACTAGTCGATAAATTCGGTTTTCAACTAAAACCATAATACATAAAATTTTGACATGAAAAATTATCCTTAATTCACGCACTGAAAAAAAACCCACAATATTTTTGTGATCTTTTGAAGACATTTTTAAGATAAGAAATACGTTCGCAACATTTTATTGTTGGTAATTGGTTGGGACAAACACATATCGACCTGCACTAGTGTTGCTAGTTTTTTCGGTGTGCCTGTATGGCGGCGGAGGAGGGATTTTGCTTCCGGAGTAATTTGGGGACCGTATGGGTGATTTCAGTTTTCCTTGTGGAATAATCGAGGAGGAATTCGGAAAAAAATGGCCCTTTTAGGGGTCTCGGGTCCTTTCGCGCAAGAGGTAAAAATTTTTTTGGGCATTCTGAAACAAAAATTGAAATCGTTCAAAAACGTCCCAGGAAACAAAAAATAACAAACAGCTTGTTGGACGGTTGAGTTTTCGGGAGCGGCCGCGTTTTTCTTCCGTTGAACCGTGATTATGATTTTGTAGTTGTGACAGTGTTTTGCATATGTATAATTAAAGTACATTAGTGCGCGAGTGGTTATTGAAAAGTGATTATCGAAAAGTTGAAGATTTTATTAGTGCTCACACACGGTAATCTTTTTGTGCGGTGCTGCTGTTTCTTCTTTTCGTCGGTTCGTGTAGCAATAGAGATGCATGCGCGACTGCTTTTGCTGTGGGATTGATCGACCTGGAGAGCCCAGGGTCCATCATTCGTGTAGCAGAGGATGACGCGTGTGTTTCCTATTGTAGCGAGTGCCAACGTAGGTAAAATGATTAAAGTAATTTCGTAACCTATCATTGATAATTGATAATCGAGCTAATTGTATAATATTTTATTGACATTTATATAGATACGCCAGCGCGCGCGCGCGCGTGTGTTTGTGTGTGTGTGTGTGTGTGTGTGTGTGTGTGTGTGTGTGTGTGTGTGTGTGTGTGTGTGGGTGTGCGTATGTGTGTGCGTGTATTTCATATATACCACAAGCATTATAGTATACCATTTATTTTAGCCCAGGATTAACATTGTTAATGCGAAATTGCATCAGTTCAGCGCTTGTCAGGTTATGAAGCGTTACATTACTTTTGGGAATGCATTGATGCATTACCAATGCAATAATGCATTACTAATGCATTATTGCTACTTTAGCAATATCAATAAAAGATATTGCATTAGTTCAATCTTAGTGGGGCCCTTTTGCTTGGATAATGTATGAACTCCAACTGGCCAACGGGAGTCAGGGAGGAGATGAATTGTTTGCATTGTTATTCGTTATATTGGATCATAATGAACGATTCTATGACACTTATTATTTTAGTGAGGTGTTGGGTGAAAAGTGGATAGGCTTATCTCGGTGACTTCCCTCATGCTGTGTGCGGGTGTTTGTGCTATGCTATGCTGTATGTGTATATTTGTGTGTATGTTTAAATGTGTGTATTCAGATATATGTACGTAATGTATATGCTTATTTACTGTATATGTATGTGTACATATGTGTGTATGTATGAGTAAATGTGTACATGTGTGTACAAATGCATGTATATATGTGTATATATGTGACGCTTGGTGAGTGGCCACAATAGCATCACTTAAATCGGTACAAATCGGCTGTTCAGCATAACTTAAAAAAAATCACCATATATTTCCAATGAAAAACCACTATCACACTTTGTGAGTGGCCCCAATAGCATCTTTACTGTTGGTTTAAATCGGTCCACATCGGCTTTTGGCATCATTTAAAATCATCTTGTTTTCCCAATATGAAAACCACTATCACACTCTGTGAGTGACCCCAATAGCATCTTTACTGTTGGTTTAATTCGGATAAATCGGCTTTCCAGCACTATTTAAAACCACTATCACAACATGTGAGTTGCTCCAATGGAATTTTTACTCTTGGTTTAAATCGTCCAAATCGGCTTTTGAGCACTATTTAAAATCACCATATATTCCCAATCAAAAACCACTATCACACTTTGTGGGTGGCCCCAATAGCATCCTTACTGTTGGTTTAAATCGGCCCAAATCTACATTCCATCTTTATGGAAAGTTACTTCGTTTATCCAGTGAAAAACAACGATCACTGTTGGTGAGCGGCTCCAATAGCATCTGTACTGTTGGTTTAAATCGGTCCACATCGGCTTTTAGGCATCATTTAAAATCATCTTGTTTTCCCAATTTGAAAACCACCATCACATTCTGTGAGTGGCCCCAATAGCATCCTTACTGTTGGTTTAATTCGAAACAAATCGTCTTTCATATATAATTTAAGAGCACATTGTTTTCCAATTGAAAAACCACTATCACACTTTGTGAGTGGCCCCAATAGCATCTTTACTGTTGGTTTAAATCGGTTCAAATTTTCATAATGATTTAAAAACACCTTGTTTTCCCAATTTGAAACCACCATCACACTTTGTGAGTGGCCCCAATAGCATCCTTACTGTTGGTTTAAATCGGTTCAAACCGGAAATCGGAAATAAATTTAGATATTTTTGAAGGCCTCGCGTGAATTCAGCTTAACGTTTACCAAAACGAACCCTGCTGCCACCCAATCCTGTAATCCAAAATCCCAGTGATTTCTCGTGCAAGTGCAGTGGACTCCGCGGCTTCCAACAAAGCGAGTATCATGTCAACATATTCCTACCTTTTCCTTATTGACTTGCATTCGGACGAGGCCGGCGCCGGTATTACCTTAGCTTGGGATCTCCAGCTTTTACACATTGAAGATGTATGTCAGTTCCAAACATCATCTGTTGGTTCTCTGTGTAATTGCAGCTGATCTGGTAATAACGGAGTAGCAATCTCGGGCGGTCAATCATGCTCATGCTCATGCTCATGCTCATGCTCATGCTTTTAGTAATAAAATGTCAAAAATGTACCGTTATATATCTAGGCTATGATCCATAAAAGGGTTCCATATACCCAAAAATCTAATTGAAAATGATCAATAAAAGATAAAATAATTTTTATAAAATGAAAATTGATCCTTAGAATTTAACGTTTGCGAACTAAAATATATGCACATGTTCAATAAATTATTGAAAATATTCCATAAATAAATCGCCAATGATCCATAATAGGTTTGAAAATGAACCATAAACTTCCAAATATGGTCCATAGCAAAACAATTTTGTGCATTTATAATAATATAAATGATCCATTAATTATGCCGAAATTATTCCAATTTTGAGTTTGAATTTTTTTTTTAATTTAACTACGGGAAAATCGATCCATGACTGTGCTACTACTCAAATTTATTAAAATGTCCGTTCCTTTATATATGAGGCTTAAATATTGCTGTAAAAGAAGGATCACTTTGGAGAAGATTTTTAATTTTCAGAAAGCTGACTTACTTTTGCGATCTCACGTTGTTTTACGACCACAACTGTGACATTTGTTTCCCAATAAATTTGGTAAAGAGCACTCGTGCACGTAAAAAACTACGGCAGCCCTATGTTTGCACCTTTAAAACTGAAGAAATGATCCATGAAAAATTGAAAATCGTTCTATAAAAAACGCATTCTTGACCCATAAGACTCTGGTGAAAACCCACAAAAAAATAAAATAGAAATGATCCGTAAAATTCATCAATTTGATCCATACTTTTAACAAAATTTAGCAATAGAATATCAAAAATTTACCATTTTATATCAAGGGAAAAATATATAAAATTTTTCGGATTTCCCATTAACACATTGCAAATGATACTTAAAAGGTTCAATATTTTTCCTTAAACTTGCAAAATTGATCCACAGAATGTAACATATGTGCGTATCATCTATTAATTATTGTAAATGTTCCATAAATAAATTGCCAGGGACCCCTAATAGTTTGTATAACAAATCATAGTCTTCAAAAAATGAATCATAACAAACCAACTTTGTGAACTTAACGCATGGTTGGCAAGTTCCATTGAATAATAAAAACGTGTGATGGGAGATAGCCAGCAAAAACTAAAAACAGCACTTTTGAAGAAGAAAAAAGTACCTTAAACAAATTTTTTAATGTCTTAAAATAAATGTCTAAGTTTTCAAGAAAAAAATATAAAAGCAAGAGGGCCTTTTAGTCTCAAGATAATGAAAAACCAATAAAATCATTTTTTTTTTTCAGAATTATTATCGTAATTTAGGTCCATTGTTCAATTTTCCAAAACGAAACTCAATTTTCCAAAAACCTTTCATTTTCCTATTTAGTAGAAAAAAAAAAATCGGCTAAGTGATTCAATTGTAATTAATTTTTGAAAAAATTATTTATTTTTTAAAGTCAATCTTCTAACCACTTAACGTAGAAATGGTCGCCCGAATAATGAAAAAAAGAAATACGGCACAAATCTGTTTCGATAAGAAACAAAACTACTCATTATTATGATATTCTGAAAGATTGTTTACCTTTTTTCTAGGGAATTGCTTTACCAGAAACATCCGTTACTGGATGTAGATGGAGCGAGTTTCATATTTAGCATATGAGCCTGATTTGTCTGTGGAAAGCAGGAATTGCTCAATTTTATTCTGTTTGTAAAAACTCTCGAGCGATAAGTAAATGCAGCAGATCTCCGTGTAAGACCAAACTTGTAAAAAATCATAAAAATTGACCCACATTACAACCTCGAAGATAAAACAATGTTTTGATAGGAATTTGGGAAATTTGCGGGGGGGGCGAAAAATTGGGGGAAAACACCTCTTTCAAAAAACTTTTTGAGTGGCGGGGAGAAGTGTACCGTATTGAGGGAATTTTTTTTTCTAAAAATAATAAGAAGTGGGGGGTTTTCTGTTTTTTTGATCATTTTTTGGTTACTTTTTATTTTTTTTTTGATTAACTAAAAAAAATTCTTTCAAGGCTTATCCTGAGGCGTCCAAGGCTCCCTCATTAACAACACATTTTAAAAAAATCCCAAAAAAAAAAACGATTTTCCCAATGAATGTAGAGTCTTTCATCCTCTATCATTCTTTATTTTCGCTGATCATTTTTGCTGTAAAAGTTTTTGATAGACATTAATATTCTTAAAAATAACATATCAATTGTTGGGAATAATCTACGAAATACTGGCACATCTATTCGAATACATCGCCTTGGTCAGTAGCAGGTACCTTCACGATCCTCTACAGCATCCTGCTTCCGGCTATATAAACGGCAATGAACCTCATATAAAAGAAATTTACGACCAATAAAGTTGAAATATAAACATGTTCGATTGAATATAAATAATGCTTTGGCGACCCCCAAAAGTCCAGACTATCTTCTTTTTCAGCTATCATTGAAAGCATAGATTGAACGATTTACGAACAAGAAGTTGTTTTCCCAGAAGACCGCAACGAAGACCAAACAGCCACCTCGACACGTCCTATCTTCTTCATCAGGATGCATTAAATCAGAGCATCCAGATCGATAGGAAATCATCTACTATGGTACGCGATGTCGGTGGTGGTGTCTGTATGTGTGCGTGGCGGAAAGTATCCCGTTTCTATGAAGCATCCCAGCTTTGCCTGTAAATTGGTCATTATTTTTAAATTTATTATGGTCAGTCTTTTGTTTTCCCATTAGGGTCTACGTCGGTTTCCACCCGATTTTACTTGCCTTTTACCCTCCTCCTCCTGCTCATTGACCGTTTGCATCATCCTGCCGAGCATAACGTAATATTTTTCACCAACTTTGAAGGGTTGATGTATTTTCCCTGTTTGTTTCTTTTAATATCGGGTTTTGGGATGAAGGGAAACGAGAAGCAATTTAACAAGTGGTCAATTGCATTTTGATACTTTCCGGCGGTACAGTAGTAGTATTTCACGGAGTTTGGCTGTGATGAATAGCCGATGGGGTTGAAGGTGCATGCCACCCGGCGTTGATTGCGCCAATGTTTTTCTGCACCTTCACTTTCCTCTCGGGTGAGGATTAATCGGAAGCTTACCCATCGTAACGGAATAGAGGAATGAACCCTCTAGCAAGATCTCCGGAAAATGATTATTACCTGTAGAAGAAACGAGAAATAAGGGTTGATTAGTTTTTTTTTAATTTAATTTGTTCAAGGAGTTAGGATAATGTAATTGAAGATTTGACTGAAAAATAAGAAAGTCAAAGGATTTCTCACACTGTTTTGGTAAAAAAAAATCTGTATTTACAATTGTTTGGAACACATTTATGTGCAAAGGGGGGTAAATTTTCTTCCAGAATACTATTTTCTCGCTATCACAAATACCAACTTTTCATGGGTTGAAGTCTAACAGAAAAAGAACAAAATCTTTGTTTTCTTAATTTCATTCCCACACAAACTTGGTTTGTGTCAATTCGATGAGTCGTATCGGCGTAAACTTCAAAAAATCGATTAAGACAAGGTTCAAAATTATTAAAGCACTGTCAAGTGCAAATTTGAAGGTTTGCATCAGTCTAATGACCTGTAACATCCTTCCCTCCCCACCGTACTCCGACATCAGAAAGTACGAGGGAAGAAAAGAAACCATAAAAAGGCCAAATGAGAAAGGAGTCGGCTAATAAATTATGCATTAAAGTCATTACCGAAAGCTTCTGGTATGATGAATATGCCACTTTATGACAAATACATGCAGCTATACAGTGTAAGTCACTGCTTGGAAAAATGATGGCGTTTACCCAAAATACGTGCCACCCTCTGGCTCGGAGCGGTCGGTTGAGTGGCAGCAGACCTGACGAAGGTTGTTGCGAAAAAAAAATCTTTTCCGTTTTCCCAGCCATTTCTTCTAATGTTCAACAATTCGTAGCCATTGGATGGTGGTGGCTGACTGGAGGGTTGACGGTATACGTTAATAGAATGATGGTGCCATAAATGAACTTCTCCGTTCGGTAATGAATGCGGTAAGGAGCAGTGTCGATGGGTGATTCTTCAATGTCATGTTGAGGAGGTGGTTTCTGTTGTCTAACTAACTAACTATTTTTGCCTGACACAGAGTCATTTGAATCAAAGGCTCAAAACTTGCATGCTAAAGAAATTCAAGTTTATAATGCGAATAGAAATCCTTCCCAGCTTCTTGCCACATGAAACTAGACTTGAGCGCCTTTTAATCAACAGCCTCGTGTTGTGACGCGGTCAGGTTAAGAATCACAGTAGGTTTTGGATGTCAGGTTGAGTTCATTTGCTTACATCATGACTTCACCGGAGCAAGGATGCGTGAAACAAAAATCCCGGTGTATTTGCTCGCGAGTTGAGTTATTTGAAATTCCCGTCCAAAAAGTGAATACTAGTGCTGGATTGCGAAGTTTTGAGGCCTATATTGCGCCAGACCGGAATACTGAATTTGGAGGCAAAGAAGCGCAGCACAAAAAATTGTGTAAACCATATTCGATTACGTGGTTCTGACCGACGAACGTACTGCCTGGCAGTTTTCAATCTAATTTATGGGCAGCAATTTTAACCTTCGGTTGACCAAAATAATATAAAATCAAAAAGAAATCGAATTTCGGAAAATAAAAGTTTATTGTCAGCCAAGCAATCTGCAGTTGTGGGCTGAAAAGCGGAACTTTCATAACTTCTGGAACTATGCTGAACCAGCGCATTTGCAAGGATGAGTGCTGACGCTAGAGACTACTACCTTTTTTGGAGCAGCATGGTGCAGCAGGAGCCTTTTCTGGAGCAGCAGGTGAATTGCCTATTCTGGCTGGACTTGGCATGTTTCCGATACTCATATTCTTCCAAACTGTGATACAGTGATTCTCAAGAAGGTGAATTCGGTCTGTACTAATGAGCCAACCCAACAAACATCAGTGTCGAATAATCGCTAGTTCAAACAAATTTGGAGAAATTATTCAGCTGCTTAGAAGAAAAAGCTGAACATCTTCTCCAAATTAGATTGAACAAACAGTTATTCAGCATTTGTGTTTGTTGGGAAGGCTAATTGAGAAATACTGGTCGGCTCATGAATTGACACGCAGACAACTTAGTTTATTATGGCCACAAAAATACACTTCCTTAATATCAAATATATTCTATGTTTAGAACCAAGTGACGATGATTAAAAGTAAAATAATGTTTTGTTCATCTTTAACATATTAATGATAAGAATAAACGTACAAATTTTGGATAAAAGGAAAGGTGCACTCCGCTTCCCGCACGTGCAGATGGCTTGCCAAACCAGGAATTTCTTCGCAAATTTGGACATCTTCTGAGTGCGGACATGCTCCGGAACGCTGAACTTATCCTTGGCCGTGAAAAACAGGTTGCCGGGGATCTGTTTGAAGTCGGCCTTCACATATGTTTCGTCGTCCATGATGCAGCATTCAACTTTCGTCAGCATGTTGAGGTACAACTTCCTGGCACGGATTTTGGCGGACTTGTTCTGCTTCTCGTCGCGATTAGGGGCCTTTTGTACCTTGAACGTTCGAAGCCCAGCCTTAGTTTTGGCCTTCTGGACAAAACTTCGGCTTAGGTGCAGCTTCTTAGCCACATCCCGAACGGAGGCGTTCGGATTTCGGTTGAAGGCCCCAACTACGCGGTTGTGATTTTTGGTGTTGTACGGAATACTTTTTCCTTCACTTCTGGGCTTCCGATCGGTGGTCAACCGTTCCTCGAACCGCTTAATCACTCGCGACACCGTGGAATTCGCGATTCCCAACGTTTTAGCGATGGAACGATGCGAGAGATCCTTGTTCTCGTGATGAATGCGCAAGATTTTATCACGCACGAGCTGTTCTTTCGACTCCATTTCCGCAAGTTTTGATCACAGGACTTTAAAACTTGCAGGATGTAAATAATGCACTATGAACTAAATCCACCCAAATTTTCATTAAATTCTACCCAACGGTTAAAAAGTTAGAGCAATTTCATAGTGTGGCAATTTCATCGTGGACACCCTTTATCAACAATCAATATGAAAGTAGCGATTGGACATTGGCTCACTGTTGTAGAGCCCCACGATCTAAAGTGCGCGTTGCAGTCTGCACCCAGCAATACATTGTTGTGCCTTTCGGTGGTGGAGTTTTTGTTTTTGTTTTGATTCGCAGGGTGGTTGAGACATAGTATTTGAGGGTGTACTCGTGTGAGTTGCGTTATTTGGGGCGGATTGAGCTTGGGACCGATATGCAATTGCTCCCCGAGCCAAAGACTATATCCGAGTGTGTGTGTTCCTGAGAAGGGCATGGGGGGGGGGGGGGGGGGGGGGGTGTCGCGTGTGTCTGCCTGTGTGTTGCGTGATTTGGTCTCAATGCAACATTTTTCTCTTTTCAGAAAACGAGTAATGGCGCTATAACCATATGCCAAAAAGGCTAGGACAAGAGTTAGTGCTCATGCCCCAACCGACAGAAAAGCTCTCACGCAAGAAGAGCCTGGATACAAATAGGAATTGCCTGTGATGCAGCTCACAAAAGCGAACAGTGTATGTGTGAGCGCATTACAAGCGTTGTCAGTTTATTTCCGATACAATCAGTGGAGCTCAGTGCAAAAAAAAAACATTTTTAGGTTCTTTAATTTTGCTACTCGCGACGCTTCTCTTAAGAAAAAAATACTACTTGTTGCGAACAACTTAGTTGAACCATAGTCACAATCTTATTTGAGATAATATTTGAAAAAGGTTGAGAACAAGATGAGCATAAATATACGATCAAATAAATTTGGGTATATTCAAGTGAACAAATTGAAGACAGCGAAACGATAGCCTCGAAAAAGAATGTTTTCATGCCTCAAATCATTGCATGAACCTCTAAGGTTCGTAATGAACATTTAGAAGAATTGACAGTCTCGACTGATTCACAGTAATTGGGGACTAAGCTACAAGAGCTATGGAGCACAGGCAATTATGAAAGTGAACCGCTCTATTGTACACATTCCTTATGAGTTTTCCACTCAATAACCCCAGCGCATACGCCTTTGCAATTGATGCCTATGTTTTAGAGTCGCAATACTCAGTGCATGCATGCATGCTGTTCTTCCGCTCTGCTGCACGATGGACAACTTTTTCTGAAAATGAGACACACAAAAAAAGATCAGCACACTGACTCTTTCAAGTAGCAGAGCGAAAAAAAACCCTATTGGCATGAGCGAACTTTTCTGAACTTTTTCCAGCGCGTTCATTTTGTAAGCTTTATGAACTTGGATCTACTTTTTTCATGAGTTTTGTGGATACTTTTTTCATGTGGGTATGTATAACTCCCAAGACCCATCTTTGAAGCCATATATCTAATTCCGTTTTGAAGTTTTCCCTTCATGTGTCGTCATTCCGTTGAACGCGTTTGATACTTTCATGTGCTACAAGTTGTAGAGTGATTTTTTCCCCCAAAGTTACGTCGAGTCACTCTCAATGATGTGAAAATCAAGTCAAGCTGCTCGGATTCTGGCGGAAAAATTTAACATCACTCTGCGAGTCAGTAGGCTTCATGGAAATGTGATTTCTTTATGAAGCGCACAATGCGAACCATCATCGTGTATGCGGATTATCCAGCATACCGGAAACATGCAGCATAGAAGGTATGAAGGAAAAAAGCTGTACAAATCATCATCACCGGCAACGACGGTGACATTCAAAAGCGACGTTCGTCGTTGTCGTCGTCATGTATAGGCATTCGGCGGGATCAATAAATAATGAATGCGCATCTACTTGCTGGAGGTCCCTCTCGTAATCAAGATTATTTTCCTAGCACGGGCATCAGGTGGATTTATGTCACAGTGCTGTCATATGTGTAACAACTACACTGATAATAACGAGTTTCTAGATGTTTTTGACATGATGTGATGGGTCGGGAATGCGGCAATCCAGATTTGATGGCTTGGGGTTTTAAGGATATGGTAATATTTCTCTTCGACTTTAGAATTATTCCGCCGTGGAACAGAAATCCGTTTCCTCAGTTAAAAATGTACGGGTTATGAGTTATTCCAAACTTCAAATTAATTTGACATACCTAAAAATTAGCAATTGCTGGATCTGAAAATGGAAGTATGCTGTCCAAGCTCCCCATATTTACAAGTTAACGTTAAGTTCAATGTATTTACAGGACAAAAACAACCTCTGCCAATGTCGATTGAGCATATTATGTTCCATTTATACATGTCAGAGTTGTCACTTGGCACGTGCTTTGTTATGGCTTTCACTTCGAAAAATTGGTTGCATTAGACAAGGAACACGTTTTTACATAATTTGCTCATAAAAGTATATCAGATTGGGGAACAGAAAACTTTTCGTTTCTTCGTCACTTCTTACGTCGCGTTGCGCCATGCAATGTCATCTTTCCCTTCTCCACGCATCCAGAGTCTGACTTTTCACCTTTATATAGAACGTCCCAACCCCAGCACCATCCACGACGTTCGTACTTGGAATTACTTTGGCGACATTGCCCGGCATTATTGTGGGAACAAAAAGCTTAGAAAAATTACATTTTCATTGCTCGCGTGACTTGTGCGTCGTAGATAGAATGCCATGCTGTTATTGTTATTGTTGCTGTTACCTTCACATGGCGACAATCCATTTTCCGAACAAAGGGTGGCGAATGAACCGGTCGTGGTCGTATTATTTTATGTGGCATATACCAAAAATAACCATGTACAATCGTGAGTATAAACTCGTAAATTTTCCTTTAACAATATGATTCCAGAATACACAGTATTTCTGTTGGCAACGTAACACCCCACCCAAGCAGTTGCTTCAAGCGTTTTATTTCTTTTCATTTTCTCCTACAGTTGCAGTTTTGATTTATTATAGAACCTTCCACTATGAGTGAGCTTCACTCACTTGGTAAGAATTCCTTTTTTCTCACAATCAATACGTCTTCAACGTTAAGAATTTAGGCATCGATAATACATTCACCTGAGCAATTCGACAAACAAGCTAGTAGGCTTGTTATCAGCCTCCATCCTCACATTTATCCTGCAAACAAAGCGGAAGAACATGGAACTTTTATGTAGAACCCTAAATTGCGAACCCTAGCCGCGTTGTTCTGGTGAGAACAGTTTTCTCAATTATCCTCCATTAGCAGTGCTATTAGCATTAATTTAATGACTTTACCAAAAAGCCACAATGCTTTGCGGTCGGTTTCCCATATCACTCTTGGGTGCCGTCGTCGTCATTGGCGTCGTTGTGAGGTAGATGGGAACTAGCAAAAGAATTTGGCTTCATAACGACCGAAACATGAACATGGACGATTGTTGTGGTATCACCCTGCCCATCGAGGTCAAAGGGAAATCAGGGCAAGATGTGTTGGGATTATGGAGCCAGTGGGTGAGTTAATCAGTAAATGCCTCACTGTTATTAGTATTATAATACTAGAAAGGATAATGCTGGTAAATTGAAAAGAAACCGGTGGTGTTCCAAATGAAATGCATTGCAATGTGGTTTCACATTGAAGATTACACGGTAAATCTGAAGTATGAAATTACGACTTCAAAGTAGGCGCTTTGCTTGAAGACTGGAATTATGCATAAAATTCCTAAAACGGTTTTATGCTTAATGCTTAAATGCTTAAAGATGTTATCGTCAAAAAGTGTATAAATTTTAGGCATTTTGCAGCATGTGAAAGAGGTTAAAAACTACGCATTTTAAGAATATGATTGCGTGAAGAAACTAGTCTCTTTTAGAAATGAAGATGAGATAAGAAATCGACAAAGATTTTTCATTAGAGCGTAACTGACAAACGTAAACAATGGCTTTTTCCGCGAATTTCTCGTCATTGAAAACTCCCCTAATCGATCCACTGCGCTCGTTTCGAAGAGGAAGAGTTCATCTATCCGATAGAATTGGAGGCTTACATAAGTAGCTTTTGTGCCACGAGAAATTTACGGAAGAAACCATTGCTTACGTATGTCAGTTAGGCCCCAATGAAAAAGTTTTGTCGAAATTCAGCGCCAATATTGCAAAAGGGCAGATCTGTTTTTTTTGCACCCTACTCGCTCGTTCAGGTCTACTCTAAATAGAATAACTTTGACTCAGTTTCGTATTTCCATGCTAAATGTCAAAAACTGAGTAACTTGAAATAAGGAAACTGAGTAAATGCTACTCTGATTGTAAAAGCGCTGTACTTATAAAAATAGAGTAATTATAATAAAGCTGTCCAAAGCGAAAAACGTGGCTCAGTCGATGCATCGGAAATTGATAGTAAGTTACTAAAATTCTATTAGGTAGAAGGCGAAGGGATGGAGCAGACAGAGCTCCTTGTTGATGCGGAAACGGTTCGGAAGTTTAAAGGTAAGGAAAATGTTTTTTTTTAATGTTAATAGAACTGATCCTATAGATATATACTAATATAATTAATAGAATATCGATACTTACAGGGATTTCACTGTCACAACTCCACTTGTGGAAACTTTTTTTCAGGGATATGTGGGAGAATTTGAATCCCATTTTCAAAACATTCATGGGCTGAATACTAACAATGCGGCTGATGTTCCATTTAAGTGTTCGGAATGTGGACGTTTGTATATCCGCTTCAAATCTTTAGAGAGGCATATTGTAACGTGCCATCCACTAGATGTGGACGAGAAACAAGAGGCGGCAATGGATGCAACTAACGAGGTGATTTTTTAAAATATTAATTAACAACAACAATATGAACACACGTGAACATTTTTATTAGTAGAGAACAATAAATGTAGGTTTTTGATTTAAATCAATTTGTTTAATTTTTAAATAAGAGAAATAAAAACAATCCGTTAATCAAAAATGAGTAACCCTAATGCTACTCTATTTAGGGTAGTTCCACTTATAACAAAACTGAGTCGTTTTCTACTCAGTTTTGAGAAAATACAAACAAGCGTGGCTGAGTAATGTTTACTCTAATTTTGACAGGTGACCTAGTTAATCACAAATGAGTAACCCTTTAATTACTCTAATTCGGGTAGTTCCACTTTTAACGAAACTGAGTCATTTTTTACTCAGTTTTGAGTAACTACACACGAGCGTGTACGACATTCCCTCTCAAAGGCCCAAACAGCTAAATCAAATACACCATAAGGTAGAAAAATGCTTCCTCTTGCAGGATTGTTGATTTGCAGGGGAAAGTTTTTACTTCCGAGAAAGCGACGGCTTACAGCAAATCCGCCATATTGAAATTTTGGCACTGAACTGGTCCTAGCAAATGGCTTTATATAGATTTAAATGTGATGTTCGGGAACTACTTGCCTTTTCGCGGGGCAAGTCACACCGATAACCTTGTCTTCGATGGGTCAAGCGAAATACGACGCGATAGGGGAATTGTGTTTCGGACTGGCAAAAAAAGCGTTTGATCGTTTTACTGGTCACTTACGAACTGAAATTTATTTCTCCTGTTAGGTACAATACTGTAGAGATGATCGTGTTTGAGAGGTATTGTGTGTGATTGAGAGTGAGTTCTATTGCGAGTATGTGGTTTACAATATGTGTTAAGGTAAGTGTTCTATGATGGTAAGTATGTCCAATATTTGTTTGTATTCACATGTTGTGCATCTTGTAATTTTCACTTTCGTTTCATTTATCCACGATCAGGCGTGAACATGTGAATTTATTGCAAAATTGAAAATACATTTCGTAAAATATAACAATATAACAAAATGGCACGACGATCTTCAAACTTGTATAAAGTTTGTGCCAAGGTTTGTGCTTACTTTTGACGTGGAGTTTGAGCACGTAATAATCAATTTGGACAATGCAGCCACTGATAGGACACTGGATGATAAATATAATCTTAATTTTTATTAGAAGATGACAATAATCAATTAAAGATTACTTGCTTCGTAGCTTGTCTCAAGTTTTGCCTGCAAGAACTATTTTTTTTTATTGTCACTTTTGTCCAGGCAAAGCCAGTCAACCAGCACAAATCGATTTTTTCACTTTGTTGATAGCGTTCTTTTTATGCATTTTTTCTACCACACTTGATTAAAAAAAAGGCTCAAAATTATTCATTTTTTGGAATGAAAAAGTAGGCATTTTTTGAGTAGGTATGGAGGATGTTTATAAAAATGCATAGAATGTAGTGAAAAAATGATTACTTTATAATAATCGTGTGGTTTTGTTTTTAAATGATCGAAGTAAGCTTTGGCCGCGAGTAAATGTGTTTCGATTTTACTTCCATTTTTTTCCGCTCCTGTTAGTGAGAATGGGAAATCTTCAAAGTTCCCAACTCATTGCAAACAGTGTGAAAGTGATGAAATACAGTGCTTGTTTGTCTCGAATGTCCTTTTTTGGGGGATGGTAGTGTATCAAATTTGGGTTTCAGGTGGATGGGGGTGGTGGTGTGTGTTGTTGTTTTTTTTGTAGTAAAGTTTTTTTTTGTATTTGGTGTTTTTTTTTTTTTGGTACATCTTATGCGGTGCTTTTTTACTACTTTTTTTTGTTTTTGGGTGGGGAGGAGGAAACGGGTGGGGGATGAAAGGGAGAGTGAGGGGAGTAATGGCGTGAGGTGCATGGGGATAATGAAGATAAGATTCATATTAGTTTATTTTTTTTTTTTTTTTTTTTTTTTTTTTTTTTTTTTTTTTTTTTTTTTTTTTTTTTTTTTTTTTTTTTTTTTTTTTTTTTTTTTTTTTTTTTTTTTTTTAAAAAAGACCGTGCAAATTCGTAGTTGCTACTCCCTTACTGACAGAACTAGTGGAATTGCACAGAGAACCACATAGATGGAGCTTGGGAGTAAGCTTTACATCTTCAATGTACAAGTTCACTAATTCTATTTATAGATCAGTACCGGCGCCGGCCACGTCCTCACGGTCTTTTGGGGAAGGGGGAAGGATGATTTAGTTTGACAATCGTTGTTATTAGAGACCGTGAACACCACTGCATCTCTACAATTGCCAAGGGAAGGATAGTTGTGTTAGTGAGGCAGGTTATTTTTAGATAATGGATGCACTGTGGTAAGTGATGCGATCAATGAAAGAAAGCGCAGTAGACTGCTTTTTATTTTAAATCTAGTGGTGATAGAAAGAGGCAAGTGAAAAATGGCAAGGAAGGGGACGGGCCTGGGATTGAACTCCCGACAATCTGCTCAATAAGCAGAACGGGTAACCACTGAGCTACCCAGCCGCGTCATCAGCTACGAGTAACATAAAATTAGTGAAAAATAGCATTTTTTATGTAAACATTTCTGAGAAATCAAATGGAGAGGAATTCACACGCCGAAAGAATCAGCTGACGGAGATATTGGACATATTTTGCCCCAATTCCCCTGTTTTTTTATATTTTTTTTTTTTTTCTGTGGAGGGGGGGGGGGGGGGGGAAAAAAAAATATTATATTATATATTATTTTGGAAGTCTCTTTAAAAAAAAAAAAAAAAAAATTTTTTTTATTTTTTTTTGGGGTTATTTTTTATTTTTTTTTTTTTTTTTGTGGTGTGTGTGTGTTTTCTTGTCTGTGTGTAGGGGGGGAAAAAAAAAAAAGGGGGGGGGGCGCAAAAAAAAAAAAAAAGAAAGAAGGGGGGGGGGGGTGTGTTTGTTGCGCCCAATTGCCCGTAAATCAAATTGCAACGATTGTGGGATGCCACCTGGCTACCGTTTACCGTATCCAACGTTCACTCCTTGATGGACCACGTTCACAGAAGCCGGGAAGTGGCCGTCCACGGTCCACTCGCACACCGAAGGTCATCAGATCAGTGAGAGACAAAGTGAGGCGAAATCCTATCAGATCGATCTGTAAATTGGCTAAGGAAGCCGATATTTCAAAAACTACCATGCAACGGTTGGTCAAAGATGACTTGAAATGTTCGTCCAGGCCAAATCAAACAACTACGGCTGGAGTGCTCGAAACGTTTGGTGTCAGCATTAAAAAAGAAGCATACCATCATCGTATTCTCCGATGAGAAAAGGTTCACCATCGAGCGTATCTAACACACGTACAAACAGGTTTATTTCGCCGAAGAAGACTGAGGATCCGGAAAACATCCGGCCGGAGTATTTATCAAAGCTGGATTAAAAGTTAATACCGAGGTTTGCATGGACATTTTGAAGGACTACGTTCTGCCATGGATGAAAGCCAACTTTGGAGCACACCAACACGTCATTTTCCAACAGGATGGGGCACCGTGTCATACCTCAAAAAGGACTCAAGCGTGGCTGTAGGAAAACATGGAATTTTGACCAAAGGACATTTGGCCTCCTAGCATCCCGGATTACTCAATATGGGCATATGTTCAGGCTAAGACCGGTGAACGTTCTCACCCCAGTGTTGGCGCCCTAAAAGCTTCCATTACCAAGGCATGGAACTCGATGACTGACTCATACATTGAGAAGGTATGCTCTCGACTCCGTCCCCGTTTAGGGAAGGTGATCGAGAAAAATGGTGGACATATTTAGTAATGTAATCATGAAAGGCTTAGTAAACGATTCCCTAAATAAAATTATGATTTTTTTAAAACATTTTCTATCAAAAAAACTTATTTGAAACTGAGGTATGCTGTAGAAATCGAAGGGAGGGAGTTTCATGCACCGCACAGTTCGGTAAACGAAGATATTGCAAAATTTACACCGCCTCCCCCGTATTTCCAAATTAGGCCCATTTATCTCTACTCTAATCCTTGGGCCAGATTGAATTATCTAAGATTAGGGTTGTATCTTTAAAGTAATTTTTTTTGTTTAATTTTAATGTTTCGATAAACCGGATGGTATTGTACTTTGATTTTGTGTTTTTAAGAAAAATTCTATGCTCTTAAGAAAAATTTATCAAAGATAGGTTCATTTTCAGAATACAAAATCACGAATATTGATCTAGTTTCCCTAGAGGTAATCTTAATCTAAACAACTTCAAAGAAATGATTAAATGTAAGATTTTTGCCCAAGTTAGACCCTTTTTTATTCTAATACTTTTAAAATTGATTTTTTTAGTCACTCGGTCTTAAGGCAATACCTGAAAATCAATTCTGAAAATTTTTTTTTTTTGTGAAAATCGCCCAATCCTAAGCAATACTTTTTATGGCTGACATTCCGTTTTCCGCTTCTGCATGCATACTAATAAGGACAACAATATAATCGTTCACCGATCCCGGTGGGTGCAACCACCTCCATAGGATTCCTACGAAAATTTTACAGATTAGGCCTATTTTGTCTACCGCAGCCGTTTCATTGGCGTAGCTAATAGGGTAGTTGGAGAGGATTGCGTGAGGGCCAAGCCTCCACCAGAATTTATTATTTTGCCAGTAGTGCCCAGTCGTATTTTTAGTGCCTCCTTCTCGTGCATATTATTTCGCAATTTTTTCAAAAAAACCGAGTCATCAAGCTCACTCAAAAATACCATGATTATGAATGATGTTCATGATTGTTTCTCAAAACACTTCGAATCTCTTAAAACATGTTTGAATAGTGATAAATTGCATTCGATATTTCTGTATCTGCTTGTTTCTTTCATAGCGTTTAAAGTTATTGCTTGCTCTCAACTCAGTTGTTAAATGCACTTCCACAGGTATTAATTAAGAGCTTTCGACCTGTCAGGTATCATTTTTGCATTAGTATGATTCGGTGGCAAGTACAATCATACCCTATGCCCAGGGAGTCGAGAAATTTTCCCTAACGAAAAATTCCTAGACTAGACCAGGAATCGGACCTAGCCACCTCCAGCATGGTGTTGATTTGTAGCCGCGCCTTTACCGACGGAGCTAAGGGAGGACCCATATTTATATTTCTGTATCATGAACTTTAAAATAGTACTGAAAACTTTGAAAATCCAGCAAAGTTTTCCACACAAAACTTAACTTTTTAGAATTTATCTAGCATAAGATAAATTTATTTAATATTATTTTTGACTACGTATGAAACTGAAACTGAAAAATTTCAGGAAACTTACCAACGTCTTATGATGTCTTCTTATAAATTCATTGAACATCATAAAAGTTCATAACACTAATGAAATATTCTAAAAATATCGTAGTAATTACGGAAATTTTTTACTTTGGTGAACAACAGAATTTTGAACATTATGATTGTTTATTTTTTGTACTCTCCTATACGTGAAGTAACGATCTATGATGAGGTTGTTTAAGAAGGAAATAATGTTTCATCACCATGGGGCTCCAGGAGTGGACAGCAATTTTTGATAGAGCAAAGATGTGAAGAGAAAATATTGACAGTTCCGTTAGAGCACGGCAGGCTGTGAAACTTGAATAGAAGTAGTTTGAGTTCTAATTCGTTAGAACCACTTCAATAAGCTGCTGGTATATGAGTACGATCAGGCGCACATTATTTAAACAGTCAAGGTGGGGTATTCGTTCCTGCCTAGCCTATCCTACATTGGGATAGTGTGGCAAAATAATGGGTGCTTGCTTTGAAATACTACTTTTCAATGCCTTCCGCTCAATTTATATTTGGATATGGAATTGAAATTGAATATAACAAACATGAGAAAATATTTATAACATGTTTTATTTTACTCCCTGAAAGTTTGAAGATGTTTGGTAGAACGGGCGAATTTTGCCGAATATTTGTGTGTGTCGCAATTTGATTCCTTACACCCTTTAGGTACTGCTGACCGATAGTACGATCGAATGTTTGCTCAGTTTGCGCGGAAGCGTTGCACCTTTCGATGCCAGGTGAGAAAATTGCATATGATATTCTCTTTCTACAATATAAATAACAATATTCCAGTCCTGGTTATATCGCCTTACCTCCCATTACTTTATCACGAAGGCGGGAGAATTCAGTGCTCTCACCATTAGAATATTATTGGAAAATTAAAGGATGCCCGCGATGCGTAAGCTCAGACCACACATTTAACTGATTAGGTTGGAAAACGGGGGATATTATAATATCAACTTACTACGGAATCGAGTCATACGAGTACGAGGTGTGCAAGGGAAAAAGGCAGTACGGAGGTACGAGGATTCTCATTTCTAAATGGAAATTGGTGTTATGTAGCATCAAAAGACGCCGGTTTCAATGAGCACATTACCTTGCTTGGGTGCCTAGGTGTGGATGGGGATGGAGATAAGAGTGCGACGGAGATACCGAGATTGTATTAGGGGAAGCACGCGTGAACAACTTGGTTCCACGTAGTCTGTGATAAAAATCAATTTTCGAACCCGAAACCATAACCATAAAATGCTGACTCAAATTTTCGGTTCTCCAACAAACGTATGGCAATGGAAGAACATGGCAGAAAGTGGGTGAAGTTTACACTTCATCGAACGCAGGTGGGAAATGGGAAAACGCGTAAGACGTTTATTACAACAGAGGGGTGGAGGGGAGGCACCACTTTTTTTTTCTTCCCTCCTCCCACTTCTCCGTTTTCCTAGATCGACGAGATATGACATTTTCCAGGAAATTTTGCTCAAGCAAGCGGTGGAGCATTTCGTTTTCCTGTTGGTTGCCGACAAATGATTTCACATGTTCCAGCTTTTTCAATTTTGTTTTTACAGTTTTTTTTTACGCCAAGCTCGAGTTGGAATAAGCCGACGGAAACAAGAAGGACGAAATACGAAACATATTAGCAAAACGCATTTGACTAATCAACAAACTTATTAAGTGTAAGATCAACTGTCGAAAACGAGTGCCTAAGGCACCTAAGGTAATAAAGAATTGTTTTTATTGTGGATAGAAATTAAATGTCTTTAATAGCGATTTCTACCTAATTCAGTCCGCATACATGGAAATGATTAATTTTATAGGGTTATTTATTATTACCAATTATTGAGTGATACCAGGGCCATGGATAGAATTTAGTTCAACTTCGAAGATGTTACCTTCCATATGCTCGGAAGCGGTATCAAAATTATTTCTACTAAAGAAGCCTGTTATGCAACATACATTTTTTGTTATTGAATATAACAGACATTAATGAAAAGTTTCGCACTATCTCTGGGTTGTTATGATAATTAGATAACTCCTGAACAGTTTCCGGGACAGTTTTCATAATTAAAAGAAACCTTTCAGGACACATATCACTATTGTCTGATGTTAAGAAAACATGTTAGAATTTGTTCTCAAATATGTTATAAGCTCACCAATGTAGAGGTATTTTTGTTTTGTACAAAATATATGTCACACGGGTCCATTGCGTCAACAGTTTTCTTGGAATGTTTATAAGTTTGTGCTTCCTGTTGATAAACCACTTTTGGCAAGCACAAGATGATAAATCGATCAAAATTTAAAACCGTTTCGAGAAACATAGGCTCCGACATTCCAAGTGTCGGACTTTTTTGTATGCTCTATATACTTCACCTGATCACTTACGACCCCCTGTAATAATGACAACCTTGCTACATAATCCCATCTAAGATAAGGTATGGTTCATCATTCATTGTGTAGATTTCATCATTGCTTGCGAAGAACACTCTTTGGACCAACATTTCAAAGCGACGCTTTTGATATTAATTTAAACATGTTTTTTTCCTGGATGGTTAAGATTTTCAGCGGGAGCGTTCAGCCTTGTTCAATGTTTCGGCGGATAAATAAAACAAAGCCACAAAACACAAGTAACAGGAAAATTTATTTAACATCACAGAAACAAAACCGTTCCCAAAAATGAAAGCAGACCGCGAACTACACAGACACAAATAATGAATCCTAACAGGCACGAACATTTCCCCTGGTTTGATTCCAAACGCCACACAACAATGTTTGTAATCTTCCATACAACAGATTTGATTCCAGCGATATTTGGCTTAAATTTACATGAAATATCACATTAATTTCTGCCAAATCTAGCATTCCCTTCATGTGGATGTAGATAACGCAGTAAATAAAATGTTTCTTTCAAACTGTGTAGTTCACGTTTCCGAGATTTTTAACCTTAAAACGTGAACTAGTTCCCTATTGGGTGATTCAGTTCATGGTGATTCATTGCTTGTTCTCGAATTCATGACTGCCGTTCACGGATCCACGTATTTTTTTTTCCTTATGTAGAAATTTTCTGCAATTCTAATCCATGGTCTGCACAGCTCTCTTTTTATTTTATTTAAATAGCCATACATCGTATTTACGATATGACTTCATCTACAACATTTCGCCAATATACTCGGTCTATGGCAGCCTCTCTCCAACCTCGTTGACGACCCACACTCGCCAGATCCTGTTGCACCTGGTCCGCCCATCGTGCTCGCTGTGCCCACGCCTTCTTGTACCTGCCGGATCCGAGGCGAACACCATTTTTGCAGGGTTGTTGTCCGGCATTCTCGCAACATGCCCTGCCCACCGTATCCTTCCAGCCTTCGCGACCTTCTGAATGCTGAGTTCGCCGTAGAGTTCAGCGAGCTCGTGGTTCCATCTTCGCCGCCACACTCCATCCTCCTGTACGCCGCCAAAGATGGTCCTAAGCACACGGCGTTCGAAAACACCAAGTGCTTGTAGGTCCTCCTCGAGCATCGTCCACGTCTCGTGCCCGTAGAGAACAACCGGTCTTATCAGCGTTTTGTACATGGTACATTTAGTGCGGGGGTGAATCTTTCTTGACCGCAAGTTCTTCTGGAGTCCGTAGTAGGCACGACTTCCACTGATGATGCGTCTTCGGATTTCACGGCTGTTGTCGTTGCCAGCCGTAAGCAAGGTAGATGAATTCTTCCACCACCTCGAATGTATCCCCGTCTATCGTAACACTGCTGCCTAGGCGGTCCCTGTCGCGCTCGATACCTTCTGCTAGCATGTACTTTGTTTTCGACACATTCACCTCCAGTCCGACTTTCGCAGCTTCGCGTTTTAGGCGAGTGTACAGTTCTGCCACCGTTTCAAATCTTCTGCCGACAATGTTCATGTCATCCGCAAAACAAACGAACTGACCGGATCGAGTGAAAATCGTACCCCGGCTGTTGAGCCCGGCTCTTCGCATGACACCTTCTAGCGCAATGTTGAACAACAGGCACGAAAGTCCATCACCTTGACGTAGTCCCCGGCGTGATTCAAACGAGCTGGAATGTTCGCCCGAAATCTTCACGCAGTTTCGCACACCGTCTATCGTAGCTTTAATCAGTCTAGTGAGCTTCCCGGGAAAGCCGTTCTCGTCCATAATCGTCTGGGTCGTATTCTGCTGTAAATGTTCCTGTGCTTGCTTTTTTACGGCTGGCTTGCAGGGCCTGACACCAACCCCCTACATATCCAATCCAATCCAATCCAGAATAACGAGGGATTTCGAACTGATTTCGAAACAACGAAACCTACTCTGTTAAAAAAAGTACCTCTTAGTAAGAAGATATGTTTGAAGGAGCGAGTCTGTAATTATTGCGACTTTTTCAAACTTGTGTAAAAAAATTTCATACTTTACCGAAATTAATCACATTTTGCCCAGTTTCTCGTGTATGGTTTATATCCGCTCAGTTGTGCAGTTGTTTGAGAGATTCCGGTCGAGATGGAGGAAAATCAACAATCCACAAGCAGGCCATATGCACTTATGGCATACTGAGTGAATCATTCGTAACCAAAGTCACCATACAGGGTGAGATTTACAAAACTGAGTGCCTCCGAAAGTTAACATTTCATTTTTTTTTGTATTATTTGGCTTCATGTCACTACTTAAAAATCCACGCAGAATGCGGCTAATTCTGTGAATTGAAATGACATGAACCTACCAAACTGTTCTTAGTTCCGTCCGATCAAAACCTATTGGGCCATCAAGAAGAGCAAACTTCGGAAGACCAAAGGAGTCGAATGACGAAAGGGAAATTTTGAATAAATGGAAAAAATAAACTGAGGAAAACGTACCGAAAACTATACAGGCTCTAACGGAGGACGTCAATCGCAAATGCTGATCATTTGACTCATACTCATTCTTGAATTTAACCTACGGATGTAAGCTGAAATTAATGCATATGTTGAACTACTGCGGATATTTGGTTTCATTTCGACCGTTTAAGCCGATTTACCAATCAATCTAAAGTGTCATAATAATAATCGACTCACTATTCAATGCATGTTGTTAGTGGTTAGGGGCTATTCATAAACCACGTAGACTTTTCTGACGGAGGGGGGGGGGGCTCTGACCAAAGTCTACGCTCCATACAAAATTTCAAAAAAAATTATGGAGAAAAGCCTACGAGGGGGGAGGGGGGTTTTAGATTTTCAAAAATTAGTCTACGTGGTTTAAGAACAGACCCTTAATGGATATCCTTCGTATTTCTGGAGGATAATGTGAATAATATAAATGAATGGTCGAGTTCAGCCAATGATCTAGATAATTAAAAAAAATCGTTGGAGTAGGGACACCAAAACCCGCTCAAAAGTATTTGAACGTGTTTCATATCCCCAGAGATTTCTTCGAACCAAATTCTACACTGTTTCATGTTAAACAGATGTTTTTGGACACCCAAAACTCTCTTGAGTTAACGTCTTAAGATCTACCATGGTTATCAGAGATATGTTGGTAGTTTATGAATTCGGTGCATGATCTGAGAGGTTCAGAGATCTGAATTAAATTAAATTTTATGATGAGGAAAGTTCTTTTCTACATGCGTAATCATTGATGTGTTGAAAGTTTAAAGATTCGTGTCATATTCGTCCAGATATCTAATTCAAATAATCTTTTTTGTCATCTTTAACTCCTTGGAGTTGAGATCCTAAAATCAAGATGCCTATAAGATATGTTTTTACTTAATGGATCCCGTTACGGCTCCAAGGAATTCTGAAATCTACATGGAATAATATTTTGTGTTCAATGTGTGAAGAAGGCCTGGAATTAAGTTCATAAGATCTACAACCGTAATCAGAGACATAATGGATGATTATGGAACCAGTTCAATTTTAGGTTTCCACAGAAAAAAATCTGTTTTTTCATTTGTGACGTAAATATCAGACCATGTAAACTTGTATCGCATTCCACACGAAGCAGCAACTTGCATGAAATAGTTTTAACAAAGACGAGCTTTTGTATACAACATTGTCGACAATACATGGAATGTCCTAGAACTTCACACGATTTAAAATGTAAGTGTATAAGTTTAGTGATTTTCCATTTGAGTGCATAATATTGAACAGAAATTCACACTACTTTTTCGAGCTGTGCAGATTATGAGGTTCAGAGATATGATTTAATAAACTCTGAACTGCAGGCATCCATAGAGTTAAGGTTTTGAGATGTACACACTTAGATTTTTTTTACAGAAATCTGTAAAGTTTTACCGAATTCTCAACAGCTGAATGTTCGATAATCAGATTTAACGGATCTCGGTGAAATTTTACAGTTATCTGAAATTCTTTTACCGGATTTCTGTATAATTTCACCGAAATCCGTTAAATTGGATTACCGAACGTTCAGCTGTTGAGAATTAATTAAATTTAACAGATTTCTGAAAAAAAATCTGAATGTGTATGTACAAGCGTAATCAGAGATGTTTTGGATTTACTTCAATATGCATATGCTTACTTGACAAAAAAAGCGTTCTGCACAATTCCATCCAATTTCCAACTCCAGATGTCTATGTATGCTATGAGTTCTCGCACAGAAAAAAAAAATGAATTTTAACAGGCGCGTAAAATTTTCCCTCGTTTAAAATTGTTTGCAATATTTCATGCGCCATACAGCATTGTTTGCTATCTTTCATACAACAGGCTAGATTCAGGTGTTATCTGGCTTAAATTTACATGAAATTTCCCATTATTTTCTGGCAAATCTTGCTTTTCCTTTATGTGCATTAGATAACGCAGAAAATCAAATGTTTCTTTTTATCTGTGCGGCATCTTCTTAAGTAGACATGTAATCAACACTTCCCTTCCATCCCTGCTGATCATAAGGACCTGGCCAGATGTTGAGCGAAGAGAGCAATGGATGAAGAGCCTGTCACACCCTAGGCAGCTTTTCTAGCGCTTCCATTGTCACTACAGCAGCCATTCCAGGAGAGTATGTGGTCGGAAAATGCTATGCTATGCTGTGTTAAGTATAATCAAAGATATTTTGGAAGTTTATGAATACGGTTTATACTCCTAGAGGTTATGAAATATGACTCAAATAATATTTTGGATAGAAAAGATGTTCGGGATTGTTTAAGAATTTCCTGGAATTTGAGGCTTGAGATCTACAAGCATATTCAGAGTAGTGTTTCTAATACATGGAGCTGGTGCATATTCCGAAGAGGTTCTGAGATCTAAATTTTAGTTCATTGTGTGTTATTTGTCAGCCAAGAACTCCGTAGAGTTAAGGTCCTAAGATCTACAAGCGTAATCAGAGATTGTTCCTAATGAGTAGAGATTACTTATATGTGATTAATTCTAGCCATAATCTAGTTACTGTACCTTGTTAAGACGGCTGTGTGCTGCTCGGGATGTTGGAACTTGCAAGATCCGGTTCATATTTCAGGAGATTCATAGATATGATTTGATGAATATTTCCAATTGAACAGATTTTCTAGATCATACATAAACTACAAAACGATTAGTAGTTGTATTGTAGGTATAAAGACTTAAACTTCAAATTAGATACGAAAACATTCATTCCAGAGAGTTCTTGGATAATTTAGAACAACTTTTTACTCAAGCATTTGTATCAACTTACATTTTTTGGATCACCATGAATTCATATCATACCCATAAATAAACAAAAGTTTGATGGATCCGTTTGTAGAAACGAAGACATTGGTTCCAGGGAGTTCTTGAATAAACTACAACCTCTTTACCCTTATCACTTGTTTAAATCTAGATCTTTTCACCGCCATGAATTAATATTGTATCCATAAACTACCAAACGATTGTCAGTTTCACATGTAGATATAAAAACATAAACTCCAAAGAGCTCTTGGATAACCTAGAACATCATCTAACCTTAAATTTTGTTTCAGCATAGTTCTATGGGCCCCCATGAATTCATGTAATACCCATAAACTATCGAAAGATTGGTTGTTTCGATTGTAGGTGTGCAGCAACTCCATAGAGAAAAGATAACCGATCTCTCATAATTTCATAATAATTGGTAGCTTTGTTCCTCATTCAAAAATATTAGATCCGTTTTTTTTTGTCATTAGGGTGACCATTAGTGTCGTCCAAAAAATATTTTTTTTTTTTTGAAAATGCATTTTTCTTTAAATTTATAACTTTTGAACCCCTACACCGATTTTAAGAACAAAATACGCAAATGAAAGGTAATTGAATAATCTTGTTTGATAAAGTATAAAACTACAACTACATTTATTCAAAAATTCTATGTTTTTAGTTTTTGCTTATCGTCCATAAACCTCTCTTGTCTTTTGTTGTCTCTTAGGAACGGGAAGAGGGGAAGGGAGTTGGCCAGAACGCATGCTTCATAACAAAAAATGTATGGACAAAGAAACACAAAGGGAAGAGGGTCTTTGAATCCCATATATCTCATTTTGTCTCAAAAAGCAAAATGAATTTATAAAAATCACTTAAGATTGATGGGGACGCATGGTTGGCAAGTTTTTTTTTTCTTCTTCTGTAGAGCCAAAACACAACTGCACCCATTCATCAAGATTATTATTGTATGACCCATATTTGATTTGGTGCAAGTCAAAAATCCAGTCACAATGAAGGTGTGTTGGACATTGGTTAACATAGCCCCTGATTCCAGTTAAGCGCGACTTGTTTTATAAAGTCTAATACCCTACCAGGATCGTTTAGCCAAATTTCGGGGCGCTCTAGTAACCCCTTTCCAAATATTGTCATCCTTTGATTGAATAATGCTCCACAATTGCAGAGTATATGTTCTACAGTTTCAGTTTCAAATTGGCAAAAACGACATTCTGTAGAATGAATTCTTCCAATTTTATTTAGGTGATACCTACTCGGGCAGTGACCAGTCAACAGACCAGTAATTACCCGAAGGTCTTTTTTACTAAGATTTAGTAAGATCCGGACTTTTGATCTTATGCATGTATCCATGGTTGGCAAGTTACTTTGAATAATGGAAACGCGTAATAGAATAAGTTAGCAAAAACTAGAAACCTTTTTGAAAAAAGGTACGTAAATTTTGATATGATGTATAAAAAAGCCTGAACTTTCAAGAAAAATATAAAAACGAGGAGGCTCCCGAGGTACCGAGACATGTTTTCATAATGAATATCGCAATTAAGATGTTGTTTCATGTTTAATCAATTAAGATAATTCAATAACCGTCCAATTTTTCGGGCCACCCTAATGCCGAAATATTCATTTTTGTATACGAAACACAACTACCAATTATTATGACCTCCTGAGGTATTGTATATCGTTTGTCTATGGAATTGCTGTATGTAGAACTCTATTTCAGCGAGTACTTAGATAACCATGAACAGCTGTTCACCTTATAACATGTTATATCACTTTTTCTACTTAGATTTTTGCACCTTCATCTATGTAAAGACGCATTTTCAACGCTAAACGAACGTAATTGAACGAATCAAGGATCACGCCATACCCAAAAGTGTAAGAACTATTCACTAATTCTAGTGAACGATAAGACTTGCACAACGACAGATAAACCAATGCTACCTTTAATTTTTTGGTGCTCTCCGGATGATCGATGCCAAGTACTTATATACTAGGTAAGAACGTAATTCTGATAACCTTTCCCTTCAGTTTTAGTTCCTTTTAAATTCTCCATGTGTATTCACACGAAGCGTTAATATCATTAACCACGAGAAATCGGTTCTGTTTCCTTTTAATTAGGTTTCATGATCTCTTTTGCATGTTTAAAATAAAACTTAGGGTCTGTGAAGTTCAACAATAGTAAATCAACAGAATTGTCCCAATTCGAGCCTAAGTAAACATTCAAACAAGACCTATTCTTGTTGTGTTTTATATTCGTAAACAAGTTAAAACAAGTGTAAATTGATGGCAAAACTCACTCGGAATCTTGTATCGTGACATTTACATTTTTAACGTTATTGGGCATGTATTCAAATTCAATTCTCCGGAATTCCGCGAACTCGAAATGAAAAACCAGGCAAGCATGACATGAATGCCATCCGTGCAAGCTCAAAGACAAAGCACCAAGTTATGAGTTCATATCTGTAAATGAGGTAGCAGCTCAGATACATTTAGTGTGGTTGATATGTGACTTGCTCGGTAGAAACGGATCTGAAGTCACCTCCAGAGGGCACATGATGATGATGATGATGAAATAGCTGAACTCATCTAGCGCAATCACGCCCAGACTGTCGCACACGCAAAATGGGAGTGTACTATGTTGTTGTTGTTGCGTCCGTGCCATATCTCCGCTCAATGGAAAATGGGCTTGGGTCTGAGTTTTGGCCGGCTTGAGTCAAGAGGAAGCTCGTTACGTTCACTGCACACGAATAATTGCATGTGCTGTATGATAAAAAAAAAAAACGTCGATGTTACCTACTGGACCCTACCCAGAAGCGCGCGCATTGTTGGTACATTCTGTCAAAGGCAAAACAATTTGATTCGGTTCGTAAAAAGAGATAATTCCCGTTCACATGCGGAGGCAATAATGTACGACGGCACATTGGTCGCGTCCGCATGTGCTCTTCCAAACCCTGATTGATGTTAGAATCGGCGGAAACCGGAACGGGAGTGGTGATCTCAATTCAATTATATCGGTTGCTGGGATTCATGATTTTCATTGCTGATAGTTGGCTTTTGAACTCAATTCGATTGCGCCTACAGATATGAATTGCGTATTAAATGAGGAAAATGTAATTTAACCTTTCCACTGTGAAAATTATTGTAACGAGGAAAAAGCTCTTTAAATTTTAATAACCACCCACAGGTAGAAGCACTTGGCAGAGAGTGTCATTCTCCCCGGTTTTTAAACACCTCAAAAGCACTCAACCGTCATCACTGTCGTTGATTCTACCGGGAAGAACCACAGTCGCAGCTCTCGGAACGATACCAACCGACAATGCCCTGTGTGCTTCAACGTTAATTATTGTTTACTTTTTTTTTTTTTTGGAAAATTTCCCTTTTGTTTCTCATAAATTACCGTCCCTCGATGTAGTACCTACATAGCGGAATGGATGAAATGGATGGTACAGCGTGGCATGAATTTTCACCAGAGTACGCACAGATCCTGCAACGTGTGGGTTAACCCCTTTTCAAGTGCCGGTTGAACTTGATCCCAACGACACCCTACAGATGCGCACTCTTTTCCGGATGGGATGTGAATAAATTTCCATTTTCATATCTTGGAGCCTGCAGGTTTTAGTTTCCTAGTATCAACAACGGGAACGTTCATTCAGTGCGTCACGCAAAAAAAAAAACCATTTTCAAATCCCTCCATCTTTGTTACGTATTTCATGCTATTTTTTTTGTATGGATTGTCAGTTTAAAAAAAACTTTCCCCCCAAAAACATGACGTACTTAGAGGATGTGCCCAAATGATTTCGTCGTAAAATTATGAGTTAGAATGTTAGTTTAAAAGGAATATGGATCTTATCCACACATTTGTTCTAATGTTGACTTTTTTTTTCTTGAATTGCAGATTGAATGGTGCAGGGCCAATAGGCCGAATGCCATTCAGATGAACGCCGTTGGGCCGAATTTTTGAAAGTAGAAGATTGAACTTAATATTTCGTGAAATTTTTGCTACTGAACATTCATGCGAGATTATTACTTTTCTTAAACCATGAGCAGTTCTTTTAAATTTAAATACTTTCTTGAAAGCTTCTAGACATTACACCGATGCACTTTCATTCCTACTTTCAATCATGCAGTATTTAGCAGTTCTTTCTTACTTCAAATCTTTCAATCCGCCAGTTTTTCTTGTGGAATGTTAAAGTTAGTATTTCTTGAAACTTGAATTTCTTGAAAATCCGAAGAGATTTCTTCTTTTTTCTCTTATAAGCTGCACTTTCTAATTTAAAATCTTTTTATCTACTAACAGTTGAAGAAAGCACATAGTGTATGAAAAGTAAAGGGGGTTTGTAGCATCGAACTATTACGGAAGATTTTTCCTTATTCCAATCATCAGCAGTTCTTCTTCTAATTCAAAAACTCGCAATATGAGCAATTTTACTTGAATTATGAGGAGTTTTTCGAATTTAAAAATACATGTCTAACATGTCTTTTTGAAGATTGAACTTATCATAATCTTTGGGACAAAAAATCAATAACATTGGGGGTTAGCGAAGGGGGAGGTTTATACAAATGAAGCACCAATTTCTGCATAACTCGAGAACTAATCAAGCAAAGGAACCCAAATTTAGCATGCAGAAATTTTTAGAAGTAAGAAATGTTTCTATGGTAGCTTGAGACCCCTCCCCTCTCTAGAAAGGGATGCCCTCATACAAATGAAACAGAAGTTTCTGCATATCTTAAGAACTGATCAAGCAAATGGAACCAAATTTGGCATGTGGGGTTTTCTGGAGGCGAAACATGTTTCTATGGTGGGTTGAGACCCCTCCCCTCTCCTAGAAGGGGTGCTGTCATACAAATGAAACTGAAATTTCTTTATAACTCTAGATCTAATAAAGCAAATGGAACCAAATTTGGCATGCGGGGATTTTAAAGGCAATAAATGTTTCTAAAGTAGTTCGAGACCCCTCCTCTCTCTCTGGTAGGGAGGGCGGGGCTCCCATACCAATGAAACACAAGTTTCTGCATAACTCGAGAACTAATCAAGTAAATGGAACCAAATTTGGCAAGTGGAGGTTTTTGAAGGCCAGAAATGTTTCTAAGGTAACTCGAGACCCCTCCGCCCTCTGTTAGAGGGGGGCTCTCATTCAAATGAAACACAAATTTGTGCATAACTCGAGAACTAATCAAGCATATGGAACCAAATTTGGCATGTGGAGGTTTTTGGAGGAGAGAAATGTTTCTATGGAAGTTTGAGACTCCTCCGCCATCTGGAAGGGGCGGGAGGGGGGTTTCCATACAAATAAAACACAAATTTCTGCATAACTCGAGAACTAATCAAGTAAATGGAACCACGTTTGGCAGGTAGAGGTTTTTGAAGGCAAGAAATGTTTCTATTGTGGTTTGAGACTCCTCCGCTCACTGAAAGAGGGGTCTCTCATACAAATGAAACACGAATTTCTGCATAACTCGAGAACAAATGTAACCAAATTTGGCATGTGGAGGTTTTTGAAGGAAATAAATGTTTTTAAGGTGGTATGAGACCCCTCCGCCTTTTTTTTCTTTATTTTCCGTCGGCCTATTTCCTCACATGGTGACAATCACCGACGCCAGGAAGACGACTCCACCACCTGGACCCTACCTAACGACTCATGAACATGAGCCGGGACCAACGGCTTTACTTCCCTTCCGAAGGAAGACGTGACAAGATTTTTTCGCCTCAGAAAAACCACCGACGTCGACTGGGATTGAACCCAGACCCACTGGGGTGCCAAGGAGCAGTCACGCTTACCACTACACCACCAACGCCGGCACCCCTCCGCCTTCTGGAAGGGGAGACTCCCATAAAAATGAAACATAATTTTTAGCATAACTCGAGAGCCAATGAAGCAAATGAAACCAAATTTAGCATGTTGAGGTTTTCGGATGCAAGAAATGTTTCTATGACCCTCTCCATTTTGAAGGTGGGGGGGCTCCCATACAAATAAAAAGCAAATTCATGCATAACTCGAGAACTAATCAAGTAAATTAAACCACTTTTAGCAAATGGGGGTATTTGGAGGCTAGATTTCTAAATACATAAAAAAGAATTTCTGTCTGTCTGTCTGTCTGTCAGACCCTGATAGACTCGGACAGTTCTGAACCGACCAACGTGAAAATTTATATGAAGGGGTTTATGGGGCTGGGGAAGGTTCTTATGATTGTTTGAGACCCCTACTCTCTCAAGAAGGGGGCTCACATGAGACACAAATTTCTTCATAACTCGAGAACTAATCAAGCAAATCGAATCAAATTTGGCATGTGGGGGTTTTGAAGGCAAGAATGTTTCTATGGTGGTTCAAGACCCCTCCCCTTTCTGAAGGGGGGGGGGGGGGTGTCAAACAAATGAAACTCAAATTTTTATTATAATCGAAGAGCCCAGTGTGATGGTTCGAGAACTAATCAAGCAAATGGAAGCAAATTTGGCATGTGGGGGGTTTTGAAGGCAATGATTGTATGGTGGTTTGAGAAACCACCCCCATCTGGAAGGGAGGGCTCCCATACAAATGGAACACAAATTCCTACCAAAAATGAGAATTCTTTGCTCTAAAGGGTGATACGGTCAAAATTTGGTCAAGGGAAAACGCGTGTAAATCGGTGAAATCGTTTATTTAAAAAATCAAATTAAATTTCTTTTTCAAGTTCAATTAGTATAAAATTCAGGAAAAATATTCAGTTAGGCTTCTGCTTTTCCAAATCCGAATTGCCGGGCCTTACGCTTGACCCCTGCCATCAGATTTTGTACAGCCACCTTGTCCACCTTCTTCGCCGCAGAAAGCCAGTTTGCCTTGAACTGCTGCTCGTCCTTAGCAGTTTTTTTGGTCTTCTTTAGGTTCCGCTTGACAATAGCCCAGTATTTCTCAATTGGGCGGAGCTCTGGCGTGTTGGGAGGGTTCTTGTCCTTGGGAACCACCTGCACGTTGTTGGCGGCGTACCACTCCATGGCCTTTTTACCGTAATGGCAAGATGCCAAATCCGGCCAAAACAGTACGGAACAACCGTGTTTCTTCAGAAAAGGCAGCAGACGTTTATTCAAACACTCTTTCACGTAAATTTCTTGGTTGACAGTCCCGGAAGCTATGAAAATGCTGCTTTTCAAGCCACAGGTACAGATGGCTTGCCAAACCAGATATTTCTTTGCGAACTTTGACAGTTTCGTGTGCTTGAAAATATCTGCTACCTTTCCCCTTCCTTTTGCCGTATAAAACTCCTGTCCCGGAAGCTGCTTGTAGTTGGCTTTGACGTAGGTTTCGTCGTCCATTACCACGCAGTCAAACTTCGTCAGCATCGTCGTGTACAGCCTCCGGGATCGCGCTTTGGCCGTCGTATTTTGTTTATCATCGCGATTTGGAGTCACTACCTTCTTGTAAGTCGATAGTCCGGCTCGTTTTTTGGCTCGATGCACGGTTGTAGACGATACACCCAGCTTATTTGCGGCATCTCGGAGAGATAGGTTAGGGTTTCGCTTGAAACTACCGGCAACTCTCTTTGTCGTCTCAGCGGCTTCCGGTTTTCGATTTCCCCCCGATCCAGACTTCCTGGCTGTCGACAAACGTTCCCCAAACACTTTAATTACATTTGTAACGGTTGATTTGGCAACTTTTAGCGATTTTGCCAACTTTGCGTGCGAGTAGCTCGGATTTTGGGGAGGGGGGGGCAAAATTTGGTACGCTGCTCTTCTTGTTTGGAGGGCATTTTGACAACTGAAGAGTGAATTCCAAAAACAAAATAGGAGCAACATTCTACACACACACACTCTTAAAAAGGGGGGGTGTTGTTTTTTTTTAAAAAAAAAAATGAAAAAAATTAAGTTGTGTTATTGCAAAATTTTTGCCGGCCCTTTATTAACTCAACATAATCATTGATATTTAAATCAAGGGTGGGCATTCAAGTAGTTTGCCTAGGAAAATAATGTTCCATAAATGGCAAATTACAATCTGTGATGTATAAGTAAGGTCTGTACCCACAATAATCTGGACACCTCAAAACATAAGTGAAACACAAACTTCGCATTATATTTCAATTGTAGCAGTTCATTTCAGATTCATGGGATATGATTAAACAATTCACGAAGTCAAAACATATAGTAGTCATTCGGTATTTGCATACAATTTGCGATTATTTTCATCCATTCGGGATTGCTCAGACTTCTTATAGAACTTACTGACAGCTCTTGTCCAAATTTGTTGGAAATGTTTGATATCTTTGATTCCTCTGTTCTTTTCAGAAAGCCTTCGCTTCATCGGAACCTAATATCTCCCAATTGGACGTAATTCAATAATCACGTGATTTGTTTCACTTGATGCAGTGGTAAATCAAAGTTTAAGCATAATGGCATGATGCCAAACCAGGCCAAAACAAAGGTTTTACTTTGTGGTTTCGGGGTGGCACAATACTTAAAAAAAAACATCAAAACTCGCGTGAACATCGCCTACACATACTCGCTAGAGAAAAAGAACAAAGCCGATGGGATATTTGGTTGAATCGAATTTCGAATACGAGTAAAACGTTGTGAGATGGAGAAACGAAAGAACTTTTGCGATGAAAAATGGAACGTTTCCTCACTCTGCGCTTTCATAAACTTTGGATTGTATTTCGTTCGCGAACTTTGAGTGCAAAGTTCCTCGGCGATATATCTTTGCGCTGAGCAAAGAGTGAACGTTTTAGGAAAATGATTTTTCCAACACTGATTTTCTATGAACGATGTGACTTTCGACATTTATTGACAGGTTTACCCTGAATTCTAGATAAATTTATTAAATATATATATATATTTTTACATTATAAAATAGAAGCAAAGGAATGCGACAAAAACTAACTAAATAAAAGTCAAACTTGAGAAAACTTCATATAATTATGAAAATTCTCAAAAATAAAATTAAATACGAAGCATAAATACGGAAGGTTTTGTAAATGAGCTAAACATCGAATGGTTCTAAATTTTCATAAACTTTCAAAGTCTTCGATACCGTTCTGAGAATTATAAAAAAAAATAGTTAAAGACTTGAGTATATAACATAATCTAAACGAATTCCAGTACTTTAATAACTTTAGACTGTATGTTAAGTATATCCCATACAAAAATGCGCAAGTTTTCAATACTTATTTTTGGGTAGCTTTAAATATTATTTTTACTGTTTTAAGGTGTGTGTGTGTGTGTGTGTGTGTGTGTGTGTGTGTGTGTGTGTGTGTGTGTGTGTGTGTGTGTGTGTGTGTGTGTGTAATCATCTGACTGTATACTCTGAGACGATGTTAACAAAACAGTGGTTCGCGAGTAACAAAGTTGAGAAAAATGTACGCAAAGAAGGTTTTTCGGTACGTGCGATCGTTGGCTACGATTGGAGGATCCTTGCAGCCGGAAGTACATTGAGCAATATAAGTTTTGCTCAAGTTATCACGGTGGCACGATTGATTTGGACTGGGATGCATTGAACCATCAGCGGAGAACAGCGAAACTGGTGCAGCTGGACGGTCAAAGGAAACGAAAATTGATTTTAAAAACATCGAAGCAACTCGAAATACGACGACGAATATTTGACGATCTGGTACAATACGGGGTTGGCGGAAGCTGCATTGTTTTGGAATTCAAAGCCTATTTAAGACAGGCCTCAGGTGAGTACCTGTCCAAAGCCCCACTTGGTAACTTGCAGTGCTTCTTGGTTGGTTTGTATTCTCTTTCCCGATCATCATCGTTTGTACTTCGACTTGCCGTACTGGTAGTGGCCGTGAGAATGACGGAGAAGAAAATCAAAGAATTGATCAAAAAGCGGGAACGGGTCGTCGCTTCATTAAAACGACACGTTCAATTTCTGGGAAGCTTCAATCCAGATATTCACACGGGTGAAGTTCAGTCGAGACTGGACAAATTGGGAAAAAGTTCGAAGAATTCGAGGAAATTCAAGAAGATATCGCTGGGCTGGACGAGAAGGCTATCTATGAGGAAGACTGCAACGAAGCATATGAGGAATTTGAAAAATTGTACTATCCACTATGGGCAGCTTTGCTGCAGAAACTTCCAACAACCGTGACAGCTCCTGATTTGAACAGCACGACTGCAAGGAATGGTCTAGCTGTAGGAGCATACACAGGAGTACGTCTACCACAGATATCGTTACCGGAGTTCAACGGCGACTATAGAGGGTGGTTGTCGTTTAAGTCAACGTACGTTCCGCTAATCCATGATTCCGGGGAACTTAGCGACGTTCAGAAGTTTCATTATCTGAAGTCAGCGCTTAGAGGGGAAGCGGCTAATTTCATCGAGTCGCTTACACTTACCAACGAAAATTATTCCATCGCTTGGGATACGATCACAAAGCGATATTCAAATGAGTATCTTCTCAAAAAGAGACATCTTCAGGCGCTGATGGAGTACCCAAAAGTGGAAAAAGAGTATTCATCAGCAATTCATGCTCTGGTAGATGAATTTGACCAGCGGCTTAAGATTCTTAAGCAGTTAGGGGAGAAAACTGAGCATTGTGGTGCTATGATAGTGCACTGAATGTCTTCTAAACTGGACATGAGGACGCTTCAACTATGGGAAGATCACGCAGCATCAACAAAGGACTCCACTTTCACGAGTCTGGTGAATTTTCTGGAGAAGCGGACAAGGGTTTTGGAGGCGGTATCATCGAATGTAGAGTTGAAGGGCAGTGCGCCGAAGGTAGAGTTTAGACGTCAGAAGGTAACTGTTCATTCCGTAACCGACAGTGATAGGACTAGTTCAGCCTGCTGTTGTTGTGGAGATCCACATTTCTTGGGCCGGTGTTGCAAGTTTACAGAGATGACCCTGAAGGAAAAGTTGCAGTTCGTGAACAGCAAACGGTTGTGCAGCAATTGCCTGAAGTCTGGACATTGGGTACGCGATTGCAATTCAAAGTTCCGCTGTCGTGAATGTGGCAAAAAGCATAATTCACTGATCTATCCAGGCTTTCATTTGAGCAGCAGCGGTGCCGGAAGCAATGATCAACATGTTGGTAAATTGGAAAACAAACGGAATGAGAAGACGGTATCAACTAACATAGCGAAAAATGAGCTTGAAGCTGAAGATGAAGGAGAACTTGATGACCAAAGAACGGTTGGATCATACAACGTAGGGACCAAAGGTGGCAAGGGCTCAAGCGTATTCTTGTCTACGGTTGTACTTGTCATTCGGGACCATAACGGAGGGAAACAGTTGGCTCGATAGTGGATCGCAAGCGAATATCATGAGTGAGAGGTTGTGTCAGATGCTCGACCTAAAACAACGAACGATAAATGTACCGATAAGCGGGATCGGTCATGCGGAAACAAAAGCGAGATTCCTGGTTAACACTACCATCAGCTCAAGGATCCAAGACTTTTCGGTGGGAATGGAATTTCTGGTTTTGCAGAAGGTTATGTCGGAATTGACATCAACATATATACCGATAGCTCATCGGAATATTCCAAATAGTATTCAGTTGGCTGATCCGAGCTTCAATGTTTTTTATGATTTTTTTTATCATTTTCTATGAAAAAAACATACTTGAAACTGAGGTATGGACTTTCGCATTTTTTATGGGACATACTGTATAAGAACGGTTTTCCCAAGAAACTGACTGATCAATGCACAATGGTCCAGAATGCGAATTTATTTGGAGAGATGCGTTTTCAGCATAAGTAAGAAGTTTTGGAGCAAAATTGTCTTCTATAAAGTTTTTTTCTAATAATAAGGCCCTTCTTTTTGTATGAATGAAAACTAGGGTGCACAGCTCGAAAAAGTAGTGTAAATTTCTGTTCAATATCATGTACATAAATGGAGCGTCATAAAACATAAAAAATTTCGTTGTACATCGTGTAATGTTCTGGGACATTCCATACATTGCCGATAATATGGTATGCAAAAGCTCATCTTTGATAAAACTATTCCATGCAAGTGGCTCCTTCGTGTGGAATGAAATACAAATTTACATGCTCTGATATTTACACCACAATGAAAATTCTGATTTCTTTTCTGTGTGGTCCTTGTCTTCAGAGAAAACGGAAATCTAACTTTTTAAATTACAGAAATAAAGGCATATATTCTTGAGATAAAATGTAGATGAGAAAATTTTAAGCAACTGTGGTTGAACACATCTTTCTGTAGCTTTTGAAATCACCGAATTAGAGCAATTTTTCCTGCGTTGCTGAAAATGTTATTTTGCTCTGATTTTTTTATTTCAAATTTCTCAGCATGGATTGCCACGCAAAAAAAAGTTGGTCCAAATATTGTACAGGACCTTATGAGTAGTGTAAAGAAGAAGGTTTGTGCATTTGGATATGGAATTGAAATTGAATAAAACAAACATAGGAGAATATTCATAACATGTTTTATTTTACTCCCTGAAAGTTTGAAGATGATTGGTTGAACGGGTGAATTTTGCCGAATATTTGTGTGTGTCGCAATTTGATTCCGCACACCCTTTATCGGGCGCGCTATCGGATTCGTTTGAAACACGCAAAGGACTTCGGCAAGGCCTTTACAAGATCGGTCTTCTTACCACTCGACCATTTCAACAAGTGAGAAATGGAACTTATGGAATCGCCTTAAATCCAATCATTATAATTCAAGCTATAACCAAGAATTCATGTATAAATTTGGGTTTAAATTAAAAGGATTTGTTATACTTTGATGATACGTTGAAAACGCTTCAGTTTTTGCTAATACGTCATCATAGCAATAGAGAAATTGCAGCAAGCGTCGCCATGGACGGTTCAGTTTTGCGTGACCCGTCACGTTTTCTTTTCTGTTTTTCTACTAGAAAATTCGATAATCATTTGAAAAATTAAAGTTTGAAGTTTGTTCTAAATTGGTGTTTTTGTGAATTCGACTCAGTGGATTTGGTTTTGAAAGTGGTGGCTGCGGATGCCCTGTGAAGCAGGGATTGGAGCCGAGCGTTTTGCTGATTTTATCAGGTGGAACTTTTACACCAAAGCAGGACTAGGTAGTGGGTTCAAATGACCAGATTTCTAATTCTACACTGGAATACACTGGCCGGATCTTGATGCTCATTTTGCTAATCACATCTTGTGACATACAAAAAAATCCGGGTGAACTCTTTCCTTTTTCACAAATTTAATTTCATATAAAACTCTAAATCATTAAGGATTTTGCTGTAGCTCACATGGATTTCAGTATGTATGTGATAAATATATGGTTAGGATAAATGCATCAACCTGTTCTTTCTAACATTCATCATTTCCATATGTGCGCATCGTCATGACGAAGCGAGTGTGAAAAAGTTAGTTCATTTGTTCTGTCATGCCTGTCGTGCCTTGGCATTGATCGATTTGTTTTGATGGTCCATATTTCGACTTTAAAGACTTTTCATTAGGCCCTAGCTGACAAACGTAAACAATGGCTTCTTCCGTAAAATTCACGTATTACAAAATCTACCAAGTATGCTTCCAGCTTATAGAATAGAAGGACTCTTGTTCTTCGAAATGGCTGTGTAGCTTAATGAAGCAAGTTTCCAAGGTGGAAAAATTCAAGGAAGAAGCAATTGTTTACGTTTATCAGTTAGGCCCTAATGAAAAATCTTTGTCGATTACAGTTGTCAGATGTCCAAAATTGTCAAAATCATGTGAACTGTGGTGCATCTATATGTGGTTGACAGCGACGCGCAGGGGGTCTGGGATTTCAATTATTTAGATTAATTATACTGGAAGTCAGTAGGAGAAACCCTGCCCAATGTTGAACAGGAGTGTTGCTAAAAATGAGATAGAATGGTTGTCCGCACAAGAAGTAGACGTCTAGTCCAAGGGATGTAATTCTCTGATCTTAGTAACAGAGATCGTCAAGGATGGGCTACATTCGCCTCTTCTTTGGAAAACTCAAGCATGAAAATCCCAAAGCATCAAGGTCGGTTCTTTGCTTTCGGAACCTGATCAGGATAACTTGATAACTTCATTGCATTATTTTACTCATGGTAGTGGGGTGTGTAGAATGCTGGAATAATTTGTAGTGAATGGTTGGAAGAATCCCGACCCCCAACGAATACACTAAGGTATTTTTTTACACGGGGAATATGTTCCACTTTCACTATGAAACCGTGTAAAAAAATTGAGTTGATCAATTCACATGTTTAAACATCTTACATTGCTTCGATTTTGTATGCATGGGTTACTTCTCCATGCAATTGTCAAAATACAGTTTTAAAAATGTTGAGTATTTACACCAAAAATTGTGATTTTTTTTTGAAAAACTACATATGATTACTTTTTGCCCAAAACGTTAAATGTGATTCGAGTTAGGTCGATTAATAGTTCCGTTCTGGAGTTATCACCGAAAACAAACCGTGTAAAAAAAAAACCGTGCAAAAAAAACCTTAGTGTACTTGTAGTTTAGTCAATGCTAGGTGGCATGACGCTTGGACCTTTGGTCACTCAAGGCCTGATCGAGCTAGTAACTGGTCTTGTCAGCTCAGCCGGGGTTCGTCCGAGGCTCACCCGAATCTCAGCCAATTCTGTACTGACCGATTGGCAATGTTTCTAAGGGAAGGTTTGGCTTCTCAGCTCATCACTTCTGAACATTCAGCGCACCATAATAATAGTAGGTCCTATAAAAAACATGAGGGGAGGTCTTTAAGCTGATAATTTTGCTACCGGGTTTCATATGTGGTTTGCCTGACCATATAGGCTGCAGCAATGCATTGGCGGTGGACGGGTTGCAGTCAGTTTTTTGCTCTGAGTCAGCCATATAAAATCCAGACGACTTGATTGTTTGTACTAATTAGCTCACTATTACCTAAAATGAAATGAAAAATAAAAAAACGGGAGCCTCCAATTGGGGCATCGGTCCAACATTTTAAGGATAGAGGATAACCACGTACTAAAAGTACCAGATAGTTAAAATAAAAAATACAGAAAAAGAGGACAACCAGTCAGTTATAATATTACAAAATATTAATAGATTTTAAGTCTTGAGTTTTGAAGATTGGGAAAGCCTAGTTAAGGTTCAAAATAGAAGAAATTTTAGGAAAGGCCGGATTTGTTGTAACAGATAGCCAAAACTTAAAAGGCATAAATAAAGTTGTGTTTGAAGTAAATCAAATTTGTTGCTGCAATCCACGAAGTTTTCTTTAACCACCGATTCTTTTATTCTCAGTCATTTTTATCTGTCAGTAATGGCCCTATAACCATAAGTTGTATGGGACTAGGAATATAATAAATACTTAAGTTCCAACCGTTTGAAGAGAAATGGAGCATCACTTAACCTTCTTAGACGAGATGCTAACAACGACCATTAAGTAACTTTTGTTACGAAACAGACAATCTGTTCAACTGTACTCTCTGACTGATTATTTCTCCTTTCCTTTGATATCTTTTGAAGGCTACGTGGGTTCCCTGGGTTTTATTTTGGTTGATACCAGATCCTCCCTATCACCAAAAGATGCATGAACGTGGCCAGATTAGATATTATCTTACATGGATGGATTCTACAGGATTCTCAGTTATCACTTATTTCCAAATTTCAAAACACCTGCCAAATAAAGTGAATAGTAATGAATTCAAATGAATGAAAATGGTATTTTTCCTGGAGTTGGCAAAAACCAGCAGATTGCCTTTGAACGAAATAGTAACAAAAAAAAACGAAGAGAACTTTTTTTTTTTTCAAAAACGTCAAAATTTTCCGTGGATCGAGGATTTTTTTTGTTCGACACAAAAACTAGAGTTTTCAATTTTGTTTTATTTCTAATTAACGTGATTTTCAGGGACAGGACATGGATCCTACATATCGAACCCATCAGCACATGGGCTGGTTTACTTCCCTTCCAAAGGACATCAGAGCTTCGTGAAACCACAACGGCACCAACTGGAATTGACACCAGACCGATTGTGAAGAGAGGCAACCACGCTTACCATTACACCGCTAGTCACAAGTATTTTAACAAATAGGCACTTAGTGAACCTCAAAGTTTGGTTTAAATCTAAGGAGGTCGTTTACCACTTTGCTCTTTGCCTCGATTAGTTTGGATCGAATTACCCATAAAACCTGTCATCGAATGACCCATAGATTTTGGACACTTTTCTTTCAGTGTAATTTTTGAATTATTTCACGGATTGTTGAAACGTTTCCATTGCATTTGGTAAAATGGTGTCGAATTAAGTGAAAGTGCGCAAACGCATTTCGTTCGAAGGGCAGCAAAATCAGACGTTGTGGGAACGCGATCTTGCCAAAAAACTAAACGTACATAAAAGTATCATGTTAAGTGTTGAAAATTGACCAGCACTTGACTTTGTATCAGAAGGTTGAAAGCAGAAAAAATTGAAAAGTATGCTCCCGCCAAATGAACATGAAGGTGGCAGCCATTAGGGATAAAAATCCTTAATCACATTTGAAAAAAAGAAAGCAGAGTCATGGAATGAAGGCGTAAAAAGTGAAAAAAAAAATGTTTATATGTGATGACAAGCGAAATTTCACTGAAAAAAATTCGTGCTGTGAAGCTTTACACCAAGTTTATGCAAAAACTTCCTTGTACCTTAACGGACGACTAAACATATGTGCTCGAAGACTTTCAACAGCTTCCGGTCTGGGTTTTCTACCATAATGCAAAGAAACGCCGTTGCCAAATATTTTCGGACAAAAAAGGTGACTAAATTCCCCAAGAATTATTTGATTTGGCAGGCTAATTGTAGTTGTGGTCGAAACTCCAAAAGTTTCGTCTCAATTGGCACTATAAACAAAGATGTGTACGAGAAAGAATGTCTGCAAACGCGGTTGCTACCGTTTACAAGAAGCCACGACTGTCCAGCTCTGTTCTGGCTTGATTTGGCCTCTTGTCATTATTCAAAATCCGTCATGGAATAGTATAAGGCACAAGAGGTCAAATACGTGCCAAAATAGCCAATCCGCCAAACTGTACAGAACTTCGCCCGATAGAAAAATACTGGGCTCTGGTTAAGCGGAATTTTTTTGCAAATAATAAGAAAGAAAATGCGATCGACGATGTCAAGAGAAGATAGGAAACCACCACCGCTATCGTATCTGAGAATACTGTACGGAATCTGATGGCGGATGTACGACAGAAAGTTCGAGAATTTTACAGAAAGAAAGATTATCATAAACAATCGGTTGTGTTGAATTTTGTCTAGATTTATTTTTATTTAAATTAAAGGTGAACCGGCTTCATTCAGTTAAAGCAAAGAGAAAAAGGCTGATATCTTAAATTAAATCCGTACCATCGTTTTCTCATCCGATCAAATCGAAAGAATATTGAACATAGTAACCAAATTCAGAAGAATCTGTGTGAAGAGTAAGGGTGCATTGTCTGACCCCCGACTACTGCTATGGTGGTTTCTTCTTCAGTAAACAATAATCATTCTAAGAAATCCGTTACCATTGTTTTTCGTGCTCGTGTGCTCCAAACGATGTGCCCAAGTAAAATTGCTACCATTATGTTGGAAAACCAGCCAGCATCGTCTGAGCTACAGCCCACCTGAAAAGTTTACATTTATACATGGCTGTTAAATCGGTTGAATGCATTCATGCGAATCTACGTGTGCCATTTGAAAATGGTCTGTGTCTACCAAACCATATAGCCTCACCCAGTGATTGGTAATATGTCATTGCCCCTCCATTCATTGGACACTTCTTATGCCCGGCCAAAACTCCATGAAAGAAGCGGTACGGCGAATTGGTTCTTCAAACGGAAGGAAAATTGAAAGCACTTTCGCTTTGTTGTCCTACTACTGTTCAGCACATTCGTCCTTTCAAATGGCACTGCACGGACTCGCACGGACGAAAGTGGTGTATCAACGACGTTGTCGAGTTTCCTGATATGTTGAAAATTGACGATTTAAACTCAAGCTACACTGGGCTGCTCGATGGCACTTCGATTCCCTTCAATGGTTTCTGCCAAAGATTTGTGCGACCGAACTGAGGTGAATGATGTCCACTCAGCTGGAATTAGAAGATGATTGATTTCCAGGAGCCATCGTCATTGAGCGTAGGAAACAGCTGACGGAAATCGATCACAATGGCCCATTATGAGTTTGTTTTATTAAAGCTGAGTGTTTGAATGGCCGGTTGGAAATTGAAAAGTTTAAATTTTAAGAGAAAATTCAAAGTTCTTCCATTCCATTGCTAAAATATTGCCCCACGCTTTAATAAGGAGTATGATTGATGAAATCTTAATGATATCAGAACGACCTTAGAAAAGAAAAATGCCTTTTAACAGGATTCTCTTTTAAAGGTGCACACAGTTGTTATTATTAGTCAAAGGAGCGTCACCATCATTAGAATTCAAAAGTGTTTTTTCGTTCAAAATCAATTTGCTGTAACCAAAAATGTGTTTAATATGTTCCGGAGAGTCGGTAGAAAACAGAATACACGATCTCATAAGTTGCATTTTACAATAAATTGGATTCTTGGGAAACGATCATGCAATAAGATAAACGATTTTCGAGCACAACAAATGTGTTTATACTTAACATGAGTTATACGTCGCAAGTTATCAGCACGCAGCACTTTCCAGTCTGGGAAATGATTATTCATTTTTCAGCTTGTGTAGAGCGTTTTACTATTTTTTCCAAAAGTGTGTGTTATCCCACCATATTGTAGAAATCAGCAATATGCTTAAGCATTAGGAGAGGGTGGGGTCAGAGGGCCACCCTACACACTACCAAAATGTCATGTAAACTTCTGAGACTGACACATGCAAGCGTCCTTTAGCACAAAAAAGGAAGTTGAAAGAGATTACAAAACAAACAATCAAACACATTTTTCGACGAATTGTGTATGTGTCAGATACAGAAGACATAATTTTATACGAAATCATTCTTTACTTTGCCCGCCTTTTTACGTATCGTGTAAAATTCACAATTTCTAAGTGAGTAAAGAAACATCCAAATATTAGGAAAAGAAGTCAAGATTTCTTTTGTTAAAGTATGCATTGAAAAATTGAATGATTTTAGCGATTTTTCATGCGATTACTCTGTCACCTAGGGCATCCACTAACATCGCCAATCGTAGCAACCCTGTTGTTTGCAGAACAAAATTGACAGCGTTATCAGTTGACTTGCGGCAGCCATGGTTTTCGCCTAGCAATCGCGCTCGATGGTTTGTTCGTACTGCCAGCTCCGACCCGGAGCGAAGCACTTGAACATCATTCACTACTGGCCCGTGTCCTCTTCCTTCTGGAGAGAGGCGCGAGCATCGAATGGAAAGTGCTATATTGTTCCGCGGAAGCGTTAGTCGAGGCCGGCCGTGTCTGAGCAGCAGGTAATCACCCAAAAGAAGCGGTGGAAGGTGGTGATCAACATCTTTCGGGTGAAGAGCGACGTCGTGGTCATAATGGATTATTAGACCTACATTACGCTGGACGGCAACGACTGGCAAGGGACTGGATACTATACGTCGTAAGCATTGACCGCAGATATATCCCCCACACCAAGTTCCCGAGGAAGGTCGTTCTGTTGCTGACGATCAACGAGAAGGGGATGTCTAAGTCGCTTCTTCGGGGCTTGCAGTGAACGAGGAAATTTACAGTACGAAGTGCCTGTCCGTAAGTTGCTGCCTTCAATAAGAAATATCATGCGTTGGAGCTTGTGATCTATTAGCCTAACCTGGGCTCAGCCCATTATACCAAGAGATCTGTGTAGGAAATGGACTGGATGAAGATAAATGGTGTATCGAAGACCACCAACCCTTCCAACCTTCCCCAGCTGCGATCGATTGAATTGTTTTTGGCGAACCTAAAACAGATGATGAACTCCACCAATTTCATGATCAAAACGGAGAAATAGCTGATCGCCAAGGCCACGAAAGATCTGAAGAACATGCCAACTGCCATCTTTTCATCGGCCAGGGAAATTTTTTTTTTTGTAGAAAGCTTCAGAAAACATCCTGCGGAAAATGTGTTCCATTGAATTATCTTTTGTAGTTTTTGTTTCATCCCCATTCGAAATAAGTTCATTTTTACCATGCTACCGTTATGCAGATCTTTCTGAAATACGCTTGCAATAGTTTAATAGCCATAGCAGAGGCGTTCTCAACGTTTATCTTATGTTGTAAAACATGTTGATTTCTTACTCGTACAGGGGTAAGACGGCCAGTGTTAGGATCAGACAACAATAAATGAAATACACATTTTTACACATTTTTTTTTACAAGGTTTTTTTTAGCGATATCTCCAGAACGGAACAACTTATCGACCTAATTCGAATCACTTTTTACGTTTTGGACAAACAGTAATCATTTGGCAGTTTTTCAAAATATATCACAATTTTTGGTGTAAATACTCAAAATTTTAAAAACTGTATTTTGATCATTGCATGAAACGGTTACACATGCAAAAAAAGATCGAAGCAATTTAAGACGTTTATACATGTAAATTTATCAACTCTTTTTATTATTTTTTATACGGTTTCATAGTAAAAGTGGAACAAATCCCCCGTTTAAAAAAACCTTAGTGTACTTATATTTTAATCAAAATAGCAATAAATCCTAACAATATTTATAAGAAACATGTTTTATTTTCTTTCAAATCAAGATTTATTTGATATGACATGATGAATGATCATAGGAACCGTCGGGTAGTTTTCTCCGAAAAAAAAGGATGAATTATATACATTTCTTCAAAATCCGATCTGCATCATAGCTCGATTGTTTTGGTTTTTTTTTTTGACATTTCGAGTTGAACAGTACACGCTCGTCTAGTTCTACTGAAGAATGAGTATGTTTTAGGAAACAAATATATTTTTAATCAAATGAACTTTTACTCTTATATCGGTAATCAGAAAAGAAAATTTACTACTTGCTGTTGAGTGATTATTACTTAAATTAAGGAGCATGTAGTCAGAAGCAGTGGTGACTTAAGTCCTAACCACACGATCAAAATACCTTTTTTTTTATTCATTTGTGTTACTGTCACTAATATTTCGCACGGACATGTTTCTAAATTTAACTTCGCTTAGCTTCACTTTAGCAGACTGCTTAAATCAAATAGTTGCTACTACAAATTTGATAAGAATACGTGAAATTATAAAATAATTACCTAATTGAAAAATAACAGCACTTCCCATGTAACATTGCCAAAACCGTTCAGCTTTATTAAGTTTTATTAAAGTTTTATGGATGCCATGAATTTGGTTTTATTATGGCACCAAGAGGGGCCAATTGGTTTCATATTTAAGTCAGGTTTATGAGAACCTACACAGCTTGTTTACAGCGGTATTAAAACCTTGTTTTCTTAAATTCCTTTTACTCCTATCAATGGTTTTATTTCGACTTTATGAACTCGTAAAATGCTGTTTTGTAATGCCGTTGTAGGAATCATTCTTATTATCTTATTATGGTCAGTTGAAAAAGCATTTTAAAACCGTTTTGCCTCCAGTAAATGATTTAAACGGCAATTTGGTTTTATAGTAGTCATTGCGAAGAAAAATTTACTTTTTGGCAAAACTGTGATCTTTTCCAATCGCCCTATTGGAATATAAGAAGTAATTGAAATGTAGAAAAATATATCCACCTTATTTTAAATGTAATGCAAATGAACTGTAGATCGGAGATCAATTTCAGCATTCTTTTAGATAACCTTATTGAATTCCACCAATTTTCACGAATTTCATGATCAATTTATCGAATATATTTGTTTTAATATTGTTTTTGTAGTCGTTAACTCGGATAATCTCCGAGGCGCAATAATTTTTGGCTTTTATCGTGCTAATATTCACCATAACATTAAATGCGCATATGATTTGGAGCATAATACGCTGTAAAAAAGCTCAATTGGCTTTGAATATTTTGCTATCAATAAAATTTCCCTCAACACAAAAACTTTTTTCTTGAATTTTATTTACTGCTAATTGAATCAGAAGAGCAGAGAATCGAACAAAGCAGAACAACAAACACCAACCACGATATCACAGTGAAGATTGACAGCTGTGGCCATTTGGCCGTATGCTGGTTTTCATGGCAGCCAATAGGTTTTATGAAGGTTCTCAAGTGGTCATAACATCTTTCACTAGAACATTTTCAAAATCTGTATGGTCTTATAAAGGTTTTATTAGCTTGTTTTCACAACCGTCTATAGAGTGGGCCACTTTGTACAAATTTAGACTTTAAAGAAGCATAGAGGAGGTGTTGGTAGACAAAACAGTTTTGAATGTAGTTTGATCAACAAAGCTGGGAGGAGTGCTATACGGCTGGAATAAAACTTAAATTGTTACTTGGGTTGCCACGTCTTTCCAATCGGATGGGAATGAGAAACGAATATTAGCGTAACCTTTGTTGTTTGTTGGGACGAGATTGTATTCGAACAAAATGCTATAGACAAAAATGTTCACCAAAAATTCATTTTAAGTTGGATCTTTTTGAAACTCTCAGGGAATAAACAAACACATATTACCTATGTTTTTGCAAAGCTAAATCTACTACTCGCGGTTAAATTTTACACTAACTCACAACATGTTTGATCTTAAAGACAAATATTATTTAACATTTTTATATAATTTAATAAAGAATTTGTTGTAGGGCTACCCAAAATAATCAACCCAATTTTTTAATTAGGGCGCCGCGGATAAGATGGAATTGCCATTCGGGCCGAACAAAAATAATACAATAACGGAATTCGCACACGAAGAAAATGATACCAAAACGGGTAAGGGGGGGGGGGGGGGGGGGGCACCTTCTGCAGGCATTCTTCTTTATATATTTGACCGTTGAAGGTGCCGGTCGTTATGTACGGCTTGCTGAATTTGTCGCACCCACAGATCGCCTGCCACACCAAGTTCTTCTTGGCAAATTTGTCAACCTTCTTCTTCCAAAACTTCCGGAACGTTCCGGCGGGACTTTCCGACGAAAAACTGCATGCCGGGGATCTGCTTGGTGTTCACTTTAATGTATGTCTCGTCGTCTATTATGATACATTTTGGCTGCACCAACCACTCGCGGTACAGCTCCTTCGCGCGGGATTTGTCCACCGTATTCTGTTCATCGGTTCGGTTAGGCGCTTTTCTTACCTTGTAGTCCAGCCCGCTTCATTGTCTGCTGGACGAACCAGACGGAAGAATTGACCTTTTTGGCCACGACCCGAATCGGATGGTTCGGATTGCGCTTGAAGTAATTCCTCACCTCCCTTGCATTCACGGGTTGGTCGTCTTCGCTTTTCTTCTACTGTAAGCTCGCCGCTGGGTCTCCTTGAACGATTTTAACACACGGGACACGGTCAAATTGTCGATTTCCAACTGTTTCGTGATCCACCTGTGGAACTTGTCTTGATTTTCAAGAATCGCGTCCACATTTTTTTGTCGAAGCACTTCTTGCTTGGAAGCCATCTCGATAACCATCAGTCAGATTGGGACGAAATTTTGCACATGTAAACATTTTACTCTATACTAGATCGTAGTATGCGGTGCGCGAAGCGAGACGTGTAAAAAAAACTCTCGTCATTTTTGCTCCGTTAAGATTTTATTTTTATTTGTATTTTTTTTAAATTTCGGTCGTGGAGTGCTCTCCGGAGTGTGCTTTCATTGATTGTTACGAGAGTGCCAACCGACCACCATCATACTTTGTGCGTTGCCCCAAAGGTGTCCTTGCTACGATTGGATGTGTCTTGCTCAATGCCCTGCGATGTGGATCAACACTTTCTATGAAATCTAGCATGTGAAGTTTTTCAACAATGTTTCGACGTAATTATCAACTGGACTTAATTCTGCGCTTCTAGTCGGATTATGAAGAAATTGTGCGATTAAACGATACCCGTCTCTTCAGTCTTCAGCTGGAGGTTATGGGCATTGCTCCATGCTAGTTGCCTGATCGGGCTTTTTGGATCGGACACGTAATTAAATGGAATTCAGCTGAGAACTTTTTAGTTAATATATTTTTGATATCAGTAGAATTTTAGCTCCCGTAACGTTTGTTGTCCAGCAGGGGAAATTCCTTTAATCGTACATAAATTCTTTGACCATTTGGTTCAAGGTATTTACAAACCATAAATATGTGAATGTGTAAGTGTAAGTGTGAGTGTGCTTGTATGTGCATGTGTGTGATAGAGAGTGTGTCCCTTATGTGTGTATGTGTATGAGCGTATGACTCTGTGTCGGCGCGTTCTTCTTCTCTATTCAGAAAGCGAGTAATGGCGCTATAACCATAAGCCATAAAAGGTTAGGACAAGAGTTAGTGCTCATGTCCCAACCGACAGTCAAGCTCTCACGCAAGAAAAGGCGCTAAAGGAAACGCCTGTCCACAACAACAAAGGAGTGCATTAACTTTCTTAGCTTCGTCACTCCCAACGACCAATATACATATGCTTTCTCGCCAAGGAAAGCCTCCCGCACAATCCCATCCAACTTCCAACTCCAGATGTCTATGAAGGTAGCATGAGTTCTCAGCATCTTCTTAAGTAGACATCTAATCAACACTTCCCTCCCATCCCTTGCTGATCATAAGGACCTGGCCAGGAGTTGTGCAAAGAGATTGATGGAGGAAAAGCTTGTCACACCCTAGACAGCTCTTCTGGCGCTTTCATCGTCTCTACAACAGCCAACCCAGGATTATGTATGGTCGGAAAATGCTAAATGCTGCTATGTAAACATTACACTCTGGACTAGTTTTACCAAAAATTTCATCAGTTTTACCCATGAATTAAAAATTATACCCAAAAGAAAGTGTTGTTTTTTTTTCGAGAACAATCTTTATATGCTAATAACTATACAATTAAAAAAAAGACCGAGAAGGCTTACATTTATTCGCGGAACATGATTACCATTTAATATCTGTCTTTTCAGAACGACGAATTTAATTTTCCCTGGTGCAACAGCAGCGAAAGCGCATCCACAGATAACCAAACAAAAAAACCTTAAATTTAATCGTCAAACATGCTCATCATTAAAAATCCGTCCTCTTCAAGACAACCAATTCAATTTTCCCAGCTAAAGAGTTTGTTTGATTGGAATTTCTCTAACTTAACGTGCATATTCTTGTGTTCCCGAATAAAAATTTAAAATAGGATTACAATACAAAACCATAAAATTATAATTAGTTTTGTTGTTATGTTATGTATAGTTGCAATAAAATAAATAGTTTTTGTTTCAAACTGTTCGGGAAAGTATAAAAAATTTTTTATTGTTAAAATACATAACAATCCTGTATTTCTTTTGTAAAACTGTCATCCACAATAAATTCTATGGTGGAAAACAATAAACTTAATTGTTATCTTATTGTTGAAAACAGTAGAATCTACAGTATCTATCATTCTTTTCAGTGGATTTTTACAATAGATTCTATCGAATATTAAATGAGATTTTTATTAGGGTTGGCAGCCAGCAGCCAGTTTTCCCTACATTTATCGCATACCTTAAACAATGTGTACGCAAGGCTCGAAACTTTAAACGGTGCCCATATTTTTAGGACGACAAATTAAATTTTCCAATCAAAGGAGTGGTTTTACTAACTTTTTCCTTACCATTGCATATTCGGAATTATTTGAATTATTCAGTCGAGAGTGGTAAATTTTCTGTTGCTCAGAAAATTTGATATCAATTCTGCTCGTTTCTAAATTACGATATTAGTTGATGACACGCGGACCATGTCTACCATACTTCTCCGGACTACTAATTCAATCTCTTTTGAAAAAAAAAATGTAAAACAAACAAACCACTGTCCATCTTACCCCTCCCTCTCTTTGGTACTTAGTTGCACAAATAGTACCATGCCTTCCCATCATCATCTAAATCATATTAACCTGAGAAATAACAGCTTTCTTCGCAATTCCACACGACAGGAAACAAGAAGTTGTAGTCAGTCCTTAAAACTAACAACCGCAGTAGACATCAACGTAGACTCACCTGTAATGAAAAGACCGAGAATTACATCATTAGAAATAAAATAGCACTTATGTAGCGGGAAACACGAGAATTGGTGAAGTATTTCATGAAAAGGCCATAAAGACGTAACTGTACCTCATTAGTCCATTATTTTCCTGGGTCTCACCTTGATTTGTCCTGGTGTTTCCCTTTCTTTTTTCCCTTTCATACATAATTAATAATTTTGTAAAAAGGTTTCCAGGCACAAATATTTCAGTAAGATGGCGCGTTTTATTGCAAAAGGTATGAAAGTTCATCACAATCTTAATGATAATCTCTGACGCAGGGTGGAAAAAAAAACATAGGAAACAATTCTATTCTTTTCGGTATAGAGGAGGGTTGTTCAATATCAGCTCTAGCGATGTTCAATAATGAATTGTATGAAACACTTATCCATCTTCAAAATTGTCGAATAGTGTTTTATGCGACAATCGACAATAATCCGTTCCAATCAGAGCATATTACTGAAAAAAATAATCATTGAGACAGTAATGCCTTTTATTTGATGAACGTTGTAACCAAATATTTTCAGTGATGGCTTGTAAATGAATGAGGTCAGCTTCGGATTTTGACTTTTGCTTTATCTACTTCACAACAGAAACAGACCAACGCCAACCGGCGGAAACATACAACAAATTCGTTCATTATTCAGATCCAACCTGGACCGGGTATCGCTATTGGGCCTGTCTATTTTTCGGCAACCGTCAGCATGTTTATTTATTATAATCGAATTCACTGAAAGAGAGTACATATCTGGTGCCTTTATGACCTTTTCCATTCAAGCGATCGGTATAGGACCACTCTCCCCTTAGAATGAACTCATAATGTCTGCGCACAGGAAGTATGGTTCGCTGGAGAACGACAAAAACGGAGTGACGACCAGCTAAGTACTGACTGACTGCCAGGCCATAATAGACGGCAATGGTTGCTCAGTTGAATTACGGCGCACCCGAGTCGCTTGGAGCAACATAGCAAAAAAAAGAGGAAACAACGGGGTTGTGTTGGGAGGGGGGGTAACATTTTTGTTGGAGGAGAGAGGAAAAGCGGGCGTATGCTTTTGGAAAAAAATTTATAAGGAGTAAAGTCGTTTTTTTGTTTGTTCAATGAGTTAGTTTCTCGTCGGGGGTTTATTTTTGTTTTGTTTTTTTTTTTTTGTTTGTTGTTTTTTTTTATGCGCGGTTTTGGCTCCAAAAGCACATACAGTGACGGACAATACAATAACACCAAAGCCCGATTTTCATACAAAATGGTCATGTTTGGAGGCTTGTCTTTCATTTTCCCGTGAAGTAATTGAACTGAAATTTTGGCAATAGCCTAGAAATAACCTGAATTTTCATCTTTAATAAATTCATAATTTTTCATTCACCACTTCAGAAACTACAGACACCACCTACGACAAAACAATAAGACCTCCTTTTGATATCCATAGTTTAGGCCATGTTGATGAGTGTGAATTACAATCTATTGTATACTGATGTTAAAATGACCCGTGCATCAATAATCAAAATTCAGATCCTCAAATTCGAGCATCCTTTATGGAAATCAAAAAGTGGTCTTATTGTTTTGTCGTATGCGGTGTCTGTAACTTTTAAAGTGGTGAATGAAAAATGATGGATTTAATGCAGATGAGAATTTAGGCTACTTCTGGACCACAGCCGAAATTTCAGCTCAATTGGTTCTCGAGAAAATGAAAGGCAAGCCCCCTACCATGACCATTTTGTATGAAAATCAGGCTTTGGTCTTATTGTATTGTCCGTCACTGTATTTAATTCTGTAGTTTCTTATTTATGAAAACTATCCTTGACACACACTACTCAATATTTGGTAACAAACATATTTACTCCTAGTAATGAGGGAACACCAGACGGCATAAAATGCAAAAACGGGGAAAAAAAACTAAAAAAAATGGGGAGAAAGAAAAGATAGGAAAAAATAAGAAGGAGGAAAAGAGAGGAAGAGAAGAAAAAAAAAAAAAAAAACACGCACAACCAGTGGAAAGTATCCAGTAGAAATTCACTTAACTTTCATGTGATTCAGGAAGTAAAAAATGCTTTGCAAAATCAAGAGAATCTTATGTGTCCAGTGATATTTAAATGATTAGTCAAGAAGAATTTCCTTTTCTATGTGATATTCATGTAAAAGTCACTTATTTCAGTATTAGAAAATATCTACATGTGCTTCCAGTAGTAACTAAGTGAAATATTTGTTCAGTGCACTGAACAAATAAATCACTAAGGTACTACTGGAAAGACATGTAGATATTTTCCAATACTAAAATAAGTGACTTTTACATGAATATCACATAGAAAAAGAAATTCTTCTTGACTAATGATTTACATTTCACTGGACACATAAGGTTTGCATGATTTTGCAAAACATTTTCCACTTCCTGAATCACATATATGTAAAATGAGTTTCTCGTGGATATTTTCCGCTGATTGTGTGAATATTGTTTTGGGTGTGTAATCTCAGTAACAGAACGCCCCGATTTGGCAAAACATTACCTGCTTCTTTTGCGTTTTTCATGGCCTTTATAGTGTACTTCCGAGTTTTATCACGTAATCCTTCCAGTTTCATACGCTCGAAATACCAGCATGAACAATCAATAATACGAATAACTTAATTAAAAAACGTTTTTCCTCAGAGGGCATTTTGTGCCATTTTCCGATAAAATTGTTACCAATGCGTGTTCGCACTACGATGAGCATTTTGACTGCAATTCCAGAATGCAAAAAGAAGCTATGAAGGTATTACGGGCATAAAGGGCCCATTTAACGGTTGTCCATTTTAAGCGTAAACTTGGTATCAAACTGTTTGAAAGAGATATTTAATTTTCTGCGTTATCTAAGGCACGTAAAGGGAATGCTAGATTAGGCATAAATTAATGGGCCCTTTCACGTTAATTTCAGCCAGAAATCGCTGAAATCAGGTCTATTGTATAGAAGATGGTAAACAATGTAGTATGCTGTATGAAATATTGCAAACAATTACGTTGTTTACGCTTGCTTTTGCTTAAAATTCAACGAGAGGAATTTTTACACGTCTGTTAAAATTCATTATTTTTTTCCGTGTTTCAAATAACAATTAAATTACACATTTTTTGAGCAATTCCATTTATTATCCAAAGCACTACAGGTTTTGTTGGTTTGGAGCCAAAAAATAATAATTTTGCTACGATAAAAAATAAATTGAAAATATGCTGGTGAAATGGATGTCTGGGAACTATCAGGCGTAATGAGCACCCTATTTAATTGTTTGTTATTCTCAATAGGTTTCCAGATCACATACAATCACATGTACACAGATAAACACTCATATTATATATATACTCAATCACCATACATTAATACACGAAAAGAAAGTAGTATTTTTATCTCGCCACAACTACACAGATTAAAATAATGAATTTTAACAATTAAAATTTCCCCTCGTTTAATTTCAAGGCAAAGGAGGCATTAACAACGAAATTGTTCGCAATCTTTTATGCGCCACACAATAATGTTTGCAATCATTCAAATCTGGCTAAAATTTACATGAATTATCCCATTATTTTCTGCCAAATATACACAGATAAACAGAAACATTGAGTTTTTTGCACAGAAAAAAATAATGAATTTTAACAGGCTCTTAAAATTTCAAGCCAAAGAAAGCGTAAACAACTAAATTGTTTGCAATCTTTCATGTGCCATACAACAATGTTTGCAATCTCTCATACAACAAGCTAGATTCAGGCGTTATCTGGCTTAAATTTACATGAAATATTCAATTGTTTTCTGTCAAATCTAACATCCCCTTTATGTGCATTAGATAACGCAGAAAATAATGGGATATTTCATGTAAATTAGAGCCAGATAACGCCTGAATCAAGCCTGTTGAGTGAAAATTGTAAGCATTGTTGTATGGTGCATGAAAGATTGCAAACATTTGCGTTGTTTATGCCTCCTTTGGCTTGAAATTAAACAAGGGGGGATTTTACACGTCTGTCAAAATTCATTATTTTTTTCTGTTTAGCATTCCCTTTCTGTGCATAAGATAACGCAGAAAATTCAATGTTTTGTTTTATCTCTGTAAAAATTCACACTAATTTTCGCCTGCCTCCATGTTGACGATACACAGTTTGAAAGAAATATTTAATTTTAAGCGTGAAAACTAGATTTGGCAGAAATAAATGGGATATTTCATGTAAATTTATGTCATATAGCGTCTGAGTCTAGTCTGTTGTATGGAAAATTGCAAATATTGTTGTATGGCGTATGAAAGATTGCAAACAATTTCGTTATTTACGCCTCCTTTGGCTTGGCATCAATCGAGGCGCTTATTAAAGTTCATCATTTTTTTCTGTGTATACTTGAACAATACGGTTCTTCGGTTCACTATTTTAACCATAATATTTGACTCAAATAATCTATTATGCACTACAATAGCAGTTGCTCTTTTTTTGTTAAACTCATTACTTCTAGAAATTCTAGAGTTGTTTATAAAAATACTAAAAACTATAAATAAAAGTGTGGCGACTGAAATTAACGTCATGGCATGAAAATTTAAGTGTTATGTTTTTGGTTTATCTACACACTTAGAAAATTTTACAGTATTCGGTAATTTTTTACCGAACTTTCAACAGCTGAACGTTCGGTAATCTGTTCGGTAATTAAATCAATTACCGAACGTTCGGTATTCAAATTTTTTAATGAACTGTCAAAAACTACCGTACAATTCGGTAATGGAAGATTTGATGATCTGTTAAAAAATACCGTACAGTTCGGTAAATTGTGTAGTCTGGTACCGAACCGTTTCGGTATTTTTTTTGTGTTTATCATTAAACACCAAAATATTTGGTTTATAAATATATTAAGCAAAACTATATTTGTTGTTATTCCGACCAGGACAGTGAGGTCTTTCCAGCATATGGCGCAGTCAACGAAATACTACGAACGATGAGTGTCGGCTGCATCGGATGCTGGTCAGTGAAGCCGTCTTCAACCTGTAGATGGATACAATGCAGCAAATATGTTTTGCATGTGTATCATTTAGAATAAAAATCCATTATTACATCGAACCTATTGATTGTTTAGCGTGTAATCAGCACATTTGAAATATTTATAGCTAGCCGCATGAAAGCTCTAATTAACGCTGGTTTATTTTCTACATACATACATGGAATAATTAAAATTAATCAATATCCAAACCACCTTCTGGACAACCGATCACTGGAACCACGAGACTTCATAGAAAATGGCTGACAGTTTGACAGTTAATAATACTTTACCGGGCTTCGGTGATTTAGAGTTCGTTTTACGTTTTGTTCGGTAAAGTGCTTACCGTATTCAGTGATTGTTTGTTTTTACCGTATTGATTGTATTTTTTTCTACCGTATACGGTAAATAAAATTTAACATTACAGATCGTTCGGTAAAGTGTTACAAAATTACGGTAACATTTTTTATGTTTACCGAATAATCGGTAAGATGCCATATTTACCGAAATGTTTCGTCAATTTTTTTACCGAACAGCAAAATCGAATTTAAGTGTGTACGTTCGAAAAAATACGTAAATTTAAGCTTTGTTGATCTGGTTCATGGTGTCTAGATAAATATGACTCAACACACAAATGTTCTATTTGATGTATTGTTAAATCCTAACTAGAATCCCAAAATAATAAATACTGTCACACTCAAAATCACGTTCTAGATGATAAATTTACAACAGCTTCTAGAATATATTTGATAACCTCAAATCTATATCCGTATGCGTTTCAAATAGCCACGGGAATCAATACTGAGATTTGAAAGCCTGAGATTAACATGATCGTTGTCCTTGGTTTTTATAACATCATCAGACCTAATTCTAACGTAGTCGATTTCACGCGGCACGATAAGTTACAAGTTTAAACAGGTTTTCTTTCGTGATAGATTTTAAAACGAGTACTCTATGTTAAATAAAATGTCTAACCAATTGAATTTCATTGCCGTTAATGTAATACTAGCAAATATAGAAACGCAACATCACACACGGAGGGAAAGCGTCCTGAGTCGATTGAGGACATCAAATAAAATCGCTGAAAGAATTAAAGGCTATCCTAGCCGAGGCGTACAACAAATTGGATTAACCCTTCGCATCCTTTTGTTGACTCAAAAGGAGCCTATTTGGAAGGCGATGATAAAGATTTGTATTAAAAGGCATCAAAATGTTGTTGTTTTTGAACCAGTCGGGTCAATTTTGATCAGATGGTATAGCCGAATACGATTGCCGGATAAAAACAAGGGCTGCCGACAACAGTTACACTTACTTGAAAAGTTTAGTGGTTTATTGAAACACTTTCAATCCGTTCTGGATAACTCTATCGATTGTTAAATATACAGGATCGCAAAGTTATTAAATGTATACAAACAAAAACACCAGATTTGTACACAACATTTCGGAAATACTCATAAAAGTGCGGACTCCACTAATCTCCGCTAATGTCCCTTTCCATGTAACAATTTTAGTTTTATTCCAGCCGTATAGCACTCTTCCCGGCTATGTTGATAAATTCTACATTCAAAACTGTTTTGTCTATCAACACCTCCTATATGCTTCTTTAAAGTCGAAATATGTACAAAGTTGCCCACTCTATAGAAGGTTATGAAAACACGTTAATAAAACCTTTATAAACCATAATGATTTTGAAAATGTTTTAGTGAAACATGTTATGACTACTTGACAACCTTCATAAAACCGTTTGGCTGCCATGAAACCAGCATACGGCCAAATGGCCACAGCTGTAAAACTCATTGTGATATCGAGGCTGCTTTGTTCGATTCTCGGTTCTTTTTTTTACAGCCAAATTATAAGCGCATTTAATTTTATGGTGAATATTGGCACGATGAGAGCCGAAAATTAATGCGCCTAGGAAGTTATGCGAGTTTACAACAACAAAGACAAAATGAAAATAAATATATTCGATAATTTAATCTTAAATTTCCGGAAAATTCATGTAATTCATTAAGATTATCTTAAATAATGCTGAAATTGGTCTCCAATCTACAGTTCATTGGCATTACATTTAATATTTGAGGCATTTATTTTTCTCAATTTCAATTATTTCTCATAATTCAATATGGCGATTGGAAAAAATCACAGTTTTGCAAAGTAGCTAATTCATCTTCGCAATGACTACCATAAAATTAATTTGCTGTTCAATGCATTTACACTGGAGGCAAAATAGCATTAAAATGCTTTTTCAACTGACCATAATAAGATGATATGCATGAGTCCTAAAACGGCATTTCAAAACAGCATTTTAAGAGTTGAAATAAAACCTTTGATAGGAGTAAAAGGAATTTAAGAATACATGGTTTTAAGATTGTTGTAAACAAGCTGTGTAGGTTCTCATTAACTTGACTAAATATGAAACCTATTGGACCCAAATAGATTTCTAGTGGCTTTCATAAAACTTTAATAAAACTTAATAAAGCTGGATGGTTTTGGCAATGCTACTTAGGCATAGTGAAATTTAAGCACTAGAACATACTTTCCTTCTTTCTTCAGAATTTCTAGCTTTTTGCTTGCTCTCAACTTAGTGTTCTTAATGCACTACCAAAGTTAATAATTGAGAGCTTTCGATAACAAGCACCATTTTTGCATTAGTAAGGTTGTGTGGCTAGTACAATCATACCCTATGCCCAGGGAGTCGAGAGATTTTCCGTAACAAAACATTCTAGACCAGACCAGGAATCGAACCCAGCCACCTCCAGCATGGTGTTGCTTTGTAGCAGCGCTTTTGCCGACTCAACTAAGGGAGGACTAGAAAATACCACTAAATGTGAATTGCTTGGAATAGAATAGCTGCTAAATTTCACCGCAACTTCAATATTTATTTATTTATTTGTCGTCAATCAAAGTAGATCAACTCTATTACTTCCTGTTTTTTTACGAACTCGTCAGGTGTTCCTCAGGGTAGCAACCTTGGATCGCTGCTGTTTGTCCTATACTTCAACAACGTATTGCTTCTACTAGGAGATGGCTGCAGGCTTACGTATGCTGATGATCTAAAGTTGTTTTTTGTGGTACGGACTGCCGAGGATTGTACTCGTCTTCAAGTATTATTGCATCGATTCACTGATTGGTGCCGTCGGAATAAACTTATGATCAGTATTCCAAAGTGTATGGTAATGTCGTATTACCGCATCAAGCAGCCGATTGTTTACGACTATACCATCAATGGCGTCGTTCTAGATAGAACCGACCAGTTCAGCGATTTAGGTGTTCTACTGGATCATAAATTACCGCTCTGCTGTGATCTCTAAGGCTAATCGCCAGCTAGGGTTTGTGTCAAAAATCTCAAGAGACTTCACCGACCCGTACTGCATGAAAGCTCTCTATTGCTCACTGGTACGACCGATCCTAGAAAATGCCGCCTTGGTCTGGTTTCCTCATCAATTCTAGGGTTTTTTTTTCTTTAGGGCGAATCTACAATTAAGAGACTCTCTCCGGGCTCGCTCTCTTTCATTCATAAATCAATCACCTCTACGTTTTTCATTCTACTATTTGTAGAGTATGCTAGCCAGCACTGTTGTGTTTCGATCTGTACTAAAGAATCCCTCGAAAGTTATATAATGGCGCTGTAATGAATGAAAGAGAGCGAGCCCGGAGAGAATCTCTCAATTTTAGATTCGCCCCAATGAAAAAAAAAACCCTAGAATTGACTGGGAGCTTGAGGATAGAAACAATACAGCGCAGGTTTATCCGGATGGCATTGCGTAATCTACCATGGCGTGATCCACAAAATATCCCGCCGTATTCAGATCGCTGCAATCTGCTGCAATTGCATACTTTGGAACGCCGACGGAAAATTCAACAAGCGGTTTTTGTTGCTAAACTTTTGAATGGAGAGGTCGACTGCTCGAGGCTTCTCTCTCAACTGAACATCCGAGTTCCTCCGAGAGCATTACGAAGTGGTACTCTCCTCCAACCCCGATTCCATCGAACAGCGTTTGGAAACATTTAACCTCTAACAGCTATGATGCGAGCGTTTACAACTGTCGAAGAATTGTTTGAATTTGGCGAATCTTCAGCTCACTTTTTGGCTCGTATTTGTAATGCTCGTTTTATTTAGTTTTAACTTTGTATCATGTAGACAATAAGTCCGATGAACTAAGTTGATTAAATAAATAAATAAATAAATGATATACTTCATGTCTATTTATTCATACCAGGTTAAAGGGTGTGTTCGATAAAAATGGCACACAGAAAATCTTCTGTAACTTTTGAATCGTATGAGTAAAAAACCTAGAAATTTGAGTAGATTTTATCCATAGTGTATTATTTACATCTGCCAAGTTTCACAGTTATACATTCAGTAGTTCCAGTCATGTCGTCGAAACAAGAAATTGTCCGTGAGAAAATTTTGTGCACTCACAATCAAAATCCAGGGGCGTCCCACCCGTGGATTGCTAAAAGGCTTGGAATTGCAAATACAACTGTGTCTTGTGTAATAAGAACCTTCAAGGAGCGTCTGAAAGTCCAAAGGAAGGAAGGGAGTGGTCGTAAAAGTGGTCCAATGGACAGTAAAATGGCCAGGAAAGTCGTACAACAGTTCAAGAACCGTCCAAACATGTCAATTCGAGATGTCGCTAAAAAGTCTAAGGTGTCAGTCGGTTTTGTGCAGAAAACCATGAAGCGTACTGGGTTACATGTTTACAAAGTGCAAAAAGTCCCAAACCGGAATGAAAAACAAAACATCACTGCGAAAACCCGCGCCCGGAAACTTTACACGAAGCTGCTCACCAAATCCGGTTGCATCGTGATGGATGACGAAACATACGTCAAGGCCGACTTCCGTCAACTTCCTGGGCAAGAATATTTCGTTGCCAAGTCGAAGTTCGATGTTCCGGAGGATATTCGCATGAAGAAACTATCGAAATTTGCAAAGAAGTTTCTAATCTGGCAGGCGATTTGCGGATGTGGTGAAATAAGTGCTCCCTTCATCACTTCCGGAACAATAAACGGTGCGATTTACACGGAAGAGTGCATTAAGAAGCGTCTCTTGCCATTCATTAAGAAGCACAAAGGATCAACTCTGTTTTGGCCTGATCTAGCATCCTGCCACTACGCTCGAAACGTATTGGAGTGGTACCGAGCCAACGGAGTCAATTTTGTGCCAAAGGATATGAACCCACCAAATTCACCGGAACTTCGTCCAATTGAAAAATTCTGGGCAATTATGAAAACGGAACTTCGCAAACATCCCAAAACTATAAAAACAGAGCTAGAATTGAAGAAAATTTGGGTAAAAACAACAAAAACACTGGGAAAATCGGTTGTACAAAATTTGATGGGTGGAGTGAAAAGGAAGGTGCGGGCATTCGGGATGGGAGACGAAATTGAATAAAACAAATGTTGTAAATCAAAACTCATTAGTAGTTCTTCATTCCCTGAAAATTTCAAGAAAATCCGATAATCAGTTTAATTTTGATGAGTATATATGTGTGTGCCATTTTTATCGAATACACCCTATACCTGGTTAAACTTGTAAAGAAAATATTTTTAAGCGTGTATTTGTTCATTGTTACATTAATTGTTTCGCAATATTTGTTATGACAGGACATCATTCTATTTAGTGGCCCGTTCTTGGCATAATTAGTTCTTTGATTGTTAATATAAAACAAATGTCTATTTCTAAGAATATGAGTGGGAGTTTAAAAAAATTAGGTTTTCTCTTATATCAGTAGTATTCACTCTTTGTGCAATAACGTCGTTTATAAAAGCTATCATTGCAAACTCTCTTCGTTTTTTAAGCTCATCTAAATTTATTAACATGCATCGTGACTCATTGGATTTTTAAATAGAATTATATATTATTATATTATATTATAGATAATAGAATAGAATAAAGAGGCTGCTGACAAAAGTAACATCCATGTGAGCAGTTTGGAGCTTTATATAATTTTTTGGGACAATTATGGATTATATCCGGCAGTGTTATCAGGTAGAGGAGCATTGGATAAATAATTGTAAACAAAAACAATCATCTAATGTATGTATGCCACTGAAAAAAAAACTATGTAAGTAGAGTATAGTTGGCTTAGAATACCGGGAATACGGATATTAACCCGTTTTATAGGCTTATTTATATTGTGGTGAATGTTTTTAATTTTAAACGCGTTGGGGGGGGTTTTTTCAAATTTAATTTATTGTTGGTTTTTTTTTTTTTATTAAAAACAAAGAAAAGAAAAAAAAAAGATCACAGGCAAACCCCAATGTAATTCCAACCGATGGTGGAGCGGAGTTGGGTTTGTTTTTTTGTGGTGTTGTTTTACAATCCAAACACCATGCAAACGTTACAGTTATATTATTCCATGAAACCGGCCAGTACCCATTAATGGGTAAAATATCAGCCATTTCGAACTTAAGTGGCTTAGCTCCTTAAATGGATAAAACGATTTTACCCATTAATGGGTAAAGAGCCTGTACGTCAGGCTATCGGGTATTTTTTACCCATTTTTTCCAAAGGTTTGGTATTTGGGAAATGAGTATGAAATACCCATTTTTTTAAGATGTTTGTTATTTGGGAAATGGGTATGAAATACCCATTTTTCGTGATTTGTTTTTAGTTGTGATATTGAATAGTGACCATTAGCACAATCATAATCGATCGCAATTACTGCATCTCTATTTGTATTTGTGTATTCGAAGCAAGACAACCTTTTAGCAAATACTTTATTATTACTTGATTACATGATTACTTCAAACGATGCGTCTAACAACCAACCTAACTACCGGAAGCTCTGATTTAAACTCATCAATGTTCCGCGCAGATACTCGAAAGTTCGATTCTATTGATGAAATTAAGGCATGTGATATTATTTTATTAAGTTTTTAACGTACCTCTCAGTTTTTGGAAGATTTCGCTATCCAATTTAGTCTTCAGTTCTTCAATATTCTACGCGTTTTCGTGGACTGGATAACGACGCGAAGTTTTTTTTCAATTTTTCGAACAGCGCACATTCAACTATAAAAAGCAAGCCAGAAGAATGCTAATTAATGGGTAGAAAAATAACCATCTTTTAGTCTCTTGTTGAAAATAAAAAATGGGTAGTTATAATGCATTATTTTAATTTTGAGAGTACCCATTTTTTGACAGCTTCATATACTATCGAAAAATGGGTACATTTTTACCCATTAATGGGTATTGGCCGGTTACAGTGTATGATTGAATGTAAGTTTCACGTTGATTGCTAACCGACACTTTCCCCGGCACGTTGTCATGTTTCATGTTGTCATAGGATAACCCTCGAGGACAAACTTTTCAGCACACTGTCGAACGACAGCTTGCTGATCGTTCAGCAACAATTTGAAATTTTTTCCCGGTTTTCTTTTGAAGATGCAGTTGCTAACTTCTTTTTTCATACCCAATCGGCAGCACCGTACAATGGAAATGCTTCTAACGATACAAGTTTTGGATCTGATTTCCAATAAGTGTTCTCCGTTTTTCTCAGAACTTTGTCGATTTATTGTCCAGAGTAACGGCGACAAAGTTGATAGCGATATTGTTTCTGGCGAGGGTTCTCCTAGTATTTTCATTTTTCAGTGAGAAAGGTTCTTAAACTTCAATTTCGCTAAATCATTTCTCCCGGACTCATACATTTACTTTTGTTCGATGACTTCGCTGCGTAAATTTCTTGTTTTGCATACCCTAGCAGAAAAGTTGCCCCAGCAAAAAAAAAAGAAGAAACTTCTTGTCTCTGAGTGGCATGGTAACGTGTTGACAAAACTGTACCAACAACTGCCACCGTATATTGGAAAGTTGAATTTATTGATTACATTAAATGTGAACCTGGTTTGACTTTACCCAATAACTTTCAGTTCCATGCTTGCATCCTCTCTTGGGAATGTTAAACCGAAACAACAAATTCATAGAACACATGGAACAGGAAGACGCCTAGAACAAAACAACATTCAGGTACCCGAGCTAAGCATGAGATCTAACTGAAAACATAATTTGATGTTGTCGAAGAAACTTGAAGTCGAGAAAATTTCCAATCCGAAAGAATTCTCGGACCTTGGAAAACCATGCTCTTATCGACTGAGCTTTCTGACGACAATTTATTTCGATGAAATAAAAAATTCAACGCGTTTTGATGCTGAAGTCAAATGAAAACTGAAACAATTAATTTTGATTCTACTGTGAGAAACGATATCTAATTGATAGCGAAAATATTATCATACATCATAATTCTGAATATCGTTTCCTGACGTCAAATGATCATTCCAATTTGATGACAAATGAAATTCATCTTGATTTGCAATCAATTGGTTGTGAGAGTTTGCTCGGGTACCCATTCGAAACCCCGCAACATATCGTCGCAGCGTCGCATGAACAGGGTGCATCATCAGCCACCACCGCCACAACCCACAAGCAGCACGGCTGACTGGCATAAGCAAGAAGTAGCAGCATGGTTGTTCATGTTTTCGCTTGATTAGCCAAGTGGAACCAAACAGCAAATGCCTTCGTGTGCTCGGGTGCTGGGCTATGTGTGTGTGTGTGTGTGTGTGTGTGTGTGTGTGTGTGTGTGTGTGTGTGTGTGTGTGTGTGTGTGTGTGTATGTGTCTATGTATTAACAACAGGAACGACGGTCTTGGTTGGCCAACACTGCTCCTGCGAGAACCGGAATGGTACAAGTTGTAACCATGGGATGCGGTAGAATAACTACACTATAAAACTAAACTTCCCCAACTGGCTGGCAGCTTCGAAAGAATTTCAGTGTCAGAATGGGTATGAACATGGCAAAAATAAAAACAAGGCGCTCCGTCATTATTTGAACTGTAATGAATTCAGTTATGCGGTAGGGTCTTTTGCGATAGTGATTCTGGGAAGGTTTTTTTTTATTATTGGCTCAACATTGCGGCACTGGTGGAAACTATCAATGATGCAGTAAGACCCTATGAGGTTGCTGTAAATGGACATTTTGTTTCGTCTACTAGGTTTGTGTTTTCGTTAAGCCAAGGTAAGAGTGCTTTAATGTAATAAACATATGTGTTTTGATTGATTGAATGCAATGTTATTTAGCAGAGCTTAGGCAGGGAAAGCAGACTCAGCCACTCAACGACCCCTTTTACCTTTCATACAAGGAAGGATATTGCGATCGCTTGAAAATCCTACTTTTGTTCCGAGGCCTGAAAGTAAGAAGCATAGATATGTACAATCTATTCGTGAGAACAATATGCGTGTTGATTAAATATCGGCAAACAAACGACAAGATTTTAAAAGGCACAACTTATGAACGCTATTTTACAATGCCGTAAGCGTGACTTATGAGCAGTGGTGGTAAATGTACATTTTTCGCAAAACAGTCGCCTGCTGCGAAATGGTAAGGCCTGAACAGTAGTAATCGTTTTAAGGTACAGCTCAAGCAATCGCGAAAGATAGAAAACAGAAAGAGAAAAATATCACCCTTTGTCCTGACGTTTTTAAACTATTAAGAAATGGCATGGGCTGTTTTTGATAAATTGATAAAAAGCGCACTTATTTGGTAATATTTGGTTATGATTTGTTAGTATCCATTCTTATAATTGGATACAATTTATTGAACATCATAGGTATGCAGTAATAAGCCAGCAAACAACATAATTCTGAGCGTCATATACCTATGTTATCACAAGTGGTTTAAGCCACCGGCTGGTGGCAGCAGATTTTTTTTTAACAATTCCATTTATTTGTTCAAGCTCAATTGAATTACATGACAGGCCCAGAATTCTATTTCAATATACATGAATGATCATAAAATATAATAAAAAGGGAAAGATCCGATTACTCTCAGCTGTCTCGAGGTTAGAGGGAATAACAATTTTAGGGATTGGATTTTTTTATTTAAACACTCGCTAATCTTGGTGCGAGCCTTGCTACGCTTGCAACTAAATGAATGAAATTATAATAGAATTGGAGCTTTTATGGTTTTTTTTTTAGGGATGAGTTTCGTTCAAATATGTTCGTTTGCTAATGTGTGTAATTTCTGCAAAATTAAACGAAGATATGTATTTTAAATTATACCCTCAGATCTTTAGTTTCTACCATCATTTTTCTTTCTGTAAAGAAGCATTTCATTGACAAAACATTTATCTTCAAACTACGCCGTATCGTTACAGTTTGAACGTAATTTTATCTTGCATAAACTTAGATTAACTTCTTGTGCATATGTAGCACAGAGTGTAACTCAAGAATCCCCCATTCTTGACTAAAAAGGGGTTCAAACTTCTATCAGAACATGCTGCCCACGAAATACACATTATGTGTTGTAGTTGCCTGGATAATTCTCATGTTTGGTTGAAATTTCTGTTTCATTTGTATGAGAGCCCCCCTCCTTCCGGAGAGGGGAGGAGTCTCGAACCACCATAGACAAAAATCCTGACTCCAAACCCCCCACATGCCAAATTTGGTTCTAGTTGCTTGATCAGTTCTCGAGTTATGCACAAATTTGTGTTTTTAATTTTTATGGGAGCCTCCCCATTCTAGATGGAGATGGAGTCTCTAACCAACATAAGAACCTTTTTTGGACACAAAACCCCTGCATACAAATTTTCATAACATTAGGAAGAATTCACATCTTTGGTTTAAATCTGTATTTCATTTGTATGATGCCCCCCCCCCCCCTCTTTCAAAGTGGAGGGGGATCTCAAACCACCGTGGAAACATTTCTTACCTTCAAACACCGCCACCTGCCAAATTCGATTTCATTTGCTTGATTAGCTCTCGAGTGATGCAGAAATTTGTGTTTCATTTGTATGGGAGCCCCCTCCCCCTTCCCGATGAAAAAGGAGTCCCGAACCACCATAAGAACTTTATCCAGCCCCAAAAACTCCTGCATAACATTTTCATAACAGTAGGGATAATTGTCATGTTTGGTTAAAATTTGTGTTTCATTTGTATGAGAGCCCCATCTCCCACTTCCTAACAAAGGAGGGGTCTTGAGCCACCCTACAAACATTTCTTGCCTTCAAAAACCTCCACATGCCAAATTCGGTTCCATTTGTTTGATTAGTTCTCGAGTTGTGCAGAAATTTGTGTTTCAATTGTATGGGAACCCCCCTCCCGTTTCAGACGGGGAGGAGTCTCGAACCTTCATAAGAACCTTTTCCGGTCCCAAAAACCCCTGCATACAAATTTTCATAACAGTAGGAATAATTCTCATGTTTGGTTTAAATTTGTGTTTCATTTGTATGAAACCCCCCCCCTACCAGAAGGAGAAGGGGTCTTGAACCACCTTAGAAACATTTCTTGCCTCCAAAATCCCCACATGCCAAATTTTTTTTTCCATTCGCTTTCTTAGTTCTAGAGTTATGCAAAAATTCCAGTTTCAATCGTTTGACCACCCCTCTTCTAGGAGAGGAGAGGGGTCTCAAACCACCATAGAAACATTTTTCGCCTCCAGAAAACCCCACATGCAAAATTTGATTCCATTTTCTTGATATGTGCAGAAACTTCTGTTTCATTTGTATGGGAGCTTCCACTTCTAGAGAGGGGAGAGGTTTCAAACTACCATACGAACATTTTACATTAAAAAAAAAAACTCCAAAAACTCCCACATGCTAAATTTGGTTTCCTTTGCTTGAGTAATTCTCGAGTTATGCAGAAATGTTTGCTTCATTTTTATGGGAGCCCCCATTCCAGAGATGGGAGGGGTCTGAAACTATCATAAGAACCTTTCCCGGCCCCAAAAACCCCTGCATACAAAATTTAACGCTGATCGTTTCAGTAGTTTTCGATTCTATAAGGTTCAGACAGACAGACAGAAATTCATTTATATATATATATATATATATATATATATATATATATATATATATATATATATATATATATATATATATATATATATATATATATATATATATATATATATATATATATATATATATATATATATATATATATAGATTTTCAAAGAAAAATAACACGCAGACAAACTCTGAAATCAAAATCTTAAGCTCAAGATATAGGTTAAACAAACAATAGTCGAAGGCCAATGTTAGATAAAAACACATAAATGAGTTTCTGTCGATCACGTAGAGCCGAAAATATCTCGAACCGGTACATTAGGTTGCCTACCTCGAGCCCGAAGGGAATCATAGAGCTCAGATCTGACTCCACAATGTTCGGAACAAGACCAAATAATATGATCTGTATCCTGGTAACCTTGTCCACATTCATAGAGATTGCCGTCGCTCAGCCCAACACGGTATAACGTTTGCATTAAAAAAATGGACTAAAATTGCCTTTTCCATGGGTTTCCCTCACCCGCACTGACAAAACTACCAATCATAGTAACCCATGAGTCAGCAGACAAAATTTGACAGCTCTATCAGTCGAACTCTAACCGTGATGGCAAAAACAGTGAAGCAACTCCATTCAGAAGTGTGCGCGTTCAAAGAACGGCACCCCACCGCGTCGAAAACGGACATCGTGTGGCCCTTTGTGGACGCCGGATTCGCCCGTTCTGGCATCTACAAAATCTTGGCACTATTAGACAACAATCAGAGCATCGAAAGAAAGCCCGATTCCGATCCGCCGACGACCCTGAGTGACAAGAAGCTCCAAAGGATGCTGAATAGGAGCACCGAGGGAAAAGTGGCTACATCGCTACGTGCGCTTGGCCGGGAGGTCGGTTCAACCAGCCAAGCAGTGAAAAAGTATCTGGCGAACATGAACATACATGTCAGGAAGCGGAAGAAGAATATAAGGAATAAGATGGTCAACTCGATTTTCCCGGCATATCGCGACGTGGCGGTGGTGATGGACGACGAGACCTATCTCACCCTGGATGGCAACGACTGGCAGGGCACGTTGTATTTTACTTCCCCCACGAAGGAAGTGAGCTCTGAGGTGAAGTTCATTTCACAGACCAAGTTCCCTAAGAAGGTGCTGCTGTGGCTGACAATCAGTGAGAAGGGGATGTCAAAGCCGCTCTTCTTTCACTCCGGACTAGCCGTGAACGGGGAAATTTATAGTACGAAATGCCTGCCGGAAGTTGCGTCGTTCATAAAGAAATACCATAAGGGCGAAGACGCGGTGTTCTGGCCGGATCTGGCGTCGGCCCACTACTCGAATCGATCGTTGGAGGAGATGGAGCGATTGAATATCGATGTGGTACCCCAGTCGATGAACCCGCCCAACGTCCCCCAGCTGCGTCCCATCGAAAATGTCTGGGCCAACCTGAAGCAAACCCAAGTAACCACAAGCATTATATCATTGCTCTTATTCAACACAAAATCAACATCATTCATGCGGGATCGCATCAATTCAACAGTTGTCAAGTAATGAAGCGTAAGATTAACTTTAAGAATATAATGATGCATTACCAATGCAATCATGCATTACCAATGCAATAATGCTACTTTAGCAATGTCTTATGGCATTACAAAAGATAAAGCATTAGTTCGATCTTAAGGGGCCCTTTTCAGCTTTAATCCAACTTCAATGATGCACTAGACGTAATGCATATGCCCTATTTATACAAGCTATCATAGCCTCGTGGTTACTTGGGTAAGATCTACTCCAACAATTTTGTCGTGAAAACTGAGGAGGAATTGATAAATAAAACGAAGAAAGAACTCAAAAACATGCCTACAAACATGTTTTCGTCCGAAGCACTTATTCCGTTGGAATAACAAAATTTCAAAATAATTCTTCGATTCCATAGTAAAATTCGAAAAACACACAGTAGGTTGACTTGTTTATAGTGCCGTAAAAAACCTTCATGACAGATCGTGCTCAAATTTGACATGTAAACGGCAAAGGGTAAATGCACCCTTCTTTTTGCGGAAATGCTCCTTTAACTTTGGAAAAACGCTCCTTAGATGCAATCAGACGTATTAACCTTCTGGTTAGCGCTTGCCGGATGTTTTGACGGGTCTTAAGTTTCTTCAAGATTGTATAGTTTTAACGGGTCTTAAGCTTCTGAACTTACGAGTCGTCAAAACGAAATTAAGACCCGTCAAAACGAAATTAAGACTCTTCAAAATGAAATGAAGACTCGTCAAAATGAAATTTAAACCCGTCAAAACTACCTAAAAGATTGCGGAGCAAAGCTCCGCTATACAATCTTGAAGAAACTTAAGACCCGTCAAAACAACCGGCAAGCGCTAACCAGAAGGTTAATACCTCCGATTGCACTATACCGGGCAAACGCATCTAAGGAGCATTTTTCCAAAGTTTAAGGAGCATTTCCTCAAAAAGAAGGATGCATTTACCCTGCTGCCCATGTAAACGTATTACAGTCCTACAAATCTAAGAAATTAATATTTTTTTACGATATGTCATCCGCGGACCGTTTTATTCGTAAAGTCTCGTTCATTTTTGAGCAGAAGGTATTGTTCACATCCATATCGTCCAGTTTAGGCCAGAAGAAGTCGGTAGCAGGGCCCTACATTGTCGCATTAAAATGAAAATGAATGGCTTTTGTATTCATTTCACTCCACTTCAATCAGCTTTCGTGCAGGGAATGAATCTTACTTTCACCGATTCACTCCCAATTCACTTCCTGTCAAACGTGAGTAAGTTTAAATTCATTTGCGATCTAGCCACCGTCGAAAGCGTTTCAATTGAAATTCAAGCTTGCTTCGAACGACGTGGTGAACGACCGTGAATCAACTTCGTTGAAATTGATTTGATTTCATCCCCTCACCCGATCAGTGGTTGGCAAACAAAACTTGCGTGCCAGTGTTGCTAAAAGTATTGTCATTTGACGATGCACGCATTGCTGTAACTCGACAAAAAGCTCCCCGAGCTGGCAAGCGCGTTTCTGTTTGATACTGCGGAGACATATTGAAATTACATTTGTTGCATTTGCGCTGGAGCTGTGAACACAACAGGGATCGCATGAAAGCGACATAAATATCAGTAATTTCATTTATCATTTCATAAAATGGTTAATTATGGTTCTCGATGCTACAATTATTTTGTCTGATGGCACTGATTCTAGTCTTAAATATAATGAATACCTCAGAAATGATATTCATGCACGTATTGCATGAATTTCAATTGTCCTGCTTCATATTAGTTTGACACCGAAGGCTAAGATAAACACCGATGAATGAAAAGCTTAGTCGAAAATGCTTGTTTGAAGATTGTTTTACTGAAGCTGACTAAGAAGTGGCTGTCAAAAGAAGATAATGTGTTTCAACTGAAAGAGATGAATGTTAAGTTCATCTTCCCATGACGATTTTCAATTGAACTTGAAATTGTACGACCCTGGTCGGTAGTCATCTACCTTTAGCGCTCTCCGTTGACGGTGATGGCATCACCAGCATCGTTTCGGATGAAGTACGGTCCGAGGACGCCTCCTGCCCAAAATGCACAACAAAAGGTGACTTTTTGGGGATGCATTGCCACTAGGTGGACCTCGTGTGGAATGGCCTTGTCCCAAATTCGACAATTCTGCTTGTTCACATACCCGTTCATCCTCGTCGCAGAAGAAGCTTTTTTGGACAAAATCGGGGTCTGTTTCCAACTGCTCCAAAACCCAATCAGCGAACACACGGCGCTGTCTATGATCGTAAAGCTTGAGCTCCTGGGTAAATTGTATCTTGTATGAGTGCAGACCCAAATCTCGACGCAGAATTCGCCTAGTTGATGTATGCGAGAGGCCGAGCTCATGTGCGCAGCGCGGAATCAATTACCGTACACTTTCGCGAATTGCGGCGATATTCTCGACAGACTTTGCGTTCCGCTGTGGTTGAGCTTTCACCGAACTAGTTTTCTCGAATTTGTTCACCACAATTCGAATAGTCCTCTCGGTAGGACGATTATTGTGACAGCAAACTCGGTTAAGCGCTCGGAAAGTTGCTGACAAAGAACACTTATTTTTATAAAACAATTTTATCATTTGCACGTCTTGTTGGACGCTATACTCTGCATGGTAATTTGACAATACACATTGAATAAATGTGAATAAATGATAGCTTATTTGATACTTGTAGCTTCAACAGCGGTCGACTACGGTGGGCTGGGCATGTCGTAAGAATGTCGGATGACAGCCCTGTGAAAATGGTTCTCGAAAACGAACCGACAGGTACAAGAAGAAGAGGCGCGCAACGAGCAAGGTGGATTGATCAAGTAGAAGGCGACCTGCGGACCCTCTGCAGACAGCGAGGCTGGCGAGGTACAGCCATGGACCGATTACAATGGAAACAACTTCTGCGTACAGCAGAGGCCACACCGGCCTTAGTCTGATTGGTAAAGTAAGGTTAGCTTCAACAATGTGGCCGCAATCAACTGCTAAAGTTAGGAAATTTATAAGGAAGGACTCCTTATAAAGCTATGTCCATTTAGAATCCGGAATGATAAAATCATCTGTATCTCGGTAACGGATTGACGTACGAATAAGTTTAATACATCAAAACAAAGGTATTTCACTGGACCTTATGAAATAAAATATAAAATATCAATTCAAATCATTTCTCTTCGTTTCTAATGAAAATTCGCACTTTCTACTTTATTCTTTCCATAAAACGCTGCACACCTCCGGAGTCAACTTCCTTGGCACATTTGTTCCACATTTTGGTCATTAAAGTCACGTCTCGAGTCGATTTTCCACTTTTCTTAAGCTTCCGCTTCATTATAGCCCAAAACATCTCGATGGGCCGGAACTGCGGGCAGTTGGGTGGATTTATGTTTTTATCGATGAAATCTACGTTATTATCGTGGTACCACTGGATGACTTCCCGGCTGTAGTGGCAACTCGCAAAATTTGGCCAAAATTTCACGGGACCTTTATGGGCTTTAATGAAAGGAAGTACAAGGTTTTCGAGGCATTCTTCCTTCTACAGCTTCGAGTCCATCGTCTTATTCGTCACGAACACTTTGGTCTTTGCTCCGCAGCTGCATATCCCTTGTCAAATCATCAGTTTTTTGGCAAATTTGTCCAAAAAGCAAACTTAAACTTCGCAGGAACATCTCCTTGTGCCGTCGCCGTAAAAATTTTTGGCCAGGAAGCTGTCCGAAATCCTTTTGACGTAGGTTTCATCGTCGATCCTTGGTACTTTGTCAAAACCTGCTGGTACAATTTCCGAGCTCGAGTTTTGGTGACGAAACTTTGCTTCAACGTTCTGTTGGGTTGCTTGCTAGCTCGATAAGAACGATATCTTACTCGCAAAGGAATTCTTCGAACGGTACTGCTAGCAGCAGCGTATTTTTGTGCGATTTCATTATTTGATAGTCCAGGGTTTGCTCTGACGGTTCTCAACACCTTCTGGTTCAGCTTGCGGTCATATGTTCCACTACGACGCTTACCTTGAGGCACTCGATCCACACTCTTTTGTTCCCTGAAACGTTTGAGCATTTACACGGTTGATTTGGCGATTTTCAACGTTTTTGCGATTTTTATTGCGGACCACGTTGGATTATCAACGTGGGTGTGCAGATTTTTTTCTCTCCTCTCGGCTTCCATCTGGAATAACTTTTGACTCACTGCATGAAACACAGAAAGTGGGCGCCTAGGTAAACAAACCACTGTAAACGAATTCTTGCAGCGGTCACTTTCCGTGCCGCTGCAACACAATAAGTGATTCCGGATTCTAACTGGACAGAACTTTATTTGTTAAGACAATAATGACTTGTTTTGAAATTCGTGAATTTCACGAGGTGGAAAAATATGATAAAGGTGTTTTTTTCGTCAATGCTTGTTCTGTCAAGAACATCGATTTCCTCAAGGAGTGGGATTGGCATCGCGATCATTAACGAAACGCATCTCAAGGCAGGAATTAGCGTTTACATTCCTGAATTCTCGAACTCGTCAAACTTGACTATTTACGGAATATTCTATCTCTTAAAAGTGCGTCTAATTTTTTAGAAGTTGAAATAAATTTAAAGTTTTTGGAATAGAAAAGAGCCGGAAAATCATATTCATGCCCACAGTCTAAGAAAAAGTACCTCATCGCAAGGAACTATATTATGTCAGAAAAATGCCATATATCAAAAGAATCGTCAACTTACCCCCCAACAGATCGTAACTTTTCCGAATCCCATCAGCAATGCATTGCCGCTGACATACCACGGGTCACGCAAACGTCAAATAAATATTTATTTTCGTCTCAATCATGTTTATCATGGAGCGACATTTTATGTGCCTCAATCCACCGGATTCCATCTGGTTGATGTGCTCCTTCTTCACCGAATACCTCAAACAAAACTGAGGTAGAAAAGTTTCTCTTGCCGTCCAGCCGTCGTTAAGTGTCGCGCAACCAAGCAAGCTCATAAAACTCTATTATTTATGGAGGAAAAAAAAAAACACTAGGAACTTTATTAGCCCTATGCAGTAAAACTCTTACCAAGATGGCGAGCTTAAGTTCGGCTTGTTTTTTTCTGGCTCACATTTGCATATACACCTCTATTCCTGTATTATGCTACGGCGAGCTGCCTATAAAGCCACACATCATATCAAACTTTTACCATAATTCCCAACCCTCTGACCGTAGCATAGAAATTGCAACATGTTATCAACAATGAGAACAAGACCCACTGATCGATAACAATAATACCGCAATCCGATTACCATTTAATTGTCGGTGGTTCGCAGCATTGACCGATTGAAGGCAATCGACGTTCTTATCGGAAATTTGAAATCGCTATTGTTTCTCTTTGCTACCAACTCGAAGGGAATACCGTCTCACGTTCACATTACAATCAGATTTAAACGTTAAGACCATTCAGTGAACCGTGTATGAAACCATCCACAGGACAAATTTGCAACTCAACCATAGTTCTATTTTCAGTATTCATTATTATCGATCGCCCGGCAGCTTTAACGAGAATCACTTACCTAGATTGCAAAATACCTTCAACATGAATTCAAAGCTCTCTCCCTTCCTACGCGCCATCCGCAGGTTATATCATCTTTCCTAGCGAATCGTGTTTTCTGTTGTGCAATTTGTCAGTTAATATCCTCGGCGAAATCGGATAAAACGTCTATCTGATTAACTAATTGACCGGAAAATCGATTTGTTCCTGCAGAAAAAGGAACGAAATGATAAGAGTGAAAGCAGCACTGGCATCGAATCCGGTTCGTTCCATAGAAAGCGGCACTACAACGACAGATTTTCTGGCTGGAGCTTCTAGATGAATGACCCAAATCAACACATCGTACTCTGCTGCAGTACCGTTTTTCCACTCAGGTGCCCTCGGGTTACGAAGGTGGAACACTAGGTTGAAAGTGCACAAGTCCATGAAATTAAAGTAATTAAAGTTGATCGTCGATACTGCCGATCGGGCAGAGAAAGATTCGCTAACAGTTTTGCTGAAAGCAGGTGACATGGTAGTTGGCGGACGATTTCTGAATCGATTTTCTCTTTCGTCACAACCCCAGATGGATTAGCAATCGATAGTTGAAATTAAGATCTTAATGATTGGCGCAATGAATCAAAAGAAAAACCAGAAGCCTGGTTTTCCTTAAACCAGTGGCCTCTAATAATTCTCCACTGTCTCGTTTTATTCAACCACTCACTCCACTAATCCGTTGAACATGATTTTCTGGCAATCCTCCATCTAACTATTTACCAAAAGATTTTGTGCCGCCTTGGAAAAGTTAATTTCCAATCCACCACCATTGCCCGAAAAAACCCGCTAGCGAAAATGCATTCTCCACGCGAGCGAACCGGAAGTGTGGAACCACGCTCCAGCCGGCCACACCGCAAACGACAGACGCCACAGTACAGTGTTAATTTCCAGACCGCAGTTTTCGCCACTTAACTGCTGCTTCCGGCCACCGCCACTCCGGTTCATCCTCCCTTTTATCTTCCCACATTCAAGTCTTCCTCCACTTGTGAGTGTGCTAACCAATTTGAACTGCCAACTCCGGTGGTCTTGGCATTCTTCGGCCGAAATTAGCAGAGAATAAATTTTCCCCGGTTACGGATTTTCGCCAGTTGATGCTGCAGATTGCAAATAAAAGAGCCGAAGGGAAAGGGATGCCGCAACCCGAAGGACGTCAAAAAGCTACGGGGAAGGAAAATGGAAAAGTTTTTTGCGCATTCTACAACTTTCTCTTGGGCAAGTTTTTTTTCCCCCAACCACTGAACGCCTCCGAAATGGACAAGAAGGCGCCAGGCAACTATTCCGTGAGTGCTGATCTGATCAATACACTCATCGCTTAAAAGTCGTGCTCAAGTAGGAAGATACCTACTTTTGAAATCAAAGTCGAGTGTATGTCTTAGTGTCGTTTTCAAATTGATGGGGTGGAGCAGTTGAAAGACGCGGATCCCATCGAAGAATGGTACTGGAAAGGACTTCCCAAGTGTAGTTGATTTATTGAATTGAAGAAGGGCAGAAACTACTTTTGATAAAGGGAAAACAAAACTCAATAAACTGAAGTTTGATTACAGAATCCAAAGAATAAGCTCGTCTGACGTTGATCAGTTTTTTGTTTGGAAAATATTCGAACTAACTGTCAGCTGTTCATCACATCAAGTCATTCTCCTTGACCCCAAATAGTTCGTTTTATTGCATTGCAGTCAGTCAGCCTCTAAGCTCCTACGTTTCCACGAAAGGCTAGAACAATAGACGATGTATGATGATCCGGTTATTGTTATTTGTTTGTGCTTGATATTATTCCACCTTCAGAGTTTCTGCTGCATCGTTGCCGTCATCATTTTTATTTCGTATTCCCGTGCGATGACTCCATATTTGTCATTCCTCGTAATAGCTGAGCATGTGGGTGGTTGCGGGTGATGAGAAAATGGATGATGCCCAGAAATCGATTTTGCAACTTAGTAGCGATCGTTCACCAGCCACAAACGTAGTCAACTGAACATGTACATTTGTGCAACTGTTTTTGAGTCTGTTGTTGCAGGCGTTTGGCCGAGTCGGAGAGTGAATGAAACGGAATGTAATTCTTTATGTAAACTGTTTTATTTCCTCTGATGGAAATCCAAATGTTTTTGTCAAAGAGGCTTTGGGTTAAAAATGAAAAATGCATGTTAAATTATGCAATGATTTGTACTCTTACGATTTTCTTCTTCAAAAATACACTACTGTTCCACAGATCACATTTTCGGACTCGTTTTTACAAAGTTGAAAAAGATATAACATGGTAGGTATTCCGTTAAGAAAATGGACTGGATGGTTTGAATTCAATGAAGTATAGCCACCTGCAGGAGGTTAATAATTCACTTGATTGCATAAAGTTCCAGCGGTTTATTACATTTTTAACCGCCTTTTTGGATCCACCATAATATTTCAGCATTTTTTCATATATGTAGATTGTACTATAAAAAAATGCCATTGACAAAACTATTCACCAAAAACTCATTTTAGGTTTGAAAAATTTGGGAAGAAGTAAACACATATTAGCTATGTTTTTGCAAAGTTGGTTTATTCAACCTTTTCTCCTAGGGTAAATGCCTGAACTTTGGACTTAACGCTACCCATCAAATCTAGGGCGACACTTGCGCCATCTTTCTTACACACTCTTCTCATCCACTCAACAGAGAACAGAAATCCAGGCTCCATCATTTTTTTTCCAATTTACTGTGTAAATTTTCAAAAGCAAACTGTTGGAAAAACAACGCCGCCTAGTTTAGGTTTCACCGAACTAAAATTGACAAACTTTCAAATCTCTAAGCGGACAAGTGGCGCCATCAACATACGATTCACCAAAACTAACGGAAACGAGCTGTAATTTCAAAATGGCAGTTACAGAAATTTACACACGGGGGGCACTCCAGCTTGGAAGTCTGTTCTCTGTGTCCAGTCTTTCTTCAAACCCTTGTCGTTTTGAAAGACACGATGCCATATCCGGCCAAAATAGAGTGTCATCTTCGTTGGTCCGGAGGAAGGGCAGCAGGCACTTCTGGAGGCATTCTTCTTTATATCTTTGGCCGTTGATGGTGCCGGTTGTTATGTGCGGCTTGCTGAATTTTCCGCACCCACAGATCGCCTGCCACACAAAGTACTTCTTGGCAAATATGTTTATATATTTATCTTGAACACATGAAGACAGGCTCGCTTCATTGTCTGTTGGTCGAACCAGACGGAAGAATTTACCTTCTTGGCCACGTCCGGAATCGAATGGTCGGATTGCGCTTGACGGGGTCGGTCATTCACCGTGTTGGTCGTTTTCACTTTTCTTCCGTTGCCAGCTCGCCACTGGATCGTCTGGGTCTCATTGACCGATCTTACCACACGGGACACGGTCGAATGGTCGATTCCCAACTGTTTCGCGATTCACCTGTGTGACTGGCTTGGATTTTCCACGACCACGCCCATTTTTTTTGTCGAAGCACTTGCTTGGAAACTATTTCGTGATGAAGCCATAGTGACGAAGTTTTGCACATGTAAATATTAAACACAACACTAGTTTAACTCAAAATTTCATCAATTTTTACTTATTTAATAAGAAGTTACGCATAAAAGAATGACTAGCATTTTTTTCGAGTACAATCTTTAGTAAGATATTGAAACTTTTTGACATCTCGGTAATATTTATCATCTAGGAGGAAAATATTGATGTTAGCTAGGGGGCGTGTGGAGGGGCTTCTGATTTTTTTATTACGTATAAGTCCGACAGGAACAAAAAATTACCCACGGAACAAAAATGACTCAGAAATTACTATAGAAATATCCAACTGAATGGAATATTTCAGCAGCTTTGGATTCAGAAACTCAACCAATTTCTGAAAATTGTCTCATATGACCGATGGACAGCATCTGTTTCCTGACAAAACTGGATTTGGTACACTTATGGGTCATTCCATATCAAGTGACCGGAGAAATGCATCGACCCTCTTCGATTCGAACCAAAATTGGCTGATATACTTGTTGAAGGCTATTTATTAAAAAAAATCCAAAGTTTAAGACCAATCGGGGAACCCCTCGGCCCATGGGCTGCCCTCATTGCTTTGAGACTTTTGAAAAGACTTTATTTTGTTTTTTTTTAATATCTCGATGACTAAAAGAGCTACAAACAATGTCAGATACTTTTCTTAAATAAAATTAGATTTTCTATCAAATGATGATTTTAAGTAATTTTTAAAGTGTTGCCAACATTGTTATTTTTGACAATTGAAGTCTTAAGCTGCGTTTTTCTCAAAATGCCCCCACTTTTTTTTAAATTTTGATAGCTTCAAGGGGCTGTTCATAAACCACGTAGACTTTTCTGGGGGAAGAGGGGTTTGCTAATGCTCAACCCATTCATGGAATCCGCGGAATGCATTCGGCAACTCCAACAGCCGATGCCACTGTTCTTATGAAGAGTATTTCGAGCTCAGTAACGGGTACCATTTTAAAACTTATTTCGATAAACCGTAAAAATTCAACACGTACTGCTAAGGCAAAAACGCAGCAGAAAATAAGTTTTGGTAAATATCGTGACATACCGTTCCATTTCATTTTTAATTTTTCAAAAAGATAGATAGATATATAGCTTGATGATTCAATTGACGAAAAAAAAAATGAATATTAATCATGAATATCTGTTTTGAAAACTAATCACAACATTTTTTTTAAAACGGCAACACTGAAGATTTTTCTCTAACTGTTTGTTTCCACTGGTATGCGGCTACGAAATCTAAATTGGGATCTGGCTATACCTAATTGCTAGCACAATTACATACTGTCATTGTTATTAGACCCATTTTCAGAGAACACTTTGAATATATTTACACTATTTTTAAATTTTAATTCATTGAATATTAAACATGAAATCTTTAAAAGTTAATATCTCCATGACGGAGCAAATTGTTTTTCCTCGATAAGTGTTTCTTATGTAAAAAAAGTCTGCTGAACACATTGATTGCAGTTCAACTGTAAAAATAACAATGTTGGCTTCAACTGTAAAAATAACAATGTTGGCAACACTTTTAAAATTATTGAAATACTTCATTTGATAGAAAATTTCCTTTAAAAAAAGTACCTGATATTGTTCGTAGCTCTTAAAGTCATCGAGGTATCCAAAAAACAGAATATAGATTTTTCAAAAATCTAAAAAAGTGGTGGCAGCCCATGGGCCGAGGGGTTCACCGATTGCTCCAAAACTTTGCAAAATGGTGAGTAGACACCTGGGATGGAGCGTGCGTCCACGCAACATAGCTATGGTCCTCACAAGTTCCTACCTCATGCTTCCACGGGTCAAGAGATGACAAAGACCGCCAGCTAAGGGTTGCGTACTTAGCTGGTAGTGCAGCCTGGGCACTGTTGTCCTTCTGACTTCAGCTAGATTGAGGAGGTGCGTGCTGAGCGACTGTCCACCAAAGAGGTGCGGCTCAAACAGCGTGTGTCCTGGCATCCAGCGGCTGAGTAAGAAACGCTGTATCGCGTCAACTATACACTAGGTGGCAGCCGCACCAAGGCGATGTAGGCAGCGTGACCCGGTAAAGTAGCATGCTGAAATCTTACCCTACCACGGAAAATGGAAGTATTCTTTATACGGTATATAATTTCAGATCATCCATGGAATTCCCAAGTGTTGTATAATAATTTTGAATTCTTTTCTTCCCCCGTGGCTATGATAAGGCAAGTCCTTCTACAATTGCAGCAGTATCAGTAGAAATGCAGACATTACAAATATAATTGTTATTATCATTTTATATTATAACATCCCTTCACAATATTATTCAATGCTATTTCCAGCTTCGCTTTTGCTTCGTTGTAAGTTTTGGCCCACCTAACTCACGTTGTGTATTTGAAAAGATAGGATGGTTTTTAAATTTTTTTTAGAGAGAGGATTATATACGACAAATTCTACAAAAAAAAAAAAAATATTCGTCGTCCAAATTAGTTAATTCAAAAACTAACATTGTTTATAAGCCTACCTTTTCTATTTTACAGACATAAAGAATCATTTATGGGACCAGTAGGAAAAAAATCGAAGAATTCCCTGTCATTCATTTTTAATTTTTGTTTGTTTTGTATTTATTGAGTTTCCGTTTTTGGGCAGTAATCATACTCATATGAAATTTATTTGCCTAAATTTCCTTTGCTATTTTGCTAGGAGTTGGAATTTTCGCTATTTTAGAGTTTCAATCATCTAAAATCGCAGCGGAAGAGGCAAATGGCGGCATTTAATTATTATAAGTACATTATGTAGTATTTCTTTACAACATCGTATTATTTCCATCATATCACGACCTTCACATTTTCATGCAACAAACCTGATTTAGGCAGTATCTGGCTTAAACACGAAACATACATTCAATTTATGACATCTAGCATTCCTTATATGTCCAGCATATAACGCCGAAAATTACAGCTGTGGTAGGCTTTTGCACTTTTTGCTGAATTTATTTTTCATTTCCGGTTTGCAAATGACTTTTTACCAATTCTGAGCTGATCTGATTCATGCAGCGCTGTGTGCCATTTGGCTAGTGTTTGATTTTACATTTCAACCTTTGTCATTATTTGATCATAACTCACAATATAATTATATTTGGTAATATTGTGTTATTGATTTTACTTCAAAGATGATTAAAACATTACTTATTGTTTTTTTTTGCCCATTTATCTTTAACTCCCTTCCTCTTAAATCTTTCCACTCCTAACTCGGTAGCAATAACTATTAGGTCAGCAAAAATAAAAGCGGATTGCTATTATAAAATCAGCATCAAGTAGCAAATAGTGACCATGGCAACAGTAAATTAAAATGTATAAATGTTAGTTTTGTAAAATTTCCATAGGTTCAACAAACTTTTTCAGGATACTTCAAATCAAAATTTTGGTGAAATCTGCTATCGCTGAAAACGAGCGAAAACGTGCTTAAGCGCGAACCACACAACTCTACACTTTAACATTTTACAACATTTCTTGCATTTCAGGATCAACCGAATGAAGATCATATATTATAGATACGAATGCTTGTAGTATTTTTCATTTACATAAATATATACACCATTATATAAATATTTCATGGGAATGGGAGGGACCATCAGGGCACCCGATTGAAGCACTCTGGATGGGGAGAGTGGGAATGCCAACTCCCCATTGCTAACAGTTTGTGAATAGAGGGCGGGCTCTTCTCCCCGCCCATTGGGGCATCCTCATATTAGATAGCTTGCTCTTTTGACCAATTGTGCAATCTTGTTGTTGGAAGGAGATTCTTTATATCCCTGTGGATACGTATAAGTGATGTTGCATATCGATCCACCCAACCCCTTTTTGGCCCTTCATACAACGGCATGATTAGTATAATCAGTGGTTATTAAAGCTTGATCAAGTCTAACAGAGAGGAGAGCCCATTGCTGTCGGACTTAGTTTCCGTGCTACAATGGGTGGTAGTACATATCATACATCATACATCAAAACACTTTAAAATGTATTATATAAAATATTTAAGGGAGAAAATGTTAAAATTTTTTTTTGGGGGGTTTTTTGTTGGGGGGGGGAAAAAGGTGTGATAAATACAATCATAACAAACCACACAATCGTGCGTATATTCTTAACTTGAAGTAGGGAAGCGATGTGATCAATACAGGAGCATGTCTACAAAAATTGATCCATCTGAATTAATTTCGCAACTACGCACTTGAGATAGCGGTAAGACAGCGAAATTTTTTGCAACCCGCTGCTTGAAATCGCTAGTGTATGCTTTGTTTGACTTTGATGTGTCGTTGATTGCATCCATAAGAAGACTTTGATAGTACCGTACGTTGTTATGTTGTTATTATTATTATTAGTATTCATTTTAATAATTCATCAATACAAATATGTGTTAGATAAAAATAATAGACAATAAACAATAAATAGTATTGAGAATTATAAAAATAAATGCGAATAGCTTGTAACAAATTCTTAAAAAATATTCATTTAAAACGCTTCTTCACACTACCAAAATTTCAAGTAAATTTCTGTCCCCTGGGATCGACCCTTGAAGCGTCCTTCAGCACTTGAGAATGAGTTGAAAGAAAAGAAAAAATAGGGTAATGGGATGTAATGTTAGGCTAGCTCCTTCATTCGGCCTATGTACCAAATATGCCATTAATTCAGCGATAATCAACAAAATTATGTTGCTATCAAGATAACTGATTTAATTCGAAGAAATTCAGACATTATTTATCAATTTACTGTTGTTCACTTCCGAGTAATTTACGATTATCTTAACCTTTTAGACATCATTACTTCACTGGCTAAGCTTAACAGATAATCTACACGATCTTCGAATGATCTAAATTTGGCTAAATTGAACCTATAAACCGAGTCATGCAGCCAAGACGTACAGGAAATAGTCACACATTATAAACTAACTATTCACATAGGTAAAATAACAATGATTTAGCAAGAAACCCGTAGACCCAATGTTATGAACATATTTATTTCTATGTTCCCCTGTTGTATGAAAAGTGTATTGAAAATGCAGTTATTGGTAAAATTTTGAATAAAAATGTATGAGTTTCGTTTGAATGTTTTTCAGATGGTACCCTAAATTCAATCAAACGCATCTTTTGTCGAATGGCGTATGTGTCAGTTTTAGAAGACATAATTTTACACAAAATATTTCTTTACGTTCCCCGACTTTTTACAAACATGATTTACGTCTCTTGTAAAAATCATAATTTCTAAGTTTGTAGGTTGTTAAAACAACCCATAAATACGAACATATAGAACACATATAAAACATGTTATCTGAACTAACATTGCTGGATTCACTCAACTGCTTCCCGATGAAAATAGCCTTAATTTGACAAAAACAACAAAAAACCAGAGAAAATAACTGCCTCTCTCGCATGCAGTGATAACAATATATCACCGGTAGTCGTCAGAACTAAATCATCGATTCGCCGAAAATCGTTTCGGAAATTATGCGAAAATGTGTACAGACCACATAAATAATAGCACACAAGCCAACCAAAAAAGCTGCACTTCTATGGGCATTTATGGCGCTCGGGTTCATAAATCAAAATTCCGGTTCCGGTGCGGTGCGTGACATCGGAGTTTATTTTTTTTGCTCATACAGATGAATATTTTCTAGACTTTAAACTCTTTGCATGGCCAAAACATAATGGTCCGAAGTCCCCACCACTTTCCCCTCGAGCGAATCAGTTTGGCGTATTTGTGTGAGTGGCTTCCGATCGGTTATACAATTTTGTTGAAATGTTTTTCCTCTTTATGTTGCCGGTGACTAAATTGTGGCCGGAATCAGCAGCACAAATGGTGGGAATGAATTATAACATGCGTGATACAATAATGCGATAACGTGGTTTTCTATTGTGACTTGGACATGTGGTCAGTTTGCTACAACCATATATACACACCGACAACATAAATGCGAATCCAAATGAGTTGGTCCACAGAGGAGGTGTTGAGGTTTTATCTATTATGGTTTTCCGCCCCGATTGTTACCCGAAGCTTTGTGTTTTTGTTGTAGATGCTGTCAATAATTATTCTAATTTAATGAATTCGATTAGTGGTGTTGCAAATGAATGATGCTGCGAAGCAATGCGGAGAACCACCGCTCACAAATGCAAATTATAGGTGGTAGGAACAATAATAGAAGCGACAAATTATTATATAACCATCCTAATGAAAATGTTGCCATTTGCAAATTGATATTTGTTTTCTTTTAAAGAGTTGAAAGAGTGCAGCATGCAGGAGACTCATCGAACAATCTATGTGATGACCGTAACAAAACTTTCAACGTAAAGAAACAATCGTATGAACACTACAGTGCCATTTAGATTAAAGGAGTGCAAGTAAGAAGGAAAACCTTTTGGAGGAAAACAAACAATCATTCTTCTGCATGTGCCAGAAAGGGAGAGGTGATTAAATGTCAAAAAGCCTTATAGTAAAGCAGCAGGAAAACTGCTAAAAGTGGAAGTTTTTTTTTAATTAATATTGTACCGTGCAGGGCCCGGAAAATTAATCCATTAATTTGAACAGTTTTCAGAGTTGAAAGTCTTAGTCTACCATGTAGTTATTAGCAGGTAAATTTTAACATAAGATTACTTGAGTTAAAAACCATCCAACAAAATTAAAATGTTAGAAAAATGATCTACTAAAGGTCGGTGTTTACTGAAACGGAAAAGTAAAGAATCGAAAAAAATCTCTGCAGCAGTATTCACCTGAAAAGAACGAAGAATGAAATTAGTATTTGTAAGGTTTCTACGCAAACTAATGGGAGCTGTCACTTTTACTTTCGGAAAAATATTCCGCTCGATTATTCCGTAAGTGAAGATGACATTTCGTTCCATGCAGATCAATTGTCAAAATTCCGCTTGGTAATATTGAACAAAATTCGGTAGCCTCTCTACTTTTTAAGTCAATACTGGCCTTAATCAATTGAAAATGCAATGTCTGGATTCATGGACTGTCCGAATATTAATGCAGGATGGTTTGACTTTTTATTTTATTTTTATTTATTATAAGAGAATGCTTCTAACATTCTATTTTTAGGTATTATTCTAGGGTTCAGATCAATTTTTTGATAACAATGATTGTGTGGGACATTCTCCAAAAGATTTCTAGTACGTTGTGAAAAAAGTTATCTTTAATGGAAAACACAAGCCACTAGTGATATGAACGACATTTTAACTAACCTAACCTGGTCTATAGACATATATATATATTCATGTTTTTGTAATGTTTGTAAAACAAAACCATCCAGATGCTCTCACTTGTAATAGTCCAAACAAAATCAAAAAAGTCGAATCATGCTAATTTTGAATGTCGAAATGTTCAATTCTCAGTGATATTAACATTGAGAAAACAATAATAATAAATAAATGGAAAGACAATAAATTAAACTGGTCATATTTAAGCTTGCATCTATTGCCTCGGCCATTCGCAATTCAAAAACCGGAGGACGGAAACCAATTGTTTTAACATTTTAGCGGGAAATTAATCTCCATTTTCTATTCCCTCACTGTTCAGTCTGTGGCCGGTGGCGTATACTTTGCTCCACGAACTGAACATATTTTTTTCTTTTCAGTGGCTTGTCAGATTGTTGCCGTTTGGTTAAAATACGATCATCGTAGAGTGTAGCACTAAGCTGCGTTTATACTAGGGCAACTCGTGGTAACGTCAATCGGCAACATTAGTCCCAAGCGGCTCGTGGTCTAGGTTCAAAAGCAATGTTGAAACCTTTTATGTGTTCTATCACACCCAAGCCTCATTGGACTAATGTTACCTATCAAGGTTGGCTTGAATTGCCTCAATTAAATTGCACCGTTAGAGGGTCAAACAATAGAGCATCCGATTCCTCGAAAGGCTAAAGCAGTAACCAACAACAAAATAGCGCGTATGCAGATTTGCCAACATGTTTTACGTGTCAAAGTAGCGCAAAATTTATGGTCAGGCATTCGTTGTTAGTTTTTTTTTGTCGTTTAGGCAGGCGCTGAAGCGTTTAGTTTTGCAAACCTTATTGAAATTTGTGGTTATTGGATGTTTTTGTTTTATTCTGTTGGTATATTACTCAGTTTATTCTGAATTGGACGTTAATCAACTCCAAGCTGATTTTCCGTTTTTTTTTTTCTCAAATGGAAATATTCCTGACTGACAAATTTGATGGCAACGAAGAGTTGTACAGTAATTCAGAACTTCGCAATAAAGCATACAATTTATTACTATGTAACAACCTTTCTGATGACATGTAGGGTAAAGTACTGCACACAATCGTTTTGGTACATTGAAAAGAAACATCAAATATATCAAATAACAGATAATACAGTTGGTTGAATTCAGAAGCAGTTCATCAATGTTTAAATTCTTTCTGCTCTAAACCAAACAAGTACAAGTACAAAGCTATATTTTTCTAATTATATACAACTGCCAAAGTGGTTTCATTGTGTAGTGCTAAAGGTGAGAATCGTTTACCGGAATTGCGGTTAAGAAACAATGTTTTCTTTTCATTTACTATATACCTTTTAAGAATTATTCGGATCTTTCAAGAAGGTAAAAACAGAGTTTAATTTTCAAAAGAATCTCAGCAGCCTGCTATTTATATTCGAATCCAACAATTTGTTCAGGTAAACATATTTGGAACATATTTTTACAGTCACATTTTATTTTCCGTGAGAAATAAAGCATTTAATGATTGTAAAGGAAGGGTTGTACTTAATATGATGGAATATGAATTTTAAACATATCTAGTTTGATTGATAATTTTCATAAATATTATGAGTTCAATTTCAGCTTCAATCTATGTTAAGTCATTGTTGTTGGAAGGAAAAGGAAACCTTAATGACGCTTTGATCTGAGGTTAAGTATTTGGGTTTTATTTTGGATTGCAAACAAAATTGGAATTCACACTTAATACCGTTAGAGCAACAAATGCACTTCTTCTTCTTCTTTTAGCATTTCAAGCTTATTGCTTTCACAATTAGCAAGCAATAATGCTCTCAGCTTAGTGTTCTAAATGCACTTCCACAGTTATTAATTAAAAGCTTTTGATGCCAAGTACCATTTTTGCATTAGTATGATTGTGTGGCAAGTACAATCATCCGCTATGCCCAGGGAGTCGAGAAATTTTCCTTAACGAAATTTTCCTAGACCAGACCGGGAATCAAACCCAGCCACCTTCAGCATGGTGTTGCTTTGTAGCTGTGCCTTTACCGAATGAGGGGGCAACAATTGCACTACATATAAGTAAAAGAACTTTTGGTAATAAATGGGGATTACGACCAGTAATGATACACTGGATATACACGGCAATTGTTTGACCCAGAATTGCCTATGCTTCTTTAGTATGGTGGCCAAAAAACTAAAGAAAAATGTGCCATAAAGAAGCTAGAAAAACTACAAAGAATGGTTAATTTTTTCACAATTGGTGCGATGCGTAGCACACCTACAGAAGCTTTTGATGCAATTCTACAGCTTTTTCCGTTGCACCAGTTCATTCAATTGGAAGCCGAAAAAAGCGTGGTTTGGCTCAAACGGACTAAATCATTCCTTGAAGGCGACATCAGAGGACATTTAAGCACAGAGAACAGATATTTATGTCCATATACCTTTTCTTGAAAAACGTGTGTAAAAGTTAATATGAGCAGCCGGTACAAGAAGCAAGTGCACAGAAAAACAAACAAAACTTTTCAGGTTATGTGCTGGGCTTTTTACTGATAAGCATAAACATGACAGTTATTGCACAATTGCAGCGTCGCCTACCCGGCGCATAACGACATACAGTGGATGATCAAAAAGGAGAAGACTAGCAAAATTTTGTCCAGATTCAAAGTGATACAGTTCGGTGAATAATTAACCGTTTTTGATGAAACTAGAAGCGTTCGACGGGGAATTTATTCTTATTTCAGCATGTTTATTCAAAATTTGATTTGATTCCCGGGCATCGGAGATAGCACGGATACTTTGAGGTTATGTCAAATGTGCTAATTTTCTGCAGCTCGTTATTTTTTATGTTACTTGAAAATCGGAAATATTATATTTTTTTCAGAAACTAGAATTTATAACAAGTCTGTCAGTGGTTAAAGATCGTGAATCGGCCCATAAACAACCGAGATATGGCCATTTCCGTAAAATGTAGTTTTTTACCCTATTGCCTGACACTTCTTATGTTGAAAAACTCCTTTTTAATTTATCTGTAACTCTGCGTACCCTTAACCAAATTAGATGCAACTTTTTCCATACGATTAAAAGTTCATCCAAGTTTTTGAAAGAGTAGCGGACATTTCGTTATTTTCCGTAGTTCCGGATTCATTATCGGGAATCGTGAAGGAAGTACCCTACCAGTGTAATGGCCAGAGTTAGAACTGTATCAAACCTGGCTTGCGACATATCAAACTTCATGATTTTACAAACCAATACCACTGGTGGTCAACCTGAGAGTATTTCACATTGGCCACACCTGGTGACGTTCCGGATTCCGGATTCCCCCAGGGAAGTAGCCAGATTTCGAATGATGTCAAACCCTGGCTTGCGACACATCAAACTTCATGATTTTACAAAACAATACCGCTGGTGGTCAACCTGAGAGTATTCTTTCACATTGGCCACACCTGGTGACGTTCCGGATTCCGGGTTCCCCCAGGGAAGTGGCCAGATTTCGAATGATGTCAAACTCTGGCTTGCGACACATCAAACTTCATGATTTTACAAAACAATACCACTGATAGTCAACCTGAGAGTATTCTTTCACATTGGCCATAACTGGTGACGTTCCGGATTCCGGGTTCCCCCGGGGAATTGGCGAGATATAGAACGATTCCAAACTATGGATTGCGACACATCAAACTGCATGATTTTACAAATCAAGATTACTGGTGCTCAACCTGAGAGTTTTCGGTCACATTGGTCAGACCTGGTGACGCTCCGGGATCCGGGTTCCGCCAGGGAAGTGGCTGGATTTAGAACGATGTCCAACCTGGCTAGCAACACATCATACTTCATGATTTTACAAACCAATACCACTGGTGGCGAATCTGAGGTTTCTATTGTGGGCATCAGGATTCAATGGCAAATTATTTAAACATAGTTTCGAAAATATATAAAAGTTCGGATATGCTAACAATAATTCAGTTATTTTGATTAGATAGGTCGTTTCAAAGGAAAATCGCATTTAATAAGGCGTGGGTCCACCATTCGCCTTCAAAACGGCTAGGATACGCCTAGGGATGGAATCGTACAATTTTCGGATTGTTTCGATAGGTATTTTATACCACTCATCGATCAAAACCTTCTCTAACGCTAGAGTACGCCATACGTACACTCGACCTGTAGTTGGAAACAAGGTAAAAGATGATTCGTCCGACCACACAACTTGGTTCCATTGATCTGGCGTCCATTCCTTATGATCCTTGCACCAGCGCTTCCTGTTTACCGCGTTTTGCGGTTTTATTAGCGGTTTAGAAATGGCCGCACGAGCGTAAAGATTCATGTCGTGCAGCTCCCTTCGGACAGTTGATGTAGAAACTGGTTCTTGAAGCGCATTGTTCAAAGCAGCAGTTGCTTTATCAGCACTAATGCGTCTGTCTGCTTTGACTATGCGCTTCAACGAACGTTGCTGCCGGTCATCCATCTTCTGCTTCCGTCCACAGCTACTTTTATCAGGCGATGTTTTTCCATATTTTTTATATTCCGACATTATCCGGCAAACTGTGGCCCTGGCAACACCAAACAGTTTGCATGTTTCAGCGATCGAAGCACCGGCTTCTCGAGCACCGACTATACGGCCCCGTTGAAATTCCGTAAGCTCTAATGGCATTTCGAACTGCACACTTCAGCACTTAACCTTGATTTGTCTCATGCGCAAGCACTCAATCCTGTCACATTTTGTCTTCTTCTATGCAAACATGTACACGGATAAAAAATAATACCCAATTTGAGTTCTATTCCGCCAGGTCGATGGTTCCGTACGCCAAATTAATTTTGAGTTATTTTTCAATTAATTTTGAGTTATTAATTTTGAGTTATTTTTAGTTTAGGTATTGTTTTGTAAAAACATGAAGTTTGATGTGTCGCAAGCCAGGGTTTGACATCATTCGAAATCTGGCCACTTCCCTGGGGGAACCCGGAATCCGGAACGTCACCAGGTGTGGCCAATGTGAAAGAATACTCTCAGGTTGACTACCAGTGGTATTGGTTTGTAAAATCATGAAGTTTGATATGTCGCAAGCCAGGTTTGATACAGTTCTAACTCTGGCCATCACACTGGTAGGGTACTTCCTTCACGATTCCCGATAATGAATCCAGAACTACGGAAAATAACGAAATGTCCGCTACTCTTTCAAAAACTAGGATAAATTTGTGATCGTATGGAAAAAGTTGCATCTAATTTGGTTAAGGGTACGCAGAGTTACAGATAAATTAAAAAGGAGTTTTTCAACATAAGAAGTGTCAGGCAATAGGGTAAAAAACTACATTTTACGGAAATGACCATATCTCGGTTGTTTATGGGCCGATTCACGATCTTTAACCACTGACAGACTTGTTATAAATTTTAGTTTCTGAAAAAAATATAATATTTCCGATTTTCAAGTAACATAAAAAATAACGAGCTGCAGAAAATTAGCACATTTGACATAACCTCAAAGTATCCGTGCTATCTCCGATGCCCGGGAATCAAATCAAATTTTGAATAAACATGCTGAAATAAGAATAAATTTCCCGTCGAACGCTTCTAGTTTCATCAAAAACGGTTAATTATTCACCGAACTGTATCACTTTGAATCTGGACAAAATTTTGCTAGTCTTCTCCTTTTTGATCATCCCCTGTACATTTGAAATGACGGTTTAAAGTTTTTCACAAGTAGCAGACCGAAGATGAACGTCTGTTCTCTGTGATTTAAGTATTTTGAATGACATTCAAATTAACTCATTACTTACAGTCGGTTACGGAAGTTTTGGAGAAAGTTGTCAAGTCATATGTACAAGAGGTGTTTGGAGATGATCACTATGTGTTTCAGCAGGACGGAGCGCCATCGCATGCTGCAAATCTCGTTCAGGGCTGGTGCTGAGAAAATTTTACCGACTTTTTGGACAAGAATGAATGGCCTCCCAGTACACCAGATCTGAATCCCTTGGATTATTTCGTATGGTCATACATGCTGGCGAAGGTAAATGACCACAGGGCGTCTAATATGAATCAATTCAAACCCGTAATCAAACGATTTTTGGACGAAATGCCGATGGAATTCGTGCGTGCCCCCTGTGACGGTTTAGAAAAACGTCTGGAGCTGGTCAAGAAGGTTAAAGGCGGTGTTATTCCAAAACATATGCTGTAGTTGATCATTATTATATTGCAATATAATGGGTAAAGTTATCAATAAAATCTGCATTATCGATTTGAAATAAATAGAGTTTTATTTTGTATGAGAATATATTGGACACGGTGTTAATGTAAGTTATTTGTTTGTAAGCTTGTTTCTTATTAATTTCTTTAATTAATTTGTAGTTCGAGTATTCGGCCATTCGTACAGGGGAATTGTTTTTCTTAGGCTCGATTCGAAAGACTGCGAATAACACTAGTATGGAAATGTCTCATTTTTCTGCAACGGCTATGTATTAATAATACAGCTAATCTTTACTGAGTTCCTGGACATTGTGGAATCGATGGCAATGAAACTCAAGCAACACAAAACTGACCAAATTGGTTGCAGTAACTTGATTTTGACTTAATTGAGTTGCATTTAAGAAACTTCAACTGATTTGCAACAAGTGTGCTGCTAGGGAAGAGATTATGAACTAGCTAGGGCTGGATCTTCTAAATCACTTCTAGGCCCAGAGCCATTTTGCGGAGTCTCTGCATGCGCAATCAAAATTAAACTTAGGAACTGGGAAAAGAATATGTTGATTAGAAACTGGAATATCTAAAGTCTAAAAAATTCATTACGCCTAACACATCGAATATACAAAAGCTTCTCGTTTTGTCAAAATAATGAACTGTGCATACACACAGGCCTAATAACAGGACATTGTATGGTTAAATATCAGCTAAGACCAATGGAAATGATATATGTCGCTTTTGTAATGAGGAATGCGAGACCTCTGAACATTTATTGTGCAACTGTGATGCACTTTTTACCACAAGAGCAAAATTGTGCGATAAGTGGATTTTAAAGCCCTTTGAAATATGGTCTCTATGCCCACGTAAGGTAGTGCGTTTTGTACGACACATTATTCCTTACTGGGATAATACCCTAAATAATGCGATGATGGTTACTTCTCATAGAAGCTTATCACCTTGAAATGGTATAGAAAAATGAGTTGTGAATCACAATAGATTAAAATAATGGTCGCAGTGATAATACACTCAAAAAAAAAATGTTAACCCAAAATCTGGATTGGATTTCTAAGTAGATTGTTCTTCTTCAATCTTAATCGTTTATTTTCTTGTTAATCGATTTGGAGAAAAATGTTATGTGGTTAGTTCTATTTCAGAAATTTATCTATACAGTTTTGAAAAATGATAATTGTCTGCGATATCTAGTGTACATATTTAAAACGATTTGGCATAAATTCACACGATATTTGATGAAATTTTAAGGAAGATGATGCCTGAGTTGAGTATTTTATTTACAAGATCTCAAACAATTATGTAAATAGAAATAAAATCTCATAACAATCAATTGAAGAAATATGTTCTGAATTAATTTTTTGTCATATTTATCTTTCATTTCTATGAAATCTGTTATAAGAGTGTTTGTTTTCAAACGCAGTTACGCCCTTCATGAAGTACTCTAGAATTTCTATGTATGTGCTTACTTTGACTTGAACAATGAAACAATGTACGTATCTGTTCAAATTTATTGGGATTTTTTGGTCGTGTAATGAAGGGGGTCGCTGTTAGTAGGTTAATGTACGCCAGGAAGGGTGAACGCTGTGATACACTATACAATGAGACAAGGGTTTCGGGCGATCAAAGAAATTGAAAAAAGAGTGTAGGAGGAATGTAGGCTGACGTGAGCGAAAATGGGACTCAAGATGGCGGAACAAAATGATCATGAACTTTTAAACAACGAAATAATACACATACAGATTAAACTCTCTAACATGACATTTGTAAAAACACGTAGATTGACTGCATTAACAAAGAAATCGGGTGATTCCAAAACATATCTAATAGTAACGTTAGGTTTTTTTCTTTGGGCCTTTATGGTATTAAAAAGGCGTTGTATGACGGTGTTTCCATTTTTACATTTTCAGTCTGCGGTCTAGAATAGTGACGATCCATACCATATTTTTTAAGTCCAAAAAAAAAAACGTGACCATTGAAGAGGTGTTGTTAATAAATATCTTTCGCTGTGGCCCAAATTTCTTGAAGAAAGTTGATCAATTTTTAGCATTTTTGCAGCACGTAATTTGGGAAATCCAAGGTCACTTTGAAGAGATCTAACCAAATCGCTGTGATCTCTGTGAGTTTGAGTAAGCAAAGTCGATGTTAATAAATGGATTGCCTTAGTTAGAACAAACGTAATCTTCGAGATGAGTTGTGTCAGTAGTGCAGTCATGATATGATTATGAGGGAAAGGTCTAGAGAGTTTTTGTAACAAATGATGATGGGTTTTGTAGAAATACAGTCAATATTCCTGTAGGCCGCTTGAAGGATTCGGCATTATGCATATGCGGCGAATGCATATCGGATTTGAACTAATTGGGGTCAAACTTTGATTTTGGGGTAATTTGATGAGATTAAGAGGGTGGTGAAAGTTGTTCAATCAAGTGTCCAGTAGGGCATCAAGTGGCTCTTTGGGAGACCCGGAACAACCTTTAAATTGGCCAATTTATGAAAAGAGTGGTAGAATTTTGACACTTTTTCGAAAGTTCTTCTAAATGTATTATTTGATTGGATTTTTGAATATTCGATTCTTGGAATCTGAAAATTGAACCTTGTATGAAAAGACAAAACTGTATAGCTTTAAAACTAACTGCAAAAAATACATTCTTACGGTTATTAAGTATCATCCGTAAGGCCACCAGGGGGCCTTATGGAAAAATTTCCAAATCACATGGACATAAGTATTTAAATGATAATTTTGGAATTATTTTGGAAAAAAAATCGCACAAAACCCATTTCTCTAGGCCCTGGGGGTTGATTTCTAGATGATAAGTTCAAATATATTCAAATGATACTTTTGTAAACACTTTAGAAAAAAATTGCAATGTTCTCAGTCTAATTTAAAAAATTAATCACTTTTACGATTTTTACCAGATCACAAGTGCTATAGTATTCTACACACTTAGAAATTATGAAATTTACACGAGACGTAATTCATGTTTGTAAAACGTCGGGGACCATAAAGAAAGATTTCCTGTAAAATTATGCCTACTGAAACTGACACATTCGCAATTTTACGAAAGATGTGTTTGATTAAATTTATTTTCTCATCTCTTTCAACTTATTCTTATGTGCTAAAGGACGCTTGCATGTGTCGGTCTCAGGGGACAGAAATTTACATGACATTTTGGTAGTGTGAAGAGATGGTTCACAGCTCGAAAAAGTAGTGTGAATATTTGTTCAATATCATGCACATAAATGGAGCGTCACAAAACTTATAAATTAACATTATATATCGTTTAAAGTTCTGGGTCATTCCATACATTGTCGATAATGTTGTATGCAAAAGCTCTTCTTTGTTAGAACTATTTTATGCAAGTTGCTATTTCCCGTGGAATGAAATACAATCTTAAATGCTCAAATATATATGTCACAATGAAAATTAAGATTTTTTTTTCTGTGTTGTTAAATAACATTGAAAAAAAAATTGCAGTGTTCTTAGACAAAATTTATAGATTGACCACATATCCGCTGATCCGGGTAGATCGCCTGGAAGGCCATCGGGTGACTCTGAAGGTCTTTTAGAAACATTAGAAAAGACTACAGAGCTCTCCGACTCATTTCATACACAGAAAAAAATAATGAATTTTAACAGGTGCGTAAAATTTCCCCTCGTTTAATTCCAAGCCAAAGGAGGCGTAACCCACGAAATTGTTTGTAATCTTTCATGCGCCATACAGCAATGATTGCAATCTTTTATACAACGGGCTAGATTCAGGCGTTATCTGGCTTAACTTTAGATGAAATATCTCATTATTTTCTGTCATATCTAGCATTCCCTTTGTGTGCATTAGATAACGCAGAAAATTCAATGTTTCTTTTTATCTGTGTGGATTGATCACATTTACGATTATTTCGGATCGTCCAGCTGGTTATTTGGTGGCCCTGAGAAGCTTCAGTATCACAAGTGCTAAAGTAAGGAGTGTATCGAATATAAGCTATCCACATACATTTGCGTTGTACGCATGGATTTGTGATGGTTTTTTATGCTCTGAACACTGCATGCTGTGCGTTTGACTGTCAGCTTTCTTTTGTTTACTTGTTTGTGCGGTTCAAATTCTGCGTTTTCAAAATGTCGCGTATTGAAAAGGAAGTGAAAATTAAGGTTCTGGACACATGGCTAAGTGAGAAGGGTATTACTATGCGAAAATTGGCGAAGCGGTTTGGAATTCATCATGCGAGTGTTAAAACCATAATTAATAAGTTTGGGGAACACTATTCTTTGGATGAGCTACCAGGAAGAGGCAGAAAACCCGGTTCTTCCAACCCGAAACTGGAGCAGAAAGTGGTATCTCTAATCATGAAGAACAAATCAATGTCAATACGTGATTTGGCCAAAAAAGCAGGAACGAGTGTCGGAATGATCCAGCGTATCAAGAGGCGAAACCACCTGAAGACCTACAAGAAGCAGAAAATCTCGAAACAAAGTGCAGAACAGAAGAAGCGAGCAGCAACAAGGGCCCGGAAATTGTATTCGCGTCTTTTGCAGCGTCCGGATGCATGCGTTTTGATGGACGATGAGACTTATGTAAAGGAGGACTCAAAAACCCTTCCAGGTCCACAATACTTTACTGCCGTCGTTGGGGAGGATGTGAGCGATGCGGACAGGTCGATTCAAGTGGAGAAATTCGGTCGAAAGGTACTGGTATGGCAAGCAATATGTTCCTGTGGTTTGAAGTCAACCATTTTTTACACTACCGGAACTATAAATGCGGAAATCTATCGATCAGAGTGTCTCCAGAAGAGATTGTTGCCTTTATATAAGAAGCATAGTACACCTCCACTGTTTTGGCCGGATATAGCGTCGGCTCACTATGCCAAAACCACTCTCAATTGGCTTGCGGAAAAGGGTATGGATTTCGTTGAGAAAAATATCAATCCACCAAATTGCCCTCAGCTTCGACCCATCGAACGTTACTGGACAATAAGACTATTTTCTTAAAATAACCCTTCTAACGGTTGTAGCGGTTTTGTCTATCTCCAAATCACTAGTGCGGTGGTATTCAAATTATACTTTTATTAATACTTAAGATATAACTGCAGAGCTTTAAGACATATTTCATAAATTGACCACATTTAAGATTGTTCCAGATTATCCGAAACGGCCCTGAAGATCTTTAAAAAGCAACTAAGAGAAAAACTTCAGAGCCTAGACTAATTCAAACTAATTTCATAAATTGAATATTTTTGGAGTTATTTCAGATCATCCGAGAGACCACCAGGTGGCCTAGAATGACAATTTCTAGATCACAAGTGTAAATGTCTTCAAATGATGCTTTTAGAAATATTTAAGAAAAAACCAAAGAGCTATAGTGTTATTTTAAGAATTAACAACTTTTATGGTTGTTCCGGGGTCATTCAGGAGGCCACCAGCGGGCCTTTAGGTCAATTTTAAGACCACAAGTGCATTCAAATGATGCCTTTATAAAAACTTTGGAATTACCCACAGAGCTCTTCGACTAATTTCAATAATAGAACCGTAAACTTCCGGATTATTCGGTGTAATCTGACGATCGTTTTTCAGATCATTAGTACAAATGTATTCAAATGATGCTTTTAGAAATACTTCAGAAAACACTTCAGAGCTGTCAACATAATTCCATAAATTGAACACTTTTATGGTTACTACGAATCATCTTTTACGGATAATCCAATTTTACTGGATGCTCTTTTCCACCAGAAAATGGACATGAATCATTCTGAACAATTTTTCCTTTCCTAGCAAATTAGTCATCTCAAATTATGCTCACAATGCATACTTAACTCATTGTTCACCACGTTATTTTAATTAGATGGTACCTACGCAATAGAATGGTTCTCAACAAAGTCAAAAAAAGGCAAACAAATGCTGGGACATTTAATCAGTTCTCGACTACTTTTGTCACAAGGGGCGAGAAATGGAAGTCAAATATCTTTGAAGGGCGAATACTATCAGCAGAAATTTCGGCCATGTTAATCGAAAGACGTTGGTAGACGAATTGAGGTAAAGGATCTACGTTCTACACTACACAGCTCAACTGAAGTAGGTGATGTCGAAACTCTAATGGTACAAAGTCCATAAATGTAACCAGAAATTTCCTTGTATGACAAGACTTAGCCCGAGCAGAAGATAACAACATATGAATACCTATTTTTGATCTTAATAACTGTAGAAGGCTGCAAATTAGTGAGTTGACAACTGGGAAGGCATCCACCGGCTGAGTAAGAAACGCTATACTGCGTCAGCTAAGGTAGCAGCCCCACCAATATAAGCAGTGCGACCCCCGGTAAGGTAGTATGCTGAAATCTTACTGTACCATGAAAAATGGAGAAAAATGAGGAGACAAGCGAAATTTTGGCAACCGACCCGGCAACGAAATAAAGACTATGATTGGAATAAGGTACCTGGAATGTCAGGACCCTCAATGATCCTGGACGATTTGGCCTTTTGGCTCGTGAACTGGAGAAGGTTGAAGTGAGCGTGGCTGCTATTCAGAAGGTTCGGTGGCCTAGATTTGAAAAACTTGAATTCAGGGTGGTCGATCCCGTCGCAACAAGGCTTTCAAGTATACCACCATAGCTGCAACAAAAAGGCAGAACATGGAGTCGGATCAATAGTAATCGGGAAGCAGATGAAGCGTTTTATGAAGTGAAAACTGGTTAACGAGCGGATCTGTGTATTGAGGCTACGGGGCAAGTTCTTTAATTACAGCCTGATCAATATCTATGCGCCGACAAACGATAAACCCGACGAGATGAAGGATGCGTTTTATGAACGTTTCGACAAAACCTACGGAGAGTCCACGAAACACGAGAAAATTGTCATCGGAGACGCCAATACCCAGGTCGGAAGAGAAGACTTCTTTCGGCCGATCATCGGTATGGAGAGGCTTTACATCGTTACCAATCACAACGGCCTAAGAGTAGTGACCTTCGCGGCTAGAGGAATGGCCATCAGCAACACTTACTTTGTACGCAAAACACTCCACAAGTAAAACATGAAATGTTTGACTGCATGCAGTTTTACTTCTGATGATGGAAAACCTTTTCGGGTACTACTATAGAATTGAAATAGCACAGAAGGTGGAGACTAATTTATGTCAAAAAATTCTTTAACTAAAATTTAACAAATTTTCATCGGCAACAAACAGGTTTTCATGAACCAGGTATAGTATGAATTATAAACTCCAAGCTTACTAGACCGGTGTTCTTATCACTCGACCATTTCGACACAAGAGATTGAGAATAGTCAAAATCCTCTTAAACCTTACCATCATCCTAAAGGTTGTACGGAATCAAATTGCACCACTTTTAAATGGCTGTGACTTTTTATCCGTTGGGTATTTTCTATTGAAATTTTGGGTGGAATTAGTTCAATGTGTATTGGTTTACACTGTGTAAGTTTCAATAGTAGATGTGCAATCGTTGCGAAGATGGAGTCGAAAGAACAGCAGAGGCGCAAAGAAATTTTGCGCACGTACCTCGAAAATCCGGATCTTTCTCATCGTGCCATCAGCAGGAAGTTGGGAATGGTACATTCTACGGTGTGTCGTGTTTTAAATCGGTACCACGAACGTTTGACCTTCGATCAAAAAGAAAAAAGTGGCAAAAATGGATCTCCGTATAGTGTTAAGGATCACAAGTGGGTAGTTCAAGCTTTCAAGAAGAATCCCAACAGTCAAGTTCGAGATGTGGCGAAGAAACTGAATCTAACCAAAACTTTCGTGCAAAATGTGAAAAAACGTGAAGGACTACACACGTACAAAGACCAAAAGGTGCCTAATCGCGATGAACGGCAGAATACGGTAGGTAAAACACGTGCACGGAAGCTCTACACCCAGATGCTGACGAAACCACATTGCCTCGTTATGGATGATGAGACGTATGTAAAAGCAGACCTCCGGCAGCTTCCGGGGCACCAGTTTTTCACTGCTCATCATAATTTCGATGTCCCTGAGGACGTTAGAAAGCAGAAGATGTCAAAGTTTACCAAAAATTATATGATTTGGCAAGCAATATGCTCGTGTGGATTGCGGAGCACCTTATTTGTGACAACTGGAACGGTCAATGGGCAGGTAAAGGAATGCTTCCAAAAGCGTGTACTTCCTTTTTTGAGGTCACACGATGGTCCTATGATTTTCTGGCCGGATTTAGCCTCGTGCCATTACTCGAAAGAGGTTTTGGAGTGGTGCAAAGCTAAGGAGGTCAATTTCGTGCCAAAGCATCTCAACCCCCCGAACGCACCGGAACTGCGGCCAATTGAAAAGTACTGGGCCATCATGAAGCAAGCACTTTGGAAGCATCCTAAGGAAGTGAAATCGGAGGAAAATATAAAGAAAAAATGGATTGCCACGCAAAAAAAAAAGTTGGTCCAAATGTTATACAGGACCTTAAGAATAGTGTAAAGAAGAAGGTTCGTGCATTTGGAATGGAATTAAAATTGAATAAAAAATAATCCATGGGAAAATATTTATAACATGTTTTATTCTACTCCCTGAATGTTTGAAGATGATTGGTTGAACTGGCGAATTTGGCCGAATATTTGTGTGTGTCGCAATTTGATTCCGTACACCCTTTATAAGCCAACTTAATACGGGACTTAAATAGGTATTCGCTTTGATATAAGAGAATTCAGGCAAGGGGTAGTGATTTAAATTGAAAGTATTTTCTAGAGCAAAGTCCTGTGGAGGAAAATCATCCATTCGGCGTAGATTCAACAGGAGCTGTCGTCGCTCATCAAGTATCAAGTAATTTACTGCAGAAGGGATTGATGAGCGCTGCATAAGAGATAAAAACGTAAGCAAAATATATTTTGCATAAGAAATTTTGTTTGGAATACCTGTAAATATCTGAGAGTTACTGTTTTTGTTCACGTTTCATTTGACTTTGTTTTTCTTTATTTTACCATGTTTGTATCACTATCAATACTACAGATACATATTTCGTCTACTTCTTGCAGACTCCTTCAGTGTTGTTGACTAAACAGTGTTGAATAATCCCATAAAGCGCCCAAACAATTAGTTAACTTTACTATTTTGGTATTGTACATCAAAAAATATTCTGTAGAACAATATTTATAGAAAAACAAATTGCTCAGGTCAACATTTTTGCAGGTAATCAAGGTTTCAAATTACACTGTTTTACGTTAGTCGATACTTTTGAGGGTGATGCAATATTCAAGTGAGTGTTGAAAAACATTCCAAAGAGAGTCAATAATATTGACTGGTAGTGCATGTCTCTCATGAGTTGGTGAAAGTTGAGTTGCTAACTCCGAACCATTTTATTTGAGATCTTCCACCAACTGGCAGCGTTGTGTTTAGAACGACGGCTAAACACGATGAAGCTCGTTATAGAACTATCTGCCGTCAATATATACTGTTCAAATGTTATACGATGTCGGAATCAACTGTTGAGTTTGACGTCGCGACGCGTCGTCTTTATAGCTGACGATGCCAGTAAACAATACCTGAGCATAAAGCAAAGTTGGTGGTACCAGAGGTACAATCGATTAATTTTGACTTGAAGCTGACTGCGCAAAAGTTACTGGTAGAGGCTGATGAGGCACCTCCTACTGACAACATGGTCCATATGCATTAATACAAGGAATGGATACAAATTACGGCAACCTCAAGCATTTTTGTTCTGAAAGCTGTTAATCGTTCATATAAGAAATTTAATGGCTTCGGAATTTGAACAACACCCATATTAAAGACTGTATTCGATGAAATTTGGACACACAAAATAGGTCACCAAAAATTTTCCTTGAGCCCGATTCTTTTCAAACTTTCTGGAAATAAAGTACTAATAAATGGTTTAGTTTTGATATCATTGATTTATTGAACCTCCTCTCCCAACCCAAATGCCGCACCTTTGCCTTGACCCCTTTCATCAAATTTTGGGCATAGGACCGACTTGCTTACTTACTTTTAACCACACTTTCTCTAGTTCAAGTTCATTTTCTATCAGTTTTGGCGTTTTAACGAGCTTTGCCTTCATGATTGCCCAAAATTTTTCAATTGGGCGAAGTTCCGGAGTGGTTGGAGGGTTGACGTCTTTTGGTACAAAAACTACATTATTATCTTTGTACCAGTCTAAGACGGGCCGGGCATAGTGGCAAGATGCCAAATCCGGCCAAAACAGTGTCGGGCCATCGTGAGATCTCAATAAGGGCAGAAGTCGTTTTTGGAGGCATTCGTCCTTGTAGATTTGTCCGTTGACGGTCCCAGAGGTGATGAAGGGCTGACTCATTTTGCCACATCCGCAGATCGCTTGCCAGACAAGGAATTTTTTGGCGAATTTCGACAGTTTCTTCTTCCGTACACTATCCGGAACGGCCAACTTAGAGGTGGCGACGTAGTGTTCCTGTCCTGGCATTTGTTTGGTGTCGGCTTTAATGTAGGTCTCATCGTCCATCACAATGCAGAACGGTTTTGTAAGCCACTCCCTGTACAGTTTTCTTGCACGAGTTTTGGCCACCGAGTTCTGTTTATCGCTCCAGTTCGGTGCCTTCTGGACCTTGTACACATGTAATCCAGAACGTTTCATTGTTTTCTGCACAAAACAAACTGAAACTTTCGCCTTTTTCGCAACATCCCTGATCGAAATGTTGGGATAACGCTTAAATTGGTTCAATACCATCCTGGCCTTCTCCGGATTTGATGTGCCACGTTTTTTGCCACTATCATTTTTCCGCTTGGTTGTCTTACGGTCCTTGAACGTTTTGATCACATGAGAAACGGTTGAATGTGCGATTCCGAGCTGTTTTCCGATCCATCGATGAGAAGCGTTTGGGTTTTCGAAGTGAGTGCCCAACATTTGTTGCCGCACTATTTCTTCATTCGAAGCCATCACTGAAATCACTCGACCGATTTTCACGAAACTCATCACACAATTGACACAACACAATGAAATACATTCAGTTAAAATTTCAATAATTTTTACCCACACGCTAAAAAGTTACGAACAATTGCGTGTGTCCAAATTTCATCGAATACCCGAGCAGGACCGAATAACTTGATAACTGGCCTTGGTATTTAAGAGCCCAGATTAAGAGGTAAAATACCTGAGGATAATACCATATAATTGTTCCCACAATGTTATGCTAATACCAAATTGAGGTAACACAATACCAAAATAGTACCTCTCAGGTATTCCCAGGTATGCGAATAACAAGTTTTGTTATTCGAGAGATATTTTGCTTGCAATTCTTAGGTATTTTGTTTAGGTATTTTACCTCTTAATCTGAGCTCATAAATACCAAGGCCAGTTATCAAGTTATTCGCTTCTGCTCGGGTATTCAAGCCAATGTGGTTGGTTTGTCGACTTTTCAAGCTCAACAAGCTTTACTAAAAATTAAGTGATGCTGCTTTCGGCAGAAACGACTAAATTTTTAATCAGTTGAGCGAACATGAGTATGCCACTATGGTGAACAGCAAGGAAAAGTGGTTTTGTTCTATCACTGGTCACGACATAATTTGTAATCTATCAATCGATAGAGATTGGAGCAAAACGAATCTTCTAGACCAAACTACAGAAGAACAGTGTTTTCAATAATCTTTTTGTATAAACAATATAACGTGAGATGACATTTTTCATTGCATCACTTTTTGTTTGATTGTTTTGTTTTGTTTGTCATATAGTTTGATTTTCATAATTCCAAATGAATATCATTTTTCGAAAAAGATTATAATGAAGAAAACAACCATTATGTGTATGCAAATGTTTATCTAAATCAAACGCCGCATTCAATAAATATCAAACATTACCAGTCATGATCAACCCACACGAGATCCAAAACTATTTTCCTGATAATTACCGTAACAAGTCCCAGCAATTAGCATAAATTTCGATTAACTAATTAAACTCTTTCTTCCACTGCCTGCTTCATTGGTCGGTGCCTGTTCTGATAACGCCCTCCTGCCTAGACATTTCGAGACGCAAGTCGTCACACCATTTCTTTCAGAACCAACATTCATTAGTTGTGTTCATCATCCGAAAAGCCATCCACTTGTTCTTCGTCATCATCGTCGTCGTGTCGTTGCTGAACCACAACTATAATTTAAATTATTCTATTAAGATAAGCACTCGACGACATCACCGTTCATTTGCGTACTCCGTTATTAGTGCGAACGGGCGATCTGTTTCGGCCCGGGGTCAAATCATAGGAAGCACCAAATTTGATGATGATGTTATTGTGGATTGTGTGAACCACCCATCCATATTGCATAAGCAGTGCTCCACATTTGATGGGAGGTGAAATCTTTCAGCAGCTAGACGGTAACATATTGTCAACCTGGCCGGTGTTGTTGCTGGTTCCCATAAATCAAACAGAAGCGCATAGTGCTTTGAATTTGCTGATGCGTATGAGTATGCAAATCCGAGCCATATGCTGGGAAGCACAGTTCTCATCATGGATAAATTGCAGATGCGTGCGTGGCGAATGGTTGTGCATCAGTTAGCAGCTGGCGTGTGACACGTGCGCTTACATGCGATGCAAATAGGTTTGGTTTTATAATTTCCGGCTTTATTTGTCTAATTCAGGTCCTGTACGACAGTGTCCGACTCAACCGACGTCGGTGCTTGTTTCGATGTGATGATGCGTAATTGCTGGTGGCATAAGTGCTACTGTTTGTTGGATCATAACTGACTATACTTGTTATGGGCAGTATTCTGCCCAAAGCTTATTTGTTTATACGCAACAGCTCTCTGATGGGTAAGCTACCCAGAGAGATAGAGAAAAAAAAGTCCTAGACGAAAATTTGCATTTAAACAGTCAATAATTTACATGCAAATAAGTTTCCTACAGAAATTTCTGCATCTCATTCGAAAACGCAACCGTGACAATCAGCGCATCAAGGATGCCAGTATTTGAGATATTCATAGGCTCTTAGTTTATGTTAAAAATGTGAGTGTTTTTTGATATATTTCAAATTCAATTCACATTTTATAATCCAAAATCATCATTCCGCTGGAACTATCACCGTTGTTGTTATTATTAAGTACAGTTTTGTCGTTCGTTTCTTCAGCAAAAAAAAATCTAAATTTGATGATGTTCATTTGATTATCAATTTCATTAAATAATTATCTCTAAATTCAAGAAATTAATTTCAATTACTCTGATGCATTAACATAAAAATGCAGGAACGATTCTCAATTCTGTCGCCTAAACGTGTGTGAGATTTGTCCCTCTTCTTCTAGTCAATTGTGCTGATTTTTCGTAGGTTTGAAGTTTCCGGTTGATTCTTAGCAAGTACAAATATTACGTTTAATAAACGACGAAGCCTTTTAATGACACAAGTCAATATAAAGTTACAGAATAATAATATTTTCAGTGTATTTTCCCAACACCTTGCTGTGATAACCATGTTTCTCTAGGCAACTTCACTCGCATCGCCTGACTGCCGATTTTCCCATTCAACCCGAACGACCATATCCTCTGCGTGACGTTCCTGCTTATGCATCTCTCGCGTTGAATAATTTATCACTATTGAATTCAATTTCTGGAAAACAACTTTAAATTGGCATAACTTGCACTCTCTTGCTCTCTCGGGATGGATCATCTAGTCTACTCCGCGGTAGATATTCAAGAGACACCGAATAAAACAAAAGCCAACCCGAATAGTACACATGTGCACATCTACAGTGTACAATAAATATCATCGGTATGTACTAGCATTGAGCTGCTCTTCCCATGCACCGCGAAAATTCTCCGTTAGGGATGCAGACTATGAACAAGAATGGACCTTAGAGGCTAAGTAAACTTAAGCGCGTACCCTCTATTGGTCCCTGGTCATCACGCTCGAGCATGTATCGTGCCAGGCTTGTCAACGTTGATTATTGCTCTAATTGCTGGAAACAACAAGATCAAGTACAGCAGGAAGTTTTGATTGGTACCTATGACATAACCACATAGCTTACGTTCGATGATGTCTACATCTTGGGAGTCGCAGAACCTTAATTGTGGATGCGTCGACCTCGCTGTTTATTTCAAACGAAATGCAACAAACATGCACCACTTCTAACCGAACAATACTACTATTGCTTAGAATAACAATCGTTAAAAACTGTTAAAAATTTTAAGAAAATTCCGGGTAAATAATCGTTGTATTTGAAGATTTCAACGCTTTTTACAAATTATCAGCTAGGGAGAGCACTGCATAATTACTGTACCGCGATTTTGGGTGAAATTGATAAGTCAATTGTAATCGATCAACTTATCACACAATTACAATTGATTGAAATTATCATTCCAATTGTGGGATGGGTTTAAACCATGAACACTATTTGGCTACCGAATGCGATATTTTCTAAGTTGAAAATGTGAAAAATTGAAATTGCTATGTGAAATCGTCAATTCGCTTAGTAATGTTTGAGTGGAAAATTGTCAGACACATAAAAAATGTGAGTTATTCAATTGGTTCCACTCAGGTTTTTTGCTGTTATGTTATTGAATACTTTATGAAACACCGACTAGTTTTTATATTCTAAACTCAAACAAACATCCACATTTTTGTTACATACGATGTTACATACATACGAAATAATTAATCGTATATTATTAAAATGCATTAGGTACATATATCTAGGCACTTCTTTAAAGTTGGTGGAATATTAACTTATGAGTTAGAATGATAAAAATGGCAAAGGGTAAATGCACCCTTCTTTTTGGGGAAATGCTCCTTAAACTTTGGAAAAATGCTCCTTAGATGCGTTTGCCCGGCATAATGCAATCGGAGGTATTAACCTTCTGGTTAGCGCTTGCCGGGTGTTTTGAAGGGTCTTCAGTTTCTTCAAGATTGTATAGTTTTGACGGGTATTAAGTTTCTGAATTTAAGAGTCGTCAAAACGAAATTAAGACTCATCAAAATGAAATTAAGACTCGTTTAAATAAAATTTAAAACAGTCAAAACTACCTCGAAGATTGCGGAGCGAGGCTCCGCTATACAATCTTGAAGAAACTTAAGACCCGTCAAAACAACCGGCAAGCGCCAACCAGAAGATAAATACCTCCGATTGCATTATACCGGGCAAAAGCATCTAAGGAGCATTTTTCCAAAGTTTAAGGAGCATTTCCCCAAAAAGAAGGGTGCATTTACCCTGCTGCCGATAAAAATGCTGTTGTTGAGTTATTTGCAAAAATTATAGAGCTCAGAGACCTGAAATTATGTTAACAAAACATTTTCTAGTTCATTAAAATACACATAATACCTAGTTGGTCAATTTCTCTCCGAAAGTGCATATTTTAATTCAAGACTTTTTAGACAATTGTGTTTATTGAAATGGTTTTTAAAACTAGATTCGAGAATAGGATTTTGCTGAGTCATGAGTAATGAGTTTAACCTTCCTTGGGTGTTAAAATTTTGTGACGAAAAAGGTGTTTCGGGTCATATTGATCCGGATTTCAAATTCACATTGTGGAAAATTTATATTACCAAATTAAATTCTTTGCAGTCCAAATGGTTATTAGAGTCCCAATTTTCAGTTTCTGGTGACTACTGCCCTTTTTGACCCGATTGGCTACCAGGAATCTGTGCCGGAAGAGGGCATAGTTTGCCACGATCCGTGAGCCGGCGTAAGATACAAATTTCCATCGGAACATGCTTTTCGACGGGTCAAATTTCAAGATTTTTAATGAAAAGTCTACTTCCAGCCTTAAAATGGACCAATGAGCAAATTTTTTTTCCATTCCGGGACAACCCGGATGCCCCGATGGAACCCTTCAGGAGGAGACAAATGCGGATTTTCGCGGAAATATGCCTTTCGACGGTTCAAACTTCCTGATTTTTCATGAATTGTATATTTTTAGCCTTCAAACGGACCAATGACCACATTCCGGGACATTCCAGATGCTCCAAGGGAACCATTTAATAGGGAACAAAGATGGATTTTCGCCGAAACATGCCTTTCGACTGCTCAAACTTCGTGATTTTTTATAAGTAGTCTATTTCTTGCCTAGAAATGGCCCAATGAACATATTGGCCATTCAGGGAAAATCCGGATTACCGGGGGACCCGTTTAGGAGGGAAAAAATACAGATTTTCGCCGAAACATTTTTTTAATTGATTAAAAATCAAAAAGATCATCTTTTGTTTTGAATGTTTTGATCTTCGTAAAATGAACCACAATTAAAACGTTGATTGTACATGCTAAACTAATAAACATGATCCAAAAAGTAAAAAATGGAAGGGAGAGTGGTAAACTTTGCAAAAATATCGGAGTAAACAAATCAAATTTTAATTTGAAAAAAGAGGGAAAAAAAAAGACAAAAAAAGAAAAGAATGGGGGGTGTAAAAGGAGGAAAATGTTGTGTAAAGTGAGGCTGAAGATGCCAAGCTTTTTTTAACCGTTGTAGTGGCTATATTTGTGGAGTGAACGCAGAAATGTAAACATGCTGTGAAAACTTGAACCCTTGTTGACAACTTCATGTTTCATGTCGTCAGCATAGTGGTGCGGGGCCAACTCGGCAGATGGGCCAATTTCTGTCGCCAATCGCTATTGCTCAACCGTATTGAAACCGAATGATTTGATTTTTTTTACGTTACTAATGTCTGTGTGAAACTATTCATGAACATAATTTGAAGTCACTTGTTTCTTGTACGGCTGAGTAATAGCGATTGGTGATGAGAATCGGTCCCGCACCCAATATAGGTTCAATCAGATGATTAAAAGGCAGCAGTATAATAAATAGTAATGGGCCAAGATGAGAACCTTGTTGCACCTAGGGCTGATTACTGGTAAATTTGATTGCTTTTCAATTGTTGTTCGAAAATCACATTGGAATATTCTAAAACGTTCCAACGTGCTTATAAATGAGTAAAAATAGTAAACAAAGAAAGCAATCTCAATGGCTAGAAGTAGACTAAAAAATCATAAAGTTTTAGCCGTCTAAGGGCATGTTTTGGCAAAAAATCGTATATGTACCCTCCGAAAGGGTTCCCCTGGGGCATCCGGATGGTCCCGGAATGATCAACATGATCATTGGTACATTTTAAGGCTAGAAGTAGACTATTCATGAAAAATCATGAAGTTTTAGAAAGTAATAGCATTTTCAAAATCCATTCCGGGTCATATTGACCCCGACTCCTAAAGAAGGTTAACGAAAGGGAACTCTTCCAGTGGGTTTCTGGAAATCATTTGTCATCATTTCTATTATGCTGTTTCATTGTCTCTGCATCACAACGTTTGCTATGAAACTAAGTTGAGGGCAGCTTGTCTCCGCGAGTGTGTCACACTTCCAAGGGGTTGCTCCACTAGGTCTAACTAGATAGTTCATGGTCACTGCGCGCCTTTGTGCCTTGTCCCGGCCGGATTCGATGGATACACCATTTTGGGCCCCAGTTGGCTCAGTCGGTAAGATAAAGCGTGTCCGGAAATATTTTTCGTAACTTTGTCGCGTCAGTGGTCTGAGTCAACGCAAGAATTTCTTTCAGTGTATGGTTTAGCAGTCAGTGGATATTGTTTACTTTTGAATTGAAGTTTTGAAAATGGCGTCTCGACAACAGGATCTGTGAAATCTATATGATTCGTTGTTAACCAAATATGCAGGTGGCATCGTATAGGACGATAAAACATACATGAAGGCTGACTGTTCACGAATCCCTGATAATAAATTCTACACTGGCAAACCATCTGTACGTATTCATCTGTATTAATCACAACCAGGAATGAAATCTACATCAAAGAGTGCCTTCAAAAACGCCTATTGTCACTTCTAGAGCAGAATTATCAAAAGACACTGTTTTGGTCCGATTTGGCATCTTGCCACTACTCAACAGTGACAAAGAAATGGTACGACGAAAATAATATCATTGTGGTACCTCGTGACAAAATTTTGGGCAATAATGGAGGCTGATTATCGGAAAAAGGGAGGAGAGTCAAAATCGGTTCAAAAATTTCAGAAGGTCCACAAACTTCAATTTAAATCAACACACTTAGTAATTATGAATTTTACACGAGACGTAATTCCTGCTTGTAAAAAGTCGGGGAACGTAAACAAAGATTTCGTGTAAAAGTATGTTTCCTGAAACTGACAAATACGCAATTCGACAAAATATGTGTTTGATTGAATTTATTTTCTCATCTCTTTCGACTAATTCTTATGTGCTAAAGGACGCTTGCATGTGTCGGTCTCAGGGGACAGAACTTTACATGGCATTTTGGTAGTGTGTATTATTGCAAAAGTGTAAAGGAACATACTTGAAGAAACTTAATGTTGAGAAAATTATTTTTTTTTTTTTTTTTTAATTTTTTTATGTTTGTGTGCCCGTTGCGATTCCCGGTCCGGTCGAGCGAATTTATCGGATCGGAAATTTCCGTGAGATCCGTGGGTTTAGAGTAGCATTGTGCTTGCCTTATACTATACTTTCTTTCAACATGTTTCATCCATTACACCTTCTTAGTGGTTTTCTGAAGACTTTGCAAATGAGAGAGTTGCACCAGATCGTGATCCATTCTGTTCCCTCATAAGCCGTTTTATCATGTATTAACTCATTCACAACCTAAAACTAATTTTCGTCTATTATCTCAGATCTGCATTTGCGAACTCTCCCTTATGTCAAAAAATACGTAGTCAACTATGTATTCACCTTTAATCCAAACTTTTTGACTACACGCTACAGCTTGTTATATAGATAAGCAATCGCGTGTTTCAGCCAAATAAAGGGTGATACGGTCAAAATTTGGTCAAGGGAAAACGCGTGTAAATCGGTGAAATCGTTTATTTAAAAAATCAAATTAAATTTCTTTTTCAAGTTCAATTAGTATAAAATTCAGGAAAAATATTCAGTTAGGCTTCCGCTTTTCCAAATCCGAATTGCCGGGCCTTACGCTTGACCCCTGCCATCAGATTTTGTACAGCCACCTTGTCCACCTTCTTCGCCGCAGAAAGCCAGTTTGCCTTGAACTGCTGCTCGTCCTTAGCAGTTTTTTTGGTCTTCTTTAGGTTCCGCTTGACAATAGCCCAGTATTTCTCAATTGGGCGGAGCTCTGGCGTGTTGGGAGGGTTCTTGTCCTTGGGAACCACCTGCACGTTGTTGGCGGCGTACCACTCCATGGCCTTTTTACCGTAATGGCAAGATGCCAAATCCGGCCAAAACAGTACGGAACAACCGTGTTTCTTCAGGAAAGGCAGCAGACGTTTATTCAAACACTCTTTCACGTAAATTTCTTGGCTGACAGTCCCGGAAGCTATGAAAATGCTGCTTTTCAAGCCACAGGTACAGATGGCTTGCCAAACCAGATATTTCTTTGCGAACTTTGACAGTTTCGTGTGCTTGAAAATATCTGCTACCTTTCCCCTTCCTTTTGCCGTATAAAACTCCTGTCCCGGAAGCTGCTTGTAGTCGGCTTTGACGTAGGTTTCGTCGTCCATTACCACGCAGTCAAACTTCGTCAGCATCGTCGTGTACAGCCTCCGGGATCGCGCTTTGGCCGTCGTATTTTGTTTATCATCGCGATTTGGAGTCACTACCTTCTTGTAAGTCGATAGTCCGGCTCGTTTTTTGGCTCGATGCACGGTTGTAGACGATACACCCAGCTTATTTTCGGCATCTGGGAGAGATAGGTTAGGGTTTCGCTTGAAACTACCGGCAACTCTCTTTGTCGTCTCAGCGGCTTCCGCTTTTCGATTTCCCCCCGATCCAGACTTCCTGGCTGTCGACAAACGTTCCCCAAACACTTTAATTACATTTGTAACGGTTGATTTGGCAACTTTCAGCGATTTTGCCAACTTTGCGTGCGAGTAGCTCGGATTTTCGCGATGCGCGAGCAAAATTTTGATACGCTGCTCTTCTTGCTTGGACGGCATTTTGACAACTGAAGAGTGAATTCCAAAATCAAAATAGGAGCAACATTCTACACACACACACCTTCAAAATGAGGGGTGTTCAGGTTTTTTAAATGCAAAATTGAAAGAAATACGTCAAGTTGATATTGATCAAATTTTGACCGTATCGCCCTTTAGATTTATTGCCTGGATTTATTGAAAATCACATGTATAATCATGTTTCATAGCACTTTTAGCACAATATTACACAGGATGCAGGAAAGACCATCGCGTGTTTCAAACGAGTCCGATAAAGCATCTGAATCATCACACAGCACTGCATTCCATTTATCATAGCCTTAATCTGCCTTGTCAGTTTCCCGGGATAACTATTCTCGTCCATAATCTTCTATAGCTCTCCACGATCTATAGTATCGTAAGTGGCCTTGAAATCGATGAATAACAAACAAGTATCATATAAATGTCAAGTTCTGTTACCCCAGAGATAATTTTGGACTCAGTTATAATCGCATAAAAAAATTAGTTATCAATAAGGACTCATTTTATTATCATTATTAAAAAACGCAGACGATATTTTGGCATATCTGTCAGAGGATCAGCTTTTTCTAGTGGAATTTAAAAGAATTTGCTCCCGTTTACTAGTGATAATTTGAAAAAGTGTTTCAGTTTTTTTTTATTTGAAAAGTGATCAAGTGAAGCGTTAATCTCAATTTTCCTAGTTTTTCAATCTAGTTCTATTAATACGGATGAATTGATGGATCCTTTCAGAGAACGAAAAAAAATTGACAGCGTTATCAGATGAATTGCAGCTATTTGAATCGATTCATACCAACAATTGGAATGCTGTTGGAGCCACTCTCAAAATTTGATAGTGGTTTACTTGTTCAAAAGAATGGCGAACTAATAATATAGATCACAGTTAATTATGATCCCAACCATCGGCCCACCACACCCGGCGACTCACTACACCTCACTAGGAAGCAGTTTTATTGTTTTTTTTCTGTGCTCACTCGTTCTCGTGCTCCACTAAAGAATAGGTAATCGAAACAATATATAACGCAATACCCGAAAAGAAAAAATACAACAAAGCATCGACACCACCCTTCACTTTCAATGCTCGACGCAGGCTCTTTGTTTTTCGTAAACTTTTAATTCGTACAACAATATTCTATTAACTATTTTACTACTGGAACTATTATCTGCAACAAGCAAGTTGAACGTCCCAAAGAGCAATATATTATAATCTTCCTAAAATTACTATTGAAGGAATTTGGAAAAACCAATTCAACAGACAAAAATGATCACCACAAATTCATTTTATGTCGGATATTTTTAAAACTCTCAGGCAATAAATAAACACTTTTAGCTATGATTTTTCAAAAGTGGTTTATTCAACCTCCTCTTCTTGGCTAAATGGCCGCACCTTGGACTTAACACTACTCATCAAATCCTGTGCAACACTTGCACCACATTTCCTCAATACTTTCATCCACTTTTTTTTTTTTTTCAAATTCTTGTCGTTTTTAAAGACCTTACCTGTTTTCCGAAGCTTGCCCTTCATAATCGCCCAGAATTTTTCTATTGGGCTAAGTTCTGGCGAGTTTGGCGGATTTGTCTCCTTCGGTACAAAAACAACATCGTTGGCTTTGTACCACTCCATCACCGGTTTCGCGTAAGTTCGCGTAGTTCAGTCGATAAGAGCACAGTATTACCAAACAGGAAGAGGCTGGTTCAATTTCCGGACCAGTTGGAAATTCTCTCGACTTCCCTGGTCATGGATTATCATTGAGCTTTGCCACACAATATACAATTTTATGCATTGATGTTGACATTAAATGCTGTGAAAGAAAAAGAAATGCTACAGGTTGCATGCAATAGCTTGGTGAATCAGACAATTCTTATCAAATTACATGCGTGACATCTATGTTTGTTTCACTTTTTTTACTTTTTTTTTGCCTTGCTAACATCAAAATGATTTTTTTATTAGGGTATTTCTGTCCATAGTAATATCAATTATTTCACAGTTTGTATAATAGCATGACATCATTCTATTTAAAACCCGTTTTTGGCATAGGCTGTTCTATGATTGTTGATATAAAACATGTTTCTATCCCTTAGAGCGTCAATAAAAGCATAAAGCTTAATATTTTCCAGAATCACCGGAATGTATACTCTTTGCGCAATAACATCGTTAATAATGGTTACCATTGCAAACTCTCTTCGTTTTTTAAGTGTGTCTAAATCAATCAGCATGCATCGTGAATCATAGGACAGCATTGGAAAGCTCGCCCATTCTTACTTCCGCTATAGCAAACAACAAAAACTGTTTTTTTACTGATTCAATACGATTTACATGTGAATCGTGATATGGAGCCTATAGTATGCAAGAATATTCAAGGATGGGTCTAACATATGCAATGCACAATGTTTTGATTGTTGAGGGATCCTTAAAATTCACCTCCCTACCGTTCTAAAAAGCAAACATAGGTATGCAAACCAAATTAGATATACTTACGAAACAGTTTCTTCCAATTCACAAGTTGTTTCCCTCAAACCCTAGGAATAGAGTAGGCCCTTTTTCCTGTCAGCATATGATAGCGTATATGAGAACAACATGGAGGGGATATACGTTCATTCGTCCTAGTTAATTGTATGTTTTTTCCCTCTTTTTTTTACTCCTATCCATTATTACAGGGTGCGGCAGAAAATAATGCGAATATGTTCAAACTTGAGTATTGGGTTAATTCGTGTAACTAGTGACTAATTTCTGTCTAAAGTGTATTTGTTTATGTTTACAAGTGCTGCATCCAAACATTCTATTTGTTTTATTGCAAATTCGTCAAAATTTTCGCGAAAGAAGTGATCACCAGTTTGTTGCTCGCCCAGAAAAAGCCGAAAGAGGTTGCCAAGGTGGGAGGGTTCCATTTGGCAACAGTTTACCGCATAAAAAAGTCCCTGCAGGATGGTTCTAAGCAGCGGAAGTCGGGAAGCGGACGTCTGCGCTTTGCACTCACGCCGAACGTGATCAAATCGGTCCGAGCAAAAATTGCTCGCAACCCGGTGCATTCCGTAAGAAAACTTGCAAAGGAAGTCAATATTTCGGAGAAATCCATGCGGAGAATCATCAAAGAAGACCTGCATGCATCTTCCAGAGCCAGAGTTAAACGCCACTTGATTACGGACCGGGTCAAGGAACTACGAGTGACTCGTTCCAAGAGATTGCTTTCCTTGTTGAAGAAGGAAAAAATGATAATCCTGTTCTCCGACGAAAAGCTTTTCAGCATCAATGCTGTGGCCAACAGCCGCACGGACCGGTTCATTTCACCGCAGAAAATGGAGAACGTTCCGGAAAAAGTAAAATTCAAATTTCAAACCAAACATCCGGCTGGTGTCATGATGTTTGGCTTGGTGGCGTCCAACGGTTTGAAAATTCCGCCTGTTTTCATTGATGCTGGAGTTAAAATCAATACCGAAGTGTATATCGGTATTTTAAAGGACCAAGTGCTTCCCTGGGTAAAGGCCAACTTCTCCGAGCACCAAAACGTTGTCCTACAGCAGGATGGAGCGCCGTGTCACACGTCCAATCGAACCCAACAATGGTTGAACGATAACATGAAGTTTTGGCCGAAGGATTTGTGGCCCCCTAGCAGTCCAGATCTTAATCCGTTGGATTATTCGATTTGGGCATATGTTGAAGCACGAGCCTGCAAAACATCACACCCTAGTGTGAAAACCCTGAAGTCAACCATAACACGCACATGGCAGTCAATGTCGGAGGGCTACGTCCGAAAGGCATGCTCTGGCTTCCGGCGTCGGCTCGAGGATGTTATCAATAAAAATGGAGGACACATTGAATAAATTTGTTTAAACGGACTTTATAAAGATAACTGCACTCGAAAATGTGGATATTATTGCTTGAATTAGTTGAAAATGGGATTTGAAAGAAATAGAACAAATTTTCGCATTATTTTCTGCCGCACCCTGTATATGCGATCTTGTGTTTATTAGGAGCTCTGCCAAGATGCACTCTAGGTCTTCTAAAAATTGGTTTCTATTAGTTCCACCCTGGCATCGAAAATTGCTCACAATTTCTTAATGGGGTTGAGGTCCGGACTTTGTGGTGGCCATTCCAGTGGTATGATTTAACAAGATTGAAAGAATGAATTGGTTTTCTAGGCAGTATGCTTTAGATCGTTTTCCTGCTGAACTAGTTACAAACTTCTCTTCAAGGCCCATCTGGATCAGCGAAACCTCCAGATTTTCCCGTAGAATGTTGGTGTAGGAACCTGCCATCATTATCCCGTCAATTTCACGAGGATTACCGCTCCACACCACGAAGAACACCCCCAGACCATCACATTTCCTCCTCCATGCTTCACCGTGCCTTGGATGTGGCGCTCCTGAAGCTCCTCACCAGATCTGCACCACACACAAACATGCTGCATTCGGTTGAACAGCTCAAATTTTGATTCGTCCGTCCGAACCGTTTTCCAGAACTCTCGCGGACAGTTATCTCCGGGTTTTTCTTGACTTTGCGCATGATGGTGTCTGTTCTCGCATCCGTTTTGCATTTTCTGCCTCTGCCAGGGTGATCTATAACTGATCTAAGTGTTCAAAAGCAACGTTTCAATCCAATTAAATGAAATTATCTAATTTTTATAGTTGGTTGAATTCCAACTACCTTAGAGATTGCGACAGATGTTTCTAATAACTGTGCCAAGTTTTATCAATTTTGTTTAAAATTTGTTGACCTTCAAAGCTCCTGTCAAGGCTGTGAAACATTTGGCAAGTTAAATTTGACCCGTAGTTAAAAGTAACAGATAGAAAGTTAGTAGCCATCCTTACTATTGGAGCTTTGTTATTTCTTACAGATTAAAAGCAAAATTTGACAATCACTGTTGAACTCTATTGTATAACAAGTTGAACACAGGAATGTTCGAACATCGAAAATAACTTTCGAAATGTCTCTTCTAACCTTGACTTCGCGAAATAGTTTACAGACTATCCTAAGATATTTTCCCCTGGTCATCCTTGCATTTGGGTAGCGTAGTAAAAAAATGTTTCTTTCAAATAGCCCTACGCTTAGTTTCAACTACTTCTATTACATTGTTCACAGCCTGCCGCACACTTACGGAATTATTAATGCTTTCTCTTCATTGCTTTCGTTCTAGGAATATAACTGTCCACACCTAGAGCCTCATGGTGATTTCCTTATAAAAATCATCATATTTCGCTTGTTGTAGTAGGGCCAGTCGATCTCAATAAGGACCTTCAGAAGACTACGGCCAGAAGGCCGCGTGTCTTCACATGACAAGGGGCTGGCGACTCCACGAGCCCTTATCCAGTCAACAAATTCTTCGACTGTCTTAGTTTTTATTTGTTCTAGTGAATGTGCTGAGATATTGCAAATGTCTACTGTTCCTAATAAAATAGTTTTTTTTTAAATTCAAATAACTTACTATAAAAGCATACAAGTCTCTTTGTTGCACCATATATTCAAAAAATAAAAGTTTCATACGCATCATTTACTGACTGCTATTCGTATGGAACTCATATGGTTTCATAAGCTGATAAAATATGAAATGAATCAAAAACAGAAATACATATTTATACTGTATTCGTTCTTTACAAGGTCTTACTTGTCTCACACACAAAATTAATGTATCATAAAAAACAGAAATGCAATCTACACAAATTTTAAACTTAAATGATGTACATGGAATTCTGAGACACAATTTAAATAGCTTGACCATGTAATGCGGCTACAGTAAGTCAATACGAGAAAATAATATGCGAATACAAATATCTGACATCCACTGGATTGTTACTGAAAACAAAATAAGAATTAGATATTTATTAATATCCTACTACAGGGTGCGGCAGAAAATAATGCGAAAATCTTTTCTATTTCTTTCAAATCCCATTTTCAACTAATTAAAGCATTAATATCAACATTTTCGAGTGCAGTTATCTTTATAAAGTCATTTTAAACAAATTTATTCAATGTGTCCTCCATTTTTATTAATAACATCCTCGAGCCGACGCCGGAAGCCAGAGCATGCCTTTCGGACGTAGTCCTCCGACATTGACTGCCATATGCGTGTTATGGTTGACTTCAGGGTTTTCACACTAGGGTGTGATGTTTTGCAGGCTCGTGCTTCAACATATGCCCAAATCGAATAATCCAACGGATTAAGATCTGGACTGCAAAACATGTTATCGTTCAACCATTGTTGGGTTCGATTGGATGTGTGACACGGCGCTCCATCCTGCTGTAGGACAACGTTTTGGTCCTCGGAGAAGTTGGCTTTCATCCAGGGAAGCACTTGGTCCTTTAAAATACCGATATACACTTCGGTATTGATTTTAACTCCAGCGTCAATGAAAACAGGCGGCATTTTCAAACCGTTGGACGCCACCAAGCCAAACATCATGACACCAGCCGGATGTTTGGTTTGAAATTTGAATTTTACTTTTTCCGGAACGTTCTCCATTTGCTGCGGTGAAATGAACCGGTCCGTGCGGCTGTTGGCCACAGCATCGATGCTGAAAAGCTTTTCGTCAGAGAACAGGATTATCATTTTTTCCTTCTTCAACAAGGAAAGCAATCTCTTGGAACGAGTCACTCGTAGTTCCTTGACCCGGTCCGTAATCAAGTGGCGTTTAACTCTGGCTCTGGAAGATGCATGCAGGTCTTCTTTGATGATTCTCCGCATGGATTTCTCCGAAATATTGACTTCCTTTGCAAGTTATCTTATGGAACGCACCGAGTTGTAAGCAATTTTTGCGCGGACCGATTTGATCACGTTCGACGTGCGTGCAAAGCGCGGACGTCCGCTTCCTGGCTTTCGCTGCTTAGGACCATCCTGCAGGGACTTTTTTATGCGGTAAACTGTTGCCAAATGGCACCCTACCATCTTGGCAATCTCTTTCGGCTTCTTCTGGGCGAGCAACAAACTGGTGATCACCTCTTTCGCGAACATTTTGACGAATTTACAATAAAACAAGTAAAATTTTTGGATGCAGCACTTGAAAGTAAACATAAACAAATACACTTTCGACAGAAATTATTCTCCTAGCTACACGAATTAACCCAATACTCAAGTTTGAACATTTTCGCATTATTTTCTGCCGCACCCTGTAGACCTGGGAAAGCTGGAAACAGAATAGATCATTCCAAATATCAAAGATATAATTTCAATGAAAGATATTATTTTGTAAGATATGTTGTTAAACTGTTCTAGTTACATGTCGAAGATAGCAATTAATAAGCAAAGCAAATAATCGAAGAATTGTGAAATAAATGGCTTATCTAATCATAATACTACTAAACACAATATATTCTAAAATAGCCAGTCGCACCCTTCTTCGAAGTTGTCAACTCACCATTTGAAGCCCTTGTTACTGTATTGTTGAACTTTTTATTTCACTTATAAGGCCAACCATTAAGGTAGTAAGGACCATAGGTAAACCGAACAACTTCTCGTAAGGATGTATATCAAATTCAAAAGACAATTCCAAATACAATGTGTTGTGAACTACCTGAACAATCAATCTTTTAGCAATAACAAGCCTTTATTATAGTTTGGAAACGCATCATTTGACAGATCATGAGCATTAACTACTCACTGCGTTTTCAAAAAGAGAAACATCCATACCTTTCCTAGAACGCGGACTAGATTTTTTTAATTTTACCTCACGAAAAATGTATCGTAGTCAGCAATTAAACTAGATGGACTTATTTTTGGTGTCTTTGTTAATCATTTCATGCACATAAACTTGTCACACATAATCGTACATTCGTTCGGACCGTCACCTCATTGCTGAACCCGATAATTAAAATTATTAGATCCGCACAGCCTTCCACCCACTCATAACCAAACTACCATCATTGTCAGCATCTCTATGTGCAGTGTACCTTCTACCAAATTCACTACACCACCAGACCGCGCGGTGTGTCAGCTAGCCGGTGCTACCCGTTCTTTAGTAGTAGTGATTATCAATTAGTGTCTGACTGGCAGTTTAGCTTGGAAGCATCTCGCGGCAGCTGACCCGTGGCTACAGTTAGTGGATTACTGGCAGTAGTTGATCAGCTGCGACACTTGAAGCATCCAAAGAAATTTGGATAGAGCGAGCGCGCCGCGTAAGAAGGGGGTCATTCTTGATATTTGAAGTTATAACTTTTCCCGAGAAAAGGTTTAACGATCGCGAATCTTCTTCCGTGCTGCAAATCGTTGACATATGCTGGACATATGTTTAGTTATTTTGATCGATGATCTCGGGGAAGTGTTTTTGAGTGCGGGATTTATTGCGTAGTTTAGCTGAATGGTGTCGGGTGATGAAGTTCGCAATGTGTGTTTCCTTTGAGGAAACAACCAACATCTACACGATTTGCATAATGTTTTTCAAGCGCGCGTGAATCAGTACAATACACTTGAGGGTGAAGCCGAACAGACAGTGAATAGAACTACGAAAATAAATCGACCTGAAATGCATTCGGTGAACGGTTGGGCCAATGGAGGCAGAATAAAATGTTAGCTAATTACTCAATTTGAATAATTTCTCACCGGCACCCATTAAACTCGCCGTGCAACAGGTTGTTCATGATACCAAGCTTAATCCGATCAGTGTTCAAAGTTTGTCTCACCGAGAATGCGGTATTAAATTGAAATTTATCACCAGACGATAGTGTGTTCAGAGCTTAACTAGTTTCATGATTGTTCAATTAGTTTCCTGTTGTTAAACATCATTAGGATCTGCTATGGAACGAATCAATCAAGTGGTATCAAATCTCCGAAGGATTTCGCTACTGACAGTAGTACTCCTCATAGCTATAGGTGCTCCGCAAAGTTTCGCATATATAGAGGACCGTCCACCGGTCTATTTGGAAGCGAAAGTTGGTGCATATGTTATTCTAAACTGCCCAGTGGATTTCCCTAAGAATGACCCCATACCGTATGTGCTGCACTGGAACAAGGATGTAAGTTTTAGTTGTACCGAGAGTGTAATAGATTTTACTAACCAGAATACTTGACTGACAGCTTGTCAAGAGCGTCTATAGTCACCACATTAACGGCTAAGCCACTTTTTTTTTCAAAACATAAACACATAAACAACACTGTATGTGGCAAACTCACCCAGTGTTCCGCTGATGGATTGACAACATCCCCACCCACCGATCTCGCTTGCATCACTAGCTACGAACCTATAATGCAGTTAGTGCAGATGGGATCATCTGTTGTGAGAGCTTGTTGTTGTGTACCTAGGCCTGGTTGATAGATGTGTACATTGCATGTTGGAGCGTGTAAAGTGATGTACCGTATCGTTCTAATAACCCCGGGATAGGGCAGCCTGGTAAAGTTTAAGGTCAAATCTATTATGGGATTTACGCGTGATATTGTTTTATCCGTAGTGTCCTCTCAAATATGTGCAAACAGTCGTTAGCGCAGTGCATTTTAATATCGTGCAGCTGGTACTTGCAGTTGTTGTTTGCTTGAAAACGAATGAATACATCTTAATGGATGTTGGACCAGATTATTCTTACTTTTTTTTTTAAAATTATTATTATGGCAAAGATGGTGGACCTGGAACAACATGCTAATTTTCCTTTAAATTTAATTCTATTCTTTTCTATTCTATTCTAACCCTTACTAATTAAAAATATCCTGAAAAATGCTAAAAATCAGTATGTTTCTTACCAACATTAATACATGTGGCATATTTGTAATATGACAAAAAAATTAAAACGGCCAGGCCTACTGTGTAGCGTTGGGAGTTAGTAATTTCCATTTATATCTACTGAAAGGTTCAACTAGTTCACAAGTTGCTTTTGAGCGTCAAGTTGTAAATTGCAGGTGATTTTAGACGTCCTTTAATCCCTCTATTTTGATGTTTCATATTATCAGGGACAGAAACCGAAACATTATGTGTTTGTACATTCCACTTTACGAGGAACAACTGATTTATAAGTCTTGTAAAAACATATTTTTAAATTATACAACTTAAATTTTGATTTTAATGCATGTTTTTTTTTGTAAACTGGACCATGATCTGGATGATGAATTCGAAGAAATGAATTTGTTTTCTTATATGTACACTATTGTTCAAAAATATAAAGATATCATTAAAAAAAATCTTATTTTTTAAGATTGTGATTGTTTATAATTGTGTGTGTGAATTTTATGATTTAGTCTGAAAAATAGACTATTTCTATGTTTGTTTTTTATTAACAACCTTTTTTTTAACTGGCCAAGTGCATGTTCTTCACCTGCTGGTCGAGCAAATCCCATAATAATTCGACCGGATTGACGTGAGGGAATTGCCGCGGCTAATCCATGATTTTGAGCACGCCTTACTTTTTCATGGACCGTAAATAGTTCATTCACAGATGGGAGGTGTGCTTCGAACCATGATCTTGTTGTTAGATAATAGTGTTTCTTCCGCACTATTTCGTTAAATTTTACCAGTTTTCCAATTCCATAGTGGCTATTGACCAATCTTTCTATTTTCGAGCAAACAATAATCTTTTCCGCTTGTTTCGTTGTCGTAAAAGTGGGGAAACAACGCGACTCCTTCTCTCGTAAACGACGTTACACAATATCCACAGATATTGGGTTCATCAGGGTCTCGTTGATTTCGGCATGAATTTCTGGTGCTTTTTTGAACCGATTTTCTTGCTCATCAATAAGATGTGTCGATCATCAGTTGGAGTTGTTTTTCTTGGTCAGTCAGAGCATTTTGGATCAGTATTTGAGATGATTTCGGCAAACCGCTTCAACGTGGTTTCAACTTCACACTTTCAAACACCAACAATATTTGCAATTTCACAAATTGTTTTGTCCAACTTTCTCAAAATAAGTATTTATGAACGTTTTGCAAGAGAAGAAATTTTGTTATGTATTAATCCACATTATCATTTTTGGTCTTAAGCCACATTATCTGCCAAATGTTTTTGAGCATATCCCGAATGCACTGGTTGTCTTACCGATCACACACTCAACAGCTTTCCAGTTCAGTTTGGCATCCAGTATCACTCCTAGATATTTAACCTGTTCACTAAGTTGGATTTCTAATCGTCCTAGCTTAAAAGCTTTTGGATTCAAGTTCCTTTTCCTGGTGAAAGGTACAATTACTAAATTTGATGGATTGATGTTAAGGCCCTCCTAAATACACCAAGACTGGGTAAATTTTAAGGCCCATTGCATTCTCTATGAATTGTCAAACTTCCTCTAAGCTTTTTAGAAGATCGTCTATAACTAAGGCCATATTAGTAATGCGAGGACTACCTTTCGTTGCCCGTACTGTAAAACCTGTCCACGTTAAATTTCGGACACCAAAATAATAGCAGCAACAAAAAATTTACACCTAATTCAACAAAACCGATTATTTATTTCACAGCAATAGAGTTATTTCTAAATTAGAAACAGTTGATTAAGATGTTAATCCTTCTTTCTGTAAAATTCTCGTACTTTCTGTGGTACACCCGCCATCAGGTTTCGTATGGTACCCGCAGATACGCCCGTCGTGACGATTCTTCACCTTCTCTTGAAATCATCGGTACCTTTTTCTTTGTTCTTAGTTTCGAAGAGTTTCCGCTTAACTACAGCCCAGTACTCCTCTATTGGGTGAAGCTCTGGACAGTTTGGTGGATTGGCTGTTTTTGGCACGTATTTGACCTCTTGTATCTTATACCATTCCAGGACGGATTTCGCATAGTGAATAGAGGCCAAAACAGAGCTGGAGAGTCGTGGCTTTTGATAAACGGTAGCAACCGCTTTTGCAGGCATTCTTTCTCGTACACATCCTTATTGATAGTGCTGGTGGAGACGAAACTTTTGGATTTTCGACCACAACTACATATGACCTACCAAATCAAATTCTGCTTCAGAAATTTGGACACTTACTTTGTCCAGAAATGCTCGGCAACGGCGTTCCTTTGCATTGCGGTATAAAATGCCAGACTCAGAAGCTTCGAGTAAACATGTTTCGTCGTCCATTATGATACAGGAAAATGTTTGCAAAAAATTGGTGTAAAGCTCCTTAGCACGACTTTTTACAGTGATATTTTGCTTGTCATCACGGTTGGGTACCTTTTTCACTGTGTACGCCTTCAGTCCTTGCCTCTGCTTCACTTTTTGTACGTATGATTTTCACTTCCCATCTTTGCGAGCCACATTTCGCGCAGAAAGATTAGGATTTTTCTCAATAATGGCTACCACCTTCTTTTCAGTTTGTCGGGAGCTTACTTTTTTATTTGTTCCACTTCCAACCTTCCGATACACAGTCAAGTGCTGGTCAAATGATTTGCAAACACAAAACACTTTTCGGTAGTTTTAGTTCGCGTATCGATAAGTTCGGATTTTGCTGCCGTTCGTCAAAATGCGTTTGCGCACTTCCACTTGATTCGACGCCGTTTTACTGAATGTAAATATGTTGAACCAAGAAATAAAGTGGAGAGTTTCAGTTGTCATATTAGTGAAACGTTTCAGCGATCCGTGAAATAATTCAAAATCTACACTGAAAGAATCTTTAGACTAACTTCCCAGCTCTGAAGTGATTTCTCTTTTTGCAAGCATGGTGTGAACCCAATTGGTTATGCTCATGTCAAAGCTCCTTTTCGACATGGCACGAACCATAGACGAATAGGAAGCGTTGTCGAAAGCTCCTTCTATATCTAAGAAAGAACAAAGTGCAATTTCTTTTACCGACAGAACGTTTTCTACCTTGGATACCACAGTATGGAGTGCCGTAACTGTTGACTTACCTGACTGGTAAGCAAACTGAAACTCAATTAGTGGATGCCTGTTCATGTAATTTGAATTAACATAATCATTCAACACTTTTTCCATAGACTTTAACAAAACTGATGAAAGAGTAATGGACTTGCTTGATATAGAGAGCGTCTTATCTCGCTTTCCTATTTTAGGTATGAATATAACTTTTACTCTTGTCCATGAAGATGGAATATGATGATAAGGGCGAGATCAACACTGCTTCGCCGTTTTGAAGCATTGCTGTTTCGACCGGTCCTGCAGATTTGTAAGGTTGAAAAGATCTCAATGCATTTTCTACCCTGGCTTTCTTAAAGATTTTGTCAGCCAAGTCATTTGCGGTGTTTGCTGTTTCCTCAGACATTTGAGGTGTCCTTGTAGAACATCTTTCATCTTCAAGAGATCCATCACAGTTTGGATCTGCACACAAAACCAATCCAGGAAAACGTGTTTCCTTAATCAACTTTAACGTTTCAGTTCAGGGTTTTTGTGGGTTCATTTTTCAGATTTCCAAGTTCAATCGTATGATTCTTTGCAAGAGCCCTGTGAATTCTTGCGACGTTCAAAGTATTGTTAATGTTTTTACACGTTAGATCAGAGAATCTTCGTTCGGATTTTTTTATTTCTTATTTCTTATTGTACTCAGTAAGTGCACCACTCCCATAGGGTGTCCAATTCTTCTTTTAGCATTTCAAGCTTATTGTTATCAACTTAGTGTTCTGAATGCACTTCCACAGTTATTAATTAAGAGTTTTCGATTCCAAGTACCATTTTTGCATAAGCAAGTACAATCATACGCTATGCCCAGGGAGTCGAGAATTTTTTCTTTACGAAAAATTTCTGTGTCAACAAATGCTTCGTGCTTTTGTCAGTTGCGCGTGTGCCATTAATTACGAATGTATCTTCATAAAAAGATCAAATCAGTTTCGTTGCTGAAAACAACGAACAGATTTGTTAGTTCTACCTTCGATTTCGTAATATAAACTAAAATTAACTTTCAGTGTTTATTAAACAATCTACCGGAAGTTTTACGCAGACGTTCCAGCTTAGTGCTCCACCACGGAACATCCCTGTTAGAGGACGATTCTTTGTTAGGAGAGCTTTATTTAAAGAATTCAAAATCTTATCATTTACCAATTTCTGAACAGAATCAATCCTTCCTTCTTCTGTAAATAACTCCGAATTCAAATATTGTGCAAAATGATCCCAGTTAGTTTTCCTTGGATTTCAAAATGTAGTAGTAGTCCGATTTCCCCTATCCATTAAAACACAATGTGTCTATGATCTGACAATGTCGTTTCCTCAGAGACTTCCCAATTTGCAATTCTTTCATAGATAGCACTATTGCACAATGTCGAAACTAAAACTTCTTGACTAATAGCATTTGAAAATATAGGTACGATTCCCTTATTTCATTTTTCTATATTATTGGATAAGAGATATTCCAATAAGCACTCGCCTCTACTGTTGATATCCGTACTACCCCACACGGTATGATGCGCGTTTGCATCACAGCCAATGATGAACTGTTTGTTGTTTGTTCTGCAGTACTGGACAAATGAATTGGAGGACGCACTTCAGGAGTATCACCCGGAAAATAGGCTGGAGCCACTATGACCTCAGTTTCTCCTCTGATGGTATTCATCTCAACCATAACCGCAACAATGTCCCATTTGAAGAATTCTGTGATGGGATAGCAATTCATTGTTTTATCAACCAAAACAGCAGTTCTAGGAGAACTCTGCTTTCCATCATAGAACAACTTCAGTCCTGTGTTTGAATTCCCAGTATTTTTCCCTTATTGAACCATGGCTCTTGAATAAGTCCCATGCCAAGTCCCTCCATTCTGAACCTCTGACTCATAACAGCAGATGCACCTTTTGCATGATGGAGGTTCACCTGCAGGAACTTAGTTCGCCTCAATTCTAAAGGTAGCGCGCTCTTTCTTGCTTGTACGGGAAGCATGCATCGTTTACCATCCGGTAGGAAATCCTACTGCTTGTCGCTTTGACAGGTTTCCTTGTTGTCTACACTCAGCGAAATAAACTTTCGATATTCATAAGATTGCATTATGATTATTTGCTATAAGAAATCAGTATGAATTTCATAAATTTGCTTTATGAAATTATAATGAGTATGATGTATGATATGTACTACCACCCATTGTAGCACGGAAACTAAGTCCGACAGCAATGGGCTCTCCTCTCTGTTAGTCTTGATCAAGCTTTAATAACCACTGATTATCCTAATCATGCCGTTGTATGAACGGCCAAAAAGGGGTTGGGTGGATCGATATGCAACATCACTTATACTTATCCACAGGGATATAAAGAATCTCCTTCCAACATTAAGATTGAACAATTGGTCAAAAGAGCACGCTATCTAACATGAGGATGCCCCAATGGGCGGGGAGAAGAGCCCGCCCTCTATTCACAAACTGTTAGCAATGGGGAGTTGGCATTCCCACTCTCCCCATCCAGATGCCCTGATGGTCCCTCCCATTCCCATGAAATATTTATATAATAGTGTATATATTAATGTTAATGAAAAATACTACAAGGGAACGGCCATTAATTATGTCACGCAAAAAGTGACTTTTTATAAATCCCACGTTTTTTGTATGGACCTTCACATTTTTTTGTATGGGTTGTCACGTTGTCTCAAACCCTCCCTCCCCCCTTACTGCGTGACATAATTAATGGACCTTCCCCAAGCATTCGTATCTATAATATATGATCTTCATTCGGTTGATCCTGAAATGCAAGAAATGTTGTAAAATGTTAAAGTGTAGAGTTCTGTGGTTCGCGCTTAAGCACGTTTTCGTTCGTTTTCGGCGATAGCAGCATTCCACCAAAATTTTGATTTGAAGTATTCTGAAAAAGTTTATTAAATCTATTGAAATTTTACAAAACTAACATTTATACATTTTAATTTACTGTTGCCATGGTCACTATTTGCTACTTGATGCTGATTTTATAACAGCAATCCGCTTTTATTTTTGCTGACCTAAAAGTTATTGCTACCGAGTTAGGAATGGGAAGATTTAACTGAAAGGGAGTTAAAGATAAATCGGCAAAAAACAATAAGTAATGTTTTAATCATCTTTGAAGTAAAATCAGTAAAACAATATTACCAAATATAATGATATTGTGAGTTATGATCAAGTAATGACAAAGGTTGAAATGTAAAATCAAACACTAGCCAAATGGCACACAGCGCTGCATGAATCATATCAGCTCAGAATTGGTAAAAAGTCCATTTGTAAACCGGAAAAAAAAAATACATTCAGCAAAAAGTGCAAAACCCCCCCCAAAATTCTTATTTTTTTAAAAACCCCCCACCAGTTGTATTTTTTTGGGTAATTTAATGGAATTTTAGGGATTGTTGATGATGATGATGATGATGTAATACTACCATCTATTGCAGCAAGGAAACTTTCCATAGCAGTGGAATAATCTGAAAAACGATTTGATCAGGATTCTATTATTGTTTGTGATCATCAAGCTCCTGTAAGAAGGGCCAAAAACGTTTGGGCGGGCCCGTAAGCAGAGACACTTACGCAAAACCCGCAAATATAGGGAACAGAATCTCCTTCCAAAAGCAAGTTCACACTCACAGCACTAGAATCGAGCCCTCGATTGACAGAATAAACCCAATAGATGGGGTCGAAGAGCCCGCCCTCGTTCCACGAAATGTTAACAATAGGGAGGAGGCAGTCCCATGCTCCCTATCCAAATCGTTTTACTTGGGTGCCCTGATGGTCCCTCCCTTTCCCCGTTATATGTTATTTAATATATATTATATTTTGTACACAACAAATTAAGATATCATTATAGACAAAAATGCTAATTTATTCAAATTTCAAACTTGAATGGATTGTTACTGAAAAATAAATAAAAGTTAGATATGTATCAATACCCTACTAGTCCTGGGAAAGCTGAAAACAGAATAGATCATTCGAAATATAAAAGATAAAATTTCAATAAAAGATATTATTTTATAAAACATTGTAATATTTGTAATATTTTTCTTTATACTGTTCTAGCAACATTTCAAAGATAGAGTGAACGAAGAGTCCGGTGGGATAATTTCTGAAAGAAATGGCTTATCTTACCATAATACCACAAACACAACATTAAAATATAATCCTACATTACGTATAAGCACATGCCAGCCTTTTATGAATATAATAGTTGAAGTTCAGAAGTGCAATTTTAAATAAAATGGTATGCTGAAATGCTGAGATACAAATTCCGCCTTTGATGCCTGGCATGTTGCTCCCGGCTCTTACATAGTTTTGGAATGCAAAGATGATTCCAAAGCGTGCTGAAATTATTAGTAAAATGAGAATAGAAAATATAGAATATGATTTAAAAGTATAAGATCTTCGGTCGCACCCCTCACTTCGCTATTGTCAGATTGACAACATTGCCCAGGCTACGCCAACCAGCGTCTCCATGTTTCAGCTGGCAGTCTTTTGTGATCATATGACTCGTGGAGGCGTGAGGTAGGAACTTGTGAGGACGAGAGGTCGGTCGCACCCTCCTTCGAAGTTGTCAACTCACCATTTGAAGCCCTGGACATATATGGAATGTTAGATGTCATAAATTGAATGTATATTTCGTGTTTAAGCCAGATACCGCCTAAAAAGGGTTTGGTGGGTGGAAATGGGGAGGGGGGGATATGGGGGAAAAAAAACGGGGTGGTAAAGAAATACTACATAATGTACATATAATAATTGAATGCCGCTATTTGCCTCTTCCGCTGCGATGTTAGATGATTGAAACTCTAAAATAGCGAAAATTCCAACGTGATATAATGAAATAAAGTTGATTACCTGGCATTCTAGCAAAATAGCAAAGAAAATTTAGGCAGATAAATTTCATATGAGTATGATTACTGCCCAAAAACGGAAACTCAATAAATCCAAAACAAACAAAAAATTGAAAATGAATGACAGGAAATTCTCTGATAGCTCTTTTTTCCTACTGGTCCCATAAATGATTCTTTATGTCTATAAAATAGAAAAGATAGGCTCATAACCAATGTTAGTTTTTGAATTAACTAATTTGGACGACGAATGTATTTTTTTTGTAGAATTTGTTGTACATAATCCTCTCTCTCTACAAAAATGTAAAAACCATCCTATCTTTTCAAATACACAATGTGAGTTAGGTGGGCTAAACCTTACAACGATGCAAATGCGAAGCTGAAAATAGCATTGAATAATATTGTGAAGGGATGTTATAATATAAAATGATAATAACAATTATATGTGTAATGTCTGCATGTCTGCTGATCCTGCTGCAATTGTAGAAGGACTTGCATTATCATAGCAACGGGGAAAGAAAACAATTCAAAATTATTATGCAACACTTGGGAATTCCATGGATGATCTGAAATTATATACCGAATAAAGAATACTTCCATTTTCTGGCGTCACGCTGCCTATATCGCCTTGGGGCGGCTGCCTACTAATGTATAGTTGACGCGATACCGCGTTTCTTACTCAACCGCTGGATGCCAGGACAGCCGCTGTTTGAGCCGCACCTCCTTGGTGGACAGACGCTCGGAACGCACCTCCTCAATCTAGCTGAAGTCAGAAGGACAACAGTGCCCAGGCTGCACTACCAGACCAGCTAAGTACGCAACCCTTAGCTGGCGGTCTTTCCCAACAAACATCGGTGTTGAATTAGAGCTTGTTCAAGCAAATTTGGAGAAGCTATTCAGCTGTTTCTTCTAGAATTCTCCAAATTTGTTTGAACAAGCTCTAATTCAATACCGATGTTTGTTGGGTTGTCATCTCTTGACCCGTGGAAGCATGAGGTAGGAACTTGTGAGGACGTAGCTATGTTGCGGGGACGCACGCTTCATCCCAGGTGTCTACTTACCATTTTGCAGCCCTGCTTTATGAAATTATAATGAGGTTGAAAAAATAAAAACATGGAGCAACCTGGATTCGAACCTTTGACGTTGAGATTATGAGTCCTGTGGCTTACCCACTAGTATATTTCAACAAGAATGCTTAAAGGCGTACAAGAACAACGTCGTGTGAAATAAAATCCATTCATAAGTCAGGCTTATGAAATTTCAAAGCATCGTTCATGAGTTGAACCTTATGAAGTTCTTCAGATTATTTGGCTGAGTGTATCTACCGCTTGTTGAAGATTGACCTTCCTTGTTTCCTGAGTTGCTGTAAGTTTTCTTCGGATTTTTTGTTGCATTCGCCTGGCTGTCTCCTGAGCAATTGACCGTTCTGGTTGGAAGTACTTCAGTTTCCGATTGGTGCTGCCCAGGATGTTTAACTTTCCGCAGTTGTGTTCCATCAAACCGAAAGTTCAGGACTTAGTTTATTTCCGATATTATTTCCATCGAGACTTCGTTGACATTGAGCAACCATTCAGCATATTTATTTGTATTTGAGCGGTTCAATATATCTCAGCCATTTGTGCGCAATCCGTCGTTTTGACTCCCATATGAGTCCTTTAAGCTGTTCATAGCTGAAATCAGCACTTAGTGGGAAGAATGCATGGAACGTATCAAGACGAGGGATGTCTTTAACGTACAGAGCAATAAGCTTGGCATTTTCTCACGGAGTAAGAGACCCAGTTACACCTTTTATCCATTTCGCTGTAATTTGATCCTTGTAATCAAGAGTCAAATAACCTGGCTTGTAGCTACATTTTGTAAACTTCGGTTTAACGTCCTTGTGTTTTTGCTCTTTTTTTTGTAGAAAAGCCTCCTGCAGAGCATCGAGTTGTCATTTGAACTTTTGGATAATTTTTTAATTATTATTCCAATCTTAACAATTTTTACCGCATCACTATAGGAGCAACCCTCAGACTTAGAAAATGCTGATGAATAACCAGATAGCTTTGAAATACGTAAATCAGCTTTGGAATTTGTACATCAGTCGTTGGTCAATCCCCTTCATCGATTTGGCTTGGTTATTAATGTACACTAGTCCAGCATGCAGTTTCAGATGGAAACATCTTCGTCCTCTTAACGACCTGTTTTTCTCCAATACTGCCTTTGTCACCATCACTTTGAAGCTCATGAAGTTTGGGGAACATCGTTAGAAAGAACTTGTTTCCGAGCTTCTTGCTTATTCATGCCAGCGACCAGACATTTCTTCATTTTGTTCCGTTGTGCTTTTGAGAGATTTTTGCTCCAAATTTTGTGCCAAATTTGCTACCTGAAAATAAGAACTTTCGGTTTCTTCATAGTTCTATCATTTGCCTTAATGTAATTAATTATAGTTTCTATTTCTTATTTTACAGTTCAAACCTACTTTCTTGGCATGAAGGCACCTTATTTTGAACGCACCTTCTATCTAATGTATCCATGTATCTAATGAAGGCTTTTGAATTTAAAATTGTACTTTCACAGTTATTAGTTGAAAGTTGAAGATGTCATTCACCAATAGTTTAATTTGAATATTGTGTGGCAAGCTCAATGATACTCTTTGTCCAGTGAAGTCGAAAAAATTTCCAACCCGAAATTTTCCTCTACCAACTCCGGCATGGTCAAAACCGTGCCTTTACCGAAATGATCAAACCATGCCTTTACCGAAAAACCTATCTGAGGCCTCATTAAACATTCATAGTGATTCAATATTACACTAAATTATTAAATTCAAACACCTGTAACTTTTTCGAAAATTTTATTTTAATTATTTAAAAGTCATTATAGTTTGGGACATTGCTTCAGAAATAATGCATTTAAGTTTTAGTTCACTTGCTCCCTTTCCTGGCACAACTTTGTTCGAACCTCTGCCATGAGGTTGACGACAGTGCTATCGTATCTTTTTGCTGGCAGAATTCCGTTTCTTGCGAAAGGCCCTGATGCTCTTACAACTTTTACCGGTTTTCCGAAGATTCCCGTTAATAGTTGCTCAGTATCTCTCGATGGATTAACACTGTGGAACATTTGGTGGATTAATGTTTTTGGGGAAAAGTTGTATATCATAACTGTTCATAAAAGCCAGCGTATCCTTAGCGATGTGACTAGTACCTTCGAATGAACCTTCAAATTAAAGGAACTAAATGTTTTTTTTAAAGCTTTCATTGATGTACATATCCTTATTGATTGTTCCGCTCGTCACGAAAGAAGAACTGCGAAGAAACTTTCCTCCATACTTCAAAAAGTCAAAAATTAGATGGTAGTCTTGGATTTTGAAAAAGTTTCTCCTTCTAGTTTTGTGCTTTATTGTGCTTCAGGAAGTGATGCAAAATGCGCTTTAACGTATCGCTCATGGTCAAAAATTGGATGAAAATCATAAAGCTTTCAAGCGCAAATCTCGATTACGTCACTCTGTTTTTCTGATGTTCTTGCTGCCATCTGCATCTTGTACGGTTTCATTCCACTTCGTTTCTTGACTTTTTGAACTACTGCTTTATTGGTTCCGCACTTTTTTGCACCATCCTGTCACTGAGTATTGTCGATTTCGGAGAATTGTACAAACTATTTTGTTCAAACTAGAAAACCGAGGTCCTAGAAGAACAAACTTCCGGTCCTTGCTTGTTGTTGACAAACGTTCAAAAAACCGCTTCAAAACGCCGTCAATGGTACATCTCGGCATACTTTGCGATGAAATGATGTGGGTTTTCCATCCATTTGGCGACGATGATTTTGCGGCGCTCGTGTTGATTAATTGCCACTATTAAACAAAACTTTTAAAAATGCTCATTACACGTCATAAAGCTTTTTGACAACTTTGCTGCGTAAACACAATAAACGAGAGGTGCATGGATTCAACGGTTACATGCTATTGTGTTTTGAATTTTTCACGTTTACTTCGTCACAGTCCATACTTAATGTTAAACACGTAAAAATTCGGACGAGCAAAGCTGTAGGTCTCAACCACTAAAGCAAGTTACCTGAAATTTTTAGTCAATTTTTAATTCTGATGAAGTTCTGTTGGGTGCTCTATCTCACCTAATAGTCAGGTGAAAAACATGTCTAAAACAAATTTCACTCACTCACTTTCATTAAAGCACTAAGCATGGAATGGACACGGTTAAAAGCAATTAGGTTAATGATTTTTTGATGTTTTACAACATTTTGAAGACAAATTTTCACTATCTTTTTAGAATCTGGATTAAACATTCTTCTTGAAACTAGAGATATTATTTACTACAGAACTACTCAATTATTGATCTTTTCATGCTAATGTCAAGCTATTTGGTTCAACGGATGAGAAGCTGCAGCTGTCCATTGTGTTCAACCTTTGCAATATACCAAATTACTGCAACAGTTAGTAGATTAGAAGAGAGACTAAGACGTAGAGAAAATTGTGTGGTATTTGAGTGCAAAAAAATCCTCAAAGTACGTTTTACCAAATGGTAATTCTACTGATATACATAGCAAAACAATAAACAAACCTTAGATTTTTGCAAATATAAGCAAATCTATTGCCATTGGTAATTTTGCCACTATCTTTAATAGCTTCAACTTACTTGTCACCCCACATCTTCATGTTTTTTTTTCTTTAGCATTTCAAGCTTATTGCTTCAGTAATTGGCTTATTGCTTGCTCCCAACTTAGTGTTCTAAATGCTCTTCGAGAATTATTAATTGCAGAGTTTTCGATGCCAGGTACCATTTTTGCACTAGGATGATTATGTGGCAAGTACAATCATACCCTATGCTCAGGGAGTCGATAATTGTTTTCTTAACGAACAATTCCTATACCAAACCGGGAATCGAACCCTGCCACCTCCAGCATGGTGTTGCTTTGCAGCTACGACTTTACCGACTCAGCTAATGGAGGATCCCATTACCACTTGTCGTTTTGGGATGCCCGGCAAACTCTAACCCCAGGGCGAGTTCAGTCTTACACAAAGGATTGGAACAAGCTAGTAGACTGCTCTATTGGAGCGCGATATTGGCGGCGCGGCTCCCTTCTAACCCTGGCCAAGGTTAGGACCTTCAACACCGACACGCGGGGTCAGGATAGTGGTACTCTATAGGAAAAATAGGCGCGGTGTGCCGAGCGGGAGGTGGCTTCGCTAGTGGGAAATCAAAGCCGCCGAACGACTGTTCGAATCTATGAGTGCATGTTCTTAAATACTGGCTATTTTTAAGATAGTTACCTCCTTTTTTCTATCGCATAGATTTATTGCCGGCACTGGCCTAGCTATTTGCATACGCTACACCTACTGGTAGAATAAAACGCACAATTAATTACACTGACTTTAGGACATAATTCACGTTCTAACTACCTGAACAAACACACCGCGTGACTATATAAAAAACCTTCACAGTCCTGCCTCTTCCACGGATCAGATTGAAGTGGACGAGAAAGAATTTTCATTTCCTCAGAAAGGCCACTGAATGCATTCTTCGTTCCGGATATCGGAAAACGAACTTATCAAAAGGCGATCTCCGATTACCTTCGGAGTTGATAGGAGATGCTATCTTCTTTCCTCCCAAGCATTCCCCATCTAACTAGCTCATTCCAATCTTTAAGTTGAGGTTTTTTCTTATTATTAAATTCCCGACGACAAGTAATCCTACTGGGAGATAATGCTCAACCCAACGGATTCAGATTAAAAGTTCAAAATGAGAAATGTGCGCGCCTAGTGATAGGATGAACATTGTAATGAGTGAAGCTCATGAACAACGTTCCCTCTGGTTGTGAGTTCACCAATTAAGAACGATGAATTTACTACTGCGTGTTATTCGAATGGTTACTTTATCACTCGGAAGTTTACTCATCATAAATGGCTTATTATCATACCGCTACAAAATTTCTGCACTCGAGAGACTAATCAAGCAAATGGAACCACTTGGCATTTGGAGATTTTCGAAGGCAAGAAATGTTTCTAAGGTAGTTTGAGACCCCTCCGTCTGGAAGGTAGACTCCCTATAGCTTTACGGCTGGCTGAACCTTGGGTTGGTTGGAGAATGTTTCTAAGGTCAACCCCTCCCCTTTGAAGGGGGGGCTACTAAAGCTCGGGGTATCGTAGACTTTAGGGGGTTTTGGCTTAATATAGTGGAAGGGGGGAAAATTATATAAGTTTTTGGGGCTGAGGGAAGGTTCTTATGATTGTTTGAGGGCCATTCTCTCTCAGGAAGGGGCGCTCTCATACAAATGAGATTTACAAATTTCATCATAACCCGAGCAAATCGAATCAAATTTAGCATGTGAGGGGTTTTTGAAGGCAAGAATGTTTCTATGGTAGTTCAAGACCCCTCCCTTTCTGAGTTTGGGGGGGGGGGGGGGGGGGGGCTTCAAAGAGAAATGAAACTCACATTTTTATTATAATCGATGAGCCAAGTGTGATGGTTCGAGAACTAATCAACCAAATGGAACCAAATTTGGCATGTGGAGGGTTTTGAAGTCAATGATTGTATGGTGGTTTGAGAAACCACCCCCCTCTAGAAGGGAGGGCTCCCATACAAATGAAACACAAATTTCAACCAAAAATGAGAATTATCCAGGTTACTTAAACACAAACCGTGTATTTCTCGGAGTAGAAAGCATGTTTTGATAGAAGTTTGAACCCCTTCCTTCATTTAGTTGCTTTTTAGAGAGCGCTTTGCACCGAGTTCAACTAGTTCTTCGAAAAGTTGAAAACAAACGGTATACTTCAGCTCTTGCAAATACCTCCCCAAAAATGTTAGGAGCTAAGAATGCATTCCAAACAGTCAGAATTGCGGAGTATAAGGAGAGTGTTTCCAGTTTAGGTTATGTTATTGTTGGTTTCGTGGATCACTTTTTTTTCAAGGATCAATCGAACCTTTTTTTTAATAAACGCATTAATCTGGGATTCAAATAGTAATCGTTAGTCAAAATTCAATCGACCTTATAGCATATTCAATAATCAATTAACCAACCATAATGTTTGTTTGAATCGTACTACAAGCCATGCTTCAGCGTAAATTCATCGCTGATCCTGATATACAAACCCATTTTCAATTAACAGAATGCTCACAACGCATACACACATCACATGCTGTCAAGCTCTCATTCCACTAACCACCCTTACAAGCGGGTTTACTACGACAGGGGCATTGTGATCGTGAGGGTTAAGTACGGAACCGGTTTTAATCAGTTTAGTCAGAAACTTGATTATTTGCAGCAATAAAAAATACCTTTGCAGAGTAACAAAACTCCTGATAACAATTTAATTATCAATTAACTATCTTCTGGTCTATAGCAAACTAACATTATTGCAACCTTTAAAACTCTACAATTTCTGGCTTAATGCATCAAAGTTTTCATATGATGGACCCAATTTTAAAAAAAAAAAAAAAAAAAAAAAAAAAAAAAAAAAAAAAAAAAAAAACCATGGTATGTGTGAGCTGCTGGTCAACACTCATAAGTATCGTGCCAGGAAATACACATACACTATTAAACATAAAATGTCACTGCTTACGGAAAGATCTATGTAAAGGGCGTGTGCGGTACAACGTAATGAAGAAAATTCTCAATTAGGCGTAAGCAATAAAATAATACTTGAAAAGATTCAGAACCAATTTAGAATGCAGAAACTATGGGTTCATTGCAGTTTTTCTTTATTGCATCATTTATTTGGTGCGGTGTAATAATTTCAGTTGCAAAGTTATTACAATAAATGTTTCTTTTTTTTTCAAAACCATATCTAGTATAAAGTATAAATTGTACCTTATATATTTTGGACATACGGGCAAAATCATATTACAAACTGTGTACAGTTGGAGAGTTTAATGCAACATTGTAATGATTTTTATACTTTTGTATCAAATAAATCGTAAGAACCAAATCCAATATAAAGATTTTTTTTTCTTACAACTCGAATAATCACCGCTTCCAACTGATTTTCCTGCTTAAACGGAAACCATCTTCTAATTGAATAGTAACATTATTCAAACTGTTAAATCTGAACTAACCGACTCACAACTCCAAATGGCATGAATTATTTTTTTTTAAGTTATAAAAACCAACTTCATTCAAATTACATAAACAAAGATCACAGTTGTGTCTAATTGATACTACCTGAAGTAGAGGTGTCATAGTCAATATGTTAAAATGAATAAGAAACAAATGAATTGCAGAAAGAAGATCTTGTGATGTGTTTTACGAGAATGAACTTATAAAAAAGTAAAATAAAATTTTAGTTATCATTGCTTCAGTAAGATTCTGCTGGTATCGTTCGTCATGATTTTATTAATTAAATTTATAAAGAAATTTTGATGCATTCTAAATTTTTCGGTGTTATAATAATAACGTATTGCTTAAACAGTATTTAACGATCTATGAAATATCAAAAATAACATAATAATCAAAAATTCATTAAACAATCATAATCAAAAAAATATTTTTGAAACATTTTCGGAATTTTGTGATTGTTTCTTTTCAATTCCGCTCTTTTTTCAATTTTCATTTTTTTGCTTCCTCCTTTTGACGTTTAACCTCATCTGTTTCCATTTGGCGCCTTAGCACATTTTCTTTTCTTATACGTTTTTTTTCGTTTATCATCAACTTTTTTGATTCTCTCAACGCTGCTTTCTGCTTTTTCAACTTGGCCGTTTCTTCTTTTATATTTTCCTTTAGGACAAGATCTTGAAGACGTTCTTCGGCTGTTAAGATGGCTTGAGTTTGATGCTGGTAATTCCTATGCGTTTTACTCCGTTTAGGTGTCGCTGGTGTTTGAAAATAATGCACCAAATCATTTTTCACAGATGCTGTATCTTCGCCGTCTGAAGACGCTGGTGCCACTAACTGATCTAAAGGTTTTTAATAGATAAAAGAACTTCAACTCAAAGCACAGCACATAAATTATACCAAATTTAGGGTAGATAGCGGCCTGAACACTTGAAAAACTATTAGAGGCATGAATAAATTGCTTTATATCCTGGAGCATCGTCTAGTTTTATTTATATTTATTTTTTCTCGAGTTTGAAAGATATTTTCAAAGGAGGTGTAGCCACTTACTACCCTGAAAATCATTTTACCAACCATAAACTGTTACAAATTCAGTATCACAAGCAACGTGAATGTCAACAGCAACCGATGCCTCATCGAAGGAATCATCAAACGTTTTGATAGAAGGCGAAGCAGTTGAGATAACCCTTACGTTATCATGACTGCGCTGAGTCAGAATACCGGAGTCAGTAGTTTCGTCTGTAGATGAGTTAGTTTTAAACATTTACTTTAAATCGTTATCTTTAATTTGCCTTCAGCAAACATTCCACTTAGCAACACTGGTGATTGTTGGCATGAATTAGAAATGGCCGCTCTTTGCATCAATATATTCTTGTAGATGAAAGCCAAAATCGTATCCTCACAAGAAAAATTTTGTCCTTGATGTTCGTTGTACATTTTGATTTTGGATGGGCCAAGCAATTGAAGAGCCTTTTTAATCGTGGGAGCTGGTACTAAATAACATACCTCTTCATGGACAGTCTTTTCCTGCACGAACTCCTCATGGAAGGTATCTTCTTGAACAAGCTCTTTACGAAAGGTTTCTTTCTCAACGGTTACATCTAACGGAATGGCATCACCAACAGATTCATGTTGCACATGTATACTTTTTGCGATGCACTTCGTATAATCCACGGCATTTGGATTGAATGGGTAAAGCCCACATGCTGCAAAGCCATTTATGATGGTAGATTGTTTAAAAGCGTTGTTCATAGCATCTTCTAAAAGTTGGCCAAAATTATACATGTTGACAGGAGCAGCCGTGTTTTTGGATTTCCACAATTCCACAACATTTGTCCATTCGTTTTTTAAAGGTTTGAATACTGCAACATCTGCTGGTTGTAAGATTCTCGTTGCATTTGGAAATAAAGCGATGAGTATAATACCCAACTTCTTGCACGTTTCGGCAGCTTCAATTGCAGTATGCGATTTATGACCATCAACAAAATATATAACCGGGAAACGAACACCTTTTTTCAGCAAAAAAGGATAGACAATTCTCTTTATATAAAGCACAAAATTTTTGGTATCCATCCATCCATTTTCTGAAGTTCTCAAGCCCCATTGTTTCGGAAAAGTTTGAATAAGCTCTCGGCTGAGCCTTTTCTGTGCCAGTATGACATCAGGTGGAAGTACAGTTCCATCTGCCCAAAACGTAAACATTACAGTGATATTTTGTTTACTGTTTCCAGCTTCTACGACCGAAACATTCTTTTTTCCTTTAGATGCAAGAACCTGTTTGGCAACCGGATTCAAGCAAAATCCAGTTTCATCACCGTTCAGGATGCGCGTTGGATCGTCGAGAATATAATGTAAATTGTTATCTATTAAGTAGTTTCTCACCGTATTGAACCAGCTACGTATGTCCTTCTCACTAACTTTTGCACTTGCCAAACTAACAGATTCTGGTTTGCGAAGTGCAAGCTCCTTATGGCGATTCATAAAACCACGGAACCATCCCTTTCCTAAAAATTATTATTAGTCGACTTATGTATTATGGATTTTATACTTTCTAAATGTATTGTTACCTGGCTTATTATTTTTAAACGGATGCGCTCGGGGATGCTCCTTTAGGAAACCTGAAATTCTTTGCATCAACGAATTTCGAGTTATTGGGAATCCTTTTTTTCATATCTTTCAAAAACATTACGATATCCTGCTCTTCTTTATTTGTCAAGATGGTGAATGGACCTGCAGAACCTTTGTTCTTATATCTACTACTAAGGCGGTACTGAATTGTACCACGCGGAATACCGAAACGCTTTGATGCGTAATTAATGGTCATAACACCGTTCCGGATATCATTCAATATACTTTCTAGAGATGTATTCGAATAGCGCTTCGGTGTCGTCTTAATGTTCATTGAACGATTAGGTTTCGGAGATATTTCAGTTGAAAGATATGTACAAACGTTATCAGTGTTATTTTTAAGCGTGTCTGCAAAATAAAACATTATGGAATACGCTACCAAAATAAACGATCGAAGATAAAGTAGTTCAAAACTCGATTATGGCATCGGTTTTTTGTATCTAGAAGAAGCATTAAGCTTAAATAAAATAACTATACAAATGTCACTCAACAAAATACAAAACAAAACGCTGGCAACAATGTTTTTATTTATTACTAATTAATTATGTTTATTTGCGTACAGTGTGCCAAATTTAAATTATAATGTTTAAATTGGAAACATCTTCCCACTATCATGAGATCCCAGCAGAGAATAGGAATTTCTGCTAGAACCAAAGATATGAAGAGAAAGTATCGATAGGTCCGATAGAGTTCGGCAGGTTATGACATTGAATAGAAGTAGTTTGAAATTGAGCGTAGGGCTTTTGTTTTTTCCCATGATGGTGGGTAGATGTTTCCAATTTCAAAACAATGTTTTTATTGTTTATATGTTTTACACCTAAATTAATAAACCATTGATCTCTAATTCATCAAACTTCAAACAATTATTAAACAATACTTTTAATGGTTAAAGGAACAATTCCTTTTTTTTCGAGATGAAAAATGTATAGGTACTTCACATCCCCTGTGTTCGATTGTTAATGTACGAATTTCTATTGACTCTATTGTAAAAAACAATATTTTTTTTTGTAGTTATTAGTTATTGTCATACACTTTGAAAAATATCAATGGTTTGGTAACCTACTTTCAAATTGACCAAATTGTAATACCTTCAATTGTATCACTACCTCTGTCATTTTGTATTTTAGTACTACTAGCACTTTAACTTTTTTGCAAACGGATCTTTACAAAAAAAAATTAACGTTGCCTGTACAGATCTTCAAGAAAATCATAGCTAGTATGCCTTTACACATTAAAGACTTGAACCAATTATGATTTGATTGGTCAATTGATAGGTAGATATCCTAGACGCCGTCAATACGCCAATATACGCGAAATAAAAAGCTTGAAATGGCAAGAAAAAAGGCCAAGCGAAAATGTTTTTTTTTAATATTTTGGGCACAATACACATCGCTCCTCAATCCGTCTTCAAAGAAATATCTCCCCTATCAATCGTAAATCAAGAGTAGTTGATTCATTCCTACTAGTCAATAAATTATTTTTTTAAATTTGTAAAATAATTCAGATTACACACAAACCAATGAAATGTCGGCTCCACAAAGCTATCCCAATTGAGCCTTTTTGTAGAATAAACTAGATAAATTAGTCTTTGACACCTAGGCACAAATGTTTTATGGATGCAAACATGGATACAAAAGTTTTTTTTTTGCATTAGCGCAATACGACGTATTGACAATTTGCTCGGTCTGGTCGCTTTGCTGCTGAAAAAAATTCCAAGCAGCAAACATTTTCGTTATCTTTTTATTTGATACGATTAGAAGGGTTTCGCAAAGCGAAGGTGATACAATCACTTCTGATGATAATATTACTTACTGCTCGGTTTAAGGGATAAATCTAGTGGTAAGTTAGTGGGATAATCCATCGAAGTTGAGCTGAGAGCTTTGACGGCAGTATTCATATTGGAGCGGCTAGAATTATAATGAAAACTAATTTGAGTGTAAATTTATAATAAAGTTGGCCTATTTACCTTTGTTAAGCAGCAGTAGAACGGTGGGAAAACTAGGGATTTGTTCGATCTTTGGTTTAAATAAACAAAGTTGATAGTAATAAGCACAGGACAGTAAAAATGTCATCTATACTTACAGTCTGACTACTTTACCAAGTGTTGGTCGAAAGTTTGCCTTATTAAACCCGACGTAGGCAGTTATTTTGATGATAGTTATTTATTCATAGAAAACGCAATTCAGAATTTACTGTCATAACATTATGGCGACGAGTGGTTAGTTTTTTAAGGGGCCTGTTCTTCAGGTTCGTAAGTGCAGATAATTTCAAGACTGCTTTTTCAGAACAACGAATAATTTTAAGTGGACAAAAGCTCGAATTTCATTTTGGCGTAGTTTTCAAATCACTCATGCAAGCTAACACTGGTGTATTAAAGAAGAAACGCAAAAAATATATTGTTTAATTGAGCCAGTTGGGAGTTAACTCAAAAACTACATCATAATTGGCCTCCATAAATGATTAGTCGTCGTTTTGAAAAACCAGCCTTGGTTTATTGAGCAACAAAGATAAAAGACCAAGCTCTCTTATCTTGCGCTGGTTGACAGATGCTTATGGGGCTTGCTCATAAGAGTAAAGAGTAAGCCACCGTCAAAGCAAACGATAAGTCTAACACATACTGGCGTACAGTGTATGTACACAAAAATGTGTTGCCATTGGAAATATGCATTACAAATATACTTATTTTGTGGAACTTGCAAGAAATAACCCGACATTAAAAGAAATTGTTTAATATTGTTATGTCAGATAAGGGCAAACACTATTTCTAGCAGATATTTCAGCAAATTATTGAAAAAATCGTGTGATAAACAGTGTACATTTATTTTTAACTTTTGCTTTCAAATTATTTAATTAAACCGAACTGATGTTTTGGCAGCAAGGTAGTCTAGAAAATTGAAGATGCTTAAATAGTTCCGTCAGTTGAAAAATTCTTTATAAATGTTCTGTTCGTTTAAAAGATTTCTAGTCTTTATGAATATAGTGAGTTATAGAGAAAAGTAGACTCCATAAATGTGTATATTTTAAACAAAGTGAGAACCTTTGGGAGACCCGATAATTAGTGACTTAACAGTGTCGAATACTTTAGTAGCAAGGCGTTGATTTTCTTCAGCCCCAAGGAAAACGTAAGTTTTTTTTAATGATTTTCTAATTTGATTGGTTTATCGTCTATATTGTCTAAAATCTTTGGCCAAAACTTAAAATCGATAGTTCGAAGTCCATAGATTATGTTCGGACCAAAAACTGTATACGAAATGAATGTTATTAATTATTTTGAGTACATTTAACCCCAACTGCTGAAAACAGCAGACCCTGATTAAGTCGTTCCCTACCCTATTTATTGCTTAAAATTACTATTTTATTCTTTCATCGTTAAGAATGCAATAGCAGCACAACCGAAGCTTCAAATTTGGGGCACACCGATAGCTCATTCCATGTCAATTTAAATCTTGGGGTCTGGTTCGATTCTAAGTGCACCTGGAGATCCCACATTGAGTATCTGAAGCGCAAGTGCCAGCAAAGGATCAACTTTCTTCGAACAACTACCGGAACCTGGTGGGGAGCACATCCGCAAGATCTTCTAACGTTGTACCGGACAACGATTTTGTCGGTCACAGAATACGGTACTTTTTGTTTGCAGTCAGTGGCTCGGTCGCATACACAGAAAAAAATAATTAATTTTAACAAGCGCCTAAAATATCCCCTCGTTTAATTCCATGCCAAAGGAGGCGTAAACAACAAAATTGTTTGCAATCTTTCATGCACCATACAACAATGTTTGCAATCTTTCATACAATCGGCTAGATTCAGGTGTGATCGGGCTTAAATTTACATGTAATATCCCATTATTTTCTGCCAAATTTAGCATTCCCTTTATGTGCCTTAGATAACGCAGAAAATTCAATGTTTCTTTTTATCTGTGTATAATAGAACTAACACGTATTCAGTATAGGTGCCTTCGTATCGCGTAAGGTTGCATGCACTCGACTCACACCATGAGTTTTGATATGTTGGCTGGCATGTTGCCACTCTCAGATCTGTTTTCAGAATTATCTCTCCGGCTCCTCACCAGGTGTGAAGTTATGAATCCCCAGGTAATCGAAAACTTTGAGAAGCTTCTCGAGTTGAACCCCCAAACTCGCTTCATGACTTTGTATCATTTATACATGTCACAGGATGTAAGCCCTTCGCCGAATATTCCCAATCGTGTTTGCTTCTCCGACTTCGAAAATTTGATTCATTTTGATTAATCCTAGAGCATCATCGTCCTATGATAGCTCCTGTTATATTTTATGCGAAGTTTAGCCCAGTAGATTCCACTAAATCGTTCTTCACTGACGGATCTTTGCTAGAGGAGTCAGCAGACTTTGGTATATATTATGAAATTTATAGCGCCAATCGTAAACTTCAAGCTCCTTGTTCCGTATATGTCGCTGAAATAGCAGCAATACACGCTAGAAATTGTTGCCACATTTAGAACGGATCAGTACTTCATTTTCACGGATAGTCTCAGTTCTATAGAGGCTATTCGCTCCTTCATGAAAATACAGGAGCTTCTAAGTGCTTTATCTTCGCGTTATTTTATCATCACCTTTGTATGGGTTCCATCTCATTGTTCAATTCGGGGCAATGAGAGAGCGGACTCGCTTGCAAAGGTGGGCGCTATAAAAGGCGATATTTACGATCCACGAATTGCCTTTATCGATTTTTTTCTATTTTTCGTCAACAGTCAGTCACTCGTCAGCTGGCAGTATAAATGGAGTAAAGGAGATTTGGGGCGATGGCAACATTCTATCATCCCAAAGGTGTCGAAGAATTCTTGGTTTGGGGGGATGGATGTGGGTCGAGACTTCATTCGTGTGATGTCTCGTCTTATGTCCAATCATTATTCTTTGAACGCTCATTTATACTGTGTTCCCTTCGGGCTCGAGGTAGATAACCCAATGTGCCAGTTCAAGATATTTTGGCTGTACGTAATTTGGAGTATATGAAACTCATTTATGTGTTTTAACTAACATTAGCCTTAGATTGTAGTTTTTTTAACCTGCATGTTTAATATTAGTTTTTTTTATTTTTGTTTCGGCGTTTTGGCGGCTCTTAACTCAGGGTTCTAGATGCACTTTCACTGTTATTAGTTGGAGTCAATTGAGACAACAATAATGCATGACTATGTATAGGAAAAACGAGCCAGTATTGGCCGTGCTCATTTATTGGATATTCTTTTACGTTTTTTCACGTTTATCAATGGTTGCAGATCCGAAGATGTGTTAGGACTGTTGATGCCAATCTTTATGTTCGGGGTGAAAATATCTGAGGGGTAGACAAAATAAGAAAGTATGACTAATACTGCCACACTTACCCTACTACATAGTTTAGTAAACTTTGCTAGTAAACCTAGAAAATGCTTCAATTTAGCTTCGATGCTTTAATGCTTTGCTGGAAAAATAATCAATAGAGTGTCTACCATGCTGCATCAATTACCGGGCAGTCTATAATCCGGACCGATAATTTTTGATTATTTTAGTAGACCAGTTTTCCAAAATTTAAAACATATGGAAGTATTCCTACCGATAAGGCAGGCTTCCTGCAAAGTTATTCAGTCTGTCTCTTTTGCTTTTTTTTTGGTTTTCCATTGATATCTCGAACAACGGAACGTAGCAAACGTTCGTCATATTAATCAGATGACTTCAAATTCTGAATTGGAAATGTACCGTATCGCTAGACTGCTCTCTATATTTGCCTAGCACGGATCCTGTTGAGCTACAGAACATGGAATCTTAATATGTGAAATTTTGAGCTGTTAATCCCGCCAAATGTCTGCAAATTCATCAAATTTATTAAGATATCCACCTTCCAGTATCTCTTGAAGACATGCTTTGAAAAGTAAAGCAAAGCGGTTGAGTACTTATATAGAACACATCTCAATTGAGGTCATACTGATACATACTAATTTACACCGTTCGAAACATTTTGAGTGGTCCGTCTGAGCTCAAAATGATCCTTTGATCAAGAAGCTAATGACAGTTTCTTCCTGTGAAACCGAAATTACTACGACGTTGAAACGCGCTGGCCGTTACCGACCGCCCTGCAATTTTTGATTAGGTGGCTTCAACAGCTTTGTAGATGGCGTTCAGCGTGATGTGAAGGACAGGTGGTGGACAGAGCATTACCGTTTCAGTGTCGGAGGATCCACACATTAAAGGTTTTTGAACGCAATTGTAAAAGTATTTTGCTTTCTTATCGTCTGCCCCTTATTTTTTCTATTTTGCATCTGTCCCATAGTCCGAGTATACTAACACCCTTGTGTAAAGGCTTACTAGAAATGAAACATGAACATGGATTAAACGAGCTGTGACCCATAATGTCTAGCAGGAGATCAACGATTTTAATCCACTACAATCGCATCTATCTTGTCCAACTTAAGAAGCGTCGTCCAAACTTAAGCGATATTGGTGTACTTTTCTGGAATACCGGGAACAACAGCTAGTAAGAACAACTTTTTAACTACAGTATCTTTTCTCCCCTTTTCATTGTTCTTCACCTTTTCAACGATGGATAAAATTATCTACAATAAACTATCTCCTCCATCAGTTCCTATTTTGTAGAATAGACGGATTACATACCAAATGACCGATAAAAGTCGATTTTAAAATAATTATCTCCGATTGGCTTTCGGTGTGACTTGACTCTCGAGTAAGTTTTGAAAAGGTCGCAAGTGTTTTTGCACACGTTTTATTCAAACAATTTTAATTCAAAAACTGTTGATTTTATGATAATACTGTCTGAGAATGAATTGTAGGGAACTAATAGGAGTTTGTGGAGATAATATTAGACTGGGCGAAAAAAAAGTTCCATTGTAAAAACTTGATAATAAACCTAAAGTTAAAACATAAATCAAAATGTATATCTTTATTTTTGCATCAAATTTTTACCAGAAAAACCAGACATCTGAACGCGCATTTTCATCACTTTAACTTGATGGACAAGTTTTAAGCAAAAAAGTTTCTGAAGAAGTTATTTTGGGTATATTTTCAAAACATTGATTATTTACAAATAAACACATGTGTTCAATGGCAAATTAGGATTTTTGGGCCAGTTTTAACCAAAAAATTTGTACAAAATAAACTTCCTAGAAATTACTGTTTTCGTGATTTTTTTTAAAACTCAACTTATTTTTTTTAAACTCAAAAAAAAAATGTTTCGCCCTATTCAAAACTTACTCGTGATTTTCTATCATAAAGTACTATTAAAATGTCTACAAAATTTCTAAAGTAAACCATTTCCTGGCACACAGTACTCAAAAACATCCGTGAACCGAAAAAGTGATCAATGCACTGAACTCAATGGGGTGCAAAGCTCGTTTAGACACGCCTTTGTCAATTTGTGATTCGTGTCGATTATTCAACATCAAAATCTATAACGATGCACAACTACTTGAAGAACCACAGCCATCTGAGTCAAGGAACTATCTGAAAGAGGTACCATCAGCATCGTCTCAGGAAAGCGTTTTACCGAATTTCTCCATTCTTCATGACGTTGAATTGTTTAACGCCGGAATAGCTGGTATTAACGTTTCACCAGTTTCTACAAGGAAGTTGAAAAGTTCAGCTTACGCCCGAAAGAAATACATGGCAATTAAAGAATTAATTACGTAAACATATTTTTGGTTTCGAGTCAGACGGAGACCAGAATCAACTGAAGCAAAACACTGCAGTTTTCAACGACATGATCTTAAAATTTCAGGAAAAAAATAACAATCCAGACTGTACGAGAGATGACAAATTGAGGCTTTTGGCACTGTTGCCAAATTCATGAAGCATTCAGAATGTATTGAAGTATTTTGACGTACTTTTATATCTGGTGAAGCAAGTCCGGGACTTCACTGTAGAGAAATTATGTTTCGTGACGTTTTTAAATATAAAATAAATAAAATGTAAAATATTGGAAAACTAGGACAATTTAAATTAACACTTCATTTGATACATTTAAAAAAAATAGAGTTCAAAAGGCTGAAACACTCGTTGTACTAATAGGCTCGTAAAAGTGTCTTTAAAAAAGTTTTTTTTTTTAAAAAAGTGAAGTATAAGATGTTGAAAATTGTTCAGATGTTTGTTTTTTATTTACTTTTGGACCAAATACTTCAGTCAAACCCTACACAATAAATATAAGGATTTTTGATATATTTAAATAAAAAGTTGCAGTATTGACACTGTTTACGCATTACCTCCATTTTAGTTTATCAAAAAAAAAAAAATTAATTCAACATCCCTATGGTAACTTTCAAATAATTCATCCGATTGTCTTGATGTTAAGTAATGAATTGTAGGCAGTATCATGCACAATTCAAAACACCACCTTTTACTGATAGAGAATCGCGGTTATGTTTTGAATAGAGCGAAACTTTTGTTTAAAAAAAAAAAATTAAAGTGCATCGAAAACGGTTATACTAAAGAAGTTTATTCTATTCACTCTTTTTGTTCAAAATTGGCTCAGAAATCATAATATACCATCCAACACATTCTTCTTCTTTTTCTTTAGCATTTCAATTACCATTTATGCATTAGTATGATTGTGTGGCAAATACAATCATACGCTATGCCCAGGGAGTCGAGAAATTTTCCTTAACGAAATATTCCTAGACCAGACCGGGAATCGAACCCAGCCACCTCCAGCATGGTGTTGCTTTGTAGCTACGCCTTTACCGACAGAGCGAAGGGAGGACCCTCCATCCAACACATATGTTTTCTTAAAAATGATCAATGTTTCAAAAATGCACCCAAAATGGCTTCTTCAGAAACTTTTTTGTTTAAAACTTCTCCATCCATTGTATAATTTCTCCCTCAAGTAAGCTTCTACGATAGCATCGCTGGCTTGAGACTGATTACCGAGCACAATCCATGGAACGTTGCTGTGGCTTTGAACTTTTGTGTAGAAAAGCTGCTTTCCTCTTGAAATTTCTGGATAACATACTATGCAAAACTTCGTAAGCCGCGGATTCTTTGAGCACTCCGAACCAGCTGGCCTTCCTCTCTTTCTAGCTTTATTCTTCAGGTTGAACAAGTGAAGAGTGAAGCATTTCTCGTGAAAATGCGTTGATTGTATATGTAATGCTGCAGCTCAATCTTCGACTGAAGAGTTTCAATAGAACTGTTCTCATAAAGCCTAAATGAACAGTGAGTACAAATTTTCTTTGGATATTTGTTTTTCCGATAGTTTCTGCAAATTTGTCTGTTTTAAAAATTATATGTTAACCTTTTGCTGATTTTCCTCGTGAGTTTGTGGCTGTATCTTAAATTTTTACATCTCCAACGTGTCACATAGCGAGTTGAAATTTTGTTGGGTGGTTCTTTTAGGAGTTCTATTTGACGTTCTAACATACACACATAACATTCTTACAACCGCACAGAACACAAAAAAAAACTTTAAAAAAATTACTCTCGACCCCAATATACACAACAAGAGTTTGAGCCTACACAATAGTACTTTTATGTGTTATGACATAAGAAAAAGTTTCAATTTTATACTTGTATGTACACAGATAAAAAGAAACATATAATTTTCTGCGATACCTAATGCACACAAAGAGAATGCTAGATTTAGCATAAATTAATGAGATCTCTCATGTAAATTGAAGCCAGATATCACTGGAATCCAGTCTGTTGTATGGAAGATTGCAAAACAGTTGCAAGGCGTATGGAAGATTGCAAACAATTAAGTTGTTTACGCATGCGTAGGCTTGAAATTAAACGAGGGGAAATTATAAGCGTCTGTTAAAATTCATAATTTTTTTCTGTGTATGGTAGCCACCATCCCTTCATGATCTTGTCTTAGATGCAGCACCACTTCATGCTCAAATTGAGCCACCGATCTGAATTCACAATATCGCTGTATGAAGGGCCAAAAAACGGAGGAGTGGACCTGTAAGCAGAAACACTGACGCGGAATCCACGGGAAATTAAAAATCTCTTTCCAACGAATAGGTCTCAATTTTATGTTTAGAACTAAAATAACCAAAATCAAGCATAGTTGATAAATTAATATTGTAGCAGCTTTGGAATGTTTCCCACCAAGTTCTTGAGGTGCTGAGGATCCAAATCATTCCAGGCGTTCTCCAAAGCAGCGAAATTGGTTTGTCTGTGGTTACACTGTTTTTTTTTATTCTGCTCTGTTATTGAAAATGGCTCAAAGATACTCAATCGGGCACAAATTATGAATCTGGGTGGCCATTCCAAAGTTTTGATATGTCAATAACGGAAAACGGTCAATAGTTTCTTTGATATAGCTGTCTTCCAATCAAATATTCAACAACTCTCGAATACTTTTTCAAACAGACGTAAGATTCAAACGTCAAATTCTTGAAACCCTCAGCACTTTCATGCAAACTAGGGCCACCAACGCAAGGAATAACGCTTCCCTAACATACTACTTTCCGTAAGGGTGCTGAGAGTTTTGAGAAATTTAGGTTTGAATCTTATTTTCCCTCTTTTTTTGCAAAGTCAGATACGTCTGTTTGGAAATGTACTCATGAACTATTCTATCCAGATTTTTGTTCAGAATGTGATAATTTTAATTCAAAAATATATGAACTGACAAAGTACCCCTTCTACTTTTCCGACTAGAACAAACCTGTCTTCACGCTGTACGATGGGATTCTCAACACTTACGAAACCTACATCGGTCGAGTAACTTTGTTGAATGACGACCTGGCGTACGGGAAGGCATCGCTGAACCTGACTTCGATACGGGAAAGTGACAATGGGTGGTACGAGTGCAAAGTTATTTTCCCGAACAGGGTGCCGAATAAACGGAACAATGGGACTTGGTTCCACATTTCTGTCCTGGGTAAGATTTTAGAGTTACTTGCTGGGGATTTTGGACCTGATCAAAATAGATTTGTCCAACAGGAGGTACGTTGCTGAAGATTCCACCGGTCAATCAAACGGTTTTGGAAGGGGATCCAGCCTTTTTTCACTGCCAAGCTCAGAATCCGGAAACGATGTTCGTCGAATGGTACAAGGATAACGTACCACTACTGGAGATGTACGATCTAATACATAGATCAACCTTTGGACCGGATGGAAGTCTAACAATCAATCCTACCCAAATGAGTGATTTGGGATACTATACGTGTGAAGTTCGGAATCTGATGAACGACACTCAGAATGCAAGTGCTTTCCTGAACGTTCAATGTAAGTTTAATGGAATGCTGATTGATCGATACATTATTTGATGTTTGCGTAATTATAGATAAGGCAAAAGTGATATATGCACCGAAAGAAGTATACCTTCCGTTCGGAGACCCTGCAGTTTTGGATTGCCATTTCAGGTCGAATCCTCCGTTGACGAATCTACGGTGGGAAAAGGATGGTTTCTTATTTGATCCCTATAATGTTCAGGTAAATAAGTTCGTTCATTATAAATTTATCTCAAACATTATACCACTAATTTATCATCTTAGGGTGTATTCTACAAGCGAAACGGAAGCATCTACTTTGAAAAAGTTGACGATTCACACGCTGGACGCTATTCCTGTACTCCGTATAACGATCTTGGCACGGATGGGCCATCTCCCATGATCCACGTCGTTGTACAGAAGCCGCCGAGTTTCATTCTAAAACCCAAGCTGCTCTACGTCACCAAGATGGGAGGAACTGTGGAAATGCACTGCGATGCGCGTGACCGAGACGGAACACATACTCCCCAGATCACTTGGGTTAAGGTATCAGAGCTGACTTGATTCCACGCTTAACTTTCCTCAGCAATACATTTTCAAATTTCAGAAAGATGGAAGTCTACTCCCGCACGGTAGATATCAGTTGAATGGTGCCAATCTCACAATTGAAGATATCGTAGAGTCCGACCGAGGAATCTACGCATGTCAGGCAACTAACGAAGCAGCTACCATCTCGACTGACGCAGAAATCATGATAGAAAATGTTTCACCCAGAGCTCCATACAATTTGACCGGCAACAGTTCGGACACGGCGATCACCTTGCGCTGGGCTCCCGGATATATTCGACAATATCTGGAATACATTATCTGGTATCGTTTGGCAGAAGCACCTGAATGGAGGACGTTCAAAGTGAACAACAAGCATATCCTGGAGGCTACCATTACCAATCTCCTGCCAGCTAAAGAGTACGAGTTCATGGTGTTATGTCAAGATAGTTACGGCGATGGAATGTTCAGTAAAGCTTTCAGATACTTCACAAAGCGTAAGTAGTTTATGGTCCCCTTGATGTGATACCAACATGAATCCATTCTAATCTTCCAGCAAAGGAATTCGAACAACCGGATACGTTCCAGGACACATTGCTACAGTTTAACCAAATTGGATCCCCAATCAACTTGACTATCGAAAAAAGGCATAGCAACTATGAGGCCCGATGGAAGCCTCCGGAGTTAGGGCTGGACCAACTTCGCTATTACATCCTCCGCTGGTGGGTGGAACCACAGCACAAGCTGCATGGAAGTCGTACGACTCCCGAGACGAGCTATATTCGTAAGTACTTCACATTACCTTGAGATCCACTAATGCTGACCACTCTTTCGCACTTGAAGTTGAGGAGCTAGACGAGGACGAGCTGTACACGTTCCAGGTGTTTGCCATGTCCACCACGAACTACACCAGCGGTAGCAACGAGGTTGAAATCTACGTACACCCGTATCAGAAGGTCAAGGTCATGACCATCGGGGGAGTGCTGTTGCTGCTCATCTGCCTGGCCGTAATAAGTATGCTTTTGTATGTGAAACGAAATCGAATCCGAAAGCTCCGAGAAGCGGAGAATGTGAAGATTTAAAAAGAAGCTGCGGCATGGCAGACCGGCGGATGTATTGACATCAATGCGATTCCATGTAATCATAAGATGGCCTAGAGTATTAGAGATTATCGTGCAAACTAAACCATTCGTTCATAGGTTAGACGAACAAAGTGTCTGATTTTAAGTTTAAGTCGATTTAATGTAGTGATTTGCTTAATAAAGAGTTGCAATATTAGATAACAGGAGGTTGGAGAAAATTAAACAAGGAACTGATTGCTTTAAATCCAAACTCCAAAGTCATCATCACATTATTATCATCGTGACACCCGCAGAATACTTTGTGTTTGATCACTCGTTTTCGGAAATTTGATTAACGTTGATTTATAGAGTCACCCCAGTGTAATGGGCCAGTAATGACTTATTTTTATTTTGAACACAATATAAATAGTAACTTATTGTCATCAAACATAATTATCATGACTGCGAATAACTTATTCGATTTCCAGAAAGTATATTTCATGACTATGATTTACATTTTTTTTTTTGCTTATTGAGGTGACTTCCAGCCTCCTGGGCTACTCCGTCACTGATCTATGAGTTATTTTGCTGCATTGAAATCCGAACTTTTTGATTGCCAAATCTTAACTTTTGAGTGCTGATTGTTTTTCTAAAATTTTAGTATGTATGATACTCGTATGAAATCCCAAAAAGCGAACATGCATGTCAGCTTTATGCATGTTTCCCGGTGAATTCCATACAAAAATGTGAAGTCTGAGTTCTACTAAAATAAAACCTAACATCGGATTCAACATCGCCACTACGGAACTAGTAGCAGGGCTGCAAGGAACCGAGAAGCGGATTTTCAAGTGACCGAAAAAGATAAGTATTTCTTTCTGCACTTAACAAGAATAGAACCCAACAATGATTGAACGTTTAATTTCGCACAGAAATTTACAAATGCGCCTGGAGTATTTATTTTAATTTTAATTTTAATGTCGAAGGCAAAAGGTTCTAGCGACACTTCTGCTCTTGCAGGACAACATTCAAGATATACACGACCGAGTCCCTCTCACTTCGCGTTTTGCTACGATAAATCCCAAATACTATTAAGCCTTCATGCATGATATTTTCAGCAAATGCTTGCTCCATTGGAGCATTGGATAAATTTGAACCCATTTTGTTTTGATACAGCTGCGATTTTTAATTACAAACTCTTCCTGTGAAAGTTATTCTAACCTAGAATTTATATTGGGTAAGAACTCTGTCTTGTATGTGCTTGAAATGGTGAGTTGACAACTTTCGAAGGAGGGTGTGACCGACCTCTCGTCCTCACAAGTTCCTACCTCACGCCTCCACGAGTCATAAGGATCACAAAAAGGATTGCCAGCTGAAACATGGAGACGCCGGTTGGCGTAGCCTGGGCAATGTTGTCAATCTGACAATAGCGAAGTGAGGGGGTGCGACCGAAGATCTTATACCTTTAAATCATATTCTATATTTTCTATTCTCATTTTTTTAATAATTTCAGCACGCTTTGGAATCATCTTTGTATCTCCAAAACTATGTAAGAGCCATGCCAGGCATCAAAGGCGGAATTTTGTGACTTCAGCATTTCAGCAAAACCATTTTATTTAAAATTGCACTTCAACTTCAACTTCAACTATTATATTCATAAAAGGTTGGCATGTGCTTATACGTAATGTAGGATTATATTTTAATGTTGTGTTTGTGGTATTATGGTAAGATAAGCTATTTCTTTCGTAAATTATCCCACCGGACTCTTCGTTCACTCTATCTTTGAAAAACTACATAGAACAGTATAAAGAAAAATATTACAAATATTACTATGTTTTATAAAATAATATCTTTTATTGAAATTTTATCTTTTATATTTCGAATGATCTATTCTGTTTTCAGCTTTCCCAGGACTAGTAGGATATTGATACATATCTAACTTTTATTTATTTTTCAGTAACAATCCATTCAAGTTTGAAACTTGAATAAATTAGCATTTTTGTCTATAATGGTATCTTAATTTGTTGTGTACAAAATATATTATATATTAAATAACATATAACTTGCTTTTGGAAGGAGATTCTCTTCCCTATATTCGCGGGTTTCGCGTAAGTGTCTCTGCTTACGGGCCCGCCCAAACGTTTTTGGCCCTTCATACAGGAGCTTGATGATCACAAACAATAATAGAATCCTGATCAAATCGGTTTTCAGATTATTCCACTGCTATGGAAAGTTTCCTTGCTGCAATAGATGGTAGTATTACATCATCATCATCATCATCATCAGAAAGGAGTCGGTCTGGTATGTCCTTGAAACCTTCCCGGAGATGTTCGCATGTAGTTCTTATTGGAAAATAAACATTGAAGGGCCTGATTCTTTTTCTGCAATCAAAAAGATTATTGTTTTGTTCGATAGCACAATTTAAGATTTTGTAGGAATTTAATTTCAGGTAGATAAAATAGAATACCAGTTAAGAACACAGTGTAGGAAAACTAATGGATAGACAGTTTAACAGAATGGATCCATGTTAGAAGGGTTTCTTTGCAACGTTGCGTGCTGCAAATCATTGGATACCTGACTCACACACTCACTCTTACGCACTCACCTAATAGGATACAAAGCAAAAAAAAAAAAAAATTTTACCAGACGAGTCACCCAAACTAAAAAAGCAAGATTGTGGACAAATTGCGAATGATTTTGTTTCATTTCTCGTAATGGATCGTAACTTGGAGAAAAAATGCAACATTGGTCGTGGGCAAAAAAAGCATCACATCAATTCGGCACTGAAAAATTCAATTTGTGCGTGGGTTGTACCGTTGTATTAGTTGTTGAGTCCGGACTGACAAAAAACAAAAAATCGAGGTGTTTCCAGGATTCGAACCGTGGCCGCGAGCATCGTGGCTCTACCGCGTCACCACTCAGCCACTTTAACAAGTTGAAGTGAATGGAATAAAAGCCGTGCATATTTCGCTAAGATTGTCGAGGCACTCAGTGGTACGGCCCCAAAGCAAATGTCGCTCGCACACACTTGCATGGCTTCACGTGGTGATCAAGAAGGGCACACTTGATGAGAGGGAGATGGGATTGCGATGACGAGTGAAAATAAAAATGAGGAACACTTGACAGCGGAATTACAACAGTGACCAATAGCGTTGCTTTATTTTGTGGTATTGTCTCACCCATATTGAACCATGGCTTCGTTTATACCATAAAATGCTTTGTGGATCATGATGGGCAAAAGTGCCTTTTCTGAATCATGCAGATTTCTGTAGATATGATTGCAAAAACTGCAATTGCGTTTTTTGCCACCTTTTCCAACTTTTTGGGTGTAACATATAAGGAAATAAGTATATATCGAGTGTGTGTAATTTGATTCGGTAAAAGGGGTAGATTGAAGTGTATAAGGTCGTCAATATTGTACTTCTTTTGAATATCGACATTTCTTAAATGATGATCTAAGATTGAACGCTGTGAATCCTTTCTGCTGGTTTTATGTTATTATGTACAAGTTGATCTCAAAACCAATTAACAAAATATTATGAGTCTTTTTTAGTGGTTCATATTAAAATGCTTGTCACTAGCTGTCAAGATGCTAAAGATTAGTGACTTTATCTGTTATGCATGTAAACAGATGTAATAAAACAACAACAAAACAACAAAGAAAGAACTTAATGAGCATGAATGTCTTCAAGTGAATCAGTTAAAAATTTTTTAGCGCAAAGGATAAAAGGATAATAAGACATAATAAAATAGTAACCACCACAAGAAAACATATAAAATCATCTATCGAGTAAAACAACTGAAACAATATTTACAAAAAAATAATGATAATAATGACAACAACAAAATGATAATGATATCCGTAACATAGCTGGCCACCCTCTAGCAGGACAGCACTTAGTAGTGGGTCAAAAATACAATAGCACAAACAAAAACAAAAGCCAGTGTGCAGTCACTTGCAATGGACCACTGGCTGTAAGACGGATCTCTCTTCTTTCTAGGTGATAGTATGCCATTCAAATTTTGTAGAATTAAAGACACCACAGCAAGTATTCCATTTAAACACAGACAGACGTTTGTGTATTTGTGTAAATTTTCAAATCGCTAGAAATCGCTTGTTCACTAACGCCGCGTAGTTCACTTAGTCGAGGTGCCCACTGATGTGGCAAAGTTTCGGCATCTGCTAGTATGTCAAAATATCATGCTGATGTTCGCCACACGCCACCCGATATTGACACGATGTTTTCACGTGCAATGAGATGTCACATAGCGGCAACAAAACTGATAGATTTGCTGGTTGCTAGTTGAGATTCAAGCTTGAATGACTGTGGTCAAGCTGTGCGTCTATGGCTATTGAGTCGGTGCCGTGTTTTGGAGGTGGAAGGCAGCACTTAAACACGCAAGCACTCACAAGACAAAAAAAAAACAGACAAAGACAAAAGACTCTGCGTATTGGTCAATGTTGAACGAGGGAGTAGGGAAAAGAGATGTCGAAAAAAGAAAACAAGAATCCTCAAGCGCGTCTAAGACCGCACCGTATTGGTGACACAAAACTCGTGTCATTATTGCTGTCTTGCTTTGCTTATGTTCACTCTTTTCAGCCTTGCACAATCATTTCCTTTTCATTCAGAGCTAGCTATAGATCATTGCACGATGGCGTCATCAATGCGTTTTTGACAGTTCAGGGAGCTTGTTTACGTGGACTTGGAATATTTTCGGTAAGATCGGTTTGAGATTTTGTGCTCTAAAATTTATAACGATTGAAGTAAAATTGCCGGAAAACAGACACCAGTGCTTATCTTTACATCATTTCCTTAATCTCATCGTACAGAATCCGGAAAAGCCAATGAAAATTTTTGTTTGAGCGGTTCAAATTCTAATATCTTGTAAACAAGCTCCCTGAACTGTCAAAAAAGTTAGGTTAATACATTCGGTGCAATGATCTATAACAGTGATATGGATGCGTTTTTGATTTTTTGTAAAAATGTTGCGAATTTGTCTGAACGATCCGGACAAATTTTGTAATATTGTGAAGACGTGATATTGAAGAAACAGAAAAGAGAGTTTAAATCATTGTTGCAAACAGCATATAAGCTGTTTTTTTGTGAGAAGATAGCTTCCCAATCGTGAGTTTCCATGGGTTCCAACATACTCCTATTGCTTATGCTATCGAACATTGTTTGGCTGGATGAAAATAACACACCAAGGCATACCTTTTGCCAAACCTATGGTGTAGACTAATCCAAGCAATCACTTGAGCGATTTTTGTTTTTGTGTAACGAAAAGTCATTAATTCTCCAATGCGTTGAAGCACAAAATAGAATCAAGGCCAACATTGCACTCCGAGGCAATGCCAGTTCCAATATCTCCAAATATTGCCGGATGTGCTGATGGAATCAATAAAACACTTTTGGAAAAAAAAAAGTCAGGGGAATCTCTAAGCAGACCTTAAAGTTGTGGCATTGCTCCCTGAGGAATAATATGTCACTAAAATTGCACTCCTTGTATTCTCGTCTGGACTTCTCAAGAGATATGGGAGCCGTCTCAGATGAACATGAAGAACGATTTTATGAAGACATCGCGACTGAACAAAACTTCACCGGCAAATGGAGCCCAGCAATGTTAGCGGACTACTGCTGGATGCAACAGCGACAAACACCTTTGGAGAATTATTAAAGAAAAAGTGAATTTAAGGTTAAAAAAAAAAGAACAATAAAGGGTGAGATATGGGTGTGCTGGGCTGGTGGTGGGGATCATTATTAATTACTTTCCATACTCGGCGTGCAACCATATCTTGGAGAGCCACTATCACATTTTCGAGGGACCCCAACAGCATCCTTACTGTTGGTTTATATATCAGTCCTAATCGGCTCTCCATCATTGATAAAAAAATACATTGTTTTCCCAATGAAACACTGCCATCACACTTTGTAAGTGGTCTCAATTGCATCTTGCTGTTGGTATTAATCTGTTCAAATCGGAAACCGGTTCTACATCATATTCAAATATTTTACTAGATGTCGTTGGAATTCAAATTATCGTTTGCTAAAAACGAACCCTGCTGCCACCCAATCCTGTTATCCAACATCCCAGTGATTTCTCGTGGAAGTGTAGAAGTGTTCTCGGCTTTCAATAAAACGAGTATCACGTCAACACATTCCTACCCTTTCCCCAACAAACATCAATGTTGAATAACTGTTTGTTCAAACAAATTTGGAGAAGTTGTTCAGCTTTTTCTTCTTGAAAGCTGATAAACTTCTCCAAATTTGTTTGACCAAGCGATTATCCGACATCGATGTTTGTTGGGTCCTTATTTCCACTAGTTTTATCATATACAACTATATGTACAACTAGAGAAATCCTAGAGAATCATCGCATGATTGCTTTAGCGATTTATTCAATATGGTTTCGCCAAAGTAATCCTTTAAGTACGTTCTTTGTATGATGTATGATATATGATATGTACTACCACCCATTGTAGCACGGAAACTAAGGCTCTCCTCTCTGTTAGACTTGATCAAGCTTTAATAAAGCCCGATTCAAAGCAAATTTGGACGCATTCAAGTGATCATAACTCAAGAGTTAAACAACATACACGGTTGATCAAAACGCCAAACAAAAGGGTATTCATTCAACATTCAATCAATATGTAAAAAAAAATTACATTTTACCGTTTCGAACGAACTGTCGCACTTGTGATACTTGTGATCGATGCCATCATTATTTGCGCAGTCGCTGGTGACACTGTACCGGCGAACTTATTCCACTTTAAACGCATTTGTTGTGCATATGTCACTTCTTTATCGCATCCTCGAAGTTTTCGCCTGACAATTTCCCAATATTTTTCGATCGGTCTGAACTCAGTGAAATTTGAAGGATTAATCTCTTTGGCGACGAAATTAACATTTATTTATTTATTTATTTGACGCCAATCATGTGTAAACCTTTAGTTACAGTTATTTTCACATGTTTTGTCATTCTTAAATCTATATAAATATATATCTAACAGTATTTGGCTTATATTTTAGTACATTTATGGGCAGATTTTTATCAAATATCATTAAAGTATTGCTTCAATTTATATTTTGTCGTTGTAAAGTCAACGTTTTCGCAATGCATATTGTATGCTGCCATCAACCGATTTAAAGGCCCAAATTTAGCATAATCTATACGATGGTGGCTTGTAGTAAAAACATTTCGATTTCGTAGTTGTCGACTTGGAATGTAAAAATTAAGTTTTGATAAAAGTTCTTCAGAATCAATACGATGCGAAACGATATCGTTTACAACTGAGACCATTGTGAATTCGCGACGCTCTTTTAATGTTTGGATGTTGATGAACATACAACGAGCTTTATAAGATGGTAAAGAAAATCTTGCCCAACCTAATTTTCGAAGTGCAAACAGTATAAATTGCTTTTGAACTGATTCGAGTCGTTGTTCGTGCGTGACTGAAAAAGGTGACCATACTACCCTAGCAACACACAAGTTTTATAACGGTTGAAAATACTTTTATGTGACTAGATTTGGTTATATAGAAGTTTTCTCAACATAAAATCATGAAGATGTGTTACTCGGGTACACTACAATACTCAAGTATTGACCTCACATATGCAACGCATAATGTTTTTATTGTGTATGGGTCATGAAAGCTGTAACTAAATCGTTTTATAAATCCTAGCATGCTACTTGTTTTACTGATTATTGTGTTATAGTGGTCAATTTCTTATCTAAAATAACATGGTGAGTTTCTTATCTAAAATAACACCTAAATCCTTAATTCTTCCGCACTTTTCAACTGCCTGATTTCCTAGAGATTGTTGTTAAGGGGGTTGGTATGGCTGGTGCTTCTATAGTTGATGTGGTTAAATTTACTGTTGCTGATACGTTCAAGATTATTATGCGCCCTTCGTTGTTGCTTCCTACGTTTTCTAGCCTTCTCAGTAATTTTGTTTTGTTTATTGCGGCGCAACTGCCGGTTATCACACTCTGTCCAGTCAGCTCTCCACACCTTCCTTGTACCCAGAAGTTGCCAACCAGAGTCATTTTTTCGGGTCAACTCAACTTCAAGACTGGGGTAATCAGGTGTGGGAGAGACGGGAGCAGTGCATCGGATGGATGCTATGTTCGCTGACAATGATTTCAGCTCGTCAAGTATGTCCAGTTCCAATACTGGATTCGATGTCATCGTGCAGTTTGAAGCGATTTCCATGGACAGCTGCTATAGATGATTCAATTCCTCGCTGTTGTTGCGCAGGTCGTTGGATAAATGTGACGTTACTGAATTCAATGACGCAGACGTGCATTCTTTCGATGCCAGCATAACCGTATCGAAAAGCGATGTAACATGATTTTTTTTTATAGAAGAAACACTGCCAGCTAAGCTACTATTTTTGTTTATTGCAGAAAGCTCAATTTTTCTTCCTTGCAGTAAGACTTCCAAGCATTCAACCGCCTCGTGAATAATGTTTGGTTTATCATGTAGTAGCCCGAAACGATGCGTCACATCGGTATTGGAATGCATTTGCTCTGTAAGCTGTTTTTGCTGTTCCACGATTCGATTGAAGTCTGGCTTAGCTTGTACGAGCTCTTGACAAGATTCACAGCATGGCATAAGGTACGGGCTAAAATCTACTTTTCTGTTCTTCACTGTGCTTCGTAGCGAATTCCGTTGCTCTGATACTCCCACGCAGGCTGCATGAAAAACTCGTGGGCAACCAGTACACTTCCACATAAGCGAATCCGTGGCAGAGTCCAATGAGCTTTTTCAGACACTTTTAATGTAAACCTTCGACGTATTTTTTGAGATGTAATGAAAACCTTGGTTTTAAGGCTACAACGGCAGATTCTTTGCCAAAACATTAGTTTCCGAGCAAACTTATCAGCAAAAACAAATTTATACCAGAAAGGGACATCCCCACGACCAGTTGCCAGTTAAATTTTTCGTCCGAGGATTTGTTTATAATCCATTTTAACATATGTTTCGTCATCCATTAAAATACGGCCATCAAATTTCGTCAAAACTCGTTCGTATAGTAATCGTGCTCGCTTTTTGGCCATTAAATTTTGTTTCAGGGAGCGATTCGGATGTTTACTGGCACAAAAAGACTTACATCCTTCTCTTGTAAGTATGTTACCCACGGTGGAAAAGTTGGAATCGTATTTCTTCGCAGATCACTTAGGGAGACACCTGGGTTGCCTTTCACGTTTGTGCACAATAAATTTTCTTATCTCAAGTTCCATGATCCATAATGCGGCAACATCACTTATACGTTTCCACAGGGATATAAAAAATCTCCTTCCAACAACAAGATTGAACAATTGGTCATAAGAGCTAGCTATCTAACATGAGGATACCCCAATGGGCGGGGAGAAGAGCCCGCCGTCTATTCACAAACTTTTAGCAATGAGGAGTTGGCATTCCCACTCTCCCCATCCAGAATGCTTCAATCGGGTGCCCTGATGGTCCCTCACCTTCCCATGAAATATTTATATAATAGTGTATATATATATTTACGTAAATGAAAAAATACTGCAAGCATTTGTATCTTTTATAAATGATCTTCATTCGGTTGATCCTGGAATGAAAGAAATGTGGTTAAGTGTTAAAGTGTAGAGTTCTGTGGTTCACGCTTAAGCACGTTTTTGTTCGTTTTCAGCGATAGCAGCAATTCACCAAAATCTTGATTTGAGGTACCGTGAAAAAGTTTGTATAATAGATTTATTGAAATTTTACAAGATTATCATTTATACATTTTAATTTAAAGAAATACTAAATACATTATTTCATTATTATGAAATGCAGCTATTTGCCTCTTCCGCTGCGATGTTAGATGATTGAAACTCTAAAATGGCGAAAAGTCCAAAGTGATACAATGAAACAACGCTTATCACCTGGCAGCCTAATAAAATAGTAAAGAAAATTTAAGCAAAAAATTATGCGAAATAAATTTCATATGAGTATGATTACTGCTCAAAACCGGAAACTCAACAAGTCCAAAATAAAAATATTAAAAAAAATAAAAAAAAGACAGGAATTTTTTTTACTAACTCTTGTTTCGTACTGGGCCCATGAATGATTCTTTATGTCTGTGAAATAGAAAATCTAGGATCATAAACAATGTTAGTTTTTGGAATTAATTATTTTGGACGAAGAATTTTTTTTTAGAGTTTGTCGTACATAACCTTCTCTCTAAATAAAACGTAAAAAAAACAACCTATCTTTGCAGCATCCTAAAACTTACAACGATGCAAATGCGAAGCTGAAAATAGCATAAAAAAATATTGTGAAGGGATGTTAGAATATGAAATGATAATAACAATTACATTTCTAATGTCTGTATGTCTGCTGATCCTGCTGCAATTGTAGATGGACTTGCATTATCATAGCCACGAGGGAAGAAAAAAAAAAAACTTGGAAATTCCATGGATGATCTGAAATTATATACCGTATAAAGAATACTTCCATTTTTCGTGGTAGGGTAAGATTTCAGCATGCTTCTTTACCGGAGTCACGCTGCCTACATCGCCTTGGTGCGGCTGCCTCTTAATTTATAGTTGACGCCATACAGCGTGCAAACAGACGCTGTTTGAGCCGCACCTCCTTGGTGGACAGACGCATGGCCAGGCTGCACTACCAGCTAAGTACGCAACCCTTAGCTGGCGGTCTTTGTCATCTCTTGACCCGTGGAAGCATGAGGAAGGAACTTGTGAGGACCATAGCTATGTTGCGGGGACGCACGCTCCATCTCAGTTGTCTACTCACCTTTTTGCAGCCCAATGCTTTAAGTACGTTCTTTATCGATAAATGGATAATTTTATGGATCTAGATTTAGGATTTTGGTCGCAATTTTCACAAGATTTTTTTACAAGAAGTCTGATGAACACAATCCTCGTACTAAGGGCACCATGTACAAGAAGCTAATAAAACGTAGTTCTCTACGGGTACGAGACGTTTGCATACGACCTAATCAGAATCTTTTGTCAATGAATTATTTCATCTTTCTCTGAACATTACTGAGCAAAATTCATGAAAATCTCACGCAAGTAAACTTCTAGGACTTTTTTTTAATAGGGCGAATCTAACAACAAGAGATTCTCTCCTGTCTCGCACTCTTCCATTTATTACAGAACCATTATAAAACTTTCGAGGGATTCTTTAGTACAGATCGAAACACAGCTGTGCTGGCTAGCATACTCTACAAATAATAGAATTAAAAACGAAAAGGTGATTGAAATATGAATGAAAGAGAAAGTAATCAAAGAGAGTCTTTCAATGTTAGACTCGTCGTAATGAAAAAAAAAATCCCTAGACTTATTCGGTCGTTGGAAGCAAAGCAAACATCTATTTTTGGTTTGTACCTGCTTATTGAATAGAATTAAAAACTTTGACGCACAAGTTTAATTTTTGCTTTTTAAGTTGTAAAGTAGCAATAAAAGAGATCTAAGCGGGACGAGGACTTCAAAATTTACCAGATGCAGAAACAACTCTTTCCCGACGACCTCACATGTTCTCTCTCTCCATCTCTCACACACAATACATTGGGCTTTGGAAGGAGCAGGAAATGAAGACAAACTTTGTTCCATTGAACAACTGAACAATGCTCAGCAATGCTCGGCTGGCTGGTGGGCATGGAAAGCGGATTGCAAATGAGAAAAAAAATATTTCAAGAAGTACCCAAGGACTCCAACGAGCGGCACCCAACTTTAGAATATGTTCCTCCCACCCCCTGTGAATAAATTTAGGATCCGGTCGTTTTGTGCATTTTTCCCGTATCCGGGTGCTATTTTCCAATTGATCCCGTATTTCCCCCCATGCAGTGCAGTTCAACAAAGGAAAGCAAGAGGAAAACTTGGCCTCCCGCTCTCGTACGGGTTTGTGTATACGGTAACTGCACAGTCGTGCTGTGCATACATGAATACACACTAGTTTAAACTGGCATTATTTATTCCATTGCATTGTTCATTTGATTGTTCGACACCGGTTGGTGGGAGCCGTCTTGCCTTCAATGCATATGGGTTTGTTGTTGTAAAAAACTAGGTTTTTTTGCAAAAACCCTACTGTGGCTACAATTTTAATGCAAGACTAAATGGGAGTAAAAGTGACCTTTGGGAAAGATTTGGTCAGGTGAGGAAAGCTTTATTGTTTTAATTTAGCATTTTTGTTAATTTCAAGCACATGCTGCCAATCTCCCGCTTTCATTGGTGAAGAGTAGAGGTGATTTGAGTGTACGGGTTTAGAAAAGAAATACACAGCCGATTTACCACAATTCTTACGGGAAGTTGGATCTGATAACTTGCATTCATGCAGCTTTATTTAATGATAATTAACTATTTGACTATATGACAAACTATTTGGTTTGTGAAAGCGTGCTGCTAGGATATTAACCACCCTTCTGAATTTATAATGCTTATGTAATTGATTCACTGTCCATCTCTCCACTTTAGGAGAATACACTATGGCATGATCAGATAAAGAACCTGTACATTTTTACTGCAGAAATGTGTTCATAGGATTGAACAAGAAAAAAAGCCATGCCACTCAAAAAGCAAAGAACATCTCTGTACTTCCTCGAGAAATCAGTGGGATGCTGAGTGATACGGGTGGGAGGCAGCAGGGTTTTGGTAAACGGTAAGCTGAATTTACGGGATGTCTAGAAAATATTTAAATATGAGGACCGATTTCCGATTTGAACTGATTTAAACCAACAGTAAGGATTGGGACCACTCACAAAGTGTTAAGGTGGTATATAATTTGGAAGACAAGGCAATTTATACACAGAAAAAAATCTGAATTTTCATTGTGATGTAAATATCAGAGCATGTAAAATTTTATTTCATTCCACACGAAGCAGCAACTTGCATGAAAAAGTTCTAACAAAGATGGGCTTTTGCATACAATATTATCGGCAATGTATGGAATGTCCCAGAACATTACATGATGTATAATGCAATATTTTATGTCTTGTGACGCTCCATTTATGTGCATGATATTGAACAGAAATGCACACTATTTTATTTAGCTGTGTATTAACGCCTGATAACCAATTTGGATCTATTTATACCAACAGTACGGATGTTGTTGGAGCCAGTCACAAAATGGAATAGTGGTTTACTTGTTCTGTAAGGTGGAATGTGGCAAATCAATAGTATGAATCATAATTTATTATGAGAACCCACACAGTTCGAAAAAGTAGTGTGAATTTCTGTTCAATAGATAAATAGATTAATGAGCTATCTCCCCCTTTTGGCAGGCAGTTTGTTCGTCTGGCAGAAAAAGTTAATCTTTCATTACTACCAGCACAATCAATTTTACCAGAAGGAATGCCAGCAAACATATATTGCTGCCTTTTGTTAGATGCCACGATGATAGCTCTTTGTTTAAGCCCGATTTGGCATCATTTTACTATACTCAAGTGTGTATTCGATGATAATGGCATACCGAAAATCTTCTGTAACTTTTGAACCGTATGAGTAAATAACCTGAAAATTTGAACAAATCCTATTCAAAGTGTATGGTTCACATCAATTTCAAAGTTATTCGTACAGTAGTTCCAGTCATGTCGTTGAAACAAGAAATTGTCCGGGTAAAAATTGTGCACCTGAACGAGTTTTCGTTTGAAATATTGGTTCTCGCAGAAACCTGGCTGGATGCCGCTATCGAATCCTTGATGCTGTTTGAAGAGAGCTGTGCATAACAGTTTATCATCGTCGACACTGAAGGTAAACGTATGATCGAACATGTTTGGTAAACGTATGATTGAACATGTTTGGGTTAATGTTAAGCTCATCCATTACCTGCCTATTGTCGGTGGTATCTATATACCTCCAGATACGGCAAATGATCATTTGGTTTTACCCCGTCGTTCTGCTTACCTTACCTTACCAATCAGACTAAGGCCGGTGTGGCCTCTGCTGTACACAGAAGTTGTTTCCATTGTAATCGGTCCATGGCTGTACCTCGCCAGCCTCGCTGTCTGCGGAGGGTCCGCAGGTCGCCTTCTACTTGATCAATCCACCTTGCTCGTTGCGCGCCTCTTCTTCTTGTACCTGTCGGTTCGTTTTCGAGAACCATATTCACAGGGCTGTCGTCCGACATTCTTATAAAATAAGCAGCCCATCGTAGTCGACCGATTTTTGCGATGTGTACGATGGGAGGTTGTCCCAGCAACTGGTGCAATTCGTGGTTCATTCGCCTCCTCCACGTTCCGTCTTCCATCTGCACTTCACCGTAGATTGTACGCAGCACCTTCCGTTCAAAGAATCCAAGGGCGCGTTGGTCCTCCACTAGCAATGTCCATGTTTCGTGGCCGTAGAGAACTACCGGTCTAATTAATGTCTTGTAGATGGTCAACTTTGTGGTTAGGCGAACTTTGTTCGATCTTAGCGTCCTTCGGAGTCCAAAGTAGGCACGATTGCCAGCCATAATGCGCCTTTGTATTTCTCTGCTGGTGTCGTTATCGGCGGTCACCAATGAGCCCAGATACAAGAATTCGTCTACTACCTCGATTTCATCACCGTCGATCTGAACTTGTGCTAGGAGGCTAACATTGTCTTCTCGTGAGCCTCTTCCCTTCATGTATTTTGTTTTTAACGCATTAATCACAAGCCCAATCCTACCAGCTTCAGCCTTAATTCTGATGTACGTTTCTGCCATCGTCTCAAAGTTACGTGCTACGATATCAACGTCGTCGGCGAAGCCAAATAGTTGGACAGACTTCCTGAAGATCGTGCCACTCGTGTCTATCCCACCTCTTCGAATCACACCCTCCAATGCAATATTAGAAACAAACACGACAATCCATCACCTTGCCATAACCCTCTCCGAGATTCGAAGGGACTCGAGAGCGTTCCTGATACTCGGACGACACACATCATTCGATCCATCGTTGCTTTGATCAACCGTGTCATTTTTTCCGGAAATCCATATTCGTGCATGATTTGCCATAGCTGGTCTCCGTCGTGCTGCTTGTGTGGAGGAAATCTCGATGGCCATTGCGGGTGGTGGCAAACTCGCTTTATTAGGGGACTTTAATCTTTCCTAGTTTTCGATGGACACGAGTAGATAGGCCGTTTTGTATTGTTGGACGTTCTAATTCAACTTTATCTTGATCATGCACTACCTTGTTGGATTGCATGTATTCGAACGGCTTAGAAGAAGTCAACGATATCAAGAATCATGCAGGAAACACAGATTGACCTCGTTCTTGTTAAAGATTCGTTTGGGAGACAATTTGAGCTCGAAGAAGCTGTTGACTCACTAATTCCCGTTGATCTGCCTCATCCTCCCCATATTTTATTCGTTCAAAGCGGCAGTGGCAACAACATTTGACCTTACTGCATTTGACTTCAAAATGCTAACTATGATGTCATGAGTTAACGATTGATGGCATTCGATTGGTTTGCTGTCTGTCTCTGCACTGATGTCGATGATTGTGTAGGCAAATTTTCGCAGATTATTCTTCAAGTTTTCAACGGTTGTGTGCCTCTACAACGTCCTCCGTTGAAACCTGCAAGGTCGAGCCGTGAACTTTGAGTTTGTTAAACGGAACGAAATACTGCTCGTCTTACCGTTCTTACCGATCATCTCTAAACAAGTTCTCCTATAAATGTGGTAGCCTACGGTATAAACGACTAAACAACTGGCTCTATCAACGCTACGCAAAAAAAAAATGAGCGTGATATGAAGCGTAAACCTAAGCGATTTTGGAACTTCGTTAACTCCAAGTAGGATAGATGCGCTCGGCGAGTACACAGGATGAAAAATACACCTTGCTGGCTGAATTTTTCCAATCGGTCCTCAACGAACCGCGAGATGACTGAAATACTTCAGATGCGCTGAGGTATGTACCGCGTGATGTCTTTGATGCTGATACCTTCAATGTTTCTGCAGACAATTTGACCAAGGCACTCTCTAAACTAAAAACGTCGTACCAACCTGGACCGGATGAAGTTCCTGCCTGTGTTCTGAAGAAATTCTCTGCGAGTCTCATTGTTTCTCTACTCCACATCTTCAACTTTTCAATGCAGCAATGCATCTTTCCAATCCTTTCGAAGGCTTCTTTCATGTTTCCGGTACATAAAAAAGATGCGAAGAATAATGTAAGGAACTACCGAGGGATTACGTCCTTATGCGCGTATTTTAATTTACAGGAAATAGTAGTCTCTAACTACCTGTGTTCTCGTGTGAAACAATACATCAGCCCTAAGCAGCACGGATTCTTTCCTGGACGAGAGGAAACAACTAATCTCGTGGAATTTTCATCGTTATGTATTCAAAACGTTAGACGTGGAATGCAGATTGATGCCGTTTACACCGATTTGAAAGCAGTATTTGATCGAGTTAGTCACGCGATTCTTTTAGCGAAACTTGAAAAGCTTGGAGTTTCCACTCAGCTCGTTGCATGTCTTAGGTCTTACCTGTGTGGTAGAAAACTGGCAGTAAAAATTGGCTCTGCTGTCTCTGACTGGTTCACTATTGGCTCTGGCGTCCCACAGGGAAGCAACTTGGGTCCGTTGCTATTCTCGCTTTTCTTCAATGATGTCGCCTTGGCGAAGATTTCTGCATACTATATGCCGATGATATGGAAATATACATGATTGTTGAGGATTTTTCGGACTGTATTGAATTGCAATATCTTCTTGATTGGCTTAGTGCCGGGTGTCGTGCAAATGGTATGACGCTCAGTGTCCCAAAATGTTAGGGAATTAGTTCTCAACGAAAAAAATGACCTCTCATTTACAGTTATGTTATCGGCGATGAATCATTTGCAAGGGTGGATTCTGTACGGGATCTCGGAGTCATTTTAGACAAGGAGCTTACATTCAAGGAACACTAAGAGGATATCATTAAGAAAGCACGTCGTCAACTAGGTTTTGTATCAAATATTACAAAAGAATTCCGTGATCCGTATACGCTAAAATCGCTGTATATTTCATTGGTTCGACCCATCTTGGAAACGTTATCTGTAGTGCGGGACCCGTGTCAGATATCAGTAATCAATCGAATTGAAGCTGTACAACGGAAGTTCATTAGATACGCCTTACGCTACCTTCCCTGGAATGACCCACTCAATCTGCCACCATGCAAAGCCAAATGCAGTTGCTGGGTATGAATACATTGGAGCACCGTAGAAAAACTGCTAAAGTTTTCGTCTTCAAAGTTTTGGCTGGTGAATTTGATGCTCCAAATCTCCTGGCTATGTTGGACGTAAACGTACCTGGATACACACTTCGTTTCAGCGATTTGTTTTCGCTTGCCTCGGCGCTATTACGGGTATGATCTGAACGAGCCAATTTAGTCAATGTTGAACGTATCTAACCATTAGTATCTTGACTTTGATTTTAATATTAGTGTTGACGTATTTCGAACTAGAATAAAGATTCATCAAGACTATCAAACATAGTCAGATGAATAAAATAAATAAATAAATAAATAAATAAATAAATAAATGAATAAATAAATAAATTATTGTTCTGATAGAAAATTATTAAAGGCCACCCGTTGTTTCTAGCAAACGCGAGTGAATTCCTTTTAATTCCACTATCAAAAGCTTATCATTTGATTTCGTCTGCAACTTACAGACTTTTTCAGTGTCGAGCACTTAATTAATTAATTATTAGTTGATGCCATAAAACAATAGCTTTTTGTTATTAATGATCCACAGCTTTCAAGGCAACACGGTTAACATGCTGTATGACATAGAAGCCTTTGCCTTTTGGTTCCATTTATCGTACCAGACACACCTGCTTAGTGCTTACCTGTTGCCTGCTAAGTAGTTGACCGAGCGTTGCACAAGAACATCGATGATGCCGATGTGCAATCGAAAAAAGATTTTCGGCAAGTTGAAACTGGATAATTTTTTTACGTAGAACTACGTCTGAGTTTTCAATACTGTGGTACACGTTGCGAGTGCGAAAAGTTGGAGCGTTACGAAATATGGTTAGATTTTGAACAGTCATTTCACGATCGATTACTAATATTTTTGCACGAATCGATTGGAACATTCACTGCGCACCGATAAATTATTGATTTTAAACATTAAACTTTTGAAAAATGGATAAATGTCAAGCACCGTCAAAACATGCATCACAAAACCGTTTCCCAACACGGACGACAAAATCATAGACTAACCGGTTTGGGTGTGTAGGGTATGTGTCCCTTGACTCAGCCTTATATGCAATGATCGATTACATTATTTATTAGATTAGAGAAGTTTTATAAGCCATTTGGTAGTATGTTTCACGAAAAGTTACACATCTCATTTTATAAAGTCAGAAACCTTCGAGGGATATAGATGTAATGTCGGTCTATAAGCACTAACCCTGGGCATTGGAAAAACCTTGTGGTAGCTTGATAACTCCCAGGGCTTATCTGGATCTTTACCCAAACGGGAAAGATGCAAACCAGTGTTTCCAGGGGTGATGTGGACCAGAAGTGCATTTGAACCCACTATTAGTAGCATATTAACTTTTAATTCGACTCCTTTCATTATTTTCATTCAACCTAGAATTTGCATATTTTCAAGTATATTACTGCTATTCAAAGAATCGTTTATTAATATGAATTCTTTTATTTGAACTGAGGTTTATTATGGGTCTGCAACTTTTTGGAAAGCATAACCACACAGATTCTACGTTTTATTTGGCTGTTTTTGGCAGAGGAGCGAATATTTTTGTATACTTGTAGAACGAAAAAAGAAACAATACAAGAATAAGGAAGGCTAGGCTTGGAGCCTGGTAGGGTCACAGTGGAAGCTGGAGGAATCCTCATTCATCCGGAGGCAGAATGGTTATCAAGAGCATACAAAACCAGGACGAGAACGATAAGGACTTGCACAAGAAGTAAAGTAAACAGAAAAGGAAAGAAACAACGAAGATTGGTAAGATTTTACAGTTTTACTTATTATATACATAAAACCATAACTAAATACGCGCCTGAATCAAAAAACTGAATTTTGATTCTGGAAGTGTGATTGCATCCCATATATCCATTTGAAATATGGGTGTATTTATGCGGGGCTTATTGCATATGATAGCGACCTCAGAATGTACGTGTAGAAACAGGCATTCTCGAAATGGGTCGTTGGAACTGCAATAGAGCTATCACCTTTTATCTCCAGGACTAAAAGGGTTTGCACCTATAGATAGCATAATGTCAAAAATAGGTGCAGACAAATTTCTTCCATAAAAGCACTGCCGGTCAGTGGGAGGTGAATTGTACACACCCAAACACAATGTCGGTCTATAAGCACTAAATTGGGTCTTTTTGTGGATGCATCTTTGTCCCATTCGATAGATTTGTTTTCAAATGTAGTCTTCGTACAATTTTTTTTTTCTGATCTTCTGAATTACGGCGTGGTCAGCTGTATTCACTCTAGCCAACATAAAATTTCACAATTCAAACTATAATAATATTGCTTAGAAACTCTTAAGTGATTTTGACATTTGATTTAGCAACCATTCGATAATTAAAACATTATAATTCACTCTACACAGATTTTGTTCCTCTGGTTTGTGTTTAGATGGGCCATATGAAAAACATACAACCGAACCTCAGTCATTTTTATTTGAATTTTACCAATAACAACACTTTACTACGCTTTTCGTACAACAGGCCACAGTTGGGAACATAGAAAAAAAAATATGTCTCTTACATTGGGTCTACAGTTTTCTTGTTAAATCATTGTTATTTTACCTATGTGAACAATGAGTTTATAACGTGTGTTATAGCGAGAGGGCAACAGCTGTAGCGTCGAAGAAGGTTGGAAAAGCCCAGAAGGCCATTGCGGTCCACCGGCGGAAGCGTTCGGAAGAAGGAAACGTACAGCACCTACATCTACCGGGTGCTGAAGCAGGTTCCCGATTGGCCCAAATCAATCGGCGGATGACCCTCACGTCGCGGGAAATTCAAACCACCGTTCGACTGCTGCTGCCGGCAGAGCTGGCCAAACACGCCGTTTCCGAGCGAACCAAAGCCGTGACCAAGTAAGCCAGCTTCATGACGAAGTAAGGTGGAGGTAGTGGCTGTTCCCTTGAAACACAAACAGTCCTTTTCAGTGCCACCAAAGTCAGTCGAAAGAAGGGAGTTTACATGTCCCGAAACATTTCGTTCGTGTGCCGAAGCCGTAATGTTTTCGACATTTCCGGAAAAATTTAGGATCAGAAATGTGCCCACATCTGCTTTGTGCATGGCTTTTGCCGATAATCGCTTGTTCCAATCGGTAAATGTCTTTAAAAATAAGTACATTAATTGTATATTGCTACGTAGTGCTACGTCACCTTTGCGTACAACCGCATTGAGCTGTCCCTTGTTGTTTTTTTTTGTCATCACGGAAAGCAAATGTTTTCGTTTGCTACTATACCGATGAACAAGGAAGATAAAAAAAATTGGTTTTTGTAATTCCTATGGAAACATCAATTTCTAGTTCCAACTTTGGGAGAAGAGTCAATACCTGATTCGAGATCGATTTATGAGAGTTGCGAGAAAATCGATACTTTGAATCACCCTAATATTTTTCGTTGGTTTTAGTTTTCGTTGGTTACTCAACATTAAAATCACTAGTGGTGGACATGTAGAGGGCATTCCTTGATCCCTTGTCCAGTCAACATATCCTTCGACTGCCTTAGGCTACCACCCCCTCCCGTCAATCTCAGTTATATAGTTGTTGCATGAACAGTGAAAATTTTTAGCATAAATGATGATTTATAAAAAAGGTTAAGATACAAAATGTATGCAATTTCATAGCTACATTGGAGTTTAGATTCAATTAACAGATTTATTTTAGTTTTTATATGTACTAGTGAATGGGCTAAGATGTTGAAAATTTCTACTTTTTAATAAAATAGTTGTTTAAAATTTATATATCTTACCATAAAAGCATACCAGTCTCCATGTTGTATCATAAGTTCAAAGAATAAAACTTTCAAACGCATCTTTCACTGCTTGTTATTCGAAAGGACTCATATGCTTTCATAAGGTGATCCCATATGAAATGGATCAAAAACGGAAATACATATACTTTGCTCGTTCTTTACAAGGTCTTATTCTTAACGCACACAAATAATTAAGACATCATAAAACACAAAAATGCTATTTATACAAATTTCAAACTTGAATGATGTGCATGGAATTTAACAACACAACAACAAAATGAACAGCTTGTAATGATCACTTGAAGTTGCGATGGGGGATCATTGCCCTGATATTCCCAAATGTCACACTTCGTAAAATGTTTCTTGTCTTCTATAACTACACGTGATGAAATGGAGTAAACGAGTGGAAACTCATCGAGAATGATCTCTCATATGCATCCGTGGAACCATTCTGAACGGCCGTTGTGAGAATATCACCATGAAAATCTTACATGCGCATAGCATGTTACCAGTTATTAATGCTTCTCTCCTTTCTCCTGTTCTCTTCTCTATCCTATGGTCGCGAGTTGTGCCTTATGAAACATTGTGAGTCTTGAAATGCGCTATTAAAGCCAGCTCTTCAAAAGCAGAAACATCGAGACAATATGGACCCTACATCAAAGCACTTCAAAATTAACAAAAGAAACAGAAGAAACAAAAGAGAACATCAAAACAAAAACATTACTAACAAGGGGAGAACATTCAACAAACAAAGGAGACGAGTCTTAGCAAAGGGAATAACGCAATTCCAGAAGAGTGAGTCTTATAGCGGACCAGTGAAATATGGTGAGACCCAACCAGTTATAACATTTATATACAATATATACGCGCCAGGTTTGATTATTTTTGAACCTGGAAATGTGTTAACTTAACCGTTCTTCACCTGAAAACGGTCATGTTTACATACGAGGCTTATTGCGTGTGAAAGTAACCTTGGAAGGGGCGTTATTTACTCTCCAGACATTCTGAAATAAGTTACTGGATCTGCAATAGAGCTCTTTCTAACTCCCGGATTAAAGCTGCTTTCAATGGTCACACAAAAAAACTATTGCAAACATTTATTCCATAATACCACTACCAGCTGGTGGGTGTTAGATTGGACACACACGCACACACACAAATTAAATTACTTGACCATGTAAGGAGCGGCTACAGTAAGTCAATACGAGAACATAATATGTGTTTGTACCAAATATATCTGACATCCACTAGATTGTTACCGAAAAAATAAAAATTAGATAGGTATTAACATTATACCAGTCCCGGAAAAGTATCAAAGCTATAAATTCAATGAAGATATTATTTCATAAGACATTTTGTTAAAACATGTCTTATGCTGTTCTAGTTACTTTTCAAAGATAGTAATTGGCGTGATCGAAGAGCCCGGTTTGATGATTTCTGAAATAAATGGCTTATCTTATCATAATACCACTCAACAAAATATTAAAATATAATCCTCTACTGCTTATAAGCAGCGGGTCGCTAGTCCAGAAGAAAATGGATATAGTTATTGGATTACGAAGTTTCAGCACATCGGTCCCTAGCTCGGTCTCAAGCTAAATGATTCGCCCGTAATAACGAAACGTCAAAATAACACAGAGAATTAAAAGAATAACAAAAGTTCTTGTACCGAAGAGCGCAAGAATGTATTGCAAGGTCCAGTCTGCAAGGTGAACTTTGGACCAAGGGGTTCAACAACAGTGAACCAATTTCAAATCACTAGTTTCATATTGATTGTTGTTATAAGCGCGTGCCAATCTTTTATGAATATAGTAGTTATAGTTCGGAAGAGCAATTTTAAAGTAAATGTTATGCTGAAATGCTGAAAAACAAATTGATCCTTTCTTCCATATCATGTTGCTCAAAGGCTCTTGAGATCAATGGTTTTGGAACGCAAAGATGATTCCAAAGCGTGCTGAAATTATTAATAAAATGAGAATGGAAAATTATTTGATATGATTTACAGATCGCACCCCGTCACTTGACTATTGTCAAAATTACAACATTGCCCAGGCTACGCCAACTAGCGTATCCATGTTTCAGCTGGCAGTCTTTTGTTATCATATGACTCGTGGAGGCGTGAGGTAGGAGCTTGTGAGGACCAGAAGTCGGTCGCATCCTCCTTTGATGTTGTCAACTCACCATTTGAAGCCCACATCTTACTATTAACGATTGGATTAAAAAACTTAAAAAAGTTGAAATTGCATCATATTTCATTTTTTTGTGACTGTCTGATAGTGGAAATTTTGATAGGTCTTGCGAAAGTTCATGAATTCATATCCGTTATGTCAATACGGTGGAACAGGAAACAAAACGAAAAAAAAAAACATCCCGTTTAATTGGCACCATGTGCAAATGATGGAATGGCATCTACTGTTCTGCCATTTATATTTTCATGTGGACTGAAACCAAACTACGCTGCATTTGGTGAAGCAAACAATACGGAAGTGAAACGGGAATCGAAATATTGAAAACATTTCATTTTCAATCACATGGCCGCTATCAGAATAAGCCACCGAAAACAGCCGTCGCTCTGCACTCTGGTCGTGGCTATATAGCATATTTCATGGAAAACTCGTTTCCGATCCAATTTGAAGCTGAGGGATACATTACCCACCATGAATGGTTCTGAATTGATATAGCTCACTTTTTTGTTATCTCTGATTACGAAAACGAGCCGGAATTATGAGATCACAAAAGTTGACAGAGCCCCAGGTGTGATGGGAACTGATTGCCGTCCGTGTGCACCATCATTGCAAGAAGCATAATGGAAGATACATTTTCAGAATTACAGATTTAGGATTACAATCATTCATTGGATGAAATGAACGAATGGAGATTATAGTTTTGATCGATGTTAAACTGTATAGTTTTAGAGAGTACTCGAAAGCTGATAAACATATCAGATGTGTTCTAGATTAATCAAAATTTCAATCGTTATAGCAAAGAGATTTTTAATATATATCCCATTTGTTTTTTCTCCTTTCTATACTTTTAAGAATAACATGTGCAGGCATCCTTTCATTATTCTTATGACTTTCTCCTAAGTCTACGAAACGAAACAGCAACATCAGCTTAGATATGAACCAACACTAAACAGGCCTATTATAAATTCTACTGATGTAGAGTCAATTTATAAATTTTAATGAACACACTTGGTGGCTGTTGCTGATAGCCTTGGAGGATACAGAATAGCATAACATTAATAGCAGCAACATCGTCAACACTCCAAACGATCACACGACACGTCTTCTCTGTCTCTGTCTCCGCCGTGGTAGATGTCGACATCATGCGCCAGATGATTCTATATCCAAGCAGCTCTAAACAACAACGATACGTTCCTTCTTAGCTTTAACGCTCACAACAATCCTTGAGTGTGTCTTGAAGTGATGTCCTACACCTAGCTATCTCTATCTGCGTTTTTGGTACTATAGCTTCAGCCGTCCCACAATTCGTATGAGAGCAGAGAAACAACTTTTATGCAACATTAAAATTTCATGGGACACAAAAAAGTTATGTGCCAGGAAATTGGTACATCTAGAATCGAAGAGATTATTGTTATACTTGTGTGTGAATAATACTACATGGTCACGTAGTCTGGACAGAATCGGATTAAACATATGGTTGCCGAAGGTTAACCTTATTTGCCATGAAAAAGCAACAATCAATCATCAGCGTGTTTTTTCAACACACTGATACTTGATAGGAAATATGGAAGCAACTACCAACAAAGTCATTTCAATTCATCAACATTCGTGTGGGCTATCAAAAATGGTCGAATATACAACAAAAATAGCAGACATACGAGTTAAACACATCATGATAATTTAAGGGAACGTGAAAATTCATATTTGGAAGCTTCAATTTTGACAGTTTTGTGTGTGCCGCTTTGAGCGAATGCACGCTTCATGTATGTATGTATGTAAGGTAGCCACCATCCCTTCTAAGACCTTGTCATGTATGCAGCTCCACTTAATAGCAAGATCAAATTGAGCTACCGGTTTGCATTCACAGTAACGCTGTATGAAGGGCCAAAAACGGTGGGGCGGACCCGTAAGCAGAGACACTTACGCGAAACCCGCGGGAACATAAGAATCTCCTTCCAACGATACGATCCAACAACTCGAATAACCCAATTCGCAATACTCATTAAGCTTTCTACGGGATGGCTTGTTAAGAAGGGCGCGTCACTCTCACTGAAATTGTTGGAGTAGAATTCACAGCACCACAATCGAATCGGTAGGATAAAGAAAATGATACTGTTTGTTCCCTCCTAGACGCCGGTTGTCATACCACTCCATTGCCCAATGCTAGCTTGAGTGATACCCTGATGCTCCCTCCCTTCCCAATATATATATAATGTCATATAGTAATGTATAAAATATAGCGAATTAATATTATATTTATAATAAATATTGCGAATGAATATTATAATGACAAATAATATAGTGAATGAATATAAGAATGAAAATAACAATTCCATTTGTGGACCTAAAAGTTTAGACAATGTAGCTCCGAGAAAAAAAAATTGATTTAAAATTATCTCATCAAACTTGGAATATCCATGGATAATCTGAAATTATAAAGCAATAGAATAGTAAACCTAAAATTTCGATGTGTTGTTCCGTTTCCTTGCAATAATTTATGTAGTGAGTCTCATCTGAAACAGCGATTGTAATGAAATGAATTTAAATGCAATTATGTCACATCATTTAATATCACAACATAAAAAAATAATACCAGCAAGCCAGTAAACTATAGTAGAATACATATATCCGTAACTAATCTGACCATCCACTCATCGAAAGACTGTTGCAGTTTCTATTGAAATAAGATCTACTAAGATTAGAATTTGTTTTCACAATAATAGTCAGAGAACATAATAAGCGAAGGTACAAGATATCTATGACATCTACTGGCATGTTACTGAAAATAAAAATTAGATGTGTATTAATATCATAATAATATTAGAAAAACTGAAGACAGCTAATAATAAGGCGAAATAAATTTCAGGTGAGTATGAATCTAAAAACTGAATCTTAATAAAACTAAAATAAAAAATTAGGAAATTGAATTTTTCTATAGCTCTTGTACACCCATAAATGATTCCTTATGTCTGTGAAATAGGAAATGAATGATTGTAAACTGTTAGGTTTTGAATTAATATATATTTCTGATGAAGAAGGAAAGTGCTGTTTTAAGTAGAATATTTCGAGTATGATCCTTTCTAAAAAAAACATTAAAAAGCTATCTTTTCAAATACACAACGTAGGTTAGATGAGGTATAACTGACAAGGATGCATAAATGTGAAGCTGAAAATGACTTATAAAAAAGCATAAAAAATGTAGTGAATGGATGTTATAATATAAAACGATAATAATTTCATTTGTATTTACGTGTCTGCTGATTGTGGTCCTGCTGCAATTGTATACGGACCCGCACATCCACCATGAACCTGAAAGCTTAGATAATGTATCATGGCCACCAGAAAAAAAAAATGATTTTAAATTATTTTACAAAACTTGGAATATCCATGGATGATCTGAAATTGTATAGCATATAAAGAATAATGAACCTAAAATTTCGATGTGCTGCTCTGCTAATAAATGTGATATAACCACAATGGAACTGACTCTTAGCTTCGGGTCTTGATCCCTACTGAGCCCTTGCGGCACGTCAAGCCGACCAGTTCAGCGCAAGGGTTGAGCGAATGCACGCTTCATGTACTGAAAGTCTGCATGCCACCCAGCAAGGAGCCTATGACATTCTGGTTCACCACAGAACCAAAGAATTGTTACCTTGTGATCAAAAAGTTCCGGTAATTTTCAATTTAAAAAGGCCGCCTTTATTTTTTCGGTAAAATCTTTTTAGTGTAAGATGGCAACACTAGTTCTGATATTCTGTCAAAGTGTGAGAGCAAATTATCCATTAGTTTTGTTTTGACAACTGCTTTTGTTAGTCGAAAAATAGACGCTCGGCGATTTTTACCATGGATAAAAAATTGGAACAACGCGTTTGTGTGAAATTTTGTGTTGCAAACGGATTTTCTGCAGCGGAAACGCTCAGAATGTTGCAAAAAGCTTTTGGTGAGGACTCTATGTCACAAAATCGTACATTTGTTTGGCACAAAGACTTTAAAGAAGGCCGTGAAAGCGTGAGTGACATGCCGCGTTCTGGACGACCATCGACCTCAACTACCGATGAAATCATCGCTTCCGTGAAGAATTTAGTTATGGAAAACCGCTCAATTAGCATTCGGGAGATAGCTGCACTCCTTGATATCTCATTTGGATCGACCGAACACATTTTGACGGAAATTCTGGGCATGAAACGCATTGAAGCACGACTTGTTCCAAAAGAGCTGAATTTTTTGCAAAAACAGCATCGAGTTGAGGTCGCTAAACAGATGATTGCGAACGCAGATAGCGATCCCACATTCATGGAACGCATCATAACTGGTGATGAAACGTGGGTATATGAATTTGATATGCTCACAAGTCAACAATCGTCCGAATGGCGCGCCGAAGATGAGCCGAAACCAAAAAAATCACGACAAAGTCGCTCCAAAATTAAAGTTTTACTGACCGTTTTCTTTGATTTTCGCGGTGTCGTCCATTCTGAATTCCTTCCAGAAGGTCGAACGGTTAACAAAGAGTATTATTTACAAGTTATGAGACGTTTGCGTGAGGCAATTCGAAAGAAGAGGCCAGAATTGTGGCGCAATAATTCGTGGATTTTACACCACGATAACGCTCCATCACACACCGCGCTCACTATTTGTGAATTTTTGGCCAAGAACTCCACCAATACCATCAAACAAGCACCATATTCACCAGACCTTGCCCCGTGCGACTTCTTTCTCTTCCCAAAACTGAAAATTCCGCTCAGAGGTAGGCGTTTTGAATCGATTGATGCGATAAAAAATAATTCGCTGGAAGAACTGAAAGCCATACATTCATCGGCCTATAAAAAATGTATGGATGATTGGATAAAGCGCTGGCATATGTGTGTTGCCTCTAATGGCGAGTACTTTGAAGGCGATAATAAAGATATCAATTAAAAATTGAAATAAATGCGTTTTTTTTCAAATTACCGGAACTTTTTGATCACAAGGTATGTTTCATGTCCTGGAAGTTTTCTTGCTCTTTATTGCCACTAGTGGTTGGGTTTTGAACCAACATGGTCATCAGCAAGCATACCTGGAGTTTTTTAGCCACTTTGCAGTTAACATCACACTTACAAAAAGTATTTATTTTGTAATATTGGATTAATTTATTGACTAAAATCAAATCATATAAATGTCACGTGTGCCTGACTATTTTCACCTGAATCACCCGCATTGTTGAATACATTTCCTACTTGAACACCCACAGCGCAAATACCCTAGCAACAATGCAAAACATTTCGATGTTATAAAGCGTTCTACAAGTCTAATCATGTTCTTTAGAACCCTTAATTACTTTGCGTTCTATCAACGGATTGACTTCAGGTCTTCCGGAGATGCTTTCTATTTTCAAGCAAGTTCCTCATATTGTTCACGAGAGAAATCTACCGGTTACAGCGGCCAGTAACGTAAACTGTATACCGAAAAAAAATCTGAAAATTACATATGATGTAATCTAAAACATCTATGAAAATATGTTGACATAATTAGTGGTTGAATGCAATTTTCAATTTGAAATATCGTAAATAGCTATAAACACTGCCTTCGTGAAAAGTTCTATTAAATTCATTACAATCTTTCAGCTTGAATTCATATTTGCAGCCGATAACATATAATTGTACGACACGCCCTAATTTTTTTGTCTTGAAGGCTTGAAATTTACGTGATATCAACACAATTCAGTAAAACCGCTCAGTTTCTCAAGTCAGAATAAACAAGTGGTCACCGCCATGTTGTTGTTTGTGCACGTTCGGGAGTGAAACATGAAGAATTGTGAAAAACATTTTCAAAACGTACGAAAAATTGTGTGTGGCTGTGGGAATCGGAGTGAATGTAGTCGGATTTTTTGGATCCACCGAAACCGGAATGAATTCAAGTGCCCGTTGACAAATGTGAACTCGTCTTCAAACCTCAAACCTGTAAATAAGGCATCTAACTTCTACACCAAAGTGGAATCAGCATGAACACTTTTTTAAAAGGGCAATATATAGACTGTGTGATCCCTGCTCGCTTACCGGACAATTCTTTCCCAAGCGACTAGCGAGGCGGGCGATCAACATCGATGAAATTGGTGAGGAGGGGGGCATGCATTCAACATGCAATTATGGTTCCAATCCGGTCGTCAATTGAACGCGAAACAAAACACACATTTGCCAACCTCAATTCTAACTGCTGGCTGCCATCGCTTGGACCTAGCCTGTAGCTGACAGAGATATTCTCTGCGCCATCTCTTCCAAAAATCTTGCAGTCTTTTTTGAATGAGTTGCAAAGCATTCAAACGATTCATTGGAAGCTCTCCTACGTCAGGTTCAGGTATCGACTGAAGAGATGAACCGACTAAAATGAGCGGGTGTTAGTGGTTCCAAGTCATTGGGGTCATCGGACAACGGCGTAAGGGGGCGAGAATTCAGGCAGGCTTCGACTTGTGTGAATAGCGTGGTGAAATCCTCTGGGGTTACTGGTGTTTCTCCTAGTACTTTCAGCAAATGATATTTGGTTGAGCGCACCTCCCACAAGCCTCCAAAATGAGGGGCGCTAGGTGGATTAAAGTGCCACTGGATACCATCCTTGGAACACTCCTTGGATAAAATGTCGTGATGGTCGTAGTTCTTCAGCAACTTCAGGAGGTCTTGCAGTTTGTTGCGTGCACCGACGAAATTAGTGCCATTGTCGGAATATATGTGAGTGCATCTTCCTCTCCGTGACACGAACCGTCGAAGTGCCTGCAGGAACCGATCAGTTGACAAGTCTGACACGAGTTCTAAATGAACTGCCTTCGTACACATGCAGATGAAGATTGCGACATATGCCTTAACTGCAGTGCGTCGAGGTACCGGTCGGAGATAAACTGGGCCAAAGTAATCAACACCAGTAGAGGAAAATGGGCGGGACATGGTGACTCGCGTTGCTGGCAAGTCGCCCATGAACTGTTGAACTGTTGAGGGTCTCGAACGAAAACATTTCTGGCACTTGTGAACGATGTTCCTGGCGACACTTCTACCTCCCAGCGGCCAAAATCGAAGCCGGAGTACGCTTATCAACAGTTGAGGTCCCGCATGGAGTAGGCGCTCGTGGTAGTGTTGTAGAAGAAGCCGGGTAAACAGATGCCTTGCTGGAAGAACCATAGGGTGCTTAGTCTCTTCCGACTCCATGGAGTGCTTTAGCCGTCCGCCTAACTTAAGCAGCTGATCCTTAGAAAGGAACGGATTGAACCAACGTAATGGGGACCCCCTTGGAACGGGCTCTCCCTTGATGAGCGTCCTCAACTCTTCACTGAATGCTTCCTTCTGAACCAGACGAACCAATGTGTTTTCCGCCTCTCGTAGTTCAGCTGTGGACAGAAATTCCGCGTTGTTCCGATTCGACGATGGGAGTTTAAGCAGCTTCATCACCCGCAACCAGTATGCTGTGCGACGAACGAGGTCAGTGTACGACGAAAATTTGCTGAAATACTCATGGTTGAAATCGGCAATCGTGGAGGACGTTCCTGCTAGTACTGTCCTTCGTTTTTCTTCTACAAATTCGTCTGTTGACGAGATCTCCGGTGAATTAGGCCATTTAGCTGTGGTCTGCTCCAACCAGCTGGGTCCCTTCCACCAGAAGTGGTTTTCTAGGATGTCTTGGGGAGAAATGCCTCGGGAAATCAGGTCTGCAGGGTTTTGCACTCCAGGAACATGATTCCAGAGGCAGCCTTCGGTGATCGTTTGGATTTTTGCCGTACGGTTGGCGATAAAAGTTGTCCAGGTCATTGGTGGAGCCGCAATCCAACGTAGGACGCATGTGGAGTCCGTCCAAAAGTAGCAGTCTGCGTCAATCCTAATCGAATCTCGAACCTTTTCGAAAAGCTGCGCTCCCAAAAGCGCTCCGCAGAGCTCCAGTCTTGGAATAGTCTGACTCCTCAATGGAGCTACCTTTGACTTTGACGAAAGGAGTCGAACCCTCACGTTTCCTCCTACATCCGTGCTACGGACGTACAAACACGCACCATAAGCCTTCTCCGAGGCGTCGGTAAAGCAATGGAGTTCGATCGAAACTGCTTCCGGGATTATTACGCATCTCTCGATACGGGGTTGGTTAAGAAGAGGTAGCTGAAGATAAAATTTCCTCCACGTCTCACCCACCGTCGGCGGTAAGGGCTGGTCCCAGCTGAAAGGTTGATCATTTTCATCGCGTATGCTCCACAACAGCTGCATGAATACCTTCGCCGTAGTTATTACAGCTCCCAGGAGTCCTAACGGATCAAATAGGGATGCAATCACAGAGAGAGCAATTCGTTTTGTGAATAATGTGCCAGATTCCACGCTAGGAATGGAAAATTGGACCTTCAAAACATCGGAGACTGGCATACAAGTTAGTCCCAGTGTTTTTATAGGAGGGTCCGGGTCTAAATTAATCCCTTCCGATGCATGAATTGCCAGATCTTCCTCACGTACCCCCTCCAGCACGTCCGGACAGTTTGATGCCCATTTCCGCAGCTTAAATCCTCCACCTGACATCATTGCATCCAGCTGAACCCGCAAGTGGGTTGCTGTTTCTGCGTCGTCGGCCCCAGTAATAACGTCATCCATATATGTGTCCTCAAGAATCGCCTTCGCTGCAAGAGGATATTGCTCCTCATCGTCTAAAGCGAGCTGCTTGAGCGTCCTTGTGGCCAGAAACGGTGCCGACTTCGTACCATACGTAACCGTGTTCATCTCGTAGACCTTGACAACGTCCGCAGGTGAAAAACGCCAGAGAATGCATTGAAAAGAACGCTCCAGAAGATGGACGAGAATTTGGCGGAACATTTTCTCTACGTCCGAAACGACCATGATTTGCTTCGTTCGACTGCGAAGGATAATAGATCGAAGCTCTTCCTGAAGAACTGCCCCAGTCATCAGCACGTCGTTGAGCGATACGCCACTTGAAGTCTTGCACGACGCGTCATACACCACACGTACCTTCGTCGTGGTGCTTGATTCCTTGATTACAGGGTGGTGTGGAAGGTAGCACCGTTTAACCGATTCCGCATCAGTCTCCACTACCTCCCGCATGTGGCCAAGCTTCAAGTACTCCTCCATAAAGGTATTGTATTGTTGTCGGAGCGATGGATCTCTAGCCAGTCTGCGCTCCGTTCCTAAGAGACGCCGGTATGCGATGTCCCACGACTCGCCCAACCGTGACATGGCATCTTCTTCCTTGGGCAACGAGACGGTGTAGCGGCCGTCTGAAAAACGTTGAACCGTGCTGACATAGATGTCTTCGCACCGTATTTCCTCCGGTGAGTGTGCCTTGCCTGGCTCGACCTCCTCACAGGACCAGAAACGGGAGATTAGTTCATCCAATCCGTCTAGAGATGTAGCGTTGCAGCTGATGTGCAGAGAGCGATTTGGATCCGAAATGCCGCCACTGATAATCCAGCCAAAGACGGACTCATTTAGGGTAGGAAGATGCTCCCCCAAGGAAATCCTCCTTCCGGTTTCGAAAAACTCAAAAAAATGCTCAATACCGAGCACAAGGTCCACCGCATTTGGCTCAAAGAATGTAGGATCAGCCAATTGAATCCCACTTGGTAGAGTCCACGTATTCCTGTTGATGGTGGTTGTTGGGAGATTGACGGTGACCTTTGGGAGAACTAAAAGACCCAATTCACGAGAGAAGTTGGAAACTCGTGACCGTAGTACCGCTCGAATCCTTTGCCGAACCTTGGTAGAAGATTGACCAATCCCTGCTACCGAAATGTCCACCCGATCCCGATGAAGGTGTAAACGCTGACTCAACCGCTCTGTAATAAAATTACTCTCGGATCCAGAATCTAGCAGAGCGCGAGCGGGATGACGGTTGCCGATGTCGTCTTCAATTATGACAACAGCTGTTGCCAAGAGAACCTGTGATGGGTGTTGGTGAGCTGCAGCGGACACTGCAGTTTCCATGGCTGCCACATTAGCCACACGGGTATTGGATGATTCCTGTTGGTCCTTGGATGTGGTTGGCCCGTTGCCCCTAGCAACTGCTGCAACCTTGGATTCCTTATCCGACTTAAAACATACAAGTGTGTGGTGACGACCCTTACAGTTCCTACAGGAGTATTTGGATCGGCATTCCTTGGCTTGATGTCCCGTTCTGAAGCAGTTCCGGCAAAGACCATGCGACTTCAGGACACCATCCCTGTCCGATACTGCCATTTGTTGAAATTCGCTGCATTGGTAGAGCAAATGATCCGATGAGCAGATGACGCAACGTCCCTTGGAAGCCTGGGTGGAACTGTAGCTCGCCTTCAAAGATTGTGGTTTCGGTTTCGATGGTTGCTGCATTTGACCGGCACCCCTAGTGTCGGTGACCCTTGGTGGAAGACTGTCCAAAACCTGAATCCGACGCCGCAGAAATTCCAATAAATCGTCCAACCTATCCTGCTCCTTCGTGGATGAAATTTCCTCCCACCCCCTACGCGTGACCGGATCTAATCGTGATGTGAGGATATTCACCAATAGAAGATCCTTGTAGTCAACTGGTTGTATTACTTGGTCGAGAGTCTTCACAGCCCGTTCTAAACCTTCGACTAGGATGTGAAGATCGGCTCTGGATTCCTTGAGAAGTGTGGGCAATTTGAAAATCGCTTGTACCTGCCGCTTTTTAAGCTGCTTGCTGTTATTATAGCGTTTCAACAGCAAATCCCATGCCACCTGGTAGTTTGCCTTAGTGATTGGAAGTGGATCGATAAGAGCTTTCGGTTCTCCAGTGAGGCACCCCTTCAAGTAATGAAACTTTTCGACCTCTGCTAGATCCACTTTCCAATGGATGAGCGACGAGTACAAGTCGCGGAAGCTCAGCCAATCGTCGATGTCTCCGCTGAACATCTGCAGTTTGATCTGAGGAAGGCGTACGTGATCGTTGGTGGCTGATGATAACCCTTCTCCAGTCCGGAAAGACTGTTCCAGCACAGAAGGCTTCTGAAGTTCCTTGATCTTCTCCGTCATAAAGGACTTGATTTCGTAGTACCTATCACTGAATTCCATACGTTCCTTCTCAATCGATGCCCTTTCCTCCTTGTAGTCTTCGTGTGTGAAGATTTCTACCATGTTGTCACAGTATTGAAGTGAATCTCGTTGAAGTCTTGAGAGATGTGGTGTGTGTCACAGTATGAATCTCGTGAAAGAAGCGTGCTAGCTTCGCCAGGCATATACTATTTTTAATTTACCCGGAGAAACGAGTAGTAGCACTTCTAATTCTGAATGGGGTATTCCAGCGTGTGACGTAACAATCCAGCTTCCAATCAACGATTACTTCCAAACGATAAACAACCATGAAGTGGGTCAAAGAGGAAAGATATGGTGTAGTACCCAAAGTGCAGGCCTAGCTTCGCTAGGCATATACTGCAAAAGTTTACCCGATCGAACGAATAGTGATTCTGCAATTCGATTATGCTAATTATCCAAGCAACCTTGTAGCCAAATCGTCTCAATACAGCAAACTCGTGTGAAAATATGGATGAAGAGGAGGAATGCGGTATAATATCCGAAAGGATAGCTTCGGCTAGGCATATACTGCTGCAACTCACCACAAAATCAATAACCGTAATCAATAGATTCCCAGCAACACCAGTCAATTTGACCAAGTCCAATGGCCGATCAAACTCAAGTCAAAGATGGAGAAGTCCAAAAGGACAATCAGGGCTCATTGATCAGAAAGGTAAGACGAAGAGGGGTTTATCTCAATTAAAATGGTGTATTTCTACTCGCCTAGCTTCGGCAGTACACTAAAAGTAAATTTACCTGGCCAAAATTGTTGTACTGCTTCCCCTCTACGTCGTAAATCCGGCCTGCTGGTGTCCACGAATGAATCCAATGGCTTGGTATCTTTGTCGTTGCCCAGGTGCAGAATACCAACCAAAATGCCGATTAATGATCTCCGATTCTCCAATTTAATAACCGGGCAATGACCTAAGATGACCCTTGTACGCTTGTGATGCAGGTCAATTCCACTTGTTCAGGCACGGTTGAATTGCTGCATCGAAGGTTCCAAATCAAGCGGTGAGTCGTCCACAAGTTGTGTAGGCTCGAAATATCGTTGAGATCGCCAACCACACAGAGAATAAAATTGGGTGTTAGAAGGACGCATTTGCCTAGCTCGACTGGACATATAGCAGCAAGAGTTCACTAACCTGTACAAAACTCCACTTGGCGGCTGTCCAAGCCAAGTTCACCGCAATGGCGATCCAAATGGGCAGCGCCAATCCTAGGCGCAATGGTGTCTTGAAAAGAACAATCTCCAATTGTTCCTCAAAATGATGGCGTCCAGTGAAACAGAAGAGATGGTGATCCAATTGTTTCGCCTTAGTGTTAAGCTTCCGTGTAATCCAGGATCCAGGGTGGGTTGGATCCGGTTCGAAGGACCAAAATGTGTGATCCCTGCTCGCTTACCGGACAATTCTTTCCCAAGCGACTAGCGAGGCGGGCGATCAACATCGATGAAATTGGTGAGGAGGGGGGCATGCATTCAACATGCAATTATGGTTCCAATCCGGTCGTCAATTGAACGCGAAACAAAACACACATCCTATCTTAAACACTTGTATTTCCGCGGACAAACTAGGAATTTATTTCTACTAACACAACAACTTTATTCTTAATCTAATCTTAACTTAGACACATTAAAACGAACAAATTAAAACCGGCGGTGTGGATCCTTCCGTGTGTCTCGGTGGCAAGTGGAATTGATACTGTCTGGTTGTCTATCTCGTCCTGCTCAACAGACCTTCGGGGATCCGAGGCGATGTTATCTACCGCGAGATCTCATGGATCTCGCCGCTCTTATCAGCAGTCATTCGGCCTTCCTTATCGCTCCCGTGCGACTGGCGACTGATCTTAATGACGATGATGATGACGATCGTGTAATGATGAGTGTGGTGAGTTCCTCGGTTCCTAGCTACGTGCAGGTAGTGGACATTCAAACGCATTGTTTCGCTCGACCGTCTGAGCTGGTGTTGTGATGGATTTGTGTTAGCAGGGTTGTAGTTTTAGGGGGTCGTCATACTCTCCAACATAGACGATTTTCGAAATCAACAACTTATTCCATTTATTTTCATCAATGAAAGAAATCAAAGATCTATTTTTTTTTGAACATAAAAAAAATTAAACGGAAAATTAAAAAATTTTTTTATTTTTATGGTTTATATATAAAGGGTGGGGTAAATTATTAGCAATTGTTTTTTTTTGTTGTAAATTTTATATTATGCGTAAATTTTTTTTGTATATAAAATAGGAGAATGTTGTATATTTATTATTTTTTTTTTTTATGTTTTGTGTTTGGTGTGTTTAGTATTTTTTTTTTTTTAGGGGGGTGTTTTTTTTTTTAATTTTTTGTGTGTGGGGGGGGGGGGGGGGGGGGGGGGAAAAGTGGTTGGGGGGGGGGGGTTTTTTTTTTGTGGGGGGGGGGGGGGTAATTTTTTGGGGGTGTAAAATGTGTTTGTGGGAAGAAAAAAATTGTGAGCGACTTTCTGGAAGGCCTGCAAAATACTCCTCTACGACGGCGATAGCCTCTTCGAAATGAAAAATGCTTTCCACGAAGGGATTTTTTGAGAAGTGAGAATAGCCAAAAGTCAGAGGGAGCTAAATCTGGTGAATAGGGTGGATGTTGCAAAAATTCGTACCCCAATTCACTGATTTTCACGATGGTTTTTTGAGCTGTGTGAGCAGGTGCATTGTCTTGGTGAAAAATGATTTTTTTTCTTTTACAAACCGGGTCTTTTTCCACAGATTTTTTCATCCAACTGGTCCAAAAGGTCATAAAAATAATCAGAGTTGATTGTCTTACCAGTTTGGAGATAATTTTTCAACTAAATTTCTTTTGCATCCCAAAAAACTGACGCTAACACTTTCTTGAACGATTTCTGGTCACGAGCTCGCTTCGGATACAAAGTGCTTGGCTCACACCACTCCTTTGCCTCTTGTTTTGATTCAGGATCATGGTGAAAGACCTTAGTCTCATGCATAATGATGAATCGACGCCGAAAATCCATTTTATCCTTTCGAAACTCCTCCAAATGTTGCTCAGAAAGTCACATTTCAACGTGTTTTTGTTACTAGAAAATGAGAAGAATGATTAGTAATTTCCATTTAATTCCAACTTCCTTTATTGCTTATCTTGACAGATACGCGTATTTCGTCTACAATGTGCAGACTTCTTCTGTGTCGTGTACTAATGTACTCGTCTTAGTATAGTCGTGTTTTTGTTGCATTGTTAGCAAATGTGGCACCCATTGTACACACAGTTTTTTAAAACCAAAAACTTTAGCAAAAAAAGCCATGTTGCTCCATGTGAGATACCTATGGTGTCAGCTAGCACATCCACAGTCGATCGATGATCTTTCAAAACCATATCCAGAATTTTCGCTATGATTTCTGGTGTTGATGCACTTTTTGGACGTCTTGAGCGTGGATCGTCTTCAACGCTTGTACGGCCACGCATAAACTCCAAAACCCATAGGTATAATGTTTGAAATGAAGGAGAAGACTTTTTTAATCTTTCACCATCTTCGCATGGATCTCAGTAGTCGATAAACCTTCCAAAACAAAGAATTCAATCACTGTATCATATGCGACTTTCTCCATTGTTAAAAAATACACATACCCTAACTTAAAATGGCTTGTAAATAAAGAATGAATTGACAGATTGAAATGAAATTTAGAGTACGTTTTTATGTAATATGAAATATTAAAATGGCGTAAATTTTATGGTTTTTCTACTGCTCCATAGATGTCGCTTTCAAAACTTTTTGACTAACATACTATTATGCCGAGGAGATCTTGCGGTGGAGACCTCAACCTTTAAGACGGACAAATGGTCATTTGAATGAAACTTAAAATTAAGTGAAGCCCTTTTTATCATGCTGAGAGAGGTAATCTCACAATTGTTTGTCAGAATTATTTAGCAGAACAATGCACGATAAGACAACTTACTGACAACAGTTAGTTAACTTGTAAGGATCATAAATAGAAATAGGGGGTGGTTGGGTGGGGGTGAATTTGGTGATAGGGGGGGGTGGGGGAATACACCCAAAATAAAAAAGCAAGATTGTAATGCAATTTCGAATGATTTTGTTTCATTTTTCGTAATGGATCGTAACTTGGAGAAAAAATGCAACATTGGTCGTGGGCAAAAAAGCATCACGTCAATTTGCTTTGAAAAAAATGGATGTGTGCGTGGGTTGTGCAGTGTATTAGTTGTTGATTATAATATTGTAGTCCGGGCTGACAAAAAACAAAAAGTCGCAACTTAGATTCGAACCGTGGCCGCCAGCGTCGCGGCTCTAAATAGTAACCATTCAGCCACTTTAACAAGTTGAAGTAAATGGAATAAAAGCCCTACAGTTGCTTCGATTGTCGAGGCACTCAGTGGTAAAGCAGCAAAGCAAATGTCGCTCGCACACACTTGCATGGCTTCGCGTGGTGATCAAGAAGGGCACACTTGATGAGAGGGAGATGGGAGTGCGATGACGAGTGAAAATAAAAATAGAACACTTGACTGCGGAATTACAACAGTGGCCAATAGCGTTGCGGCATTTTGTGGTATTGTCTCACCCATATTGAACCAACGGTTGCTTAAGACTGTCGAGGCACTAAGCACACAGCGCTAAATTTGTTTCGAGGAATCTGTGTGTTGCCAACAGCTTGCACACACTTGCATGGCTTCGTTTATACCATAAAACGCTTTGTGGATCATGATGGGCAAAAGTGCCTTCTCTGAATCATGCAGATTTCTCAAGATATGATTGCAAAAACTGCATTTGCGTTTTTTGCAACCTTTTCAACTTTTGGGTGTAGAGTTACCAGATCACGTGCATATCCAGATAGTTCAGCTGGTCCATGGGTTGTTTACTTCCAGCCCAAAACCAAAACCCTAAACCTTTATCAAAACACGAAAGATCCCAAGGAAACAACCCCCGCCCGCCACCGAAAAAAAAAAAGCACAACCAAAAAACCCCGGCGGTGCGCCCCACCCCCAAAAACCCAAATAAATCGTCCCCCCCCCCCACTAAACTAAAAAAAAAAATATAAAGCCCCGCGTCGGGAAATTAAAAAAAAAATTCTACCCCTGAGATCCTGCTAAAGCAGGGGGTTGGTCGTTTCAAGAACCCTCTGCTATCCCCAGTTAAGATACTGGATGTGCACCAACTAGGCACAGTATCGACCAATAAGGGTGACAAAAAGTTTACACCGTCAGACTCGTTTCGTGTGACCTTCTCTGGCTCAGCCCTCCCTCAATACGTCGAGTTGGGAAAACTTCGACTACCTGTGCGGTTGTTTGTACCTCGGGTCATGATCTGCCAAAAGTGCCAGCAGATGGGACATACGACTTCCCATTGCGGCAATAAGGCACGCTGTTCCAACTGCGGGGAGAAACATGAGGATGGCGCCTGCGCAGACAGTACACCAAAATGCGCTTTCTGTAAGGGAACACCTCCTCATGCTCTCTCGTCTTCCTCGACTGGGCTGTTCTCATTTGATAACATTGTCGAAGGTATCTTCAAGTACCTCGAAATTTCTGATCCTCTCAAAAGCATTGTTTTGGCAATGCTTCCAACAGTGAAGACTTTTTTGAAACAATTGACAATTAAGTGGCCCTCCTTGCAGCTATCATCTCCTTCGATGGATAATTTTCCAAATGAGGTCGGGGATTTTATCACTGTTCTACAGTGGAATTGTCGAAGTTTGATTCCTAAATTGGAATCTTTCAAATTTTTAACTCACAATACCGGTTATGATGCTTTCGCTCTTTGTGAAACACGAAATCGATCTTCCGTTTCATGATTTCAATATTATTCGTCTTGATCGTGAGGATTCACGTGGAGGAGGAGTACTTCTGGGGATCAAAAAGTGCTACTCCTTCTATAGAGTGAATTTTCCTCCTATTCCAGGTATTGAAGTTGTCGCATGTCAGGCTGTTATTAAAAATAAAAGCCTTTGCATTGCTTCCGTTAATATTCCTCCTAGAGCTTCAATAAACCGAAAACAACTTTCAGATATTTGTTCGGTTCTTCCTGCTCCACGGTTGATCATGGGAGATTTTAACTCTCACGGTACAGGCTGGGGAGAACTGTACGACGACAACCGGTCTTCCTTGTTATATGACAACTGTGACAACTTCAATATGACAGTTCTTAACAATGGAGAAGTAACACGTTTGGCTGGTCCATCCTCAGTTGGCAGTAGATTAGACCTCACACTTTGTTCGAATTCATTATCGTTGGATTGCACATGGAATGTGATTCAAGATCCCCACGGTAGTGATCACTTGCCCATACAAATTTCGATTGCCACCGGGTTCAATCCGTCGGAATCCATCAACGTCGCGTATGATCTTACCCGTTACATCGATTGGACAAAGTTCAGGACAGCAGTAGATGAAGCCGTAACGACGGTAGAAGAGCTTCCACCGCTGGAGGAATATAACCTCCTCTCCAACCTGATCTTAGACAGCGCGCTTCAAGCTCAAACTCGACCAGTTCCAGGAACGTCATTTCGCAGGAAACCTCCTTCTCCATGGTGGGATCAGCAATGCACCAAGGTTTACCGTAAAAAGTCCGACGCGTTTAAAGTTTTCCGTAGACGTGGAATACCTGAGCACTTCGAAGTATACACGGCTCTCGAACGCGAACTTAAGAGCCTCATCAAGGCCAAGAAACGCGGATACTGGCGAAGATTCGTGGACGGGCTATCGCGCGAGACGTCGATGAGTACTCTTTGGAACACGGCGCGAAGATTGCGTAACCGAACTACGAACAACGAGAGCGAGGAGTACTCGGACCAATGGATCCTCAAGTTCGCGCGAAAAGTTTGTCCAGATTCTGTGCCGGCACGGATCATTCCTCGCGAAACCACGAATTCGATAGATGAGATCAGCCAACCTTTTTCAATGGTAGAACTCTCTCTCGCGCTCCTTTCGTGTGGCAATACGGCTCCAGGAGCTGATAGAATCAAGTTCAACTTGCTTAAGAACCTTCCAGACGTCGCGAAGAGGCGCATGTTGAACTTGATTAATCAGTGAGAGTTATTGCCATTCAAAAACCTGGTAAACCCGCGTCCGACCACAACTCCTATCGACCCATCGCGATGTTATCCTGCATTCGTAAGTTGTTGGAGAAAACGATCCTCTTCCGTCTGGACAAATGGGTTGAGACGAACAACCTGCTTTCAGATACTCAATATGGTTTCCGTAGGGGTAAGGGAACGAACGACTGTCTCGCGTTACTTTCCACAGATATTCAGTTAGCTTTTGCTAAAAAAGAGCAAATGGCTTCTGTATTCTTGGACAAAAAGGGGGCTTTTGATTCAGTATCTGTTGAAGTTCTTTCAGATAAACTCCACGCTTGTGGCTTTTCTCCATTAATGAATAACTTTTTGTACAATTTGCTGTCAGAGAAACATATGAGCTTTTCTCATGGAACCTCTACTGCTTCTCGATTTAGCTACATGGGTCTCCCCCAGGGATCATGTTTAAGCCCCCTTTTGTATAATTTTTATGTCAAAGACATTGACGGTTGTCTAAGTGACAACTGTACGTTGAGACAACTTGCAGATGACGGAGTAGTGTCGGTCACTGGACCCAATGGGGTCGATCTGCAAGGACCCATACAGGATACCTTAGGCAATTTGTCTACTTGGGCTCTCGAGCTAGGTATCGAATTCTCTACGGAGAAAACTGAGTTGGTAGTTTTTTCTAAGAAGCATAACCCAGCACAACCGAAGCTTCAAATTTTGGGTACACCGATAACTCATTCCATGTCCTTTAAATATCTTGGGGTCTGGTTCGATTCTAAGTGCACCTGGAGATCCCACATTGAGTATCTGAAGCGAAAATGCCAGCAGAGGATCAACTTTTTCTGCACAATAACTGGAACCTGGTGGGGAGCAGATCCGCAAGATCTTCTAACGTTGTACCGGACAACGATTTTGTCGGTTATGGAATACGGTAGTTTTTGTTTTCAGTCGGCGGCTCGGTCGCATATCATTAAACTGGAACGTATTCAGTACCGGTGTCTTCGTATCGCGTTAGGTTGTATGCACTCGACTCATACGATGAGTCTGGAAGTGCTGGCTGGCATGTTGCCACTCTCGGATCGATTTTCAGAATTGTCGCTCCGGCTCCTCACCAGGTGTGAAGTTATGAACCCCCAGGTAATCGAAAACTTTGAGAAGCTTCTCGAGTTGAATCCTCAAACTCGCTTCATGACTTTGTACCATTTGTACATATCAGGATGTAAGCCCTTCGCCGAATATTCCCAATCGTGTTTGCTTCTCCGACTTCGACAATTCGGTTCATTTTGATCAGTACTTCATTTTCACGGATAGTCTCAGTTCTATAGAGGCTATTCGCTCTTTGAGGCCGGTAAAGAACTCCTCGTATTTTCTCATGAAAATACAGGAGCTTCTAAGTGCTTTATCTTCGCGTTATTTTATCATCACCTTTGTATGGGTCCCTTCTCATTGTTCAATTCTGGGCAATGAGAAAGCGGACTCGCTTGCAAAGGTGGGCGCTATGGAAGGCGATATTTATGATCGACAAATCGCCTTCAATGCATTTTTTACTATTTTTCGTCAACAGTCACTCGTCAGCTGGCAGTATAAATGGAGTAAAGGAGATTTGGGGCGATGGCAACATTCTATCATCCCAAAGGTGTTGAAGAAATCTTGGTTTAGGGGGATGGATGTGGGACGAGACTTCATTCGTGTCATGTCTCGCCTCATGTCCAATCATTATTCTTTGAACGCTCATTTATACCGGGTTGGGATGAGCGACAGCAATCTCTGTGAGTGTGGACAAGGCTATCAGGACGTAAATCACGTTATTTGGTCTTGCGTTGAGCATCGTGGAGTCAGATCGGAGCTTAATGATTCCCTTCGGGCTCTAGGTAGACAACACAATGTGCCAATTCGAGATTTTTTGGCTTTGCATAATTTGGAGTACCTGCAATTAATTTATGTGTTTTTGACTAACATTAGCATTCGATTGTTGTTAGTTTAACCTGTATGTTTACTTTAAGTTTTGTTTTTCGTTTTTTTTATCTGTGTTTGTGTGTTTTTTTTTCTTTTTCAAAAAAATGTTCAAGTTAAAAGAAATCCATACATTGTATAGTTATAAGTGATAAGACAATTTAGAATTTAAAATTAATGTGTTAGGAGGATAGAGCCGATTACTCGCGGCCGTCTCGAGGTTAATAGGAATTACAAATTACGGATGGGAAAGAGGGTGGGAATTTAAAGTATGGTACCATACTTTAAATTCCCACCCTCTTTCCCATCCGTAATTTGTAATTCCTATTAACCTCGAGACGGCCGCGAGTAATCGGCTCTATCCTCCTAACTTTAGTTCTAAGATAAATGATGTAAAAAAATATGAAAACTTGGCTCTGTAAAGTTGATTCGATTGAGCCTGTACAAATAAATGACTAAAAAAAAAAAAATAATTTGATTACCATGTAACCCATACTGTAACTTCTAGTGCATTGCGTTTTAAAGCGTTACAAGAGTATAAGAATCATGCCAAATTTTAACATACTCCGTCAACATTTTGAGAAAAAAATTGATAACTCGAAATTTTTAGCGTCTTTGGGAGAGTATGTCCGCAATGAAAAATAAATCTTTTGGCGGGTGGTGACTAGGAAAATCCATTTCCAAAGACAAATAAAATATCTTTTTCATGAATAATCATGCTGGAGGTGACTAAATAAAATATTTAAATAAAGCATGGCAATAATTAACCATTTATTTCCATCCTTCAACTCAACAAGTACGTAAACATACCTACTTAAATCCTTTACAGCACTCTTAATATACACATTTCTTAAAATAAAAAATGAACTTTAACAAAAACCGGGAATTTTTAATTATAACCTTCCACTAACCCCCTCATCAAAGAGCTCACACAGGGAGCCCCCTGGTTATGGAAACTTACTAACATTACTTAAACAAAACAAAAATAAATAAACGCGGCGATTATAACTACAAAAACAAAATGCAAAGTAAATCTCAGTGGAAATTTATTCCTTTTAAGGGATTCACAAAAATAAAAAATCAGTGGGGTTGTGTATAACTCACGACCGGTTGACGCAGACGTTAAACCGTTTGATTAGTTTCTTTATTTTCGTAGCGGAACATTGCAACGCACTGTTCTAATGAGACGTTGGGTTAGCATAAATAAGTGAGTAACTATGTAGAATATTCTATGATTCGCTTCTTAAAAATTATTGAGCAGCCGTGGAAATGGATGTTTGGATTGAATGTTGGTATGATGAAAGGGCAGCGGTTGTGCTGGCTGTAGAGAAGGTGTTGATATGATCGACCGGCTGGAGTCCATTATCATTATCGCGTTACAGATTTTTCAGGGTCTGTTTGGGAATTCAAAGTAAAAAAATAATAATATTTTTGTAAGTTGACAGTCGTGAAAACCTCCAGCTGATTGAAGCAATAATCTCGAAAATCGATGGAGAAATGTTTATGTTTCAGTTATTTTCAAATTTTCATTAGACCCCTCCCTTACCGTCTGAGCAAAATAGTGTGGGTGTGGTACTAATAGATTGTAAAAACAGCTGTTTGTTAGAAAATTCTATTGCACACTCTTTAAAAAGCTTTAAATGATGATACAGCCTCGAGTTGAAAGTTGTAGTAGTTGGTAACGCATTACTTCTGGCTGCTTTCAGTTTCGCCCGATAACCACAAGCTCACTCGGCATCGGTACATGGTCGTTTCGGAGGATTTTCCGTATGTTCGATCTTAACGCGCTTCCGAAATTTGCGCATACGGTAGGCATCAAATCGATTAGGCATCCTACTCATTCTCACTTTCACAGTTTCTCAAAACTTATTTTTTCCTAGAAATAAAACTATCCAACGTGAATGTTAACACAACAGAATAATTATTCATAACAGTGCAATGGTCAGAGAACGGTTCAAAATATCATCTTCGAGGATGAAAACTTTGTCTGTGTTAGGGAATTTCTTGATACTTGCCGGAACGCAACATTCTTTAAAAATGTCCAACATCGATTGATGAATATGTACGCAAAAATATATATCTTTTATTTAAAATTTTAAAATACTTGAATAAATAAAATGGCAATCGTAAAAACATCTAGGTTAGTGCAAAAATCTCAGCTCAAAATTAAATCAATCAAGAAACGATCGAATTATTATCGACCGGTGTTTCAACTCCTCGTGACGGCAGCCATTTATAAATTATGCACAATGCTCAAGGCATGCGACGAGAAGAAAACTACAATTGATTTAACCACCGCTCTCTGCCAATTGGTAAGATAAATTCAAGTTAAACAAACTCTCTCAACAATGGATTGGTCGTCCTAAAAAGGACGGATTTAAAACATTCCGCATAAGAATTGAATCCTTCTCGATGTTGTCAAGAAGCAGATTATTTCTGCCGTGCACCTTGTGCTTTAGATAAAGACGGGTACCCAGAATATCTCACACACACTCAGGCACCTTATTTAGCTCCTCGTGGTGGCGCCCACCGGCTGGCTACAAATCATCACCGGCTTGGGCAACCGACTGCCTAGCACACCACTGCAAATTAGTGGCTGCCTAGCAACGGTTGCCTAGCCAAAGGCTTGCTAGCAACAGCCTGCAGAGCAATCAGCTACCTGTCCACTGGTTGGTCGCCACTGCACCTTCTATGGTACGGCCACCACCAGCTGCCAAATCCACATGGGCGCTTTGCCGCTCCGCACTAGAGGCTTCGTACCATCGAGGTTGCCTCCAGTACTGCGACACTAATGAGTAAATTTGCGAAGGTGTACCCCTTCTATATCGTTCACAGCTGCATATGAGACCTCCCTTGCTTACATTTGAAATCTGTGATAGTAAAGTACAGTGCATTTAGTAAAATTACTCAGAAAAATCGGCATTATAAGACATCACCTTATATTTTGGTTATTTTCAATAGCTTTAAATTGTTTAAGGATAATGTTTGATAATTGAATTGATACGCGGGAAAATTTCCAACCGATTGATTTAATCATCTTGAAAATCTATTGAGCATTTATTAGGTTATTAGCGTTTAATTCGCAACGATAGTTCGTGACGATCGCTTATTTTTAGATTTTCAATTGACACCCTACCCTTGCCGTAAGACGTAGTCTACGTCAAAAACATTTAATTTATATTATGATCACGTTCTTTAATAATTATTTAAAATGCAGGAGAAAAATCTAGCTAAAGCCAGAAAAAATCTCCGTCGGAAAAATTGTGTTGACACATTTAGAAAATGTAATCATTTACGTTCCTCAAGATGTGCTGATTCAGCTTGCTTTTGAAGATAATGTTATTCGTTATTATTTTCAAGTCATTAGGAAGTGAATTGAATATTAACGGACCGTGATTTGAGATGCATTTTGGACCCAAATTCGTATATGCTCGGTTTCTCAGTAATTTATTTGCATGCTTAGTATTCTGAAAATAAGCTCTAGTTGTTAAAACAATGTTGTGATGGAAACTAGAATTGTGCAAAGTATTGTGTACAAACATGATTGTTTGAGAATCGCGCAAACCAAGCTTGGGGATGATTTTGTGCCGAAAATATGCAAGTTTCCGACACATGGATCGGGCTGAAGAAACCAAAGCCAAACGGATTGTATAGTGGTCTCTTGAAATGCCGCATATACAATATAGGTGTATAGTAGTAAACTTGAAATGCCACAAAAGATAGAGGACATAAAAACAATAATCATTCATATACGAATTTAAAATCAGCATAAGTACCTATAGATAAGTTTACCTGTTCTATTCATTGTTTCAACAAGCATTATTGTTTGATACTTGCTACGATTAAGGATTAGGATATACAAACGCCCGTAAATCCAATCGTAATTAAATATATTCAAAACTACAAAAGTGCATTACTTCTTCATTGAATTGCCTTTAAACAACACACCGGGCTTTGCCAACTACTCTGTTCAATCTTCGCATAGCTGCACACGCAGCGTGGACTATGGCCTCGGAAAACGGGGAATTCAGAGCACTCAGACGGACGAAATAATGAAAACGCGGACTACACAGAAACGACCGTATCATGCAGGCGGTGGTCAAAAGCCAAGTTGGCAGTTTATTAAAATTCATATCCTAGCTAACCCTAGATCCGAGTCCGATCGAATGCTCTCGTTCTCCACATACTACACTTACATCATACAATACATGATAAGAGAAAATTTCAATAACGAGAAACTCTACACAAAACATCGAACATTCTACCTAGCTATATTTTAGACCATATCAGACCGAACATACTCAAATAAGTATTCTTTGGTGCATTTCCACAATTTCTTATTAAAGCAATTCCAAAGCATCCAATCTTATAGTGTGTGTCCCGAAAAGATATTCGACTGTATCGGGAATCGAACCCTGGACCTCTGGATTGGAAAGGCAATGAGTTTACCAGCTACGCAACGAGACCCCTCAGTTAAACTGATTTTTTTTATCGAGTAATTATAGGGTAAGGGGATGTTATGTTAGCCTAGCTCCTTCATTCGGCTTATGTACCAAATATGTCACTAATTCAACTATAATCAACAAAATTATGTTGCTATCAAGGTGACCGGTTTGATTAGAAGCAATTCAGACATTAATAATCGCTTTACTGATGTTCACTTTCGTGTAATTTTCGATTTTATTAACTTTTTAGACATCATGATTTCACTGGTTAAGCTGAACAGATTATCTCCATGATCTTCGAATGATCTAAATTTGGCTAAATTGAAGCGATAAATCGAATAATGCAGCCTACATGTATAGAAAATAATCACACATTATAAACTAACTGTTCACATAGATAAAATAATAATGATTTAATAAGAAAACCGTGGACCCAATGTTAAGGACATATTTTTTTCTTTGTTCCCAACTATGGCCTGTTGCCTGGATAACTTAGTAAACATGTTGTCAATGGTAAATTTTTCAATGGAAATGAATCGGTTGTATATTTTTTCAAGTGGCTCATCAAAACACAAACAAGAAACAAAACCTGTGCAGAGTGAATTATTATGTTTTTATCTAAGCATCTAAGCATGATTGTATCTAACCAAGTGTGTAACTAGTTAAATTTCGCTTACGTCTCAAATACTTTATCAGTTATAATAAAAAATGTAATCGATCGTTGCATAATAGGCTGAGTCAAAGGACACATACCCTATACAACATTTTTTCAATCTCTCACAACACACTTCTTTAGCACTGGAGTCTTGTAAACTTGAAGCATTGTTTAAATCGATTTTTTTCTTTCAAATATATGACTACTGATATTATCTGATTGTCAATTTTTATTAAATTAAAACATCGCGAGTTAAATCTTTAACAAAGTGATTAATATCCCTTAAACCTTTTTTCCTACTGATAATTGAGTCTTATTGCACACTTACACATAACATACTTTTTGCTACAATTCCATCTCACCCAGAATTGCGTTGCATAATTCGTCGATATTTATCTCGAATTCCAATTTATTCTTCAAAATGTCTCATTTGCTTTTCCAGAAATCAATTACTGACCATTCATTGAAAATTAATTTCCAATATCCTACCAGCAATGCGCTTTCGAATGGAGTGGCATTTCATGAGGATGCCAATTTGCACAACCTGCGCCTTGCACTCCACTATTGTGCATCTATTTTTAATCAGTGACCATAAATTATAAAGCAACGTCAATTTACAGCTCTGAATAAATCATAAACCATAATTAAAAGTATGAATAATAACCATCAGCCACCCGGGTCGAATCCCGGAGGTAAATCACGTTGCATTTCCCACGCAAACGCCTTCCCACGGTTGCTGATTGCAGGTGTAGGTTTGTTACCCATTGCATAAGCTCACGTTGCAGCATTGAAAGAATCGAGACTGCGAACGCAGCATGGTAAGAATTGCTAATTTTTGCATCAGTCCAGTTGTTCTTTTCGAAAAGTTTCTGCACAAAAGCGCAGCACTCAAATAGTCCAGAATCAGAAGCTGAACGTACTTATTTCTAACTTTCCATGTTTGGAAAAGCTGACGGTTGCTAGATTCGATTCCCGAGGCAGTTAAGAAAAGATGTGGGCCTATGATTTTGTTAACCATGCAATTATCTGTGGTTCTAACGGGTGAAAATGCCAAACTTACATTGTGGATCAGTAAACTTCTGTTCCACGTGAGCCCCACCAACGTCTAGACGAAGTGTCCGGTGACATGTTACTTAGTATATATACGGAAAAATAGTATATATATACGGTAGGTGGCGACGGTTTTCTTTCAATCGAGTATTAGTACACGACACTGAAGAAGTCTGCACATTGTAGACGAAATACGTGAATTTGACAAGATAAGTAATAAGGGTACTTGGAATTAAATGGAAATTACTAATCTTTCTCCTCCTTTTCTAGTTACAGGTTTTGCACTAAAAAGCTCACACTCACCAGGATTTGACATGTTACTTATTTATCCGCTGTCATGACAGGAATAGGCTTCGGATCATTGGCGCTTTTTTCATATCCGGGTAGTTTAGATATATGAATGCGAGCCAAAGACGAGAAAACACTTTTATTATAAAACTAATTTGCACTGGTTGACGCCAGACGCTAACTCGTGATTTATCCAGTCACGCAGGGACGCACCCGTATTCGAAAGCAACTCTGACGTTTGCAAACGATGGACTAGTCCTGAACTCAACTTTACCCAGTCCGGCTCCAAATGGGATATAATTGAGTTTTCATACATTGCCTCAATGATTCGGTGCCTGTTGGTTTGTATACCCATAGACAGATATATCTGGTAACCAGAGCTGTCGATGAGCTGAATCGGTTATATGAGAACGACAGCTGTTTGATCCTCTAGGGAAAAATATGAGAGTTTCGAAAATTGCATTAACGTTCACTTCCCGCCCGTGTCGCTGTCATATGTCATTCAGTGGCAATGTGATAATTTTTCGTGCGTCCCTGAAAATGAGTGCCTCATGAATCTGCTTTATGAACTTTGGTGATAATTTAGCGTCCCATAGCAAATGTTGATTCTTGCGTTAGTTGAAAAATGATTGGTTAAATAATTATTAATATGATTTGTATTATTAGGTGCGCAACTAAGTTCCCGCTGTTTAGCAATAGATGGCGCCAGTAGTAAGTGCTGGTCGAATGTTGTACATCTCAAGCGTCATAAACCAAGCTCAGACATATGGTAAACAAACCGCTTTGCCAAATCAGTGATTTTGGTTTAGTGTTATATATTTTGGTTGTTTGAAGATGTCTGATTTCGTGCCAAATAATCGTCATATGCGGGAAGTGTTGATTTTTTTCTTTCATTCGAAGAAAACGGCGGCTGAAGCACATCGAGAGCTCCAAAAAGTTTCCGGTGATGCTGCTCTTAGTGAAACAACGTGTCGTGATTGGTTTCGTCGCTTCAAAAACGGTGATTTCAGTGTTGATGATCGTCCGCGTGAAGGAAGGCCAAAAAACTTCGAAGACTCTGAATTGGAGGCATTGCTCGATGAGGATCCGTGTCAAACGCAAGAAGAGCTTGGTTCAGGATTAGGAGTTTCCCGCCAAGCCGTTTCTAAGCGATTGCATGCGTTGGGAATGACTCAAAAGCAAGGAACTTGGGTTCCTTACGATTTGAAGCCAAGAGATGTTGAGCGTCGTTTTTTCGTCTGTGAACAACTGCTCCAGCGGCAAAAAAGGAAGAGTTTTCTACATCGCATTATGACGGGTGATGAAAACTGGATTCATTACAGTAACCCAAAACGGAAACATTCATGGGAACTGCCCGGGCATGCTTCAACATCGTCGCCTAGGCCAAATATTCACGCTGCGAAGGTTATGCTGTGTATTTGGTGGGACCAAGTTGGTGTTATTTATTATGAGCTGTTGAAACCAAACGAAACCATTACCGGGGAACGGTATCGAACTCAATTGATGCGATTGAGCCGAGCACTGCACGAAAAACGGCCACAATACGAGCACAGACACGAAAAAGGGATTCTTCAGCATGACAACGCTCGACCTTACGTTGCGAAACCCTCGAAAACCTACTTGGAAACGCTCAAATGGGAAGTCCTACCCCACCCGCCATATTCTCCTAATATTGCACCGTCCGATTATTACTTGTTCCGTTCGATGGCACATGGTCTCACTGGTCAGCAATTCCACTCATATGATGACATCTCAAAATGGCTTGATTCTTGGATAGCATCAAAAGACGAACAGTTCTATCGAAATGGTATTCACGTTCTACCAGAGAGATGGGAAAAAGTCGTAGCTAGTGATGGGCAATACTTTGAATAATTCGTTTGTAACCTTTGTTTTCAAAATAAAGTTCCTTTTTCACCAAAAAACAGCGAGAACTTAGTTGCGCATCTAATTATAAAAAAATGTATTTGATGTATGTATGTATGTATGTAAGGTAGCCACCATCCCTTCTAAGACCTTGTCATGTATGCAGCTCCACTTAATAGCAAGATCAAATTGAGTTACCGGTTTGCATTCACAGTAACGCTGTATGAAGGGCCAAAAACGGTGGGGCGGACCCGTAAGCAGAGACACTCACGCGAAACCCGCGGGAACATAAGAATCTCCTTCCAACGATACGATCCAACACATCGAATAACCCAATTCGCAATACTCATTAAGCTTTCTACGGGATGGCTTGTTAAGAAGGGCGCGTCACTCTCACTGAAATTGTTGGAGTAGAATTCACAGCACCACAATCGAATCGGTAGGATAAAGAAAATGATACTGTTTGTTCCCTCCTAGACGCCGGTTGTCATACCACTCCATTGCCCAATGCTAGCTTGAGTGATACCCTGATGCTCCCTCCCTTCCCAATATATATTAATTGTCATATAGTAATGTATAAAATATAGTGAATTAATATTATAATTATAATAAATATAGCAAATGAATATTATAATGACAAATAATATAGTGAATGAATATAAGAATGAAAATAACAATTCCATTTGTGGACCTGAAAGTTTAGACAATGTAGCTGCGAGAAAAAAAATTGATTCAAAATTATTTCATCAAACTTGGAATATCTATGGATAATCTGAAATTATATAGCAATAGAATAGTAAACCTAAAATTTCGATGTGTTGTTTCGTTTCCTTGCAATAATTTATGTAGTGAGTCTCATCTGAAATAGCGATTTTAATTAAATGAATTTAAATGCAATTATGTCACATCATTTAATATCACAACATAAAATAATAAACTGACGTTAAAATATAAAATAATAATACCAGTAAGCCAGTAAACTATAGTAGAATACATATATCCGTAACTAATCTGACCATCCACTCATCGAAAGACTGTTGCAGTTTCTATTGAAATAAGATCTACTAAAATTAGAATTTGTTTCCACAATAATAGTCAGAGAACATAATAAGCGTAGGTACAAGATATATATGACATCTACTGGTTTGTTACTGAAAATAAAAATTAGATGTATATTAATATCATAATAATATTAGAAAAACTGAAGACAGCTAATAATAAGGCGAAATAAATTTCAGATGAGTATGAATCTAAAAACTGAATCTTAATAAAACTAAAATAAAAAAATTGGAAATTGAATTTTTCTATAGCTCTTGTACACCCATAAATGATTTCTCATGTCTGTGAAATAGGAAATGAATGATTGTAAACTGTTAGGTTTTGAATTAATATATATTTCTGATGAAGAAGGAAAGTGCTGTTTTATGTAGAATTTTTCGAATATGATCCTTTCTAAAACAAAAACATTAAAAACCTTCCTATCTTTTCAAATACATAACGTAGGTTAGATGAGCTATAACTGACAAGGATGCATATTTGCGGATGTGGTGAAATAAGTGCTCCCTTCATCACTTCCGGAACAATAAACGGTGCGATTTACACGGAAGAGTGCCTTAAGAAGCGTCTCTTGCCATTCATTAAGAAGCACAAAGGATCAACTCTGTTTTGGCCTGATCTAGCATCTTGCCACTACGCTCGAAACGTATTGGAGTGGTACCGAGCCAACGGAGTCAATTTTGTGCCAAAGGATATGAACCCACCAAATTCACTGGAACTTCGTCCAATTGAAAAATTCTGGGCAATTATGAAAACGGAACTTCGCAAACATCCCAAAACTATAAAAACAGAGCTAGAATTGAAGAAAATTTGGGTAAAAACAACAAAAACACTGGGAAAATCGGTTGTACAAAATTTGATGGGTGGAGTGAAAAGGAAAGTGCGGGCATTCGGGATGGGAGACGAAATTGAATAAAACAAATGTTGTAAATCAAAACTCATTAGTAGTTCTTCATTCCCTGAAAATTTCAAGAAAATCCGATAATCAGTTTAATTTTGATGAGTATATATTTGTGTGTCATTTTTATCGAATACACCCTTTATTAGGCTGAGTCAAGGGACACATACCCTATGTCATGTAAATTTAAGCAATCGAATCCGATCAGTTGCTTGAGAGTTGTAGAAAATTATGTTGTTTACTTTTACTTCGCCTTGCAATTCAACGAGGGGAAATTTTTTACTTCTTCGCTTTTTCTTCTTCTTTTGTATTTGAATATGAAACGGCAAAACTAATCAGTGCATGAGCTCAAGTACAAGGTTTAGAGATTTTTAGAGGTTTTTTTTCGACCACTGACTGCCATATTGACAATACTTACAAGGAAGTTTGTTCTTTTTCAGAAAAGCTATATGAATGCTCATTTGCAAGGATTAATGATTATAATAATTTAATATAAATTAGAAATGTTCCATGAACAATCTAACCCAAATCCAGTTGGATCCCCCAAGCGTAACATGCAATGCAACAAACTTTAATAAAACTTAATTTATGACTGGTGTAACCAATTCCGGTTATTTTCCGATTGCATAAAGTTCAACTTCCCCGAATCATCCTGCAGAAACGGTTCTGGTACAAAAGCCAAAAAGCCAGAAACAATATTCTCGCTTCCGGCTAATGGATCGAGCAACAAACGCTACATTCAACGAGTATTGAAGGGAAGGGAAGCGGTAACAAAAACATATTGGAATACAATAAAACTTTTTCAAACTCGTCGTTTTTGCTCTTTTCTACATGATTTCCTTCCGCTTTCCTTCTCAGAAGGATGGTTCTCGTGGTTTTCATAGAAAACGGTTTCTCTCCTCGGAAGGGGTGTCTGATCTAAAAACGGCAAAACGGTGCTTGATGCAGGCAGTGGACATAATTGGAATTGCTGAAGCAACCTAAGCTGTAGAAGGCTTAAAGCCCTCAAGGCTGGATTTTGCCTATGTGGTGGAGATACGTGCAATAGTATAAATTGTCTAAATGAAACTTTAGCATCTTCTCTATTGGTTGAGGTAGAACCTTGGAGCTGCATAGCAAAAGTTTCCCAAATAAAGCAATCCAATACACGTTGCAGAACAGTTGAGCTTCAGGGGCATAGACAGGGGTACAGTTAAAGGGCAACAGTGATGTTCAAGGCCCACGAATGTACATTGATCTAATGCGACATTCAGGGATTTGTATTCATTTTTAGTTTTTGGTCTATTGGCTTTAAATTGAACAGTTAAATTCTCCAATAATGAACATCAATGAGACGTTAATTAAGAACTACAAAAATGATGACACAAGAATTATAAGCAGTTGTAGATGTAACCATTTCTTAAAACTTCTTCATTTTTTTTTTGTTTAATTTTTTTTTTTGGGCGCTTTTCAACCAAATTGATGATTTAAATCACTTTTGTTCATAAACATCAAAGACACCCTTGCAAAGTTAATACTTGAATTCAAAAAAGAATCAATGATGTATGTTCAACAGGAGAAATAGAGGGAATTTTACTGTCAACCGACGCAGTTCCAACAATTTCTGCACATGAACATATACCGACTAAAACTTTGATTTACTATCAAAAATTTCAATCGCATGAAAAGCCCAACCAAAATGAAGGATATATCCAAAAATGTACTAAACTCTTCCTTTCCAGTCTTACTTACAACTGCAACAAGCTGGGACGAACGCATTAGAAGTGAAGAAATTGTTGGAAGCGCATCCAATGTTTCATGAGTCATTTTCATGAGTCCCAAAATAAGTCTGGTGGAGGAGTGCTCACAGCAATCTTGGCCGATGTCAATTCAGAAATAATTTCTGAATGCTCAAATTCTTTGAATTCAGCCTTTAAATATGCTCAAATTCTTTGAATCTGAGCATGTTTAAAGGCTGACTAAAAATAAAATGGTACGCACAAAAAGACCTGTAATTCGTGATTCGAGAAGTTTAAAAGTCCATTAATTGATGCTTTACAGTACTTTTATTATAACTTCAAAGTTACAGCATTAGATGGTTACATTTATCCAGTTCGAACGAAATCTCGAACCTTCCTCTTGATGGAGCCCACCAGCGCCCGCACAGTGGAAATGGACACGGAATGAGTGCATTTTTTCCATTTTGCTCGCATTTGCTGGATGTCCTTGACTGCCGGCCGCTTCGTCGAAGTCGCTGCTTTGAAATTGCCCAGTATTTTTCGATTGGTCGAAATTTCGGGCAATTAGGAGAATTCATTAGCTTGGGGAAAAAATCAATCTTGTAGGCAGCATACCACTCCAGAACGACCTTGGAGTAGTGGCAGCTGGCCAAATCGGACCAAAAGATGGCTTGCCCCTATGTTTGCGGATGAACGGCAATACACGCTTTTTCAGGCATTCTTCGATGTAAACTTGGGATGTCATCGTCGAAGATGTGACGAATGGTTCCGTTTCTTAGGCCACAACTGCAAATCGCTTGCCAAATCATGGCCTTCTTCACGAAATTGTCGGCAAACACGAACATGAATCTTTCCGGCACATCCTCATGTCCAGTCGCGATGTAAAACTTTTGACCGGGAAGCTGCTGAAAATTGTATGTTTCGTCATCGATCAAAGGGCTGCATTGTGTTTCGTCAAAGCACGGTCGTACAAGAGCCTTGCACGCTTTTTGGCCACGGAATTCTGCTTCATGTGCCGGTTAGGATGTTTACTGGCAAGTCTTACAATTGTATCCTTCCCTGGAAAGGATTGTTACGCACCGTTTGAAAGTTGGCATTGTACCTTCTGGCCACATCTAGGATCGAAAGACTGGGGTTGACTTTAACGCAGCTCAACACCTTGCTGCGCAGCTGACGAACCCTGGTTCCAGTTTTTTCGTAGGTCACAATATTTTTTCTTCCATTTGACGTTATTTCTGAACGCGATCGACTACTTAGTGGCGCGCGAGGGGCGTACCAATTTACTTAGTCAGCCTTTAGGTGAAATCAAACATTGATGGTGAGACACACGTGTTTGCCTCTGACCACGCGAATAAAATTACTTATGAATCTTTTTTCCCAAAATGCTGAACAAATTTCATTGCAGCTTCCTCTTGAAGCTGAAGTTCGCATCTAAGATGACTTTAATCAACGCAAAGCCAACTTTATTCTGGACTCTAAAAATGAATGCATCCTACTGCGAGTCGTTGACGATACTGAAAAATTGCAGTTTATTTTCGGCCGAACTGCTATTCTAAGTCCAAACCAATTAAATCATTTAAAAAATCAACAGAACTGTTATTAAGACTTTCTGTTCACCAACGTTTACGAAGATATATGAGTAAAGGAATAACTAAATATCTTTTGGAAAAATGAAGCGTTCGGCACAGCAATCGAATTATCTCAATTTATTCATGAAAACAAAAGACCAAACGACTGTGAATTTGAGGAAGTCTTTGAATACCAAAATGCAAACTATGATAAAATTAAACGTAGATTAAGCAGTGTAAACTGGCAGTCAGTGCTACGGAATGAAAGAATGCCCGTCGATGCCTAAGCATTTTTTTCCGAGATTATCCACGAATAAGTTTCAATTAAGGAAAAACGACGTCGTGGCAATTCAAATACTATATGCATTGTGGTTTAAAAGGTTAAAAAAAATCGCAGACAAAAAGCGCCCTAAAATTACAAGAAAAACAACAATTATACAAATTTAGTCGTTTATTTAGACGTTCGTTATTAACTAGATTTGGCCATTGACATCGCATTTGAAGAGTATAGCACTGAAATTGAAAATCAATTAGAGTCAGATCCTAAAGCTTCTTCAAATACTTGTAAACGAAATTAAAGTCTGACAATTTTCCATCATCTATCCATCTATATGAACACGTTGGTAGCAATTCAGAAGAAATTTGCAATCTTTCAGCAATATTTTTTCAAGAAATTTACCCTTGATTCATGATCGTGAACGAAGCTCTTTTTAGTTTATTCCGGAATTTTCTCGGTGTCAATAAAGTAACGGTACACGACATCTTAGATGCCCTTATACATCAAGATGTTTCTAAAGGTTCTGGACCTGACGACATTCCTCCGGTATTTCCGAAGAACCTGGCAGTGGAACTTACTACTCCGTCATTTCGGCTCATCAAAATATCATTTGAAACTGGGATCGTCTCCAAAATATAGAAGAGCTCTTTTCTGGAGCCTATTTTGAAATCTGACAAAAAATCCAACACGCGTTATTATCGCTGAATCGACATTATTCCGTGCATTCCCATACTATTCGAATCAATAATTAACGGAAAATTATTTACCAAAATAAAAAACAGAATAACAAACAAGCAACAAGGGTTCTATAAAGGTCGTTCAACTACTACAAACTTATTAGAATTCATCAACAGCTTTTTAATTGAGATGGATAATGGCAACCACGTTGAAGCTCTTACTGACTTTAGCAAAGCATTTGATCGCATTGATATTCCATTGCTTTTCTTCAAATTGCAGAAAAAGGGAATAGAGCCCGGGCACTTAAAATGACTTGAATCCTACCCGTAAAATCGCCAAGAAATCGCATCCCATTCAAGTCACTTCAGAAGTTCCGCAAGGCTCGCATTTTGGCGCTCTTTTATTTATCCTGTATTATGTATGATATGTACTATCACCCATCGTAGCACGGAAACTAAGTCCGACAGCAATGGGTTTCCTCTCTGCTAGCCTTTATCAAGCTTTAATAACCACTGATTGTCCTCATCATGCCATTATATCAAGGGCCAAAAAGGGGTTGGGTGGATTGATATGCAACATCACTTATACGTATCCACAGGGATATGAAGAATCTCCTTCCAACAACAAGATTGAACATTTGTTAAGAAGAGCGAGCTAACATAAGGATGCTCCAATAGGCGGAAAGAAGAGCCCGCCCTCTATTCACAGACTGTTAGCAATCGGGAGTTGGTATTCCCACTCTTCCCATCCAGAGTGTTTCAATTGGTGGTTCAATTTGGTTCAATTGATGGTCCCTCCCATTTCCCGTTAATTGTCAATGTAATTATGTATATATTTATACGAGAACAAAGTACTACTTAATGCGTATCTATTTTATCTGTTCTTAACTTGGTTGATCCTGAAGAGACTGAAATGTTGTTTATTGCTTCCTGAATAAATTTTTAGGCTATATAAGGACTAGCCTAAAAAATCTTTGACTTTGTTTCTATATTCGTAGATAAACTTTTTTTTTAATTAATTATAAATTGAATTATTTATTCAAAAAATTAGTTTTACCATATGCAAACAGACATATCACCTTGATCATTACATAAATGGCCATGTTTTATTTATACTATATGCGAACAAAATTTCTTTTATTCTGAAAACTATCAAAGTGCTTATTAAAACTAAGTGAAAGTGCTTATTAGAAATCAGGATTCCAGAATAAAATACACATAAAAGTTGAACTCGAAAAATAATTCAACAGACAAAAATGATCACCAAAAATTTATTTTAAGTCGGATATTTTTGAAACTCTCAGGGAATAACTTAACACATATAAGCTATGTTTTTGCACGGTTGATTTATTCAACCTCGTCTCCTATTTGAGCCCACACCTTAGACTCAATGCTACCCATCAATTCCTGTGCAACACTTGCGCCATCTTTCTAACACACGTTTATCCACTCTTTCTTCAAATCCTTGTCGTTTTTGAAGACCTTCCCTGTTTTCCGGAGTTTGCTTCATATTCACCCAGAATTTTTCTATTGGACAAAGTTCTGGCGAGTTTGGCGGATTTGTCTCCTTCGGCACAAAAACAACATTGTTGGCTTTGTACCACTTCATCACCGGTTTTGCGTAATAGTACGATGCCAGATCCGGCCAAAACAGACAGCTTCTGGAGGCATTCTTTTTTATATATGCCTTTGATGGAGCCGATTGTAATGTACGGCTTGCTGAATTTGCCGCACCCATAGATCGCCTGCCACACCAAGTTCTTCTTGGCAAATTTGTCGACCTTCGTCTTCCGGAACTTCTCCGAAATATACAAGTGGGACTTGCCGACGCAAAACTTTAGGCCGGGGATCTGCTTGGCGTCCGCTTTAATGTACGTGCATTTCGGCACCACCAACCATAATACGGTACGGAATTTGGCCACCGTATTATGTTTATCGGTTCGGTTAAGCGCCTTCTTTTCCTTGAAGATATGAAGTCCGGCTCACTTCATTGTCTGCTGGTTGAACCAGACGGAAGAATTGATCATCTTGGCCACGTCCCGAATCGAAAGGTTCGGAGTTGCGCTGAAAGTAATCCCTAACCTTCCTTGCGTTCACGGGGTCGGTAGTCTTCGCTTTTCTTTCGCTGCTGGGTCGTCTAGGTCTCCTTGAACGATTTTTCAACAACAGGCACGATCTAATTGTCGATTCCCAACTTTTTCGTGATCTAACTGTGTGGCTGGCCTGGATTTTTCACGACCCATAATTTTTGGTCGACGCACTTCTTGCTTGGAAGTAATCTCGATAACCACTTGATAGATTGTGACACAATTTCGTCACACGTTAACGTGCACATTTAAGCTTTACACTCTAAACTAGTTTGGCCCAAAATTTCATAAATCTACAATCATTTTACCCATACAATAAAAAGTTAAACATAAAAGAAAGTGTTGCCTTTTTTCGAGAACAATCTTTATTCCAGACAAGCTGTTCAAAAAGTTTACTGCAACTAAATATCAAAAAATGTAATGCAATATCATTCAGCAGATAACAAAATACACCAAATACAACCATCTCATTAGGAAATCAAGATGTTGGAAAATGTGAAAGAGTTAAGGATTTAGGTATTATCTTAGACTCTTAACTAAATTTCAATGAGCACTTCTACACAATTATCCATAGGGCAAATAATATACCTGGACGTATAAGTAAGGAGTGTATCGAATATAAGCTATCCACATACATTTGCGTTGTACGCATGTATTTGTGATGGTTTTTTATGCTCTGAACACTGCATGCTGTGCGTTTGACTGTCAGCTTTCTTTTGTTAACTTGTTTGAGCGGTTCAAATTCTGCGTTTTCAAAATGTCGCGTATTGAAAAGGAAGTGAAAATTAAGGTTCTGGACACATGGCTAAGTGAGAAGGGTATTACTATGCGAAAATTGGCGAAGCGGTTTGGAATTCATCATGCGATTGTTAAAACCATCATTAATAAGTTTGGGGAACACTATTCTTTGGATGAGCTACCAGGAAGAGGCAGAAAACCCGGTTCTTCCAACCCGAAATTGCAGCAGAAAGTGGTATCTCTAATCATGAAGAACAAATCAATGTCAATACGTGATTTGGCCAAAAAAGCAGGAACGAGTGACGGAATGATCCAGCGTATCAAGAGGCGAAAGCACCTGAAGACCTACAAGAAGCAAAAAATCTCGAAACAAAGTGCAGAACAAAAGAAGCGAGCAGCAAAAAGGGCCCGGAAATTGTATTCGCGTCTTTTGCAGCGTCCGGATGCATGCGTTTTGATGGACGATGAGACCTATGTTAAGGAGGATTCAAAAACCCTTCCAGGTCCACAATACTTTACTGCCGTCGTTGGGGACTATGCCAAAACCACTCTCAATTGGCTTGCGGAAAAGGGTATAGATTTCGTTCAGAAAAATATCAATCCACCAAATTGCCCTCAGCTTCGACCCATCGAACGTTACTGGGCAATCGTGAAAAGGGTCTTCAAGAAGACTGGTAAGGCAGCTGGGAACATCTAGGAGTTCAAAAAAATTTGGGCTCAAGCGTCCAAAAAATGCGATGCAACACTTGTCCGGAACTTGATGAAGAGCATTCGATCCAAAGTTCGAAAATTCGTGAACGAATAACTTATATTTCATCCGGTCTTCATTATGTTCAAGTTTAACCTCGTACAATAAAGGATCAATTTTTTGTATGAATAAAATATCGGTTTTCAATATAATTTGAAAGAAAGTTTGTGGATAGCTTATTTTCGATACACTCCTTAAAACGATTCAGCTCCAATTCAAACGAACCCTTCACAATAAAAATACTGTATGTTGCTTGTGTATGCCACAATGTGTATGGTCTAATCTGGATTATTGTCGCATTATCTCATTCTCATTTCCTAACACACATATTGAGTGAAAAGAAGCAGTACAAAGGAATTTCTCTTATATGCTCCTCGGAAATTAGGATGGACAATGCTTTCTCTTCCATCTTATGAGGCACAATGCATGCTCATCAATATTCTCAATATTCAAACAATAAAAGAGCGTCGTGAAATTGCAATGTTTTCATTTGTTAACGACATCTTTTCTCAGCGAGTTGATTTCTAAATACAAGTTCTGCATACCTTTCCGGCAACTAAGATACAATATTTTTTTCATAACTTATCATTATCGGACGAACTATGCACTATGTCCACTTATAATCAACACTCTTAACTTTGCAATGTCACGGCATAACCTTAAGAAATAATTAAACACCATTCGAAACTACATCAACTAAAACATCTACTTAATCTTTTAATTTTTTTGTTTTGCATTGACAACAGCAGCCAAATTGACCCCTCTCCGAAGACCGTGAGCGCGTATCGGACGTCAGTACTGAGCTTTAAGTGAATTACTTGAACATTGTGGAAACAAAATCGTCAAGCTCCATCTGTGTAGTTCTCTGAGAAATTACACTAGTTTTGATTAGTAACAAAAAAACAATTATGAAATTTACAAATTTAAATACGATTATACGTTTAAAAAATGACTAAATGTCAGTAAAAGCATGAATAATTGACCATATTAAATTTCAATAACAATAAGTTTTGCAAACGTTTTATATTTATCAAAAAAAGAACAATTTGTGCTCCTCTGACTATGCCATTGACTGCAGAAGCACAGCTGTATAAATACTATTTCGAAGTGGTCTAATCTTGCTTACCACACACTCACGTTTTATTTCGATTGCGATAAGAAAATGTGGCGATGCTCTCTCTTTTTATGATTGTGGCTGCACTTTTGGCTTTTTGGCATTCATCGATTTGACTCCTCCTCTATGCGTTTCTAACATGAAGCCAACAGAACAATATTAGATCCCGTGTGTTTCGGGTGTATTCAATTTTTCAAGTCATCAAATTTTTACCATGGCATTTACCAGGCCGGAAAATAATAACAGAGAAAAAGAAACCTTCTGAAAGTATAATTTGTCTTACGTCAGTTCATTCAACCATGTTTTTTTTTTTCAATCGCTATTGTTGTAAATTTTTGACACCCTCATCATCCTGGCCATCATTGTTGTTTCACACAATGAATTGAAAAAGTTTGTTGCTGCTTCAAAGAAGCTTTGTCTATAATGCTAATTTATTTCCAACAAGATGCTGCGTCTCCATTTCAAAGGATTGGGTGTGCTGCTACAAAAGGGTCGCTCCATCTTCTGTTCACATGTTGGCTTTCTCCATTATTGCTTCGAAACCGAAAAGTTTCTCCGTCAGCGACGAAGATTGTGAGCTAAACAATCGTCATTTGTTTTATTACTTTTTCGCAGCATTTTGAAATGATGAGTCGTTAGCATTGCTTGTGTTGGCACAAGTTCCTTCTCCAGAGATAGGGTGAGTGCAAAAGTTTTTCTGCCATGTTTCAATTGATTAAGACTTGAACGATTTAAGTAAAGAATAACCAGTGACAAATTATGTCTTCAAAACATCAATGAATTTAAAGTTAATGTTCAGTGAGTACATCTTCTAAGAACTTCACAGATTTTGAGGGTTCCGAAGAATAAAAGATAAAGGTTGAATATTGAAAAAATCTGGACACAAAAATCTTGTTGAGCATTAAATATGCGTTTTATTTTCCCTGTTCAATGTAACAGGTATGCATTAACGTATGCATTAAAAAAATGAAAGAGCTCGGATAGCGAGAAAAACAAAACTTCAAAAGATAACTCCATGAACAAATTTTCATTAAATCCAACTTTTATAAAGTCTTCTATAAATACGCTGTGATACCATGCCGGGCGGCCAAACAGCGTTTGGCCAAAATATTAACCATGACAGTCGGTTGCGTTTATTGTGAGCAAACGCGGCACCATCTTATGAAAAGCTTTCTCATACCCAAGTGGTCATTCAAAATTGAAACCAATCAGCCATGTGGGATGCCTAGAGCTTTCACAATCTCTTTCACTTTCAATTTACGTTCGGCCAACACCATATCGTGAATATTTGCAATTGTTCTGGATGTAAAGACCTCAACTGGGCATCCAGAAGGGTCGTAATCTTCCGTGCTTGTGGAGTCCCAACGAAATTCAGTAAACCACTTCTTTACTATTGAAATTGATGGTGAAAAGTCTCCACAGTATTTATCCAGCATATAATTGGTTTGAGTGATGATTTTCTTGCGCAAAAAAAAATTATGCTTAATTAAGATACAAGATAAACTTTTCGTCCTTTTTTTTATCGAAACACGCCGTAGTTTGCAATATATAATTGTAAAACAGAAATAAAGACTGCACTCGAAAAATAGAAAATGAGACACAATGATGAGCTTGTAATTATTTAGCGTGTGGGTTAAAATTTATGAAATTTTGACAGAAATAGCTAAAAATAAAGTGTTTACGTTGGCATAATTTCATCACAATTCCTTTAAGCATCGTTTAAAGAACCGTCCGTAGAATGGCTAATCGAGCAGTATCATTCTTTTTGATTGAGCCCGCATTTCTGCTGAGGTTCGTCGACCTTGCTGACTATCATTCTTTTTGATTGAGCCCGCATTTCTGCTGAGGTTCGTCGGCCTTGCTGAAGTCAATCAGGCCTTGTAAAGTTCAAGCGTCAATTTTGATTTCCCGCACCTTCCGGCATATTTCCCTTGTTTGCCCCGTTAGTTATCTTCATGATTGTTTCAACACTTGTCTTTCGTTCCTCTCGTTTGGATGACAAATTCCGAAAACGCATGCCACGCGGCTGGCTGCTCTAATGGTAATACAATGTCTTTCACTGTTTGCTGTTGGCACCGTATCTGTTCAAGCTGGCATAAAATATGACGGGGCCCTTCAATTCTACAGTGTTTGACTTTTATTTGAAACCGGCATGGAAAATAGACGTCAACTACGAATTCAACTATAAGCTGCAAGTTGCATTCTCTTGGAAAGCTTTCCCGAACATATTAGCTTTGTTATTGCGTACCCGTACGCTTGATCAGTAGACAGATCGTTGACAACATGTCCTGGCAATTCCTGTTAAGACAAATATCTGTGAAGAGAAAGTAAGATGAGTAAGTACACTACCTTAGTTGTTTCCTTTCAATTGTGCACTTATATCAATCTCAGCTATAGAGATTGTACTGAAAAAAAATGCAACACTTTCTATTGTGTATCATTTTTTATTGCAAGGGTAAAAATTGATGAAATTTTCGGTTAAACAATTTAAGAGTGTATGTTCAATTTTTTTTCAACACAATCTGTCAATTATGGGCACGGTCGTGAAAACTCCATGCCAGTCCCACAGGTCGATCGCGAAACAGTTGGGAATCGACTATTTGACCGTGTTCCGTGTGGTAAAATCGTTCATTGAGACCCACACGACCCAGCGGCGAGCTGGAAGTGGAAGAAGAGCCAAGACGACCGACCCCGCGAACGCAAGGAAGGTTAGAGATTACCTTAAGGGCAATCCGGACCATTCGATTCGGGACGTGACCAAGAAGGTCAATTCTTCTGACTGGTTCGTCCAGCAAACAATGAAGCAGTTCGGATTTCATGTCATGTAAGGAAGGCGATAAACAGAATACGGTGTCAAATCCTGCGCCAGTAATCTGAACCGCGTGTGGTTGGTGCAGCCGAAATGCATCGTAATGGATGACGAGACGTACATTGAAGCGGACGCCAAGCCGATCCCCGGCCTGAAGTTTTTCGTTGGCAAGTCCCACTTGTATGTTCCGGAGATGTTCCGGAAGACGAAGGTTGACAAATTTGCTAAGAAGTACTTGGTGTGGCAGCGATCTGTGTGTGCGGCAAATTCAGCAAGCCGTACATTACGATCGGCTCCATCAAAGGCATATATAAAGAAGAATGCCTCCAGAAGCGCCTGCTGCCCTTCCTCCGGTCCCACGAAGGTGACACTCTGTTTTGGCCAGATCTGGCATCGTGTTATTACGCAAAACCGGTGATGAAGTGGTACAAAGCAAACAATGTTTTTTTGACGTAGGACTTACGTCTCTCTTTTCTATTCCTGTATAGGGGCGCCGTTCTAAAATTTCTGAAATCGCAAGCGTTACGCGGGTTTGGAGACTTTGAACGATAATATCTCCTCTCTGGCCCACAGACATTTTACGATAAGTATTTCATTCGCAAGGTAGAACATCAACGTTGAATCCCTGTTGCAAACATAATTCATAATGTTTGTTAAACTAATTAAAATGTACTTAAAAGAAAAATGTCTAAACGTACAACGCTATTGGTCGAAAATGACATCATGTTTGCGCCTCGCTCTGATTGGTTCATACTGCCACAGTTACCGTGCCAGCGAATTTCAAACATGTGGGGACGACCGACCAATCATCAGTTCTCGCTGTGCATCCGTATGCGACAGACGTGTTTTCGGAGCACGTTGGTAGAAAACGCCGTCCGTGAACACAAGAAGACCAGACCAAGAAGAATCATCCCACGTCACCTGCAGCTAGCCATCCGCAACGACGAGGAGCTGAACAAACTTTTCTCCGGTGTGACCATTTCACAGAGTGGTGTCCTGCAGCCCAAGAAGACTGAAGAAAATTTCAATCGCGAACCATGTTATCAACTAAAATCCGTCCTTTTCAGGACGATCAAATCAAGTTGCCAACTAAAGAGTATGTTTGATAGAAATTTCTCTTGAGCTCATCGAAATTTTCATTACCACGCACCGGCTCAATATGGCGTTGAAAAAGCCGCGTCTCGGAGAAAATGGCCAAATCAATCGCCCACATCATCTTCGTGGTCAAGTGGTTAGCGGCGTCGCCCGTCGTTCATTGCCATGAAGTGAGGGTTCGATTCCCGCTCCAGCCGGTGGAACTTTTTTGCAAAGCGAAAATGTCCAGTTTAATCCACTGGGTGTTAGGTTAAGTTGTTCGTTGTAATTCGCACTATGGTCAATGTTCAGTGTGTACACTCTCGAGTGACAGACGTTGCAAATGTCAATTTTTATCGTAGTATTACGTGCTGCCAAACACTCAGGCCATCATGCTGCCCAGGAAGATCGAGAAGAAAATTTCAATCGCGAACCATGTTCCCTCCGTTAACAACTAAAACCCTGTATTTTCAGGACGAACAAATAAATTTGCCAACTAAAGAGTATGTTTGATTGAAATTTCTCTTGAGCTTATTGAAATGTTCATTACCACGCACCGGCTCAACATGGCGTTGCTTGAAAAGCCACGTTCTGGAGAAAATGAGCAACATTTTTTATTATTATCCGTATATAAATCTCTATTTGCCATGTTAAAACTAGCAAGCACGTTGTACATTCAACAAACGAAATATTAACAGTTAATTTGAGCGGAACTGCAGCACGGCAGACCAATTATGTGTTTCACATATTCAGTGTAGGGGGTAGGTTAGCTTCATTGTAGTTCTTGTTGTACATAAGTACATAATGGATTAGTTGCAGTTAATAGATTAGGTTAGTTGCAGGTAGTTTTAAAGTGTGAGTTATAATTTTTCTGGCCAATATTTATAAACTCTATTCTTTTGCAACTCTCTTTGGATAGGGTTATGAGGCCCTGACAAGGGCCGTTTTACTGTTGCCTGAGTTGAAAAGATGCAAATTTAACCTCGGAAACCCCTGTCGCTCTAATGAAAACTAATGACTTCATTTCAATGCTACTGTCTGGCGTAACAACTGAGGCCCGTCCCCTTTTGTAAAATTTGATTCGCATTGCCTTCGTTGAGAACCCCCTTCCTGTCATGTAATGGTATATGCCATTACAGGCCCAGCATGGCGAAAAGCTATCATTCGTTATTGGACCAGACGTTGTGTATCCCTTTTTAGACGTGTGTTTCCCGCTCTCCTGATAAAAAAGCACTTTTCCGAGTTTTTCGCCCTGCTGCTGGAGATCGAGTAGACGCCGCCTGATGTGGCTGGTGCGTCCGCTAGACGAGGCAAGCGGAAGAAGCCCGACGTCGACGCTGACGTAAATCATCCCTCCGTAAACAACTAAAATCTGTCCTTTTCAGGACGATCAAATCAAGTTGCCAACTAAAGAGTATGTTTGAAAGAAATTTCTCTTGAGCTCATCGAAATGTTCATTACCACGCACCGGCTCAACATGGCGTTGCTTAAACTGCCGCGTCCCGGAGAAAATGGCCAAATCAATCGCCCACATCATCTTCGTGGTCAAGTGGTTAGCGGCGTCGCCCGTCGTTCAAGCGGTTGTTGTCATGAAGTTGAGGGTTCGAATCCCGCTCCAGCCTGTGGAACTTTTTGCAAAACGAAAATGTCCAAACTGGTCTACTTGGTGTTAGGTTAAGTTGTTCGTAATTCGCTCTACACCCAAACTAATAGAGTAAGATTGTTATACAATTTCGCTTGATTTTGTTCCATTTTTGCTATTGATCGTAACTTGGATGAAAAATCTAGCATTAGTTGTGGGCAAAATAGTAACAGAAACTCGCGATGAAAAATTGAACGTGTGCGTGAGGTTGTGCGCAGTGATATTTAGTTGATGAGTAAGAGATGTGTGTCCCAAAAGTCAGATGGCTCACCAAAATATAATATACCGATACGAGATCAGGATACGAACCGCGAACGTCAGCGCGGCGGCTTTTGATTGCAACCATTTAGCCACTTCGATAAACTAAAGGATGGGGAATATAAACCCTACAACTAGTTCTTTTGGCGAGGAATTCATGGTACAGCAATGATGCAAATGGATATATTTTCCACCAAGCTATGTACAACCGGTCGCTAACAAACTTGCATGGCATTGTTTATTAACCAAAGCGCTTTGTCGATGATCAGTGAGGACAAAAATAGAACACTTGGCGGCGGCAATACAACACTGGCCAATAGCGTTGCGGGATTTTGTGATATGGACTCATCCATATTGTATAGGTATTGATATGTTGGTGATGATTGAATAAGGATCCTACAGCGATAAATTTGTTTCGAGCTATATTTGCTTGCCAGTCGCTTGCACACACTTGCATTTGTACCATAAAACGCATTGTGGATCAAAATGGGCAAAATAGCCTTTTCTGAATCATGCGGATTTCTCAGGATATGATTGCAAAACTGCAATTGCACTTTTTTGCCACCTTTTCAACTTTTGAGTGTATGTTCAATATTCAGTCTGTACAATCTCGAGTTGAAGGCGGTGCAAATGCCTATTTTTATCGTAGTATCACGTGCCGACAAACACTCAAGCTGTCATGCAGCCCAAGAAGACTGTGAAGAACATTTCAATCACGAACCATGTTTCCTCCATAAACACAGAATCCATGTCACACTTACAAGAACGTTGGACATTTCAGCGCCAACATTTGATTAGGGCGAATCTGTTTTTGTAAACAAACACTTTGTCTGCTAATTTATCGGAAGTTGAATACAATTCCTTCAAATTGAATATATCAGCGGATAGAAATAAGCTGATCTTCCTTAAAGAGTGCTTAATTTGTATTTGTATTTGTGACCTTTTGTTCAAGAGCAAATGAATACGAAAGCCATTGTTTACAAAAGCAAATTCGCCTTAATTTAATGTTGGCGCTGATTTACCAAACAAAATATCATTAACAGTAAATTCGAGCCGAACTGCAGTTTCTATCAATTTTTGTGGAGAACCAATTGCGGAAGAAGAACCGGAGCCTCACACACCAATAGCATAGGGTTTCATGGTTCTATAGACTGAATAAAATATAGTAGAAATTTATTAATTCGATGACATCAATTTCTTCACATCAACAAGCAGTCCTACGTCAACTTTGCAGTTATGTCACTGACATAACTCACCCTTTCGTTTTTTTGTTTTTGTTTCTTGATTATCGAGATTTTCAGGCTGGTTCATCTCCCGTCGTAGTCACTCAAATACCTCTTTTGGGTAATTTCGTAACTTGTCCGGGGGTGAGATTTGAACGCGTAACTTTGACGTGAGAGGTATGGATGTTAACCACTACGCCGGAGTCGCCCCCAAGCAAACAATGTTGTTTTTGTGCCGAAGCAGGCAAATTCGCCAAACTCGCCAGAACTTCGCCCAATAGAAAAGTTCTGGGTTAATATGAAACAAGCTCCGGAAAACAGGGAAGGTCTGCAAAAACGACAAGGATTTTAAAAAAGAGTGGATAAAAGTGTGTTAGAAAGATGGCGCAAGTGTTGCACAGGATTTGATGGGTAGCGTTAAGTCCAAGGTACGAGCATTTAGCCTAGGATAAACCAACCTTGCAAAAACATAGCTAATATGTGTTTATTTATTCCCTCCTGAGAGTGAAATGAATTTTTGACTGTTGCATTTTTTTTTCAAGAACAATCAGTCACCGTTTGCAAAGCTAATGTATGAGCTAGAAACGCAGTTATCAGCATCTAGTCAGCATGATGTATCACTATTACGAGAAGTGATCGCCAAATTTGACTTAAAAGTTGTACGAAATCAAATTGCACCACTTTTAAATGGCTGCAACTTTTTACCCGTTGGGTATTTTCTATTGAAATTTTGGGTGGAATTAGTAGTTCAATGTGTATTTGTTTACATTGTGTAAGTTTTACTAGCAGATGTGCAATCGTTGCGATGATGGAGTTGGAAGAACAGCAGCCGCGCAAAGAAATTTTGCGCACGTACCTCGAAAATCCGGAAAGTTGGTCCAAATGTTGTACAGTACCTTATGAGTAGTGTAAAGAAGAAGGTTCGTGCATTTGGATATGGAATTGAAATTGAATAAAACAAACATAGGAAAATATTTATAAAATGTTTTATTTTACTTCCTGAAAGTTAGAAGAGATTGGTTGAACGGGCGAATTTTGCCGAATATTTGTGCGTGTCGCAATTTGAATCCGTACACCCTTTAGAGCATTGTCCCAGGACGGATAACACACCGACTAAGTTCATTACCGTACTGTGGTTTGTTTTCCAGATCTCAATTGTTCTAGTAGGACTTTGCTGAAGAACTTAAATCATTTGTTGAAGATTGCCGGGTGTCAGAACAAGTGTTCTGAGTCTTCTTTATCCATGTCACAAAATCGGCATGAATCATCTTGAAGTTTTTCTATAAGCTTCAAGTGATATCGGCTCGGACAGCGGCCAGTTATAAGGCCTGTGTATCTGATTAGATCTTTTTTGGTAAGATCAAATAATTTACGAGTCATTGAAATGTTTGGAGTAATGAACCGGATTGATTGCCTATGTGTTGTTCCAGTTTGCCTCCAGTTTCAAGGCATTCATCTCCATTCTAAGAGAAGAAGCGCATAAAGTGTTCAGGTCTTACGAACTGATGAGACAATCCGAGATCCCGGCATAATCATTTCCATCAATTCCACAATGGCGTACCCAGTACAAATTGACTTGATTACGACAAGACAACTTTTGAAGTAATTGAACACATTCCCAAACATGCTTGGCAGCTGCTGACTTTAAAGCATTTAGAGCTGCATGACTGTCCGACATAATACATGTATTTGAATAACTATTGTTTCGGCGTAAGCATGAGACAAAACATTCCAGAATTGCATGAATTTTAGCTTGGAATACAAATGGCCACTTACCCATTGGAATTGACAGTTACACCTGCTTTCACTTGATTCTTCATTTTTGAACCGTCTCTATAGAATTAAATCGATCCTTTACGAAGGTTTAGACCACCTCTTTCCCACGAATCACGTCCATGATCAATAACTTGATATGAACAGTCAAAGTTATTTTTTTCTCCATCCAATCTTCGTTGTTACTAACTAAAGTAACATAACTTTAGGATTAAATTTAACTATTATTAGAATGCTAAGATGTCCTATTAGATCACCTTCGTAAAGGTTCACAAACCTTCAGATCCTTAGAGTTTCAGATTATAATTGTATGAATTGATGCAATGGTAGCATGAATAGCAATGCATCCAGTGCCTTTGTTGGTGTACTTCTCATTGCTCCAGTAATTGAACAAGTTGCTAGCCTTTGAAGTTTTTCTAAACTTCTCTGTAAAACAGTTTCTTTAGTTTTTGGCCACTAGACCAATGCATAATAGGTAATCTTGTCGGCAAACATACTTTTGCATATAAAAACTATTAAACGATCCACACAAAAATGAAAATCGTTCCATGAAAAATGCATTCATGACCCATAAAACTCTTAAAATTTTTCGGTGTGATCCATTATTCATATAAAATTTATCAATAAAAAGTCAAAAATGTACCGTTATATATCCTTAAACTTGCAATATTGATCCTCAGAATATTACATATGTGCAATAAAATTCATGCATTTGTACCATATATTATTGAAAATTTTCCATGAAAAAATTGAAAATGATCCATAGTATATCAACTTTGTGCACTAAAACATGTAGGTATGATCCATAAATTATGCCTGCATTTTTGAGTTTTGGGTACTATTTTTTTATTTTTAATCCTGTCCTGTATCCTGTATTTGATTGGGAATTTAACCCATAACTGCGTTACTATTCAGGTTTTGCTACAATTTTTGTGCCACAATTTGTTGTGCCCTACTAGTGCTAGAAATTGCCTGCTGAGCAGTTGATTGAGCTTAGGCACAAGACGCTAGCGACTTGTATAATTAACAGCTTTTATGCCTTACATTTATTTGAAAAGTTATTCTATTCTATCTATTCGTAAAGCTGAATGCTTCTAACGTAGATTGATCAAGCAATTTTTAGAGCGATGCAATTAGAAATATGTTGTTTACTATACTAATTTTTTTACAAATTTCAAGTTGGTTAGAGCGTTGGAATAATATGGTTTTGCAGAGTCGTTTTGTGGATTGACGATCATTGGCGGCCGGAAGCGTTTTCCCGGTATAATGCAAACGGAGGATGTTTTTTGTAGTCAGGTCCGACGAGAGATAGCGAGTTGGACGGCAAGCGTCTGCCCGGCATAATTTTATAAAAAAATCTGAAATAACAGTTTGCCCTGTAGTTCTTCATGTGTTGCGTAGTTGCGGTCCTTAAGGAACGTGAGATCGTAAAAGTAAGTAAGCTTTCTGAAAATGGGCAAAATCTTCTGAGACCAACACGATCCTTCTTTTACAGCAATATTTAAGGAACGGACATATCAATACATCCGAGTAGTAGCGCAATTCAGGATCGATTTCTCCTTTGTCAAAATTTAAAAAATAGTTCCCGAAATTGGAAAAGTTCTGGCATAATTGATAGATCATACCTATAAATTTGAACTTTTGCTTAGCTTAGCTTGACTGACTGCACGTACCAATGGTTGCTAGTCCGTGATTGATCAGAATCCGTGAAATTGCACAGTGAATCAACTGAATGGGGCTGGGAGTAGCCGACCATTCTCACTGTACACGTTTCAATGACTCAATTTCTTTAATAATCAATAACGGAGCCTCCTTGCAATTAGGTGGAAATAAGGAAAGAATATTAGTGTGACCTTTGCTGTTTAAGGACCGTGTTTACCTCTGCATCTCCACAAAGGTCACAGAAAGGAGTTTTTTTTTATTAGAAGGGTAGGGCTCGATGGATCAGAATTCACCTTGATAAGGGATGTGATCATATCAATGATTCATAATCTTTAGTAAAGGTGGGTGAGGTTGAAACAATATAATATAAAATGATAGGTTTTCATTTTATTTGATCTAGGTTCAATATAGAGACATAGGAACAATATGTAATAATTATTTACCTGTTCCGCTCCGCGTTTATGAGAGCACTTACCACCACTCGATTGTCTGAAAACCATTTGCGGTGTCCAACTGGTTAGCGTTTTGCTTCCTCCGAGGTCACCGGGTGATTTATGTGATAGATCATACCTATAAATATTAGTGGACAGAGTTGGTTTTTTATGGATCATTTTTAGAAGTTTATGGTTCATTGTTCAAACCTTTTTGGATCATTGGCAATTTATTCATGGAGCATTTTCAATATTTTACGGATCATAGGCATATATTTAAGTTTACAAAGGCTGCATTCTGTGGATCAATTTTATACGTTTAAGGATTGTTATTAAACCTTTTATGGACTATTAACTATATGTTTACGGGTAATCCGTACAATTTTATCGATCATTCCCCAGATATCTTACGGTACATTTTAGACATTATATTGCTAAATTTTATATTCAGTATGGATCACATTGAGGTATTTTATGGATTATTTCAATTTTTTTTATGGATGTTCATCAGAGCTTTACGAGGTGCAAATACGTTTTTTATGGAACGACTTTCAATTTTTTATGGATCATTACTTCAAATTGTGCAATTTAGGGCTGCCGTTGATTATCTGCTCTAAAAGAAAGTTCCAGTTTAGTTTACAGTCAAGGAATACTCCAAAGTATTTGACTGTATTTGAAAGATCCAAATGCGTACCTTTCAATCTTAAGTTGACAGCAGCTAACCATGCAAGAACCGTACACCACCTTGAATTTGATTTTGTTTGCTCCTTTGGAACGTCAAGCATGATATAAATATATCCAAGGATTAACTTTCGATTTTGATGTAAACGTTTATCGAGTGTTCAAGCCAAAAGTTTCTTTTCTATAGAGACTGCCTCATCCTGATCAATGGTATATGATTGTTAAACAGATTTTTTCGTTTAAAAATTGATATCGTTGAGCGCTTAAAAGTCGAAATTCAAAATAGCAGCCGAAGTGTACAACGAAACAGCATTTTGGACCAACAAAATGCTGAAGGAGTTTGTGTCGTTGGCTGCAGGTAAGTTTAAAATTTGAATCAATACCTTTTTCTTAAATTTTAAGATGATGAAGATGTAACCGAAGCCCACCAAAACGATTTAGATGGAGTTAAAATGCTGATCAATTATGGGATGAGATCATGAGATTGATGAAGTGCTGCATATTGAGAGTCAACAACGGGAGTCAAAACAAGGCAAGTTCGACAACTTCTGGAAAGCAACATTAGCTGTTATTTCAGAAACCAATCTGGCAGTTGCTCAAGAAAATCGTCACGGCACATCCAGTTGGAATTCACCTTCATGTGTTGTCCTTCGTGATTTAATGTGGAGAAAAAATGAACCCTTTGCCCAAAATGCCCGAATAACAACGTGCCTTCGACTGAATACTTTGCCTTCAGTTCACAACGTCAAATACACGAACCCACACCCAAAACGATACTATAGCAGATTTGATATTTAATTTAGATTGAAAGTGCGTAGGCTGCGTTAATCACACCTTTGATCAACATTATGGAGCAAAGCAGTTCCAATCAAGTAAGATTTGGATATTTTTGTATTTGAACGAAATTAATAGTTTACTGTATTTCTCTTTGCTTATTTTGCAGGTGAAGAAATGCAATGATGCGAATTGCAAATTCCACAAACCGCAGAGTTTGAATCAAAATGCCAAGATTGCCGACTCCTGAGCTGAAAGGCGAAAAGACAAGAACTTCGATGAAATACACGGTACAGAACCAAATGATGACCATCTACCGAGTAAGAGCAAGCTTCTGGCTACTAAAAAGGACAGTTTGCCTCGTTCTTAATTTGCTTTAGCTCCTACTAGAGCACGTTTGATTAAGAGCTTCAAAGAATGCAAATGTCCACGCTTACTGTATTCCAAATACAGTTAAAGTAACCAGGAACTGTCAGAAACGATTTTTTGAAGAATTACTTTTTTTGATTACTTTTAATCCTCTGTCTTGAATAGATACAAAAACATAGGCGCGAAATGTGTAGCGAGTAATCCGAGTGTAATTCACAACAAAGGCAATATTTGTGGCCCCTGTTACTCTGCACTGTCAATGTGAACCAACCTCAATCTAAGCCGAAGACTAAACATTAATATAAGAAAAAGTTTTTTTTATTTGTATGTTTATTTTTTACTCTCTCCCCTCGACAGAAGTGCAGATTGGGTGACAAAAGATAAAATCATGATTTGTTGCCGCCTAATGTTACTGTTAATAAAATTTGTTCATTGGGTTACGCTTGGTGCCTTTTGACATAGATGATGGTTTAACCAACTTGTTCCAGAAACAATTCATTTCCTACAACCACTATCGCAAGGCCCTATGCCCAATGATGGAGTTATACTTAGGTGAATTTCCCCCCTAATAACCTCACTTTTGTATTTCACTGGAGAAGAGTGTGACAAATCAGAGACCGTTTCTTCAGTAGATTTCATTCTCCGTCACATGATATGCACTCAGTTAGAGCTCCCAAGTAGATAAATTGTATGCTTACTTTTGCTAGTCACAACAGCCATTAAGCTTTCGAGAATGTGAGTCTCTGAGCGTCTATTTCGTTAGGATTAGGTGTGAGGATAAGATGCAGTCAGTTGCCAGAGAAGTTCAAACTGTAGAATTGCATGTAGTTTCGGTGCGGTGGCAAAACCACACTGAAAAGTCAACTTGGCTGGTTTCGTACGATACGGTTTACTGAGTTGTGAAATTTAACTGCTACCGCGTTACATTGTTCCGTGAGGAATGTTGACTGAGATTTGTTGCACAGCGGTTTGGATGGGTGGTTTGTATGCGCAGATGGAGACGCATGGTTGATTTGACGGTATAGTTGCACGGTATGGTTTCGTATTTCATTTTACAATTGCGACACAACTAAATAAAATACCGCCATGTGAAGTGATTTCGGGCAAATATATATAAGACACTAATTGAATTCAGAATATCATGTGATCTAGATCCATCAACTATTTAAATCCACTAGTCCACTTGTCACAACTGAAACTATGTCTGTTGCATACTTGCCCGCAAATGAAACTTTACTTCGGAACTTTCAAAGAGTACTCTTTGAGCCAACTTTAATTCTTGTTTTTTTTCTTTGTTTATTTATGATCTTGCTTTCCATGAATTCTACCATCTTCTATTCATCCACTAGTTCATGCATACATCCATCATCATGTTTGCTCATCTGTTCCGCTCGTTTTTTATTATTCGTTTTTTTCTATACATATGCGTCGCAACTAACTACATTTCCAAGTATCAGTGTCACAGCTATGCATTAAATCTCTCAGCAACATCATTCAAAGATTCGCGGTACAGCAGGATCTGTTTCGCAATCATTGCTATTCACCAACTTTTCCCAAGCATCTGAGGAAACGGAAAATCGAGATGCTCCCATTTTGCCCCAAAGGCTATTTGTTGGAGAAAGAAAATTTCCTCAACGACGCCAACCGGAGGTGCTAGCCTAGATTTGTTCGCTTGAATCCTTGTGCTGCCTCCACGCGTGGCCAAAAGGAATGGCGTATAATTAGAGCGCACTTTATGTATAGATAGTATCTTCTGAGCTTTCGGTACACAATAACACTCACATATCCGCAGTTGAACAGAAATGGGATAAAATGGAAAATCTCTGTGGCAGCACATGTACGTATTTGATCACGTAAATGGCAAAGCTAGAGTAAACGCTCATACTACAGGAAGTGTTTTTATATTTTCTCCAGGCGGATACAATGTGTGCTCTGCGGATAATGTATATTTATGTATTCATTTCGTATCATTATGTTGATTGAGCATTCCAAAATTGATTTTTCCGTCTTTTCCGATGAATTGTGGTATATTTGAGCGCTTATAGCTCGACTGATTTTTGAGATATTTGCAAATATTTGTTTTAAAATATGGCAACAACTGATTCAAATATTAAAATCAAGCTCATTTGTCATGTCGTTCAAGTATTATTATGCCATGAACATACTAATACTAAAAATTGAATTATTATTAAAAAAAGATGGTAAATTTAAATAAAAATATCAGGGACAAAACGAAAAATTTACGTACGGTATGAGCACTGCAAAATGTGACCGATGGCATTTGACTTAATCTTTCCTATTTCTCAAAAAAAAAATTAAAATAAATAGAGCTAACAAACTTACTTACCTTACCAATCAGACCAATGCCGGAATGGCTTCTGCTGTATACAGAAGTTTTCTCCATTCTATTCGGTCCACGGCTGCATTTCGCCAGCCTCGTAGTCTACGAAGGGTCCGCAGGCCTGATCGATCCACCTAGCTTGTAGCGCGCTACTTCTTGTTGTGCCTGTCGGTTCGTTTTGAGAATAATTTTAACTAGGCTGTCGTGTGACATTTTCATGACATTCCCAGCCCACCGTAGTCAACCGATTTTAGCGGTGTGTACGATGGGAGGTTCTTCCAGCAACTGATGCATTTGCCTCCTCTACTTTCCGTCTTCCATCTGCATTCCACCGTAAATCATACGCACCATCTTCCGTTCAAAGACATCAAGGGTGCGTTGATCCTCTACCAGCAATGGCCAAGTTTCGCAACCGTAGAGGACTACCGGTCTAATTGATGTCTTGTAGAGGGTCAACTTTGTTCGACCTTAGTGTCCTTCGGAGTCCAAAGTAGGCACGTTTGCTTGCCGTAATGCGCATTTGTATCTCTCTGCTGGTGTCGTTTTCTGCGGTCACCAATGAGTCCGTCGATCTGAACTCGAGGCGGGAGGCTGACATTGTCTTTTCGGAAGCCTCTTCCTTTCATGTATTTTTAACGTAGGACATAATTTGATTGTCATTTCAAAATTTTGAAAAATGAGAGCGTTACACAAAAGTGAAAGGTTTTTGAACGCTAATTACTCTCGTTTGACCAAACAGAATGACTTCATTTATACACCATTTGATCTGAAAAACTTACAAATGTTTTGGAATACATTTTTAATTAGGTGCTATTTGTATAAGTAGTTCATTTGTTTACTTAAAAATTACCTACTTTTGCTCCCATACCAATCAGCATACGAACAGGCTGAAAATATGATTTTCCCTCTCTGGGTCCTCAAAAACGGGTAACAAATGGTCTTCTTCTTTTTTATTCACTAGGTTTCATTCCATGTTTAATACAGCCATAGCCACACCCCTCAGCTGCAAATTTATTTTGCTCTGTGGCCGGTGTCTGGTTTTATAATCAAAGCCCGTCCTCTCTTTTAAAATTTGCTTCGTACTGCATGTTTGTGCCTCTCTTCTTTCGAGACAATGCTATCAACGCCAGTATAAAGCACTCGATTCGATCCAAAATGATTTCATAGGGATATTCAAGTTCGATCGAGCGGCACGTAAGGTTGTGCATTTTCACTCTCTCGTCACGCAAATTTTTTCTCGTTCTTTTTTTTTGTTTCTAATCGTCCGTTTTCTCGCGATTGCGCGTCTAGGTCGCAAATTATCGCCTGCGCTTGCTCATCTACAAGCCAGAAGGGAGCGCTGCAAAGTTTTGCAAGTTTCCCCGCTCGACCTATTGCCGTGGCAATAGATCGTAAAACCTATAATCCGCGTGGGCGGCATCCAGCGGAAAACGATGTTTGTACCAAATAAAAAACTAGAATGATCTCAAGTATCTTGCCGTCAGTCATTCACAGTGACGAGGAGTAAAATAAACTTCTATGCTGCATTGAATATAGCACATGATGCTATGCTGCTGGCCAAATACTCCGAATATATAAATGAATTTCTAGCGCCTATCATAGCCACTGTCCTTTTCATGACGAACAATTAAATGTTACAATGAAAGAGTTTGTGTTTAATATTATCAAAAATAGAACATTTATTGCTTGAGGCATTTAGTCGATAGTGGTAAATTCGACAGAGATTTTTCATTAAATCCGAACTCAAAAACGTAAGCAATGGCTCAGTATCTAGAAAATTTCATAAGAAGGGACGGGTGAAAGCAAAGCATAACATTTTAATATTAACCCACCATATGCGTTATGATATGTATAAATTAGATGATACCATTATCACTATACACCAACGCGGTCCTACGTGAACCTCTCGGTTATATCCCTGATATAACCCACCTCTAATTTTTTTTCAACGCATTTATCATAAGCTCAATCCTACCATCTTTAGCCTTAAGTCCGATGTACGTTTCCGCCATCATCTCAAAGTAAGGTGCTACGATATCGACGTCGTCGGCGAAGCCAAAAGGTTGGACTATCCTGAAGATCGTGCCACTCGTGTCTCTCCCTGCTTTTCGAATGACATCCTTAAATGCAATGTTAAAAAGCAAACACGACAATCCATCAGCTTGCCGTTAACCTCTCCGAGATTCGAAGGGACTCGAGAGTGTTCCTGAGACTCGGACGACGCTCATCACTCGATTCATCGTTGCTTTGACCAACCGCGTCAGTTTTTCTGGAAATCCATATTCGTGCATGATCTGCCATAGCTGCCATAGCCAACAAAAGTTCATTGTATCTGTAACGTCTAAAAAAATCGCTCTGATGACATTTGTTTTGAAAATGGAGTCGAAGGAACAACAAGAGAGTGAAAAAATTCTGCACAAAAGTGTTGACGTCTATGTCCCATCATGACATTGCAAAATCACTCAGAATTCCTCGGTCGACAGTAAGTAGCGTTTTAGAATGCCTTCATGATCGGCTGACGGTTGATCGGAAACCAGGATTCATTGGTAAGCGAAACAACAAGTTTAAATTGCAGTGCTCAGAATGATTAAGCGGAATGCGAACCTTTTCATCCGCGATGTGGCCAACAAAGTCTAAACGTCATATTTTTTTAGTACAAAAAGTGAAGAAAGCATCACTTTTAGCATTATCTTTCAAGATAATTAAAACCCTGAACGGGAACTAGAAGCAGGAAACTAGTGCAAAAAACGGGCACATAAATTGTAGGATAAAATTAAATTTGACTGTATGGTAATGGACAATGAAACGATCCTCAGAGCAGACTTTAAGCAGCTTTCTGGCCTTGAGTTGTATACCGCATTACAACGTGGCAACGTCTACAATTACTTTAAGGTTAAAACGTTGCCAAAGTTTGTTAAAAAGTATATGGTGTGGCAGGCTACATGTAAATGTGAATTGAAGGGAAAAGTCTTTATAACTACAGCTACGATAAATCAGCAACTGTACGTCAAAGAATGCCTAGAGAAACGGCTACTGCCTGTCATACAAAAGCACCCATGTTCCATGTTGATTTGGCTTGATTCAGCATCTAGTTTTGATAAGTGGCTTAAGAATGGTCTGCAGAAAACAACGTCAACATTGTACCAAAGGACTGCAATCCTCCAAACACCCCATAACTTCGACCAATCGAAAAATATTGGGCAATTGTGACGCGAAATCTTAAAAAATCGAAAGGAAATGCCAATAATGAGAAACATTTTGCTAAGATGTAAAAAGCTTCCATTGGTTGAGGGCACTGTGCAAAACTTTATGGATGGAATTGAACGAAAAGTTCAAGCATTAGGATATAACAAGTCATAATTATAATTTTTTGACGTGTAAGATTGTCAATTCATCTCTTGTTATGATAATTTTTCTATGGTTCGAAAAAAAATTGATATAAATTTTAACTGTGATTTTTTCTTTGGCCAGATTTTTTTATGCGTAGACCTTACACTAAAAAAATCGAAACGTTTTTTCCACGTAGAATTTCACGTAACTTTCACCCAAACACGTAACCAAATCTTCATCAGTAAAATCAGGTGAACATTACGTGCAAGTGAATTGTCCGTAAGAAATCACGTAACATTTATGTGATCTTCACGTAGAATGTGGATTTACTTGGAAATCGCGTAGCTGTTACGTGAATTAAACGTGTTTATTACTGGTTTTAGCAGTGGACGTAAATTCAGTGCGTTTAACGTGGAAACAACGTGTTTATTTTTTTTTTTGAGTGTACAAACACGTTGGTGTATAAAGCCTGTCTACGTTAAATTTTAGACACTAAGATAATGTCAGCAAAAAAAAATCTAGACATAATTCAACAAAACTTATTGTTTAGTTCAATATAATAGCGTTATACGTACAATAGAACAGTTTATTGAGTTGTTAATCCTTCTTTTTGTGAAATTCTGACACTTTCGGTGGTACACCCGCCATCAGATTTCGTACAGTATCCTCAGATACGCTAGCGAAGGCGGTTCTCTATCTTCTCTTGAAATCGTCGATCTCATTTGCTTTCTCCTTAGTTTCAAAAAAATTCCGCTTAACAGGGGCCCATTATTTTTCTATCGGGCGATGCTCTGGACAGTTAGGCGGATTGACTTTTTTTTGGCATGCATTTGACCTTTTGTGTCTTATACCATTCCAGGACGGATTTTGCATAGTGATAAGAGGCCAAATCAAGTCAAAACAGAATTGGAAAGACGTGGCTTCTAATAAACGGTTGCAACCGCTTTTGCAGGCATTTTTTCAATGCAACATCCATGTTAATAGACCAATAGACACAAAACCTTTGGATTTTCGACCACAACTACACATGGCTTGCCAAAGCAAATACTTTTGAATCTAGTAATTTTGCCACCTTCTTGGACCTAAAATACTCAGCAATGGCGTTTATTTGCATTGCAGTACATTAAGCCAGCCAGGAAGCTGTTGAAAGTCTTCGGTCACAGATGTTTCGTCGTCTATTATGGTATAAGAAGTTTTTTTTTGCAAAAACATCCATCTGCAGTAAAATTTTGCTTGTCATCAGGATTGGGCACCTTTTTCACTTTGTACACCTTCTTTCTTTACTATTTGCACATATGCTTTTGAGTTTTTGAGATATTTTACACAAAAAGGTTGGGATTTTTCTCAAAAAACGGCTAAAACCTTCTTGTCCATTTGGCGGTAGCATACTTTTCGGTTTGCTCTGCTTCCAACCTGACAATCCACAGTCAAGCGCTGATCAAACAATTTGCAAACACTAAACACGGTAATTTTATATTCTTGGCAAGTTTACGTACCGACAACGTCGGATTTTCCTGCCGTTAGTACAAAATGCGACATCACACTTCCACTTGATTCGACGCCATAGTAATAAATGCAACAAAAATGTAAACATGTTGTACCACGAATTAAACTGGAGAGCTTCTGCTGTCATAGAATTGAAGTTTCAGCTATCCGTGAATTAACACAAAAAATACACTGAAAGAAAAGTGTCTGAAATATTACATGAACAAGTTTAAGTTATAATGGTCACATATAATTTATACATATCAAAACAAATATCCCAAGCAACACACAAGTTTAATATCGGTCTAAAACACATTTATATTACTAGATTTGGTTATAAAGAAGCAGACTCAACATAAAATCATGAAGATGTGTTGTTCGGGATGGTTGGTGAATGATTCTTATTTATAACTGATATATTCGCACTGTAATCAATCAAAGGGTCGTGAGCAAGATTGTCACCAGAACTTTCTGATACTTCCCGATTACGCTTCTTTCTAACTCGATCGCTTGTAACGTTTGAATTAAAAAAATGAACTTTTTTCGGATGGTGATAAAAAGAAAAGCTAAGACAGATATTTGCTTTTGATAAATTTACCATGAAAGGTAATTATTTAAGCTTACTTGCAAAAAACTTTCTACGCCCTTGCGAGCGGCCTTCTGGCAGTTAACCGGAATATTCGCCATGGCGGAAGAAAACTTGCGTGTAGGCATGTTTTTGAGTTCTTTCTTCGTTTTATTTATCAATTCCTCCTCAGTATGTAAAATAAGTATATCCACCCCTGCTTCAAATTTACAATTTTCCTGTTATCGATTCAAATATTAGTTGATAAAATGAGTGTTGTTATGCGTTTGGTCCTTTATATAGTACCTATCATTATACCATTAAATATACTTGAATTAATCTTGCTCTTGAAAATCTATGCCAAGATCAACAGAAAAGGGAAGTAAAACATGCAAAAAAAGTTTATCCACCCAAACATGCTTAGTAACAATTTGCCGTGTATTGAGCGGTTCCTGTCACTTTTTCGAATGTAAACATTGCATACAGTTATCCTTTCGTAGTGTAGAAGCTTTCGTGACTCAAATTTGAGTTCTCGTGTTTCGAAATGCCAAAAAACGCACAAATTTCGCTGCGTATCCGAAAACTTATCATAGAGCATCACAAGTGCGGTAAAAGCTACCGTCAAATTGCTAATATCGTTCAGATACGTAAAGATACGGTTGCCAAAATTGTTCAGAAGTACAAAAAGGGTGCTTCTTTCACACCAGAAAAGCGATCAGGGCGACCGGCGAAGACAAGTTCCCGGATTGACAGGGCTATCGTCAGAAAGGCGGAACAAGATCGAGGTTTGTCAGCTCCAAAAATTGCAAAGCAAGTTGAGAGTGAATTTTCTATCCATGTGACACCTCAAACAATCCGAAATCGATTGCATCTACAAGGTCTGAAGGGTAGAGTGGCAATTAAGAAACCATGGTTGTCAGCGAAAAACATTAAAAAACGATTGAAGTGGGCTCGAGATCATATTACATGGACAGTCGATGATTGGAGAAAGGTCATTTGGTCAGACGAGACTAAAATAATGCTATTTGGGTCTGATGGTATCACACGAAAATGGCGCAGAACCGGTGAAAGTCTGAAAACCCAGTGTTTAAAGCCTACAGTCAAACATGGTGGAGGTGAGTTATTGCATCATCATTAATTTTCAACTAACTTGACTAGCTTTTATCATTTTCTGTGCAGGTAGAGTCATGGTTTGGGGCTCGATGGCTTCGTCTGGCGTTGGAGAACTCGAATTCATTGACGGAATAATGACAAAGGTGGTTTATCTGGACATACTGAAACGAAAACTTTCAGCAAGTGCACAAAAACTGAAGCTGGGCCGGAGATACGCATTCCAGCAAGATGGGGATCCAAAGCACACATCGAAGCTGGTATCCCAATGGTTTAAGGAAAATAAAATCAATGTTTTGGAGTGGCCAGCACAGTCTCCTGACCTTAATCCAATAGAACATCTCTGGTCTATTTTGAAAATTAAGGTTCAGGAACACAAACCATCAAGTATTCAGCAATTACGACAAGTTGTTGTAACTGAATGGGACAAAATCGCACCAGAAACGACTGCTAAGCTTGTCCAGTCAATGCCACGACGATGTCAAGTTGTCCTTGAAGCCAAGGGAGGTCACACGAAATATTGCATGATTTTCAGGATTATGATGGATATACTTTTTTTGCATTATTTGTTATCGTTTTCTTATATATTTGGTCTCAGACACGAACAGTTCGTGCTTTTACATCAAATTATCGTTATTTGACTTTCTTTTTATCCCTTGAGAAATAAACTTAATATTAAAAATCATTTTTCAATGTTTTGGTGGATTATTTGAAGCAAATGTGCCAAGTGAGAAGGGGTGGATAAACTTTTTTTACATACTGTAGATCTTAGTTAGGTGGTGTGGGGGGTGAGGGGGGAGGTGGGCAGTCCGGAGCGAAAGAAGAGCGGCTTTGACATCCCCTTCTCGCTGATTGTCAGCCACAGCAGCACCTTCTTGGGGAACTTGGTGTGTGAAATGAACTTCACCTCGGAGATCACGGCCTTTGTGGGGGAAGTAAAATACGAAAAGCTCTGCCAGTCGTTGCCATCCAGGGTGAGCTCGTCGTCCATCACCACCGCCAAGTCGCGATTCGCCGGGAAAATCGAGTTGACTATCTTATTCAGCAGCTGCCTGCAGCTCCGAAACCAGTGGACGCGACTTCCGCTTTCTGACATGTGTGTTCATGTTCGCCAGGTACTTTTTCACTGTTTGGCCGGTTGAACCGACCTCCCGACAAAGTGCACGCAGCAATGTAGCCACTTTTCCCTCAGTCTTCCTCTTCAGCTTCCTTTGGAGCTTCTTGTCGCTCAGGGTCGTCGGCCGTCCGGAACCGGGCTTTCTTTCGATGCTCTGATTGTTATCTATTAGCGCCAAGATGTTGTAGATGCCGGAACGGGCGTATCCGACGTCCACATAGTGCCGCACGATGTCCGTTTTCGACGCGGTGTGGTGCCGTTCTTTGAACGCGCACGCTTCTGAACGGAGTTGATTCACTGTTTTTGCCATCACGGTTAGAGTTCCACTGAAAGAGCTGTCAAATGTTGTCTGCTGACTCATGGGTTACTATGATTGATGCTGCACTGCAGTTTTGTCAGTGCGGGTAAAGGTAAAACGATGAAAATCGGGAATTTTTTTCCATTTTTTAAAATGCAAACGTTAGCTTATTTCTTGTCCTCAACTAAGTGTTCCAAATGCACTTCCTGCATTTATTAATTGAGAGCTTTCGATTCCAGATACCATTTTTGCATTAGTATGATTGTGTGTTCAACCAACAATTTTCGGTGAGATCTATCTGATTATAACTAAATTTGAACGATACTGCTAAATACGTGCCATCCTCAAAACAATAAGATTTGATAATGGAAGTGTATGCACAGAACCTATATCCATTTGATGTTCGTACTGTGTCTATGCGGGGCTTGTTGTAAGTGAAAGTGATCTCGGAATGGACGTGAGTAACCAGGCATTCTGAAATGGGTCACTGGAACTCAACAGAGCTATCACCTTCCAACTCCCGGGCTAATAATGTTTGTCGAGCCGACAACAGTTCGTTTAACTGCAAACATTTTTCTTCCATAAAAACACTGCCGGACGGTGGGCGTTGGATTGTATATACACACAGTATGATTGTGTGTTCAACCATACCCTATGCCCAGTAATTTTCCTTAACGAAAAATTCCTAGACCAGACCGGGAATCGAACCCAGCCACCTCCAGCATGGCGTTGCTTTGTACCTGCGCCTTTACCGATTGAGCTAAGGCAGGACCCAATAACCTTTAATATAAAAAAATATGTATCCTCTTTTTAATTGCTTTTTGTGAAAATAGTAAAATTATCTTTTGAAAATTGATGCTTTTTTTAAAAGGTTTATTACCAATTTTTATTGCTCTTTCTCTCTTATGTGAGTGATTTCATTTTTTGCATGGAAATTTTTTATTTTTGTTCATGTTACGTTCACATACTTAGTTGACCATTTTTAACAGCAATGAATTCATCTAACAGATATATATATATATATGTGGCAGAATTTGTATAATATTGCTTCGATTTCAGATACCTTTACTCTCACTGATATACATTTTTACGATTGTAATTCTCCCAAGTGATGTCTAATACCACTGCCATCTCACTTTATCATTGTCATAGTCATTCTCGACGATGCGGTGTATGATTATTTGTTTGGCTTCCTCTTACCTGGATTCGTCATTCCGAATCAAATGATCAACCACACACATTTCTAAATGGTAGTCATGTTCGATTCTTTTGCAACTTCCAGCCCACGGTCGATGGGAAAGTACCTGTCGTTTTTACTTTTATTCACGTCTTTTTATGACTAGGTAGGTGGAATGTAACCCGAAGGTTTTACTTTCCTTGAGTTCCACCCCAGCATGCTATTACATATTATTACCAAGCGGTACAACAGCTATACTTTACGTCATTAAGTTCATCACTTTCTCGGTGTAGAGGTAGATGTACTTTCGTTCCTATGACCCGTTGACAGAGAAGAGGAAACGAAGATGTTGGCAACTGTGGAGAAAATCGATTTGCAGAGAAACGACAATATTTGCTTATTAGCGGTGATTTAGTTAGGTGGTTTGTTCCTTTGTCTGCGAGCAATGGAACTTGTATTCTTAATGAACTTGCTGCTTACCGAGATCATTAAAATATACTTGTCGAGATCATTAAAATAAATATAAAGCGCATTCGGGACCTCTTTCAGCTCTGTTAATGTCGCAGGTATGAAGCTAAGGCCCCGATCTAGTAGTTTCTCGACAAAGCGTATGGTTTTGTCACTGCGCAAAAATTAAATAGGCATAGAAAGCTGTCAAATAATTAAGCTGAAATTCAACGTTGAGTCCAAGTGGGTTCGTAGTTGTACCAAAAAGTAGAAGATAGTGCATTCAGAATTTTCTTTTTCAATAGAATAAGGTACTATTTCTTCCAATGCTTTGAATGAAGTAAGGGGTAACCAAGTTCAACATTTTGGTTTTACAGTCTGGTCTTCTATGAATGACGGGTGGTAACGTTCATCCACCCTGATTTCTCGGCTTACCTGCAACCAATTGCGCGGTTGTTTTGTGTGTCTAGGATAAACTTGTTCCCTACCGAAAATCAACGAAAGTAGCTGAAAGACCATCCAGAGATAACCGTTCTATAGGAGATCCGACTGTATATGTCATTTTGGTCTATTTTGGTTGCAAATTATTTTTTTATATTTCAGGTTCTCTCTCTACTTATTTGCAAAGTGGCTCATTTGCATAAAGACTACGTTTTCATGTCCGTTAACTCCCCACTGAAATCAAAATACCCACCGAGCTTCACAAGGGAACGGAAGTGTCACAACGGCTAACAAATCATTATCGCAGTGCCTTCGTTTGGACGGTGAATAAATGAGACAGCAAAACAGTCGCAGTTCTTAGAAACCATTGGGGGAGTCGCAATACAGCCGCCCAATGCATTGGGCTGAAAAAAAAAAGTGGTGGCGAGCGTTGAAGGCAAACAGCATCCATCCATTTCTCATCCATTCAAACGCAAAGCAAGAATCAAGAGCATCCTGAGAGCAGAGAGGTGTGAAACCGGATGTGTGGCTGGTGTTGTCAAGAAAGACAAAGTAAGAGGAAAATGGGTTTCACAGTTTTCCAGGCAGCAACCTTGTAAGTATGACCGTTGGTGTGAGCGCTGCGAGGAAACGGAAAACAGACATCTTCTGCATAAACAAATTATGAATTCAAATGTACTCTGAATATTTCGAGAGCGCGGTAGGTTGGGATGGATGAAGATGATGATGGTAAAGTGCTGCATTATCTGCACTGTTCTCTTTCCGCAGTTTTTACGTCAGCGTCGATGCCGTTTTACTCGGGAAGTCCATGGCGACGACGGACGACACGGAAACCATCCAGTGAGGGACGGCAGCCTCTCGCAGGAAAGCATTCCATTTCCGTTGTCAAGTTTTTCAATTTACGCTCCAGCAAGTTTCGAGTGTCGTTCTTGTGTAGTGGTCCGATTTGTGCATGAGCAGTGCAAACTTGTGTGGCAAACTGCTGTAGAAAAAAAAAAGTTGCTGGTCATCGGGTGATGATCATTTAAAACAAGTATAAACTCTCTTATGCTTACGTAAAGTTTTGCGAATTACCTCGTTGTTCGATGGTTTGCACTAGAAATCAATTGTTGATTCTTACACATAAAGTGAAAAGGCGTTATAAGGATGCATCCATGAAGTGGTGCATAGTGGGGCCATTTATACCACTTACACGGCAAAATAAAAGTATCCAACGAAAACGTTTACATGCTTTGTACGCAGACAATTTAATTGTCTAAAACTCTTCTGAACAGTACGTGATGAGATTCCCCAGTGAACAAGCTAACGGTAAAGTTTGTTTCTTCCGTGCTCCGTTGCTTTCATAGTTTCTCAAGGTTCATTAGTTCAAAGTTCAGTTTTTTTCCTCGACACCGTTTTGGCCGCAGTGGTCATCGGGTTTTTATTTTTCTGAAGTAGAAAACCTGAAGTTAAAACAGTGTTAAACGATAATTAATTTACTGCAATCGAGGGACAAGCCATTTTGCCACATCTCTACGTGATCACGCACAACAGCAGTTCATCTAGTGATAGAGGCTATCCGTTCCATTTCATTGGCTACAACTGTTTGTCGCATCACACTCGTTGCACCCCACTCCTCACCGGTAAAGGCAGCCACACACGCTCGTCACCCGACAGCAGCAGCTCAGTAATACAGTAATACGTAATTATAAGATAAGTCTAGGTTTTTTTTTTCATTAGGGCGAATCTACAATTGAGAGACTCTCTCTGTTTACTTTCTTTTTCACCAATAGCTAAATCATTTTCATATTTTTCGTTTGGCTGTTTGCCTAATATGCTAGCCAGCACTCTTGCGATCTGTGTTAAATAATCAATCCATAGTTTTATAATGGCGCTGTAATAATTGAAAGAGAACGAAACAAGAGAGAGTCTCTCAATTGTAGATTCGCCCTTATGAATAAAAACCCTAGAAGTGTTTTGGTTTTCTCTTTCTCCCCTAAATAGATTGAATTCCCATTTTGTGTTTTCGTTTGTGTTAAGCTTAATCTTTATTGTATTGTATTGTATTGTAAAGTGTGTTTTCGTAATTACCTTAGTGGTTGAGCGCCATAAGCTCCCACGGGCGCGACATGGATGCTTTGTCGGAAGATGATTCTTCCATGCCGCCAAATAATGAGGTGTCTCATAGCGTCGCCCGGTCACGAGCCTATCCAGATGATTCATCTGGTCCATGGGTTGTTTATCCCCAATTATGTTTATGCCCAATTTAAATTTGAGTATAGAGTGTATATCACAGCTGGGGGTATTGAAATTGAAGGTGTGGTCACCGAAACGAATGTGACCCCTGGGATCCTGCTGAGGCAGGCGGTTAGTCGATTTAAGAACCATCTGTTTCCTGCAGTCAAGATACTGGATGTGCGAAAACTAGGCACAGTATCGATCACTAAGGGTGAAAAGATGTTAACACCATCAGACTCGTTTTGTCTGACCTTCTCTGGTTCAGCCCTCCTTCAATACGTCTAGTTGGGAAAACTTCGACTATCTTAAATTATCAACCTATACGGTTGATCGTACCTCGGGTCATGAACTGCCAAAAATGCAAGCAGATGGCAAATACTACCTTCCAATGCGGCAATAAGGCGCTGCTCTAACTGCGGGAGAAATATGAGGATGGCCTGTACAGACAGCACACCAAAATCTGCTTTCTGCAAGGGATCTCCTCCTTATGCTCTCTCGCGGGGAAAAATTAGAACGCTCACTAAAACAGCGTTCCGGGCAATCTTTCGCTGAAATGGTGGAAAAAGCCTCATCATCACCCAATGCCAAAACAACTCCCTTTGCTCCTCTGTCGGATGACGAGTCTGACTTTGATTTGGCTGAAGAGGAAACATAAGACAGTTTTCCGGAAGGTGCTTCAAGGAAGCAAAGAAAGTTGCTGAACAGAAGCCCGAAATCAGCCTGCCCATATCAAGGAAAGGTGGAAAAAAAGAAAATCCAATTCCTCCTGGTTTTCGTAGTACTAACTACACCCAGGACATTCCATCTCTTCTGTGAACATCCAAAACCCCTGATGCCCCATTTGAGGAACAGAAGCCCCTTCCTCGAATGGGTTGTTCTCATTTGATGACATTGTCGATGGTATCTTCAAGTACCTTGATATTTCTGACCCTCTTAAAAGCATTGTTTTGGTAATGCTTCCATCAGTGAAAACTTTTTTGAAGCAACTGACAATTAAGTGGCCCCTCCCTGCAGCTATAATTTCATTCGATGGATAATTTTCCAAATGAGGTCGGGATTTGATTAGTGTTCTGCAGTGGAATTGTCGAAGTCTTATTCCTAAATTGTAATCTTTCAAATTTTAAGCTCACAATACCGGTTTTGATGCATTCGTTCTTTTTGAAACATGGTTCTCTTCCGAAATTGATCTTCCCTTTCATGATTTCAATATTATTCGTCTTGATCGTGAGGATTCGCGGGGAGGCGGAGAACTTTTGGGGATCAAAAAGTGCTACTTTTTCTATAGAGTGAATTTTCCTCCAATTCCAGGTATTGAAGTTGTCGCATATCAGGCTGTAATTTAAAATAAAAGCCTTTGCATTGCTTCTGTGTATATTCCTCCTTTAACATCATTTAACCGAAAACAACTTTCAGATATTTGTTCGGTCCTTCCTACTCCACGGTTGATCATGGTGGATATTAACTCTCACGGTACAGGCTGGGGAGAACTGTACGATGACAACCGGTCTACTTAGATATATGACCTCTCTGACAATTTCAATATGACAGTTCTCAACAATGGAGAAGTAACTCGTTAGGCTGGCCCATCCTCAGTTGGCTGTAGAAAAGACCTCACTCTTTGTTCTAATTCATTATCGTTGGATTGCACATGGAATATGATTCAAGATCCCCACGGTAGTGATCACTTGCCCATACAAATTTCGATTGCCACCGGGTTCAATCCGTCGGAATCCATCAACGTCGCGTATGATCTTACCCGTCACATCGATTGGACAAAGTTTAGGACAGCAGTAGATGAAGCCGTAACGATGGTAGAAGGATTCCCACCGCTGGAAGAATATAACCTACTCTCCAACCTGATCTTGAATAGCGCGCTTCAAGCTTGCCAGGACCTCCTTCTGCATGGTAGGATCAGCAACGCACCGAGGTTTACCGTAAAAAGTCCGACGCGTTTAAAGTTTTCCGTAAACGTGGAACACCTGAGCACTTCGAAGTATACACGGCTCTCGAGCGCAAACTTAACAGCCTCATCAAGGCCAAGAAACACGGATACTGGCGAAGATTCGTGGACGGGCTATCGCGCGAAATGTCGATGAGTACTCTTTGGAACACGGCGCGAAGATTGCGTTACCGAGCTACGAACAACGAGAGCGAAGAGTACTCGGACAAATGGATCGGGCACGGATGATTCCTCGCAAAACAGAGAATTCGATAGATGAGATCAGCCAACCTTTTTCAATGGTAGAGCTCCTTCTCTCTCTCTCTCTCTTTCTCTCTCTCTCTCTCTCTCGCACTACTTTCGTGTGGCAATACGGCTCCAGGAGCTGATAGGATCAAATTCAACTTGCTTAATACCTCCCAGACGTTGCTAAGAGGCGCATATGTTGAATTTGTTTAATCAGTTTCTGAAACTCAACATTGTACTGGATGATTGGAGACGGGTCAGAGTTATTGCCATTCGAAAACCTGGTAAACCCGCCCCCGACCACAACTCCTATCGACCCTTCGCGATGTTGTCTTGTATTCGAAAGTTGTTGGAGAAAATGATCCTTTTCCGCATGGACAAATGGGTTGAGACGAACAACCTGCTTTCAGATACTCAATATGGTTTCCGCAGAGGTAAGGGAACGAACGACTATCTCGCGTTACTTTCCACGGATATTCAGTTAGCTTTTGCTAAAAAAGAGCAAATAGCTTCTGTATTCTTGGATATCAAGGGGGTTTTTGATTCAGTATCTGTTGAAGTTCTTCAGATAAACTTCACGTTTGTGGCTTTTCACCATTAATGAATAATTTTTTGTACAATTTGCTGTCAAAGAAACTTATGAGCTTTTCTCATGGAAACTCTACAGCTTCCCGATTTAGCTACATGAGTCTCCCCCAGGGATCATGTTTAAGCCCTCTTTTTTATAATTTTTATGTCAAAGACATTGATGGTTGAATAAGTGACAACTGTTCGTTGAGACAATTGCAGATGACGGCGTAGTTTCTGTCACGGGACCCAATGAGATCGATCTGCAAGGACACTTACAAGATAGCTTAGACAACTTGTCTACATGGGCTCTAGAGCAAGGTATCGAATTCTCCACGGAGAAAACTGAGCTGGTATTTTTTTTTTCTAGGAACCATACCCTGATAAAAAATTACCTTAAACGAACGATATCACAAATCCTCCAACAATTTCTTTAATGGTTTGTATGATACCCCAAATAGGTCGTTAAGAAAAATAACCATACGAAATTTATTAGGGTAACCCAGCATAACCGAAGCTTCAAATTTGGGGCAAGCCGATAACTCATTCTATGTCATTTAAATATCTTGGGGTCTGATTCGATTCAAAGTGCACCTGGAGATCTCATATTGAGTATCTGAAGCGAAAGTGCCAGCAAAGGATCAATTTTTTTCGAATAATAACCGGAACCTGGTCGGGAGCACATTGGAAAGATTTTCTAACGTTATACCTGACAACGATTTTGTGGGTATAGAATACGATTGTTTTTGTTTACAGTCAGCGGCTCGGTCGCATTTAAGAAAACTGGATCGTATTCAGTATCGGTGTCTTCGTATCGCGTTAGATTACATGCACTCGACCCATACCATGAGCCTTGAAGTGCTGGCTGGCATGTTGCCACTCTCGGATCGGTTTTCAGAATTATCGATCCGGCTCCTCACCAGGTGTGAAGTTATGAACCCCCAGGTAATCGAAAACATTGAGAAGCTCCTTGGGTTGAACCCTCAAGCTCGCTTCATGACTTTGTACCATTTGTACACATCACAGGATGTTAGTCCTTCTCCGAATATTCCCAATCGTGTTTGCTTCTTCGACCTCGGCAATTCAATTCATTTTGATTTATCCATGGAATTTATTCGTGGAATCCCAGAGCATCATCTTCCTATGATCGTTCCTGTGATATTTGCTGCAAAATTTGTTCAAGTTTAGTCCACTAAATCGTTCTTCACTGACGAATAATTGATACAGGAGTCAGCAGGCTTTGGTATATACAATGAAATATAGAGCCCCTCACGAAAACTTCAAGTTTCTTGTTTCTAATTAGCGGCAATACACTTTACGCTAGAAATTGTTGCCTTACTTACACCGGATCAGTTCTTCATTTTCACGGATAGTCTCAGTTCTATAGAGGTTATTCGCTCCTTGAGGCCGGTAAAGCACTCCTCGTATTTTCTCATGAAAATACAGGAGCTTTTAAGTGCTTTATCTTCGCGTTATTATATCATCACCTTTGTATGAGTTCATGCTCATTTTTCGATTCTGGGCAATGAGAAAGCGAACTCGCTTGCGAAGATGGGCGCTATGGATATTTACGATCGACAAGTCGCCTTCAATGATTTTTTTTCTATTTTTCGTCAACAGTCATTCGTTGGCAGCATAAATGGATTAAATGAGATTTGGGGCGATGGCAACATTATATCATCCCAAAAGTGTCGAAGAAATCCTGGTTTAGGGGGATGGATGTGGGTCGAGACTTCATTCGTGTGATGTGTCGCCTCATGTCCAATCGTTATTCTTTGAACGCTCATTTATATCGTGTTGGGCTGAGGGACAGCAATCTCTGAGAATGTGGACAAAGTAACCAGGACGCAGATCACGAAATTTGGTCTTGTGCTGACACAAAACGGCAGCCTCTCAGATTTTCCTTGATCTCCAACAAAAATGGCGGAACGTCCAACGGCAGGTCGCGGGGACCAACTAACTGCTAAAGACTTAAGTAGTTAAACACAGTGGATGCTTAATGCACAATAGCCCTCTTCCCGAAGTAATACTGATAGCATCTGTTTGCAGATTTTCCATCTCGTCTAAAAATACACACACAGACAAACTAACACAGAGAGAGAGAGAAAGAGAGAGAGAGAGAGAGAGAGAGAGAGAGAGAGAGAGAAGTCGCCTAGGATCGAAACAAAACTTCTTAAATCGATTGAATCTTATCTCATGAATAAAACAGACTTTCCGGTTTAAAGGACGATGATCCTGATCCAGTGCTCCACAAGGCTCCTATGTATGTCTTAAGCTTCGTTTTATTTGTTAATGATGCTAGCCTTGTGTTGAATCGCCTACATTCTGATTTATGCCGATGACATGAAACTGTTCATAGAAATAATAACAAAATCAGATCTTCAGTTTCACTTTCAGCAGAGATAAACGTTAGTGTATCACTTTTCTACGTGACCTTAACGTAAAAAAAATGCTATATAATATCATCATATCACTGTTTCAACTGCATTCTTGGACAGCAAGCTGTCAGAAGATGAAAACAAATAAGAGATTTAGGAGTGAATGTGTATTCTGAGCTAAAACTTCTTGATCAATACAACACAATTGTCAATAAAGCGAATAGAATACAAAGTTCTATAAGTCCTCTGCATAAACCACGTAGACTCATATTAGAAAACCTCAGCCACACCCCCCCCCCCCCCCCCCCATCGTAGGCTTTGCTCCATACATTTTTTTGAAATTTTGTATGGAGCGTAGACTTTCGTTGGAACTCACCCCCCGCACCCTCTAGAAAAGTCCACGTGGTTCATGAATAGCCCCTAAAAAGGTTCAGTTACCAATTAACACACCCGTGTACAATAAAAACTCTTTAAGTTGCGTATATTAGATCTATATTAGAATATTGAAATGTAGTCTGATCCCCTTATCAAGATGTGCGTTCCAATCGAATTGAATCTGTACTAAAAAAAGTTTTTGTTATGTGCACTGAGGAACAAAAAGTTGGAATCCATTTCCCCTTCCTCTATATGAATTTCGATGTATGTTTATCATTATTGGAAAGAAATAGCTATGATCACCACTGTTAACGATATAGTTCAATGCAGCAAATTTGCTAGAAAATCTCATTGCGCAATCTCTTTGTATTAAATTATTACAGAATAAATTATGCTTAAAATAGATCTGTGAATGAGCGCTTATAATAAATATTGCAATTTTATTGATTTTCATACGTCACGAAACGTTTCAAACAAAAACAAAATCTTAAGAGCTAGAAACACATTATTGTAATGCTAAGTACAGTGTAAGATGTAACTGGTCTACAATGATTGGTGAAATAAATAAATAAATAATCTCGATTTTAAATCAATTTAACTATGTAAGACCAAATCGATCCAGACCAGCTAGGGCATATAAGTCACGCATATGGATCAACAAATAAACTGACGTGATTGCTCAAGACAACGATTAAATATCACGAGCCAGAATACAAAAATTTATCTGAATTTTTAAGTTTCCCTGAATTTCTCACAAGTCAAACAACTTTTATATAGAAATACCCCCTCTTTTGCCTAACACACCAGCAACCCAGAATTGCCCAACAAAAATCATCCACCTCAATTCACATTTCAATCCATTCGAACGAAGAGACTTTTTAACTGGCTGTTCGGCAAGACAACAATCAAACCAAACCTGGAAAAGAATTGATGTCCTGCGTCGAAAACAGCAAACTTAATTACGATCGGCTGTGAAAGATAAAAGCTCAGCAAACAATAGGTGCAAAAAGCATCAAGCATCGACAATGTCCGTGTTGCGCCCTGGCCGCCTCCTGCTAGATTGTGAAGAGAATTAAGACAAAAGCAAAGCTCCGTGTGGATTTGGCTAGAGGACGACCGGCAGATAAAACTCTAGACCGATGGGCTTAGCAACAGAGCGTAAAAAAGTGCCGTGGTTGGCAAAACTAGAAAGCAGAAAAAAGCTTATCGCTGCAGCTGGTTTACTACGAAACAAATAACAAATTAAAAGCCCGAATAAATGGGGGTGTGCTGAGTGATGATTGTTTCGTAAATGAATTTATCCTGTCTGAAAACTCTTCATCCTAGGCTTGCAGGAATTAGTTGTGAAAATTCTATGACGAGGATGTACTGGAAGAACAAGTAAACCTTGATTGATGATGTTTCACCACTAAGACAGCAACCGCCTCAACGACCCACAGCAAACTTCCAAGCGAAAGGGCATTCGGATGAAATGAGAAAACCACAAAAGGGGAAAAGCCATTAAACCTATTTGTGCTATAAAATAATTTCATTAAACTCGAAACACATCTCTACATCGAATAGAAGTGTCATAGGATCAGGTTCTGCTGCCGTGGTCAGATCCACTCGGCCACCGGAGATGGCCCCGGTCACCCAACAGTGGCGACCCTTGACCAGCTCTCCTGGCATATAATCTCGGAGTAAAAAATTAAATTCACTGATTGTTTCGGTTGCGGCAGGCGCAGACCCTCTCGTCTTCCTAATGCTAGTTCTGGCTCTACTCTTATTGTTATTATCGTTTCCGTTACAGTCACTAACTCTATAGCTGCTGCAACTACTACTCGAAATTGTCCCTGTTGTCGCTGCTGGTGATTTGTGTTTTACGGTGTTGTAGCTGTCGTGTTCAGCCGTTGTTGCTCTCGCTGTCCTCGTTGTTCGATTGTGAAAATTGTCCTCATCGTCGCGGTCACTCTTCCGATGGCCCTCTAGCGGTCATTCATCCCACAGGCACTGCTGCTTCTCCCGTACGTAGTACGAGTATTGATGGCACTTGCGGCAAGTTTTGATGCCACAGCGGTAGCTGGAACTTCCACCCCCGCCACCGTTCAGTAGCGGATTTGGATCCGGTTTACCCTTGCAGTACTTTAGCCCGCAGGGGTACCATCCGATGCACATTTCCAGTGAACAGATGCACGGGGCCCAGATGGCGGACACGTCGCTACAGCGAGACGGTGGACTCCCGGTCGTCACCGACGGAAAGGGCTTCACTGCCGATTCCAGTATCGATATGGAGGAGCCTGCAAGTGAGAAAGGGAGAGGATTGTTTGTTAGATTATTTTTTTCTTGGCAACTGAAAATGCAGTTTATTTAAAAATAGGGATTGGATAAATGCGGAAACGAAGCATAGAATTGTTTGGAAAACATCAATCCGAATCCATTGCAGCCTTGACTCAAATTCATATTTTATGTTTTAGATTTCTATTTGCTGGTACGGTGGTACCTTTCTTAGGGTGATGCAGTATTGAAACGTAATGACAATATAGAGTACATAATAGCTTTTTCAATTCAAGAGAAACTTAATCGATTAAACTGCAATTATAGGTGTTTGTACAAAATTAACCATTCATACTATCTTATAATAAAGTTGCCACTGAACTCCAAAACAAAACGCTAATTCGCACCCTACGTTTATGATTTCGAATGCATGAAAGCTGAATTCACTATACCGTATGTGCCAACACACGCCCACGAATGCACCCCCTTTTCAATTTGTTTCAACTCATTCACCCCCGAAGGCACTTTCTAGAGCTACAATTTAAATCCCTTGGTACATATAAGAGGGAATGTAGTCTTTTTATTCCTACCGTCCGCCGTCTATTCGCACGAACAAATGGCAAAATTGCAATTCCTAGCAAAAGTACAGTGTCCCAGTGGTCATACACACGTACAATTATTGTTTCATCCGCGCTCCTTGCTCTACGCTTATCCCCTCACTCTGCCGCATTCTGATGTGGTTTAGTCACTGCTGACCAAACTTTACTTCCCTTCAGATTCTACTCGTTCTTTTTTTTTGTAAACTTTGCCATGGATTGATGGAGAATATAGTTCGGTTAACAGAGTTCGAAAAGGGTTAGCATAAAACAGTTAACTATAATTTATTTATCGAGTAGTCACAACGATGTTTATTGATTAAAAGTTTTTCTTCAGGATAATTTTTAGAATGGAGATAAATGGCGATTATGTTCCGGAAAATGTTATCAATTGAAACGTTAAGCGTTTGTGGGGGTGATTTGAAATTAAGGGAATCGTTTTTTTTTTGGAAATCAGAATAATGCCGATGCTAATAGGTATACTGAATGCTATCAAACTGGCTGTCTTTACCGAGCCCAAGTAACATTTAGAGTTTTATGAATTCCTACAAGGGTGTTATAAAACAATATCCATGAAACCCTGGTCAAGGCATATTTGCCTTGATTGCTTCCCCCAAAACCTCATAAAGACTAAAATGTGCCTGGTTGGCCCATTCTGGCAGAGGTTCTGAAGGGTATATTTTAGAGGCAGTTCTAGATGGGATTAAGGAGTGTATCGAAAATAAGCTATCCACAAACTTTCTTTCAAATTATGTTGAAAACCGATATTTCATTCATACAAAAAATTGATCCTTTATTGTACGAGGTTAAACTTGAACATAATGAAGACCGGATGCAATTTAAGTTATTCCTTCACGAATTTTCGAACTTTGGATCGAATGCTGTTCATCAAGTTCCGGACAAGTGTTGCATCGCATTTTTTGGACGCTTGAGCCCAATTTTTATTGAACTCCTGTATGTTCCCAGCTGCTTTACCAGTCTTCTTGAAGACCCTCTTCACGGTTGCCCAGTAACGTTCGATGGGTCGAAGCTGAGGGCAATTTGGTGGATTGATATTTTTCTCAACGAAATCTATACCCTTCTCCACAAGTCAATTGAGAGTGGTTTTGGCATAGTGAGCCGACGCTAAATCCGGCCAAAACAGTGGAGGTGTACTATGCTTCTTACATAAAGGCAACAATCTCTTCTGGAGACACTCAGATCGATAGATTTCCGCATTTATAGTTCCGGTAGTGTAAAAAATGGTTGACTTCAAACCACAGGAACATATTGCTTGCCATACCAGTACCTTTCGACCGAATTTCTCCACTTGAATCGACCTGTCCGCATCGCTCACATCCTCTCCAACGACGGCAGTAAAGTATTGTGGACCTGGAAGGGTTTTTGAGTCCTCCTTTACATAGGTCTCATCGTCCATCAAAACGCATGCATCCGGACGCTGCAAAAGACGCGAATACAATTTCCGGGCCCTTGTTGCTGCTCGCTTCTTCTGTTCTGCACTTTGTTTCGAGATTTTCTGCTTCTTGTAGGTCTTCAGGTGGTTTCGCCTCTTGATACGCTGGATCATTCCGACACTCGTTCCTGCTTTTTTGGCCAAATCACGTATTGACATTGATTTGTTCTTCATGATTAGAGATACCACTTTCTGCACCAGTTTCGGGTTGGAAGAACCGGGTTTTCTGCCTCTTCCTGGTAGCTCATCCAAAAAATAGTGTTCCCCAAACTTATTAATGATGGTTTTAACACTCGCATGACGAATTCCAAACCGTTTCGCTAATTTTCGCATAGTAATACCCTTCTCACTTAGCCATGTGTCCAGAACCTTAATTTTCACTTCCTTTTCAATACGCGACATTTTGAAAACGCAGAATTTGAACCGCACAAACAAGTAAACAAAAGAAAGCTGACAGTCAAACGCACCGCATGCAGTGTTCAGAGCATAAAAAACCATCACAAATACATGCGTACAACGCAAATGTATGTGGATAGCTTATATTCGATACACTCCTTAAAACAAAAAGGATTTATTATGACCGAATTAAAAACATTTTGAAAACCATAGGTAAACTACAATAAAAGCAATTTGACGATAGAGACGGTTCTTATGGAGGAGTGCTTTTGGGGATCAAACAGTGCTACCCTTTCTACAAAATTTCTCTACCATCTCTTTTAGGCGTCGAAATCGTCGCTTGTCAAGTAACTGCAAAGAATAAAGACCTTTGCATAGCTTCAGTTTACGTTCCTACCAGAACTTCCATTAGCCGCAGTCAACTCTGGAATTTAGTTTCTATTTTACCGTCCCCTTTAATGATTCTGGGTGACATGAATTCCCGTGGTACTGGGTGGGGGGACCTACACGATGACAAAAGGGCGGCTATTTTTTACGATTTATGTGACGATTTCAATTTGTCAATTTTGAACACTGGTGAAGTGACACGCATACCTAAACCTCCTGCTCAAGAAAGCAGACTCGACCTAAAGGGTGATACGGTCAAAATTTGGTCAAGGGAAAACGCGTGTAAATCTCGGTGAAATCGTTTATTTAAAAAATCAAATTAAATTTCTTTTTCAAGTTCAATTAGTATAAAATTCAGGAAAAATATTCAGTTAGGCTTCCGCTTTTCCAAATCCGAATTGCCGGGCCTTACGCTTGACTCCTGCCATCAGATTTTGTACAGCCACCTTGTCCACCTTCTTCGCCGCAGAAAGCCAGTTTGCCTTGAACTGCTGCTCGTCCTTAGCAGTTTGTTTGGTCTTCTTTAGGTTCCGCTTGACAATAGCCCAGTATTTCTCAATTGGGCGGAGCTCTGGCGTGTTGGGAGGGTTCTTGTCCTTGGGAACCACCTGCACGTTGTTGGCGGCGTACCACTCCATGGCCTTTTTACCGTAATGGCAAGATGCCAAATCCGGCCAAAACAGTACGGAACAACCGTGTTTCTTCAGGAAAGGCAGCAGACGTTTATTCAAACACTCTTTCACGTAAATTTCTTGGTTGACAGTCCCGGAAGCTATGAAAATGCTGCTTTTCAAGCCACAGGTACAGATGGCTTGCCAAACCAGATATGTCTTTGCGAACTTTGACAGTTTCGTGTGCTTGAAAATATTTGCTACCTTTCCCCTTCCTTTTGCCGTATAAAACTCCTGTCCCGGAAGCTGCTTGTAGTCGGCTTTGACGTAGGTTTCGTCGTCCATTACCACGCAGTCAAACTTCGTCAGCATCGTCGTGTACAGCCTCCGGGATCGCGATTTGGCCGTCGTATTTTGTTTATCATCGCGATTTGGAGTCACTACCTTCTTGTAAGTCGATAGTCCGGCTCGTTTTTTGGCTCGATGCACGGTTGTAGACGATACACCCAGCTTATTTGCGGCATCTCGGAGAGATAGGTTAGGGTTTCGCTTGAAACTACCGGCAACTCTCTTTGTCGTCTCAGCGGCTTCCGGTTTTCGATTTCCCCCCGATCCAGACTTCCTGGCTGTCGACAAACGTTCCCCAAACACTTTAATTACATTTGTAACGGTTGATTTGGCAACTTTTAGCGATTTTGCCAACTTTGCGTGCGAGTAGCTCGGATTTTCGCGATGCGCGAGCAAAATTTTGATACGCTGCTTCTCTTGCTTGGACGGCATTTTGACAACTGAAGAGTGAATTCCAAAATCAAAATAGGAGCAACATTCTACACACACACACCTTCAAAATGAGGGGTGTTCAGGTTTTTTAAATGCAAAATTGAAAGAAATACGTCAAGTTGATATTGACCAAATTTTGACCGTATCGCCCTTTATCTTTCTGTTCAAGATCGATTTCATTGGACTGCCTGTGGAAAGTCCTTAATGATCCCCATGGTAGCGATCACTTACCGATCATCATTTCAATTAAATGTGGCCCTCAACCTTCAGAACCATCTCGAGTTCCGTTCGACCTCACAAGGAACATCGATTGGCAAAAATATGCAACGGCGGTGACAATCGGTACTGAATCCGTCGATACACTTCCACCGTTGGAAGAATATCGATTCCTTGCCGATCCGATCTACAAAAGCTCATTTGAAGCACAAAAAAGAAAAGTTCCAAGGGCGCCCTTCAAAAGGAGACCAGTCACACCTGGCTGGGACGATGAATGCACAAAATTGTATTTACAAAAATCTGACGCTTTCGAAGCTTTTCGTAGACACACGACTTCCACTTACTTCAAGGAATATTCAAAGCTTGAAACACAGCTAAAACAACTTGTCAATGCAAAAAAAAACACGGTTATTGGCGAAATTTTGTCGAGGGACTCTCACGAGAAACCTCAATGCCCACCTTGTGGAGGGTGGCTCGCAACATGCGTAACCGCTCATCTTCCAATGAGGGTGATGAATACTCCAACCGATGGATATTCGATTTCGCGAAAAAGGACTGTCCGGATTCTGTTCCAGCAAAACTTATTTTTCGAGAAACGTCTACAAACGGTGACTCTCTGGACAGACCATTTACAATGCTGGAATTCTCTATGGCTCTTCTGTCTTCAAATAACTCCTCACCCGGATGCGATATGATAAAATTCAATCTGCTGAAAAATCTTCCAGATATCGCAAAAAGACGCTTGCTGGACCTATTTAATTCCTTACTTCGAAACAAAATTGTACCGCCTGAGTGGAGACCGGTCAAAGTGATAGCTATTCAAAAGCCCGGTAAACCAGCGTCTGATCATAATTCATACCGTCCGATTGCTATGTTTTCGTGCATTAGGAAATTGTTGGAGAAAATGATCCTTCGAAGGCTCGATCACTGGGTCGAATCGAATAACTTGCTATCAAATACACAGTTTGGGTTCCGTAAAAGCAAAGGAACAAATAATTGTCTAGCGCTGCTTTCCTCAGATATTCAACTGGCCTTTGCGCACAAGGAGCAACTGGCTTCAGTATTTTTAAACACTAAGGGGGCTTTTGATTCAGTTTCCATTGAATTCCTGCAGAGATGAGGACTTCCCGGAATTTTAAATAATTTTTTGATCAATTTTTTGTCGGAAAAGCAAATGAACTTTTCACTAGGGCAACTGACAACTTCCAGAACTAGTTACATGGGTCTGCCCCAAGGCTCATGCCTCAACCCCCTTCTTTATAACTTTTACGTCAAAGATATTGACAATTGCTTGGCAGAACAATGCACGCTAAGACAACTTGCTGACGGCAGTGAGGTTTCCTTAAGAGGCTCACATGCCGTCAACTTGCATGGACCATCGCAAAATTCCCTAGATAACCTATCTTCTTGGGCTAGGAATTTGATGGTTTGATTCAAAGCGCTCTTGGAATGCCCACATTACGTATTTGAAGCAAAAATGCCAAAAAAGGATCAACTTTCTTCGTTCAATTTGTGGCACATCGTGGGGTGCTCATCCGGGAGACCTCATAACCCTTTATAAAACAACTATTCTCTCTGTTCTAGAGTATGGCTCTTTTTGCTTTCTCTCGGTAAGAAAAAGTTACCTTCTAAAATTGGAAAGAATTCAATATCGTTGTCAGCGTATTGCTCTTGGCTGTATGCACTCAACGCATAACATGAGTCTCGAAGCTCTGGCAGGAGTAAAAACCCTCCAGAATCGGTCAAATGTGGAGTGAAAAATGCATTTGTAATAGAAAGTTTTGAAGAAATGTTAGGGCTGAACACACAATCTCGATTTATGAGAATTTACCACCACTACATATCTTTGGATATGTGTCTTCCGTGCTATACTCCAGACCGCGTTCACTTCACCTATAGCAGTTCCTCAATTCATTGTGATCTTTTCATGAAACAAACATCTCATGGGATTCCAGATCAACTTCGTTCTATAATAATTCCGCGTATTTTCACCAACACGTCAATTCTGAAAAAAGGTTTTTCACTGATGGGTCTCGCCTCAATGGATCTACTGGCTTCGGTGTCTTCAATGAAAACTCTAGCGCCTCCCACAAACTTCAGGAACCTTGTTCTGTTTATGTTGCTGAGCTGCAATCAACTTTGCATTGGGGATGATTTCCAACATGCCCGCAGACCATTACTTCATCTTCTCGGACAGCCTCAGTTCGATTGAGGCTCTTCGGTCGATGAAACCTAGTAAACACTCATCTTATTTCCTTTCAAAACTAAGGGAACAGATGAGTGTGTTGGTCGAAAGATCATATTTGATCACCTTTGTATGGGTCCCTTCAAATTGCTCAATCCCAGGCAATGAGAAAGCGGACTCACTCGCAAAGGTAGGCGCCCAGGAAGGCGATTTGTATGATAGACATATTTCACATGATGAATTTTACCATTTAGTACGTCAGAGTACCCTTTCGAGTTGGCAAACCGATTGAGACACCGGAAATCTAGGACGGCTGCTACATTCCATCATTCCTATTGTTTCATTGAGGGCGTGGTTCAAGGACCTGCACGTAAGCCGTGATTTCATACGCGTAATGAGTAGGCTTATGTCCAACCACTACCAGTTAGATGCACACCTCTATCGCATTAATCTCGTGGACAGCAATCTTTGCCGGTGTGGAAACAGTTATGATGACATCGATCACGCAGTTTGGCATTGCACGGATAATTACGCCGCCAGAACACGACTTTTGAATACTCTAGAGTCCCAAGGAAGACAACCTTATGTTTCTATGAGAGATGTGTTGGGAACTCGCGATTTGTGTTATATGCAATCGATTTATGTGTTTCTCCAAATATCTAGTATAAGAGTTTAATCTGATTGTTTTTTTTTTCTTTATTTATTAGTTTGTGTTTGTTTTGTTCCGACAACTTGAGGAGTCTCGTCGTCGCCCAATGGTAACCACAACCGGCCGAACACAAAAAGGGAGCCCAGACCATACCGCACATCGTTCAAGTGCTGGCGACAACTATCTGATTAGACTACAGAATCCTATTTCCATGTTCCTCTGTCCAATCCATCCTCAAAAAATATCACCTATTTTAACCTCGGGTAAACCGCGAGTAAACGGCCCAAGTCCTACTAATCCTAGTATTAAGTCATTACATTATACAAAAGAGCCTCCCAAATAAATACCCATGAAAATAAAACGTCAGTATTCTCAAAGCGAAATATTTATCTCAGCTTGATTTATGCTCAAATTTTAAGTGTCAAAATAAAATCATTGTGTAAAGTGCTTGAAAAGAGCTGAAAAACTTAGGTGCGCCTCTGTAATACGTTGTAGTTTCTAAAAAAAATATTTAGAGAAAGTGTAATTCTTCGTTGAAGATACATTTTTTGCTCATTCAATTTCATTAAATCCTTTTTTTTATCCCACATAAATTTCCGTTCAACAATAAGCCGTGTCAAAGAAGATGTATATCATGATATAAGGAAATTATAAACCTGCATGAAGATTGAAATGAAAATGGCAGCGGCATTAACATTGATTTTTCATGAGCCATTATTGAAAATGCTGTTTTGTTTTCATGAAAGCATCTATAAATAAATGATGTTTTGAAATGGCATTTATGAAGATAATTTTGAGGCAAAACTGTTTCTTTGCAATATGTAAGACCGTTTAGCTTTCAAAAAGCGTAAAAGGTGTCCACGATGAAATTGCCACACTATGAAATTGCTCTAACTTTTTAAACGTTGGTTAAAATTTAATGAAAATTTGGGTGGATTTAGTTCATAGTGCAATATTTACATCCTGCAAGTTTTAAAGTCCTGTGATCAAAACTCGCGGAAATGGAGTCGAAAGAACAGCCCGTGCGTGATAAAATCTTGCGCATTCATCACGAGAACAAGGATCTCTCGCATCGTTCCATCGCTAAAACGTTGGGAATCGCGAATTCCACGGTGTCGCGAGTGATTAAGCGGTTCGAGGAACGGTTGACCACCGATCGGAAGCCCAGAAGTGAAGGAAAAAGTATTCCGTACAACACCAAAAATCACAACCGCGTAGTTGGGGCCTTCAACCGAAATCCGAACGCCTCCGTTCGGGATGTGGCTAAGAAGCTGCACCTAAGCCGAAGTTTTGTCCAGAAGGCCAAAACTAAGGCTGGACTTCGAACGTTCAAGGTACAAAAGGCCCCTAATCGCGACGAGAAACAGAACAAGTCCGCCAAAACCCGTGCCAGGAAGTTGTACCTCAACATGCTGACGAAAGTTGAATGCTGCATCATGGACGACGAAACATATGTGAAGGCCGACTTCAAACAGATCCCCGGCAACCTGTTTTTCACGGCCAAGGATAAGTTCAGCGTTCCGGAGCATGTCCGCACTCAGAAGATGTCCAAATTTGCGAAGAAATTCCTGGTTTGGCAAGCCATCTGCACGTGCGGGAAGCGGAGTGCACCTTTCGTGACCCAGGACACGATGAACGGACAGGTGTACATAAAAGAGTGCCTCCAGAAGCGGCTGCTTCCTCTCCTGAAGGCCCACAACGTCCCAACAATCTTCTGGCCGGATTTGGCTTCATGCCACTACTCCAAGGACGTGCTGAAGTGGTATGCGGACAATAAGGTCAATTTCGTGCCGAAAATGTTCAACCCTCCCAACACTCCGGAGCTCCGCCCCATCGAGAAGTGCTGGGCGATTATGAAGCAGCACCTTCTTAAACGACCTAAGGTAGTGAAGACAGTCGAGGAACTGAAGAAAGTATGGGTTTACATGCAAAAAACGGTTGATTCACAGGTTGTGCAGAATCTTATGGCCGGGGTTAAGGCAAAGGTGCGGGCATTTGCGTATGGACTGTAAATAAAATACGAGTAAAATAGTAAAATGAAGTTTAATAGTTATTTCTCAATCCCTGAAAATTTGATGGCAATCGGATGAAAACTCGAATTTTGCGAATCAATTTTGTGTGTGGCAATTTCATCGTGGACACCCTTTATATGGTAACCAAGCTGCTGCCAGAAAAGAGTTTTGACAGTTCAAGCTACATCAAAAGTTAGTCCGCAGGTAGAAACTTTATACGAAAGAATACGGGAAAGCAATGTCGTATATAAGGCGAAACATGCCGCAAGATAATTCCATCTGGATGGGAGACTGACTGATGTTGTAGTTTTTTCAACGACATTAATTGATTAGTAGTTTGTAAATGACTATTCAGAATTGACAAGAAGTTTTGGCTTAATATTTCGCTTAAACGTGCTAATTTTTCACTTTTCTTAGTTTGTCGCTATGTGAATCCATCTTTGTTTTATTTACTATGACAACATTGGTAGAACATCGGATCATAAACTTTATCTCGTACAAAATTCTACAGTATATGCTTTATGCTCTCGTCAGAATCCAAGTGGCTTAATGAAGGTTTTTGTAAAGATAAAGCGTGCTTATGACATTTTTAATCATGACTCTGTTGAACAAATATGAAGGAGCTTTATTATTGAACTAAACGGTTTTATGAGGGGATAGAGTTCTTCGTCAATTATTTTTTAAAGCTTTAGACTTCACTTTCCTGCTAGAAAAGGTTACAAAAACAGCCTAAAGTAAACTAATTAACTATACATCTTTCGCATAATTGAAAGCTGCTTTTAAACAAAATATCATGACTAATGCAATAAAAAAAACCTTATAAATTTAAACAAAGGCTAAAAGGCAGTAGTATTGTTACTTGGAAGGCCACGTTCTTGCAAACAAGAGCATGCCGCAGGTCATCGAAGAATAATAATCAGCTGCTAAAAACTATAACCGTGAGGAACTGTTCGAGAATTCCTCCGTAGATTGTTCTCGCGCTTCGAAGAAGCTTAGTCGGGCAAATCATTAAACTGGACCAGTGGTCTCTCCCCAGGAGAGTGGCGCATAAGCCACTGTGTTTAAGACAATTTGCAAGAGACTAGGAAGGACGGTTACAAAACTCACCATTGGTCATTGTGCATGATTTTCTGACAACCAAAATACACATAAATTCAAATGTTATAGCGATGTACAGTACTGACAGAAATAGAGCACTAACATTGAGTTTTGTTCGTTCCACTCAAAAAACTATTGTATCTACAAGACGAAAAACGTCACTTTCAGCCTTATTAGTTTGGTTGTCTAAAAAAGGCTGTTGATCAGGTTATTTTGTCATGGTATGGAAATTATAAAAAAATAATACGAATCCATATTTTATCATTAGCAGAAACATAAAAACTGTACTCGAAAAAAATGAGGAAAACGAAAATGTTCGTCAAAAGTTCAATTGCAGTCGGATTATTCAAACTATCAGGAAATGAACTATGGTAAGGTTTCTATTTTATTGATTTATTAAATCTTTTCTCCATGACCAAAAGCCCTCACTTTGCTCTTGACACCATTCACATTGACAGCACCTTTATTTTGGCTTTTTAATATGTCACTGGAATCTGGGATCTTCCCCAAACTTTGGAAAAGTTCCTATCTAGTACCTATTTTTAAAAGTGGAAAAAAATCGGACATTTGTAACTATCGTGGAATTGCCCTTATTTCCTGCATTCCTAAACTTTTTGAAGCAATTATCAATGAAATGGATTCTTCAAAGGACGATCAACTAGCACAAATTTATTGGAATTCGTCAACTACTCACTGATAGCAATGGACAATGGCAACCATGTAGAAGCTCTTTATACAGACTTCAGCAAGGCTTTTGATCGCATTGACATACCCATGCTTCTATTCAAATTGCGAAAAATGGGAATTGAGGCAGGAATCCTCAGATGGCTCGAATCCTATCTTACTAACCGTCAACAAATAGTTAGATTCAAAGGGAAGAAATCAAATCCTATTAAGGTCACTTCTGGAGTCCCCCAAGGCTCTCACTTAGGTCCCCTTTTATTCATTTTATATGTAAATGACATTTCCTTTATTCTCAAAAACATTAAATTTCTTATTTACGCTGATGACATGAAACTATTTTTAGAAATAAGAAACAAAGAAGATATCATGACATTCCAGAAAGAAATAAATGATTTCTATATTTGGTGCAACAAAAGTCTTTTACAGCTGAACGCAAAGAAATGTAATTCGATAGCTTTTAGTAGGAAACGAAACACCCCAGACATAATTATCAATCTAGGGAATCAGCCAGTTGAAAAATGTAAAAGAACAAGGGATTTAGGAGTTATCTTGGACTCGAAACTAACTTTCATTGAACATTACAATACTATCATCAACAGAGCAAATAATATGCTTGGATTTATAAAACGTTTTTGTTACAATTTTCATGATACGTACACAATAAAAACATTGTACATTGCATATGTGAGGTCAATACTGGAATATTGTACCTATATGTTATATGTTATATATACCCCACATATGGGGTAGTTTGGTAAAAGATTATGCGCCCGATTGTATACTACCTTCATATGCCCTCCGCTCGTTTTCAACTTGTATCTTTCAATTTTTATAACGTGCCGTTACTCTATACGGAGCTATCAATGCTTTCTCTTCAATTCTCTTAGTCCTAGCAATAAATTACTGTCCACTCCAAGATCCTCTCATGTTGATGAGAATTATCTGCTTCTGACAAATTTCATCAGTAGATATCGTTACTCCGCGCATATGGAGAATACAACAATAACAACAATCAAAGTGTATATGTTATATGTTATTGTTATCGTACAAAAACAATATTTTTATCTTTGTTCCAGTCTAACACCTGCCACGCGTAGTTTCAAATGGCTCATCTGCACATTAAGTATAGGAATTAAATCAGAGTAGCTTATAATTATAATGTTTTCATTATATCATATGTGAAAATCATTTGAGTGTTTCGGAGCAGTTTTTTTAGTTTGTTTTGTGAAATTTTGTGTTGGGTAGAGAAAAAACAACTGGCAAATCAAAAATTCAGACAAAAAACCGTATGAAGGCTTCATTTAACAATAAATCTGTCGATTGGGACGAAGTTACATCCTTGAATAGACCCAATTTGGTGCTTATAGACCGACATAACATCCATATTCCTCGAAAGTGTCCGGATTTATGAAATAAGTTGTGTAAATTTTTGTGTTACATACTAAGGTTTGGCCCAGTGAGAATTGGAACATAGACTATTGCGCATATTTCGAATATACATTAACAAAATAGTATTCTGTTTTAACTTAAATGTTCGAACTTTAGAGAAAAAATACAAACAAAAATTAATCATCTCGATTTCGAAGAAATTTGCGGACTTTTCCCGGAATACGTTTCATTAACCGGCGCAAATTATTCTCATCCATCGTTTTGGCAATCTTATTCCACTTGGTTCACAATTCATTGATGCTTTTGACGACACTGACATTCACCTTCAGATTCCTCTTCATAATAGCCCAAAATCTCTCTATCGGTCTGAGCTGGGAACAGTTTGGTGGGTTGAGTTCTTTCGGTATAAACTGAATCCCGTTGGTTTCATACCACTGTAGCACTGTTTTACTGTAATGACAGCTTGCAAGACCTGGCCAAAACATGATAGGTTCATGGTGGGATCTGATGAATGGCAATATTCGCTTTTGGAGACATTCCGTTCTGTACAGCTCTGAATTAAATGTCTTATCAGTGATGAAAACCTTGGTCTTCCTACCGCAGCTACAGATGCCTTGCCAAATCATGTATTTTCGTACAAACTTTAATTTGGCTGGAACATCTCCGCGAGCCGTAGCCAAGTAAATTTTTGTCCAGGTAGCTGTTTGAAATCGGCCTTTATATAGGTTTCATCATCCATCAGGAGACAGCCATTGAATTTTACAAACACCTGATCATACAGTTTTCTGGCACGGATTCTGGCCACATTGTTTTGCTTTTGATCCCTATTTGGTTGTCTACAGGCACGGTATGACTTGAAGCCTTCCCGGAGACGAATCCGTTGCACGGTACTGCGTGTGGCGCGAATCTTTTAGGCCAAATCGCGGTCTGAGATGTTGGGGTTTGCCTTATTGTTCTTGATGACTTTGTTCCGCAGTTGACGGTTGACAGTACGCTCGCCCGACGCTTGCTTTGAGGCTTGCGATCCGTCGACAAAGTTTCTCTGTATTTTTTCAAAACACGCCACACGGTATTTCGGGGGAAAACCCAACGCTTTAGCAAATTTTGGCCCAGACTACGAACGGTTTTCCAAATGATTGCGCACAATTATTTTTCTTCTTCCTTCTTCCATTTTGCATTTCTCTGAAACACGTTCGAATTGCACCGCGAAAAAAACGTCTGATGTTGTTATTGTTATAGGGAACACATAAGATGTCATAGTTTACAAATCCGACCACTAGGGTCGCTGTAAGAATCAAACAAGTTTGTTCCAATACTAAATGGGCCACACCTTACAAAACGTCTTATTAAACTTAACTAAACAAGTGTATAGCTAGTTAAATATCGGTTCAAGCTCAAATACTTTATGATTCAGAATAAAAAATGCAGTCCATCGTTGCATAAAGGGTGGCCGGAAATATTTTTTAGTAACTTTGTCGCGTCAGTGGTCTGAGTCAACGTAAGAATTTCTTTTAGAGAAGGTTTAGCTGTCAGTGGATCTTTTCACCTTCGCGTCGACGTGCGATGTTAACTTTTAACATGAAGTTTTGAAAATGACGTCTCGACAACAGGAGCTAAATCTTATTCTGGACAAGTGGTTAGAAAATCCTAATCATTCACAGAAAACAATCGCAAATTCGGTCGGGGTGACGCAACAAACGGTGTCAAATGTCATCAGCAAGTTTCTACACACCAAAACAGTTCAGAGGGAGTCAACCAAGCAGTCAAAACGGGAAACACGCAACAAGCCAGATGAGAAACAAGTGGTGAAAGTATACAAGAGGAAGCCTAAGTCAACTGTACAGAACATTAAAGTGAGATGTTGACTGAGGTCATTCAAAGCCCAGAAGAAAGCTTGCCGAGATGATGAAAGGCTTGAAAAAGCGAAAAGTCGGGCACGAAAGCTATATAATTCGTTGTTAACCAAACATACAGGTCGCATCGTACACGACGATGAAACATACGTGAAGGCAGACATTTCACAAATCCCTGATTATAAATTCTACACTACGAAGGACACAGGAAGCTAAGAGTCTAAGTTTAAAAAACGATAGCTAGAAAAAATTGCGAAAAAATATTTCGTTTGACAAACCATCTGTAAGTGCGGTAATATCAGACAACCATTCATCTCAACTGGGAATATTAACAGTGAAATGTACATCAAAAAAGGCCTTCAAAATGCCTCTTGCCAGTTCTAAAGCAGCATTCTCACAACACCCTGTTTAAGTCCGATTTGGCATCTTGCCAGTACCGATCGAGACATTTTAGGCAATAATGAAGGCTGATTGTCGGAAACTGGGAGGAGTGTCAAAATCAAGCAAAGGGGGAGGAGAGGCAAAACTTCAATGCAATGTCCAAATCTTGATGGCAGGAGTCACCATCATGTAGTCATGAATTTTTTTTCTCATACGATTTTGTTTTATAAATTTCTAACCAATCTTCTTGAAATTAGCCAAGCAATAATATGTAATCAACAGAGTGGATATTCTATTTGAAGTTTTGAGATGAAACTAACAATTCTATCAAGAAATGTGCTTGTAATAGCGATGACCAAAACACTGTCACGTGCTATCTGACTATTCAGCTATTCAGATGTATTTCAGTTAAAACCGTAGGTCATTTTTCATAGAAATGACATTTGTCGGCCCTGCTTGGAGGAGCCGTGGTTGAAAGTCGCGCTAGAGGTCAAGTTCATATTGCAACAGGATGACCTGAAGCACCTGATCGAAAAGCCTTGAAGTTTTTCCGTGGATGTCGCATAAAATTGTTTGATTGGCCTCCGCAATCACCAGATTTGAACCTTTGACAAAGCCGATGTTACCAACAAAAGCATGCTCTTTGATGCCCTTGAACGATGCTGGCAAAATATCGATGAAAACCATTTTTATCATTTGGTTGAAAGCATGTCTCGACGCTTACAAGCAATCATCAAAGCTAAAGGAGAACATACGAAGTATTGTATTCAGCGTACTCAGTTTTGAAGAAGACAAATATCCCATCAGCAATTTATTTTTTCCACACTATAAAAAAAAGTAAATAATATTTTTCCTATAATAAAATAAATTCACATATAATCAAGTTTTTCATTCCTCATTTCGAAAGAAGACTCAAAATCAACCGTTTTGTTCTGATTTACCAATATTTTACCACCACAAACAAACAAGTTTCGATGTAAAACAAAACAAAACAGCATGAGCACTTTATTTCTGTCAGTACTGTTAATCTGTAACTGAATGGTCCACCATCCAAAAGGCCTAGTTCACTTAAGTATCGTTGCCGGAAACGTCAACTTGCCAGAATCTTGAGATCCAGCTGATTCAGCACTAGCACCACACAGTGAAATATTTCTGAACTACCGGTAGCTCTTGAAATCCTGAACATCTTTGCTGCAGGTAGTATTTTTCTATATGCTCAATATCACGAGATATTCCATGTTGGAACCAATCAGGTCAAATCCCATTAGTGTGATTTGCCACCGTGTGGATCGCGCTTATGGAAACCGTGTTATTCTATAATTGCGCAAATGAGGTTGTTGCATTGGTCTATCTTTTGATTTCATTTATGTGATGGTGTGTCTACAATTTTATTTAATGTCTCAAAAACAATTGACTACAGTTAGAGAAGGCACTAAATAATGCATATTCGCCAAAGCAGCAACTGACTACCTCATAACGTTAATGAAACATAAATTTTTAACATAAAAATCTGTTAAAAATAGTGTTACGAAAATAATTTGACACACGTTTTTTTTAAGCTTTCTAATGTAAACAGAGTTTCTCATTATATTTATTATAATATGTAGTATTACTGACGATTGTGAACCGCAATGATGAATATTTGTAAAGGAAAAATCCCCGGGAGGCCAGTGATCAATTCAATCTTATTACCCATTCGATCTAATGATCCATTTGGTTTAATGCTATTCGGCCCAATGACATTCGGCCTAGTGACCCAAACCATAGAAATCGATACGAGACGAATGGAACACTTTCTCGCTATGCATATGAACAATTAAGCTGTGAGTTGTTTCACAAAGTTATTTACGAATCCTGTGCGATAAGATAACTATACACATATACATTTAAATTATTGTTCCTGATCTCGATTGATATCACTTATTAATTAAACTTTCCTTTTAATCCCAGTAAGTATTACATACATATTGGAATTGAAGAAAAGAAAAAAAAAGGGAAGGGAAAAGTGATAAGAATATTCTACTAAAGCTCTTAACAATTTTAACAAAAATCCCATAGTATGTTTATTTTATGCTTCTTCCCCATATTACTAAAGCAGAGACTTATGCCGATGAAGATCAAAATATTATTCGAATTTCAATTGATCAATAGCAGAAAAGTTAAAAACATATGTGTATCAAGATTTTTTTTCCAGATGTTGCTACAAAAATATAAATACATAGAATCAGAGCCTGTTCGCATTCAACATACACCACATTGTCGTGCAAGTGTTTATAAGCTTATGAGACTGCTAACCATGATACGACAGCCCCCACGCTTCGGTCCTCTAATATGCCCCAACAAACCATCGAATCATTTTGCCCGGAAGGATAAGTACTCAATCATACTCGCAATTCTACTATAGGTAAACCCACAAACATGCGGAACGTGAACGAAGGAGGACATCTCTCCCGAGGAAGTTCATTTTCCGCAATAGCGAGCAATTCCGCAGTCTGGAGCTATAAACTAAATAAAATCCCATTCCGTTATGGCTGGAAGCAATTCTATTTTTTTGCTGCATTTCGAACTCAGATAGCTCTATTGGACATCGACGAACACACCCACATGTGTGCCACGCCGAAGCACAAGGGAAAGGGAACGGAATCCTAAGGATACATCGAACAATTTCACATCGAATTGTTCCACACAATTCCTTCCATTCTTAGCACTGTTGGCTATTCCATTCACTGGGAGCTTCAAGTTCAATCATATCATGATCAATTTCTGGCACATTTCATTCGTTTTTGCTTCCATTTCAGTTTTTTTATCACTATTTTCGGAAGTACTCGATGAAGGTGTGTGCTTCGACATTCTTGGACGTTGATGAAGAACGAGAAACGGTTTTTCTTTTTCTTCGCATCTGCTGTTTGATACAGGACAAAAATCGCATGTCACAGCACATGGCTCTCTGGCTTCGTGTTACCGAAGAAAACATGAGAAAATACCAGCCAGCATTTGTTGATATAAATTGATTGCCGTTGGCAAGAAATTTATTGCTCCTAATAACGCTAAACAAAATTTATATACTGTCTGACGCTACGATTGATTCATCGGTAGTTCTACAAATTGGATTGGTAAACTTAGTTTCCACCGGACTCTTCGTAATTTTTTTGCATACATTTAATACAATAACCTTGGTTCAGTCTGAACATTTGAAGAAGTTTATGTGAGTTATTTTATTCAAATGGTTCGAAAAACGGCTTATAAAACCCTCTGAAATAAAGGTAAATCGGGACACTACGTAATTTTTATTATCTTTTATCTCTTTCTAATTATTCAACCGTGAAATTTTGGAGACACAAATCTCTCAAATTAGTTGAATGAATATTGCTGAAAAATATACTACAGTGTTTACTGAATGCGAGCACACGAACCGATATAATTTTCATACCCATATATTGTTTAGATGTGGAGATTTTCATCCTCTAAATAGTGAAATGATGGCTGCCGTTGTAAATAATCCCGTATCCCGTATTCACTAATAGCGACGTTTTTGAAAGTATTCCTTGGAGTTTGCTTGTCTGCTTGAAACCATGACAAAACTTTTGCAGCCTTGGAAAAAACACCAAACCGTTCTGCACGAGAGCCGAACTTGCCTGCAAACACACCACCATGTGGCTATAATTTACCACTTCAGTTTCGTGCTTATAGATGAACCCGCAACGCAATGGACGCGACACGAGTGTACACGCTCGTGCTTTGCTTTAGCCACCGTGTCTTGATTTTCGGGAAAAGACCCGAGCCGAGTGGTAACGATCACAAGAAAGCTCTCAACATACACCCAGTATGACACGGGTTACCACGGATAGAGCATTGCTCGTCGGATGATTCTAAAAATAGAGGTTTATAGGTTTGTTTTCTTGGCTGTTGGGTGACGTGGTGATTAGGTTTAACAAGCACGGCATGGGTTGAAATAAAATAAATTAACCACGCGTGTATTCCGCAATCGGACACAATCGGAAACACTCGGCTGTGGTGTTTGCCGAATCATCATACACGGTGTCTGAAGCCAAAACACGAGCACTGGCGTTGGTGTTGTACCCACCGCGTTGCGTGTAAGTCTGGAAGCACGAAGTCAAAGTGGTGAATTTAATACACGCGCTAGCGTAGTAAAAAATAGCTCGGCGTGCAGTGTAGTGTTTGGACATGGCTGGACAAACTACCACAATTCAGATATTGTTAAGTTATAAATTCTTGTTCATGACTAATTCCCTCTCATGGGTCATATTTTTCACCTTGTCGACGGTGAGCGGGCTTATTTCATGCTATAAACATGCATGTGAGACCAAGAATTTGACCAGTAGTGAAAGTATTACATATTCCGCACATTTATTTCACTGCCACGTCGTAGAACGTTTATTTCAAGGCACTAACATCAGGTGTGATACTGGCGGGTTATGCCACAATTCACTCTTAGACTTCTTACTTTCAATCAAAGGGAAAAAACAAAAAAACCCTTTTTCGGGGGAATTTTTTTTTTTTTTTTTTTTTCTTTTTTTTTTTGGGAATAAAAACCAAAATACCTGGTTTGCTCATGGTATAAAAAGTGGAAGTGAAAATTTTTCGAAAAGGGTGAATGTTTTGATCATGGTAAATATCTGACTGTTCGAAATGAAGCACATAGCCACAGAAAAGTGTTACTTAAGACTGACGATGACAAGCATGTATAAAGGGTGTTCCGACCAAAATTTGGTCAAACAGTAATGTATGTGAGTGGATCAAAGTGTTTATTAATAAGTCAAATTCTTTTTCTTTTTCAAGTTCAGTTAATACAGCATACAGGAGAAATATTCAGCTAAGCTTCCTTTTTACCGAATGCGAATTGCCAGGTCTTTCGTTTAACACCTGCCATAAGATTTTGTACAGTCTCCCTGTCCACTTTATTCTCCGCAGAACACCAGTTTGTCTTGAACTGTTTCTCGCTCACAACAGCTTTTTGAGTCTTCTTAAGGTTCCGCTTGACGATGGCCCAATATTGTTCGATTGGGCGGAGCTCTGGCGTGTTGGGAGGGTTTTTGTCCTTGGGCACCACTTGAACGTTGTTGGCAGCATACCACTCCATGGCCTTTTTTCCGTAATGGCAAGATGCCAAATCCGGCCAAAATAGAACGGAACAATTGTGTCGCTTCAGGAAAGGCAGTAAAAGTTTTTGTAGGCACTCGCTCAGATAAATTTCCTGAATGACGGCTCCGGTCGCAATGTAAACGTTGCTCTTCAAGCCACAGGTACAGATGGCCTGCCACACAAGATATTTGTTCGCGAACTTTGACAGTTTAATGTTCTTGAAAATATCTACCACGGGAAAGGTCTGGTTGCCGTATAAAATTCCTGTCCAGAAAGCTGTTTAAAGTCTGCCTTGACGTAAGTTTCATCGTCCTGTACCACGCAATCAAGCTTCGTCAGCATCGTCGTGTACAATTTTCGCGATCGTGCATTGGCCGACGTGTTTTGTTTATCGTCGCGATTTGGAGTCACCACTTTCTTGTATGTAGGTCGACAGCCCAGCTCGTTGTTAGCTCTATCCACGGTTGAAGGCGCCACTCCCAGCTTCCTTGCGACATCTCGGACGGAGAGGTTGGGGTTCCGCTCGTAACAGCGGGCGGCTCTTTTTGTCGCGCTGTAGCCTCCGGCTTTCGATTTCTCCCCAATCCAGCTTTCCTGGCTGTCGACAAACGTTCACCGAACACTTTTAATCCGTTGGTAACAGTTGATTTCGCCAACTTGGCGTTAGAGTAGTTTGGATTTTCACCATGCACGTGCAAAATTTTGATGCGTTGCTCCTCTTCCTTCGACGAAATTTTGATAACTGAAGTGCTAATTTCAAAATCAAAATAGAGGCATGATGCTACACACACATATCTTCAAAATGAGGGGTGTGCAATTTTGTTTAATGCACGATGAAAGGAAATGCGTCAGGTTAAAGTCGACCAAATTTTGATCGAAACACCCTTTATTAGAAATAGGACACGGAGGACCCGCTTAGGAAACACGAGCAGTAGATTAAACCTTTCCAAGTAGTTTATATCAGTAACAGTGAGGAGGGCCCGCTCAGTGAGGAAATAGTATTTGACTTACTATAGAAGGGGGGGGGGGGGGTAATGTTTTATTCACGGTAGCTCCATTTAAATTCCGCTTCAGTTCCATTTCGGTTCTATTTCGGTTCTGTTTTAATTCCATTACATTTCTATTTCGGTTCTGTTTCGAATCCATTTTGTATCCATTTCAATTCCATTTTGATTCAATTTCAGTGTAATTTTAATTCCATTTCAATTCAACTCTAGTTCAATTCAATCTCAATCAACTAATCACGGTTTCATTTATTCTGTTTCCTCTGCTCTCAATTTCTACTACGTACACCTGAGTCACTGTGAGGCAACGAGTGTTCATTCCAGGTTTCAAGAGTTGAATGATGCCCAAGTCAACCTCTACAAATCAGGAAGTATCATGGAAATCGTAAGCCGTATGTAATGGGAAAGAAGATGGTATGTATGTTTAAATGGAACTGTAATCAGAAAACTAAGGAAAATAAAACTAAATAGCTCGGGGCTGTAAAATGAACCCCATGGGCATAAGACAACCTGACTGATTGACCCTTATAACACACTTTTAAATGGAAGCTCATTACATACTTATTCAAACTTTTAGGATTATTATTAGAAGATACCGCAGTGCTGTAAATAGCCAACATAGGCGCACCATTGCAATTGAGGGTTGTCTAGAAATATCATTCGCTGTATGAATAATAAATATTATGTAGCAATACTTCTTGGGGTTGAATTCAGTACTACTAGTTGTCAACATTGAGTACATCAAAGGCCTGAATGTCGCCCCTAAGAATTATTGCTTGGAAATTTACATGTCTTTTTGAAATTTATTTACTACTGCATACGGCCTGGAGATGACTTCAGCACTTAGACAACACGTTGCCCTGAATTATCATCTTCAGGAAACATTGGAAATAATTTAACAAAGCTCGTGACATCTAGGATAGGATATTAATTTGAGCTTCCATTTAACGACTGCATAACAAAACATCATAGCGGGAAAATTGAACCGGAAATTTTAAAAAATACTACGGTCCAATACTAATTACTTCATCAGATAGCCACAAAACGTGGAGAAATATCTTACTAGAGAAATTTCATGAATTTTGATAGCCATACTGCCAGGACTTCCCTCTAAACATGAAAATGGCCTGTTGAGGCCAAACGGAAACCTGTTCCGGAAAGACAGGTCCGAGGCCAAATCATAAAATGGCTACTTAACGTTGAGAAATATCCTACTGGCGAAATTTCATGAATTTTGATACCCATATTGAAAGAGGTTTTTTACTGAAAATGTTCATGGCCACTCGAGTCCCCACGGGATCCTGTTCCGGTACGACAGGTCCGAGGATAAATATAAGATGGCCACTAAACGTTAAGAAATAGGCTACTGGCGAAATTTCATGAATTTTGATACCCATATTGCCAGGGTTTTCTACTGAAAATGTTCATGGCCACTCGAGTCCTCACGGGAACCTGTTCCGCAACGGCTGGTCCGAAGACAAATCATCAGATGACCACTAAACGTTGAGAAATATTCTACTGACGAAATTTCATGAATTTTGATACCCATATTGCCAGGGTTTTCTACTGAAAATGTGTATGGTCACTCGAGGCCCCACGGGAACCTGTTCTGGAAAGACAGGTCCGAGGATAAATATAAGATGGCCACTAAACGTTAAGAAATAGGCTACTGGCGAAATTTCATGAATTTTGATACCCATATTGCCAGGGTTTCCTTATAATTATGTTCATGGCCACATTAGGCCCCACGGGAACCTGTTACAGAATGGCCATTGCAGGAACAAGTCGGCATATGGCCCACAATGGAATAGAAATAGTTTCCAAGAATTATTCCAAAGATTTTGACATCCATTCCCGGAAATTCAATAGATGTTTATAAATAGTGTCTCCGTACCGGACCACTGCCGCGGAAACCCGGATTAACGGGAACCAGATGAATTCAAATGGTCATTACTGTTAATGTCCCTAAAGCGAGTGAGTTTTTAAATCTAACTGTGCCATAAGAATTAAAATCGATCAGTAATAGCCAGAGTTATAATCATTTGAATTTGGTGGGTACCCGGGTACCCTGTCGATCACTTAAAGGTGTTTTTTTTTGTCGAACACATAAGGGTTAAAAATAGGGGAACGATAAATTCAATATGGATTAGGTTAATGCTAGCTGCTTATTGAATAACAGTTAGCTTCAGTGTGTTGGACTGCATTTTAGAGTAAATCTAAGTGTTTTTGGTGTATATAAAAGGAGCGGCCCGTTAGTCGGAAATTTGTGTTTGTTTTTAAATTTACAAGACCATACAAACTCAAAATAATAACACGTGAAATAGAGTAACATTAGAAAATAACATGGGGGCGACCCCGGCGTAGTGGTAAACATCCATACCTCTTACGCCAAAGTCACGAGTTCAAATCTCACCCCGGACAAGTACGAAAATACCCAAAATTGGTATTTGAGTGACTACGACGGGAGATGAACCAGCCCGAGGCCGAAAATCTCGGTAATCAAGATAAAAAAAAAAAAAAAGAAAATAACATTTTCTAAATGCCTACTGTTAAGGCAAATGCAAATGCTTCTTGATGCCAGTTTTGATCTCAAGAATCTAGTTAGTAAAACTCTGCGCCAACTTATTTGCTTTTGAAAACAATGGCTTTAGGCGTCAACTATTCGCGATCAGAAGCCCAATGCTTTGAGAATTAAGCTGTAGTAGACGTATGTTTATCTATACTGGCATTTTAAATTGACAAAACATAGTTTTATGTTTCGAAAAGTTAGCAATTAATTAGTTCCCAAAATTCGTGTTCATAAATAATTTTAATCTAGGTTCTGAGGGTTGTAAAAAGGCTTGCCTTTACTCTAACAACCACTGGAGGTTTTAAAATACCGTTGCTGACTTATTGTATTAAAGAATGTGCACACCAAAATGTAGTCAACGGGAAATTAGTGGTATTAAATGGAAAATATGAGAAAATCAAAAGTAAGACTTCATAAAAATACAAATATAAAACATATACAGTTAAGTAAATTGACCTGTTATATCCAAATGCCCGCACCTTTCGTTTGACACCTTCCATCAGTTTTTGCACAGTGTCATCCGTCACCAATTTTGCAGCCTTCTGCAAGTTACGCCTGAAGCTTTTCTCATCAATTGCTACGCTATTCGTTTTTCGAAGATTCCTCTTGACCAGAGCCCAATACTTTTCGATCGGACGGAGTTCTGGCGAATTTGGCGGATTGCAATAATTTGGGACAATATTTACACCATTAGCAATGTACCAATCCTTAGCCAGTTTTCCATAGTGGCAAGATGCCAGGTCAGGCCAGAACAGCACCGAACCGTTGTGTTCCCGAATGAACGGCAACAGTCATTTATTCAGACACTCTTTTACGTAAATTTGTCCATTTAGAGTGCCAGTCATGATGAAGATGTCGCTTCTGAGACCGCATCCACATATTGCCTGCCATACGAGGTATTTTTTTGGGAACTTCGACAATTATTTTGCTTAAAACGATCAGCAACATTTCCTCTTTGCAACGAGGTATAAAACTGTAGTCCCGGTATCTGCTTAAAGTCAGCTTTGCAATATGTTTCGTCGTCCAATATTATGCAGTCGTATTCCTTCAGCATAGTGTCATATAATTTTCTCGATCGAGATTTTGCGCTCTTGTTCTGGCTGTCGTTACGATTTGGAGCAACACCTACTTTGAATGATTTCAAGCCTGCACTTTTCTTCACTTTCTGGACGAACGATGGAGGCATTTTCACTTTTTTCGCCACATCACGAACGGAGATATTCGGTTTCTTCTTAAATTCTTTAATCACTTTCTTCCTCTCCGCGACGAAACGAGAATCATGGTTACCTCCGGAACCGACCTTTCTCTTTAAATTTAAGCGCTGCTGAAAGTTTTTTAGCACTTTAGTAACCGTCGATTTTGCGATTTTTAATGACTTGGCAATATCGCCGTGCGACATATCTGGATTTTCCACTCTTTTGTGCAAAATTGCATCGCGCACACGTTCTTGATTCGACGCCATTTTACTGAATAAAGGTTACTGTAGCCAAACGACGTCTTCATCATAGCACACATACATTAATATTCATTAATTGAAATTATTTTACTTGCTCAAGTTTACTCTTCTACTTGATGCGAATTAAATATTTTTTAGGCCATGAATGGTATCGCTATTTTTATTCTTCGTTTACGCATTCATACAATCAGAATCAAACATCTACATTAAAAATAATCTTTTGTGAATTCACCTATTTCACCTTAAGGCTGTTTTTTAATACTGGAAATTATTTTTAAAACTGGAAATGTAAATCGATGTAACTGAATACGAATTCTATTTCTGCAGTCTATCTCGACGAACTGCACAGCTCGCCTCAAACCAATTTTGTTCGGCTCAGGCAATATGCTCCCATTAAAAATTTCCCGAACTCCTTCAAACTTTGCTTTGTCAAAATTATTCATCCAACAGGGTTTTTTTTTATAAAAAGCTCTGCAAAACTTTTGAAAATAAGCCATCACTCTTGTTGTGCTACAGCTTTCAGCTCAACTCGTGGATGAATGTTTACTTTAGTCCTGTCCTGAGCTGATGTTGCTACTTCTCGTCTGCGTCTGCATGCGGCATTTATTTCACTGTCTCATGCATATTTCATCCCCGGAAAAAGGCTTCCCGACTCATTCCTATTCCTACAGTAAGTCAGCGAAATTGTTATGTATCGTGAGCAAGACAGTTTGGCCAAGTAAATGTTTGGTTGCCTTCCATAAATCTACCGCAACAGCAACAGCAGCTGCGAAAAGACCATGTCCCTCCATCGGCCAGCGAGTCAGCTACTGTCCCGCCGTCCTGTGAAGTATGGCTCGCTTGTTGCGATAAAGGAAGCATATTATGGCCTAACAGTAAGTTCATGTGCTTCGCCCAATGAGATCGGTGCTAAGTTCAGAAACGACTCATAGCTCATCAAACCAATACATTCCCTCGCTGGAGCAAAACGATGGCGAACTGTTACGTGCCTGTTTTCCGGTGTGACATAAGCTGTATAGAGGGAAGTTCAGCTCATCAATTATGAACGGGATTAGAAATCGATGTAATGTCGTTTGGTATGTTTCCTGCTGTGAGAAATACACGATTCCCTCATCTGTGCACTAACCTACTGAAAGTAGGAGCTGAGGGGCGAAAATAAAGTGACGGTGATGGTTGAGTAGGGTAATAAGAATCAAATTAGTGTGGAAGGAAGTTTGTGTTCAAATTAGGCCCAACACCATTGACCGTGGCATATGACTTTTGGCGTAAGTTCACATAACTAGAATGAAGATGGTTTTCTACAGAAGTTAGATTATGCTCCGATGTGTTGAAGTTATAGTTCTTAAACATATTGAAACATAAATTAAGATACCGTTATTTTGCTGTTGATAGTTTTTTTTAAGTGTCTTTATACGAGGAAACGTTGATTCGTTTTTGGCTTGTTTGCTCATAACAATGATGTGGTTCGTGGCATTTGATGGCATTTTGGTGATTTGTTTCCGGATAGAATATTTATGAAATTATGAATTGGTTTTTAATTAACTTTTGTAGCCCACCGGTTGGCCGGACAAAGTTACATTCACTGGATATTTTTTTAAACGCTTTTGCTTATGAGTCTAGTCAAATTCACGTTTGATTCCTCTTTCCATTAAAAGTGTGAGGCTTGGTGGAATGATTTATTTACTGTCGTCTTAAAACGATCATACATTTTTGTGTGTTCCCTTTGTGCCAGCACCCTTTTGCTATTGTGCACACTATGACGCGGGCTTACCGCATGCTATAAAGGTTCTTCGTTGTTGAAGTCTGAGTTTAAATTTATGGTCACTCATTTACTTATCTAATTTCCGTTTTTTTCTCGGTTTTATAGAACATTTGAAATTTTTAAGAAGATATCGGAAATGGAGAATTTCTGACCGTTTCAACGCACAACAAAGAGCTTCATCGATGTTCGATACATTTTCAATTGAAAAAAGGATACACGAACTTCAGACTTTGAGGAGATGCAGAGAACTTCAAGTGTTTCCGGTGAACTATGGCAGAGTTGACACATACGTATTATCGCCAGCTTTATAATTTTTTTTAAAAATGTCTGCTGTTCGTAAAACTCAATCTTTATTGTAAAAATCATTTTGCTCTAAGCTAATATCAAAATACATTGTTATAATGGACAAATCATGTAACGCTAAAAAAAACTAAACTGAGATGCCCTACGATTACTGAAAAGCTAAGCAATTCAGAGTTCGGCAAAAAAATATAACCGGAATCAACGATTTTCAAATGACAGAATATGTTTAATTGCATGCATTTTCGCTTCCATGTGACACATAAATATTTAGCCATTGTGATGATTGAAAACCCTTCAGAATACTACTATAGAATTGAAATAGCGCAGAAGGTGGAGCTTAGAAAACAAAATTTAAGTTTGACAATGGTCATGAACATTTAAGGCTTCAGTTGAACAATGTTTTGTCGGTTTTAAAAACGGTATTCATGAATCAGGTTCAATGCTTCAATGAACTCCATGCTTACTAGATCTGCCTTCTTACCACTCGACTATTTCAACATGCGAGAAATGGAACCATTTGAATCCTCTTAAACCTTATTAACCTTAAACCAGAGATCGAAATTCTCACTCAGCTGGGTGAAAACAATGCGCTCTCTCAAGCAGGTTTTCGATGAGTAGCGAACCGTTCAAATTTTCATCGCTCCTTTTTCGACGATAATTCATTATCCTCTCTCTTGCATATGCGAAAATACCTCTCTCCAAAATTCAACAAAAATATTTTCTCATGTCTCATTTTTCACTGGAAACATGGTACCTAGATCGTATAAGAGGAGCAAAAACCGAAAACAAGGTCAAGACGGGGCACACTGGTACCGCCATGAACCATAAATGAAAAACTGGTGCATGGACCATAAATGATAAATGAAGACTGCTGCATTTCAGGTGTCAAAAAGTAAGAGAAAAATAATTATCGGCATCTAGGATTCACCGAAAAAGAAACGATTTATCAGCTACTCATGCTCTCCGAAAATTATAAATCGCCGTTGCTTTTCTCGCGAAAACTGCTGTAAGCGTATAATAGTCTCTCGCTTCTCACATTCTAATCTGTTTCTCGAAGCGTGTGAAAAATTACGTTTCTCTTCTCAAGTAGGCGAAAATTTCGGTCTCTGCCTTAAACCTTAAACCTCTTAACCTTAAACATGATTAGAAACATAGTAAATCATATTAGCAGATAAGAATTCAGGCAAAAAGTATGAGTTTAAAGTAATGGGATAATATTTTTCATTTAATATGAATTGCTTTACTTTGATGGTTGGTCGATTGTGCTTTAGTTTTTGCTAAATCGTCATCCTAAGGTCTGTATCCACATCAATCCGGATCAGGTAGTTGTGATTTCTTAATTTTTTTGGAATTATTTTTCAATTGTAGTTGTTTATTTCAGATTCATGGGGTATGAAGTAACACTTCATGAAGTTAAAACATTATTAAAGGTTATTTGGTATTTGCATAAAATTTTCGAACCCTGTGCTTAACCCCACCCATAGACTGGTACCATGGTGGCGGTCTTTGTACATAATTGTTGGAAATGTTAGATATATTTGATATATACTTGTTTCTTTTCAAAAAGCTTCCGCTTCAGCAGAGCCCAATATCTCTCGATTGGACGTAACTCTGGACAATTTGGCGGATTGGTGGTTTGTATTACATATTCACTTGATTTTGTTCGTTCTACTCCATCACCCAATAAGCATAATGTAATGATGCCAAATCGTGAAAGAAGAAAGCTTTTTGTTTGTGGTTTTTGATGAAGGGTAGAAATCGCTTCTGCAGGTATTTTTTTTTTGGAAAATCTCCTTGTTGATTGTGCCTGTAGTGATGAAATATTTACTCTTTCTGCCAAACGTTCAAGTTGCTTGCCAAACAAAGTATTTTTGGGAAATGTCGATGCTTTCATCGTCCTCAAATGCTCAGCTGTAGCTTTTTTGCCCATAGCAGAATAGAATCCAGCCCTGGAATCTGTTTGAAATCCTCTAGGACATATGTTTGATCGTCCATAACAACGCATGAAAACTACGTCAAAAATTCTCAGTACAAACGTTGAGCCCGTGATTTTGCTATCCAGTTTTGTTTGTCGTTGCGATGTGAAATTGTTTTTACTTTATACGACTACAGCCACAAACGCTGTTTTGATATTTGGACAAAACCAGGTGACATTTCTATACTTCGTGTCACCGTTCCACTATGGGGAAAGTGGTGGCCAAAAATCGAAAAATTGACTTGCTTTGAATGACGTGTCTTGTATACCATTTGATAGCCAGATAGTTCAAACCTAGATTCCCAAAATTTCAGCCCTCTGTGATGAAAACTCATTGCGCCACAGACATCAGACTTTGTGAAAATTGTGAAAATTGTAGAAAAAATGCATTTCAAACAAATGCAATTTTCTCAGTGAATAACGGTCCAATTTTGGAATTTAATGCACCGTTGGAAAAGTAATTGTCTAAACTTTAAAATGAGTATGTTGTTGAGGTTACACGGTTAATGAAGATTAGTAAAAAATGGGCAAATATTGAAAAAAAAATTTTGTTTGCCTAAGTTGGACTATATCTAACGAGCAGGGCCGAGCAGTCTCAAGAGACCACCACCACAGTTTAGTTTGGGGTCTCTACTATCTGCGGAACGAGATTCCAGCTGCGCATAGCTGCGCCTGCGGATGAGCGTCACTTTGGCACAAGGTCGAAAAAATGGATATTTTTATTTATTTATTTTTTGTTAATTACAATTATCGATTATGCGAGCAGAAACCAAAAAAATCGTACAAATTAAACACTGCTTGAAAGGTGGAAGTGTTAAATGTCAAATTTAGTATTAAAAATGTTACATACTTAATTATTATTTTTGTTAAAAAGGGTAAAAACAGACCGAAAATTATCATTCCATATAGAAACTTTATCTACATAACTGGATTATTATCTACCTACTACCTTTATACCGACTGCATAATGCCTACCTACTAGCTACTATCTACCTACTACATAATACCTACTTGCATTTAAAAGACGAAGACAATATTTTCAAATCATGAGTTGGTTTTCGGCTTTAACGCTAACAACGTGTACCTATATTGGTTATTTAATCGGAAAATAATTGTTTGTGATATTATGGAACATAGGAGTATCGTGTTACTTTTTGATCCAAAAGAATCTCAAATAGTCAATGCAACAAAAGCATTTGAATATATCAAGGCAAAATATAATATTGATCTTGCCAAAGAAGAACAACTCCTTAAAAAGTTGAAGTACGTAGCACAACATTTTTACAATGCATGGCAAAAGGCTCAGCGCAAACAAGACCGCTTTGAGAAATACAATAAAGATTGGCTCGACGGTCATTTGGAACTTGCAGAGTACATCGCAGAAACAGCTTCAACGTCAACTGGTCGTGGACGTCCACAAAAACAATTTGATGAACTTAGTGATAGAAGTAAACGAAGGAAAACCGATGAAATGTTTGGCGGTAGTGTTGACACTATAGAAAAGGCTTTTTTAGCCACAAGAAAAATTGCATATAGACATGGCGATTCAAACATGGTGAATTTGATTGGCCATATTCTCAAAAATCGTGAAAGTGCATCTAAAATGTTTACGACTCTCAAAGATTCACATGGAATGATGTCACCTGAAGAAGCATTCGAATATTTTTTAGACTGCGATTTTTCTAAATATGCATATGAGCAAACAGTAAAAAAGAACCCATCAAGGTTTCCGAGCTATCATGTAATCAAGAGCATGAAAAAAGTTTGCTCACCTTTAGCCGAGTCAATCGAAGAGTTATCATCAAAAATTCAGGTAGATATAAATATCCACATGTTTTTCCAGTACACCCATTTCAAATGTTTCTTTCTTTTCAGGTCCAATTACAGGCACTCATGAATCATACAGCAGAAAGAATCATTCAGATCATCGATGCGGAAATCGTCCAACAAATGATTACCAACGATGAAACAGAGCTAGTACTTTTAAGCATCTGGTGTATGGATGGCTCTACAGGCTATTCACAATACCACCAAGCGCTATCAACGCCAAATCAAAAGGATGACAGTGACGTCTTTTCAGTGACAACAACTCCTATACAACTGTATTATCAGAACAACAAGAAAAGGATTTTGTGGCATAATTTGACACCCCAAAGCATTCGGTTCTGTAGGCCTATTATGCTGGAATTTATCAAAGAATCTAAAGAGATGGTACTTAACACCAAGAGATACATTGAAAATCAAATAAGTGAGCTTGTTCCAGTAAAAATCCAATTATCGAATGGCGAGTTTGTTTTGGTTGATTTTATTTTCGTTATGAGTATGATCGACGGCAAAGTTCTTAATTATGTAACCGATACTTCTTCCATGTCCAACTGTCCAATTTGTGGCGCTACTCCAAATGTGATGAGTGATATAGAGGTAATACTTTTTTTTATCAAATTCTAACTGCCATAGAAATAACATTGATTTTTTTACTTTACAGAAGCTTGAAGCAGGATACGAATCGAACGAAGATGCTCTTCATTACGGCATATATCCACTGCACGCTTGGATTCGATTTTTTGAGTGTTTATTACATATTTCCTACAGGATGGAAATTAAAAAGTGGAAGATCACGAAGGATTTAAAGGCCAAATATCTTGATCGGAAAAAAATTATTACTGAAAAAATGTTCGAAGCATTCGGAGTACGAGTTGATCAACCCAGGGCAGGCGGAGCAGGGACCAGTACAACAGGAAACGTGTGTCGAAAAGCATTTTCAAATCCTGAATTACTTTCCAAAGTTTTGAACATCAACGAAGAACTTATTGTTAGATTTCGTAATATTTTAATAGTAATCAATTGCCAAGATCCGATCAATCCCAAAAAAATGGATGACTATTGTAAAGAAACATATCGGCAGTATATTAATTTGTATGATTGGTATAAAATTCCAGCAACAGTACATAAAGTACTCGCTCACGCTGGGAGCATAATAATCCATTCACCGGCTCCTCTTGGCATGTTAGCTGAAGAAGCAGCAGAGTGCCAACATAAACTTCTAAAAAAATGTCGTACCCATCATGCTAGGAAAAGTTCACGAGTTGATAATCTGCATGACGTCTTTATTCGAGCTATGAACTCGTCTGATCCTTTGATAAGTTCAATAAATCTAGGTAATAGAATGCGAAAAAATGTATCACTTGAATATCCAGATGTTGTAAAATCACTTTTAGTATTCGAAGATCTTGACAGCTCTGAAAATTTAAACACTGAAAGCAATGTACTTGACGAATTAATGGATGATGTTGAACAACTGGATGATGATTTTGCTCTTGATGAAAATGTAGAAAATGAGTAGAATTGCTTGTGAATTTGATTTAGTTTTAAGAGAAAGTCAATAAATAAAATTTATTATGACAATTTATCAATCAAAATCATGTTTAATTTTGTAGTGTATTCATCCCTGCAGTGTATAAAATGGAGACAAATCATCAACTTAGTTAAAGATGGTGATATGCGTTCCGTAAAAATAATGGAAACATATAAAAAAAGCATCTTTTCGACTAGTTTGAATGATTTATTTGTACGGTAAAAATATTTCAAGGGGGGGGGGGGGGGCGGTCGATAAGTTTTTGGGGGGGGGGGGGGGAGTGGGGGAGAGGAGGTTTGATATACAAATAATTCTTCACCAGAATACCTGATCGATAAAATAATACTCTCACACAAAATATTTAAAAAAAAATGGTGGGGGGGGGGGCCAGATCTTGACAATGAGGGGGGGGGGGGGCTTTCACCTTCACCTCTCCTATTTAATATTATGCACAGCAACCTTATTGTAGTTTTGATTTGCATTTGAACTGCCCCTAAAATTAAAAACAAACGTTCAAGTTTTATTGTTCAGGAATACGTATCTCATTACTGGGTTAAATACTAGTTACACCTTCTGGATGCGATGGAAATACACAAATATGACTAATTTTATTCTAAACTTACTAGAATACTATCAAAAAATGCGGAAAAACCAAAAAAAAATTTTTGGCCACCACTTTGTATGGAGCCGCCCCATAGTGCGTTCGAACAGAGAGATTCGGGTTTTCCATCAATATCCTCTTCACCTTTTGGTCCATAACCGGATTAGCACGTCAATTGTTTTTATCACTTCTTGGTTTCCTCACGACCGTCAAATGTTTAGAGGATGATTTGAGCACACCGGAGGTAAATTTAATTGTTTTGCAAGCTCCCGTATTAACAAGTCCAGAATTACCTTACATCCGTACAAAATACGCACGTGCACGTGTTTTTCATTCATCGCCATCTTGAACACTAAACATGGTTGGTTAACACCAATCAAAGTCTTTTTTATGAAAGACCCTTAGCTATACCTCATCGAAATTTTTTACTATTAAGTGCAATATTTCAAAAGTTACAGTGATTTGAAGGTGTCCGGATTAATGTAGATACACACCTTACTAGCAATTGTACCGATGCAAATTGTATTCGATCGTACAAGGAATTGTTTACAACATTTTTTTTTTTATCAAGCTGGCAAAATAGTGGTGAGCTTTATTTTAAAGTTTACAAAGTGCATACCTGAGTAGTTTTGTTGGCATTCGAAATTTCTTGAATTTGTTTGTTTGTTTTTTTTTAAACCTAAGAAATGTGTTGCTGCTTTTATGTACAATAATATGCAAATAAGATGTCAGATGAAAACAAACCTGTCTTAGCTATAAAACATCACATTCATATATGACATATTTGTCATATATTAATTATTAGTTAGTCAAATAAGTGAATCTAGATTCGAATTGCATGAAACGTACACCTACATGACTCAACTAGTCAAACTGCACACTTATAGACCCACAACATAACACATGGAAAATATAACTTTTATATTTATGTTTTCGATGCAGCTTGGGTTATCTTTTAATTTGTACAAACAAATCAATCAGTACTTACAGCATGAGCATGGGCATAAAGAATATATCGAAAATAAGCTATCCACGTACATTTGCGTTGTACGCGTGTATTTGTGATGGTTTTAATGTGTTCATCATAGCATCCTGTTCGTTTGACTGTCATCTTCCGTTTGTTAACTTGTTTGCCCAGTTTAAATTCTTCGTTTTCAAAGTGTCACGCATTGCAAAAGACTGGAAATTAAGGTTTTGGACACATGGCTACGTGAAAAGGGTGTAACTATGTGACAATTGGTCAAGCGCATGGGAACTCATCAAGCGAGTGTAAAATCCACCATAACCAAGTTTGGGGAAGTTCTGTTATTTGGATGAACTGCCCGGATCTTCCAACCCAAAACTGGATCAGAAAGTGGTAGCTTTAATTCGGAAGAGCACATCAATGTCGATACGTGATTTGGCCAATAAAGCGGCAACCAGCGTTGAAATGATATCAAGAAACGGAACAACCAGCAGACTTACAAGAAGCAGAAAACCACAACAAAAAAGCGCAGAAAAGAAGCAACGCACAGCAACATGGGCCCAGAAATTGTATTCACGAGTTTTGTCGCGACGATGCATATATTTTGATGGACGACGAGACCTATGTCAAAGAGGACTCAAAAACCCTTCCAGGTCCACAATATTACACTGCCGTCGTAGGGGAGGATGTAAGCGATGCAAACAGGTCGATTCAAGTGCAGAAGTTTGGTCAAAAAGTGCTGGTATGACAAGCAATATGTTCCTGCGGTATGAAGTCTACCATTTTTTACACTACCGGAACAATAAATGCGTAAATCTATCGATCTGAGTGTCTGCAGAAGGTGTTGCTGCCTTTATATCAGAAGCATAGTAGCCCTCTACTGTTTTGGCCGAATTTAGCGTCGATGCATTACGCCGAAACAACTCTCAATTGGCTCACAGAAAAGGGTATAGATTTCGTTGAGAAAGACATTAATCCGCCAAATTGCCCTCAGCTTCGGCCCATCGAACGCTATAGGGCGATTGTGAAGAGGGAGTTCAAAAAGACTGGTAAAGCAGCTGATAATATGCAGGAGTTCAAAAAAGTTTGGGCTAAGGCGTCCAAAAACTGCGATGAAAAAATTGATGAAAAGTGTTCGATCAAAAATTTGCAAATTCGTGAGAGAATAATATTAATTTCATCCGGTCTTCACAATGTTTACGTTCAATCCCATAAAATAAAGAACACTTCAATAACTGTTTCAAAAGTTTTAAAGAATTTCGTTATAAGCTTTCTCTAGTGGAATTTAACGGATTTTGTTCGCGCTTACTAGTGAAAGTTTGAAAAAGTGTTTCATGTTTTTTTTTTTCAAAGTGATCAAGTGTTAATTTAAATTTTCCTCCTTTTTTTTATTCTATTCGTTCCTCGTGCGAGACTGAAAGACCTCACATATGCAACACATAATATTTTAATAGGGTATGAGTCATGATAACTATGACTAAATCGTATTATAAATCCAAGCATTTGTTATTTGCTTTGCTGATGATTCAATGAGTGTGATTTTCGTTCGCAACTTTTCTACTGCCTGTTTTGCTAGAGAGATTGTGCTCTCTGGTTTGTTCCGATTCATAATAAATTATATTTAATTACATTTGTGGACGATTAGCTGCAAATTACTTTTTAAACAACCAAATATAAAAATATTGTACATCTTTTTTTAATAAAATAATGCCTTCTTCTTTATACCGCTGGCAGAAATTTGATTTTTTAAATTGTTTTAAATAAGCAGATATCGTTTCCAAATAAAATAAACGACATACGGCCATTGTGAGAACTTTAAGGGACGAATGAAGAAACTCTCATAGGATTTGAAGTTTTGCCTATAAATCTGACTATTTGTTTGCGAGAACGAAGTAAGCATTGGCCGTGAGTAGACGTGTTTATATTTTACTGTAATTTATTTTCACTTCTTTCTATGAAACTTTTAAAATGAAAAATTTACTACGTTTCCAAACCAATGAGAACTATGTGAAAGTGAGAAAGTACAGTTTCTGCAATAATGCAATTTAGGATCCTCCTTTTGGTATGCCTATGCATTTATTTACCAACAAATGCTAGACTTTTGGTTGATCGGTTCTTGTGTTGTCAAAAGTTCGAAAAGAAATTTAGTGAACGTAAACTCATCCGGTCTACAAGTGGCGATAACGTCGTCCCATGCCGTGACAATCGTTTGCGCTAGCAGTTTCTTGGTTAAGTGCGGATTTTGAACGTAAAAATCTATTCGGAAAATGCTCTGAGGTGGTGTGAAATGGAGTTTTCTCTGAGTGAACGAACGATCAAAACGTTGACCGGAGCAGTAGACTAAAGGAAGCAGGTGCGCGGGTGTGTGGAAGAGCACAGGAGTGCTGGATCGTGGAGTAAATTTTGATTTTCTTGTTGAGATGCTGGTAGCAGTTCGGCAAGATTTGTTGGTGCTCTCACCTCTGGGCGACGAGGATTTGAATAAATAGAGAAGTTACAGTATGGATCATATTCTCACAAGTTGTGGTGCACTTCGTATACCGATTGGATGAGATCGTGCCAATATATATTTATATATTCTTACATTAATATTTTCAATACTATACAACTGAACTAAATACTGGAACGATTTGTCTACGTATTTTTCCTCCTCTGAAGATTCACAAAAGGTGTTGTGGTTCAAATCTATTCATTTGAATCCATCTCATTTCACAGAATCATTTTTGCGATTAATGCAACGGAGTAGGCCTGGCCTCTTTGACGCTTGTATCATGTCTTTGATATGCTGCCAGCACCAATATTTACAAAAGAAAATAATTGGATGTCATCTAACCCATTTTTTGGATCCTTTCTCGTACTGGCTGCGTTGGTAAAAGATAATTTTAAAGCTGATTATTTTTTGGCGGATAATAAGAGCTACAGACTTGAGCCAGTAAAGAAAACTCAGCTCCATTTGTTTTGCATTTTGAATAGAAGCATTGGTATTAGACTAATGAAAAATTTGTAATTTCTACTCCCCTATGCTTAAACAATACCAAATCGCTTAGCGGCCTCCAGAAGTTTGAAAATATTTGATAAGAAACTGTGCAGCCGAGGGAACCAGGAAGAGAATCGCCAGCCAACGAGACATGAAAGCATCCGATACCGACCTTTTGAAAGCATTTGGATGTGATGAAGTGTTGGGTTTGGATGTATAAGGGAAGGGTTGTACAGAGAATTTGTTGGCCAATACAGGGCACCTTCCACGCTGCCATCTGGTTGTTGAGAGAGACATTTAATGAGAAAGGTTCTTGTAATGTTACTAATAATCCAAAATCTAAAAGGTACAAATATGGACATTATTCCCACTCTCAAAAGTTTGAAATATTTTCAAGAGGTCGGAATAAAATCTTCATTATAATGGCCAATTGAGCGCAATACCAATTACTACTAGTTAGTTGTTTTCACGCAGGTTTCCTTATAACTTTTTAAGCATTAGTACTTCATTCAGGCATAAAAAATAGATGATTAATGTACCAGAAACTGGACGGACACTTGTGCCTACCCAGTGGAGGACCCGTATAGGACTATAGGTGTATAGACCTGGGGGTGAGTCCCCGGATACGCAATCTTAACAGGAAAGCATGGACTATACACTGAACAATTACAATAACAATAACAATAATTATTACAGTTACCCAGTCAGCAGCACTATATTGAGCAGCACGCCAAAGTAGCCATGATTTTTATGCTCTTTTCCATGGACCAGAAACAATAATGTTGTTATTTGCAGAAGATTGAGCTATATTATAATACACTATCAACTTGAATGATTAACAGCTTTTGTTTCTTGCATTCTTCGAGTTTGTTCTGAAAATTTCTTGCAAAGTAAATTGTCAGTTTTGTAAATTGACTACTTTGGCAACAGATTGATTAACGGAGTTTTCCGAGCAAAGCAAACACAAAATTTGAGATTAAACATAGTAATTTTCATACAACTTAAAAACTGGTTGTACACAGTCAGTTTCAAACTAAAGAAGTTCAAATTTTGAGAAGCTTAAAAGGATTCAATTTGTGACCGTTTCACCAAACTTACTTACATACTTACTACGTTTAAGCATATGGAAACGATAATTTGAAAATGTGTATTAGTCTAATGGGTAAAAATAGCTTTAATATGGTCTCCGTTGTTCATTGCAACCTTGAATACAAGGTTTACAATCGAATACAGCGTCCTTTGCATAACCCATGTTGCATGGTATTTTCAATTTTACAAAACAGTTTTTCATTAACAAACGCTTCAGAAAATTTAGGAATACAAGAGATAATGGCGATTCGACGGTAATTTCATATTTTAAATTGTTTGCTACTAGATAGGAATTTTTCCCCCAATTGGTAAAAATGCCGGATTCGAACAATTTATTGACAAGCCTAATCAAGGGAGTTGTTCCAAAGCTAAGTTTTGAACCTTAGAAAACATCTAGTTTTTCAACACTTTCCTTATGTACTGCTTTTTATATTATTTACTATAATGTTTCTACTAAACTGTGGAAAGAAATCAAAATATTTCGGATCACGATCTGCGTTAGAAAGTCTGAGGTAAAGATATCTTGGAAGATGGTTGCAAAAGGTTGCAAATGTCTGGCGAGTTACTCCTCACAATTTCATCAAGGTGCATTTTCGATGGAATGTTCTGCGATGTCCATTTAGTTTAAACATATCTAAAGAAGAGCATAGCTAAAGAAAATACTATTTAGCCCATGCCATATATTGTCGAAATTAGCCGAGTGATGTTGAAAAACCACTTCATAGTCGCAGTCGTGCGGTCTTTTTTTATTGGTGAACGAATAAAGAAAACTCAATTGCTGTGTGAAACGCTTCAGTTTTCCATAATGGAGTAATGGATTCAGCCACATAGAAATCCTTTTGAATATTTGTTAAAAAATAAATAAATAGCATTGGATGATTTAATTGAGATCGAAACTGGCAGTTTTATCAAAACATAAACTGCATTGTTTTTTCCCCAAACGTCTGGAAGTACTCACATTTTCTGTACCTGTAAAGAAGTCAATACTATGCTGATTAAAGTTTATAAACTCGCACCCAGAAAACGGCGTCTGTTTTGCGATTTATCTCGACTTCTAAACTGAGACATGAGTCAGGTGTCGATGACCGTGATGTTGTGTGATTTGTTGCAAAAATGTTCGCCAACAGACTCGAATTTGTCAAGAAAATTCCAACATCGGATTTGTATTCATTATTCAACTAGCCGGTTTTTCTACAGATTGCTGATTAAGTAGGCTAATTAAATTATTGATGTTCGTCAGTCAGTTGATAAATCAGACGTCACCGCTCCATGGTGAATGCATATTTTTTTTTTTTTTTGTAACTTCCATCGCGGTGTCGATTAGAGAAGTAATTTTGTATCGCAACGACGCTATCAGCTAAATTGCTACTCTTGTTGATCGCGTACAGCTCATTGAATATACTAGTCAAAGTTTCATTTTTCCAAGCTTTCAATCGCTTCGTGGACGGCTGCAGGCTTGTGTTGAGATGCGAGCCGATGCATCACCTCCGTATAGTCATGTAGCTGTTTTTTAAAGACTTTCGGTTGCCCAAGCAGTCTGTTGAAGTAAAGTTTACCTTAAAGCCGTTCGTGGCATGAGTCGCAGCAGGGTAAGACTTGTTAATTGACGCCATCACCTGTCTTTCCTCTATAGTGAGCCACGCTGAACGGTCACTCCATTATAGGCAGCGTGAAACTTCCGTGGACAACCGGCACACGACCACATAACCGAATCGAAAGAAGCGTTGAAAGTACAGATTTCGTAGTTCATGGCGTATGCAAAAACAAAACTACTGAGTTAATGAAAATAAATAAATAAATTACGCACCCGGTACCGGGAGCTAATTAAAAACGCGGAACGAGAACTAATTAACATAGAGCTTCGATTCCATAAAACATGCGAGCTATTACGATTCGTGTTAATCTGAACGGGACATAATGTAAACATGTCCAAAATTTTGTGAATTTTTTTGAATTCACTCTTAGATTCCCTGAAATTTAAAATTATTTTTGTGCTAAGCAAGAATGGGACAACTCGTTTGGTATAATTTTGACTTCTCCTAGCGCTTGGTTTTCCCTAAAACGTGGTTACAAATATACATATTGTTTGTACTCTTACTTGTATATGTATGGCGTGAGAGCGAGAGTTAAACCAAGACATTCAAAATCATGTTTGTCAGTATGGGTTGCCGTAACTTGTGCTCTAACTCCGTAGATATTAGAGTTTTAACATCAGGTTCTTAGACAAAATTTTGGAAAAAGACAAGCTCTACATACATATATCACACTGAAATTATAAATTTAAATTGTTAAGAGAGTTATCGGCTAACGAGTCATACTATACTATATGTATCGGCAGAAACTTGGTGGTAAGCTCTAATTGATTGTAGTATCTCTGAAATTCAACTACCCGTCAGTAAGAAGTTTTGTGAAACATTTAGATATTCCCTAAATTAGTGAACTTCGGCCGAATACTATACTTCTGAAGCTCTAATGTCCGAAAGGTGACGTAGAACTACGCAGCAATGTGCAATCTAGATCGCTTGATTGTTCAAAGAGCGGCCGAAATTGATTTCGTTCCAGATCCAACTCCCATACACTGGTGTACGGGTGTGGCGAAGGTGTACCCTTTATATACCATGACGTTATTTTCAATAGCTTAATGTTGAAAATCAATCAATTTTAATATTAAAACTGATGCGTACAAATATTCTAGATAGATTGGTGCAAAGATTTCGAAAATCGGTCATGAAATGAATTAGTCATTAACGTTCAAAACCTAAGCATATTTCCTGACGCTCCAAATTTTCGAAACAAAAACGTAGTCCTACGTCAAAAATTAGACTATCTATTGATGAACTTATTAGGTAAGATGTACCTATATTAATTTCATCACTTTGCAATTCATCCTACTTGAATGAAACGATATACACGTGACAGGATTAGTTAGTAATGTTTGTTGTAGTTATTTAACATAAGCAAACATTATTAGAAAACGAAACCGATCCTTCAACTGCCCAATTGTTTGATTCATCGTAGGATGAATATAGGAACAATGAAATTAATATGGGGGCAGTTGCCCTATATACAAAAACATCAAACCATCTGGATTAAATACGGCTAAGTAATAGCGAGAAATTAACGAAAATTAGCCCGCTGCCGGGGATTGGTGCTGCACCTTACACTTCTCCTTTACCATAAAAGAAAAGGCTGTTCATGATCATATCCTCGAATATGCTAGCAGTAATGAATAATATGAGTAAGAACAGAAATCATCTTCCGTCAAGTCATGAACTCGTGTCAAACTTTTTAATCTCCAAGCCAACACCTCTCCGCCACACTTAATCCAATTCCTAAACGTGTCACCTGCCACATGCTTGTTCGTCATCTAATTACGACGTCATCGCCATCGTTTGATATTATCAACCAACGTAAAAAAAAACATCGTGGGTAAGAACAAAATCCTGCCAATCTGTAACGCGTAGCACGTGTCATTTCTCAGTAAGATGCGACTACGGGAGACTACGAAAAACCGAGAACAGAAAGGAAAACTTTTGCTGAATCAACAGATTCATCCGCAATCTTGGGACATTGTGGAAATAAGAAAAAAAAAAAGCGGCGAACGTGTCCGGGATAAATTGGTTCCATCAAAGAAAATTTTGCGTTTACCTTGTAAATTTGCATCACACAAACAAACATACACACACTTCTAGTACTGAAATTCTTACCTGGGAGTTCAGCCCACGCTTTGAGGTCGACGTCCCTCGCGTACGTCGAGTCCTGGGCCTCTGAACACAGTGGTGCTATGTGGCGGGAAATGGGTGACGCCCGGTCCAGTACCACCCAACCCGTCATGGTGTAGTTTTCCTTGCCCTTGTCCTCCTCCGGCGTCCGGATGGTGCTGGGATTTTTCTGCATAGTAATGAAAAGCAAAAGAAGGCGGAAAGTATAATAAACCGATGGTGGCTTGGAGCCTGACTACAATCGAGCGGCAGGTTCGCATGAATTCGCTGTTTGCTCTTATGTCTGGCCTGGAGGAAAAATGTTCGTCAGAACATGATGGGATAAGTTTATTTACTCCGTGAGATCATATTTCTCTAAGAGTGTGTATCTAGGGAGAGGGTAGCTATTTTGGATAATCTAGAGAAATTATGCATATGTAATTATGCTGACTAATGGCGAATCTTGCAGGAAAATAATACATGATGAAGTTGAACTTTGATGATCTATGTTTCTGAAAGTCGGACCGTATAAAAATAAATCTTCTAGGAGCATCATCAAGAACGACAACACAAAAAATGAATAATTTTCAACAACTGTTTCATTCTAGCAAACATTACTGTCCACTCTTGGGGCCTCATGGTGATGAGCGAACATCTTCTTCTACATCATAATCGTTACTCAACGTACGGAGAATACAAAGATAACAGTTATAGTATGTAAATCCCATAATGGGGGAACCCATTAATACTTACTGGTGAGGACCAGTATCACGACACTTTACGGTCTTTCTCTCCGATGTCTCTAAGTCAGAGATGACGAGAGGAAAATTGAGTTAAAAATCAGTCGTTGTGTATAAAAATAGAAACCAAAAAGGAGAGAGTTTCTCTCCCATGTAGGTAACAAAACACACGGCTAGCCATTTCAACTTAGTTTTGAGTCGTTTTTGACTCAATTTCGTCAAAAGTGGAGTCATTCAAATTTGAGTAAATGTAACTGGGATTCATAAGTCGACAAATCAAAAACATCCATCTCATTGGAGTCGATGTTTTTGGTTTGTCGACTTGTCAATACCAGTAACATTTACTCAAATTTGAGTGACTCCACTTTTGACGAAAGTGAGTCAAAAACGACTCAAAATTAAGTTTAAATGGCTGGCCGTGCAGAGTGTGTACAAACAACCGCTAGAACCATCACAAGCCATTGTAGTACGATCAGACGTGCATTTTTTGCCTGTCAAGGTGGCGGATTCGTTCGTGCCTTGACCTACCCCGCATTGGAGGCGTGAGGCAAAGAATGCGTGCTTGGTTCGAGTACAACTATATCTAAGCCCTTCGCTCAATTTTCAATACTTTTATTCAATTTTCACAACCTGCCATACTCTGACGGAACTACCAACACTTTCTCTTCATATCTTTCATTCTAGCAAACATTAATGTCCATTCTTGAGGCCTCATGTTGATGATCTCTTTCTACAACTATTTAAAGGCATCTTTAGTTATCTACAGAACCTGACCCCTTTTTTCACTTCAATGTATGCTTCCTTATAATTCCTAATTTTCCGCTTAACAGCTCAAACAATTACAGCTCACAGAAATACAGAACCTAAATATTTTTGTGATGTTAACCATGAGACCACGCAGAACCAATATTTTGATTCGGCTGAAACTAAAACTGTTTTGATTGAGAAACAGTTGCAGATAAGTAGCGTTACGAAATATATTAAGCTTTAAACTGTTTTTGAAAATTTGATTTTGTCTTATCGTAATTGCGGCGTACCAAATCAAGGCATACCATAATTCAAATTATACTAAAGGCATGATGTATACAATTTTTAAATTGGCATGTTTTTAAAATTTCTGGAATAAAACGAGCACAAGCTAGAGATTTTTTATTTAAAGGGTGTTACGATCAAAATTTGGCGTAGCGTAGCTACTAAACGTGTCAATTTTGAAGTGAATGTCTTTGCAGGTGGCAAACTTCCCTGGTGCATGAGCGTAACATTTTCCTTGACAAACTATGTTTATGATTAGATGCTTTAGAATGGCAGAGAAAATTTTCAATTAGAAACTGTGGAAATGCTTGAACCCTTTCAGGCCTTATTTTTTCCAAGCGTTATCATACAAGCAAGTTGGTATTCCGATTGATTTGGTGCTCAATAACATAACAATAATTGAAAACAGTAGGAAATATTTTTTTAGATGTTCCTAGGTCGTCCAAACTGTCCTGGAGTTCAAAACTTAATATCTCTTCTTCCGCTTACCTTCCGGTTCACTTCTTCCGGTTCCCGAGCTAGTGAAATTGTTGAATGTGGTCAAATCAACTGTCACTAACGTAATAAAAAAATCAGTGGGGTTGTGTTTACAACACGACCGGTTGACGTAGACTACGTTAAACCGTTTGATTAGTTTCGTTAGTTTCGTAACGGAACATTCACAGAAAAAATAATAATGAATTTTAGCAGACGCGTAAAATTTTCCGTTGTTCAATTGAAAGCCAAAACAAGCGTGAAAAAAGAAATTGTTTGCAATCCTTCATACAATAGACCTGATTTCAGTTATATCAGGTTTGCATTGAAATCAAATATTCCACAAATTCGTGTCAAATCTAGCATTCCCTAATGCAGAAAATTAAATGTTTATTTCAAACTATGTTGCAACGCAAGTACTGTTCTAATCGGACGTTGGGTTAGCATAAGTGAGTAAGTATGTTAGTCTTCTTCTTATTCTCTCTTAGCATTTCAAGCTTATTGCTTTCGCAATTAGCTTATTGCTTGCTCTCAACATAGTATTCTAAATGCGCTTTCACAGTTATTAATTGAGAGCTTTCGATGCTAGGTACCATTTTTGCATTAGTATGATTGTGTGGCAAGTACAATCATACCCTATATGTCCAGGGAGTCGAATTTTCCTTTACGAAAAATTTCTAGACCAGACCGGGAATCGAACCCAGCCCCCTCTAGCATGGTGTGGCTTTGTAGCCGTGCCTTTACCGACTGAGCTAAGGGAGGACCCAGTGTGTTAGTATGCATTATGAAAATTAGGAAATTCCATTTTTCCATTCTTCAGAAAGGTTTGAATGATGATACGGCCTTAAGTTTAAGGCCCTTCTCCTGCATCTCAACCAGTAGTTGGCAACGTTTAAGTTTTGCATGATAATCACGAGTTCACTCGGCATCGGTAGATGGTCGGAGGATTTTCCATATGTTTGATTTTAACGCGCTTCCAAAATTTGCGCATACTTTTCGCATCAAAACGATTAGGCATCGTACTTATTTTCACTTTCACAGCTTCTCAAAAAACATTTCCTCCTAGAAGTAAAACTCTATCCAACGCGAATCGTTAAAACAACAGAATAACTATTCATAACTGTACTAATTGGAGTATGCAGAGAATGTTACTTCGGAATATCCTTTTCGAAAATCAAAGCGAAAATCAAACGTGGGAATGTTCTTGATACTTGCTGGAACGCAACATTCTTTAAAATTTTCCAATACCGATTGATGAATTGTACGCAAAATATATTTATCCTTTGTTTGTAAAATTTTAAATACTTGAGTAAATAAAATGGCAATCGTAAAAACCTCTAGTTGATCAGAGCAAAATCTCAAAAATAAATCAATCAAGAAACGATCAATTTATTAGCGTCCGGTGTTTAAATTTTTCGTGACGGCGCCATAGTGCACAATGCTCAAGGTATGCAACGAAGAGGAAACTTAAATTGTTTTTGCCACCGCTGGCTGTCAATTGGTAAGAACTTGGATAGTAATGTTGAATCAATGCCAATCAAACAAACTCTTTCAAAATTGAATTAGTCGTCCTGAAAAGGACGGATTTGAAATTGTCCGCATAGTAAAACCTTCCTGGTCTTTTAAAAAAGAAGGTTTCGACCCGTAACGCTGGTAGATCACCTTTTCGTGGTGCGTTACGGGGTGTCAGATCTACCACCGAACCCTAGTCTGAATTAATTCAAACTAGGGAACATATTTGTTTTTGTAATCAAAGGAACATATATTAGTCCTTATTACATTTTATGTCTTGTGAAAAGTGACAATACTCGGATTGAGCCACCGAGGATGAGCTTGGAATAAGAGCAACATCGTTAGTATTCATTTATGTGAATTCTCTATTTGATGTTCTATAGTTTGAATTGGTTATGACTAGGGTTCTGATGCATGGTCAGTATCGGAGTCATTGTTTGTTTTGTTTGCAATGAATCCGGTTTTGACAGATAAAGGGGCGCGCCTTTGAAGAGTACTGTCGCTCACAAAGGGTTTAAATAGCGGAAACTTTCCATAAAACTCGATTCATTGCCAACAAAACAAACAATGACAACTGTAACAACACCGAATACTTCATCATTTCTCAATAGTGATGAAGTAACTCGACATGCACTAAACAAAGGATACGGGATATTCTACAATAGATCAAATTACTGGTCGCAGTGGTTTATGTCCCGAACAGAGAAAAAAAAAGAAGAAGGTTTCAGCCTTTGCACGTTGCGCCTTACCAAAATGGCTACCAACAAGATCACACACACAAGCACCTTATTTCGCTTCCTCGTGATTGCGCCCACCGGCTGGCAACCGACTGCCTAGTACACCACTGCATAATTAATGGCTGCCTAGCAACGGTTGCCACCGTCAGCAGCCAAATCCAACGGAGCCGCCTTGCCGCTCCGTACTGCCGAATGAAGCTAGCGCACCCTTAAGGGTACATGCCATCGCCAGCTGCCAATGAATACTGGCTCGTTGCTCCGCACAGCTCCAGTACTGCAACACGAATGAGAAAATTTGCATTTATATCGTTCAGTGCTGAATATGAGACCTCCTTTGCTCACATTTGTAATCTGTGATAGGAAAGTACTGTGGATTTATGCAATCCAGCCTGCAAAACAAAATTATAAGACATCACCATTAATTTTCGTTACTTTCAATAGTTTCAAATTGTTAACGGATAATTTTTGATAATTGAATTGATGTGCGGGAAAATTTCCAACCGATCGATGTAAACATTTTGGAAATCTATCGAGCATTTATGAAGTAATAAGCGTTTAATTTGTAACGATATTTCGTGAGGGTCGATTATTTCTCGATTTTCAATTGACATCCAACCCTTGCCGTAAGACATTTCAATGTTTCATGACGGCAGCCATTTTTAAATTGTGCACAATGCTCAAGGTATGCAACGGAGGGAAAATTAAAGTTGATTTAGCCACCGCTGTCTGCCATTTGGTTAGTTGATAGATAAATTCAAATTAAACAAACTCTCTCAGATTTGGATTGGTCGTCCTGAAAAGGACGGGTTTGAATTAGTCCTTCTCGATCTTTTCACGAAGCAGATTATTTCTGTCATGCACGTTGTGCTTCAGATAAAGATGGCTACCAAGAATATCACACACTCATGCACGTTATTTTGCTCCTCGTGATGGCACTTACCGGCTGGCTACAAAGCATTATCGTCTTGGGCAACCGAATGCCTAGCACACCACTGCATATACAATGGCTGCCTAGCAATGGTTGCCTAGCCAAGGGCTAGCTCACCACTGCTTGGTCACCAGTGCACCTTCTGTGGCATATTCCACCACCTGCTACATTGGCGCCTTGCCGCTCCGCACTATAGGCTTCGTGCCATCGAGATTGCCTCCGGAATTTATGCCATCGCCAGCTGCTGATCTTCGATGGTTTGTTGGTCTGCCCAGCTTCAGTACTGCGACACTAATGAGTAAAATTGCGAAAGTGTACCCGTTTTATATCGTTCTGTGCTGCATATGAGCCCTCCCTTGCTTAAATATGAAATCTGTGATAGTAAAGTACAGTGCATTTAGTAAATTTACTCTGAAAAAAGACATTACCTTATATTTTGGTTATTTTCAATAGTTTTAAATTTTTAACGGATAATATTTGATAATTGAATTAATACGCGGGAAAATTTCCAACCTATTGATGTAAACATCTTGAAAATCTATTGAGCATTTATTAAGTTATTAGCGTTTAATTTGTAACGATATTTCGTGACGGTCGATTATTTTTAGATTTTCATTTGACACCCTACCCTTGACGTAAGACGTAGTCTACGTCAAAAAAAACATCATACATCTTTTAATTGAAATTGTATCTATTCGATGATCTTGATCACCAAATACTGCTAGGTAAAACATAAGGACATTGGTTGGCGTGGCCTAGGCGCGCCTGTTGTCAAATTCACAATAGCGAAGTGAGGAGGTGCGACTGAATATCGGGTACCTGTAAATCATATTATATTTTCCATTCTCATTTAATTAATAATTTCAGCACGCTCTGGAATCGTCTTTTCATATATAAGGTCGGAGGTTGCCATTCCCTTGTTTTTTTCATATTTGGCTAGATGAAATGTTGGCTTTGATAGTGTTGACTGTTCTCGTAACCAGTTTACGAACCTCTTATCCTGTGATTCTTCCATCACTATATTTATACATATTTATTATTTAGCTTAAATTTGATAACCGTTTAAATGCTGAGTCAGTAGCTTAAATTTGATAACCGTTTAACTGCTGAGTTTCAAACCCGTAACGAGCGTATCCCGGAGTCCTTCTCTTTCTACTAGTCAATAGTATCATCAACGTGTTGTGAACATTTTCAGATAAAAAGCGAGTCTTCATTATTGCATACCCATACATTAACTTAGCTTTCAGGAGTAATGTAGAGCAGCAGGAGATACTTTCGTACTTACTACATGTTTAGGTAGCGGGCGGCAGCAACCGACAACGGACAAACGAATCACCAACATAATTTCTTAAATATTTATATATGAAAATTGCAAACATCGCTTGCTGAGCGTTTCCTAAAGCTTACCCTCCCTATTAACACAATTCCACGTTTCCCGTGCCACTTATGATGGGTCGTGGAGTTCTCCGCATCTCTCTTAAGTAAGTGTCGGACTAACATTCCTTCCTTATCCCCACCAGTTGCAGGAACGTGGCCAGGACAACTCTTGTCTGTTGGAAGGGGACACATCCTTTATCTAATAGGTAGGGATTGTTCACAAATCACTATCTAACAGCAACCGATAAAGGCGCGTCTCAATCTTAACAACAGTTCAGAGCATGTACTATCTACGCTATTGTGCGACCTGGTTTATGCTATGCTATTAAAGCTGAATAAGATATTTTTTAGCTTGAGAAGCTTATCTTAGATTGAACAAGTTGTAATAAAACATACAACATTAGTTGGGTTACTAGTTAGGACGTTGCTTTCTTGGTGATCGCATACGTTCGGATTTCTCTCACTACGCTGTGCTAGAGTGGATATAAGGTTCCAGATTTTTAATACTGTATCACGAAAGTCTGATCAATTACAGGGTGCGGCCGAAAATAATGCGAAAATTTGTTCTATTTCTTTCAAATCCCATTTTCAACTAATTCAAGGAATAATATCAACATTTTCGAGTACAGTTATCTTTATAAAGTCCTTTTAAACAAATTCATTCAATGTGTCTTCCATTTTTATTAATAACATCCTCGAGCCGACGCCGGAAGCCAGAGCATGCCATGTGCGTGTTATGGTTGACTTCAGGGTTTTCACACTAGGGTGTGATGTTTTGCAGGCTCGTGCTTCAATATATGCCCAAATCGAATAATCCAACGAATTAAGATCTGGACTGCTAGGGGGCCACAAATCCTTCGGCCAAAAATTCATGTTATCGTTCAACCATTGTTGGGTTCGATTGGACGAGTGACACGGTGCTCCATCCTGCTGTAGGACAACCTTTTGGTGCTCGAAGAAGTTGGCCTTCACCCAGGGAAGCACTTGGTCCTTTAAAATACCGATATACACTTCGGTATTGATTTTAACTCCAGCATCAATGAAAACAGGCGGCATTTTCAAACCGTTGGACGCCACCAAGCCAAACTTCATGACATCAGCCGGATGTTTGGTTTGAAACTTGAATTTCACTTTTTCCGGAACGTTCTCCATTTTCTGCGGTGAAATGAACCGGTTCGTGCGGCTGTTGGCCACAGCATCGATGCTGAAAAGCTTTTCGTCGGAGAACAGGATTATCATTTTTCCTTCTTCAACAAGGAAAGCAATCTCTTGGAACGAGTCACTCGTAGTTCCTTGACCCGGTCCGTAATCAAGTGGCGTTTCACTCTGGCTCTGGAAGATGCATGCAGGTCTTCTTTGATGATTCTCCGCATGGATTTATCCGAAATATTGGCATCTTTTGCAAGTTTTCTTATGGAACGCACCGGGTTGCGAGCAATTTTTGCACGGACCGATTTGATCACGTTCGGCGTGCGTGCAAAGTGCGGACGTCTGCTTCCCGGCTTCCGCTGCTTAGGACCATCCTACAGGGCCTTTTTTATGCGGTAAACTGTTGCCAAATGGCACCCTACAACCTTGGCAATCTCTTTCGGCTTCTTCTGGGCGAGCAACAAACTGGTGATCACTTCTTTCGCGAACATTTTGACGAATTTGCAATAAAACAAATAGAATGTTTGGATGCAGCACTTGAAAGTAAACATAAACAAATACACTTTCGACAGAAATTAGTCACTAGCTACACGAATTAACCCAATACTCAAGTTTGAACACTTTCGCATTATTTTCTGCCGCACTCTGTAGGCCATTGCTTTCTTCAGTTAACTTTACCTAGTGGCCAAACCCCCCGGGGGGGGGGGCACATATTTTTAAAATTTCTTTTTTCGGGGGGCTCGTGGGGGTTTGGGTTTTCCTTTTTTTTTTGTTTTTTTTTTTTAAGAGAGTTTTTCTTTTTTTTATTTTGTTTTTTTGCGTAATTTTGTTTGTGGCTCTATTTTTTTTTATGGGGGTGTTTTTTGTGTTGGGTTTTGTTTCTACGGGGGGTGGATGTGGTTTTTCTTTTTTTTTTTTTTTTTTTTTTTTTTTCTCAGCCGTCCTTCAAATTGTTTTGTTTTTTTCTTTATAATATTTTGTTAAGGTCTGTATCTGCAATAATCCGGACACCTCAAAACATGAATAAAACATAAATTTCGCATTATGTTTCCGTCGTAGTTGTTTATTTTAGATCATGGGATGGGTTTTAACAATTCGTGAAGACAAAGCATAGTTATTCGGTATTTGCATAAAATTTTCGAACTTTGCGCTTAACTCCATCCATTAGGGTTTGTACAGACTCTTCAGAAATCGTAGAGGCCGTTTTTGTCCAAATTTGCTGGAAGTGTTTGATGTCTTTGATTCCTTGCTTTTTTCCAGAAAGCTTCCGATTCATCAGAACCCAATATCTCTCGATTGGTCGTAGCTCTGGGCATTTTTGCGGGTTTGAGGTTTTTGGTATAATGTTCACTTGATTTGCTTGGTACCACTCCATCACAGTTTAAGCATAGTGGCATGATGCCAAATCGGGCCAGAACAAAGGTTTTTTTTTTGTGACTTTTGATGAAGGGTAGCAATCGCTTCAGCAGACACTCTTTCTGATAGATCTCCTTGTTGATTGTGCCTGTAGTGACGAGAGATTTACTCTTTTTGCCACACGTGTAAATTGCTTGCCACACAAGGTATTTTTTGGGAAATTTCGATGCCTTCTTCGTTCTGAAATGCTCAGCTGTAGCATTTTTGGCTATAGCAGAATAAAAAGCTAGCCCTGGAAGCTGCTTGAAATCCTCCAGGACATAAGTTTCATCTTCCATAACAACGCATGAAAACTTCGTCAAATATTCGCAGTACAAACGTCGAGCTCGTGATTTTGCTGCCAAGTTCTGTTTGTCGTTGCGATTTGGAACTGTTTTTACTTTATACGACTTAAGTCCCAAACGTTGTTTTGATTTTTGGACAAAACCAGGCGACATCCCTATTTTACGAGGCACCGTTCGAATGGAGAGATTTTGGGTTTTCCGTTAATATCCTTTTCACCTTTCGTTCCATGACAGGATCAGCGCGTCCAATGTTTTTGTCACTTCTCGGTTTCCAACCTACCGTCAAACGTTCCGAAAATGATTTGAGCACATCGTGAACAGTGGATTTAGGGAAATCCAATGTTTTTGCAAGGTCCCGTATTGACAAGTCAGGATTTGCCGTACGCCCATACAAAATTCGCTCGCGCACTTATTTTTCTTTCGTCGCCATCTTGAATACTAAACATGAAATGTAAACATCAATCAAAGTCTTTTTCATCATAGACTCTCAGCTATACCACAGTGAAATTTTTCATTCCTACGTGCAATATTTCAAAAGTTACAATGATTTGAAGGTGTCCGGATTAATGTGGATACAGACCTTAATGACCAGGTACTTCCAGGTGGTTGTTACATAAGTTCGAAATGCAGACAATACGCGCTACTAGTGTGCATTTGAGCTTCCAGTTTATTAATGCTTATTCGGGAGCCTTACTATGTAGTTAAGGCATTGCTTTTTTCAGCAAACGTATCCTAGTGGCCAAGCCCTTCTGAATGGGTCTTAAGTGAAGAAAAGGGTTATGATGACTTACAGAATACACTCGCTACCCGGCGCTAGTGTATATGTGTCCAGTTTACTCATAAAACTCTTTTTATTTTAAACAATTTTACGAGCGTATAAGAAGTACAATAGTTATGGGAGAACTAGAAAAAAATTAAACTATCACTTCACTTGATCACTTTTAAATAAATAAAAAGCAAACAATTTAAACGATTGTTCAATCTATCACTTGCAAACGCATGCAAATTCCTTTAAATTTCACTAGAAGAAGCTTATCTTTTGACAGATAAATTTTTAATTTTACTTTTTTTAAATTTTTAAAAAGTGATCAAGAGAAGTGTTAATTTAAATTTTCCTAGTTTACGAACATGAAGAGGTTGGCTCGCATCTTGCACAGTTCCTATCTGCCTACGCATCAGTTCGTTCGAAATTTACATTTCTGTAATGTTTGGAATGGAACATTACCAAAAGAGATACCTGATCTGAGGGTGAAACATGCCATCGAAAGGATGCACTGAAAGGCAAGCACATGGAGTACCATGTAAACAGTGTTGTTGCACAGATACTGTATGTAGGGAATGTAGAGACATTAGGCCGATTATCATTAAGCTGGATGCTAGCAGGGTGAATTGGCCAGAAATCCGGACATTAGGCTGAATAGGTCATTATGCCGAATTTAGGTAAGTATTGAACTTAATATTTCAAGAAGTATTTGCTAATAAACCAACAGCAGTTCTTAATAATTTCAATCAGAATCTGCCAACATGTCATATAGAAGATTGAATTTACTATTTCTTGACATCTTCTAAATATGATACCAATGAACATCAATTGATCAAATAAATCAATAAAATAGAAACCTGACCATTATGCTGTAGTGTATTTTCTGAAAGTTTGAGAAAATCCGTCTAAAATAAATTCTTGGCGACCATAAAGGGTGTACCGTCCAAAATCCACTCACACTAAATTCATTCTCAAAATTCCAGTTTTAATCCGATTATCATTAAACTTTCAGGAAGTAAGCAAAAAAAGACAATTATTAGGTGCGCAACTAAGCACACGCTGTTTAGCAATAGATGGCGCCAGTAGTAAGTGCTGGTCGAATGTTGTACATCTCAAGCGTCATAAACCAAGCTCAGACATATGGTAAACAAACCACTTTGCTAAATCAGTGATTTTGGTATAGTGTTATATATTTTGGTTGTTTGAAGATGTCTGATTTCGTGCCAAATAATCGTCATTTGCGGGAAGTGTTGATTTTCGTCTTTCATTCGAAGAAAACGGCGGCTGAAGCACATCTAGAGCTCCAAAAAGTTTACGGTGATGCTGCTCTGAGTGAAACAACGTGTCGTGATTGGTTTCGTCGCTTCAAAAACGGTGATTTCAGTGTTGATGATCGTCCGCGTGAAGGAAGGCCAAAAAACTTCGAAGACTCTGAATTAGAGGCATTCCTCGATGAGGATCCGTGTCAAACGCAAGAAGAGCTTGGTTCAGGATTAGGAGTTTCCCGCCAAGCCGTTTCTAAGCGATTGCTTGCGTTGGGAATGATTCAAAAGCAAGAAACTTGGGTTCCTTACGATTTGAAGCCAAGAGATGTTGAGCGTCGTTTTTTCGTCTGTGAACAACTGCTCCAGCGGCAAAAAAGGAACAGTTTTCTACATCGCATTGTGACGGGTGACGAAAAATGGATTCATTACAGTAACCCAAAACGGAAACATTCATGGGGACTGCCCGGGCATGCTTCAACATTGTCGCCTAGGCCGAATATTCACACTGCGAAGGTTATGCTGTGTATTTGGTGGGACCAAGTTGGTGTTATTTATTATGAGCTGTTAAAACCAAACGAAACCATTACCGGGGAACGGTATCGAACTTAATTGATGCGATTGAGCCGAAAACTGCACGAAAAACGGCCACAATACGAGCACAGACACGAAAAAGTGATTCTTCAGCATGACAACGCTCGACCTCACGTTGCGATACCCGTGAAAACCTACTTGGAAACGCTCAAATGGGAAGTCCTACCCCATCCGCCATATTCTCTTGATACTGCACCGTCCGAATATTACTTGTTCCGTTCGATGGCACATGGTCTCACTGGTCAGCTATTCTACTCATATGATGACATCTCAAAATGGCTTGATTCTTGGATAGCATCAAAAGACGAACAGCTCTATCGAAATGGTATTCACGTTCTACCAGAAAGATGGGAAAAAGTCGTAGCTAGTGATGGGCAATACTTTGAATAATTCGTTTGTAACCTTTGTTTTCAAAATAAAGTTCTTTTTTCACCAAAAAACAGCAAGAACTTAGTTGCGTACCTAATAGAATTAGTTTTAGCATCATTCATTTAATATATTTCCGAATTTTTATATCCGAATGCGTGAACCTTGGCTTTAACCCCAGCCATAAGTTTCTGAACGACCTCAGAATCGACAGCTTTTTTGTTTGCATAATTACCCATGCTTTCTTAATTCCTTCTACATTCTTTACCACTTTAGGTCGTTTTAGAAGGTGCTCCTTCATAATGGCCCAGCATTTTTCTATTGGGCGCAGTTCCCGAGTGTTTGGGGGGTTCAGATCTTTCGGCACGAAGTTGACATCATTCGCCTTATATCACTCTAGTACGCCTTTCGTGTAGTGGCAAGATGCCAAATCCGGCCAGAAGATAGTCGGACCGTCGTGACCCTTCAGGATAGGGAGAAGCCACTTTTTTAGACACTCTTCCAAATACACCTGTCCATTCATGGTGCTTGCGGTAACGATAGGTGTACTCCGCCATCCGCAAGTACAAATAGCTTGCCAAATTAAGAACTTCTTGGCAAACTTCAACATATTCTGTGTCCGGAGGTTCTCGGGAACATCACACATATCCTTGGCAGTCACATACAGGTTTCCTGGAATCTGGTTGAAGTTCGCCTTCAGATATGTCTCGTCGTCCATAACGCAGCAGTGTGGTTTCGTTAACATCTGTTCGTACAACTTCCGGGTACGGCTTTTTGCGACCGTATTCTGTTGTTTGCCTTGGTTTGGGGACTTCTGAACCTTACATGTACGTAGTCCAGCTCGAGTTTTAGTATTCTGCATGAATGTCTTGCTCATATGCAATCTTTTAGCCAAATCTCGAACTGAGGCGTTCAGTCACGGTCCCAACTACGCGTTTGTGATCGTTCTCGTTTACCTTCCGGATTTTCGCTTCCAATCAACAGTCAGACGTTCTTCGAACCGTTTTATGATACCAGACGCCGTGGAATTCGTGATTCCCAATTTTTTCCAATGGCACGACGATGCGACAGATCCTTATTCTCCAAGTAATCGTGCAAAACTTTTTCGCACACGCACTGTTCTTTCGTCGCCATTTTGAAAACAATACACATTAAACTATGTCTACGCAAAATTTCAATTAATTTTACCCAACGGATTAACAGTTAGAGCGATTTGAGTGTGTGTGGATTTTAAACGGTACACCCTTTATTTGTGTATCTAATTTTTTCGAGTACAGTCTTTACTCCATGCAAGACATTAAAAACTAAGAAAAGGTCACTAGAACAAGAAAAATTTCAATAATCTATTTTTCCCTGCTTGCATAATAACTTACAAGGAAGAACTTTCCTCAAAATCCCTACGTGACTTCCTTAAGTTTTTTTTTTGCGAAAAATTAACTTTCGAGGAAAAAGGACTCTTCCAACCTGACAACGAGCAATCCCTTTGTGCAGCCCAGCCAGAAGCAACTTTTTTAATAAGTCAAACACTTCCTGCCACACCGACAATATGGCACACTTTTTACGTGCGTCGCCCGTTGCTTGTCATATGGGCAAAACTTTGAGTTCATTTCTCTTCCAACTTTTAACACACTCTACTCGAGTAAAGCAAAAAAAAAATGAAGCAAGAACGCAAAGATGATAGAAAACTGTGAAACAGCACACTCAACGATGTGAGTCAGTTGGTGTGATCTAGAGTTTGCCAAGAAGATTCTCTACAGTCACCCAGAAAGTAAATTTTGATACGGCAACGATGGCTCTGTCTTTCAAGAGATCACCTGGCCCTGAGGTAACAAAAGCAAAAAAACGCATCTGCAAACTATTTGATGAAGACTTTTCTCACCGGAATAAAAGCACACAAAAACTGTGCCACAGGAAATTACCAACTCCCAGAAGCAGCAATATCGTTCGCCATTCCACAAAAAAGAAAGTTGATCACAAATTCTACCCGAACCATCACTCGTTCGACACACACATATAGATACAGAATCATGCAGGAGAGGAGAAACAAGAAGACTCACCTGTCGTAGTTTGGCCATCGCATCGGCTGTGATGAAATCTCCTTTTTGAAATTTAGTCACGAAGCACATCACCTGATACTGGCTTTGACCACGTTCCTCCTCGCCCAGGACCAGGGCTTTCAGCACTTGCACTTCCTGAAATGACCGGTGGAGAGGAAGATAAAAAAAATGCACATGAAATACGAGGATCGTTTGTTGAGAGCGTAGGAAAGAAAGAATGTGAATAAATTTGGCATCCCCCAGATCAGCAAGGAAAAGGCCGCTTGACATGGTAGTTTTGTAGCAATTGGGGATTAGAGTTACTTTTCGGTCGAGAAGAAAATATTTTGAACTTGATTAGCACTATTATTATTTCTATTATTCCTATTATACTATTATTAAGTTTTTCGTTTAACTAGTTCAATTAGCATGTGATTTATAATACCAAGGCTGATCTCATGGACGTTTCATCAACATGTTTTTCTACACATTGTCAATTTTTAAGCTTTTTTTTTCATTCCAATATTGAGGATTTTTCTGAATTTTCAATGAAAAATCACAGAACACTGCTACCGAAACCAAGCATTATTGTTGGTGGATGTTCCTGACTTCCCGGAAGAAGCGATGATGTACACCTGTCGAGAAGCACCCCTCAAGAATATACTGTCACCATACTACCGGGTCCGATAGCAGACATCGTATCTAAAATCACGCCCACACTCGACCGGCCTCGATAGTTCCTGGTGGTTGTATTTCCGTCTGCCAGGAGGACATTAGCAAACGAACGTCAAACAAATCATGGCACAGAACAGTGCATAGCTGTACATACTTCAACTAAATCTCACCGTTCGTCACCGTTCCGTCCTGGTTGGAGAAAGGTATCTCCTCGCATGTGGCCGAAGCAAGAGCACTACAAACAGAAAAATCCGGATCAGGTGCTCTTCAACAAAAAAAAAAGCGAAGCAGAGCACTTGCCACTAGCTTTTGATGGAGGAAAATCCTTCCTCTTGAATAGTGAATGATGATACCGGCTGGTAAAAGTGCCGTTTGAGTTATGTGGAATTCATACTTACAGGAAAACCATTGTGCGGGAAATCACTACTGCACTCATGGGACACAACAATCCGCTTGGGAGAGAGTGTGCTCTTTGCTTGGATTAATGTTTCAGTTTTCTTTTCATCTTACGTATATCAACTGACGAGGGGAATAACACCAGATAGGGGTCGTGTTAAAAAAAGGAACAGGTAACGATTTAACTTTTGAACTAGGGAGTTGTCGACAACTAAATTTTAAACGTCATTTCCCATACAGAGAAACAATTAAAGCTCAAAAAAAATGACAGATCTGTAAGTTCTGTTTAAGACACTGTTTATTTCAATCAATATCAATCCAACCCACTGATACTGCACACAAAATTACGGGAGACGCTATATTGCAAATAATTATGACCGATATTTTAAATGAATCATGTAAGTTATACTTAATTAGGGTGTGGCCCAATAAGAATTAGAACAAAGACTATTGCGCATATTTCAGATCTACATTAACAAAATAGTATTCTGTTTTAACTAAAATGTACGACTTAATGTGAACTTTACAGGGAAAATACAAACAAAAAATTAATCATCTCGATTTCGACGAAATTTGCGGACTTTTCCCGGAGCATGTTTCATCAACCAGCGCACATTATTCTCATCCATCGTTTTGGCAATCTTATTCCACTTGGTTCACAATTCATTGATGCTTTGTGGCAAAACGTTGTTATGCAGCAAATTTAATTTGTCATGCCTTTGCTTGCATTGTATGTATTCTATGTATGTATATTCTTTGAACTGATGTAAAGATTGTACTCGTAAAAAATGCAACGCTTCCATTTGTATATAACTTTTTATTGCATGGGTAAAAATTGATTAAATTTTGGGTAAAACTAAAATTTCGTCACAAACTGTCAAGTGGTCATCCAGATGGCTTCCAAGCAAGAAGTGCTTTGACAAAAAAATATGAACGCGGTCGTGGAAAATCTAGGCCAGTCCCACAGGTAGATCGTGAAACAGTTGGGAATTGACAATTCGACAGTTTCCCGTGTGGTAAAAGCGTTCAAGGAGATCCAGACGACCAATCGGCGAGCTGGCAGTGGAAAAAGCGAAGACGACCGACCCCGTGAACGCAAGGAAGGTGAGGTATTTTTTCAAGCGCAATCTGAATAATTCGATTCGAGTTGTGGCCAAGAAGGTCAATTCTTCTGTCTGGTTCGTCTAGCAGACAATGAAGCGGGCCGAACTTCATGTCTTCAAGGTAAGGAAGGAGCCTAACCGAACCGATAAACAGAATACGGTGGCCAAGTCCCGCGCCAGGCAGCTGTACCGCGAGTGGTTAGTGCAGCCGAAATGCATCGAATGGATGAAGAGACGTACATTAAAGTGGACGCTTTGCAGATCTCCGGCCTGGAGTTTTTCGTATAAATATATAAAGAAGAATACCTCCAGAATCGCCAGCAGCCCTTCCTCCCGTCCCACAAAGATGACGAAGCCAACGATGTTATTTTTGGTCCGAAGGAGGCAAATCCGCCAAACTCGCCAGAACTTCGCCCAATAGATAAATTCTGGGCGATTATTAAGGGCATGCTCCGAAAAACAGGGAAGGTCTTCAAATTTGAAGAAAGAATGGATAAAGTGTGTAAAAAATATGGCGCAGGTGTTGAACAGGATTTGATGGATAGTGTCAAGTCCAAGGTGTGGGAATTTAGCATAGGAGAGGAGGTTGAATAATGGTGACTAGGGTGGTCCTTATATGTTCATAATAAAAATTCTAGCTTTTTATTCTTATGAATTAGAGGAATTATTGCTCCTGCAGAATTGTCGATAATTCAATTAAATGAAACTTTGATGAAGAAACTTCACTTCTATCTCATGTACTTATCGTCTTATAACAGTTTTTCTAACTTTCCTCAGGGTGGGACTAAAAGAACAGTTTTTATGCTCTAATTTTTTTATTTCAGTTTGAATTTGAAAACTTTGTAAGGATGACTTTTACGGCATAATAAGACACACATTTTGAAGATACAAGATGGTTGCTAGTTATTGGATAAAAAAGTTTTACAGGTTGAAATGTCAAAAAATACGTTATTTCAAGATATCTTAGTTACTTTTTTCACATATTTGCAAACACAGGATACATGAACTCAAACTAAAAACTTCCATCTTCAAGACTTATGCTAAATCGTTTGTCCCCTTTATCTTGTCCACTAGAACGGGACTCTTGTGTTTCATCCAATGTAACAGAAACAGCAAGTTTACCTACTTATAGGCTGTCCTAGAAAGTCAAGTGCCGGTGCATTTACTTTTCATGAAAATGCGAAGCATTTCACCGGAAAAGCACAAACAGATCGTACACAAATGGTGCGCTTTTGCCAACGTTTCGCTGAGTCAGTTGGCAAAAATGGAAGGAATGAGCATCGGAGCAGTTCGTAACGTGATTCGAAAGTATGGTGAGGAGTCTTTCTTTCAGGAAAAGAAAAAATCTGGTCGTCAACCGGGCCATGTGGACCAGAACCTGGACCGGAAAATCACGCAAGTTTTCGGCCGTAAACAGGGTAATTCTGTTTGAGATGTGGCCAAAAAGCTGGGAGCACCGAAGAGTAACGTCGACCGAGCAAAAACACGACATAGACTAAGGACTTTCAATAGGCAGAAGAAGCCAAAACGAAGTGAAAAACAAGCAGAATCTGTTAAACCAAGGGGCCGTAAATTATACGATTAAGTGCTGTGTGGAAAATGCGTAATTATGGATGATGAATCCTACGTGAAATTTGGTTATAAGACGCTTCCTGGCGACCAGTTCTACACGGCCCGTGCTTGTCAAACTACTGACGATTGACGAAAAATTCGGTAAAAAAGCAACGGTTTGGTAAGCAATTTGTGAGTGTGGATCGCTTTCAAATCCGTTTGTAACAACCGATACGATGACTGCTGATGTTCACGTTCGGGAATACTTGGAGCGGCACCTGCTCCCCATGATCCGAAAACATAATAATCCAGTACTGTTTTGACCGGATATGGCATCAGTGCATTACGCGAAGGACTCAGTAGTCTGGTACAAAGCCAACGGAGTCGAATTCGTACCCAAGGAGATGAATCCTCCAAACTGCCCCCAAGCAAGACCAATTGAAACGTTTTCGCCTCTGACAAAAGCATCTTTGCGCAAACATGTTAAGGCAGCGGATTCCATCAAAACTTTTGAAAGAGACCGGAAAAAAGTATCAAAAATCATTGTCAAACAGTCTGTGCTGAAGTTAATGAGCAGTGTTAGATCAAAAGTCCGCTCTTTGGCGTATGATTAAATGGATCTCGAAAATTTTACGTTGAACTGTAGAAGAATATTGTAGAGAACATAAAAGTGCAATAAAAACTCAATTTACTTAAAAACCGAGCTCGTATTGCTATTTGCAAACCGTGCTTAGACTTACTGGGACACCCTATAGCAACTGAGTGAAGCGTTCATGTTCAAAATGGAGTGTTATGGTGTATCATACTTTAAATCACTTAGGCATAGTCAGATTCTAACCGATTAAGCTCAAATTTTGAAAAGCTCATATGCAGACGAATTGATAGCGCCAAGGTAAACTTCAATAGCACAAACTTTTGAAGCATCAAATAAAATGTCTTTGCATGACGCCAAGTCAGGAGCTCTTCTGTAACCTCAGCAACAAAAGGAGACGTTGTAGATGTTGTAGACATTCCTTTACGTAAACTTGTCCATTCATGGTTGAAGTAGTCATGAATGGAGCACTTCGAACCCCGCACGTACAAATTGCTTGAATTTTTAGACAACTTTCGAGATTTTTGCTTCCATTGGTGCTCTGGGACATCAAACTGTTGTCTCTTGCAGTGTAGAACTGATGACCTGAAATCTGCTGAACCTCCGCCATTATGTAGGTTTCAGCATCCCTTACGCAATAGAGTTTTTTGGCGAGAATTTGCGTATAAAGGTTGCTTTCCCGTGATTTTGCTGCCACATTCTGCTATTCGATACAAATTGAATGCCTTCTGGATCCGATTATTGACCTTTTGCACAAAACTGTTGGCCATGGTTCACTTTTTTACAATGTATCGGACAGAAGCGTTTGGTTCTCGCCTGAAAGCCTCAAATACCCTCCTGTCGTCTTTAGCGCTCTTGCAAAGATGTTGTTGTCTATTTCCTGGCACTCTGGCAACCCTGTCGTGCTGTTAAGTTGTGTTTTCCTGCCGTGTCATCTGTTAACTATTGATTTCGTCGAAATTCTACCCCCACAATTAATCAACGCGTCATCATACTGCCCGCTACCGATCAAACAATCCGCCACTAGAGTTAGTCGCGACTTTCAGTCAGGTAGGATTAGTGAATGCAATATTTTCCGAGCGGGCTAGAGTGTGGTCTGAGTAAACCACCCACCGCCATTGCACCATCTCAAAATCCTCCCACCTCGCCCCTCTCCGAATGCACTGTTATCGCAGCTCTGTGGTGAGCGCCGTCTGCCGTAATAAACAACAACATCCCGAACATCAATTCCACCCAGCACCATTTCGATTGAAAAACGAACTCACCTGTATTTTCCTGTACCAAGCAAGACAATATAGTTTACCTGCTACTGCTTGTCTTCTCACTCTGCAATCCGAAAAATTCCAAGCCTCGTCTAGCTTCGATAATTTCGTCAATCGTCCGCATCGCTACAACCATCAGCGCCGGCTTCATTCATCGTGACAACCAACAAACCAAGCTACATCGCCACCGTAAGTGTCAGTCGGCAGTCGTCAGAAATCACTCATTCTCGCATCTGTACCTGCCAGTGTTGCCAGTTTCACCGCCATAACCATTTTGTAGTGTGTGGTGACGTTTAAGTGACGTTTATTACTATCACTACCACGGTGATCCATTTTTGATTCAGCTGTAACAGCTGTGCAAATTCTATGACTGCAACGGAAGTTGTTTGCGGCGGTTTTTGTAAAGCCACATTCCATTACAAGTACGCACACCTGTCGGAGTCATTCTCCAGGATATTTGTGGAAATTCTGCTGTTTTCTGGCTCTGCAAATGATGTTGCGATATGATGAAGAATGCTCGCTTCAAAAGTGCCATGACGTCGACAAACACTGCTACTTTGGAACTCTAGGATAGTTATCAGAGAGTGGTTGAAGAACTGAAAGCGGAAATAAAAAACAGTCTAATTGCTGAGTTGAAGCAGGAAATTCAAGGGGGCTTCAACAAATTGTCTCCTGCTGTGCTCTCGCCGCTTCCACGTCAATTCCAATTCAGGGCTCGCACCACACCCAAGCGCACTCGTGACGAGGATCCTCTCGAGCTAGTAGAACAGCCGACGAAAATGTTCTGCGGGACTGGTCAATCCGGAAGCAGTACTCTCGGAGAATCAGCGGTGAGACCTGATGAAAAGTTTTGGGTGTATTTAACCAAAATATCGCCTGATGTGTCCGAAAGCGAGGTGCAAAATCTTGCTAACAAGTGCTTGCAAACAACCGATGCCGTAGCCAAATCCTTGGTACCCAGAGAAAAACCGCTATCGATGCTATCGTTTGTGTCCTTTAAGGTGGGTGTTCAAAAGGATCTCAAATCCAAGGCAATGGATCCCGCCACCTGGCATCAAGGAATAGAATTTCGGGAGTTTATTGACCATGGTTCGAATGTCCGGAATTTTTGGAAACCAACGCAGCGTTTCGATCCGGGAACAACTTCCTCGAATCATCTACAGCATCAGTCCAATCAACAAGTCTCAACATAGAAGTGCATCTTTCTGTGCCACCACCTTGTTCGTCCGACTCTCCATTGAAATACTTGACGGTGTATTATCAAAACGTCAGAGGCATCCGTACTAAAACGCATGATCTATTTTTGAAGCTATCGTCCTGTGACTATGATATTGTTGTGCTAACGGAAACATGGTTGCATTCAGACATCTCAAACTCGGAATTTGCTTCAACTTACAGCATATTTCGATGTGATCGGAGCTCGGCCACCAGCGACCTCAAACGTGGTGGTGGAGTTTTAATAGCAGTTAAAGCCACTCTGAGCTGCAGGTCCGTAGAACTGGAGAACTGCAATAACCTCGAGCAAGCTGTATTTACCTTCGTCCCAACTCGCATCTGGCGTTATATTCCTCGCACTCTATAGTGATTCAGCAGCTAAGTGAACGTATTTCGGATTTCGACATAATCGTTGTTGTGGGTGATTATAATCTTCCCCAGCTTTTCTGGATAAACGACGAGGATGTCAATGGACTGCTGCCATCCAATGCTTCATCCGAACAAGAAATCGAGCTTGTGGAATCGATGGTCGCTTCTGGTCTTCATCAAGTCAACGAGATTCCAAACTCTATGGGCCTTCCACGGTTGTACCTTAAAGAATGTGTTGAGTCTCTGCAAAGGCCTTTGACAATCATTTTCAACAGCTCGCTTCGCCACTGTACCTTCCCGAAACTGTGGAAGACAGCTTCGATCTGCCCGATATTCAAAGCAGGATCTAGTCATGCAGTTGAGTATTATCGTGGCGTTTCCATTTTGTGCTGCCTGGCTAAAGTGTTCGAAGGATTAGTTCATGATGTCCTATACGCTGCTTCTCAACTATTTTTATCTGAGTTTCAACACGGATTTGTTAAGAAGCGTTCAACAACAACGAATCTCATGACGTTCACCAATTTTGTATCAACGGAAATTGAGAACAAGCGTCAAATAGATGCCATTTACTTCGACTTTTCCAAAGCGTTCGACAAAGTGCCTCACGATCTTGCTGTTGCAAAGCTTAGATACTTGGGATTTCCAGATTGGATAACAGAGTGGTTGCGCTCTTATCTGTCTGACCGTAATGCGTTTGTCAACATCAACGGATCGCACTCTCGCGTCTTTTCCATCACATCTGGTGTGCCACAAGGCAGCGTTCTGGGCCCACTCATCTTCATATTGTTCATAAAAGATCTATGCTTTCGGCTGAAATCAGGGAAATTGCTCTACGCTGACAATCTAAAAATTTATCGCATTGTAACCTCTCACCTCGACTGCTGCGCGCTTCAGGCCGATATAAATGAACTACAACGATGGTGCCTTGAGAATGGGATGGAATTGAACATCAACAAGTGTAAGTCCATTGCATTCTCTCGTCGGCAGTCTCGAATTGAATTCGAATATTCGGTTGGACCAGTATACTTGGAACGCGTTGAATCCATCAGTGACCTTGGAGTAAACATCGACAGTAAACTACGGTTCAATGAGCATGTCTACATGACTACCGCTAAAGCGTTCGCAGCCCTAAGATTCGTACGACGCTGTACCACGAGCTTCAACGATATTTACGCACTCAAGTCGCTATACTGCTCATTAGTTCGAAGCATCCTGGAATATGCTATTTGCGTGTGGATGCCGTCTCATGCAACGCAAATCAAACGGATGGAGCGTGTGCAGCGCAGCTTTGTACGTTTCGCTCTTCGTCAGCGGCCTTGGTCGAACCCAGCGGACCTGCCCGATTACACATGCCGCTGTAAACTCATCGCTCTGGAAAAGCTTGATTCCAGGCGGATTAACTTGCAAAGGCTCTTCGTGTTTGACCTGATAAAAGGAAATCTCGGCTGTCCCTCGTTGTTATTCAATGTATCGTTTTATGCACCTTCTCGACAATTGCGTGAGCGTGAATTATTGTTTATCAGACGCCACAGAACCACATATGGATTTAACAATCCATTGGACAGATGCTTCCGTTCGTTCAATAGTGCTAGTGTTGTGTTTGATTTTAATGTGTCTAAGGCTGTTTTTAAGAGTAGGATTAAGGTTTTAGAATAAGTTACAGTCTGTGGAATTGTTTTTAAACATTCGAGGCGGTGAAATAAATAAATAAAAAAAAATTCCTGTGACGTTTCATGACACGGGAAAAAGTTGAGTTCAGAATCCACAACCAGTTTGCTATGGCACGATGCGGAAGATTTCAATTTTCGAAAAGCGCGTGCAAAATTTCGTCGCAAATCCTTAGCTCTTCCGACTCCATTTCAAAAACTATTTCACAGTTACATTACCCGAAGTTTCAAACATTTAACCCTTATAGCTTATAGCTATTTGCGTATGTTACAATTTAAACGTAGACAACCTTTACCAACGGAGTAGTAATTTAATAACGGTATGTTATGTGGAAGATGAGATTTGTGCTCTTGATGTTCCACAATAAAGCTTAATTACTTCTAAATTTACCTTGTTCAAACTTGTCGCAATTTACATGCCTTTCGTGAATATAATAGTTCAATTAAAAATCTAGTACCTTTTTGGTGCCTTTCATACTAAATCTTTTCAAAACAAACAATACACAGAAAATTTGATGTGGCCTAGGTTCAACAGTAATTACATTTTTCTAGGAAGTTTTTCTATCGGCTAGTTACAACATAACCGTTAAACATTGATTCAAAAGCTACCGCAAGTTCGCTCAACTTATCACACGCCACCACCAAGGAAAGTTTTTGAGAGTTTGTTTGATTCCCATTAACTTCCGGTATGATGGAGCGCAAAACTGAGGTTGCCAACCTACCTTTGGTGTGGAAGAAACTTGCTACGCTTCCTTCACTGGTGTGCTTTTACGTAACGGAACTTGATGGAGGACAAACACCATTTGAGTGAACGTTTATGTCACCCCTCCGCTCCGGTCCTTGGTAAATACTTTTCGGACGAAAAACATTCGACCGAGCATGAAACTGTCAGAAATTCCAATCTCGATCAGAGTGGGTGGTGCGAAAATTCATTAAAACTTGCTCTCTACTTGGTTCGGTAAGCTGGTTTCCTCCAGTGCTGGTGAAAAACAATTCAACGAAGAACCCGCAGTTGGCACCGTGTCTGCAAACAACCGTCGAAATGTTGTGAAAACAATTTGCGCTTCATAAAACGTAGATAGGCGGAACGAGATTTCTTCAGATGTCTGATTTTTTTTGTATGCTTGTAGGTATTTCTGATTTGCATCGCTCTGATGCCATACGGGTCAAATGAGTTTGTGTATTAAAATGCGAATTGGATGGAGATAGTTTCTTTCGATGCGAATTGATGCCCATAGCAATACAAGCACTCTGCAGAGAGCACTCACAGTTGAAATCCGCTTAGAACTTAATGGAAACAGTCGCCAAGTCGGTTTAAACGTGTCACTAGGATAGACCAACTGCCGTTTGCTATTGCTACTCTATGTCCATCGTAATTTACCTGGTCCTCGTAATATTGGAAATGAGTTCAGGTGAAATCCCCGAATCTAATGTAATGCTTAGGTCCCATCTGGATGAAATGCTTTTATCGCTGTTCTGTTGAAACGCTAACAAACATTGTACATATTGAATGCCGAGTTTTGATTTGATTACACGCCTAGTTTAAAATAACAGGGATATTAAATCGCACTCCCTTCAAATATTTGGATTTCACCATCCTATAATTCTACGAATTGCCGAAAAAAATGCTAAATATTCTCCTTCACAGCAAAATCCGCGTTTTCTTTGTAAACATGACAGCACGCGGCAGTTCCGCCTTATTTTCACGTTTCCGAAAAAGAACGTGAAGCTACTTTTACTCAAATTTACGATGGCCCTCGCTTTCATAAATTCACAAAAGCTCCCGGGGAGGCATAAAGTTTGTGCCAAATCCCCACGTACCATTCATAATGCATGAACATCAGCATACCTACTTCCCCTTAGCAGCAGAACAGCACGCATCTCGCCAGAAATAGCGTACTAAGTCGTCTTTTTCGTCGCACCCCGTTCGTGCGTGCCAAATTTTGACATTATTTTGGCAAACGGATTCCGTGACTTGAGCTCACATATGCAAGACGAGAACGTGAAGGCGGTATCTCCAACAGCTACGGACTAGAAAGGAAGAGTACGTGAGGTTCGTATATTGGGTGGTGGCATGGATCAGTAGACAAACCCCCTAAGAAAGGTGCAGAGAGGCGTAGCACCAAAATTGACAGGCTGCCGACATGTTTTTCCGGAACACGCAACCAGAGCGGCTACAACAAAGGAAAGGAAGGTGAGAATAATAAAAGGGAGCCTTGCATGATGAAGATTGCTTATCGAGCGAATCTAATGGGGGCATTTGGTCATTCCAGTCATGGATAGCAAGGGAATTATGGGGATAAACTTCATATCTACTCGGGGAGCACGGTAGGCGACGCTCGGACACTATGGAGATTCAGATGTCTTGTAGGAAGAGGACCGACATTCTTCGATTTGTGATTCGGTTCATTATATCGGAAGTAGACTAATCAAGGAAGACAGTTAACATATAATCTATCGAGTATAAAGCTCACTAAGAACAGATAAAAAGATAAATTTAATAAAAAAAAATTACGCTTCAGTATTCTCTCTCATCAATATTCTCGACAATAAATTTTTCAATTTATAATTGTGCATATTTTTCTATCAAAATGCTTCACTAAATGCATTCATGTGATAATTTTGTTCATGAAAATTATTCTGAACACCTTATTGCTAAACATGTTTACAGATTGATCGCACTAGAAAATGAATCTTATTTTGAATGGCCGGTAATAGAACAGCTAATTAAGTTTAAAGGCAATTTAAATAGAAAATTAATCTGAAAAAAGGGGTACCAAAACATATTAAGTCATAGTTCTGTTTTGAAATATTTAAGGTCTACGCGATCACAGATTCCTCAGACTTATTTATGTGTTTTTGAATTAAATTTACCTCAGATTGCTGTTTGTTAATTTGTTTGTATAGTTCTAGTATTTCGTTTCTGTTATTTTATTTCTGTATTGAATAAGTTGTAAATTTCTGAAAACTTTATACATTGATGATTGGGAAATAATAATTTTGTAAATCAAGTAAGGTAATTCCATCCCCAATGACCACACCTCTTGTTGTCGACCTTTTCTCATTTCAAACAAACATTGCGAAATTGTTTATCAATACCTGTCTGAAAAATTCCAGATTTTGTGTCAATTTAACAACCCCTCGGTCAATGGGACCACTCTTATAAGAAGGTTTTGACAGTGCTTTATCTAGATGCTTATATCTGCGCAACTGTTAAGTGGAAAAACAATCTACTTTCAGGTTTTTGTGAAAATTGTCTCAGAGATCCAGAAAAAAACTGAAGAAAAAGAGCATGGAAATGGAATGCAGTAGTCTCATCAGATAGTTGTCGCCATCACTTTAAATTTGTGCGATATGGTCAGGGCTCTCTTTTTGTGTTGTGGTGAATGTTGGTTGTGGTTATCATTGGGCGATAAGTCCCATTTTTTTGCCATTATCTTTGGAACTATTATGTTGAAATTAACATGTTATATGCTTTTTCAAGGAAATTAGGCAGGTTATCAATTACATTTAATGAGCAACAGTGTGACCAAACATTCCATTTTAAGATAACTTAAACTTTCTAATGCAATAAGTACTAAATTCTCAAGATGTTCTGAGCCTTTCTCATACTACAGCATTTTTAAGGAAATAAGTCATTATAAATCAGTTTTTGAAATGTCAAAATTTTAGTCCAAAACTTAAATGTTCTTTTGCTTGCTTCTCCGGGAACATTATGCCTAGGAAAAATACTTTTTAAATAGAAGTGTTCGAGCAAAAAACCAATATTTTGGTCAGCAATTTAGCAAACAAGCCATTTCTGTATTTGTAAAAGAAACGTTTTTCTTCGCATCCTCAATTGAGACCACACTAATTTCAAGATAGGGTAAGGGGATGTAACGTTAGCCTAGCTCCTTCATTCGGCCTATGTACCAAAAATGTCATTAATTCAGCGATAATCAAAAAAAATTTGTTCCTATCAAGATGTCCGATTTGAGCTTCGTGGAATTCCAGAGCATCATCGTCCTATGATTGCTCCTGTGATATTTGCTGCAAAGTTTGGCCAAGTTGATTCCACTAAATCGTTCTTCACTGACGGATCTTTGATAGAGGAGTTAGCAGGCTTTGGTATATACAATGAAATTTATAGCGCCAATCGTAAACTTCAAGCTCCTTGTTCCGTATATGTCGCTGAATTAGCGGCAATACACTTTACGCTAGAAATCGTTGCCTCACTTACACCGGATCAGTATTTCATCTTCACGGATAGTCTCAGTTCTATAGAGGCTATTCGCTCATTGAGGCCGGTAAAGCACTCCTCGTATTTTCTCATGAAAATACAGGAGCTTCTAAGTGCTTTATCTTCGCGTTATTTTATCATCACCTTTGTATGGGTTCCACCTCATTGTTCAATTCTGAGCAATGAGAAAGCGGACTCGCTTGCAAAGGTGGGCGCTATAGAAGGCGATATCTATGATCGACAAATCGCTTTCAATGATTTTTTTACTATTTTTCGTCAACAGTCACTCGTCAGCTGGTAGTATAAATGGAGTAAAGGAGATTTGGGGCGATGGCAACATTCAATCATCCCAAAGGTGTCGAAGAAATCTTGGTTTTGGGGTATGGATGTGGGTCGAGACTTCATTCGTGTGATGTTTCGCCTCATGTCCAATCATTATTCTTTGAACGCTCATTTTTACCGTGTTGGGCTGAGTGACATCAATCTCTGTGAATGTGGACAAGGTTATCAGGACGCAGATCACATTATTTGGTCATGTGCTGAGCATCGTGGAGTCAGATCTGAGCTTTATGATTCCCTTCGGGCTCGAGGTAGACAACCCAATGTACCTGTTCGAGATATTTTGGCTCTGCGTGACCTGGTGTTTATGAAACTCATTTATGTGTTTTTGACTAACATTAGCCTTAGATTGTAGTTAGTTTAACCTGTATGCTTACTTTAAGTTTTTTTTTATCTGTGTTTGTGTGTGTGTTTTTTTTTTCTCAAAAATGATCAAGTCAAGTCAAAAGAAGCCAAAAGTTGTATAGTTTTAAGTTTTTTGACAATTTAGAATTTAAAATAAAAGTGTTATGTTAAACATACTTGAAATTCCCGCCCATTTTCCCATCCTTTATATTGTTATTCCTATTAACCTCGAGACGGCCGCCAGTAATCGGTTCTGTCTCCTTAACGTTAGTTTTAAGATAATTGATGTATACAAAAATGAAATCTTGGCTCTGTAAAGTTAATTCGATTGAGCCTGTACAAATAAATGATCTTAACAAAAAAAAAGATGTCCGATTAAATTTGAAGCAAATCAGACATTATTAATCAATTTACTGTTGTTTACTTCCGTGTAATTAACGATTTTCTCGGATTTTAGACATCATGATTTCACTGGTTAAGCTGAACAGATTATCTCCATGATTTTCGAATGATCTAAATTTGGATAAATTGAACCGATAAACCGAATAAAGCAGCCTAGAAGTACAGAAAATATTCACACGTTATAAACTAATAGTTCACACAGATAAAATAACAATTATTTAACAAGAAAACGGTGGACCCAATGTTAGGGACATATTTTTTTCTTTGTTCCCAGCTATGGCCTGTTGTCTGGATAACTTATTATTGGTAAACAGTTTTATTGGAAATGTATCAGTTTCGATTGCACATTCTTCAAATGGCTCATCTTTACACAAACCAAAAGAAAAAACCCTGTGCAGAGTGAATTATTATTTTTTCATCCTCAAAGGAACAATAACATAATAAAATTATTATATTTTCATCCTCAGAGGAACAATTTAGTTTAGTTTGTTTTGTGAAAATTCATGTTGGGTAAAGCAAATACCGCTGGCAATGCCTTAAATCATGAAATCAGGAAGAAAACCGTACGAAGACTGCATTTACTAAAAAAAATCGATGGGAGTGGGACGAAGTTGCATCCATAAATAGACCCAATTTGATGCTTATAGACCGACATTACATCCATATCCCTCAAAAGTTTTTGACTTTATAAAATGAGTTGTATAGTTTTTCATGATACATAATACCAAATGCCTTATTAAACGTGTCTAAGCAAGTGTATAACTAGCTAAATATCGCTTACAGCTGAAAAACTTTATGAGTTATAATAAAAAATGTAATCGATCGTTGCATATTAGGCTGAGTTAAGGGACACATACCCTACCTCTAGTTATCGATGCTCTCCCCATACGTTTGTTTTAATAAATTGACGGTTTTTCTGCAGATCCAGCAATACATTTCAGAATGTCTGGAGAGTCACGCCCATTCCGAGGTTACTTTCACATACAATAAGCCCCGCATGTAAACATTACCGATACCCTTTGAATAAGCGTAGGACAACACACTTCCAGATTTGCAAGTGAAAAATTTCAAAACCCAGCACGTATTTAGAAATATTTGAAAATAGGATTTATGTCATATTTATATTTATAATCAAATTGATCTCACGAATGGCCGCTTCCAAAATAACACTAGCTTGTTTAATCGTAAAAATAAAAATCTTCGTATTTTTTACGTAATTAGTTTCATGCCCTCAAAATAAGTACAGAAATTAAAGTTGCTAAGCCACCCGTTAGATATGCAACCAGCATTACAAGACTCTGTTCAACACTCGGTGAGTGCATCTGAAATTTTTTGCCAGCCTTTTACGGACGCATGCGCGTTGTTTTTGTTTGTTGCTTCTGAACATAAAATGGCCGCAGTTTACATTGCACTGGTTTTCTTTTTATTACACACATTTGTTTTCTATCCACACTCTGCAATAATAAAAACTCCCCGCTATGGGACGACTCTAAATTGAACTTCAAAACTGCTAAAAATCATTAATGCAATCACGACATAGCGGAATAACACTCTTCCTTAACAATTTATGTCCGGATGGCAGAATATTAGAACTAACAATCAAAAATAAGCTGATATTATTTTTACCTCGAGCGCAGGGGCAGAGGACTAAAAAACAATAAAACGGGGAAATATTACCGGCCATTACTCATTTTGGGAGGGAATTGATAACATCAACTACGTTTTAAACAAAGCACGCGGAGTTTTAGTGATTTCACTTTGAACTACGAAATATTTTGTGATTTTTTTTTCACAAAAACTACGCAGCAAAACCAAAACACGTCAGTTTCAAAGCACGGCTTGCTGCGACCTCCTGACGTTTGTTTGAATTTGTATATTGAAATTGAGAACTTGGCTCTGTGTAGAGTTCATAATAAATATATAATATTTTTTTAAATATTTTAATATTTATTCATATAAATAAATATTAAAAAACATGTTAGTACGTAAATGGTAGCTCAAGATGTAATATTCAATATTTTGATCATAAAATATACTTCACTTGTATATTCAACATTTGCATTGAGCTCATTCTTTTGTCATTCTTTAAAAAAAAAGCTTTGTTCAGTATGGGTTTACTGCGAACAAATATAGTTCCTAAATGACAAGATTTTAATAATAACGATTATGGTAACGTAAGCTTAGCTCCTTCATTCGGCCTATGACCGAAATATGTCATTAATTCAGCGATAATTAACCAAATTATGTTGCTATCAGGATGATCGGTTAGTTGTGAAGAAATTAAGACTTTATTAGACAATTTATAGTTGTTCACTTCCACGTAATTTTCGATTTCCTTAACTTTATAGACACCATGATTTCACTGGTTAAGCTGAACAAATTATCTGCACGAGCTTCTAATTATCTTAAATTGGCTAAATTGAACCGATTAATCGAGTTATGCAGCCTAGATGTACAGATAATTCCCGTTATCGTTTCATGTTCTTTTATTCATCTTTCGCTGAATCAAGGAGTTGGAGAAAAAGTAGATTGTTTTTTATTCGCAATAATATTTGCTTTCGTTCCATTAAAGAAGTTGACTCATCTAATCTTCTGGTCTGGTTTATAACCAAATTGCTATGAGGTATTAGGTGGTTTTCTACCAATTGTCCATCGATCTGCCAAATTTCGAAGACGTCTGCATTGAGTCATCTCAAGTTATAATATTCCATCCACTATTTCATAAAACTTTACGATTGGTTGAGCTGATTGAAGATAAATAAATCATTGGATATAGAACCAATTATCCCCCTGTTGGTACAAATTAGATAAGCTTGGAAACCAATAGAAGCATAAAGTTGCCAGAATGCACGAAAAATTTCTATAAATTCAAATGTCACCAAATTTTTAAATGGTTATTTTAGGTGAATTAGAATAGATTGCTCTTTGGAACTTTCAATTTGCTTGATGCAGATATAAGTTTTTGTGTTAGAATAGTTTATAGAAGGCAGTTTTACAAATTAAAAGTGTTTCCCCTATTACAAACCACAACCACACTTGGTGAGTGGTCTTACAGCATCGTTACTGTTAGGTTAATCGGCGTAACTAAAAATGTCTATCGTTTCGTAACAATAAAAAATAATCAAACGGTTCCACTCACGCGTCAATCCTTTGATTTTGAGGATGAATTGCATGTGATGAGATTATTTGTGGAAAAAAATAGGGTTCGGGGCGGGTTTTAAGCGGTTTATTCTGCACCTGTGACATTTGATGAAGCTGTATGTAGTCTATAATTAGAACTGCCAAAATTTGGACGTTAATCCCTCTGTTTACTTCTGATCTACCGGAACATACCTTCAGAAACAAGCATTATATTCAGAAAATTGCATAGCCAAGAAATAAAGTTCCCAATAGCAGGGACTCATTAAAAGCATGCGGATTGCTTTCTGATCAAGAACATGTTTTCTTCAGCTCCACAATCTGTGCATAAACTAACAACATTATATGAGTGCGATTCTGTGCATGTGTGCGAAGGCAAAATGAAATAGACCAGTTCACGATTTGCTGCAAACGTCAATTTCCTCAACCTGCTCGTCTACTAGCAGGTCATGAGACAGACGTACTTGGCCAAACTTTTAGTTTGTCATTGATCTTAAGATTGGCAATGTGTATTTCTTATTTCATTTACTCTCAAATGTTACACAAAGCGACTATGACGACAAACGGGATGCTTCGTTTAAAAACAAACAAATCGACAACAAAATTTCATTAGGGCTTGACTGACAAACGTAAACAATGGCCTTTTCCGCGGATTTCTCGTCATTGAAAAGACGCCTAATCAATCCACCACGGTCATTTCAAAGAGGAAGAGTTCACCTATCCGATAGAATTTGAGGCCTATATGGGTAGCATTTGTGCCACGAGAACATTACGGAAGAAGCCATTGTTTACGTTTGTCAGTTAAGCCTTAATGAAAAATCTTTGTCGAAATGTAAGAGACAGCAGGCTTCACGTTACAACACCGGTGGTTAACAAAGAAAAGAGGAAACATGGGCTCTCTCAAAAGCAACAGTGATGCCATAGCTGCCGCTCAACAGCGAAGCATTTATCGTTCAGTACTATTGGACAGCTCCGAAACCTATTTGTTTTATAGCATATGATAGTGCCTGATGATGGACAATATAATCATAAGCATAGATCAACCTCAAATGACTGGAAGAAACATGAAATAAATAGTGATTTAAGATCATCTACACATGAAATAAATTTAACTCAATGTTCAACATCGCATTCTAGCAACAAGCCTAGATGTGAGAAGGAGCTGATCAAGACATTCCCTCCGGTACACGCGGGCACATGCAAAATACACAAAGGCAAAATTTGAGCGAACTTCTTCAGCAGGTAGGAAACTGATGGTTTTCTAGATGATGAATTTTAAATCTTCAAAATGACAGTAATAAATTGGTAATCAATCACGATTTCGAATCATTAGCCCGATAGATAGAGCTTATGTTCGTATCATTAAAAGGGAAATAATTTGGAAAATGTAGGACTTTTAGACCTATTTCCTAACAACTGATTAAAACCGTCACCCCCGATTATGCCGTAAAACCGTCACCCCCGATTATGCCGTTCTCTACCCTATAAGGGCTATTCATAAACCACGTAGACTTTTCTGTTGGGACGGGAGTGTTTGACCAAATCTTGGGCGCGGTGATCGATAATCCTGGTCAGTCGCACAGATGGATCGGCAAAAGGCTTGGAATCCACCATGTTGATGAAGATGTTCCAGGAGACGGAGACCATCGAGCGGCGCGCTGGAAGCGGCCGAAAACCGAAAACTGAATACCCAGACAAGGCGTGGAAGATAAGGCAGTACTTTAAGAATAACCCTGACCTTTCCACCCGAGACGTGGCCAAAAAGGTCAATTCGTCGAAGTGGTTCGTCCAGCAGACCATGAAGCGGGCTGGGCTACGTGTTTTTAAGCTCAGGAAGGTGCCAAACCGGACTGACAAGCAAAACACGGTGGCCAAATTGCGTGCGCGGAAACTGTACCGTGAGTAGCTGGTCAAGCCAGGCTGTCTCGTCATGGACGACGAGACATATATCAAGGCGGACACCAAACAAATCCCCGGCCTCGAGTTTTTTGTCGGTACGTCCCGCATGGAGGTTTCGGAAAAGTTCCGGAAGAGAAAGATGGACAAATTCGCGAAGAAGTACTTGTACTAAGCCGTTCGTTACAACCGGCACCATAAACGGGCAGATTTATCGAGAGGAATGCTTGCAGAAGCGCTTGCTGCGCTTCCTCCGCTCTCACCGTGGTCCCACGCTGTTCTGGCCAGATCTCGCTTTGTGCCATTACGCCAAGCCTGTAATGGATTGGAACGAAGCGAAGGGCGTTAATGTGGTCCCGAAGGAGGCGAACCCGCCAAATACACCAGAACTTTGTCCGACCGAAAAGTGTTGGGCGATAATGAAGAAGAAGTTGAAGAAAAGCGGAAAAACATTCAAAAAAGATGAAGCTTTTAAGAAAAACTGGGAGAAATTGTGTAAGGAAGATGGACAAAGCCTCGCCCAAGATCTCATGAGCAGTGTTAAGAGAAATGTACGAGCGTTCAGCTTGGTGGAGGAAATTCAATTAATAAATTATGCCAAAACATAGCTAATATATAGTTATTTAATCCCTAAAAATTTGAGAAGTATCCGATTTAAAATGAATTTTTGGTGATCATTTTTGTGTGTCTCATTTTTTCCGAGTCCAGTCTTTATAAGAACAACTTCTCAAACATAAATTTTACCAACATTAAATTTGTAGAGTTCCATGTGAAGCTATGATTTCTTAATAATTGTTAACCATATTTTATGTTGATTTTCAGGTCCTTTCCAAATTAATTATAAACGATGCGGCAACTAATTTCAATTCAATTCTTTTCGCTTGTCGATAGCCGATGAATTTTGAATTATAATAAATGATGAAATATTGGTGCATATTCAATCCTAGTTCAACACTACATTGCTCAAACTCTAATATCATTATTGTTATGTTAAGAAGGACGATTGCAGGTGTCGGTCTCAGGGCACCGATGTTTACATGACATTTTGGTAGAGTGTAAGGTTTGTATCCATGATAATTTGGACACATTCAAAACACTGTAGCTTTTGAAATATTTCAGCCATGAGTGAAATATTTCACTGAAACAGAGTTGCATATCTGCACGTAAAAAGACCATGATCTTCAAGAAGACGACGAATGAAAAAACGTGCGCGAACGGATCCTGCACAGCCGTAATAAAAATCCTGACTTTTCGACAAGTCAACTCGGGAAAAAACTTGAATTTACTCAAGTCCACAGTCCACAATGTATTGCAAATATGTTCTGAACCCTTCATTATTGTAAGGAAACCAACAAGTGACAACATATTGGACGCGTGGATCGTGTTATGAACAAGGAGGTGAGGAAGATGCTGCAGAGGAATTCAAACCTCTCTATTCGAATTGTGGCTCGGAAAATAGGAGTGTCACCAAGATTCGTCTAAAAATCAAAGCTACGTTTCGGATTGAAGTCTTACAAAGTCGAAAAAAAAGATCCCAACCTTTCATCACCACTGGTACAATCAACGAATAAATGTCTTTCGTTAGAAGCCACGATAATAGCCCTTTATTTTACCCGATTTGGCGACCTGTCACTATGCTAAAACCATGTTGGAATGGATTGAAGCCAATAAAGTTAATATCGTACGAAAACCTGCCAATCCTCTCAATAGTACTGAGTTGCGCCCAATCAAAAGATATTGGGCTCTGATGAAGCGAGCTGTCAACACGGTCACTAAGAAGTCTGTACAAACCTGTATGGCTAGAGTGAAGCGAAATGTTCATGATGCAGAATAACGACGTTTTGATCGTGTGAATTTGTAAACCATATCCTAAACTATTGAAATGTTACATTAGAAATAAAATGCTTCATTCGTGATTTTCTATAAATTTTGAATGTCCCGGTTATTGCGGATAAAGACTTTAAGTAGAAAAGAATATAATAGAATGTTATATTGCACCATATTGACGATGTTCTTATGTTTTCTGCTCAATAGGACAAGAAAAAGCAATATCGACGTAGTAGCGCTCTACCTTATTGTTAAAATGTAAAATTTCAAGATTTTAATATGCATGCATTTTGCTTCGTACAGTCTCGAAAATTAGTAGGTTACGGAAGTATCGAAAAATTCAACACAAATATATATCTTAAACCCCCCTCATCCCTTCCAAAAAATTGTATCTGATAATTACACCTAAATTTTTAGTTAGGCTTAAAACCGATCAGATTACTCTTTTTTGAACAAATACGGATCAGAATGATGCAGACATTGTTAAAATCTTACTATCCGTCTACTGTAAAATATTATGTTAATAAATATCTATTCCTTCAATTCCATTTAATAAACTGTAAGAAATGTTTCATCTCATTTATTTTTAAAATTAGGTTTAAATTAATAAGGTAGTTTATTATTGTGCAGTAATACAATGTTTGTTTTCAGAAAACATATTACAGCCTGATGGTCTGCAAAGCGATTATCACGGCGGTGCTCCCTGGTGCTCTACAGAACCAGGATCTTCTCAAAACATTATCCGGTTTGTAAAATATTTGCTGCACTTCACACAGAACATCAATAATAGAATAACGGATATAAGATTATTAAAATCAGGAGAAGCACAAAAGCTATCTCAGCTCTAAATGTTTTAGCACAATCATGAAAACACTGGTAACCTACAAAAATGCCGGGTGATGTTTGGACTCCAATGAACGCTATGATCATGCTTTAAACATTAAAAAGTCTATCATTGATAGTAAATGTAGCTAACATGGGCTTTGTACTCAGCGGACCAACGCGCTCTTGGCGTTGATGAATGGAAGAGGCTGGGTACGATTAATGGTAGAGTGCATATTGAAGACCTACAACCTACGACGTGCAGATTGCAAACCAGGCGAAGCTCAGCCAGGGACCGTATGATTTAGAAACGACTTCTGTGTAGAGGAGAGGACGCTCAAGTCTTATTACCCGTTCACACTACAGCCTATATTATGTGATAAAAAGTATCTTGATACCAAATGCCATGGACAATATTTCCTGTGAAAACTAGAAGATAGTCTATATAATATCACGTAATATAAGTTGTAGTGTGAACAGGGTATTAGCTTGACTAGTAACTAGAAAATGAGAAGAAAGATTAGTAATTTCCAATTAATTTCAACTACCTATAATGCTTAGCTTGACAGATACGCGTGTTTCGTCTACAATGTGAAGACTTCTTCAGTGTCGTGTACTAATACTCGACTGACTATACTGACTAGTAAGCTAAGGTACTCGTATGAAAATACTGTCTACTGAAAAAATCAAAGAGGGCTGTGAAGCTGTGCCGGGTTTTATTTTCTCATAGAACGACAGTTTGGTATTTTCAGATTTTGGCAGAACTTTCCACAAGTCACTGTAATACAAGTGTGACTTCACGTCAAATCATTTCTCTGTCTTCTCATAAAAATACGCAAGTAAATAATATTAAGCGTGCCTAATGCACAACAACTTTTTTAATGTAAGATATTTATTTCACTTTTTAGACTTGTACAAAAGTTTAGGCGTTGAATTTACTTCAGAAGTTGTTTTGTGATTGTACGTTTTTGGTACCTGATAAACCTTCTACGAAAAATTTGAAAGATATCTTCCGCTTCGAATCACCTTACCATTTTTTTAATCCCTTGGCTCTTTCTGTGAATATGAAACCACGCCGCGGTCGGCCCCTTACAGCCGCTCTTAGGTAACCATAACATTCACCCACACCGGAACATGCCCGGAGGAGATCTATAACTTTCACCTGCTTCCACACAGTTCTCAACGTTATGAAGCAAGAAGAGAAGAACCTCTCACACATACATGCTGCATATACACATTTTTGTTGAAAAGTCCTCGCTGCCAGCTACCACCACCCCAACCGAGCCGCAAAAGAGTGTTCCCAGGAAGGAAACAAGCGATCAACAAGTTGGCAAATATAGAGATAATATCAGATGATTATCCTTGAACTTATTGCGCCGGAGAAGCGCAGTGCAGCTGGCGTCGGACGGGAAAAAAATCAGCCACCACTTTGTCGGTTTGCCTACGGCGTTGACTTTCCTATGTTTAGGTTGTGGCAGTACCGCGTGCTGTTTCCCCCTCTCCGGGATCCGAAACGTGTAGGCGTTGCATATTTACTGTTCCTGGCTGTGTGTACACCATGGCACGTCAAGTCGAGAGGATATTTTCACGTTTGCCCTCGCTAGTCCCTCAGAAATGTAAACTGAGGGGGGTCTTTACGGTAGAATTGGTTTTGGAAAACTTCATGATGAAGGATTGGAAAATTAATAAACTTTATGAACATGATGAATATGACGCAACATAACATCAAATACAAGCTGAAATCTATAATTTCAATCACTTTTTAAAACCATGAGCCTTCCCACTCAAAAAAAAAAAACGGTAGATAGGCTCTCCAACACGGCGCAAACATCGTTTCAGAGGTACTCCAGCACTACATACGCAATATTGATATTGCCTGGTAGAGGAGCTTGCTTTGTGAATGGGAAGTTGTTTTTTTGTGTTCATTCGAGAAAACATTTGATTGAATTTGATTTCACGTAGCGGCATTTTCGCCGGTCAAACTGGCGTGAAGTTTGCCAGATGTTATGAGAGATTCGGTTTTTGTTTTAATACCACCAGAAAATGAAATCTTTCCAGATTTTAAGAGCGACTATCTCCTCGATTATTTTATAAGGCGGATTATTGCGACAAGCACTCCCACAGATTGCTTTTGTAATATAGCTCGATTCACTTAATATTTGGACGCAAGGAACTTATCGCGGGAATTTTTTTTATGAAATAAAACAGCTGAGCAGTCAATATAAAAGATTTTTACTGCAGTTCCAGGAAAAAATATCGAAAGTCTTATTCTGAAAAATTTGAAATAATTCACTTTCGAAACTCTGTTCATTAACTTAAGCGGCCATTTTATTCCACCATCTCCTCATCTCTAAAGAATTCCGAGTCACTTATCCAATTTTTTTCAGCTTCCTCTTAACCATTGCCCAATATTTCTTGATTGGGTGAAATTGAAGGACAATGTAGTACACACTTAGAAATTATGAATTTTACACGAGACGTAATTCATATTTGAAAAAATTCGGGGAACGTATAGAAATATTTCGTGCAAAATTATGTCTCCTGAAACGGACACAAACGCAATTCTATAAAAGATTTGTTTGATTGAATTTATTTTCTCATCCCTTTCAACTCATTCTTATGTGCTAAAGGACGCTTGCATGTGTTGGTCTCAGGAGATAGAAATTTACATGGCATTTTGGTAGTGTGTAGGTAAGGATATCGATGGGGGAGTTTGCTCATTAAACCTTCCGGTCCGCTTCCTGGCATCTTGTTATGAAGTACCTGGTGGTCGATCTGCCAAATCTAGGTAAACCGAATGCTTAGAATTATCTCAAATTGTAATATTCCGCCCACTATATATTGAGAGTAGCTGAACGGATTGGAGATAAGGAAAGCATTGGGTAGAGGACAGGACCAAGTATCCCACGGTTGATACCAAAGCAATGTGCGTGGGAGTCAGCAGAGTCAGTATCAGTTACTAATGCTATGATGGACCACTAATTGGAGGGGTGGCCCAACTTTTCTTATCTTTATTTGCAGGATATCCACAGAAAAGGGGACATGCCGCCGCTCAGAAAAACGAAAATATTACCTTTCTTATTTTTATTTCTTTTCAGCTAAAACGTTTGGGTGTGTTGGGTTTGGATGGCTAAGGGGAACGCTTAAGAGAGAATTTAACGTTGGCCAATGCAGGGCACCTTCTACGATTTCATTAGGTTGTTAGAATAAATATTTAATAAGATGGGTTTATGGAATGTTACTTAAACTCAAAATCCAAACGGTATGAATGTGGACATGTTAGCTGGTCCCATTCTGAAAAGTTTATAATATTTTGAAGCATACGGTATGGAGTTTTCATATTAGTATGCTCAATTGAGTACAATACAAATTACGAAAGACTAGCCGTTCAACACACGGGTTTTCTGAAACCTTTTTAAGTAATAATACTTCAGTTAGGCATGAAGCTTAATTAATGTAACATAAACTGGACGGACACCTGCGCCTACCCTATGGAGGACCTGGATACGACCACCCACTGTGTGTCTAGAGTATCGCACAAGCTGACACGTGTAACGGGAAGGATTAATAGATTGCATAGACCTGGCGGGGAATAGTCCCTGGATACGCCTTAGTTGAAGACATGATTTATGCACCTAACAATAACAATAAATTTGGTAGGTAAGGACCTCGATGAAATCCACCCTGTTATCATGGTACTACTGAAGTGTCTCTCAACTGTAGTGCAAAATTTGACCATTACAGAGCCTTTGTGTGCTTTGATACATGGTAGAATGGCTGCAACGCTGCAAATCGCTTGCCAAATTAAAAATTTTCTTGCGAACTTGTCAGCCACAATTAACTTATTTGTCTTGGGAACATCTTCTCGTGCCGAGGCCACTTAAAACTTTTGGCCGGAAAGCTGCCAAAAGTCTATGTTTACATACGTTTCGTCGTTAATCAATTTGTATCCTGGGTACTCTTTTACTTCCGAGCTCGTGTTTTGGCAATTCGGTTCTATGTGAGTGTCCGGTTGGGGTGTTTGGTGGTTTTTTAAAAAAAATTTTTTTTGGGTGGATTATTTCCTCCTTCGGGGGGGGTTTTTTTTGTATTTGTTTTGTGTGGTAGGGGGGCGGCGGGGTGGTTATATTTTTTTTTTTTTTTTTTTTTTTTTTTTCGTATGGTGGTGGGGGGGGCACTGACACCCCGTTCACACTACAACCTATATTACGTGATATAGAGTATCTTGATATCAACAGCTATACATCTAGTTTTCACTGGAAATAACGTGCATGGCATTTGATATCAAGATACTCTATATTATGTAATATAGATTGTAGTGCGAACGGGGTATTAGTGGTAGTGATCCTTGCGAAGAATAGATTTCCGTTGACGGAACCGTTTGAGGACACTGCACACGGTAGATTCCGCCAAATTCAACGATTATTTCGAACCTGCCCCACAGAGGATTTTCAACGTGGGTGTCCAAACAACTTTTTTATAATGTGTGGTGTGCCGTCCCCCAAAACAAGGCATTGGAGAGAAATGTCATCTGACCATATTGTAAAGGTATGCAAAAGCTTCAAGCGTTGTCTGGAAGCGGTAAATGCAAATGGCAGACATTATGAGTAAATTAAGCGTAATGTGCAACGATCATTTTACGTTAATACAAGTTATGTGACAAGATAATACAGATATTAAGCTCTAACAAAATAACCTATGCTTGAGTCTCATTTTTTTTTTTGCATAGAGGAAAGGCTTGTAAGATGGAACACGATCCGTTTTTTGCTCATATTATGTATAATTTTTATTTTTTCGCGGATCCAAAGACATCTATCGAAAAAGGAACTAAAAGGCTCCAACTTTGCTCAAGGAACTGATTATTTATAGTCTTCCAAAAAAAATATGGCCTTTTTTCGAAATCCTATTGCTATTTTAATTATTCCAACACATGCGAACAATGAAACCTGGAAGAGCTAAATCGAATGAGTGTATTTACTGCAAAAGCAAATGAAAATTAAAGAATAGTAAAAAAATGAGGTTAACACTTGACAGCTTGATAGTGTTGTCGCTGTGAATGTCAAAAGTGGCGCTGTTCTATCTTAAAAACCGTTCCATCTTACAAGCTTTTCCTCTACTGTAGCATTGAAAAATGAGAAATAAAATGCATTATCAAACCCCAACCAGATTTTCGTAACTGGTTTTATACGCCCCCAACGTTCATTGCATGAAGTCTGTTACATTTAGTAATTGACCTCACAAAGTGGGTATCTTTTTCCAAAAAAAGCTACGTATAAAGGAGCTAAGTATACATTTCATTTATTTCAGTTTAGTTTTAAGGAAAAATACATTAACAATTAAATTTTTGAACGAACTATCGAGCTTTTCACAGAATACCTCCCATCATTTCCTAGAAGGAAGTACTGTTAACTTAATCGTCCATCTTTCTTCGAAACCCGCTTGTCGAACGCCCAACATTTTTCGATGGGTCGAAAATCTGGACAATTTGGTGGATTGATAATTTTTTCAAATAAAACTGTCATTATTCTGCTTTTTCTATTCTGAGACATATCTGCTGTAACTGTAGCTCGCTAAGTTGGGATAGAATTTCACGGGATTATTGTGTTATGGAATGAATGGCCAAATCCCCTTTGTAAACTTGTCCAGAGGTGTGACTATGAAAATCTTGGTTTTTCTACCATAACTCCATACTTCATACCAAATTAAATTATTTGCGAGCGAATTTATCGACATGACAGGTAACATTTTTGACTAGAGATTTCTCCAAAATCCATTTTCACGAATATTTCATCGTCAATCAAAATACATCCGTTATGCTTGGTCAGAACTTTCAGCACAGCATTACCAGGTGATTTAAGAATCCTTTACAATCTTTGCTCATGACCACGTTGGGTTTTAAGCATGAGTAAGGAATGTGCCCTGCATGCGGTTTTGTTAGTAACTCTTTAGAAAGACAAAGGTCATTATTAATCAACAATTATTAACAATTAGTATTCCATCGTAATCTTGAACAAACGCTGAAGTTTGTTGTTGGACTCGGTACGAAATCTTATATCACATGTTTTGTTATTCGGTTAAGCTTATAAAAAACGTTTTGCTTCGTGAAATTTTCAAAACCTGGAGAAGAAACCAAAATGAATAAAATTGTCAACACAGACACGAAATTTGTTTTGGTGGCACTATGGTACTGCGCGACGATCAGTCATTGGTCAGCCAGTAAACATATTTTTGTTCAAACAGACTTCGTGCTTCGCTCAGATTTTTTCGCGAATGTATTATTTTGAATCGTTTTAAAACAGGAGTTTTGTCACCCTGCTACGTTGTGTTTGTGTTGATCATGTTTTGGGGTGATGGAAGGTGTTTCCTTGGGTGTTTCTGTCGAAAATTTATGCTTATTGGCAGCCAGCTGAAAATGATGTAACCATGCGAGGGAGCGGGGCTAGAAATGACGGAAATTTGTCTCGTGCTGCCAAGGTGTATGAAATGTGTTAGAGTGTGTGTATGAGGGCGTTAACACATGATGACTGAGTGACCATAATTATAAATGTTATAAGATGTAATAGAATGTTTTAAAAATAGCTACTTCAGCATACTTCCTAACATTAACATATTAGCTACAGACCTCAAATGAAAACAGATATAGGCTTTATTTATTTATTTGTTTATTATTTATTTATTTCGAATACCGTTCATTCAACAATCAATAGGAAACTAGCGATTTAAAATTGTCTCACTGCTTTAAAGCCTCATTTGTCCCAAGTACACTATAGGCTTGGTGGCTGCACTACTTTAAAAGGCAAACAACATTATATGAAAAGGGTGACGTTATGACTAATAGTCGAAAGTAATAAAGTGACGTGAATTTACAGCTTTAATGTTGAAAAATAATCTGTTTGGTGAGGTATGATCTTATCAACAGTATCTTCAAACTTTCTAAACTACCATTGAACAAGCGTTTTTTAGGCTTTTACGACAAACAATTGCTACCCTAAATTCTGTAATATTTTGATCTTTCATATTTGTCCTATCATGGTCATGGCAACGGTTATTTAAAATGTATCTAACATTTATATTTTTGTGTTATTTAAAAAAAAACTTTTTCAGTATATAACAAAAAATGAGTTCAACGAATTGCTGCTATCACTGGAAACGACCGAGAACGTGCATAATCACGGAACCACAGACAAGTAGATGTAACCCTCATAAGCTATTCATTGTTAACGTTTAATCTAAATGGTTGTCAGTGGGAATCAGTGCCACTTGTGAAACGAATGTTGTTTTACCTGGTGTTAAACGCTTACGTACTAACGAAATCTGTTTAGTTTATCTAATGTCACACTGTACTCAACAGATTGCAGTAACGTTCGCGCAAAAAGATTTTATTCTATGAAAGGTGTTATGTATGTTTTCCTGTGTCAAAACTTAATATCTAACAGAATAAATATTTGATTCCCAATCGAAAACCACAAATTAATACAATTAAATTTTATTAAAGAATGGAAGGGACCATCAGGGCACTCGATTCAAGCAAATGCTAAAAGTGAGAATGCCTACTTCCTATTGCTACCAGTTTGGTGGGCTCTTTTCTCCGCTCATTGTGGCATTCTCATGTTAGATAGCTCGGTTTTTTTTTAACAATTGTTCAATCTTGTTATTGGACTGAGATTCTTTATATACCCGTTCATGCAATGACATGATGAAGGAAATCAGAATTTATTAAAACTTGATGATGTTCAAACACTTGCGATGTTGGAAATGCTCTCAAAAACGTGTAGCGAAACTGGTAATTGCTATCCATTTTGTCCCTATAATCCTATATTTTGACCCTACATCAAAAGAAAATACAATCAATAAATATATAACGGTATATAACCCTAACCAATATTACTTTCAGCAAAATGTTCCAGCACAAGGAAATCAAACAAATAACCACGCCGAAATGTACTAAATATTCATCACATAATATACAACGGGGAAAGGGAGAGACCATCAGGGCACCCAAGTGAAACGATTTGGATAGGGAGAATGGGACTGCCTCCTCCTTATAGCAACATTTCGCAGAGCAAGGGCAGGTTCTTCGACCCCATCAATTGGCTTTATTCTGTCAATCGAGAGCTCTATTGTGAACTTCCTTTTAGAAGGAGATTCTCTTTGCTCTTTTCACGGGTTTCGCGTAAGTGCCTCTACTTACGGGCCCGTCCAAACGCTTTTGACCCTTCGTTAAGGAGCTTCATGATCACAAATAGCAATAGAATCCTGATCCAATCTTCATTCAGATTTATTTTTATTTTTTTAATCCCTTGATTATCGAGATTTTCAGGATAGGGCTGGTTCATATCCCATCGTTGTCACTCAAATACCGTTTTGGTATTTTCTGAACCTGTCAGGGGTGAGATTCGAACTCGTGACTTTGACGTGAGAGGTATGGATGTTAACCACTACGCCGGGGTCACCCCCTCTTTTTTTTAGATTATTCCAGTACTATGGAAAGTAACATTTCTACAAAAGATGGTAGTATTACAGTAGTATTTTGGTAGAATTATCATTATCATCATCATCATAACAGTGAAAACAGTGGAAGCTGACGATTGGGTCTGTCTTACTTAAAGTCGATTAATTACAGCTTAGCGGAGAGAAAAAACTAGTTTTGCAAAAGAAAACATTTGTTGTTGATTGATATGAGCATGAAGATGTGCCGCATAGTTGAAAGTGTCTCACAAAATTCTAATATTTGATAAAAAATAAAACACTTGTCCCGTAAACTCGATGTATACACAAATAACTGAATTTCTACATTGTATGGCAAGTATCATCATGTCTACCGACAAACTCTCTTTAAACTCTTTCCACAGTACTTATGCAACATAATAAAATTCAATTCACAACAATAACCTCAAATCAAAAGCATACACAATGAATGCAAACACTTGTAAACAAATTATCATTCACAATGCCCGAGGCATACAAAAAGCGTGGCCACAGAGTCTGGCACAGATCCTTCTGCTTGCCCCAGAAAATAAAAATCATGAATTCATTGGCATAGGAAGCTCTCAACAAATAACTGTGTAGTTGCATCAAGGGCATTTTGCGAACTGCCTAATCGTTACAGAAACGTAAATAACTTTGGCTTCGTTTTCTTTTCATCTCTTTTTTAAAACCCTTATCAAAGTGCCTTTGAGCCGTTGACTGGTTCGGAGCTGCCCTTCCGTTTAATTTTCGATACACTCAAAAAAAAGGATACAAAACAAAACACCCAGAAACAATCATGATTAGATAATGGAAGTAAAAATATACCAGTGGAACAGTTGAATTTTTGGATTTAATTTTCGAGGACTTAATGGTGTTTTCGGTTGCCCGTTTTCAAATTATTTTTCGGTTTGTGACCAGCCTTCAGATATGGTCGATGCTCGGTATCGGTTAAAGCAGCTCTCTATAAATTGTGCGACATTCTACGACTTTTCTTATGCTTTACATTTCCAACTGTTTGATATAAATGCGGCTGTAGTTTAAAGTGGAGTTTGGCTCGTTTTTTTTCTTTCAACCATCAAATTGTGGAAATGCATTGCTTGATATTAATCAAAGAAAAATCATCAAAATCCATCGATCGGTGCATTAAAACCAACAGTAATATTCCAAACATAAGTGCCAGATCATCTTTACCCATTCAGCAGAGAAACTTTGCCAACAGAACCCACATAAATTTGCGCAAATTACTCCCCGGTGCTAATTTCCCCCCTTTCAAGGCAAGCTGCTGCACAGAGCACATTTATTTTATTCCAAATGGGAGAGAAAAAAAAAAGTAAAAAATACACATCCCGACTTTGACTTCACGACTTTACTAAATGTGTTGCACCTCAACTTCACCCTTTGCCAAGAACTTTTCAGCTTAAAATTTACAGTTCACCCCGGCACCGGAGTGCAATGTTAATTATTCATAGCCAATTTAAAACTATTACAGAAGTAGCGAAAATTGTTTTCCAGTTTTTTTTACTCTCCATTCACCCTGCTAAAAACATTAAACACGGTTCATTGAATCTTGCCCGAGTAACCTGTAAACTGCAGGAAAATGACAAAATTTATTAACTGAGGAGTCTGTTGAAGTTTGCCTTGTTAGAGATGCTAGTCAGAGCAAATGGTGGAAAGCAATTGTTGAGATTTTTTCCTCCTCCAGCGCCACCAGGTCCATCGGATTAATACAAGCACGCAGAGTTGTTTGGGTTCCATTTGCAAGGGTTAAAGTTGCTTTCTTTGTCACGAAAGTGAAGCCGGGAGAGCGTAGTTGGTTCGCTTAAATTCACCCCATTTTCCTTTCTTTTTTTTTATTATGCTGGACGGGATCGCACTGGCTGGTGTATTCCTTCTGATGTGGCAGTTGAAATAAAAATTACTGTGATAATTTATTCAGTTGAAGGGATTGTTGTTCCATTAGTAAATGGGGGAGGTGCTGAGGGGTGGCAACCTGACGACGGCGTTAACGTCTTTTCTTGAGTGGAAATCAGACCGGAAGTGATTAATGGTACGGTGGTAGGTTGCGCGTCACTGCGATTATTCGTTGCTTAAGGGTAGCATTCTTTCGGCTGAAAGAGAACGGCGATAGCAAAAGTAAATATTTTTAGTGAATTAAAAACCTCATTGTAGTAGAATGTAAAGCTAACAAATCCAATGGATATCCTAAAAAATATTATCTGTATTATTGACGTAAGACTAACGCCTCTCTTTTCTATTCCTGTATAGGGGCGCCGTTCTAAAATTTATGAAATCGACTGCGCTACGTTTCGAGTGGAGATTTTTAACACCAATATCTCCTTTCTACCCGAGCAGAACACAAAAGCATATGAATACCTTATTTTGATCTTGATAACTGGCCTTGGTATTAAAGAGCTCAGATTAAGAGGTAAAATACCTAAGCAAAATACCTAAGAATTGCAAGCAAAATGTCTCTAGAATAAATAAACTTGATATTCCGGATACCTGGGTAAGTATCTGGTCACCTTAGAGGTATTATTTTAGTATTGTCTTACCTCAATTCGGTATTCGCATGACATTGTGGGAACAATTTGATGGTATTATCCTCAGGTATTTTACCTCTTAATCTGAGCTCATAAATACCAAGGCCAGTTATCAAGTTATTCGCTTCTGCTCGGGATAAACTATCTAAGCAAAATACCTAAGATTGGCAAGCAAAATATCTCTCGAATAACAAAATTTGTTATTTGGCATACCTGGGAATACCTGGAAGCTACTATTTTGGTATTGTCTTACCTCAATTTGGTATTCGCATAACATTGCGGGAACATTTTTTGGTATTATTCTCAGGTATTTTACCTCTTATGCAGCGCTCCTAAATACCAAGGCCAGTTATGAATTTATTCGTTCCTGCTCGGGCAGGGTAGGGAGTCAAATGAAAATCTGAAAATAGCGACTGTCACGAAATATCGTTGCAAATTAAACGCTTATAATTTTATTAATGCTCGATAGATCGATTGGAAAATTTCCCGCGTATCAATTCAATTATTATAAATTATCCTTAAGCAATTGTAAACTATTCAAAAAAACGCTAATAAGAGGTGATGTTTAATAATTCTGTTTTGCCAGCTAAATTTACTAAATGAAATCACAGTTTTCAAATGTGAGCAAGGGAGGTCTCATATGCAGCAGTGAACGATATATAACGGTACATCTTCGCAAATTTTCTCATTCCTTCGGCAGTACTAAAACTGGGCCAGTATGGGATTGGCAGCTAGCGATGGCATGTAAACTGGAGGGTATACATGCGAGAACTCTATTGGTTAGGTAGCTGATGGGTCAGTACGCTGCTAGCAAGCTGTTGGCTAGGCAGCCATTCGCTATGCAGTCATGTGACCAACCCAGTGGTGTATTTGTAGCCAGCCTGTTGGCGCAACCACGAGGAGCGAAATAAGGTGCTCGTGAGTGCTTCTTCAGAAGACCGAGAAGGTTTAAATTCAAATGTTGACTATTTATAATCCGTCCTTTTCAGGAAGACCAATTCAATATTCCTAGTTAAAGAGTTTGTTCGATTGGAATTTATCTAACATTCCGTTATTCAAATATATGCATTATGTCGGACATTCAAGCAGCTCTAAATGCTGCAAAGTCAGCAACATGCAATTCCAAGCATGTTTGGGAATGCGTTTAATCACTCCAAAAGTTGTCTTGTAGTAATCAAATCAATTTGTACTGGGTTCCTGGCCATTGTGGAATTGATGTAACGAGAGCTGATGAACTAGCATGACTCGGATCTTCTCATCAGTTCGTAAGACCTAAAACATTTTGTGATTTATCAGCTCCTTCAATGAATGGAGAATGGAGATGAATGTCTGGGAATGCTTGAAAGTAGAGGCAAACTGGAACAACACTTTCATAGCTAGGCAATCAAAGCGTTTAATTATTCCGAACATTTCAATGACTCGCAAACTACTTGATCTCACCACGACTCGGATATTTAAACATAATAACATCTATACATTATTCCGAAGCGCAAATATAAAGCAAGCATACGTCAAGAGTAGCATGCCAAATAGTTATTTAAAAAATGGCTTACGTTACGAAAAATTGAAACTCTGGACGCTTGTAACTCGATCGTTTCTTGATAGATTTTTAAATAAATAAAAAAATTAAATAAAAAAAGAGATATATATTTTTTGTCCACACATGACCTATGCGCAAACCACGCAAAACAGCTCCAATACTGCCGAACGAATGAGAAAATTTGCGAAGGTGTACCCGTTATATATCGTTCACTGCGGCATATGAGACCTCCCTTGTACACATTTGAAATCTGTGATAGGAAAGTACATTTGGTTAATTTAGCCTGAAAAAAAGGAATTATAAAACATCACCTCTCATTTGCTTTATTCTCAATAGTCCACAATTGTTTACGGATAATTGTTGATAATTGTTTGATACGCGGGACAGTTTCCATTCGATCTATTGAGCATTAATTAAATTATTAAATTTGTAACGGTATTTCGTGACAGTCGCTATTTTCCGGTTTTCATTTGACTTCCTACCCTAGCGGTGTTAACCAATCAGTGTGTGGCGCAAATATGGTGTCATTTTCAACTAATAGCTTTGTCCGTTTAGACATCATTTCTTTTTAGTACTTTTTAATTAATTTAAACAAATGTAATGAATAAAGTTCAATTTTTTGAATGAAATACTTTTCGTAAAATTAATGTGGGCTAGAAAGGAGGACCGTTTTGAATCATCCCTGTTCTGCTGCTTCATATTCATTTTTGCATTGCATCGACGCTAAATATATTTGCCAATTGATTTTACAAATGGAAAGGATTCCAGTAAGTGATTAGCTCTGCTGTTCATTCATTCTGCAATAAAAACAATGTTTGCATTAAAAAAGGGCTTTTTTTTTGCCGTAAAATATCTATTCAAATATTCCATTTTTTTTTAATGCAAACTTTAGACAGAAGAGAATATTTGAACGGTTGAGAATAACTTAAAAATTTTGGACCTTGTACTCACACAGCTCGAAAAAGAAGTGAAAATTTAGGTTCAATATCATGCGCATAATGGAGCGTAACAAACATACAAGTTTACACTATAAATCGTGTATAGTTCTGGGACATTTCATGCATTGTCGATAGAGTTGTATGCAATAGCCCGTTCTTGGTAACAATTTTGTTTGCATGTTGCTGCATCTTGACGAACGAATCACAATTTTACGTGCGTTAATATTTACATCACAACGAAATCTTTATCTGTGTATGCAGGTAACTTTTACAATTTCCTGCGAATTGAACATTACTTACTTAGTTAATTACTAAGTAATTTCACGATCGATTTCCAAAATGTTTGCAGCATTAGGTTAAGACGCTTTGATTCCAATATTTAAATCTTTTGATTTTTAACATGCAACTAATAAAATTAAAACAAATATGAGGGGATGTCTTATAATGTCGATTTTTCAGAGTAAATTTACCAAATACACAGTACATTTCTAGCACAGACTTCATATTTAAGTAACGAACGTCTCCTAGGCAGACATGAATGTTATATACGGGGTACACCTTCGCATTTTGATTTAGTTTTTCGGCGGCCGTGGATTTGTGCAGAGTAAGATCTGCAGTTGGATCGTAGTCGGCAGCAGCACTGGCGAGCAGTCGTTGCCCAGGTGTTGGTGCAGTTGGCTCCCGTTGTTGCCCGCTTGTTGCCGATGCTCCCGTTGACCTCGCTGCGAGAAACAGGCTGCAGAAGCCTAGGAATTGGCGGAAAAAAGCCGCCCGTGACAACGAGACAAGGATCAATTATCCCACGTCACCTGCAGATGGCCACTCGCAACGACGAGGAGCTGAACCAAGCAAGAAAACCCAAGTTCGATCGCGAACCATGTTTCTCCTCCATCAACTAAATCCGCCCTTTTCAAGACGACCAAATCAGTTTGCCAACAAAAGAGTTTGCCAACTGGAGAATGCACTGGCGAGCAGTCGTTGTTACCGATGCTCCCGGCAACCTCAACCTCGCTGCGAGAAACATGGCTGCTGAAGCCTACGAGTTGGCGGGAAATGCCACCCGTGACATCAACGAGACAAGAATTATCCCACGTCACCTGCAGATGGCCACCCGCAACAACAAGGAACTGAACCAAGAATACAAAGAAGAAAGCCCAAGTTCAATCGCGAATCATGTTTCTCCTCCGTCAACTAAATCCGTCCTTTTCAGGACGACTAAATCAATTTGTCAATTGAAGAGTTTGTTTGAATTTTTCTCTTGTGCTGTTTGAAATTTTCATTACCTGACTGAACATGGCATTGATTTAAATGCCGCGTCCCGGAGTATATGGCAAAGCGCGTTGAACAACCAACGAACCAACAACCGGGGCCGTATCATCATTAAGAGCCACCAAATGCCTTCTAAAGGGTGTACAATAGAATTTTCTTGGCCCTTTTCAGGGCCACCATATGCTATCATAATAGTTAAAAAATAGAATTCTCTTACATATTTAATTCGTAATGCTGGTCGTTTCATTAGCACTATTTCGACCTAGACGTCTATCGGCAATAATAGACTGAATTCCCAAACAGACCACAACAATCTACAACGCAATAAGGATAATGATCTTCAGATGGTCGATCATATCAACAGGATGTGCTCTTATGGTGCATTCTCGCCCCACCCGGAAGGCAAACAGTTCCAGTAGCAAAGTTCGGAAAAAAGAAAACGTCGGCACCACATCTACCGGGTTTTAACCCGATACTGTCGTTTCCTCCAAAGCGATAAGCATTATGAACAGCTTCGTCAATGACATTTCCGAGCGGATTGAAAGCGTAGCTTCCTGACTGACTTAAATCAATTGGCGGATGGCCCTGACGTCTCTGGAAAGTGTATGGGAATTAGATTGCTGCGTAGTCCTACGTCACCTTTGCGCACAAACCCATTGGGTTGTACCTTGTAGTTTTTCGACTGATTCTTACGTCATAAAGGCCGTTCGCATGTGTCGGTCTCAGGGAACCAAAATTTACATGACGATAGTGTGTGGAATTATTTCCTTCGATACATTTCAATCACCCCATGGTTGTACTGGAGCATGCAAATGATTAGAATTTCCGACACTTTTTTTCTGCTTCTGAAATGCGTGCAATCACAAAAAAAACCGAAGCAGTAATGAAAACTTGCACCTTCCATTCAAGGGGAAATTATCAACGTTCATCCTTACTTACTAGGATGTATGAGAACTTTTTATTGAATCTATTCAAATTAGATCGAACATTCTGTTTTAAAAAGACTTACACATTGATGAAATGGCGAGCAAGGATGTAAACAAATCCGCTTCAACATATACAGCATAAGTTTTCTGAGAGCATTTTCCAAAGACATCTTGACATAGTTGTCACTAGAGTTATTTTTGTGTTTGGAGAGCTGCACTGTTTCAATTGTTATAAAAAAAAACTAGAGCGCTTTTGACATTAACTCAAACCCGCAAAAAAATTGCAAAATTAGAATTTAATGATACGAAGCCATACTTATTCAATTGAAATCTATTGTGGTGTCTGTTGTTTTGGTTATTGTGGTTAACGATACCAGTTTTTGTAATTTTTGTGAGCATTTGAACATTCATATATAGAGGGTTATTCCGAGAGTCAGAGTGACGTTTGTCACTTGGTGAAGAGAAAAAGTCACCTACAGTGACGTGCCTCTCCATTTCATTTACCAAGAAGAGTCACGTAACTGCAGGTGACTTTTCTCACTTCACCAAATGACAAACGTCACTTCAACTCTCGAAATAACCCTCATAATCTAGTTCTTCTAAGTGTTTTTATTTGTTCGTACCTATAGTCGCCTATCATTATTTACATGGAACTAAACATGCAGCAAGGGATGCTTCCTCATATTCTAAGGCACCATGTTACGTCAGAGGTTCTTTTTATGTTGCTTTCGCCTTCGTTTAATTTACACTTTTTCTGAGGGACAGGCTGTCATCTTTATCACACCGGCAGCGAGGGTAATTAAAAACGGATTCAGACTGAGTCGGTCACTGGAAAGATCGAGAATGGTTTTGATTAGCCTAATTTAATTAATTCCGCCCTCGTGAGGCAAGCTTGGACGGAAGAACGAACGTTGTCCTGCTTGTTTGAGGGTTCGGTAGTAATGCTTTGAAACCGAGAACCCTTCCGGATCCGGTCATTGACAGCCATGCAGAAAATGTGGACAAAGAAAGTAGCACGACCGGCAGTAAGACACCGGCGGAATGTTTTATTCAAATCTTGGGTTACGACGGGTGGTTATTTGCATAAGGGCCGTCGGTTTCTTACCGGGACTGGTGATGTGATTTAGTGGGTTTGGTAGATGGTGATTGTGTGGAATGAGGGTAGGATTAAGTCAAACAAGAAAGTAAAGTGGTATTATCAATTTTAAATGGGTGTCTCTTCCTATCAGAACGGAGCTGCCATGTCGGTTAAATAGCTGAGCAAACTTTGCGTTAGGTGGACTCTGGCTCTGGAGGATGATGAGTTTCTTTGTTGAGTTTTGGATAAGATCACGCAAATATTTATCGAACTAATAAGGACTCCACTCTACAGACTATCGGGAGTTTTTGAAGTAGTCTGTGTTTGGGTATTGAATTTATGTTTCGAGGCTAAACTTCCTTTGTGAAATTTCTTCGTTCTGTTCAGAGCATGAATAATTCATCTTTATTTCTTTAAAATGGTAATTTATTTTAATGGAGGATTACCATTGGTCATTTTTCTAGTCGAGCGGCAGCCATAAAAGCACGAACAAATGTTTCACAAATCACTAAAAGGAAACATTCACAAAAGAAAATGCATAAGATTTGATAATTGAAGGTTATTCAAGGACCAGCGAATCCTCGTTTGTTTCCCAAAACCAATTTAAACTTAAACTTATTCAAGAAAGGATTTAGTTGGATGAAAGAATGCATAGCTTACTGAATATCTCCATACATCTAAGTTACTAGTTAAACTCAATCAAACCCCGTTAAATAATTATTCACGTTATGATTCAAATCACATTGTCCTCATATAGTGTATTATATGATCAATCAATGTATAGCTCTACAGAATGTTTAATTTGCACGAAACAAATGGAAATTTATTTTGAACTAGCCGACATGAAGAAACTTGTACTGCCTGGGTCTTTCCATTTAAAAAAAAATTTAATTGTTGTTTTACCTCACCAGGAAGAGCTTCATTTTCTGAGAATAATGATATTTATATTGATGACGATGAATCTGGCTTCGATTCTTAAATCAATATTTTAACTTCTCTCTTTGGACCTCAACTCCAAAATGCTCCCATACAAAGTCCCATCGAGAGACACAAAAAGGTTGAATTTTGTAAATGTAATAATGTTGATTTAAAATAGTTCCAGAGCACCAAAATTGACACAATTTTGGATGTTGATTACATTTGTGCATTTCTCTCGATACCCTTAACGAAACCAATTAATATTATCTTTGTTTCTATGAACCCACGGCAAAACTAACAAAACAAAATAAAACAAAAAATCATGAGAATCCGTCTATGCGTTCTTGAGTTAAATTCTTACGTATTCACTGACATTATTTCATTATTATTTATGTAGGCGCATTGCACAAAGGAGGACAGCATTTTATATTGCAATTAGGGCACAGATAGCTCAGTCGATATGAGCACGGTTTACCAAGCCGGACAGGGTAGGTTCCATTCCCGGTCCAGTCGAGGGAATCTTTCGAGTTGAAAATTTTTCTCGACTTCCCGGGAAATATAGTATTGTGCGATGATACTATATTTTTAGGGAACTCGTGCACCCACCCTACCCGAATGTAGGTCAAATAAAGAATGGGTATGGACGTGATACTTGCATTATTAAAAGCCAAGGAGGCCTCTGCACATCCAAGAAAAATTACTAGGATGTTGAATAAGAGTGCTGGGTGCCAATGTTATGGTCTTTTTATTGTCTATAACGGTTCTGACCATACAGACCATACGGATTAAAATCTGTTAAGATCACATTGAATATATGATACTGATGTAGAAGGAGATGTTCGCTCATCACCAAGAGGTCCCCAGAGTAGACAGTGATGTTTTCTAGAAATGAAAGATATGAAGAGAAAGTTTTGATAGTTCCGTCAGTGTACGGTAGGTTGTGAAAATTGAATAGAAGTATTGAAAATGTGTCGGGGCTCTTCAGTATCAGTCCGAGATGTGGCGGAAAGCAAAGTATTTCGGCGACTGATGTTATGCGTGCCAAGGAGAGAATAGGTCTGCAGAATCGTCGGAAAAAGAAACAGCCAAAACGAAGTACCAAACAGGCTGCATCTGTGAAACTGAGGGCTCGAAAGCTGTACGAAAAACTGCTGATCAGGCTGTGTTATCATGGACGATGAAACCTACATAAAACTCGATTATAAAACTCTGCCGGGACCATAGTTTTATACCTCGCCGAAGGGAAAGGATATTCCTGGATCAGTGAAAGCCATTTACACCGAAAAATTCGGCAACAAGGTAACGGTGTGGCAGGCCATATGCGGATGTGGAAAAATATCTCGTCCATTCATTACGACAGACACAATGAATGGTCAAATCGACGTGAAGGAGTGTCTGCAAAAAAGGTTGCACCCTTGATCAAACAGCACAACAAGCCTACAATCTTTTGGCCTGATCTTTCTTCCTGACATTGCTCTAAATATGCACTAGAGTGGTACAAAAGGAACAATGTCGTATTTGTACCAAAGGAGATGAATCCACCAAACTGCCCAGAGATTCGCCCTATCGAAACTTTCTGGGCTTTGACGAGGGCGAAGCTGAGAAAACACATGAAACCAACGGATAGTGTTGCAAAATTTAAGAAAGATTGGCTAAAAGTGGTGAAAATGGTAAGAGAAAGCACTGTACAGAAGCATATGAGTAGTGTTTAGGGAACAGTTAGAGAACTCGCCTACCCTACGAAAAATCAAGCAAATTCAAATGAAGATGGAAAGAAAACATTATTATTTACTATGTTTGAGAATAAATTAATCACAAAACACAGTATGGTCTCTTTTATTTGAGAAAGAAAGTGTATTTATATTTTTCGGAACAGTCTTTAGTACTTCTACTAAGGTTTTCGTTTGGATTATCTAATCTGTTTTTCAATTCGACTGAAATGTTCAAAGGAATAATTTCTAATCTTTATTTTCATCACTAAATGATCAAGATACTACTACCCGGGTGCCGTTCATTTTACAAACCTTACAGGCGATGTAAAGCTATAGCCACTATCCTTTCATCTCTGCAGAAGTGAACTAAGTAAAGGAAACACTTAAAATTACGCTCATTAACTTAAATTGGATCATGGTTGAAACATATTTCCTGTTGTAAAGTCAATTAACAGTCACGAAAATGTATGTTGATCGAATAGAACGTGAAGTAACTCTAGTCTAGTGAGTTCCAAAAGCATAGCATTCTGTTACCCCACCCTGCAAATTGATCTCCGGTTTGAAGTAGATTGTAAAAACTTTTGTAAAAACTTTTTCTGGTTGATATCAAGAAACATTTTGGAAGGAGCATAAGCATGAGCATGATTGACTGCCCACAGATGCTACTCCGTTATTGCCAGATCAGCTGTATTTACACAAAGAACCAACAGATGATGTTTGGGTCTAACATACATCCTCAATGTGTACAAACTGGTGACCCATTATTGAAGCAATACCGGCGCCAGCCGGGCCCGAATGCTGGTCAAGTAGAGAATGGGAAGGAACGTGTCAACGTGATACTCGCTTTGAATGAAGCCGAGAAATCCTCTGCACTTCCACGAGAATTCACTGAAATGTTGAATGGTTGGGAAAAAGTTAGCAGCAGGGTTCGTTTTGGTTAACGATGCGCTGAAAATATGTAACTAGTACTATCCGCCAAAAGCATGGGACCGCTCCAACAAGCAACAGAACATCGAACGCCAATTGCATCGCACCCCGAATAGTTCGGCATGGCCTAATCACCGAAAACTCGTAAATAATGGTGATCGCTTTTTCTGCCTGTGTAGGTAATAGTTTCACTAGAGTACGTTTGTTCTCAGCGGCGGCATGCTCCCTTTTTTGTGGATATCCTGCATATAGAGATAAGACAAGTTGGGCCACCCCTCCAATTGGTGGCCCATTTTGTTTTTCTTTTTTTTTCCGTCGGCCTATTTCCTCATATGGTGACAATCACCGACCAGGAAGACGACTCCACCACCTGGACCCTACCTATCGACTCATGTATATGAGCCGGGACCAACGGCATTACTTTCCTTCCGAAGGAAGACGTGCCCAGATTTTTTCGCCTCAGAAAAACCACCGACGTCGACTGGGATTGAACCCAGACCCACTGGGGTGCCAAGTAGTAGTCACGCTTACCATTACACCACCGACGCCGGCATTTGGTGGCCCATCACAGCATTAGTAAATTATATTGATTCTATTAATTCCTACGCTCATTAATTTGGTACCAACCGGGGGAGACTTGGTCCCAATGTTTTCCTTATCTCCAATCCGTTCAACTACTCGCAAGATTTTGTGATATAGTGGGTGGAATATTACAATTTGAGATAATTCTAAGCAGTCGGTTTACCAAAATTTGGCAGATCGACAGGTAATAGGTGGGTGAAATAAGTTTGGAACAGAACAGAACGTCCTTTAGCATTACGGTATTACATTTGAGGAAAATCAAATGGAACTCTAGCTGGTACTTTCTGTACACCTTCAACTTTATGACAGTTGGTTAACTTTTTTTTGTATTTGAACTTAGAGAGTTACACAGAATATCTTACAATTTATTCCCAAAAAATTGCGCATTAGTTGGAGAAAATTTAAACATGTTAGGCTTTAAAAGCCTTCAAATAATTAACAGTGATGTTTTTAGAAGAAAATGGAAAACGAATTTTAAACTTATTAAATGATGATCTATAAGATTACGCTCTTCATAATTTTGCCATGTCAGGTTATGAACCTATTTTTTATAGGTAAAAAACTAAAGCATCATTTGTGTGCATAAAAATTGGTATTTAATTGGCTGACTTATTATTACTAAAACGGATATTCTACACTGTAACTCTACCTCTGATGCTTGTAAAGCAATTCAACGATTTAAATAATACCTATGAATAACAAGGGTAAAATTCTGAGCAAACCACAACATTCCACGACAAGCGCCCAGAGTCACCAACCCGGAGATAAAAAGTGTAAACAAAGCGACGGGAAAAGTGAGGTGCAATAATTACTCATCTCTTGCACCTAGGGTCGGACGGTCGTCGCTCGATCCATGCCACTTTCCTACCACCATCCAGGTAGGTTTCCGCATTCAACATTGTCTGCGTGGAAGCTTCCCGGGCATCGGGTCTCGACGTTCTCGTTTCACATCACGGCGAAGGATTTATTAGCCGGTACCATAAATGGTGAAAAGTGTAAAAAATGACACTCAGTCTTGTCCTCGGTCCACGAGTGAGTGTGTATTTAGGAAAATGTTGCAGGAAAAACTGTACCGCAGACAGAGCTTCATAAGAGAGCGTTAATGAAAAATGTTGAACCGGAGAATGTTGCATCACGGAAAACGGAGAGACGTCAAAGCCAGTGGCGATGGAGGTGGCAATAATGAAAAGAAAAATTGTAACCTCTTATTATACCATCCTGACGCGCTTTGCCACCTTCCGAAGCATGCAGGAACCTACCCTCATACTTTTTGTGCCACGCTTGAGACGACTCCGTGACGGCAGAAGATAGAAGTAATTTTTCAACTTTTAATAGCTTTCAGTTGGGGCTCTGTTTCGGTTTCGGCCTCGGCATACACAGGTCATAAAAGTACAAAAATAGCTTATCCATGGTCGTTGATGTTTGACTTACGTATAATCCGGTGAAGAGCTTAAGGTGCTTTCCACGATGTTTATATCGCCTTTTATTTGTGAATTCAATATGGAGCAGCATGGTATTTGTGATCCTCGTGAAAGTTTTAACGCATCAATTTTATGTCCGTTTTGTTATTGATAATACAACAGTCGTTTATAATCCCAGTCTGATATCATGACTGCTGGAAGTGGCTGTGTTTAATTTTCGGAGCAGATTCGGTTACATTTTGATTGAAGGGAATATGATGCTCATATGGAAATTCGAAGAATTTGGGGGTTAATAAAATGAACAGATAGCTGCAGTATGTAGACATCAAGCAGAAGGCAAAACACGCTGCACGCCACAGATGGCAGTACTACCTGTTAGTTGGTAAAATAATAAAATTAACCATTCGATGAGTGTTCGATGGCGAATTTATGAGTGCAGCCATATGTTAATTACGATTGTCAGCGATTCTACAATATTTCTCCATGAAAAGTCGAAAAAAAATCAGTAGAATCGTGTGGTTGGTTTTCTGGAAGAAACATTAAATTTTCTGAACCAGAGTTCAAGCTTTTTCCAACCATATTGTGACTTGAATGAAAATTCATTGTACTAGGACACTTAGTCCTAGTACTAGTACACTTACTTACTAGTGGGTGAAGCCGAATCAAGATTTCAAAAATCGATCACACGTGGTTCGTAAACCACTCAAAGATTAGTACACTTTAAATCTAAAGCAACTCTTTTATCATTATATTTTACAGAATAAATGGACATTAAAGAACATGTACAAAGTGTGCATTCGATAAAAATAGCACACCGAAAATCTTCTGTAACTTTTGAACCGTAAGGGTAAAAAAACTGAATTTGAGCAAATCTTATTCATAGTGTACTGTTTACATCTGTCAAGTTTCATAGTTTTTCATTAAGTAGTTCCTGCCATGTCGTCGAAACAAGAAATCGTCCGTGAAAAAATTTTGTGCACCTAAAAGCAAAATCCAGAGACGTCTCACCGATGGATCGCTAAGAAGCTTGGTATTGCAAATACAACTGTTTCTCGTGTGATAAGGACCTTCAAAGAGCGTCTTAGTGCCCGGAGGGAGCAAGAGAGTGGTCGTAAAAGTAGTCCAATGGACAGTAAAATGGCCAGGAAAGTGGTGCAACGCTTAAAAGGTGTCAGTCGGTTTTGTGCAGAAAATCATTAAACGTGCTGAGTCACATGCAAAGCAAAACATCACTGCGAAACCTCGCGCGCGTAAACTTTGCACGAAGTTGCTCACCAAATCGTGTTGCATCGTGATGGATGACAAAACTTGTGTCAAGGCCGACTTCCGTCAACTTCCTGGGCAAGAATATTTCGTTGCCAAGGTTAAGTTCGCTGTTCCGGAGGATGTTTAGAAGGAGAAATTATCGAAATTTGCAAAGAAGTTCATGATCTGACAGGCGATTTGCGGATGTGATGAAATAAGCGCTCCCTTCATCACTTCCGGAACAATCAACGGTTGCGATTTATACGGAAGAGTGCCTTAAAATCATCTCTTGCCATTCATAAGGAAGCACAAAGGATCAACTCTGTTTTGGCCTGATTTAGCATCCTGCCACTACGGTCGATACGTGTTGGCATGCCAACGGAGTCAATTTTGTGCCAAAAGATATGAACCCACCAAATTCACCAGAACTTCACCCAATTGAAAATTCTGGGTAATTACGAAGACAAAACTTCGTAAAAACCCCAAAACTATTAAAACAGATCCAGAGTTGAAGAAAATTTGGTCAAACACAACAACAATACAGGGAGAATAGATTGTACAAAATGTGATGGGTGAAGTGAAAAGAAAGGTGTTGGCATCCCGGTTGGAAGATGAAGTTGAATAAAAACAAAATTTAGTAAATCATAACTCATTAGTAGTTTTTCATTCCCTAAAAAAATCCGATGACCGGTTTGATTTTGGTGAGTTAATATGAGTGTGCCATTTTTATCGAATACACCCTTTACCGAGATGATTGGTTCTGGCGATCTCACACACACTACGATAACAATCTGACTCTTATCTCAAAATCATGTTGACGTAGGACTTACGCCTCTCTTTTCTATTCCTGCATAGGGGCGCCGTTCTAATTTTTCTGAAATCGGAAGCGTTACGCGGGTTTGGAGATTTTGAACGATAATATCTCATCTCTGGCCAACAGAAATTTTATGATACGTATTTCATTCGAAAGGTAGAACATCAAAGCTGAATCCCTGATGCTAACTTATTTCATTACATTTGTTTAAACTAATTAAAAAGTACTTAAAACAAAAATGTCTAAACGCACATAGCTATTGGTCGAAAATCACATCATATTTGTGCCTCGCTCTGATTGGTTCATACTGTCACAGTTACCGTGCCAGCGATTATCAAACATGTGGAGACGAACGACCAATCATCAGTTCTCGCTGTGCATCTGCATGCGACAGACTTGTTTGCGGAGCACGTTGGTAGAAAACGCCGCCGTGAAAACAAGAAGACCAGAATCAAGAGATTGACATGAAGTGAGGATTCGATTCCCGCTCTAGGCAGTGGAACTTTTTGCAAAACGAAAATGTCCATACTGGTTCACTGGATGTTAGATTAGTTGTTCGTTGTAATTCGCTTTATGTTTAGTGTAAATTTAAACACAGGATCCATTTAACACTTACAAGCCCGTTGAACATTCAACAAACAAAATATTATTAACAGTTAATTGGACCCGAACTTCAGTTTCACACTAATAGCATAGGGTTTCATGGTTTTTTAGACTGAATAAAATATAGTAGACATTTTTTAAATCGATGACATCAATTTGTTCACATCAACAAGCAGTCCTACGTCAACTTTGCAGTTATGTCACTGACATAACTCACCCTTTCGTTTTTTTATTCTCTAGTTAGGTTGGCACTGAACCAGTTTCAAAAATCAATACGCTATTTCACAAAAATCACTCAGTTAAAAAAATAATTCATTTTCAGACAAATAATGTATGATGACAATGAATTGAGCAAGCATACTTGTTTTATAAAGCAGCTTGAAATCATCTCAGCTTTTAGATGGCATATGTTCTTATTAAAAAAGAAAAAAAAAAATCAGAACCATCTCAATTTTTATTCTACAAAAGAAAAGAACAAGTACTTGGATTTTTGTCAGGCTGAATTCCCAACCTTAACTACTGTACACTCTAAGTAACACAATATAACTACATACTTCCGGAAACTTTGTCGTTTATTAACAAAGTTTTAACATCACGCAACCGTATTCTACAATGAACGTCATTGTTGGTAGTTTATAAACTCCATATGAATCCATAAAAAGTGCATTCGAAAACCAAGAACCTACTTACAGAGTCTTAAATGCGCTCAAATTAAAATAGGTTTATTGGCATATGAGATCCAATAAATTTGCAACAAATATTCCAATTGCACAGTAGTAATCCAGGACAAAAAATCATCTGATTTCAAATTATAATAAAAGGGTTATTTCAGCAGTACGAGTGCCATTTTTTTAAATAGCTGTTGAGTGATGGTATACTGTAAATGTAAAAATAAATAATAACTTTAGTGGTTGCATCATAAACATAAAAACACCACGTGCGCCCTACTAAACAGACTCAGGTCACCGTTGCAGACGGCCATGGAGAGAATAAGGAATGGCAACCGTGTAAGTTCGTTTCTCATAGGTGATGAAAAGCCTTCGCCTAATAGCGCTCGGCATCAAGATCCCGAGCATTGAAAAATCAAGTGTTTCGTGTAGGGTAACTGTAGAATGCAAAATTTTACATCTTTTTACACCATTAACGGTAAGTGCCCATAAAACTGAAACGATCATTTCACGCAAAATAACATCCCTTGCGTGTGTACGAATCATGAACAATGTGAGCGTTTCCAGTTGAAAGCTGAAAGAAGGAAACGTATTTATGCTCAGATGTATGTTGGTTGTAGAGTAAGATGAGACTGTCGGTTAAATTTTTTTAATTTTTGTAGGCTTGTTTTAGAAACCTGGTTAATAAGTATTATTCAATAATAAAACGCAACTTGAAAATCAGTTTTTGTTTAAACAGTCACGCCTCGATATATGTTAATAAATTTACTACTCGTTGGATTATATTAAAGTCACCTTTTATTGAAACAGAAAACATAGGTATCTTTTGTTAAATTATTTAAAATAATTTTAACTCATTTAAAAAAATCACTATATATCAATCTTATCCCAGCATCAGGGTGGATTTTATGATACCATTTCTTTTTTGTTTACGTTATATCGAGGTATGACCGTAATGACCCATGAAAGAAACAGGAACATATTTTTTCTGGGGTTTGGGTAAATGTTTCCTGCAGAAAGCAATATTTGCTTTCACTATTTTCTAAAAAATTACAAATCAAAAGATACAGAGTTATGTCTCAGCCAGATTCTCACGCTAAATCAGACAAAGTCCATAGCCCTGCAGATCCCACGCAATGCAGAGCGACATTGTAATGCTGACGGAAATTGGAATCCTGGAACGTGACATACGACACCTCGGCGACATCGTTGTTCCCCAGCTAACCTCAGTAAGTTATTCTAAAAGCTAGGTTACCAGATTATTTTGAGGACACTATAGAATCAGTTCCAGTTTAGTTCAGGTCGAAGACAGTCCGTTTTTAAATTCCAATTAGAATAAGTGAAAGATATTCTAGTTTTTTTTTTTTTTTAACTACAAAACGAAAAGGATGGCATCAGTATAGAAAAATTTAAAAATAGTAGAATTATGTGCGCACACACACGCACATTTTTTAAAGAGCTATCTTCAAACACACCTCAATATGAATCAATTTTATTTTTATTACCTTTTCATCAATTACTCACTTACGGCCTGGCACATGGCCGCCGGAGAACGAACTGAATGATTTCTCACGTGATATTGAAGAGGGCATATCTTCGTTGATCGGTTCTCTACATCGATATCCTCTTTGGTGAATAACGCGGCTGTAAAAGCGTTCACCGTAGAATTTCTTGTTCAATGCACAAACTTACAACGTCGTGGGTTACTGCAAAATTCATCACGCACCCTGTAGTTTCTACACTATTAGAATTCCTCTCCCATTACGCCTCCGTTTTCAATATCGACTGTTAAACAAATTCTGCTCATCATTTCTACGGGCTTGCATAAAACTTTGCTGAAGGCTTAGCAATATTTGTATTGCTTTTCACTTACAAACCTACATTTTCCATAGGAAAATTTAAACAGCTAACATTTACTTACCCTATTTGTAACGCTAAAATAAATCGAACACCACCTAGCTCTAGCATTTTAAAACAAATACTAATAAATTAGTATCAGTCAGTTACTATGTAGTTAACTTCTTGAATGAGAAATAAAATGTCCATTTGTTTTTGAATTAACTTGAACTTTAAAGTCATTAGCTTGTAATCCAGATTTTTGCATGGTAAAACAATCCTTGTCTTCTCAATGAACAAGATTGGCTCTCAAGTGTTATATAAAAGTATCTTATGGCCACAATGACAAATCACCATCACATTTAATGAGTGGCACCAGTAACATGTTGGTTTAAATCGGTTTATTTCATTATATCGACTCTCGAGCGTTACTTCTTTTTCTTGTAATAAAGTTAATCATTGTAAGCGATGTAAGCGATGCAGACAGGTCGATTCAAGTGGAGAAGTTTGGTCGAAAAGTGCTGGTATGGCAAGCAAAACGTTTCTGCTATATTAAGTCAACAGTCTACTTTTTCTGCAGAAGAGATTGCTACCTTTATATTAGAAGCATAGTACCCCTCCACTATTTTGGCCGGATTTAGCGTCGGCGCGTACGCCAAAACAACTCTCAATTGGCTCGCGAAAAAAGGTATAGATTTCGTTGAGAAAGACATCAATCCGCTAAATTGCCATCAGCTTCGGCCCATCGAACGCTATTGGGCGATTGTGAAGAGGGTCTTCAAAAAGACTGGAAAAGCAGCTGAGAATATATAGGAGTTCAAAAAAATTTGGAGTAAAGCGTCCGAAAATGTGATGAAACAGTTGTTCGGAACTTGATGAAAAGTGTTGGATCAAAAATTCGGACATTCGCGAAAAAATAATATAAATTTCATTTGGTATTCACAATGTTCACGTTCAATACCGTACAGTAAAGAATCATCCATTTGTTTGAATAAAACATAATTTTTTTATATGATTTGAAAGAAAAATATGTGGATAACTTATCTTTATACAGTCCTTACTCGCATAACATGGCTACTATGTTACTAGATAGTATCAACATTCCCGGTAACGTTCTTAACGTCAGTTTTCTGTGGTGCTCGTCAGAGACTGGTTCTTAAAAGTAAAGAATTCGAAATTTCGAAATCGAAAGAATATGTTTTCAATGTCCGAAAGAGGTGCCCTAATTTGTTGTTGGTAGTTGGTAGTTTCGATACGAAAGGTGAGGGTGACGCACTACCAACTGCCACCAGTTGTGATGCGTAACGATTTGCAACTACAGCAGTAGTATTCCGATGCCGAGGCTACCTTCCAAGCGGACATCGGAAAAATTCAAGCGCCGAGAAAAACTTATATCTGACCGGAAGCCTATTTTGAAGGACTGTGGATGCAAGTCAATGTGTTGCAGTAAAATTGAACGTGACAGAAGATTGGAGCTAAACTTATAGTTTTGCAGCTTGTTGAGAACGGAACAATATGACTCATGGCTTTCGGACACAGTTTTCGTAATAATATTTGCTGGCAGACGAAAGAGGAATACCGCAGAATGAATGCTGTGCTTTTATTTTTGAACACACTTGGTTATGATATTAGAAGCAGGTTTGTATATTCTTTTTAAAAATCAATATCTAATTACAGTAATCCCTGGGCCTTGGCAAAACCTTGAAGTAGCTTAACTTCAACTATCAGGTTCTAGGGCTAGTCTGGTTCTTTGCCATTTTGGAAAGAAACACGCTAGTATTGCCATATCAGTGGTATTGCAGCCTAAAAGAACTTCTGAAGTTCCTCCAGTAGTCCTAATCGATGAACATTATAATTCGGAGATGGTGATTAGTGGCCAAGTACAGTATTTGCAAATAGTTGAAATGTTAAATTTGATCATATAAACACAGTTGAAAAAGCTAAAATAGTTTATTATCACAAATCAACACACTCTTGCAAAGCATTACCACATAGGGGAGCTGTTCCATTATACATCTCATGATCCATTATTCATACTAATCAGATATGTAGGTTTGATGTATGAATAAATTGCTTCCGTTTGTTATTAAGTTTGCTTAGTTTGAACAACAAACAAAAATTAATAAAATTAACAATAAATAAAAAGTTAGAAATCAGATGGCCATGCGTCAATCTTTTGTCTTCAAATAGCACGAACTGAAGAGTGATGAGTTGAAAATGGGTTTGGTAACCCTAGATACTATACTTGCATCGAGGTCTTTTATGGTGAGGCGATTTTGCTTATATTATTCTAGCTAAACAGTTTTGAAAAAAATGCAGTTTTAGAGTACGCATCGGTAATAGACGATGTGCTACGTCATCAAGAAGAAGTTTTGCTGAAGAATTTAAATGAAAGCTGCATCGTCGAAGTTTTTGCTTGACAATTGCCTAATATTTTTCGATCGGTCTGAACTCAGGGCAATTCGGAGGATTAATCTCTTTGGCGACGAAACTAACAATGTTTGCAGCATACCATTCTAGTACACCCTTAGAGTAGTGGCAGCTGGCTAGATCCGGCCAAAATATAACGTGTTGCCGAATGAAGAGTAAAATCCGCTTTTTCAGACACTCTTTAATGTAATCCTTCGACGTCATTGTGTGAGATGTGATGAAAACCTTGGTTTTAAGGCCACAACTGCAGATTCCTTGCCAAATCATTAGTTTCCGAGCAAGCTTATCAGCAAAAACAAATTTATTCCTATTTTACCATACCCACGACCAGTTGCCAGGTAAAATTTTCGTCCGGGAATTTGTTTATAATCCATTTTGAAATATGTTTCGTCATTCATTAAAATACAGCCATCGAATTTCGTCAAAACTCGTTCGTTAATAATCGTGCTCGCTTTTTGGCCACTAAATTTTGTTTCAGGGAGGGATTCGGATGTTTACTGGCACAAAAAGACTTATATCCTTCTCTTGAAAGGATGTTACGCACGGTGGAAAAGTTGGAATCGTATTTCTTTGCCAAATTACGTATGGAGACACCTGAAACGTTGCCATGAAAATCTCTTCCACAAAATTCAATCAGAGCACTCTGATAAGACAGATAACAACGAGCAAGGGGAAGCAGTTTAAAATGTTCCAGATCAAGCAGGGAACATGAATAACATTAGTAAGTTCATTGAATCAGTTGACAGAGTTCTTACTAGTTTAATGAAAATTAGCCAAGCAATAATATGTTATCGACAGAATGGAAATTGTTTTTAAAGTTTTGTGATAAAACCCACAATTATATCGATAAATGTGCTTGTAGGAGCGACGACCAAAACACTGACACGTGCTGTCATGACGAAAAAATCGATGAGATTTTGAAGAAAATCTCCATCACCGTTTTTTCGCCCGATGAGATTTTCAGAAGTATTTCGGTAAAAATCGTAAGTCATTTTTCATTGAAAACGACATTTGCCAGCCCTGACTCCATTAAATCTTCGGAGGCATCTTTACAGTGGATGATTTTCACCGAAGACTTTTCGGTGCCTCGGAATCCACAGAAGCTGTCGTTATCGGGAACTGCGAGCAGGAACATAAAAGTTTATTTGTTGCAAGAAATGTGTGCAGTCCAAACGGTTACTGAGTACATCGAATGCAGACAATCTCTGCAAGTAAATCCTCCTCTGGTGAAGAGGCGCTAGGCTTATAAGTTGACATCGGTGTTCATATGGAGGCAGTCGGAGAGGGCCGTTCCAGGGCAGGTTGCGCAAGGCAAATCTGACGAAGCAACGTTGAACTCTTTCCAGCCGGTCAGCGTGTATAGCATGATAGCCCATACTTGAACTCCATATTCAAAAATACTGCGCACCAAAGAACAGTTTCAGTGCGTGAATATCGCGGAAAACGGCACATTTTCGGCGAATAAAACCAAGGATGGCAAAATATTTAGCGGAAGTTCAGGAAACATGTTCGTTGAAACTCAGCTTTACTCCTAAGTCTTTAAAAGGGTTGACTCATTAAAGTTCTTCTGAATGTAGCAAGTAGTGGAACATTACATGCGAACGGCTTCTGTTGAAACTTATGACATCAATTTGATACAGTTTCTAAGTCTTGCTGTAGGGCCATACTCCTGATGGTACAGAAAACTACAAGATCATCGGCGTACACGAGTCGGTGTGATTGTAAGCGGTGGCATAAATCGGTAACGAAGAGAATAAAAATTAACGGACCCAAATGGCTGCCTTGCGGAACACCGGACAGCATCTCGTAGCGTCCGGATTATCCAGATCCAAGCTTGATGTTGGCAGATCTACCATAGCGAAAGTAGCGCAATTAGGTAATCAGGCATCCAGAAAACCCTAATCGTTCCAGTTTTTTTAGCGTTAACTCGTCCGATACCTTGCCGAAGGATTTAGGAAAATCGATGTATATACTGTCAACCTGGCATCGGTCTTCAAAACTACTGTAGAGAGTCCTGACGTATGACATGAGGTTAGTGATGGTTGATCGATTATTTACAAAACCGTGCTAAAATTCGGAAATGACAGACTGAGAGGCTCTAACATATTATCGTGAATAGTCGATTCCAAGATCAAGCACAGAAATGAAATAGGACGATAATTTTCCACGCAGTGTGTGCTACGAGATTTGTGTATAGGCGTTACCGCAGCCAGTTTCCATGCATCAGAGAAAATTCCCTCTGACAAAGAAAGGTTTGACAAACGCAGGAAGCAGCTTATTCGGGCCAGGCCCCTTCGACGAGTTAGAGCTCAGAGCGTTTTCAACTTCTGCTGCTGATAATGTATGCCTTGAGAAATTAATCGTGTAAGATGGCAAGCTTCCCACCAGATTCTCGGAAACCGTTGGGAAGCCTGAAGTAACGCTTTGGAAAAAGTCAGCAAATAGATTTGCAGATTCAGTAGTGTCGTGAGTGTGCACCACCAAACGAGATTTCTGCGGGTATAGAATTGGATACTATTCTTTTTTTTTTAATGAAGTTCCAGAAAGATGACGGATTGGCCTTCATCTCATCCTGAATTCGAAATACATACTCACGGAACGAAGAGGCTACATCTGCGTTGTATTCAGTCTCTAGACTTTGGAGAAGAATCCTGTTTTATGATGTTCTGTGCCAAAAAAATCGACGACGAGCTTTCCGAAGAATATTCCGGCGATGTCTTAAATCAGCATTGCACCATACTTGTCTGAAAGACCGGCGAATAAGAGCTCTGCTTACGGGAGTGTGTCGGCTTATGGATCAGAAAATCTCGTTGTAGAAAACAGAGACCACTAGATTAACGTTGGTTCCGCTGAATAGATGTTCCCAGCTTTACGAGCTCAAATCGTCAGAAAGAGGGTTTTAATCGCAACAGTTAAATCACAGTAGTCCTGTTCATTGGCTATCGATGGCTGGATATCCTCAAATCGACGTATGTCTAACCGTAGCACGTACGGATTATGATGGCGATCAGGCTTTAAAGTTGTTGAAGGGACTACAATCACATCCACGCTGCTGCCATTATTCACGAAGGCCAAATCAAGCAATCTTTCGTTGACGTTACGGATGTCACAAATTTGCTGAAGTCCGCTGGCTACCATGCTCTCAGTTAACGCAAGCATCTGCTCAGAAGAAGCGTTTGTTGGCAAGTAACCTCCGATATCTTCGTCGAAAAATCACGACAAATGTGGAAGGTTGTAGTCGCCAACCATCACAACAGAATCACTCACAGCGCCAGCATTCAAAATCTGTAAGGCAGCTTCGGAATGCCGGATGTAGAGTTCGGGTTCGCTGTCAGGTCTCAGATGTATACTGCACACAAAGCCTGATCGATCTGCAAGAGACAATTTCACAGCAACCTGCTCAAGTGACTTGCATCCATTAAGCCAAACGGGAACACTTTGTTAACAGGATTTTACTGCAACGAGAATCCCTCCGCCTCGTTGAAGTTGACTGGTAGCGGGGCTGCGGTCGCAGCGGTAAATGTTATAATTCGGAGCCAAGTGTTCAACCACACCTTGCACATAAACATGTTCCACCATCCCGCCCTCGTCGATCACCGCCAAGGTCACACAATCATCCCCGACAGCTCAAACGCGAGAGAGCAGTAGCTCTTAGGAGGTATTCAAGAAACAAAAATCCATTCTCCATAAGGACCTTCAGTGTAGCTAGAATTAGATATTTTGTATACCAGTCTTGTTTGCCGAATGCAAGCAGATCTTAAGGAAAATCCTAAAAGATTTTGGACGTTTGTAGACAGCAAAAGAAAGGAAAAAGACCTCTCAAGTAACATGTTCTTGGAGGGAAAATCTTCTGACACTCTCGATGGCACCTGCAATCTATTTGCTGAATATGTTCAAGCGTATTCAATAGTGGAAATCGCATCGGTTCGTAGGGACGTCCCAGCGAATGCTCTCAACTTTCGTGTTGATAACATCTCAGATACGGATATGCTGACAGCTTTGAGGAAAATGAAAACTTCGGGCTCACCTAGACCGAATGGAATTAGAAATGGATCAGAATCAGCATCTGTCGTCCGGTGTCCTCACCATGAAGTCTGAATAAAAAGGATAGAGGCAGTTCCAGCTAGATTTATCTGGTAAGGGCAACGTTATTTGCCTTAGGACAACCCAAACAAACTCCCACCTTACGAGAGGTGATGTCGGCTGCCAGAAATGGTGCTCCGGGTTCCATGATGGAAATTTCCATTTATCCACGATGATTTGGAAATTTTAAACGAAGATTTTTGGAACGCTTAGAAGAAAGGAAGTTTTGAAAAATCGATACTCGCAGTGCCATTATAACTAAGTTAGTTGAGGGAGTTCCAGAGCTGCAATATGGAAATTCAGCTCCAACGATCAACACTACTGTGGATTCTGTGGGATCGTCATCGACCATTCATTTTCATTAGAAGAAACCATATCGAAAATAGCCCACTACTATGATGGACAACGTTTCGTAAAAAAATCCGATATTGGAAGAAAACTCGGTCCACACGGCCATCATCAATTTTCGGTTATAAAATTCCACGAGAACATTCCAGGCGCATTTTCGCCGATTACAACCTACTCAAAAACGACATGCATGCCAGTGTTGGAGTGTTTCCATGATCATAATGACGCTCAACGCCAACCGCCCACGTTGCATGGATGGCAAATGAAAAACACATCACACATTATTTTTAACATTTCCTCGAACAGTTGCTGCTGCTATTTGCTGCTCTTTTAGTTCGTATGGTGCACTTTCCTCAACTTACGACGGAAGACCGGGGTATGGAGGCTGGAAAGACCAAACGTGGAATGGGCAAGTACAACTCGAAAACTGTGATGTTATGGGACTGGTAACGGAAGGAAACACATTCACTTTGGTATACTGTCGCTTTTTTCGATGTAGATGTTGGTTGGTCGATGCATGATGCAAACGGAATGAGTTGGTTGATGCTGAAGTTTTCGCAGAACGTTAATGAACGATGAGATGGGTTATTTTGGAAATGGAGACATGGGGGGAGGGGAAATTTTCTTCCGTAATTATGATAACATGTAGGACTTCGTTATGGAAGGATTGTCAACAGTAGAAGTTACGTCATGATTTGCTTAGAAATGGTATTTTATAGCAATGAGCATTCGTTTCGTGAATGAATGTAAGCGATAAATATGCAAATTACTCAGATTTTTGTTTAAAAACAACCGTTCTGAAGAAGCTTTCCAAATTATTGCGTTACAGTCAAAACGCCAAACTAACCAATTGCAAAATTATCACGTGTTACACACATTTGTGATACATTCTAAAGCTCTTACAAGCAAAGAAGATTTTATTATTTTCCCATAAAAATAAACATGAGCATTTCCCATATAATCTAATCTTCGACTTTCGTATATCTGACAGTGTCTCAGCTGCTCTTTCGTTAGCAATTTTTTTTATAACTCACCACCGATTTCCAATGCACTCATGCAATGTTTAATCAATATTATCGCAAATATTTTGGTGCAGGAAACTCACTTGTGATTCTACTCAACGATGACGATGATGGCGATGATGCGAATCCGGCCGAAACTCAGAACCCGCTCTGATTCCCATTGGTTCAAACTCTCCGATAGCGGTTATTTTTCCACGTTTTTCCCACTTGTTTGCAGAAACAATATTTAAAATGCGACTGCAAGCTTCTACTTCCTCTTGAGCTTGCACCGCTTCGGGTGAAATCAATTGATCAATGATTTATACGTTCGCTATCGATGCTCGGATGCGGAAATCGCTTTCCCATGAGCACAGAGCTGCTTCCAAGATAATATTTTCCGACGAACGGCGGAAATTTGTAAGTCCTGACTAAGTGAAAAAGAATCACATCCGGTTGCTCTGTCTACCATTGCAGTGTAGCAAAAGCATGAAAGTCGTCTACTTCTCCATCAGCAATACTTCCACAGAAACACACATGATATCAGATATGTGCATTCTGTGTACCTGCTGATGACTTTAATCGAATTGCACAACACGTTCTCTTGCGAGAATCTTTCTACGATAGAACACCGTACCAACTACGACCGGTACTGTTTGCAGTAAAAACATTTTTTCCGGTGGTGCGCAAACATTTAGGATGCTTCCGGGACATGCAGGGCTCGAGGTTTGAAGGCGAGACTGCAGGAATTGGAACTGAACTGGTTAGATGAGGAGGTGGACTGTACGATAATTGGAATAATTGGAATAATATTATCGCAGTCAGATGCAAATGATGAACGACTAGCCAAGTGAGTAAATACTACAGTGTAAGTAATTATTTAAAAGAACAATATTTCGGAAACAACTAATCAACATTCGAGTCCAAATAACAACTTTCAAATTATTTTCGGCACCAACCGTAAAATATTTGACATGGGTAATGTAATCAGTATTAGAAGAGTTCAATCCAGAGCATTGCTACCCACTTAAAAATATTAAGAAAAAGAAGAGATTTCCGTTATCTTCACAGGCTTAAACATAACGTAAATCTTGATAAATTGAAATTTCTCAAGCTGTATATAAATGGCGCTTGATAGAGATGGCTTTTGGTTGAATTGTTATGATTTTTCAACTCTTGTTATCAAACCGAAAGTCTCTAAAAGAAAGTTAGAATGATAAATTTATAAAGTCATATAAATTTATCTGACTGTTTTATAGTGTACATAAAAATTACAACCGTTCTTTTCTAATTGGAAAACTAGGCAAATTTAAACTCGCATTGAAAACATCTTTTAAAGGCGCATATAGTAGATTGATTTCAAATGGTATGTTAAAATTAATTAGATAGATTTAACTAATGGTGATTTCATGTGTTGAAAATGTGCTGAGTTGAGCTCTAAATTTTTTTTCGCAACGTTAACTTTAAAATTGACGTGAGAAACTGTGACACAATAGACTAAGATTTTCGGAGGATTTTTGTCATGGTCATCAGAGTAGATTGCTTACTTACCTTACCAATCAGCCTAAGGCCGGTGTGGCCTCTGCTATACACAGAAGTTGTTTCCATTGTAATCGGTCCATGGCTGTACCTCGCCAACCTCGCTGTCTGCGGAGGGTCCGCAGGTCGCCTTCTACTTGATCGATCCACCTTGCTCGTTGCGCGCCTCTTCTTCTTGTACCTGTCGGTTCGTTTTCGAGAACCATTTTCACAGGGCTGTCGTCCGACATTCTTACGACATGCCCAGCCTATCGTAGTCGACCGATTTTTGCGATGTGTACGATGAGAGGTTATCCCAGCAACTGATGCAATTCGTGGTTCATTTGCCTCCTCCACGTTCCGTCTTCCATCTGCACTCCACCGTAGATCGTACGCAGCACCTTCCATTCAAAGACTCCAAGGGCGCGTTGGTCCTCCACTAGCATGTCCATGTTTTGTGGCCGTAGAGAACTACCGGTCTAATTAATGTCTTGTAGATGGTCAACTTTGTGGTTCGGCGAACTTTGTTCGATCTTAGCGTCCTTCGGAGTCCAAAGAAGGCACGATTGCCAGCCATAATGCGCCTTTGTATTTCTCTGCTGGTGTCGTTATCGGCGGTCACCAATGAGCCCAGATACACGAATTCGTCTACTACCTCGATTTCATCACCGTCGATCTGAACTTGTGCTAGGAGGTTAACATTGTCTTCTCGTGAGCCTCTTCCCTTCATGTATTTTGTTTTTAATTGCATTCAACTCTTTTTACGGACTTTTTGACATCATGCTCGACACTGGATGCCCAGAAGATGTCTCGAACAGCTGCACAGAAACTTAGCTAAGTTTATATTTAAGAACTCAGTTAATTCAAATAATTATTATATAATTCTTATTAATTAATGTATCTAATAGTGTAATGGGCTGGCTCTCAGAACAACAAGTGGTTGTAGACGGGGATTCTGGCGTCATTCTTGTGTGACTTGTGACAGGTGGGACGACTTGAGAGTTTCACCGTGTTTATGAGTCTTTGTTTGTAGGGGATTGTTTGCCATCTTAAGGAACGAGCGACGAATTGCAATACGAACTGTTTTTTTTTTTTTGCATACAAGAGTGTGGTGGGTAAAATTATGAAAAAACATGCATTTCTGGTGTGGGTTTTGGTTGATATGAAGCAGTGTACGTTAGGGTTTGACAAGATTAAGGTAACAGCTCCGAGTAACTTTTCTGCTTCCTTCCTGCTTCTTCATGTCGATCGGTGAAATCATAATTTGGAGTTTGTATGGGATTCGCTACGGGAGGGATTACTTTTACGAGTCTCCGGAGGACACCCAGTAACCTTACTGTTTCTTTCTATTGGAAATTAAAACTGAGATGAAATACCTCCAAGAACGCAAAGTTGGGAGAATTGTTAAGGACAAACCAGCTGAAGGTTCAATTTGTCTAGCAGCACTTCGGTACTGATATGGTTGATCTTGAACCGTAGAGACATGTGTTGTTTTCTGGGGATTTGTTTATTTGTGTATGTCATATCTCTCGTGTAAGTAATAGTGCTCACGTCCCAAACGACAGACAAGCTCGCACGCAAGAAAAGCCTGGATAGAAGTAGGAAACGCCTGTGTTCCCAGATAAGCGGACAACAAAGGAGTGCACCAACTTTCTTAGCTTCGTCACTCCCAACGACCTTTACGATGATGATGATGATATAATACTACCATCTATTGTGGCAAGGTAACTTTTCATAGCAGTGGAATAATCTGAAAAACGATTTGATCAGGATTCTATTATTGTTTGTGATCATCAAGCCCCTGTGTGAAGGGCCAAAAACGTTTGGGCGGGCCCGTAAGCAGAGACACTTACGCAAATCCCGCGAATATAGGGAAAATAATCTCCTTCAAAGGCAAGTTCACACTCACAGTACTAGAATCGAGCCCTCGATTGACAGAATAAAGCCAATAGATGGGGTCAAAGAGCCCGCCCTTGTTCCGCGAAATGTTAACAATAGGGAGGAGGCAGTCCCATGCTCTCTATCCAAACCGCTTCACTTGGGTGCCCTGATGGTCCCTCCCTTTCCTCGATATATGTTATTTAATATTTAATACATTTTGTACATACACAATTAATATGCTAATGCTAATTTATTCAAATTTCAAACTTGATTGATACATCCAATGGATTGTTACTGAAAAATAAATAAAAATTAGATATGTATTAATATCCTACTAGTCCTAAGACAGAATACATCATTGCAACTATCAGAGATAAATTTCAATAAAAGATATTATTTTATAAGACGCGTTGTAATATTTTTTTCTTTGTACTGTTCTAGTAACATTTCAAAGATAGCAATTGGAGTGAACGAAGAGTCCGGTTTGATGATTTCTGAAATAAATGGCTTATTTTACCAAAATACAACTAAAAACAATATTAAAATATAATCCTACATTGCTTATAAGCACATGCCAGTCTTTTATGAATATAATATTGGGTGCACAACTAAGTGCTCGCTGTTTTTTTGTGAAAAAGGAACTTTATTTTGAAAACAAAGGTTACAAACGAATTATTCAAAGTATTGCCCATCACTAGCTACGACTTTTTCCCATCTTTCTGGTAGAACGTGAATACCATTTCGATAGAACTGTTCGTCTTTTGATGCTATCCAAGAATCAAGCCATTTTGAGATGTCATCATATGAGTGGAATTGCTGACCAGTGAGACCATGTGCCATCGAACGGAACAAGTAATAATCGGACGGTGCAATATCAGGAGAATATGGCGGGTGGGGTAGGACTTCCCATTTGAGCGTTTCCAAGTAGGTTTTCACGGGTTTCGCAACGTGAAGTCGAGCGTTGTCATGCTGAAGAATCACTTTTTCGTGTCTGTGCTCGTATTGTGGCCGTTTTTTGTGCAGTGCTCGGCTCAATCGCATCAATTGAGTTCGATACCGTTCCCCGCTAATGGTTTCGTTTGGTTTCAACAGCTCATAATAAATAACACCAACTTGGTCCCACCAAATACACAGCATAACCTTCGCAGCGTGAATATTCGGCCTGGGCGACGATGTTGAAGCATGCCCGGGCAGTCCCCATGAATGTTTCCGTTTTGGGTTACTGTAATGAATCCAGTTTTCGTCACCCGTCACAATGCGATGTAGAAAACTCTTCCTGTTTTGCCGCTGGAGCAGTTGTTCACAGACGAAAAAACGACGCTCAACATCTCTTGGCTTCAAATCGTAAGGAACCCAAGTTTCTTGCTTTTGAATCATTCCCAACGCATGCAATCGCTTAGAAACGGCTTGGCGAGAGACTCCTAATCCTGAACCAAGCTCTTCTTGCGTTTGACACGGATCCTCATCGAGCAATGCCTCCAATTCAGAGTCTTCGAAGTTTTTTGGCCTTCCTTCACGCGGACGATCATCAACACTGAAATCACCGTTTTTGAAGCGACGAATCCAATCACGACACGTTGTTTCACTCAGAGCAGCATCACCGTAAACTTTTTGGAGCTCTCGATGTGCTTCAGCCGCCGTTTTCTTCGAATGAAAGAAGAAAATCAACACTTCCCGCAAATGACGATTATTTGGTACGAAATCAGACATCTTCAAACAACCAAAATATATAACACTAAACCAAAATCACTGATTTGGCAAAGCGGTTTGTTTACCATATGTCTGAGCTTGGTTTATGACTCTTGAGATGAACAACATTCGACCAGCACTTACTACTGGCGCCATCTATTGCTAAACAGCGGGAACTTAGTTGCGCACCTAATAGTTGAAGTTCAGAAGTGCAATTTTAAAGCAATGTTATGCTGAAAAACTGAAAAACAAATGTATCCTTTTATCCATGTCATGTTAGTCCAGATAAATGGTTTTGGAATGCGAAGATAATTCCAAAGGGTTCTGAAATTATTAAATAAATGAGAATGGAAAATATACAATATGATTAAAAGGTACACGATCTTCAATTGTACCCCCTCACTTCGCTATTGTCAAATTGACAACATTGACCAGGCTACGCCAACCAGCGTCTCCATGTTTCAGCTGGCAGTCTTTTGTGATCATATGACTCGTGGAGGCGTGAGGTAGGAACTTGTGAGGACGAGAGGTCGGTCGCACCCTCCTTCGAAGTTGTCAACTCACCATTTGAAGCCCCGTCACTCCCAACGACCTTTAAACATATAAATATACATATGCTTTCTTGCCAAGGAAAGCCTCCCACACAATCCCATCCAACTTCCAAGTCCAGATGTCTATGAAGGTAGTATGAGTTCTAAGCATCTCGTTAAGTAGACATCTAATTCCATCCCATCCCTTGCTGATCCAAAGGACCTGGCCAGGTGTTGTGCAAAGAGATCGATTGTTGAAGTTGGCAGCTCTTCTGGTGCTTCCATCGTCTCTACAACAGCCAAGGATTGTGTATGGTCGTAAAATGCTATGCTATGCTATGCTATAAAGTTGTATATTAAAGTAATGAAATGTTGTTGCAGCAATCCAAGAAATCTGACAAGTTCACTTTCACCACCCATTCTTATATTTTCATACGTTCTTCTCTTTTCAAAGAGCGAGTAATGGCGTTATAACCACAAGCCATAGGGACCTAGGGCTATAGTTAAAGCTTAAGTCCCAACCGTTTGAAGAGAAATGGAGATTCACTTAACCTTCATAGACTAGATGCTCCCAACGATCATTTTGAATAAACTATTGTTCTGGACACAAAACAGAGCATTCTGTTCAACTATGCAATTCGACTATTCATTTCCATTTTCCTTTGATATCTACTGAAGGCTACGTGGGTTCCCTGTGTCTTCTTAAGGTAGATACCAAATCCTCCCTATCACCCACGGTTGCATGGACGTGGCCAGGTGAGCGATCGAGGAGTGTCTTCGTGGAGATTATTGGGTGAAGAAACGTATCAGTAACTGGTTTCGTTTCATGGTGGCATGCAATGTCTTCAACGAATTATTCCTCATCATAGCTCCATCCACGAGGTGTGCAAACGTCAATGCAAATGCTAATGCATATATTAGATTGATTTCAAATATGGCTGTATAGAGCTATCTCAAATTGCGATTGGTTGAGCTGATTGGAGATAATTAAATTATTGGGTTAAGTCTCCCTCGACTGGTACAAAACAGATCAGCTTGGAATCAATAGAAGCATAAAGTTGCCAGAGGGCACGAAATGCTCCAAGAGACTCTCCAAATCCTGACATTAGATCGATTAGCTTGATGCTTAATGAAGATAATAATTCAGTAGTAAAATAGTTTGTAAAACATACAGGGTGAGTGTGAATTCCTGTCAGTGAGGTATATGGTCATAAAAATGAAAAACTCGCATGAACTTTAATTAAGTTTAAAGTATTTCCTGTTTAGTAAATCTTCAATATTTGTCTTAATTTAGTTCAGTTCAAATCTTTCTCCTTTGCCTTAATTGCCAGCCACATGCGTTGTTGGAAAGCATCAAAGCTGGCACACACAATACATCTAACTAGAGAGAATAATATTTACAGAGCTATGCGATAACAACCGACAACGGATTTATAAAATATGGTATAACAACACTCAGTACTCATAAGATATCGGTTTGTTATTTTACTATTCTATTTAAAGCTTCCATTCAAAAGAAAGATTATGATCCAGATTAATGTCTAAAATACCATGATTAAAAACTTGTACCCCAAATCTTAGCAGGCATAAACAATATTCTCCTCTTTAGTTTGAAAACCTTGCTGCATAAAGGTCGTGCTCAACATTGAAGCTTCTATGGTTACAGTTAAGCCTCCCGAAAATAACCTTTTTCTTTTATTAACCTGACACCGATCAGACTTCCTTCCGATTTCCCCCAGTTCGCTTTAACAAAGTCCATCCAGATGAAATTCAATTTAATTTCACAAACAAAACCGGATACTGTTCTTTCGGTTACCTACCATCTCCAAGATGCACAAGGCTTCTGCTAGACCGGGTGGTGTGTATATGTGCATTAGGTTGCTCTATCTTCGAAGAAGAACGCCCCCATACGAATCCACTGTCGCACTGTGGGAGATTTTGAGTTGGTGGACAAACAAATTTAATGTTTATTTTTTTTGATTTATTGGAGTCTTTTGGGATTCTTTCTTCTTCTTTCTTAGCGTTTTAAGCTTTTTGCTAGCACAATTAGCTTATTGCTTGCTCTCAACTCAATGTTCTAAATGCACTTCCACATTTCTTAATTAAGAGCTTTCGATGCCAGGTAACATTTTTGCATTAGTATGGTTGTGTGGCAAGTGCAATCATACCCTATGCCCAGGAAGTCGAGAAATTTTCCTAAACGAAAAAAATCCTAGACCAGACCGGGAATTGAACCCAGCCAGCTCCTGCATGATGTTGCTTTGTAGCTGCGCCTTTGCCGACTGAGCTAAGGGAGGCCCTTTTGGTATTGGTATGATCAAATTATCCTTATTCCTTATTTAACACTCTATGATCAATTGAAGCGAAGCACTTTTTTGCTCGTTAAAACGAAATAACATTTTACACAGCCTTTTCATAGTCATACCTGCAGTGTTGAAAACCATGCCTGCAGTGAAGAAAGCCTTAGATTTCTTTGAATAACTGCAGATACCTTGCCATATCAACTTGCGAACGAAATCTACCTGGAGAATCTACCTTACGTTTGACAAGGTAAAATTTGTGTCCCCGGAGTTGTCTAAAGTCCATTTTAGCATATGTTTCATCGTCAATCAAAATGCATTAGTTGTATTTTCTCAGAACTTGCTCGTACAGCATTCTTGCGTGGCGCTTGGTAACCAGGCTCCGTTTCAGGGTCCTGTTAGGGTGATTGCTGGCATGGTACAACTGGAAACTTTCACGCCAACAGATTCTTCGTATTCTACGGCGCAGAGAACCTTTTTGCCAGGATTGTTCCGGACTGCCCTACGGACTTTTACTCGTAGTTTTTCGTCGTATGTTCCACTCTTACTACCGTTTTGTTTTGTGCGATCCAGCGATGGTGTTTCCAGGCATCATTTCAGAACGGTATTTGCAGTCGATTTCGGGAATTTCAGATACTTTGCGATCACTCCTGACCACGTCGAATTTTCAACGTGAGTGTGCAAAATTTGTTCCCATCTTTGATAGCTTTTGAACGTGAGTATCAATAATGATGAAACTTTCACCACTAAGTAAACAAACTGCGTTGGCGTTGGTTTCGCGTGACAGCTACTATAGGCACCGCAGTGATAAAAAAAGAAGCGGCCAGTGGCTAGCTTTAAATCACTGCTACTAGCAATTTCATCTTTTGTAGTATATCCCGCATCTTTTGTTAAGTGCATGACGAATTACTTCATCACTATTGAGAGATCGGCGTTGTTATAGTTGTCATTGTTTGTTTTGTTGGCAATGAATCGAGTTTTATTGAAAGTTTCCGCTATTTAAACCGTTGGAGGAGTGAGACCAGTCTTCAAAGGCACCCCCCTTTATGATTCAAAACCGAATTCATTGCAAAGAAAACAAATAATGATTCCGATACTGACCATGCATCAGAACTATTGGCAAACTATAGAACATCAAATCTAGAAAATGAAAATTCACATAAACGAAGACTAATCGTCTGTAATTCAAGCTCAACCTTGGTGGCTCAATCCGAGTATTGTCACTTTTAACATTAACATTAGCATTTGCATTGACACCTCGTGAATGGAGCTACGATGAGGGGTAATTCGTTGAAGACATTGTATGTCACCATGAAACGGATCCAGTTACGGATACGTTTCTTCACACAATAATCTCCACGAAGACACTACTCGATCGCTCACCTGGCCACGTCTATGTAACTGTTGGAGAGAGGGAGGATTTGGTATTTACATTAAGAAGATACGGAGAACCCACGTAGCCTTCAGTAGATATCAAAGGAAAAAAAATGAATACAGTCAGAGAGAATAGTTGAACAGGACGCCCTGTTTGGTGTACAGAACAAAAAAATATTTAAAAATGGCCGTTGGGAGCATCTAGTCTAAGAAGGTTAAGTGAATCTCATTTTCTCTTCAAACGGTTGGGACTTAAGCATCAACTATAGTCCTAGCTCTGTATGGCTTATGGTTGTAGCGGCATTAAAGAATAAATCATATTAATTCAAAAAAGTATATAAGGCGTAGAAAAACAAAAATTGACAACCGAAACCAACACACGTTCACTCGCGAGCAAAGCATGCATCGACCTTTTCTCCAAGTATTGTCAGTTTTAACAAGACTTAAAATGTAATAAGGACTCGACATGGAGTTTTCAGAAATTTCTCGAAAATGCTAACTTAATCATAGTGAATTACTACGATGATTGTACAAAAGGGGAGTTCCCCTTTACAATAGAATTGGTAGTTTACTTGAGCGAGTTTGCATTTTCAAGAAATTTGCGGAAGAAGCCATTGTTTACGTTTGCGACATTGGCCCTTATGAAAACTCCATGTCGATACGTTCCTTTGACTTCAAAAACAAATATGTTCCTTTGTTTGAATGAATAACGCACCACGAAAAGGTGATCTACCAGCGTTAAAGGTCCAATCTGCAGTTAGACCAATGAGTGGTTTGAGGTTATTTTTGGATAGTGGACAATAGGCTGAGATACTAGTGAGTACTTATAGTCATCAATGACGCATGATACTTCTTACTTCTGGTGAACGTGCGCCAAGTTTGATTTCTCTGTAGCATTGTATTGCTCTCCAGAAAAATGAAAAAAGATAGCTTTTTCTGAAGAAATTCTTATTATAAAATGATAGTGAAAGTTTTGTAGAAAGTGTTAATAAAAGTGTTTACTATTTTAAACGGCAACGTATGAATAAGCTTCCGGAAATATATGGTAGAAGAAAGATTTAATTTGTTACCTATATATCTTAGTATCTTATTCGTATCGAATTTGAACTTATAATACTACTTGGTTTCTAATTTCTGATCATTTCCAGTGATAAGTCACTTGGTTTGTGTTGAATTGTGATGAACAGTAATGTAAAGATACAATGTTCGAGTTTTGAAGATGGAAAAGTTCAATCTACAATCTTCATTCCAAAGCTGGAAGCCATTTATCGTCTATAATAAAAAAAATGTATTATTTGCATGAACTTCACAAAGCATAGTTTAAAATTGCCTTGTCTTCTCAATAGTAAACAAACTATTATCACACTTTGTGAGAGGCCACATTGGCTCTTAAACGTTTTTCTATGACCTCTCCAGCAGCACCCTAGCTGCTGAAATAAATCGGTCCAAATCAACTCTAAAGCGTCATTGAAAAATACCTTGTCTTCCCTATGAAAAACTAATATCACACTTTATGAGTGCCCCAAAAACATCTTTTCAGTTAATATGTATCGGCTTTCAAGCGTTATGAAAACCTTGTCTATACAATGTAAAACCACTATTAAAAAGTGTGAGTGGATCCCACTGGCATCCTAACTGATAGTTTAAATCGATTCAACGTAGCTATAAAGCATAGTCAAAAATACTTGTACATATCCTTAAAACTAACTAAATGGAGAATATTCTGGAATCAAAGATAAACAAACATTCTGCTTATCGTTTACCAAAACGAACCCTGATTTCTCGTGAGAGTGCATAGGATTCCAACAAAGCGAGTATCATGTCAACACATTCCTATCTTTTCCTTTTTTGACCTATCTGTGGCCTCCTGCTCGAGGTGGCAAGCTTCAAAGCTGAGCTGCAGAAGTTGGCAGCAAACCCACCGACACTGATCACTGATCCAATGACGCTCATCAAAAAAGCTGGTTTCACCAATGATGAAATATTAGCCAGCACAGTTTTGCTACCCTACCGGTCACCGAGCAGTTGATGCCGGAAAAGGTACAAATTCCGCCACTCTTCACCATAACGAAGGAAATGAGCTTGCGGCGGCCCAAATCCATCAAAGTGTTGCACTCGGATGATTGTGAAATCGTGATGGCCAAACCCGTGCCTGCCCCCAAGCGAGCGGCATTTATTGAAATCCGGAGGAAGGCGTCCACAAGTATCAAGTATCTTGGAAATGGTGTTTCGATGAATGAAATAATGAAGATGTACAAAGTTCGGTCTGCATCTACCATCTATGCCATGAAATATGCAAAGGACATGTGTAAGAAACATAAATGATATTTCGTGAAAACAATTTAACATGTTTTGTTTTTAATTTATAGCAAAACGAAAGCGTTTCAAGAATCCTCCAGGTTGACAAAGCTCTCTACATCTGGTTTTTGCAAAAAAAAAAGCTTCAATGCTGACGAAAGTGGGCTCTTTTTCAAGAAATCTCCAACATGAACATATTTTGAGAGAGACACCAAATCATAAAAATCGGATTACGTTCATTCATTGATGCACCAAATTACCGTTAATGTTGATTGGTAAGTCTCACAGACCTCGAGCACTCAAAAATCTTAAGGAGTTGCCTGTATACTACAGGGCATCCAAGAGCGCTTGGACGATGGAAAAGGAGCTCTTTAAAGAGTGTTTTTTTTTTGGGAATCCGTCCTGAAAGTGACCACCTACCTCAAGTCAAAAGGACTTCCTCTAAGAGCCGCCCTTGTGTTGGACAATTGCACAGCTCATTACAATGCAGATGAGCTAAAAACTGTCGATGGATCAATTTTTACCATCTTTCTCCCTGCAAACACCACCGCCATTCTTCAACCGATGGATCAGAATATCATTCAGATGATTAAGACGTGCTTCAGGAATCTAATGATGCAGGAAATTCAAATTCGTGGAGGAGAGTTTGACGAGTGCGTGAAGAATAACAACATAAAGGATGTCATCTTTTTGGGTTGCTGAAGCGAGGGAGTTAGTTCCAGCTGAATCGATTCGCAAATCTTGGAACATGCTTTACAATGCCCGTGAAATCGAGGATGAGGATGATGTACCGCTGTCCGTCATAAGAGACACACCGAGAAGCATTGGTGATAAGATAGCACAGACCGAAGAAATCGACGAGGAGGATGCCAGATTCGAAAAGCTGGACGATGATGAGATCATCGCAAGTGTTCTTCACAAAGATGCTGACGAAGACATTCCTATGCCGGTGACGACACAATGCAGTCAATGTCAACGCAGGAAGAAGCATCACAATCTGCGAGTTTTGGAGATGATGACGAATATGTAAACGTGTTGGATGAAGCAGACTTAAATGGATTCGATCTGGTAATCAGATACGCGGAAGAGAACAATTGGCCACTGACTACACAGTTCTCGCTGCGCCAGATACGTATTCATGTCATGGATATCGTAATTCACAAACAGCAGTAAGAAGGCTTCAGTGTAGGAATATTGTTTTGCTATTTTGTACTGGTTTGTGAATTGAGTTCTAGTTTTATGTATAAAGAATGGTAATATCAGGAGATTAGTCACTCTGCCACGTTGTGTTTGTGTTTCAGGGTATCGGAAGGTGTCATAACTACAATCGAAAATTTATCCTTACTGGCAACCATGGACCATTTTGACTTTTAATTCACCCACATTCAAACAACAATTGAATCACATCAGTGCAACCGAGAGGGAAACAAACAAATGCAAAAACAAATAATCAATTCGCGAAGTGGTGCCAGAAATAAATGTGTGGTGAGGAGTGAGATTGAAGTGTGTCGGATTGTGTTTTTGAGGGTGTTAACACATGGTGGCGGAGTGAATTACCCCCTGGGTAGTATGGAATAAGCTGTAATCAAATTTTGGTGCATTTTTATTAATACATCATTAAAAGAATACTGCTAAGGTAAAAAAAAAATATAAGAAAAAAAAATATTTCAAAAAAATGAAAGGATCAATAAACAAATAAAAAATAGAATATAATTTTTTTTTTAAATTGGAAAAACGTAGGTAAGAAGGGCTGGATCAGTAAACAAATAAAAATAAGAATGTAAAAGAAATTTAAAAAAATTGGAAAAACCTAGGTAAGAAGGGCTGGAACACCGCTGGGTGAATAACATTGATTTTACGATGTAGAAAGAGATGTCTCGCTCATCGCCATGAGACACCAAGAGTGGACAGTAATGTTTGCTAGAATGAAAGATATGAAGAGAAAGTTGAAAGTTCCGTCAGTGTACGGTAGGCTAGAAATAGAACAGAGGTATTGAAAATTGAGTGAAAGGGCATGGTAAAGTAGTATTCGAACCACAGACGTTTCATTTGCCTGACATCCCACTATGGGGTAGGTCGAGAAGCAGATAACCCTGCCACCTCGACGAGGCAAAAGAAACGTGGTAGAACGCACTCTAATACTACCGATAGCTTGCGATAGTTTCTAAAGGTATATTGCACACACTCTGTTTTGATGCATACATGGGCGAGAGGAGACTGTCTCCCATTGGGTTTGTTTTTGATACACAACGTCTGATAAACACTCACATTTTATTTTCTCGTCATCGTTTCTCTCCGAGGTCTCTAAGTCAGAGATGACGAGAAAATAAAATGTGAGTGTTTATCAGACGTTGTGTATCAAAAACAAACCCAATGGGAGACAGTCTCCTCTCGTCCATGTATGCATCAAAACAGAGTGTGTGCAATCTACCGCTAGAAACTATCGCAAGCTATCGGTAGTATTAGAGTGCGTTCTACCACGTTTCTTTTGCCTCGTCGAGGTGGCAGGGTTATCTGCTTCTCGACCTACCCCATAGTGGGATGTCAGGCAAATGAAACGTCTGTGGTTCGAATACTACTTTACCATGCCCTTTCACTCAATTTTCAATACCTCTGTTCTATTTCTAGCCTACCGTACACTGACGGAACTTTCAACTTTCTCTTCATATCTTTCATTCTAGCAAACATTACTGTCCACTCTTGGTGCCTCATGGCCATGAGCGAGACATCTCCTTCTACATCATAATCGTTACTCCACGCACGGAGAACACAAACATAACAATTAATGTATTGATTTTACGTTAATTCCTTTATAGAAAAAAAGAGATAAAAAAATTCTGGGAAAAAATTTTTTTTTTCTATAAAATAAAAAAAAAAAAAAATTTTTTTTATTTTACATCAGGGTATGGCGGTACATTTCTTTTTTGTGTGGTTTTTTCTTTATTTTTTTTTTTTTTTTTTTTGGGGTTTTTTTTTTTTTTTTTCCTTTTTTTTTATTTTTTTTTTTTTTTTATATATTCATTTTTTTTTTTTTTTTTTTTGTGTGGTGTGGGGGTGTCTTTTTCTCTGTATTAAAACCAAACAGCATCAAAATATGCTCGTCTGAAACCAAATGGTTAAACGGATGCTTTTATCTTGAAAAAAAAAAACATCTTCCATGGAATTCTTTCTCTTTCATGGTGTCATCGATAACCAAAACCAATGCAAGTGTTTAGTTTGGTTTAAAACTTAAATTTATGTTTATGATGTGATACAGTGCTTCATTAAGATTCACCAAAATGAAGAAATATTAACCAAAAATGTTGAATAAAGTTAATTGCTGTTTTATACACAACAATAATTATTGAATGTTACATGGGCTTCTTCAGGATACAACTAGCTACAGAAAGAAAATCACAAACAAAAGAAAAAAAATTAGCAAACAAATCAGGAATTCTGTTGTTTGCAAAATTTCGATTTTAGCCGCCCGAAATCCTATAATGCATCCGGGCCTGTCAGTCTGCCTTGATTACGACGTTTTCCGGATATAGCTACCGAAGAGCTGCTGGAGATAGCGAAGTGATTATGTAAAATGGCTTCTACATCCTCTAGCTACTGTTGTCGTAAAAACAAGCGTCATCGTCCTTCGACAAGGAAAGGAACGGTATCACTTTTCCACCTGACCTGTCGGTTCCGATGAGGATGAAGTACCATCGTCTCAATCTGTATCGCTCCGAACCAGAAGGTAAATGCTACATGACATGGGTTACCGGGATGAGGGATAAAAAAGGTTAAAATACTTACACTCTTGAAGTCGATTAGCTTGGTTATCAGTGTGCCATCGCTCCGCTGGAACTCGAGCGTACACGTATCGTCACTTACGCTGGACGTTATTGTCTCCTGCACTACCTCGCCTCCCTGTCGATAGAAAAGTAGAAATAGAGATGGAAGATCAATGACTGGTTCTTTTTCTTGATATATTTGAATTAATCAAATCAAACTCCATTCTGGGAATGCATTATCCAGTTCCAATTTTTCGATAATGAGGCCACAAATGAAATAAAGAATCATTTACCGTTCCCACCAAACAGCCAAAAGGCAACAATTCACTTCATCGCATTGCTCTTAGTACATCGTTAATAGTCTTCTAGCGAAGTCAACCCACCATCACCTCCACCAAACGAGTGCCCGAAGCCCATTTTCCGGCTTGTTCAATCTGCTATCGATTCGATAAATCTTCCGTTAAACTTGTCGTCTCGTCTTTCTTCCTGACTCCATTGCTACTCGATCCGCAAAAAAGGCTCACGTAAAGAGATGCACGTATTTTGTACTCACCAACCGAAGATCAAGCAAGTGGAGGAAGGGTGCGGAAATCCCAGGTGCAAATAAGGATAAATGGCTTCCAAACAATAATGGATTGGCAGGGCAGAGAACGGAAGTGAAGAAACAACGTCTGAAACCGGATGCCATTTTTCTTAGCCATCGAATTCGGATTTTCGTTGACAGAGGAAGTGAGTCTCACTTTTTTTTACTTTCGATTAAGCCATTCTCACTTCGAAAATAAAATGGATCCCTAAAACGTATAGATTTTGCGTTCTCAGGCTGATGCCGGTTGACTTCGGATCCGCTTTTGCCAAAATGGGTTCACTTTTAGTGAAGGCGGGCGAGAGAAGCGTGGCAATTTCAATCAATGTTACATTTATTTTTCAATTAAAAATCTCCCGCCATTTCCGCTGTCATGGATTCAATTTTTTACAGTCTGATCGGAAGTTGCACAGCTCGATAAACGATTCTCGTTCCGTCGTGTTGAGAATAGATTATAGGGTATCGGGTTTTTAATGAGATTATGGATTGGGAAGCGTTCTGCAGTTTGGATTAAATCGATTTTTTTTTTCTGGATGTAGCGACGCGTCGTAATTGTTTGTAGCATGTGGAACTTATAATAGTGGGTGCTGTCGGAAAAGCGATGGTCTACTTTAAAAACAAGGCGGAACTTTAATATTGATGGAATTTATTTGTCCTTCTGACAGAGTTGAAAACAAGATTTTCAATTGAAATAATTATTCAACATAAGAAGGCAGTAACCCTACTCATAGTTCGGGAGAATTTCTGATCTGCATCGCCTGTTCTTGTTACGGAACGTTAAAAGACTATCAAGATGAGTGATAAGATGAGCATTGATATGGTAATTGTGTTTATCTAAATTATGACATACACGTCAATAAAGTATTGCATCTCCTGTTAATTGAAAATTCAAGTAAATTCTTGTAATATCAACAGAATGACTGTATTGTAGTGTAGGGTCCTCTCTTAGCTCAGTCGGTAAAGGCGCGGCTACAAACCGTAGCAGCACACTTATTACAAAGTAGTAAAAGTTACTTCAATGTGACTAAATTACGCAAGTAGCAATTCAAATGCAAATTGGTTTTATTCATGTTTTATGGTAGTTTTATCAAAGCATTATGGAGTTCATCCGGTTTTATCAGGGCATTTTCCAAGTTAAGGTGGTCTTAATTCATTAACAGTTCTTAAGAGTGATTAAAGAACACTTGAAGAAACCTCCATAAAACTACATCATTTATAAGTGTAATTCACCTTATCAGTAGTTTTATAAGATACTTGATCCCCCTCTCAAGACATCGTTTCGCAACTTGCATAAAACCTGATAAAAGTTTTGTAAAAGTTTTATGACATTCTTCTTTAAGATGAATGTATCTTGGAAATGCTGCCATAAAACTCTCTTAGAACCATTTGATTTTAAATAAGAGCACATACTCTTGAGAGAGAACATTATGTGAAAAATAAACAAACTGTCACAATGGACGCCCACAGGTGGAAGAAATTAAAAACTAGCGGATCGTTCAAGCGAAAATTCAATAAAAACTTATCCAATATATTGAACACTCCTTCATCTCAGCCACCAACGACAATTTTTTTTTACCATTCCATTAGATTCGCAGCCTACTGAAACTAATTTATCAAAAGGGTCTATGCGTTATGCGTAAAACGAATAAAATAAAATGGTGCAATGTGTCGCTAGTTGAAAACCGAAATGCATAACTCATGATATTTGATTTTATGCCAGTTGTGCAAGTAAAACCTAACGTCTCAGGTAGTGCGTTACTGGGGCACCGCAGTACTTTTGACGTAAGATTTAATGTGCACTACGATTGTAAAATGTTATGTTAATGTTGAATTCTCCCGAGTCGTGCATTTCAGTTCCCAATACACAATATTTATACTCGTTGCAAGTAAAAATTAGTACATCATCTGAGCGAAAATCGATTTTTCCCATGATCCGCACGTTTAATCCAAAGTCGGAAGTAGTGCGCTGGAATCACTCAGTGATCCACTACACAGTGCACTTCTTCCAACGCTAGGTTCAGCGTACAGATCAAGAGAAAAACAATCTTTCGCTCAACTGATGTTTCAGCCATCGACGCAATATTATTATATGCTCTTCTTCCCAAATCCATTGTTAGCATATTCAAGTTAGAGATTTTTTTAATGTTTTAATCGACTTACGCTGGTGATTAAAAACAATAAATTATAAACTGTAATGATGAACAACAATTATGCATAGGCACTTTTGATTTGAACGTTCACATTTTCTTTGTTTATGATGTGCCTTCTCCACAATGATTTTATGGCTATCTTACGAAAGACTTGATTACCTTGAGCAATTCAAACAAGTTTTATTCAAGCGTTACTCCTCTTTTTTAAGAATAGAACAAGTAAAGATGAACTTATCGCGCTCCTAAAAAAAGCTTGTTAGCCTTGTGCAAGAAATATTAGTTTTATATGCGTTTTATGGTAGTTTTAGATAAAACCATTGCAAAAATGGCGAGCGTGCCTATTCTGGATTCCCTCGGAATGGTAGTTATTTTCATATGTATGCAAAAAAAAACTTTCGTTTTTCCAATGCTACGAACAATTTCTGCTGTTTAAAATACATTTTGAAACTTGAAATGGATTGTAGACACAATTTATTCAAGATCTAACAATTTATCAGCCTTGTCACCTAATTGTTGAATTTTCAAGTATTTTTTATTTTTCAAATAAATCAATGGTCTAGCAATGATTCCGGGGCGCATTAAAATTTTCGTACTTTTATGTTATAAAACACCAATAAACTGAACGTCGCATGAAAAATTTATCAATTGCAGGCAAAAAACTCATGCATTTATGGTCAATTTTACAATTAATTTACATATGTATCCACTTTGGAAAAGAAACATCATATGTATATCGATGTTTTTTTTTTCTCTTAAAAAAGTCCCCATTCAGCAGAACGAATCCAAAAATGGAATCTTCGAATCATATTTGTGACGGACTGGAAGTGTTCTTAAAGAGGAAAATCATAAAACTACCAAAACTTGTGGTAGTTTTATCATAGTTTTAAGCATGTCCTGCATGTCATTACAAGTACGTACCGATAAAACTATCAAGTTTTAAGCGAATCTTGGGATATAGTCTTGAGAACCTCCTGTAGTATGGGCCTTTTTGAACTTATGAGGGTTTTATGGCTGTTTTATCGATGTCATGTAGAATATCTAGTTTTATGCGTGGTTTTATCAAATGAGCCTTGAGAACTTCTTCAAGTGTACCTTAAAATTGAATTTGTTACTTGGGTAGGTAAACATCAAGTTGCTGCCACTAATTATGACAGTTCGGTGTTGCTTGGGAAAGAAACACTATGCTGGAGGTGGCTGGGTTCGATTCCCGGTGTGGTCTAAGTATTTTTTGTTAAGTAAAATTTCTCAACACCCTGGGCATAGGGTATGATGCTACTTGCCACACAATCATACAAAAATGGTACCTGGCATCGAAAGCTCTCAATTTATAACTGTAGAAGTGCATTTAGATCACTAAGTTGAGAGCAAGCAATAAGCTAATTGCGAAAGCAATAAGCTTGAAACGCTAAGAAAGAAGAAGTATTGTAGTGTAGTTAATCGTTTGCCAAAGTAGCTTTGAAAGGCTTGCGTTCTTCAAATCGAGTATTGAAATTGTGATGGAACTGTAACTCTTTTACTTGCAGACATGAACTTTAAGCGTGCATACATACTAGAAAAAGCGAATCATTGCGAAACTGTATCATCTTCCGCTCTATAACGGAAACTGGGTAGCAAATAGAGCGGCGATGGCTCCGATACAAGTGATGGGCAGATTCCCCATCCAGGAAGTAGTGTCCAGTTCATGCGAAGGGTTCGTGATCGCCAAAATCAACGGGATCTTTGTATGCACCCCCAAGGTACACCATGGAGCAGTTCCACCAGATGCTGGATGCACTGACCGAGATGCTCATCGGAAGAAGACCGGTCGTCATCGGAGGAGACTTCAATGCTTGGGCTGTGGAGTGGGGCAGCAGATGTTCCAGCGCTTGAGGGTGCAGCTTGCTAGAAGCTTTGGTAAAGTTGGAAGCTACACTATCGAGCGTAGGTTCCACCAGCACTTTTCGCAAGGACGGTCGTGAATCCGCCATCGATGTCACCTTCTGTAGTCCGTCGCTGCAGACAAATATGAACTGGAGAGTTTGTGAGGAGTATACCCATAGCGACCATCTGGCGATCCGGTATAGCATCGGGCAACGAAATCCTGTCGCAATACGAAGGACAAATAGTTGCGAGCGGAAAAGGAAGCCGAAGGTCTTCGACAAGGAACTCTTTGTGAGGCACTTCGGATCGACAACGATCTCTCGAACCGAAACGCGGACGAGCTGACAAATACGTTAGTAAGGGCATGCAACGCAACCATGCCGAGGAAACTGGTGCCGAGGAACAAGAGGCGCCCAGTTTACTGGTGGAATGAGAAACTCAGCATCCTTCGCACTATTTGTCTCAGAGCGGCCAGGACCTAATTAAAACGAGATATAAGACTGCGCAAGACGAACTGCTACATGGAGCTGTGCCGAGCCGCTGTGGTTAACACCTGGGGTGACGCGTACCGTATTGTCATGGTGAAGATAAAAGGCCCATCAATGGCTGCAGAGCTATGTCCAGCAAAACTGAAGGTTATCGTAGATGGACTTTTTCCGGCGCACGATCCAACGACGTGGCCACGTACACCGTACGGCGTAGAAGAAAGAAGTAATGTTGAGGGCATGCAAGTCTCGAACGAGGAGCTCGTGGCAGTGGCGAAAGGGCTTAAGGTGAAGAAGGCACCTGTACCGGATGGAATCCTTAACGTGGCTCTGAAAGTAGCGATTCAGGCATTCCCGGAAATGTTCAGGGATGTGCTACAGAAATGTCTAGAGGAAGGCCATTTCCCGGACAGGTGGAAAATACAGAAATTAGTGTTGTTGCCTATATGCCTGAACAGGCTGACGAAATTTACTGAGAGCGAGCACGGGCTATCGAGTATGCAATTCGGTTTCCGGAAAGGGATACGGTGGATGCCATTCGGACAGTGGTCGAAACAGCCGTAAAAGCATCCAAACAGAAGTAGAGAGGCGATCCATACCCAAGTAGTACGCTACGGTCATTATTAGTTGTAGTAACATGATTATGACTTAGTAAGTCATATTTATGTTTTCTCAACCAAATGGCAACAAGTGTGCTACTAGGGTATTGCGCTATTGTAACGATTGACGTTAAGAACGCCTTCAATAGCGTCAGCAAGGAGACTATTGCCAGCTCGCTGCACAGAATGAGCTGATTACCTGTGCAGAATTCTGAAAAGTTACTTTCAGAACCGGGTGCTGATCTACAAGACCTCCGTGGGGTGGAAATCGGTGAACATCGAGGCGGGAGGTCAGCAAGGTTCCAACATTGGCCCAAAACTTTGAAATTATTATCAATGACAAGCGAGACACTGGAAAAAATGGAAATACTGGCGACCGAAGCAATCGGCATAATTGAAAAATGGATGCTGGGGTCGAAGCTGCAGATAGCCCACCACAAAACGGAGGTGCTGATGGTCAGCAACTGCAAAGCAGTAACCATTAACACTAACATTAACGCCATTAACCACTGGACCACGAAGATAACGTGGGCGATTGATTTGGCCATTTTCTCCGGGAAGCGGCTTTTCAAGCAACGCCATGTTGAACCGGTGTGTGGTAATGAACATTTCGATGAGGAGAGAAATTTCAATCAAACATATTCTTTAATCGGTAAATTGATTTGATCGTCCTGAAAAGGACCGATTTTAGTTGTTTACGGAAGGAACATGGTTTACGATTGAAATTATCAGTCTTCTTGGGCTGCAGGACGTTTGGCAGGACACCACTCTGTGAAATGAACACACCGGAGAAACGTTTTTTTTAGCTCCTCGTCGTTGCGGATGGCCAGCTGCAGGTGACGTGGGATGATTCTGGTCTTCTTGTTTTCACGGGTGGCGTTTTCTACCACCATGCTCCGCAAACAAGTCTGTCGGATACGAATGCACAGCGAGAACTGATGATTGGTCGGTCGTCCCCACATGTTTGATAATCGCTGGCACGGTGAATGTGGCAGTATGAACCAATCAGCGCGTGGCGCAAATATGATGTCATTTTCAACCAATAGCTTTGTGCGTTTAGACATTTTTCATTAAAATACTTTTGAATTGGTTAAAACAAATGTAATGAATTGAGTTAGCATCAAGGATTCAGCTTTGATGTTCTACCTTTCGAATGGAATACGTATCATAAAATTTCTGTTGGCCAGAGAGGAGATATTATCGTTCAAAATCTCCAAACCCGCGTAACGCTTTCGATTTCAAAAAAATTAGAACGGCGCTCCTATGCAGGAATAGAAAAGAGAGGCGTTAGTGCTACGTTAAAATCTAGACGGGATCGAATCAAACCCAGCCTCCTGCAGCTTGGTGTTGATTTATTAAGCCCAATTCAAAGTAAATTTGGACGCATTCAAGTGATCCTTACTCAAGAATTAAACAACATACACGGTTGATCAAAACGTCAAACAAAAGGGTATTTATAGCTTTCAAACTATATATAACAAATTATTTCATTTCACCGTTTCAGACGAATTGTTGCACTTTACTTGTGAACGATGCCATCATGATCTGCACAGTTGCCTGTGACACTGCACCGGCGAACTTATTCCACTTTAAACGCATTTGTTGTGCATTTGTCACTTCTTTACCGCATCCTCGAAGTTTTCGCTTGACAATTGTCCAATATTTTTCGATCAGTCTGACCTCAGGGCAATTCGGAGCATTCGTATCTTTGGTGACGAAATTAACATTGATTGCAGCATACCATTCTAGTACACCCTTAGGGTAGTGGCAGCTGGCTAGACTCGGCCAAAACATAACGTTGGTTTTGTGTTGCCGAATGAAGGGTAAAATCCGCTTTTTCAGACACTTTTAATGTAATCCTTCGACGTCATTGTGTGAGATGTGATAAAAACCTTGGTTTTAAGGCCACAACTGCAAATTCCTTGCCAAATCATTAGTTTCCGAGCAAACTTATCAGCAAAAACAAATTTATTCCTGGAAGGGACATCCCCACGACCAGTTGCCAGGTAAAATTTTCGTCCGGGGATTTGTTTATAATCCATTTTGACATATGTTTCGTCATCCATTAAAATACAGTCATCAAATTTCGTCAAATCTCGTTCGTATAGTAATCGTGCTCGCTTTTTGGCCACTTAATTTTGTTTAAGGGAGCGATTCGGATGTTTACTGGCACAAAAAGACTTATATCCTTCTCTTGAAAGGATGTTACGCACGGTGGAAAATTTAGAATCGTATTTCTTTGCCAAATCACATATGGAGACACCTGGGTTGCTTTTCACGTACCTCAACACCTTTCTCCTTAGCTCTTTGTCCCTAGTGCCACTTTTATGATAGATGTGCTGTGCTCTATCAACACTCAGAGTATCCTTGTAACGTTTGATTACAAGACACGCCGTTGACACAATTAATTTTCTTTTCTCAAGTTCCATGATCCGTAATTTCGAGATGCGTCGATAAATCGAGAAAAATATCTTCGTCAAGGAAACAACAACAAATGCCTGGCAAACGTATTTTGTTTCAACCACCAGGGACGCGGTGGTGTATTAAACCGTGTGTCCAGATTTACTTTGAATCGAGCTTTGGAATCCCCTTTACAAACTAAGTTAAAGGAGTGGGCGACCCCGGCGTAGTGGTTAACATCCATATCTCTCACGCCAAAGTCACGAGTTCGATTTTCGCCCCCACAAAAAATACGAAAACGCCAAAAAAGCGGTGTTTGAGTGACTACGACGGGAGATGAACCAGCCCGGGCTGAATATCTCGATAATCAAAAAACAAAAAAAAAAAATAAAGTTAAAGGCTATTGGAAAAATCTGGCTCAAATCATCTTATCTGAGCCTCAATAATTTATGAAACACGAAATATTTCTCATCTTTCACTTCATTTATGGTTGATATAGAGCTATCGAGTGTGAGCCCGAATAAAACATGGCTTTCAATGATAATGATCAGATTGTGATGTGTACATCCTTTTTCACTTCTATTCATTTCCAAAAGCTACGCGAAATTCTCTTAAACATAACCTCTCTGTTTACTGAACGGCTTCCCAGGCAAACACTAATCCTCGTTCGTCATGGAAGACTTTTAGCAGCCTCCAGTTGACCAAGATGACTGTGGTAAATTGAAGAGAGAGTTTATTTACAAATTCACCCAGACCCCTTCCGAACGTACCTAGACCTAAAGCGTCTCTAGTCGCTCGAGAGTAAGGCCAAGATGCGAACGTCAGTCCCATTCACCTGTGTCATACTGCCAGTATACTAAACAAATATACTCATATGTTAAATGTTTACTTGCCAGCATAGGTTAACAGAGTTGAAATTTCTCCAACTATACGCTGTAGTTAGCCAGATCGGTTTTCCAGCCGTAAGGAAATAGAGCAATTCTATCCCGTTATTGTGGGATACCATCATATTATGCGTTGGGTGTGTTTGAGGTTACTAGGTTGTGTTTGTTTTGTGTGGATGGAATTTGCTCTGTGCACCTCCAGGACCATCCGAGTTCATGTTTGTGGTCAATAAAGGACAGATGAAAACGCTTCATTGCTGTTCTCTGGGATGGAAACTTATCAGACCAAACCAATGACCAATTGAGATTAAGAGAGTAAGGAAAGACGTAAGGTGGCTTTTGCTTATTCCGTTCTGTTTCCAATTTCGTACCTATACTGAGACTTAGTGGCTGAGTCGAATAAGACTGAAAAGAACTTACATGTCGAGTACGTCAGGAGGTTTCTTTTTTTGGGTTACAGCTTGATTGTGACGAAAAACGACTAGAATTTTACTCAGTCTGCAATTCATTTTTAGATTTTAAAAGGAACATAACATTTGTGAAAATGATTCTACCTAATTTAATTAAGAACGACAGTCGTTCGACCCCACCATCTCTGTCAACATCAGTGCAACCACCCCCACCAGGGGATACTTGATAAGTATAAAATCAATTCGCTTCAGTGCACCTCAAATGAGCGATTAATTACGTTTCCAAAATCGCTTTTGGTGCTTTACCATCTGATCTAGATTTCCGCATTGCCATCATCCAACCGTCAAACCAACCATGTCAACGTAAAACAAAATAAACACCAATCTTCTAAACCGGAAGAGACAACTGAAGTGGTGGCAGTGGTGAGGTTGGTAGTGGTGATAAATTATTCCTCGAAGTCGGTTGGCAACCTTTGAAGTGTGACAAATAATTGTCGTTACGGTGAATTGATTCGCTTTAATCTTAATTTAAAATTCATCTGACAAGAGCTGTGTTGACTCCGTTTCATGTTGAGGTTGAGGAAGGAATAATCCAAAGGGGTGGTGATTGCTGGGTTTAACCGAAGCAAGTTTCAATCGTTCCCCAAGGATTCTGCCGCATTTGCTGAACCACATTACAGTTGTTTGATAAGAGGAACATAAACATTCACTCATCCAGAATTGATGACGTTATGGACACTAGTGACGATGCATCCATTCAGAAGCACGATGCCCATGGATGGTGTATAATTACGCAACAATATGGAAACCCAGCTTTAGATATCTTGTAAGACAGATTGAAGACATAAAGGATAAGCTTCATTTTCACTCATACCTTCAAGATGCTCAAGGCAGATGAAATGTTTCTACGACTATCTGGTGGTGCACTCAGGTGCTTTCGAGCGTGAGTAAACGATTTTTCATAACATGTCAACATACAGCGCGTCCTGGTGTAAGGTGGAGCGACATTTGTCGGTGCTCTGTGAGACGAATGACTGATACAAGCCTTTGTCTCGGAACGGAGACACTGATGAATTGATGTCACTTTTCCTGGAAGATGAATGGATTGAGACTCTTCTGACGATTAAGACAATGATCTAATAGAATCTGCTCTCGGTGGAATCATCAGCAGGATTCATGTGAGCTTGAACACAATAAACTTTATTGAAGGACATGCTGTAGCTGGGATTATGATTCACATTGAACTTGGTAGGGCTATTGTGTGCGTTGTTTCATTGCATAATTATTAGAGAAGTATTGTTCATCACACGGATACTTGAGATCTATTATTAGGTTATATTTGAATTTTTCGGATTATTCTTTTATGTATCAATGAAATCAATTTTTTTGCGCTATACTGTCTCCGAATGATTGCACCACCCTACTGACGGATATCAACACCATGTTGCTCTGGTGTGGTGATAATGGCATGCGCATCAACAGCAAGAAAGGCATGATCGTATCCTTTACTCGCCCTAATAATCCCGTGCATGACCAGTACAGTATGGATATTGACACACATTGACACACTGGAGCGTGTTACTTCTATCTGCGATCCATGAGAAGCTTAAGGGCTAGATAATTGAGAAATGGGTCAATTTAAAATGCGTGTATTTCTTAAACTTTTCTTTAAATGGATACACTTGCTAACAACGAATCAACGGTAATATTATCTTATTTCATCAAAATAACTGAAACAATTCATTCATCGTCATTTCGAAGAAATTCTAGCACCTTTTTGTTGATGCCGCTCATCAGCCAGCGCACACCTTCTTCAGTAATGGTTTTGGCTAGCTGATTCCACCAATTTTTTATCAGGCTAAAGTTGCTGGTGATTGCTCCCTTCATCTTCTATTTCCATTTAATTATCGCCCAATACTTCTCTATTGGACGAAACTGAGGACAATTTGGTGGATTCAGCTCTTTTGGGATGAACTGGACCCCATTATCCCATTGTACCATTGTAGCACTGCATTGCTGTAATGGCAGCTCGCTAGATATGGCCAAAACGTAGCTGGAACATCATGGGACTTAACGAAGGGTATCATCCGATTGTTGAGGCACTCCCTTTTGTACACTTCCGAGCTCATTGTTTTATCCCTCACAAAAACTCTGGTTTTCTTGCCACAGGAACAGATACCTTGCCAAATCGTGAATTTTGTCGCGAACTTATCCGAGAAAATAAACTTGAATCTGCCAGAAACCTTGCCGCGAGGAGGAGCTTTGTAGAATTTGAGTCCCGGGATTTGTTTGAAATCTGCTTTAACATATGTTTCATCGTCGATCAAGAGACATTCATCGAGTTTCGTCAGATCTTGGTCGTACAACTTACGGGCCCGAGTTCTAGCCACTGTTTGTTGTTTGAGGCTTCGGTTGGGTTGTTTACTTGCTCGGTAACATTTATAACAACGATCGGAACTCAATTTGTTCGTCAAATCATAATCCGATTTGTTGGGATCATCCTTGATTTTCCGAATGACCTTCACCCGCAGATGATCAACGGTTCCACTCCGACGCTTGATTTGCACTTTGCGGGAAGTTGCAAAAGTTTCCTTGTACTTCTTTTATCGATCGGGCCACCGAATTTTTAGAATAATTCAGCAGTATTGCCAGCTCCCGAGTTTGACGCAGATGGATTTTGTAGGTAACTGTGAACAATTATTTTTCTTATATCTTCCTACATGTTTAAATTGTTTTTTTTTTTTCAACTGTTTTAAACTGTGAAAAAAATAGACCGAACAGAACTGTTTACAAAATACAAAACGCTGTGAAAAACTTGCATATCCGACCACTTGGAGCGCGTCTATCTCTAAAATTAAGTGCCCCATTTCTAATTGATCTTTGAGTTCACTGACATATATGCTTTGTAAACACTGTATTGCACGCTGGTGCGTAGCATCCTAGAATACGCTTCATTGATTCAGTCTCCGTACTACGTAGCGCATATTCTTTCAGTTGAACGTGTGCAGAAAAATGTCGTATGATTTTCACTGTGGCAGCTTCACTGGAACGATCCAATCTATCTCCCTCCCTATCCCTAGCGATGCCAATTGATAAGGACTGTTCATTAAAGAAAGTAGACACCTGGTTACACAAGTTTACAGCATTTATGAACTCGGTAAGCTGATCATCGTTTCTAATGTGAAATTTTATGCAGAATAAAAAAAGCCATCAAAAAATTAAAGTAGAACAGTTTTCGAGATATGGATATAAGTTGATTTTTTTTTATAATTTCATTTTGAAGAGTCTTAATTTTGTTTTGACGGGTCTTAGTTTCGTTTTGATGACTCTTAAATTCAGAAACTTAAACCCGTCAAAAATATACAATCTTGAGGAAACTTAAGACCCGTCAAAGCATCCGGCAAGCGCTGACCGGATGGTTAATACCTCTGATTGCATCTAAGGAGCGTTTTTCCTGGGCTGCAAAATGGTGAGTAGACAACTGGGATGGAGCGTACGTCCCCGCAACATAGCACTGGTCCTCACAAGTTCCTACCTCATGCTTCCACGGGTCAAGAGACGACAAAGACCGCCAGCTAAGGGTTGCGTACTTAGCTGGTAGTGCAGCCTGGGCACTGTTGTCCTTCTGACTTCAGCTAGATTGAGGAGGTGCGTTCCGAGCGTCTGTCCACCAAGGAGGTGCAGCTCAAACAGCTCCTGGCATCCAGCGGTTGAGTAATAAACGCTGTATCGCGTCAGCTATACCTTAGGAAGCAGTTCCACCAACGCGATGTAGGAAGGTGGCATGCTGAAATCTTACCCTACCACAAAAAATGGAAGTATTCTTTATACGGTGTATAATTTCAGATCATCTATGGAATTCCCAAGTGTTGTTTAATAATTTTAATTTTTTTGTTTCCTTCGTGGCAATGATAATGCAAGTACGTCTACAATTGCAGCTGGACATCAGTCTACAGACATGCAGACAGTACAAATATAATTGTTACTATCATTTTATATTATAACATCCCTTCACAATATTTTTAAAGCTATTTTCAGGTTCGCATTTATGCATCGTCGTAAGTTTTAGCCGACCTAACCCACGATATGTATTTGAAAAGATAGGATGGTTTTTGACGTTTTTGTTTAGAAAGGATCATACGACAAATTCTACTAAATAAAATTTCAAGAAAAGTTTAATAATTCAAAAACTAAAATTGTTTATGATCTCTCATTTTCTATTGCACAGATATAAAGAATTATTTATGGGCCCAGTAGAAAGCAAGAGTTACCGGAGAATTCAAATTTCATTTTTCTTTTTCTCTCTGTTTTTTTTTCTTTTATGTGGATTTATTAAGCTTCCGTTTTTGGGCAGTAATCATAATCATATGAAAGTTATTTCGGCTAATTGTTTGCTTAAATTTTCTTTGCTATTCTGCTTGGCTGCCCGGTGATCAACTTTCTTTCATTATACCACTTTGGAAATTTTCGCCATTTCAGAGTTTCAATCATCTAACATCACAGCAGAAAAGACAAATAGGTGCATTTAATTTTTATGTGTATACTATTACAACATCGTATTGTTTTCATCATATCATCATTATATATATTAGTATATCATATTGAAAATATTTACTAAAAGATTAATAATAATAATTAAATTTCATTTGCTTCAAGTTTACAAGGAAATTGATTCCAGATAGTATGTACAGATATTTTATTTCATTGTATGTAAAGGTGTTTTTCTATGAATTTAAATCATTGAATATTATTAAAATTAATAAATGCTCTTCAATTCTGCTGATTATGTATATCTATATGTCATGAATAAATACATATTTTTTTGATTCATGTATAATTAAATGGTTTATATTTTATTTAGTTGCAATAAGACCTTCACATTCCAGAGTTATATTCATCTGCCACTGATTGAGCTGTAAAGATGCACCAAGCTGCATATGATTATCATATGCCTATTATTACAATTTTAACTATTTCATCATATTATTTTATTTATAACCATATTTAAATTACAGGATGACGAATTCCAACCATGGCATATTTTAATTAAATATTATAGTATATTTCATTGCTCTATTACATACTACATTTATTGCATATTATGACATATTATGTACATTATATATAATAAATACTGGGTTGGGAAGGAGCATCAGGGTATCATTCAAGCTGAAATTGGACGATGGTTTGATTGACTGCCTGAGTCTAGGAGGGAACGAGCATTATCATTTTCTTTATCCTACCGATTCGATTGCGATCCTGCGAATTCTACTCCAACAGTTTCAGTGAGAGTGACGCGCCCTTCTTAACAAGCCATCCTGTAGAAAGCTTAATAAGTATTGCGAATTGGGTTATTCGAATTGTTGGATCGTATCGTTGGAAGGAGATTCTTAATTTCCCGTGGATTTCGCGTGAGTGTCTCTGCTTACGGGTCCACCCCTCCGTTTTTGGCCCTTCATACAGCGATATTGTGAATTCAGATCGGTGGCTCAATTTGATCTTGCTATTAAGTGGAGCTGCATCCAAGCCAAGGGCATGAAGGGATGGTGGCTACCATACATACATACATACCTGTCCGTTCATCGTGTCCTGGGTCACGAAAGGTGCACTCCGCTTCCCGCACGTGGAGGGTGCCAAACCAGGAATTTCTTCGCAAATTTGGACATCTTCTGAGTGCGGACATGCTCCGGAACGCTGAACTTATCCTTGGCCGTGAAAAACAGGTTGCCGGGGATCTGTTTGAAGTCGGCCTTCACATATGTTTCGTCGTCCATGATGCAGCATTCAACTTTCGTCAGCATGTTGAGGTACAACTTCCTGGCACGGGTTTTGGCGGACTTGTTCTGCTTCTCGTCGCGATTAGGGGCCTTTTGTGCCTTGAACGTTCGAAGCTCAGCCTTAGTTTTGGCCTTCTGGACAAAACTTCGGCTTAGGTGCAGCTTCTTAGCCACATCCCGAACGGAGGCGTTCGGATTTCGGTTGAAGGCCCCAATTACGCGGTTGTGATTTTTGGTTTTGTACGGAATACTTTTTCCTTCACTTCTGGGCTTCCGATCGGTGGTCAACCGTTCCTCAAACCGCTTAATCACTCGCGACACCGTGGAATTCGCGATTCCCAACGTTTTAGCGATGGAACGATGCGAGAGATCCTTGTTCTCGTGATGAATGCGCAAGATTTTATCACGCTCGAGCTGTTCTTTCGACTCCATTTCCGCGAGTTTTGAACACAAGAGTTTAAAACTTGCAGGATGTAAATAATGCACTATGAACTAATTTCATTAAATTCTACCCAACGGTTAAAAAGTTAGAGCAATTTCATAGTGTGGCAATTTCATCGTGAACACCCTTTATCAATGGTTTAGGGTTGAAACTTATCGAAAAATTGTGAATTTTAGCTCAGTGTGTAAAAACATTGTTTACTTTGGCAACACACCTGAAAAAAAAAGTGCGAAACTTCAAACGACAGGTCGGATCAGCCTATCAACTCGCAGATTAATTCTGCACAAATTGTTTTCCAAAAAGTTGTCGTTTCGAGAATTGGAAAAAAGCGTGAAGTGCGCTAAATCTGCAGTGTTCAAGATTGTTAAAAAGTTTGGAGAAACGTGTTCTCTTGAAGATTTACCAAAATCTGGACGCAAAAAGGGAGCATCGGACCAGAAAAAGGAGCTGGCAGCTGAAATTGTTAAATAAAGTGGACATTAGCGTCGGAACTGTGCAGAGTTATCAAAAAGCGTAACAATATCAGAACCTACTAGAAGTACCCAATAGGACGGATTGACAGAAACCTTCTTCGAAAATATGGTCACGGAACTTGCATGACGTTCTCCTTTAAAACCCAAACCGGTGCATTTTGATGGATGACGAGACGTACGTCAAATTGGATACCAGTACACTTCCGGGGTCGCAGTTTTTCAACGCTGAGAAGAGGACAGATGAGCCTGATGATGTGCATACATCCGAACCGCAAAATGTGGGGGAAAGGTTTTGGTGTGACAAGCCATTTGCTCCTGTGGCTTCCAGAGTTCTTCATATTTCACAACGGGCACAATCAACGGTGAAAATTACAGAAAAGAATGCATCAAAAAACGGCTTCTAACCGGATCTGGCATCTGCGCACTACGCTTTTGCTACGTTGAAGATGCTCAAGAAGGAAAAAGTCGATTTTGTCGAAAAATGCCAAAATCCCCCAAACTGACCAGAACTGCGTCCTTTCGAAAGATACTGGGCAATAACTAAGCGGCATCTTAAGAAAGATGGAAGAGAAGCAAGCTCTGTTCACTGCTTCAAGAAAATTTGGTCTGCAGCATAACGAAAAGTTACGAAGAAAATTGTGCAGAATCTAATGGGAGGTATCAATAGAAAAGTCCGAGCGTTCTTCAGAAATGTGATGTAAATATTCAAACTCACGTAATTCCGGTCAAATGTATGTTGATTTTCATTTATATAAAGCAAACTTATCAAATCGTTCGAAAATAAACATTTTCCTTTGAGAAACAGTTGTCCACTTTCTTTAATTAACAGTCCTTAAGCTCGGAATCGCTGTCTGCCAGTCGCGTGAAAATGCAACGTTTATTCATATTTCACGTCATTAAAGGTGTCGTTGAAACTCCTGCGCTTCTCAAGCAGATACCGCTGAACATTCCCCCTCGAAATTTTCGGAACTCAATCTTGCTTGATGTTTCTTATCACCGAACCAACTACGGTCACAACAACCCGCTTGATGCATGTATTCGGTCATTCAATGACCTTTCTGACTAGTTCGGTTTAAATATGTCCACATGTTTTTTTTTAAAACCGGATTGTTTAGTTATTTATGTTAAATTAGAATAAGTACAGTGTGTACGATTTTGTTGTCGAAGACGGTGATAATAAGTAAATAAATAAATCTATGCCAGCTTTGGTTGCCTGTTGTTTTGTAAATGGCAAGTTGTTACTCACAATTGCTGCAAGGAAAATATATAAAATATATAAAAATACACCTTAATTGTGGAATTCATTACGAAAACATGAATTATATTTGTTTTTGGTGGTTTTCGTGGTCTTGAGGCCATGAACCCCCTCATTTTTATATTTTTTCTTGAAAGTTAAGGTTTTTTTTAAATAGCATATCAAGAAATCGGCGATGTACGTAGTTTTGTTTTTGAGCAAAATTTAAATAAAAAACATCTAGGTTTTTAGTTTTTGCTGACTACCACGCGTTTCTATTATTCAAAGTAACTTGCCAACCATGCGTCCCCATAAGTGATATTTATAAGTTTATTAAGCCTTTTGAGAGCTAAGGGATGGGCCATAAGTCACGTGTTCTCATATTTGGGAATTTAAGACCCCATCCCCCCTCCTTTACGTTTCTTTGTCCATACATTTTTTTTAAATTTAAGCTTGCAGCTGGCAGCGGAAAAATAGCAAATACGACCGACCCCATGAACGCAAGGAAAGTGAGGTATTACTTCAAGTGCATTCCAAACCATTCGATTCGGGACGTGTCCAAGAAGTTCAATTCTTTCGTTTGGTTTGTCCAGCAGACAATGAAGCGGGCCGGACTTCGTGTCTTTAAGGTAAGGAAGGCGCCTAACCGAACCCATAAACAGAATACGGTGGCCAAATCCCGCGCAGGAAGCTGTACCGCGAGTGGTCGGTACAACCTAAATACATCGCAATGGATGACGAGACGCACATTAAAGCGGACGCCAAGCAGATCCTCGGCCTGGAGTTTTACGTCGGCAAGTGCTGGCTGAATGTTCCGAAGAAGTTCCGGAAGAAGAAGGTCGACAAATTTGCCAAGAAGTACTTGGTGTGGCAGGCGATCTGTGGGTGCGACGAATTCAGCAAGCCGTACATTACGATCGGCACCATCAACGGCTAAGTATAGAAAAAAGAATGCCTCCAGAAGCGCCTGCTGCCCTTCCTCCAGTCCCACGAAGATGACACTCTGCTTTTGACCGAACCTGGCATCGTGCCATAACGCGAAACCATTGATAGAGTGGTACGAAGCCAACGATGTGGTTTTTATGCCGAAGGAGGCAAATCCGACGAGTCGTCAGAACGTCGCCCAATAGAAAAATTCTGGGTGATTATGAAGGGCAAGTTTCGGAAAACAGGTATGGTCTTCAAAAACGACAAGGATTTGCAGAAAGAGTGGATGAAAGTGTGTAAGAAACATGGCGCAAGTATTGCACAGGATTTTACGGGTAGCGTTAAGTCCAAGGTGCGGGCATTTAGCCTTGTAGAGGAGGTTGAATAAACCAACCTTGCAAAAACATTGCTTATGTATTCCCGGAGAGTTTCTAAAATATCTGACTTAAAATTAATTTTTGGTGATCATTTTTGTCCGTTGCATTTTTTTCGGGTGCAATTTTTATTACAATTGACATACTTATCCAGGGCAAAGGGTAAATGCACCCTTCTTTTTGGGGAAATGCTCCTTAAACTTAGGAAAAATGCTCCTTAGATGCGTTCGCCCGGTATAATGCAATCGGAGGTATTAACCTTCTGGTTAGCGCTTGCCGGGTGTTTTGACGAGTCTTAAGTTTCTTCAAGATTGTATAGTTTTGACGGGTTTTAAGTTTCTGAATTTCAAAACGAAATTAAGACCCGTCAAAACGAAATTAAGTTTCTTCAATATTAAATTAGAACTCGTCAAAATGAAATTTAAACCCGTCAAAACTACCTAAAAGATTGCGGAGCGAAGCTCTGCTATACAATTTTGAAGAAACATAAGACCCGTCAAAACAACCGGCAAGCGCTAACCAGAAGGTTAATACCTCCGATTGCATTATACCGGGCAAACGCATCTAAGGAGCATTTTTCCAAAGTTTAAGGAGCATTTCCCCAAAACGAAGGGTGCATTTACCCTGCTGCCCTTATCCAGAATGGCATGAAAGTGTTTTTATAAAGCTCCAAATTTTTCAAATGAGTGTAACTATTGTCGGCATCCCTTTTTTATTCGGCTATCGTTACAGTTTAGCTGCGTATGATAAAAAAAAGGTTTATAACAGGCAAAAGAAACATCACCATTTTCAGGAGCATATGTTTTGTTTGAAGAAAAATGTGGCCTAATGGAATTTGAAAGTTTATCAAGTTATCCACGTTACCACGTTATCATCTGAATATATTCAGTGAAGTAATTTGATGATAGAATATATATAATTAGAGTTTAGCAAAACAAGAATAGTCAACATTGCCGGAGCAAACATTTTCCCGAATCATCCTAAGAGTTTGCAAAGCTCAACTCAAATGCTGCAGCAATTAAATATCGAGTTCAGGTCGGCATTAATTTATTAATTTGATTTTGTCTCTCAGGTCAATTTACTCGCATTCTCAGTTAAATTTGCATGGCATTTTTTGAAGGTTAAAAACGCACATGCTGATCCCCTGTCCACGCGTGTAGATCCATATCAACAACAAGCCCCATAAGGAACAAGCAACACAACAAACACGCGCTCTGGCCCATTCACCCCCATTTCATCATCCGTCACTCAAATGTTATCCTCGGAGGGTAGCAAACCGTTTTGACGCAACCTTGTTACAACCCAAGTGGGGACAATAAATCTGTGTCACATTTCGAACGAGACGCGCTTTATTTGGGTGGCAATGCGTTCTTTCTCAACACGGCCCGAAAAGGAGACAGAGTAACAATATGCAAAATCAAAAATGCTGAGCGACTGAAGAAGGGAGGTTTGAAGTTGAGACTCTTAACCCCTTTTGCCACCCCTTTTGGTTGGTGACGATAGTAGCTAGGTTAACAAAGCACAGACACCCACACACTCACTGGGTTGAACTTTACATTAAGCCATGAATTCAAAGAAAGCGAACAAAAGGGATTGTTTTTTCTGCTTTTTTTAGTATCATCATCAACTTCATCGTCTTCATCCTAAGACCCAGCTCGTCGGGTGTAAACAGCGAATTGCCTCGATAGCTCTTCGGATTACTATGTTGGAAAACCTATGAATAGTGGAAGCAAAATACAAGCAGTCCGTAAAAGAGCCGTGGCAGAATAGATGGCACGTTATGCGTGTCAAGTTCGCCTCGGAGGCCATTTGCCGGCAAGATTCAGAAGATTCAGGATCACTCGTATTTTCCTTTTTGTCTCCTCTACCTAGTTCTTCTACTATCCAGTGCAGGAAGTGAAAAATTCATCTTTTCAACAGGGGAATACATGAGAAGCCCAAGCCAATAGTTGAGCCATGATGTACAAGTGAAACAAAAGCTTAAAACAATAAAAGTTCAAATTTGAAAATGAGTTGTATCATTTTTTCAAGAATAACAGTTGCTCAACACAGAGGGCTGCAAAACGGTGAGTAGACAACTGGGATGGAGCGTACGTCCCCGCAACATAGCACTGGTCCTCACAAGTTCCTACCTCATGCTTCCACGGGTCAAGAGATGACAAAGACCGCCAGCTAAGGGTTGCGTACTTAGCTGGTAGTGCAGCCTGGGCACTGTTGTCCTTCTGACTTCAGCTAGATTGAGGAGGTGCGTTCCGAGCGTCTGTCCACCAAGGAGGTGCAGCTCAAACAGCTCCTGGCATCCAGCGGTTGAGTAATAAACGCTGTATCGCGTCAGCTATACCTTAGGAAGCAGTTCCACCAACGCGATGTAGGAAGGTGGCATGCTGAAATCTTACCCTACCACAAAAAATGGAAGTATTCTTTATACGGTGTATAATTTCAGATCATCTATGGAATTCCCAAGTGTTGTTTAATAATTTTAATTTTTTTGTTTCCTTCGTGGCAATGATAATGCAAGTACGTCTACAATTGCAGCTGGACATCAGTCTACAGACATGCAGACAGTACAAATATAATTGTTACTATCATTTTATATTATAACATCCCTTCACAATATTTTTAAAGCTATTTTCAGGTTCGCATTTATGCATCGTCGTAAGTTTTAGCCGACCTAACCCACGATATGTATTTGAAAAGATAGGATGGTTTTTGACGTTTTTGTTTAGAAAGGATCATACGACAAATTCTACTAAATAAAATTTCAAGAAAAGTTTAATAATTCAAAAACTAAAATTGTTTATGATCTCTCATTTTCTATTGCACAGATATAAAGAATTATTTATGGGCCCAGTAGAAAGCAAGAGTTATCGGAGAATTCAAATTTCATTTTTCTTTTTCTCTCTGTTTTTTTTTCTTTTTTGTGGATTTATTAAGCTTCCGTTTTTGGGCAATAATCATAATCATATGAAAGTTATTTCGGCTAATTGTTTGCTTAAATTTTCTTTGCTATTCTGCTTGGCTGCCCGGTGATCAACTTTCTTTCATTATACCACTTTGGAAATTTTCGCCATTTCAGAGTTTCAATCATCTAACATCACAGCAGAAAAGACAAATAGGTGCATTTAATTTTTATGTGTATACTATTACAACATCGTATTGTTTTCATCATATCATCATTATATATATTAGTATATCATATTGAAAATATTTACTAAAAGATTAATAATAATAATTAAATTTAATTTGCTTCAAGTTTACAAGGAAATTGATTCCAGATAGTATGTACAGATATTTTATTTCATTGTATGTAAAGGTGTTTTTCTATGAATTTAAATCATTGAATATTATTAAAATTAATAAATGTTCTTCAATTCTGCTGATTATGTATATCTATATGTCATGAATAAATACATATTTTTTTGATTCATGTATAATTAAATGGTTTATATTTTATTTAGTTGCAATAAGACCTTCACATTCCAGAGTTATATTCATCTGCCACTGATTGAGCTGTAAAGATGCACCAAGCTGCATATGATTATCATATGCCTATTATTACAATTTTAACTATTTCATCATATTATTTTATTTATAACCATATTTAAATTACAGGATGACGAATTCCAACCATGGCATATTTTAATTAAATATTATAGTATATTTCATTGCTCTATTACATACTACATTTATTGCATATTATGACATATTATGTACATTATATATAATAAATACTGGGTTGGGAAGGAGCATCAGGGTATCATTCAAGCTGAAATTGGACGATGGTTTGATTGACTGCCTGAGTCTAGGAGGGAACGAGCATTATCATTTTCTTTATCCTACCGATTCGATTGCGATCCTGCGAATTCTACTCCAACAGTTTCAGTGAGAGTGACGCGCCCTTCTTAACAAGCCATCCTGTAGAAAGCTTAATAAGTATTGCGAATTGGGTTATTCGAATTGTTGGATCGTATCGTTGGAAGGAGATTCTTAATTTCCCGTGGATTTCGCGTGAGTGTCTCTGCTTACGGGTCCACCCCTCCGTTTTTGGCCCTTCATACAGCGATATTGTGAATTCAGATCGGTGGCTCAATTTGATCTTGCTATTAAGTGGAGCTGCATCCAAGCCAAGGGCATGAAGGGATGGTGGCTACCATACATACATACATACAATAACAGTTGCTCAACACAGATGGTAGATGGCATATTTGTATTATAACAGGAATCAGAGAGGAGACATTTGTGAAATAAAGGCTGACTAAAAGAAAATTGGGGTGCGCAAAAAAACCCTTTATTTGGGGTTTAAAAATTTTTAAAAATTCTTTAATGGTTGTTTTTTGTTTTTTTTTTTTTTATTTATAAATTTAAACATTATATGAACAATTCTCTGTTTTAAACGAACCTTCCTCATGATGGAGCCCATCAGCGCCCGCACAGTGGAAATGGACACCACGGAAAAAAATCCGTGCTCAGATCCGTGAACTCCAGTCATGAATTCGAGAACAAGCAAAAATACACCGTGAACTGAATCACATTTAAAGGAAAAAATCCTGAAAACGTTAACTTGTTCACGGTTTGTTTTCATTTTCGGGAACGCTTTTGTCTCTGTGCGGAATCAGCGTATTTCTTCCAATTTGCCCGCATTTGCGCCGCTTCGTCGAAGTGCCGCTGAAAATGCCCAGTATTTTTCGATTGGTCGAAATTCTTGCAATTCAGAGGATTCATTAGCTTGGGAACAAAATCGATCTTGTTGGCAGCATATCACTCCAGAACCACCTTGTAGTAATGGCAGCTGGCCAAATCGGGCCAAAAGATGGCTTGCCCCTATGCTTGCGGATGAACGACAATTCACCCTTTTTCAGGCATTCTTCGATGTAAACTTGGGATGTCATCGTCGAGGATATGACGAATGGTTCCGTTTTCAGGCCACAACTGCTTGCCAAATCATGGCCTTCCTCGCGAACTTATTGGCAAACACGAAGTTGAATCTTCCCGGCACGGCCACGCCCAGTCGCGATGTAAAACTTTTGACCGGGAATCATGTTAAAATCGAGTTTGACGTATGTTTCGTCATCGATCAAAATGCAGCCGTCGTGTTTCGTCAAAACATGACCGAACAAAAGGCTTGCACGCTTTTTGGCCACGGAATTCTGCTTCATGTGCCGGTTCGGATGTTTACTGGCTTTGTACGACTTGTATCTTTCCCTGGCAAGAATGTTGCGCACCATTTGAAAGTTGGCGTTGTACCTTCTGGCCACATCTCGGATCGAAAGACCGGGGTTGCACAGAAAAAAAAGCGTTCCCGAAAATGAAATTTTTCCCTTTAAACGTTCATTGATTCACGATAACGTGATTCAGTTCAAGGTGTAATTTTGCTTGTTCTCGAATTCATGACTGCAGTTCACGGATCTGGGCACGGATTTTTTTTCCGTGTGGTTTTAACGCACCTCAACACCTTGCTTCCTTTCCACACTCAGGGTTTCCTTGTAGGTTTCGAGCACTCGAAAAACTGTTGGTTTCGGAATCTCAAGCACTTTAGCCAGCTTGGAACCGGACCAATCCGGATTTTCCATGTGTTTGTGCACAATATTTTTTCTTCTTTCAAGTTCCATCTGACGTTATTTCTGAGCGCGACCGACTACTTTGATCAAACCAGTTGTGTTTTATAGAAGTGTAAACAAACCATAGTCACTAGAGGCGTGCAATTTACTTTTAGTCAACCTTTAATATAGAATAGAAAAATTGATAAATGCCTAGCATTGTCGGAAACAGCGAACAGCTTAAAAAATAGGAACAGGATACTAGAAACTATTACTTAGAATCACATTTTGCAAAATCCTCAACAGAGGATTTGATGTTTTCCTCATTTCTAAAAATCGTTTGCCAGCTTATGCTACTTAGCCTTTACCTTATATTGTCAAAGTTTGCCAAATACTATTGAAAGATCTCTTCATATTCGGTGTCGTTGGGTCTTTTGTATTGATGTACAAATAATGAAAACTCTTTTTCCTTGAAAATAAGAAGAATGATTAGTAATTTCCATTTAATTCCAACTACCTTTATTGCTTATCTTGACAGATACGCGTATTTCGTCACAATTGCAACTTCTTCAGTGTCGTGTACTAATACTAATACGAGTATTAGTACACGACACTGAAGATAATCGTATCTGTCAAGATAAGCAATAAAGGTAGTTGGAATTAAATGGAAATTACTAATCATTCTTCTTATTTTCTAGTTACAGGTATTCCACTAAACAGCTCACACTCTCCATAATTCTTTTTCCTTTTTGCTTTGTGGAATGTGGAATTGTTTTGTGGAATGCTTCATTTTTAATGGAGTGAGAGATTCGGTCACAAAATATATGATTGATTTGGTTGAGCCCTAAACTGGCAGTTTTGTCAAATAGAAACTGCAGTGTTTTTGTCCCCAACAACTGGGAGTAAGATACTATCATTGTTTGTATCTGGAAAGAAGTCAATACTACGTTGATCAAAATCTCCGTATAAATGAATTGTCACTTCTGGGGGAAGATTGGCCGAAATTTCATCGGCAATATTGAAGAACTTTTCAAATGAGTCAAACAGAGGCAAGCACGTGTGTTTCCCCCTAAATGTGCACGTTTACCCAAATATGTCCGAGATCTTAACATTATTTTGGTGTGATTATCTCTGAGTTGAAATTTGTGGAAATGGCCATTTGCACGCCCCGTCCTGACTTTTCAGACTGATGAAAGTTACGGTCATCCCCAAAACATTGTAATTGTTTCCAAAAACTTCTTCACTCCGAACACGTTTTTTTTATTGGGAAGGAAAAACACAAAATCCAGTTATGTATTTCTTTGACTTTAGCGGAACCTTTCGTTCGATTGTCGGCCTTACACCAAAATTTAATTTCCTATTTATGATTGAGGTGAAGAAGCTTTGGAGATAATAATTTATTGGCAAATTTGAATTATTATTATTAATTACCTCTCCTTGATGTCCAGAAGTCATCAAAGCCTGGATGAGTTGTGAATTCTCCATGACATTATAAACTTTGGTCCCAGCTTCTTATCGTCTACCGCATCAACCACACCAGCGAACACTTTTGATCGGAATACCGAAGAAAAGCTCCGTTGGAGATTCGGATGACTTTCCTTCAGCTTTCTTTCTTTCTGCTTCCTAACTTCGTCCACAAATCTTCTCAAATGAGGCAACATTTGTAGCGCTCTTCTAGCAACTTGTTCATTTCCCATCCAACAAACTTCGCAGAATATCAGTGAAAAAACTATTTAGGATTTAGCTCTCCATATATAGGTATTCGTGTGATTAAATATATCGTTATACATAAATTGGTTGACATTTCATATTTCCGGAGAAATTTGCGAAATTGGCGAATCTGCTTTTATAAACAAACATTAAAATTGACGATTTCTCACAAATAAAAGCTCATTTTCTTAAACTAAGACCACAATAGGTTTCTGTCCATTGCAGTGACAAATATTTCTCTAGTGTAGCCAGATTTTCTAAACGGTACGTTTTTAACAAGCTGCACAAAGCCAGCAGAAAATGATTCACATGCCAATGTCAGACACTGTTTCATTCCGTTGATGAGATCCTTGGACCGAGTAGATGACAAAAACGCTACTCGAATCGTTTGAAAAAAGTGCGAGTATGGCAACATGCCCGATGGATTTTGAAATTCCCGACTTTTTCCCGCATATTTTCCGATGATTTTGGATTCCCGCATTTTTCCCGCATTTCCCGAATATCCCGAGTGTGTTGGCCACCCTGGAATGCCATGCAAACATACTTCGATGCAGAAATTCATCACCCATGATGTTGAAGTACAGCGTCCTTGCTGCGACAGACATTTTGTGACATTCGCTTTTCCGTTAAAAAGATGTTTCTCTTGCGAGATACTCACACCAATAGAGTATATGCAGCGAAGTTGCAGAATAGTAATGGTATGGGGTGGAATTCCAGAAAACATCAAGCTTCCACTACTTTTCATCGACTCAGGAGTAAAAATCAAAACTTACTACGTCAAACATGTTTTGACGAATCACAAATTAATCCATGCGTTGAAATTTATTCCAGACGGAAATAACTGTTTACGACAGGATTCTGCCCCTTCTCATCAATCAAAAGCAACACAGGAATGGTGTCGCCAAAGGGTAGGGAACGGCTTAATCAGGGGTCACTATTTTAATCAATTGTTAGGAAATAGGTCTACAGCTCCTACATTTTCCAAATTATTTCACTTTTCATACGATCATAAGCTTTATCTATTGGGTCAATGATTCGATGTATGAAACAGGATTGATTACCAATTTATTACTGTCATTTTGAAGATTTAAAATACATCATCTAGAAACCATCAGTTTCTTCCCAGCTGAAGAGGTTCGCTCAAATGTTGCCTTTGTGTATTTTGCATTTAATCGCGTGTACCGGAGAGCATGTCTTCTTCAGCTCTCTCTCACAACTAGGCTTGTTGCCAGAATGTGATGTTGAACATTGAGTTAAATTTATTACATATTTAAATAATCTGAAATCGCTATTTATTTCATGTTTCTTCCAGTCATTGGAGGTTGATCTATGCTTATGATTATATTGTCCATCATCTGGCACTATCATTTGCTATAAAAAATATGTTTTGGAGCTGTCCAATAGTACCCAACGATAAATAATGCTTCGCTGTTGAGCGGCAGATGGCATCACTGTTGCTTTTGAGAGAGCCCATGTTTCCTCTCTTCTTTGTTAACCATGGATATAGCGCACCGGTATTGTAACGTGAAGCCTGCTGTCTCTAGCATTTGTTTGTTTTCAAACGAAGCATCTCGTTTGTCGTCACAGTCGCTTTGGCTAACATTTGCGTGAGAGTGAATGAAATAAGAAATACACATCGCCAATCTAAAGATCAATGACAAACTCAAAGTTTGTTCGTGTAGATCTGTCTCATAGCATGCTAGTAGACAAGCTTGTGATCGCAGCAATCGACATGTTTTGGTTGATTGTTTTCGAGAGCGGATGGGTAAAACGGAGGAGCGGGTTGAGGAAATTGACGTTTGCAGCAAATCGTGAAATGGCCTATTTAATTTCGCCTTCGCACACATGCACAGAATCGCACTCATACAATATTGTTAGTTTATGTATAGATTGAGGAGCTGAAGAAAACTTTTTTTTTATTGGAAAGCAATCCGCATGCGTTTAAGAAGTCCCTGCAATTGGGAACTTTAATCCATGGCTATGCAATTCTCTGAGCCTAATGCTCATTGCTGAAGGTATGTTCCGATAGAACAGACGTAAGCAGAGGGATTAATGTCCGAATATCAGCAGTTCTAATTATAGGTTACATACAGCTTCATCAAATGACTTAGGTGCTACACCTTTTTCATTTTCAAAAAATCGAAAAACATTGTATTACTTTATCTTGAAGAACAACTCCTTGAAAATTTTCATAGAGATTTGAGCAGTAGAAAGAAAGTTACAGCACTCCTAGCCGCGCGCCTCGCTCCGGCCCCAAACCGGAGCGGCCAGCTTTAAACGCGAATATCTCGAAATGGTGTTATTTCAAAATGACTTTGCGGTGATACAGATTGGCAAAAAACCACTGAACCGAATTTCTTCAATTTTTTTTTTTTTAATGTTTGTAATAGATTTTGTGAGTGCTTGAACGATCCATTTTTCATGCACAAATTTTTATTTCGCCGAAATGAATTTTTTAGTAAAACCTCTAGCGACCGTAAATTTCAATTTTTGCATAAAACGTTCCCGTATGCACAAAAAAAAATTATAAAAACGATCGTTCAGGTACACGGAATCACTCTGAACTAATGATTTTTTTTTTATTTTTATGGTTTCAGTTGACCTGTTCGACCTGGGGAGTTATCACCGCAAGGCTCTTCCAAAAAAGGCGTTTAAGGGAAACAGCCACCCCTTAAAAACTATTTAACATGTTTTCACAAGTTTTTGCATAAACATTGTCAACAGACTGTACGGTCAGAAAATAAAATCGTTCATGTAATAAAAAGATTGCTACATACCTAAAAAAAAAATCCAAACTTTCCTATTTTTTTCAACAAAAAAGGTATATAACCCCTTAATAAAATTGGAAGCACAAAAGGTCACACTCTTGAATATGACAACGGATTCTTGATCAATGTTTGGGACAATATGCCTCAAGAAACGGTGCGAAGCGTTCATGAAATGTCCAAAGCTGATCATAAAAGAAAAAGGTGAGAGGTTCGAGCTGAACACGTAATTTCTTAATAATAAGATGTAAGTTTACAGGGTGCGGCAGAAAATAATGCGAAAATGTTCAAACTTGAGTATTGGGTTAATTCGTGTAGCTAGTGACTAGTTTCTGTCGAAAGTGTATTTGTTTATGTTTACTTTCAAGTGCTGCATTCAAACATTCCATTTGTTTTTTTTTTTTCGTCAAAATATTCGCGAAAGAAGTGATCACCAGTTTGTTGCTCGCCCAGAAGAAGCCGAAAGAGATTGCCAAGGTGGTAGGGTGCCATTTCGCAACAGTTTACCGCATAAAAAAGTCCCTGCAGGATGGTCCTAAGCAGCGACAGCCGGGAAGCGGACGTCCGCGCTTTGCACGCACGTCGAACGTGATCAAATCGGTCCGCGCAAGGACCGATGCGTTCCGTAAGAAAACTTGCAAAGGAAGTCAATATTTCGGAAAAATCCATGCGGCGAATCATCAAAAAAAGACCTGCATGCATTTTCCAGAGCCAGAGTAAAACGCCACTTGATTACGGACCGGGACAAGGAACTACGAGTGACTCGTTCCAAGAGATTGCTTTCCTTGTTGAAGAAGGAAAAAATGATAATCCTGTTCTCCGATGAAAAGCTTTTCAGCATCGATGCTGTGGCCTACAGCCGCACGGACCGGTTCATTTCACCGCAGAAAATGAAGAACGTTCCGGAAAAAGTGAATTTCAAATTTCAAACCAAACATCCGGCTGGTGTCATGATGTTTGGCTTGGTGGCGTCCAACGGTTTGAAAATGCCGCCTGTTTTCATTGATGCTGGAGTTAAATTCAATATCGAAGTGTACATCGCTATTTTAAAGGACCAAGTGCTTCCCTGGGTGAAGGCCAACTTCTCCGAGGACCAAAACGTTGTCCTACAGCAGGATGGAGCGCCGTGTCACACGTCCAATTGAACCCAACAATGATTGAACGATAACACGAAGTTTTGGCCGAAGGATTTGTGGCCCCCTAGCAGTCCAGATCTTAATCCGTTGGATTATTCGATTTGGGCATATGTTGAAGCACGGGCCTGCAAAACATCACACCCTAGTGTGAAAACCCTGAAGTCAACCATAACACGCACATGGCAGTCAATGTCGGAGGACTACGTCCGAAAGGCATACTCTGGCTTCCGGCGTCGGCTCGAGGATGTTATTAATAAAAATCGAAGACACATTGAATAAAATTGTTTAAAAGGGCTTTATAAAGATAACTGCACTCGAAAATCTTGATATTATTGCTTGAATTAGTTATAAATGGGATTTGAAAGAAATAGAACCAATTTTCGCATTATTTTCTGCCGCACCCTGTACATGAAACAAAGCATTTGTTGATTTTAAGCCATTCGTTGTGTTTTTACGAACATTTATTTTACAGACTCGCAACCGTTGTCACCCTGTATATACATTTACCAAGCTCGGGGGCGACTCCGGCGTAGTGGTTAACATCCATACCTCTCACGCCAAAGTCACGAATTCGAATCTCACCCCCGGACAAGTTGCGAAAATGCCCAAAAGCGGTGTTTGGGTGACAACGACGGGAGATGAACCAGCCCGAGGCTGAAAATCTCGATAATCAAGAAACAAACATTTACCAAGCAACAGTCCTCTAAAATACATTTCAGATAGGCATCAGAACAAAAATTCACTATTCCTTCTTAACATCTAACAACTCAAGTGCAAAACCCAGTGAAAAACATTCCATATCTAACCACAACCACCAGGGATCTTGAGTCTCAGGCATTCGCCACACGGCACCGTAGGAACCGCTTTCGATGAAGTTCCAATTTACAACTGGCTGAGCACATCGCAGAATCGCACTGCTGCTGGTCGTTTCCACTGAAAACACCCAATCCATTTGAAGCGGTTACATTTAGAAGGAATGCAAGCGTCTTCCACTATACGTACACTATGATGCTATCTTACAACTGAAATGCTGCTTGCTTCCTCTGGCGAAAAGCTCCTCAGATCATCGGAACAACACCGCATCCAACCGCAAAATGAATATTCAATTCCGAATGGAAAGTGCTTGCAACCACCGTACGGAGCAACGACGACATCCCGATCCCGGTGATTACAGGCAGCGCGTGACATATCCAACTGCTGCTTGCCTCTGCCACGCCACCCCAAGTCAGGCTTAGTGATGTCTCTCCTAATGCGACAGAGTTCGGTTCGAATAGAGCACCCATCGTTTAAACTAGACAGCACTTTCTGTCGCTCTTACGATCGGTATTGTACATATTCATACCGTTATTATCATTTTCTTTTCTTCTACATGATTCTCAATCCAAATCGGTTCTATTGAATAGTCCATTACGATTCTACGATTCACATGTATTGTGTATAGTTGCTTAAAGATATGCATAGTCACCTAAAATAGATTCGATCAAAGGATCATGGAGATAATATTAACTAGAGCGCAACCGGATTGATATTACTCCATTATTCTATGCATGAGAAACACAATTTCTGCCAAGGACGAAGGATTGATTGTGCTAGGACACAAAATAACACCACTAACCGTAGCGCTAGTGAGAACCCAATTGGTCTTGATGCATAATTATTAAGTCAACAATTATCTTGTAATAGGAAAATGCACCAGAGCAACTTAAAAATTATCAACAAGCTCCAATTGGAATAGGCTAACATAAAAAACAAAAACATGTAAATAACACAATAACACAATCTAAGAGAAGTCAAAGCCAATGGTATTGTAGAAAAGTGTTTCCACCGCTTTCCAACCCAGAGTGGTTGGGTTCTATCCTAGCCGAGTTCATTAGATTTGTTAGAGGGAGAATAAGTCCTTGTCACGTCGTTCTTAAGAAGGGACGAAAAGTTCCCTTCCGTAAGGTCTCCTGCCGATATGAGTTTACTGTTTAGCCTATAGCTCTGAATATTACAGTTTTACACTAGAAGTGGACGGTCTTTCTTGCACAACAATCAACGCACAATTTATTTCAAAAGTTTTGAAAACCATATTGTCATAGATTTAAAATTTAAAAAAAAAAACTCATCAAGAACGTTATGCACTGTCATTTTAACTTTATCACTGTGAATATCTTTCATTTGGTTATGTTAATGTTCATCAGCGTTTAAAAAAATTTAATGCACTTTCCGAAAGATAAACATAATTTAAAACCAAATCGGATAACACACACACCCATTCATTCCTGATGCGATCAGTTTGATCCATCCTACTGCCGCTAATGGATGATGGTACAAGCAAAGTACACGTTTAAAGCGTTCAACATAATAATCATCATCATAACCCCTAGCGAGCTGCACCATCCCCACCCGGTGGTCCGTATCCATCGTTCGATATGGAAATATTTTTCGATGGCAGGGATGGTGGGCGGACGGAAATTATGGAAGGCACTTGCTTAAGCTTCGATAACGCCAGACGTTCCGTGCATTGGCGTCGTTTTTGCGATTCCTCCACGATGAAAATTTCGGTTTTGTCGAAACCAGGGTGGGAAGGCATTATCTTTCTGTTTCAGATCAGGAGACCCGATGCTAATGGTGAAGCCCACCAGTAAATGCTGCTCTATGGAGCGAAAATTTTCCCGTCATAGAACGTGCCTCGGTCTAATCCAGATCGGGAGTGCAAACTCGCCAGACCACAAACTGAAACTGGCGAACGAGTTATAACGGTGGATTAGGATTGAAATGACAACCTTTAACGCCGGATTTCAACACCAGCACCACAGAACGTTAAAATCATCCAGTTCAGGAGAACGTGACTAACCTAGGCCAGCAATGTACGCTAGTACCTAGTTTTATCCTACAACATTTGGAATTCCGAAAACGCATCGCCCATTCATAACGAAATGATTCACCAAAGCAGCACCAATGGTCTACTTTTCGCCAAAACAAGAGAATGGCGTTAAATAGCGTGAAGGAAACTTTTCATTTTGAAATTCTTTTATAGTTACTGCAGGCACAGTGTCACCAATCCAGACGTCGAATGTGCTTGTCACACACTTTATAGACTTACGTATCGTGTTGGCAGAGAAAATTTGAAGCGAAAAACACCTAGCAGGTAGGTCGCATTCTTCTTTCTTAGCATTTCAAGCCCATTGCTTTCACAATTTGTCGCTCTCAACTATGTGTTCTAAATGCACTTACACAGTTATTAAATGAGAGCTTTCGATGCCAGGTATCATTATTCTATTGCATTAGTATGAATATGGGGCAAGTACAATCATAGCCTGTGACCTCGAGAAATTTTCCTTTGCCAAAGATGTCTACAACCGGGAATCGAACCCAGTTTTGCGCCATTACCAGACTGAGCTAAGAGAGGACCCTTTCAGCACGAGTATTCAGGAAATAGCGAATACGCATTCGTCAGAATGCGAGGATGAAATTCCTGCAAACCATACTTGTACGTCATAATGATGAGAAACATCATCGATGAGTTTATGAAATGTATGGCATGTGGAATATGGGAAGGTTTTCGCTAGAGGTACGGGTTTACAAGGGAATTCATTTACTGCTATGGGAGTTGGTTTCATTTAATTGACAATGAAGTGTGGCCGGAGTTTTAAACGCTAGTATTGTGTACCAGAGCCAGCAGTGAAATTTAATCTAGCAGGAAAGATCGATGATTGAAGTTTAATAACCTGCTTTTAAAGAAGACCGCGGAGATTTAAATTCAATTGCAGGTCATGGTCTCCATTTAAAGTCTGTGCTTTTCAGGAAGACAAATTCGATTTTCCCAGAAAAAGAATCCATTTGAGTGGAGTTTCTCTAACTTGCCGTTGCATATTCCCGTTAGTTGGCAACCAGCTGTGGAAAGAGGCAACGACAAAGTGTTGAACAAACTGTTGAGTCAGCTAGTTACAAGGCAGTTGGAAAAGCGCATCCACACACTACCAAAATGTCATGTAAATTTCTGTCCCCTGAGACCGACACATGCAAGCGTCCTTTAGCACATAAGAATGAGTTGAAAGGGATGTGAAAATAAATTCAATCAAACACATCTTTCGTCGAATTGCGTATGTATCAGTTTCAGGAGAGTTAATTTTACACGAAATCTCTCTTTACGTTTTCCGACTTTTTACAAACATGAATTACGTCTCGTGTAAAATTCATAATTTCTTAGTGTGCACGAGGAGTTAAATAAATAATAGAAAACCGAGAAGAAGGCGCGAATCATATCGCGGACTATGCTCACCATCTAAAATCCGTCCTTTTCAAGACAACTTTTCAGGCTGGTCACCAGTTTAGGGAATTTTAAAGCTTTCCATCTAATGAAAGCACCCCACTGCAATCGATCAGTGAGTGACCCGAGTAGATGACCAAGTAGATAGAAGATATGATTGTTCTCCTTCTACCAATCTTATTATCATCCCGTACCACACCGATCGCTTCTCGATCTTTGCCATGGCCAAGAGGTAGGATGTCGATAGTAAAAAACATCGCATCTAGTTAGGAGACTATCTAGAACTGTACACAAATTAGTGCGAAATACATCATCACCTAGAACGGTTTGTCTGTAACGTCGGATGTTTTTTTTGAATAGTTCAAATTTAGTGCATTATCACACCGCCTCTTTTATTCGTTCATTATTATGCGCGTTATCCGACGTTTAAGTGCCAGCTTTTAAGTCCCGATCGAACAACAACCAATTCGATGTTTCCACCTGAAGAGTTTGTTTGATTGGAATTTTTCAAAATTACCGCTGCACATTCTTGTCATTTGGCAGCCAGCGGTGGCTATGAAACAGTTTTCCCATCATTAAGTGCAAGCATTAATCAATGTGTACAACTGCAAACACGGTTCGGAAATTTAATTGGACCATTGATCAAGTCGAACACTCGACACTGAAGAAGTCTGTAAGTTGCAGACGAAATATCCTTATCTGTCAAAGCATAAGCTTTTTCTCGTGGAATCTGAAGGAATTTGCTCGCGTTTACTAGTGATAGTTCTAGTTCTTTTTTTAAATGTAAAATGTGAAAAAGTGAAGCGTTAGTTTGAATATTCCTATTTTTATAATTAAAAACTATACAGATATCATCTTTGTAGGATTTTTTGAGTTAGTTCTAAAATGTATTTTTCGGTAAGCAATGAAACAATGATTATTTCTCCAAAGACGAATGAGCAAGTCTTTCGTATATTCAGTAAGGTATTCAGGTATTCAGTAAGGTATCTTGTAAGGCGGATCCTGTTAGGGCCTCCAAATTCTGATTTTGGGGGAGGGGACGGGGGGTCGGTGGCCGAAACTAAAATTGGGTTGGCCTGGCTAGCTTTTGTCCAACCCGAAGGGGACCCCCCTTTAAAGTATCCAACGCTTCTAAAATTTCCCTTACCAAAAAAATTTTTATTTCCATATTTAAAAAATTTATTTTGGTGTTATTATAAAAAAAAGAAAAAAAAATTTTTTAAAAAAATACGTGGTGAATTATGTTAGATTTTTTTTATATATTTATTTAAAAAAAAAAAAAATTTTTTGACGTAGGACTTACGTCTTTCTTTTCTATTCCTGTATAGGGGCGCCGTTCTAAAATTTCTGAAATCGCAAGCGTTACGCGGGTTTGGAGACTTTAAACGATAATATCTCCTCTCTGGCCCACAGACATTTTACTATAAGTATTTCATTCGCAAGGTAGAACATCAAAGCTGAGTCCCTGTTGTAAACTTAATTCATAATGTTTGTTTAAACTAATTAAAATGTGCTTAAAAGAAAAATGTCTAAACGCACACAGCTATTGGTCGAAAATGACATCATGTTTGCGCCTCGCTCTGATTGGTTCATACTGCCACAGTTACCGTGCCAACGATTATCGAACATGTGGGGACGACCGACCAATCATCAGTTCTCGCTGTGCATCCGCATGAGACAGACGTGTTCGGCGAGCACGTTGGTAGAAATCGCCGCCCGTGAAAACAAGATGACCCGACCAAGAAGAATCATCCACGTCACTTGCAGCTAGCCATCCGCAACGACGAGGAGCTGAACAAACTTTTTTCCGGTATGACCATTTCAGAGTGGTGTCCTGCAGCTCAAGAAGACTGAAGAAAATTTCAATCGCGAACCATGTTATCAACTAAAATCCGTCCTTTTCAGGACGATCAAATCAAGTTGCCAACTAAAGAGTATGTTTGATAGAAATTTCTCTTGAGCTCATCGAAATTTTCATTACCACGCACCGGCTCAATATGGCGTTGAAAAAGCCGCGTCTCGGAGAAAATGGCTAAATCAATCGCCCACATCATCTTCGTGGTCAAGTGGTTAGCGGCGTCGCCCGTCGTTCATTGCCATGAAGTGAGGGTTCGATTCCCGCTCCAGCCGGTGGATTTTTTTGCAAAGCGAAAATGTCCAGTTTAATCCACTGGGTGTTAGGTTAAGTTGTTCGTTGTAATTCGCTGTATGGTCAATGTTCAGTGTGTACACTCTCGAGTGAAAGACGTTGCAAATGTCAATTTTTATCGTAGTATTACGTACTGCCAAACACTCAGGCCATCCTGCTGCCCAGGAAGACAGAGAAGAAAATTTCAATCGCGAACCATGTTCCCTCCGTTAACAACTAAAACCCTGTATTTTCAGGACGAAGAACTAAATTTGCCAACTAAAGAGTATGTTTGATTGAGATTTCTCTTGAGCTCATTGAAATGTTCATTAAAACGCACCGGCTCAACATGGCGTTGCTTGAAAAGCCACGTTCTGGAGAAAATGAGCAACATTTTTTATTAGTATCCGTATATAAATCTCTATTTGCCATGTTAAAACTAGCAAGCACGTTGTACATTCAACAAACGAAATATTAACAGTTAATTTGAGCGGAACTGCAGCACGGCAGACCAATTATGTGTTTCACATATTCAGTGTAGGGGGTAGGCTTTATTGTAGTTCTTGTTGTACATAGGTTCATAGTGGATTAGGTGCAGATATTAGATTAGGTTAGTTGCAGGTAGTTTTAAAATGTGAGTTATTATTTTTCTGGCCAATATTTAAAAACTCTATTGTTTTGCAGTTTCAGAAGCAAGTGTGTCTATATCTCAACTCCCTTTGAATGGGGTTCTGAGGCCCTGACAAGGGCCGTTTTTCTGTTGCCTGAGTAGAAAAGATGCGAATTTAACCTCCGAAACCCCTGTCGCTCTAATGAAAACTAATGATTTTATTTCCACGCTGCTGTCTGGCGTAACAACTGAGGCCCGTCCTCTTTTGTAAAATTTGATTTGCATTGCCTTCGTTGAGAAACCCCTTCTTGTCATGTTATGATATATGCCATTATATAAAACAGGCCTGGCATTCCCGTTAAAACAATAAAGAAGAAGAATAGTAATCATTCGTTATTGGATCATCGACACGTTCAGACGTGTGTATCCCGCTCTCGTGATAAAAAAGCGCTTTTCCGAGATGTTCCGAGTTTTTGGCCCTGATGCTGGAAATCGAGTAGACGCTGATGTGGCGCCTGACGTGGCTGGCACGTCCGCTAGACGAGGCAAGCGGAAGAAGCCCGACGTCGACGCTGACGTAAATCATCCCTCCGTAAACAACTAAAATCTGTCCTTCTCAGGACGACCAAATCAATTTACCGATTTAAGAGTATGTTTGATTGAAATTTCTCTTGAGCTAATCGAAATGTTCATTACCACGCACCGGCTCAACATGGCGTTGCTTAAACTGCCGCGTCCCGGAGAAAATGGCCAAATCAATCGCCCACATCATCTTCGTGGTCAAGTGGTTAGCGGCGTCGCCCGTCGTTCAAGCGGTTGTTGTCATGAAGTTGAGGGTTCGATTCCCGCTCCAGCCAGTGGAACTTTTTGCAAAACGAGAATGTCTAAACTGGTCTACTTGGTGTTAGGTCAAGTTCTTCGTAATTCGCTCTACACCCAAATTAATAAAGTAAGATTGTTATACAATTTCGCTTGATTTTGTTCCATTCTTGCTATTGATCGTAAGTTGGATGAAAAATCTAACATTAGTTGTAGGCAAAACAGCAACAGCAATTCGCAATGAAAAATTGAACGTGTGCGTGAGATTGTTCGCAGTGATATTTAGTTGATGAGTGTTCGAAAGTCATATGGCTCACAAAAATAAAATGTGCACATCAAGATCGAGATGCAGACCAGGACCGCTAGCGCGGCGGCTCTTGATGGCAACCAATTAGCCTTTTTGACAAGGTAAGAATGTTGGAATAGAAACCCAACATTTAGTTCACTTGGCGAGAAATTCAGGGTGCAGCAATGAAGCAAATGGACATATTTTCCACCAAGCTATGTGCAACCTGTCGCTAACAAACTTGCATGGCTTTGTGTATTTCATAAAACGCTTTGTCGATGATCAGTGAGAAAAAACATAGAACACTTGGCGGCAATACAACAGTGGCCAATAGCGTCCATATTGTATATTGTTGGTGTATGTTGGTGGTGATTGAATATGGAGCCTACAGCGATACAATTGTTTCGAGCTATTTTTGCTTGCCAGTCGCTTGCACACACTTGCATGGCTTCATTTGTACCATAAAACGCTTTGTGAATCAAAATGGGCGAAATTGCCTTTTCTGAATCATGCGGATTTCTCGTGATATCATAGTATAAACTGCAATTGCATTTTACCACCTTTTCGACTTTTGGGTATATGTTCAATCTTCAGTCTGTACAATCTCGAGTTAGAAACGGTGTAAATGCCTATTTTTATCGTAGTATCACGTGCCGCCAAACACTCAGGCTGTCCTGCAGCCAAGAAAACTGATAAGAACATTTCAATCGCGAACCATGTTCCCTCCGTAAACACAGGATTCATTTCACACTTACAAGCACGTTGGACATTTCAGCGCCAACATTTGATTAGGGCGAATCTGCTTTTCTAAACAAACACTTTGTCTGCTAATTTATCGGAAGTTGAATACAATTCCTTCAAATTGAATATATCAGCGGATAGAAATAAAGCTCTTCTTCCTTAAAGAGTGCTTAATTTGTATTTGTGACCTTTTGTTCAAGAGCAAATGACTACGAAAGCCATTGTTTACAAAAGCAAATTAAGGCGAATCTAATGTTGGCGATGATTTAACAAACAAAATATCATTAACAGTCAATTCGAGGCGAACTGCAGTTTCTATAAATTTTCGTGAAGAACCAATAGCGGAAGAAGAACCGGAGCCTCACACACCAACAGCACAGGGTTTCATGGTTCTTTAGACTGAATAAAATATAGTAGAAATTCATGAATTCGATTACATCAATTTCTTCACATCAACAAGCAGTCCTACGTCAACTTTGCAGTTATGTCACTGACATAACTCATCCTTTCGTTTTATTTTTTGGATTTATGTTATTGAGTATGTTTAAGGTTAATTTTGGTAGGGGGTTGTGGGTGAGTGGGGATGAGTGCTTGTGAAAAAGAAAAAAAAAGAGGGAGAAGGGGGCGGGGAAGTTAGGGGATGCGGTGGGGGGGGGGGGGGGGGGATAACGTGTTTAGTGGGGTTGGTGTTTTAAGGTGGGCGGAGGGTTATTGGTGGGTCATTTTGCACATTGTGCGGCTGCTGCAGCACGAACAGTTTCTCGTCCGAAAAAGCAAACTCCTGACCAGCGTGCCGAGAGAGGATCCTCTTAGCTCGATCCAACCGCTTTTTGCTGGTAGCCTCCGAAACGCCATGGACCTTACGTTTTTTGTAAGGCCTGAAACCAAGGTCCTTGGTGAGTATGGTGTGAGCGGTTCCAATGGAAACGTTGAGATCTGCAGCCGTTTTCCGGATTGAGCGGTTCTTTTTGCGCCGAATTCGCTCCCTCACGATCTTGATGACCCGTGGCGTCCTCGCTGAACGCGGCCGACCGGATCTCGCACGGTCATTGGTCGAGGACGTCTCCCGGTATCGCCTGATGGTCGTGTAGACAAAGTTCCGCTTGACCCCATGCGATTTCAGCAGCCGGAATATATCGCCGGGTCGCTCACCGTTCAAAAAACGCTTAATTACGAAGTCCCGATACTCTTTCATCGCGCGTAACAAACGAACAACAACTAACAGAATGTCAACACCGCGCACATTCGGTAGCGTATGAATGAAGCTAAAGCTGACACCAATACCAATGCAGAATATGTACATGGCGCATACCTACGCAATGATGAAAACTTGTATTCGAACTTATTGAACACCGTGTAATTCAAACTTCTATCAAGCTCTTACCCGAGTAACACATCTTCATGATTTTATGTTGAGAGCTTCTTGATAACCAAATCTGGTCATATAGAAAAATACAATGACTAGGCCCTTTTAATGCTGGTGGTGTGTTTGTGAGGGTACTTAGAAACCGGTTCAGGTACTTACAGGTTTTGCCGATTGTTGGTTACCTGCCTTGCCCGCCCTGGGCAGCTGAGATGATGAATACGACGCCTTCGCCGTTTACCGTTCGCTATCGTCAAAGTGGGTGAGCACCGAAACGTCGCATGCTGAGTTTCGTTGGTAGACTACCGATTGCAGGGACCCTTCAGTATGCCCGGAAGATGGACGTGGTTCGCTGATACGACCTGTCGTGGTGAAGTTACGGCGGAGGTTGGAGATGTGCTCTGTGCTGCTGGACTGTTATCGGGACTGGTTGTACATTCTTTACCCGGGACATGAGTCTGGGCGAAACGCGCTGGCAGTGGCAGACTTTCCCCAGGCAGACCGTTCGCGGATTATGGCAACCACGTGGTGACGTGTGGTACTCGCGAGGCCGAACTTCCATCTCCGATGACCACGCTCTCTGAAACTATTCTTAGCGGCACGCAGCCGCAGGCGAAAAATAGCACCAACAGATCGCCCTCACCCGAGCAGAAGCGAATAACTTGATAACTGGCCTTGGTATTTAAGAGCTCAGATTAAGAGGTAAAATACCTGAGGATAATACCATCAAATTGTTCCCACAATGTCATGCGAATACCAAATTGAGGTAAGACAATACCGAAATAATACCTCTAAGGTGACCAGATACTTACCCAGGTATCCGAAATATCAAGTTAAAGTATTCGAGAGATATTTTGCTTACAATTCTTAGGTATTTTGCTTAGGTATTTTCTTTTTTTTTTGTGCTTTTTTATTACAAGGACGGTTATTAAAAATAAAAAAAAGTATTTATTTTTTTGTGTGTTGGGGGGGGGGGGCTGTGGGAGGAGAGGAGGTGGTTGGTGGTGGGGGGGAGAAAAGAAAGGAAAGGGTCGTGTCCGCACATCTCGTGGGGGGGGGCGGCGGCAAAACCACAAGGAGGGGGGGGGGGGGGGGGGGGTGCCTTTTTTTTTTTTTTTTTTTTTTTTATTTTTTTTGTTTTTTTTTTTACTCTCTTTTTTTTTTTTTTTTTTTTTTTTTTTTTATAATTTTTTTTCTTTTTTTTTTTTTTTTTTTTTTTTTTTTTTTTTTTCTTTTTTTTTTTCTCTTTTTTGTTTTTTTTTTAAAAAGACCGTGCGTTTCGTAGTTGCTACTCCGTTACCGATCAGAACTAGTGTAATTGCACAGAGAACCACATAGATGGAGCTTGGGAGTAGCTTTACATCTTCAATGTACAAGTTCACTAGTTCATTCTATTTATAGATCAGTACCGGCGCCGGCCACGTCCTCACGGTCTTTGGGGAGGGGGAAGGATGATTAGTTTGACAATCGTTGGTTAGAGACCGTGTTTACCTCTGCGTCTCCACAATTGTCAAGGGAAGGATAGATTTGTGTTAGTTAGGCAGGCTATTTATAGAGCATGGATGCACTGTGGTAAGTGATGCGATCAATGAAAGCGCAGCGCAGTAGACTGCTATTTATTTTAAATCTAGTGGTGATAGAAAGAGGCAAGTGACAAATAGCAAGGAAAGGGACGGACCTGGGATTGAACTCCCGACTATCTGCTCAGTAAGCAGAACGGGTAACCACTGAGCTACCCAGCCACGTCATTCTCCGAATTTAACCACTCTGTTGAAAATAAACTAAAGACTGGACTCAGAAAAATTGAGACACACAAAAATGATCACCAAAAATTCGTTTTAAATCGGATACTTCTCAAATTTTCAGGGATTAAATAACTATATATTAACTATGTTTTGGCATAATTTATTTATTGAATTTCCTCCCCCAAGCTGAATGCTCGTACATTTATCTTAACACTGCCCATGAGATCTTCGGCGAGGCTTTGTCCATCTTCCTTACACAATTTCTCCCAGTTTTTCTTCAAAGCTTCATCGGTTTCGAATGTTTTTCCGCTTTTCTTCAACTACTTCTTGGGTGGAAGGGCAGCAAGCGCTTCTGCAAGCATTCCTCTCGATAAATCTGCCCGTTTGTGGTGCCGGTTGTAACGAACGGCTTGCTGCACTGCCGCACTCGCAGATCGCCTGCCACAACAAGTACTTCTTCGCGAATTTGTCCATCTTTCTCTTCTGGAACTTTTCCGAAACCTCCATGCGGGACGTACCGACAAAAAACTCGAGGCCGGGGATTTGTTTGGTATCCGCCTTGATATATGTCTCGTCGTCCATGACGAGACAGCCTGGCTTGACCAGCCACTCACGGTACAGCTTCCGCGCACGCAATTCGGCCACGTGTTTTGCTTGTCAGTCCGATTTGGCGCCTTCATGGTCTGCTGGACGCACCACTTCAACGAATTGACCTTTTTGGCCAAGTCTCGGGTGGAAAGGTTCGGGTTATTCTTAAAGTACTGCCTTATCTTCCGCGCCTTCTCTGGGTATTCCGTTTTTGGTTTTCGGCCGCTTCCAGCGCGCCGCTCGATGGTCTTCGTCTCCTGGAACATCTTCACAACGCGGGACAGGGTGGAATGGTGGATTCCAAGCCTTCTGCTGATCCATCTGTGCGACTGACCAGGATTATTGATCGACTTTACTCGGGTTGTCAAACAATTTCAAGTTGTTTTGTTTTTGTTTCTGTATTATCGAGATTTTCAGCCTCGGGCTGGTTCATCTCCCGTCGTAGTCACTCAAACACCTCTTTGGGTGTTTTTTCGTAACTTGTCCGAGGATGCGATTTGGACTAGTGCCTTTAGCGTGAGAGTTATTGGTGTTAACCATCACGCCGGGGTCGCCCCCGTGTCAGGTTATTAACTTTACTGTAAAAAATACTTTTTAGTGCGGTTCAAAACTCTGGACATAACCCTGCTATGACGGCCATATTTAAATATCGTGAATGAGTACACCCAAAATGCAAAAACTAGATTGTATAGCTTTTTCGTATGGTTTTGTTTAATTTCTCGCAATGAATTGTAATTTGGAGATAAAATGCAACATTAACAGGGGGCAAAAATGCAACACATTAATTTGCTCCAAAAAAATCGATGCGTACGTGAGGTGGTTTAGTGTATTAGTTAATGAATGTGAGATTGGGGCCTGATGATGGCTTTTATAAAAAAAAAAAAAACCTCAAGGCTTTATTTATTTCATAAAACGCTTTGTGGATCAATATGCGCAAAACTGCCTTTTCCAAATCATGCAGCTTTCTCAATATATAATGTCAAAAATTGGAAGATTTGTGTTGTTCGTTTTTTTTCACCTTTTGAACTTTTAGGTGTATATAATGTAGGCATAAAGTAATAGTTTGAATTGTTGCTTCTCGAATGGAGTTTGAAATAAAACATAATAAAAATGAAAGTTTCACAAACCTGCTGAATAAACTTGCAAATGCCAAAAAACAATCGTTCCCCTGTGCTTAAATGATTTCAAATCACGTCCTGAACTGCCTTTTAAGATTTGGCTTCATTTGATAAGAAATCGCACATGCCTTATCAAACATGAAAAATACTACCGCGAAAGCAAAGTTTTCGTTGTTTATCTACTTACCATTTCCAAGACCCTTCTAATGAAAATGTTCATTGGTATTATGGGCGACAAATTTTCCGATGATTGCTTTGCAACCAAATTTCAAATAGCAACGAGCTTGTTAGTAACACTATATACTGAAGTGTGCCATAGTTTCCATAATTTTTAAGCTCTATTCCAAGAGCCAGATTCACTAATGTTGCCTGCTGAGCAGATGATAATCATAATCATAATTATAAAACACTAACGACTTGAATGAATAACAGCTTTTGTTGCTCACATGTATTCAAAAGGTTATGTTTATCTAGGGTGAAACATAGTAAATTGTATATTTGTTCCGCAGATTGTTTTGAAAGCATATTGCTTCAGCGAGTTTTCAAAGCGAAGCAAACATAAAGTTTAGGTTCCAATCGTAATTTCCACGCTAATTTCAAAATGGTTGTGCACAGTCTAGAGTCTGACTAAATGAGTTCAACTTTTGAAAGGCTTACCAAGAACTAATTTGAGAACATTCAAACACAGGGGAATGAAAACTTTCAATATTTGGTTCAGTCTTGCGTTGAACTGACTACGATGAGAGATGAGCCTACCCGAAACTGAAATTCTCACTAGCAGAGAATAAACCAGATCGTAAAATATTTAAGCGTAGCACCTTACACCCAGCGCCAGAATGGTGTAAAGAAGAAAGGTCCATTGTTATTTACTACCTCTTAAATAAAGTAATAACTCTCCTTCCAACAGCCTAGACATGTACAGGGCATGTCGTTCTAACTGGTTGGGTAGCGTTGTTAGTTCGACACTCAGGTTGAAAAAAAAATGCAGAGAAATTTACTTACTACGCAATTTCCTTTCTTCAATTGTCGACGCTTCTTCTTTCGTGCTTATATTTCAAGCTTATTTCTAATCACAATCAACTTATTCCAAATAAGTGTTCTATGTTCTATTGTTAATTGAAAACATTTGATGCCAGGTACCATTTTAAGGAGTGTATCGAATATAAGCTATCCACATACATTTGCGTTGTACGCATGTATATGTGATGGTTTTTTATGCTCTGAACACTGCATGCTGTGCGTTTGACTGTCAGCTATCTTTTGTTTACTTGTTTGTGCGGTTCAAATTCTGCGTTTTCAGAATGTCGCGTATTGAAAAGGAAGTGAAAATTAAGTTTCTGGAAACATGGCTAAGTGAGAAGGGTATTACTATGCGAAAATTGGCGAAGCGGTTTGGAATTCATCATGCGAGTGTTAAAACCATCATTAATAAGTTTGGGGAACACTATTCTTTGGATGAGCTACCAGGAAGAGGCAGAAAACCCGGTTCTTCCAACCCGAAACTGGAGCAGAAAGTGGTATCTCTAATCATGAAGAACAAATCAATGTCAATACGTGATTTGGCCAAAAAAGCAGGAACGAGTGTCGGAATGATCCAGCGTATCAAGAGGCGAAACCATCTGAAGACCTACAAGAAGCAGAAAATCTCGAAACAAAGTGCAGAACAGAAGAAGCGAGCAGCAACAAGGAGCCCGGATATTGTATTCGCGTCTTTTGCAGCGTCCGGATGCATGCGTTTTGATGGACGATGAGACCTGTGTAAAGGAGGACTCAAAAACCCTTCCAGGTCCACAATACTTTACTGCCGTCGTTGGGGAGGATGTGAGCGATGCGGACAGGTCGATTCAAGTGGAGAAATTCGGTTGAAAGGTACTGGTATGGCAAGCAATATGTTCCTGTGGTTTGAAGTCAACCATTTTTTACACTACCGGAACTATAAATGCGGAAATCTATCGATCTGAGTGTCTCCAGAAGAGATTGTTGCCTTTATATAAGAAGCATAGTACACCTCCACTGTTTTGGCCGGATTTAGCGTCGGCTCACTATGCCAAAACCACTCTCAATTGGCTTGCGGAAAGGGGTATAGATTTCGTTGAGAAAAATATCAATCCACCAAATTGCCCTCAGCTTCGACCCATCGAACGTTACTGGGCAATCGTGAAGAGGGTCTTCAAGAAGACTGGTAAGGCAGCTTGGAACATGCAGGAGTTGGCTCAAGCGTCCAAAAAATGCGATGCAACACTTGTCCGGAACTTGATGAAGAGCATTCGATCCAAAGTTCGAAAATTCGTGAAGGAATAACTTAAATTTCATCCGGTCTTCATTATGTTCAAGTTTAACCTCGTACAATAAAGGATAATTTTTTTGTATGAATAATATATCGGTTTTCAACATAATTTGAAAGAAAGTTTGTGGATAGCTTATTTTCGATACACTCCTTATTCATATAAATCTTGAAAATTTGTTAGGAAAAAAGGGCAAAAACCAAAATTGCGAAATCTTCAAAGAAGTTCTAAGAGCGCATTAGTTGAACAATTTCAATTGGAAAACTAGGAAAATTAAAATTAAAACTTCACTTGATCATTTAAAAAAAATTTAAAAAAAACAGTACTCGACACTGAATAAGTTCATAGGTCACAGACGACATAGGCCTATCTGTTAAAGGATAAGCTTATTAATATAAGCTTAAGGAATTTGCTGGCGTTTGTGTTTGATAAGTTAGAAAAGTGTTAAGTTTTTGTTATGTGTTTTTGTATGTGTTAATTTAAATTCTCATAGTTTTTCCATTTCGGTGATGTTTTAAAGATTTAGGTAAATATCTCAAGTAAGCTGAAGAAATGTGACTTCGTCGGTGCACTTAATAAGTGTTCCAAGATTTGTCATGTGAAATCTTTGTAATGACGACCTTTTTTTTTTATTTTAGCTATCTTCTCTTCATTATGCTGTTCGAAAATTAGCTTTATAGATGTGTACATGAAAAAATGACTAAACAAGATAGATTGAAGGATGGACAACTTAATGTTTATACGTTGATGTGATAACAAACTGCAGTAAAAATTTGGTAAACTGCAATACAATGAAAACATTTTGTTATAATTTTGCTTTTTTGTACTTTTGAAATCCCAAATCATAGAAGCCATGAACAATTTGGGCCGGGACAGAAACTTATGAGTAAAGCTTGGAATGGGAAATATTGGTTGTTTCTTAGATTTGTGCCTTCGAAAGGGGTGATGCAAATGGAAGATGATGCCGACCATTTTTAGATTCTAGCAACCTTCACATTAGGAGAAGACTGGAGATGACTCATAAAGAAATTGAAAATCATACCAAAACCATACAATGCAGGAAATAAAAAATGGAAAAACAATAAAATAATTGAATTCAGCTTTGATAAATAGGAAACATCCATAAAAATCAAAATTTTCCATAAGGCGGCAAGCTCTCATTTTCAGGGTATGAAAGCGATAGTCCCCTTCAATCTATTCCAGAGGTTATGATTATGATCGGACGGTGCAGGAATATGCAAGCAATTATTTATAGTTTGGAAAATGTTTAACTTTTCATTATGTTTTCAAATAAATCTGGAAGTTTCTTCGTGTTGCAACAGCCATCACTCTAGTTGAGCAGCTGTGACTTCCGGATGATTCGGTGCAGAGTAATGGTGCTCAAGCATAGTATCTACAGACATTCATCATCATCGTTATTGTCTTCAACGGCAGATTAAGAATCCGGTCAGGTTATACAAACCATGACCAAACGAAGATGTTTTTGAAGCGTTTCAGTTACCCCAAGAACACCCGGAAACAGGCAACCATAATCTGGGGTTATCAACCGCCATTGACTTGATCAGAGGCAAATTTGGGGTTTTTAAACATTTTGAAGTTTTGGAAACTATCACCATTTCCAAATGCTGAAACAGATATTAAAACACGGCCAAAATTAACAAATCAGCTAGCATTTCTCTTTTACCTTACCTTACCAATCAGACCAAGGCCGGTGTGGCCTCTGCTGTACGCAGAAATGGTTTCCATTGTAATCGGTCCATGGATGCACCTCGCCAGCCTCGCTGTCTGCGGAGTGTCCGCAGGTCGCCTTCTACTCGATCGATCCATCTTGCTCGGTTGGTAAATGACTGGACAATTGCGTATATTGGTACTTCGCGTACCTCTAGGTATAAAATAGATCCTACTGCGATCCTCAGCCTCTTGTCCATTAACTCCTATCCCTACCTCCTCGTGGTGCCGATTGGGGTATGAGTAACCATAGGAAAGATAGGGTAACCAACTCCGGTGGGACCTTGGTCATCCCAACAAACATCGGTGTTGAATTAGAGCTTGTTCAAGCAAATGTGGAGAAGCTATTCGGTTGTTTCTTCTAGAATAGCTGAATAGCTTCTCCAAAGTTGTTTGAACAAGCTCTAATTCAACACCGATGTTTGTTGGGATATGCTGACAGGGAAGGGGGGCTGCCCTCGTCAAAGGGTGCAGTCTATCTGAGCGTCTGTTCTCAATGTCAGGGGCGGCTGATCATCGTCCTCGAGCCAGCGTGGGACTCTAAACAGTGCTGTGCACGATGGTCCTCTGGCGAGACAGGCGGTTGGGGAAGGCCCTACAAGCCGCCCTTAAAAAAATCAATTTTCTATGTTATTTACACAGAAGTTAACATGCACCGAAACAATCGGCAAAGCATTTATCTCTTGTTAACGGTAAAGTTTCGTTCGTCAACAGTCGATTTGAAATACTACATTTTCAAAAGATTCTACTTGAAAATGTAAACACAAACATTCAATAATGAAAAGTAGCCAAGCAGGTTATTTTCAGAAGCAAATGATCAAATCCGTTTATTAAGCGTTGATGAAGTTTGTTGGCTAAGTCATAAGGAAACGTCTATTAAGTACGTCAGGGTTTGCATGAGAAGGAGGGACTTTGCACATTGTGACGATCTATAGAAATACAGTGTGATGCCAATACAACATACGTGACAACACATAACATACATACGTACTTAAGTATTCAATGGATTACTTTTGAGTGATCGTTAAGAGCAACAACAACAACAATTCATTAGAACCAAAAGGCTTATCTATGAATGATAATCATGAGTGATAGTCATGATTGCTACATTTCCTTGTCAACTTGTCTGGAAAACAAAAGTTTTTTATTTGATTTGGCAAAACATATTTGTTAAGTTTTCATTGGTAACATAGTGTTTCCTTCAAGCTAGCTCGATTTCTGATGGGACCATCCGTCAAATGAGGCATGGGCTGTGGGCTGCGCGTTGCAAGTCTAGTACCACTTTTATTTTTTAATTACCTGAAAAGAGAAAGATCAAAACAAAAAATCAGTTATTTTATAAAAAAGGACGAGTTTCTGTTGTTAATGTTTCATATTTATGTGACTTCCAGCCAGATTTGTCACGCCAATGAGACGACCTGGACCCTTAATATCGAACCCATCACCGGGACCAACGACTTTACTTCCCTTCCAAAGAATGACGTGATCAGAGATTTTTTGCATTAGAAAATCCTAACGGCGCCGACTGGAATTGATACCAGACCGACTGACCCCGCCCTCGATGAAACAAATAAGTGATCATATGCCATAAGAAAGTTAAACGGGCAGGAGACAATAACATATGAATACCTAATTTTGATCTTGATAGCTGGCCTTGGTTTTAAAGAGCTCAGATTAAGAGGTAAAATACCTAAGAATTGCATGCAAAATATCTCTCGAATAACAAAATTTGTTATTTCAGATACCTAGGAATACCTTAGAGGTACTATTTTGGTATTGTCTTACCTCAATTTGGTATTCGCATAACATTGTGAGAACAAATTTATGTTATTATCCTCAGGTATTTCATCTCTTAATCTGTGCTCTTTAATACCAAGGCCAGTTAACAAGTTATTCGGTCCTGCTCGGGTATTGGAATTTAAATTCGGCATTAATAGTTGTCCTGTGGAATCGCTCGGGTCATAACTGAAAGTTGAATATCATAACCGCCTCTACAAATCATCGTTATCCTTTATCCTCTACAAATCACTTTCATCCTTCATCATGATAAAGGTCGATTCCCTTTCATGTATTTTCGAAAAACATACATCAATAGCAGTTATTTTTTCAACGGTTCATGAATGATTGTATAGAGGCCGCGATTTTTTTTTTCATGCGATATTGTGTAAAAAGATATGACAGATGTTATCAATCTGACATGATGCGTCGAAAACAACATCAAAGGTAATTGAACCTTAATACCCAAATCGTAATCCATGCTCTAAAAAACACCCCAATCTACCGTCATTAGTACTGACCGTTCCAGGAAAACGTAATCCATTCTTTTCAGTATTATTTTTTTCACATTTTTCTTCAACAGCCGCATTCGAAAAGCTCCTAGCGTTATTGCCCAATAATTTTCACATCGCTAATTTTCCGACGAGCCCTACTTGAATGTACTTACCCAACAAAAGCTTAAAATCCCGTAAATCCCTACTCTTCCTACACACTTCAGATTTCGCCGTTCCACCACAAGTCCACCACCCAGCACCGGCATAAATAGCGGTGCTCTTTTAGCTAGACCCACGCCCGGCACACGTTTGGCCCGGTGCCGTTGTGCGGCCAATGCATCCACAGGATACAACACATGTAGGCAGAGAAATGACGGTATAATTAAATAACGATAATAATAATCTGCATAATAACACGAAAAGGCGGTGAAAAACAAGCTCGACAGAATAAAGTTTCAAGTAGCGACCCCATCAGGTTTGCCTGTTTCTCGTTCGCCACTAAACTTTTCAGAGTGGTGAAAGTTCATTCTACGTTAGGGTGGTAAATATGCCACTGGATGCAGCCCCAGCAGCAAGACATGTGGCAGTTATTTAAATGAGATAATTATGGTGCATCACTATGAATGACTGCGCATTAAAACAGGAAGGTGTTGACTGACAACCCTGGGTGGCGTCCAAACTACTGATGATGCCATGCTTATCGCAGTTTGCTTCAACGTAAGGTACTTATCCACCACCTACCACCAAGCTGTTGACATACAGGTCGTACGCAACTGCCGGAAGAAAATAAGTGGTGTCAAATTTCAAGTTCCAATTACTCGATCGAAAATTCACAAAAATGTTAGTAAACATGCTTCAACCGACCTCTGTCAACCCTCTGAGATCCAACGAGTGAACCGAGAAAGAAAGAAAAAAAACATTGAAATGATGTTGTCTAAGTTCCAACCGTGTTGTTTGCTGATTTATTAGTCGTATGTCCCCGAGTGCAACAACAGCGGCTTTTGAGTTTTCACATTTTCCAGCTTTCGCAGAAAGACAGCACAGGAAGGGGAAGTCAAGTGTACTGAATGCTGGTGACTTGATGAGGAACTGCAAAGGCAAAGCTTGGAATTAACCGCGCGACCCGGAGCACCAGCAGCAGAGCAAAAAGTGGTCTACCGGGACCGTCGGGTCGTGCCTTTATGATTTCAGGTAAGTGGAGGCGGCATTTCGGACTGAGGCACGAGTTCATTAAAATATATCGATCGAAATTCTCAGTTGAGGTTTATGAATACCAGACGAGTTCTTTAATTAAACACACTGAGAATAAATAATCACCCAGTTGCGTAGTTTAGGAGGATTTTGAGTAATTTCTCGTTTCAACGAGAACGTGAAACCACAGACAAAAAGTTATATCACTCATAAGCTATTAATCGAATAATCTTTTAGCTAACAGTATCGTTGCCGCTCGGCAATAATCTTCTAGCGTTCGGTATAAAGTGTTGAAAACTGATAGTTGTGCCACTTTTGAAATGCATGTTTTTTATCTGGTGTTTGATTCTTATGCACTAACGATGGCTGTTCAGTTTATCAGACGTCACATTGTAAAAAAAAGGTTCTACTCTATGAAACGTTCAAAGTGCTATGTCTGTTTGCTTATGGCAAAACTAAATATCTAACAGTATCGATTGTTGATTCCTAATCGAAAATTAAAAATTAGTATAATTGAACATAATCCAAGAATATAGAAATGACATTCTAGATTATTCAGGCTTTACCAGAACTATTCAAGAAGCAGTATACAATATTTAATTCATTTCAGGATCGTCTAATCGTAGATCATACATAAAAGATATATAGTGATGTTTGCAGTATTTAAATATCTAATATAATTATATGAAAATTTCATGCTAGTACTGGGGCATGAGGGATCATCATGGCACCCGATTAAAACAGACTAGACGGAGAGAGTGGGAATGCCAACATCCTCATGTTACCTAACTCAAATGACCAATTGTTCAATCTTGTTGTTGGAAAGAATTCTTGAACTCTGGTGAGTGAGGCTTTTTAGTGGAATACCTGACTAGAAAATGAGAAGAAAGATTAGTAATTCCCATTTAATTCCAACTACCTTTATTGCTTATCTTGACAGGTACGCGTATTTTGTCTACAATGTGCAGACTTCTTCAGTGTCGTGTACTAATACTCGACTGGTCGTCTGGAGTCCAGTCGAGTATTTGTACACGACACTGAAGAAGTCTGCACATTGTAGACGATATACGCGTATCTGTCAAGATAAGCAATAACGGTAGTTGTAATTAAATGGAAATGACTAATATTTCTTCACATTTTCTAGGAGATTCTTTATATTCCCGTGGATACGTATAAGTGATGTTGCTTATCGATCCACCCAACCCGTTTTTGGCCCTGCATACAATGGTATGATGAGGACAATCATTGGTTATTATAGCTTGATCAAGTCAAACAAAGAGGAGAGCCTATTGCTGTCGGACTTACAGGGGATGATCAAAAAGGAGAAGACTAGCAAAATTTTGTCCAGATTCAAAGTGATACAGTTCGGTGAATAATGAACCGATTTTGATGAAACTAGAAGCGTTCGACGGGGAATTTATTCTAGTTTCGTGTTTATTCAAAATTTGATTTGACTTCCGGGCACCGGAGATAGCACGGATACTTTGAGGTTATGTCAAATGTGCTAATTTTCTGCAGCTCGTTATTTTTTATGTTACTTGAAAATCGGATATATTATATTTTTCTCAGAAACTAGAATTCATAACAAGTCTGTCAGTGGTTTAAGATCGTGAATCGGCCCATAAACAACCGAGGTATGGCCATTTCCGTAAAATGTAGTTTTTTACCCAATTGCCTGACACTTCTTATGTTGAAAAACTCCTTTTTAATTTATCTGTAACTCTGCGTACCCTTAACCAAATTAGATGCAACTTTTTCCATACGATTACAAATTCATCCTAGTTTTTGAAAGAGTAGCGGACATTTCGTTATTTTCCGTAGTTCCGGATTCATTATCGGGAATCGTGAAGGAAGCACCCTACCAGTGTAATGGCCAGAGTTAGAACTGTATCCAACCTGGCTTGCGACATATCAAACTTCATGATTTTACAAACCAATACCACTGGTAGTCAACCTGAGAGTATTCTTTCACATTGGCCATAGCTGGTGATGTTCCGGATTCCGGGTTCCCCCAGGGTAGTGGCCAGATTTCGAATGATGTCAAACCCTGGCTTGCGACACATCAAACTTCATGATTTTACAAAACAATACCTAAACTAAAAATAACTCAAAATTAATTGAAAAATAACTCAAAATTAATTTGGCTTTCGGAACCATCGACCTGGCGGAATAGAACTCAAATCTGGTATTATTTTTTATCCGTGTACATGTTTGCATAGAAGAAGATAAAAGGTGACAGGATTGAGTGCTTGCGCATGGGACAAATCAAGGTTAAGTGCTGAAGTGTGCAGTTCGAAATGCCATTAGAGCTTACGGAATTTCAACGGGGCCGTATAGTTGGTGCTCGAGAAGCCGGTGCTTCGATCGCTGAAACATGCAAACTGGTTGGTGTTGCCAGGGCCACAGTTTGCCGGATAATGTCGGAATATAAAAAACATGGAAAAACATCGCCTGATAAAAGTAGCTGTGGACGGAAGCAGAAGATGGATGACCGGCAGCAACGTTCGTTGAAGCGCATAGTCAAAGCAGACAGACGCATTAGTGCTGTTAAAGCAACTGCTGCTTTGAACAATGCGCTTCAAGAACCAGTTTCTACATCAACTGTCCGAAGGGAGCTGCATGACATGAATCTTTACGCTCGTTCGGCCATTTCTAAACCGCTAATAAAACCGCAAAACGCGGTAAACAGGAAGCGCTGGTGCAAGGATCATAAGGGATGGACGCCAGATCAATGGAACCAAGTTGTGTGGTCGGACGAATCATCTTTTACCTTGTTTCCAACTACAGGTCGAGTTGCGTATGATGTACTCCTGGAGAAGCCTACAACCCTGGCTGCCTTCTGTTAACCGTTAAACATGGCGGGGGGTCAGTTATGGTATGGGGTGCAATATCGTGGCATTCTCTTGGGCCTTTAGTTGCTATGAAGGGAAAAATAAAGGTCAAAGATTATCAAGAAATATTGGATGACCAGGTATTTTTTAGAAAACCTTCACAATATACTTAAAATAACACAATTGCCCAACAGGTGCTGCCAATGATGAAGACCATCTTTCCTGATGGCAGAGGAATCTTCCAAGATGGCAACGCTCCAATCCACACTGCTCAAATCATAAAGGCGTGGTACGAAGAGCATGACACAGACTTTCATCACCTTGATTGGCCAGCACAGTCACCAGACCTCAACATTATCGAGCCACTTTGGTCTACTAGTTCTAGTTTCTGAGAAAAATATAATATTTCTGATTTTCAAGTAACATAAAAAATAACGAGCTGCAGAAAATTAGCACATTTGACATAACCTCAAAGTATCCGTGCTATCTCCGGTGCCCGGAAGTCAAATCAAATTTTGAATAAACACGAAACTAGAATAAATTCCCCGTCGAACGCTTCTAGTTTCATCAAAATCGGTTAATTATTCACCGAACTGTATCATTTGATGAAAATTTGTTTTTTTTTTTTCTAGTTTTCGCGCTACAATGGGTGGGGTAGTCTTTAAGCTTAGCGCAACACCGTGCTGGAGATGGCACGGTTCGATTTTCAGTCTGATCAAAGAATTTCTCGTAATGTCTTGACTCCCTGGGCATATGGACAAAGTGAAACTGGCATTGATGATTCTCACTAAATAACTATAAAAGTGCGTTAAATTCGATCACGCACTCATTTTTACTCAGTCAATCATTTCCACACCTGTATAACAGTATTGAAAATATCACCGCTTTCCAAATCAGTGCAATTCAAATACTGACTAAACTCGCTTCAAAGTTGTACAGTACTTTTACAATGATAAGTTTTTCTTAAATATGAATTAGAAGAAGAAGTAAAAAAATGTATTTAGGGTAACGGGATGTAATGTTAGCCTAGCCCCTTCATTCGGCCTACGTACCAAATATGTCATTAATTCGGCGATAATCAACAAAATTATGTTGCTATCAGGATGACCGATTCATTTAAAAGCAATTGCGACATTATCAATCAATTTATAGTTGTTTACTTCCGCGTGATTAACGATTTCCTTACCTTTTGAGACACCATGATTTGACTGGTTAAGCTGAACAGATTATCTACATGATAGAGGTTCCATTTCCCGACCAATTTGCTTGTCCCGGGATTCGGGATAAAATTTGTTGCTCGTCCCGGGAAATCTCGGGATCCCGGGGAAATTTTTCAATGTGCCTAAAAACGCAATTTTTAGGTTAGGAATATGTTTTATTCATCAATAAAAAAATCAATGGTTCAAATCAAGTAACTCGTCTTACCAATTTGAATTCGTTCTCTGAAAATAAGACTTCAAGAAGCAAATGTCATTAATGCTTTCATCGGACAGTAAGGTTCGCTTTTTAGAACAGATATTTCCGGAGTTCGAAAAGATGCGCTCGCTATCGGTTGACGTCGGTTTGATTGATTTTAAGCCGCCGAAAATGATTTCAAGATTCGGGCTCAACTTACCCTGTAGCTCAAAAAGTGACAGCTCTTTCGCAATTACTTTTGAAAAATCAATCATTGCCGAATCAGTCTGGGACGGGTTGGCATATTCCTTTATAGTCGATTCCAGCTCTTCACGCATGCTCGATGGTGTCGATCCTGAATCGTCATGCATACAGGACAATCCACCATTCAACTCGGCAGCATCATCATCGGTCTGTCTTTGGCAGTCTTGCAACAATCGAACTCCCAGTTCCTTGATGAACTTAATCATTTGCGTTTTCGATGAGCTTTCCAGTTCTGCTGGCACTTGCGTTGACAACGGAAGACTTTGAAGGAGCTTCAGCGCTGTAATTATTTCCTTTTGGCGCCGTTCGTTGATTCTTTTCGTGATTGCATCGAAGAGGTCGTTTCCAACTTTGGAGTTACTTTTCTTAAGCTTCGAATACAGGAAACTCAAGCTGCCTTCCGCAGACATCAATGTAGCATCTCGTCTTCCCAATGCTTCCGAAGCGAGTCTGATTGGCTGAAGAGCTTCCTGAAGATTTTTTGCAACCTCGGATTCACTGTCCAACATAAGACCTGAAAGGCCTATTTCGGAAAGTGTCTCTTTGATGCAATCAAAACCGCGAATGAAGTGCTCCAGCATCGTTTCAGTCGAGTTCCAACGAGTTTTGACGTCCACACACAGTTAAAGTGGTTTATGTAACATGTTCGTGATTTTTTCTTGAAGCAGTGCATTCTTAACAGACGATTTTCGAAAAAATTTCACGACTCTTCGAATACGTTTCAGAGACTCTCCAAATCGCGTGGTGTACAGGTCTACAATTTAAATAAATAAGCTGTTTTCTTTAATATGAACATGAACATTCCAATATATTTACCTGAAGAACCAACTTCATCATCGTAGTTATCACTATCCGAATCGTCGCTATCTGAATTCTCATTTTCAATTGGTACCGGTGGCTGATCCTTGTACAGGACATCGCAAACCCCCAAGTGGATCGCATGGTTGTAACACTGCTGATGAAGGTAATCCGACAATCTTCCAAACTTCGTCATCACTCGAGCTCCGTCAGTCGTTGATGGTACAATGTTTCCATTCTTAATACCGAATTCTCGGACCATATCCTTGACCGCTTCTAAAACCTTTTCAGCAGGTAGTGATCCACGAATTTCGCCGAGAGCCAGGTTCTAGAATGATCCGTCAGCGAAATGGGCATTCACGTTTAAGTAGCGCTATTTCATCCCGCGTTTGCTGCTGAGTGTATCCATAGTATTCGGCGACCAGCTTCATGACGGATGTATTCGACGTTGGCAGAGAATATCCACGATCTGCGATCGATTGTCTGATGAGCTTGCTGTTGGTGATTGCATTGATCGAAAATCCGTCCTCTGCTGCCAGCCGAGCTACAATTTCCGCCAGTGACTGACGTTTAACGAACTTGAGCATCGATACTTGTTTCACTGGGACATTCGGTGTGGATGATTTAACTTTCGCAGCAGACTCGCTAGGATTTGTGGGGGGTTTGGAATCCATGTCGTGTTTGTTCTTCATGTGCCGGAGGAAGCCACTGGTCGAAGAGCCCTTGCACGACAAAATTTGCTCGCACTTCCGACATCGTGCTTTTTCTTTGTCATCCGCAATTCTATCGAAGTGTTTCCAAATTTCAGCCATGCCTTTAAAATAATTGGATGTAAGGCTACATTAGCACAAATTTTGTATTACTACTAACTTTGATGTAACGGCAATCCGAAATTATTCAATGAACACAGAAGCAGTAATCAGTGAATGAAAACAATGTTTTGAATGGAAATAACAGCTTGCGTCGAACTGGCGCGCGCACGTGTGTGTGTGTTAAATGTGTAGGCAAAAATGCGAATGCCTACTGAACCAACACAAAAGGAATGATGCATTTTCATGAATGATGTATAACATCGATGTAGGTACAGTAAATATGTATGTTGGCGTTGTATGGGTTATATTGAATGCGCTTAAACGGTACACTGAAATTTATTGGGAAGTATCAAAGCGAAAAAATATGTAAGAAATGTGTGTCCCGGGATTCTCGGGACGGTGAAAAATCTTATCCCGGGATTCGGGAAATCCCAAATTTATCAAGATCCCGGGATTTTTTGTCCCGGGTTGGAACATCTACTACCTGAACTTTAAGTGTCCAGTTCGACAATGATCGTCTTTCATCGAAACGATTATCTATTCCAGTGTATCAGAAACTCATCCGCAATCACAAAATTGTATTCAAAATTGCTTCACCGACGGGTTGGTTGAGCTACCCACATACCATGTAGTTACATTTTAATATTACCCATAATCATCATCATCATCATTATCATCAAACCTCGGTAGCGTCGTTGTTGGTGGAAACTACGAGCACCATCGCCATCATCATTATATGTCATCGGAAATAGTTACTACCCAGTGCCCTGAAGAGAACAGGTAGCAAACCAACGACGATATGTGCTCCGATAGCTAAGCTGGGAGGTGTACATTCACACGCCTGATTGCACAATTACTTGCCCCTGGCTTTCTCTCTCTCTTTTCAACGGGCCACTCGGCCCTGGGTCCTGCTTGTGATTGAGTGGCCAAGAGGCAAATTGGTGCTTTTGTCGAATGGATAAAAGTGTTTTCAACGTACATGCCGTTGTAGGGTGGATTACCTTCAATGAAACCCACCATTCAATGGACCATAGCTATTCAAACTCATCTGCATTGTATTTAGAGGAAATATTGGTCGAATACTAAGTGTCTCGTATATTGTATGAAGCATTCATATTGCTTTTTATCTGGTGAAATGGCTATCATTACACCTTTTTGTATAATGCACGAAATGAATTTCGCGAAGACCGGCCAATCGCTGTTTCTCTTTTATTGTACTCCCAAAATAAAAATTAAAGCGCTGTCGTGAGTTATAACTTCATACTCATTAACCAAGCATCTTCTCACGAGTCACTATGGATTAGTGAGATCAACCACGGATTCAGTAAACAGCTCTTTCCAAAAATAAAAGATCGAATCCCATGTCAGAAACATAAAAAAAAACGCTGGACAACTCCACGTGATTGCGTTTTTTTTTTTTTCAAATACATTTTGAGTCCATAAAGAAGATTTGTCAGTTATTAATACAACCACCAGAGAGACGTTTCTTTTTAATTTGTAACAAAATATTCGTAGCTCTTTGTATTGTGTTCGTACAATGCACGAAAGTTCTTCTTGTGTCAACAAATGCTTCGTGCTTTTGACAGTTGCGCGTATGCCATTAATTACGAAGGTAGCTCCTTAAAAAGTACAAATCAGTTTCGTTGCAGAAAACAACGAATACATTCGTTAGTTCTACCTTTAATTTTGTAATATAAACTAAAATTAATTTTCAGTGTATATGGTAGTTTTGGAGGGGCAGTAAAAATGAGGCACCACGAGGCAACATTACTTCTCGATCCATAAAATGTTCCATTTTGCATGCACCCAAACCAACATTGCTTTCAAACCTAGACCACATCGCTTGAGGCTTAAATTGCCACAAGTTGCCTTTGTGTAAAAGCAACTAGCGGTTGTCCAATAAGCAGATGGTAAAAGTTTTGAACATTACTATAGTTTAGTTGCCATATAGAAGCGATATGTGTAAAATAAGTAATATTTTGCACAGCGTGAGAGTTTTCTTTAAAATATTGAACAAAATTTCGAGTAGCATTACGTCTGTCAGGCTTTAACTCACTAGATTTATTTTCCATTATTTGAATAGAAAAATCAAAACCATACTTTTGAATTTATCCAGTATTCAACACTAATTGTAATTTTCTTTTGTTTTTTTTTTACATCGGCCAATCAAAGCAAAGGTTAAAGGTATAACTTATTAATCAACATTGGTGAAAAATCAGTTAAAAGGTAGTGAATTCATGAACGGATTCAACCAGCTTTTAAGGCCTCCTTAATAGGCCCATTTACCCTAGATTTAGAGAACCGAACCCACAGGAAACCATTTCACCTGCTCCGATCGGGCAACCATCCTATAACTTTCCAGTAGTGAATTTTATAGGCACATGGATGAAAGCATACAATGGATTTTAGATTCTGTCGAAAATGAAAATGGCAGGCGTGCAGGCAGGTTGTTGAATGGAATTGTTATGTGCGGTCAGAGCGAATATGCTTTTCCAGGAAATCTGTTCGACCCGTGCGTCGTCGCTCAAAAGTCTAATTTCAATATTCATAAATTTATATTTTGACAATGGCTAAAACATGCAGAACACATGTAGAATCTGCGCGCTTTTCTGCTCTACTGCTCTGCAGTGTTCATAATAAAGGATCGGTAATAGTTGGTTTGAAGTGGGAGGAAGTGGGAAGTGTATTTGCAAAACAGGAGTGAATCAAATCACCAGCCAAGAGATCGCAAACGGGTTGACAAATTAGTTTTATTGATGGTCCTGTTAACAATTGGTATGCAACAACGTGTTTGTTTACCTGCTTCATGTACATGGACGATTGTAATTATTTATACAGTAAATTGGTTTGAATGAGCGGTATGAAATATTAACGAGTTTCCATAACATTGTTCGTTTAATAAAAGTGTGTGGCACATTATAAAAACATCAAAAAATTCTTCGACAGCAGTATCGTAACGTGCACCAAAACACGAATGTAATAACTTATCAAACGAAAGTCATGATAGAAAATATCACAACGATGCACTTTTTCCGTTAATTTTGTTTACATTCGCTATTAGATTTTTATTCGTATGTTTGCAGGTGCTTTAGTTATTAGTAATCAAATATTCAAAAACGGTTTTATGTGTAATAATCACTGTTGTCTCTGTATTACGGAACAAATATAATTTTCATCAAAATGCTCCTAGATATAAAACTGATGCACTTTTTGACGAATACCATTCATTGGCCTTTTCACAATTCTCTGCTTTACCTTTCGGCTAGCAGATGACCCCATTTTTTTTTAACTCATTGACAGATTGTGACTTTTTGCCATCCTCTCGGAGGTGTCGCTTGATTATTGCGCAGTAGCGCTCGATCGGACGCAATTCAGGACAATTTGGTGGATTATCATCAGTTCCAGCGTAGCAGAAGCGTAGTGAGCGGATGCAAGATAAGGCCAGAACAGTAGGGGGACGATGTGTTCACGATACAGAGGACCGGACACTTTTTTATGCATTCCTTGCGATTAACTTCACCGTTGATGGTCCCAGTGGTGAAAAAAGGCACTTTTTTATGGCGCATGACCAAAAAGCCTGCCCAACAAGTTTTTTGGCAACCTACTCCAAGTTTCTTGGAAACCTGTCGGAGTGAGTTCGATTTTTCGGATAACAGAAGCTCGGATAACAGAAACACATTTATTCTCCTTTTGCGGGTTGACAGGGCCGCTTCTGGTTCTGGGTCTTGGCAGATCGTCTACACTATACTCCTCTGAAAGCTTTTTGATGATTTTGTGCAATTTGAGCAACGTGTCTACAAGACAGTCCATCGTAGTACTTTTGAATAATCAAAACTCTAGTGTCCTTATCAATTCGCTCCATTTTGCTAAACACAAACTGTTTTCACTCAGATTAAAAATGAAAGTTGTTTGTCAGTGTATTGAATTACACGGTGAAGCGAATTCCATCAAAATTGAGTAAGGCTTCTGCTTTTTATCGCGTTACAAAAGTGTCCTCTTTATAAAATGAACAGTCCTTACCGTCGTCTTTCTGTACGGTGTTACTACTGTAAGATAATGTATAGCTTACGGAACAGTTGAATCATTTACAATTGTTATGCACATCTTTATCGATTGTGTTGTTTCGTATTGTATGAAAAAATATGAAACAAATAAACTCTCTTTAGTTATAATGGAGTTTAAAGTCATAGAATATACCAGAACTAGGATCAGTATTGTATGCTGGATTCGACTTGAAAATTCAAATCAACAGAAAACATAAGATTTGTAGCAATTTTTGTTGTGGTCGATACCACTACAGCACGGGCAGAGCGGGCGATAATGCTGCAGATAAGAGCCCGTTAAAATGTGGAGCGACTCAAACAGAAGCGGAGACAGCAAACTCATCTTTTCCGGGACAGGAAGCGCCACCTGGAGGAGTTGGAGTGGAAAGTTCTTCAAGAAACTCAACGCATCCCGCAAAGGCTTTGTGCCGCGAGCCGAAATGTGTCGGCATAAGGAAAGGTTGGAAATATTTTGACGGATGAACGGGAGGTGATTGGAATGTGAAAGCAGTACTAACTACGATGAACACTTGGATGGTGCAAAGGCGCTCAAGACAGCAGGAAAAATGACTTCATCGGGACGGCGGACGAAGTGGATGTGTCAAAACCAGCGACAAGCGAGGTTAAGGATGCCATCAAAGAGCTTAAGAAAAACAAGGCAGCTGAAAAGGACAGTATCAGAGCGGACGTTATTAAAAATGGACCTGGTTAAGTTGGCGATTTGTTTGCACCGAATGATCTGGGATAAAGAACAGCCACCAGATGAATGGAAAAAAGGATTAGCATGCCCTATGTATAATAAGGGTGACAAGTTGCACTGTAAGAACTACCGATCTCAAATCTCAACGCGGTCTTTAAAGTGCTCTCCCATCTCATCCTCCACCGTCTATGCGCCGCTAACAAGCAGAATTGTGGGAAGTTATCAAGCCAGTTTTCTGGACGCGCTATCGATAACAGACCAAATCTTCACGTTGCGGTAGATCCTCCATAAATGTCGCGCACAAGTTCCTACGCATCATCGATTTCAAGGCCTTATACGATACTATTGATTGTGCAGCGCTATGGATTATGATTATGGACGAGAATGGTTCTCCAGGGAAAATGAATAGACTGATCAAGGCACTGATGGAGTGTTATGTGAAGATATGGGGTGCATTATCGAAATCGTTTGAAACACTTCGGAAAGGTGATGATCTTTCCTGCCTCCTTATCAACATGACTATAAGGCCTGTACTCGAAAAAAATGCACCAGACAAAAGTGTTCGCCAAAAATTTATTTTAAGTAGGATTTTCTTGAAACTTTCAGGGAATTAACGAATACATATGGATTATGTTTCGGCACCTTTCCCTTAGAACCCCTCATTACATTTTGTGCAATGGTGGAGCCGACCTTTTTGGTCACTTTTATCCATTCTTTCTCCAGCTCCAGCTCGTTCTTAAACACCTTGGACGATTTTCGAATTTTGGCCCAAAATCTTTCCACTGGACGAATCTCTGGTGAATTTAGGGGGTTGGCGGCTTTTGGTACAAAAACAACGTTATTGTCTCTGTACCAATCAAACGTCGATCGCGCGAAATGGCATGATGCCAGGTCTGGCCAAAATAATGTCTCGCCTCCGTGGGACCGCAGGAAGGGCAACAGACGCTTCTGGAGGCACTCGGTGCGGTGAATTTCGCTGTTGATGGTACCCGTTGTGATGTACGGTTTACTCAGTTTACCGCAATGGCATATGGCCTGCCAGAGCAAGTCTTTCGGAACATCAAACCGTGATTTGGTAACGTAGAACTCCAGCCCCGGTATCTGCTTTGCGTCTGCCTTGATGTAGATTTCGTCATCCATAACCACACACATCGGTTTCGTTCACCACCCTCGATACAGCTTCCTTGCGCGGGATTTGGCCGCCAAGTTTTGTTGATCACGCCGGTTCGGTGCCTTGCGGACCTTGAATACACGAGGCCTAGCTCGTTTCATGGTTTGCTGAACGAACCAGGCGGAACACTATGCCTTCAGAGCCACGTCTCGAATCGAAAGGTTCGGACTACACTTGAAATATTCGGTCATCTGGGACTCCTTAAACGATTTTTTAACCGAGACACAGTTGTATGGGTGATTCCCAGTTGTCTTCCGATCCATCTCATGGTCGCAGTCGGATTTTCCATGACGGCGCGCAAAATTCTCCGGCGATTTTCTACTTGTTTCGATAACATCTCAATAACCACTGAACCGATTGTTATGACTCCAAACTAGCTATACCCAGATTTTCATTAATTTTTACGCACGGACAACAAAGTTACACACAGATAAATATGGTGCATTTTTTTCGAGTACAGGCCTTAGAAGGTGTTATGAAACGTGCGGGCTTTACCATGCGGGGCACGATTTTCAATAAATCCAGTCAGTGCATTTGCTTTGCTGACCACCTTAACATTGCCGGACAAACGTTCCAAGCGGTTAATGAGCAGTGACGCAGAAGAGGTTGAATTAAGGGTGAATACGTCAAAGAAAAAGTATCTGCTGGTAGGAGGAACCAAGCGCGATAGAGCTCGCACAGACAGAAGTGTGGCTATCGGCGAAGATGAGTTCGAGATGAAGATGAACACAAACAACAAGAATTTAACTGCAAAAAAACTTCAAAATCAACGTAGCGCCAAGAGCTTGTGTGCAAGGCAGTTTTCCGGTCGGTTTACCACTCTGCTTAAGCTTCCACTTCATAGTTGCCAAATATTCTTTTTATATTATGATTTTAGGGGAGTTGTGTGGATTTAGGTTCAAGTAAGGTTCTAGTTCGATGAAATCCATCCCATTGTAACGATACCAAGGCTTTTTAGGCAACTCGTTAAATCAGGCATAAGATCTTCAAATGGTGAGTTGACAACCTGGAGGGTCACAAGTCGATGGTTGGCGCAGCCTGGGCAACGTTGTCAATTTGACAATAGCAAAGTGAGGGAGTGCGACTGAAGACCCTGTACCTGTAAATTACATGTTATATTTTCCATTCTCATCTTATTAGTAGTCTCGGTACGCTTTGGCGCAGCATGACAGGCATTGATGGCTCGGTTTATTTTTCAGCGTTTCAGTGATGTTATGCTGTTAATTGAAATTAAGTTTCTGAACTTCAATTACATACTATACTATAAAAGACTGGCATGCGGTTAAATGCAGTATTGGATCATATTTGAGTATTTTTGTTTAGCGGTATTGTTATTAAGTATTCCACTCGACTGGAGTTGCTGTATTCGAGGTGTGACTGGAGCGGTACAGGGAGGGCATTTGAAAGTTTTTCAGCTTTTCCAGGAATATCAAAATATTAATACATATGTACCTATTTTTTTTCAGTTGATGGCCAGTGGATGTCAGACAAACTTCGTACATACATATATTATATTCTCTCACAATCCAATCACACAAAAAACTAACTATTATTATGTTGTTTCTTACTTTTCTTAGTTACATGATTCCTCGATTTCTCAAACACCATTAAATGTAATCTATATAAGTTATAATGAACAGATGCAGCATCAAACGGTTATGACATTTTTTTTTTCAGCCGTCGTTCGGATCAAACAACAGCTATGATTATCTTTTAAATTGATTCATGCTGATGTTTATATACTGATTCTCAGAACCATTTTAAAGACTAAAAAACACCTGAGGGGTATAAGAATAGAGCTCAACTGCTAAAAATTAAACATTGCAGATTTACCCCAACCCAATGAAGTAAAGATGATGGGAAGCCTTATGATAATATTATATTGTTATTTTACCGATTTTTTAACCGAGGCAAAATGAGCCAAAACATAAATTTGAGTGAACGAAAGAAGCAAAAAATTGGTTATCTATATTTGCTACAGCGAATTTAGTCTTTGTTTCTCGACTTAATTTCAGGTAGAAATAAACTCTAGTCAAATTTCCAATTCAATCCAATCCCAAATCAAACAAATTGCAACTCTGCGCAAAAACAAAATAACGCGGCATACTTTGTTTATCAAACGTTTCGGTCTTTATAACCGAAAAACATAGGTATTTCTACGAAATAACACTGCTGAGTCAATCCACTAGAACACAACTCATCACAGCCGAATATTTTCCTTTGTATAAATGTTATATTCATTGCTAATAACAATTAAGTTAAAACTTCGTTTCAGTGGAATTTATAATAATGGCAGATGTGCGTTTGTCAGGCGTAGCTTGTATCATATTTCAAATCATCCTGAAGAATGTCTCTGCCACTCAAAACCAAACACAGAAAACAAATCGTTCAACTCTCGTACCTGCAGAGCTGACGTTACCGATTGCTGAAGAAGCTGCAAACGTCGCAGACAAAGATTCGTTTCCCGATCTCCAACTGACAGATTTCTTCGTGATGTTTACACATGCATTCCTGTTTATACTTTCACAGCAGTATGAACATAAAAAGTTCAGGTGGAAATTTCATAGCGCCTGGCAATTGTTTATGCCAGCGTTGGCGGTAGCGAGAAAAATAATACTCCCTACGAAGAAAACATGGTTTCCCTCTCCTGTGACACGTTTCAACTTCTTCTTGACGTGAGTTGGATGTGCACTGCTGACGTACATGACAGTATCATGTTTCTCCGTTGCCATGCAGATCCCGTCCTTTGAGGACGGGGCTCCGGAAAAAGACCTTCCTTTGGTATGTATCCTAACAGAAACAAAAAGGACGCCATTATTATTATTATTATTTTTCCAGTGGAGCAAACAAAAATTATATTAAAATGTGGTCACGGAATTTAATCAAAACGGTCAACGAGAATTTCAGTAGAGTTAGTGCCTTCGTTTTTCAATACATTATCCGAGACTCAAGGATGGCTCGAAAAATGCAGAATAATTATTATCTTTCGAAGCAGCGAGCTATGGAACGACAGAGTCGTTTAAAAATAATTATCGAAGCATGCTGTAGATTGACGTCGATGACAGTTTGAAAATCAATCAAATCGAGCAAGGTCAAATTGGAGGGTACAACTCCCAATTTGGCACTGCTGTTGCTTATCCATTCGATTGGAACTTGGCTCCCATTCAACTCGGGCGAGACGGATCAAAAGCAAAAAAATCCACGCAAGCCGGTCGTCCTTTAATTACACAAGTTTTTGTCGAACGACCTTGCTTGCTATTTTCGTTCCTTAGCTCTGGCTGCAGCCATCATTATTCTTTTGGAGTACCAGTTCAGCCAGTACCACACAACTGTCGTCCGTAAATCCGAGGAAATTAGAGAAGGCATGAAAATGAGGATCCCAAAAAAAAACTAAATTCGGCTTTAGCCTTATTAGATTGAAACATCACGTGCCACCCGGCAATTAAATGTGATCCATGGAAGCGCAAAATGGAACCAGGAGTGAAAAAACACCAACAGGAGAGGGAGTGGGGGTACAATTTGGGGCTTATTGCTACGTGCTTTGGTTGAAGTTCGGTAGAAGTGTAGGCCATAAACTGCAAAGTACCGAGCGCAAGGGAAACTACTGCCGGAAACACGAAGTAAAAAACGCCCTCCCCCGTCGACGGAAGTGACTCGTATTTCAATCAAATTGCTGTGGGCCTTAGAGATTCATAGAGAGGGTCAAGTATGAGGTGTCACCTGGCAGTTTGAACTTTGATGTACGACAAGGGATGGATGTGTTGTGAAGGCGTGCATTCGATGTTGATTTTTGGGAAATCTTAAAGGGAAATAATTGTTACTGGGTTGAGAGCTTAGGAATAGATCCAAGCCTAAATTTTAACCATAAAATGCGATTTTATATTCTATTAGCTAACAAAACTTAATAGACAGAATTATCATTGGAATATTGGTTGCCCATTTACTGGTTTTATAACGAAGACAGGAATTATAACGATTCATTTTACAGACAAAATAAATCACACGACAACCTTTTCAACTCGTTCACATGCACACATCATGCAGCGCACGATCCACCATGACTCTACGAAATAATAATCCTAGACAAACTTGTGTTAAACCGGTCGTACAGGTTCCTTAAAAAAGTAAATTTCCAAAACGTGAATTTAAAGGGAGTAAAATTTGATCAAGAAAAGAATGCGCGTAAATTGATTTTATTGTTTATTTTCCAAAAATAAATAACATTAATGCTCTTTTTGAAGATCAATCAATAGAAAATACAGAACATTTTTCAGCTAAGCTTCCGGTTGACCAGACTCGAAATGCTGGGTCTTTCGTTTAACTGGTGCCATCAGATACTGTACAGCCACCTCGTCCACTCTATCCGTTGCAGAACGCCAGTTCACCTTAAACCTTTTCTCGTTTACCACTGACCTGAATTCTTAAAGTTCCCCATGACGATGACCCAATATTTCACGATTTGGAGGAACTCAGGCGTGTTAGGAGGGTGCTTGTCTTTGGACTCTGTTCGAATTGGGACGAAAACACGTTTTGATAGCAGCTTACCGCAGCTCCAAAGCTGCAATTATATATTCAATCTATTGAATGTTACAAGTTATAAATTTGTTTCCATTTTCGTGTTCTTCTTAATGTTTGATCCGAATCTTCTATCTCTGAACCTGATCACGAACAAAGATTTTATCCTTAAATTTACTAGTTTTTAGCAACTAAATCAATCCAGCCGTACTGGAACTAGTAATAGGCATCTATAATGAATTTAGGGTTAAGTTTACGATCGCACGTAAATATCAACAAATTTACCTAATTCCACAGTTTTTCCAATTCACTATATTTATTTAAACTAACTAAGATTTACTATTTCAATTTACGTAGGGTTTAAGTTAGATATGGCTACTAATTTAATAACTCACTTAATTTACCAACTCATCAGAATAAATTTTTACAATCGTGTATATTTTATTTCTTTCACCTCTTGTGTTTTCTTCTGACGCATGTGACGTTTTAGAGTCACGTCAACAGTTGCTCTCTGACGTTTGCGTTGACAGATCTGGGTGATACGGAACTCACTCAGCTACCAAGCGAGACTGCCCTGTGGTTTTACAACATCCCCCACCCGTGTAGTTCCAGAGGATCCAGTTTTATGCAGGTCCAAGAGAGCTAGCTTCACAGTTGGACGAGTTACCAGGCCGTTCTTCGTTTACACTACTGCACACCGTACTTGACCGTCAGCTGCTTTGGCCACATCAACAACTTGACCTCTCAGCCACCCATTTCGTTTTCCATCATCGACGACGAGTACTAGGTCTCCAGGTTCGAGCAGCTTCGTAGGCTCAAACCACCTGGTGCGTCTAGTTATCGTTAGTAGGTACTCCCGGTGGGTTCGGGTCCAGAAATGGTTCACTAAACTCTGCGCGAGACGCCAACTCTCCCGTAGAGTATTTCCATCTGTGTTGACTGCCATCTCAGGTTGCGTGAAGCCCTTTATGCCGAAGAGTAGAAAGTAGTTTGGGGTTAAAGATGTTCCGGGAACTCCAGTGGAATATAGGTGAGGGGTCTAGAGTTGACGATAGCTTCAGCTTCCAGGATTACCGTCTCCAACACCTCGTCGCTCGGATGATGCGGATGGTCGTCAATCACTGACATGTCTTCACGGAAGGAGGGTTGAAGTATCATCTGGTTCTGGAATTGGTAAACGTTAGCGCGCAATCCTCGTATATGTCCTGAATCTGCTTTGCCAGCAGATTGCTAGCTCCCAGGAAGTTTGTCCCATTATCGCTGCAGAAGGACTCTGGAGCACCATGACGAGCCACAAAACGCCTAATTGCCATCACACACGACTGTGTAGACAAGCTGTGCGTAATCTTAAAATGTATGGCGCACACCGTTAGACAGTTGAATAGGGCCACCCACCTCTTCACCAGGCTACGGCCTTGTTGAAACAGTGTGCGTGAATGGTCTCACAAATCCAGTAACTCTAGCTTCCGGTAACGGCGCCATCATAGGATGTTTTGGTACAGCCTTCCTAATACGGCAGAGCAAACAACTACTAGATATTTGTCGAATCAAGACTCGTAGACTAGGTATGCAAAAGCGTTGACACATTTCGTTGCACACCGTCTCTCCATTCCCGTGCAGGAACCGCCGGTGATACTCTTCCACGAGGAGAAGAATCGCAGGGTGCTTCTTCGGTAATATTATAGGCTATTTAGTCTATGTCGGTACCGCCGGCGCCGCTATTATTCTACTGTTCATCCGGATGACACCGTACTCATCGATGAACGGAGAAAGACGGTGCAACGGACTTGTCTTCGGGATTGGCATTGCATCTCTGGGGATCGTTAGATTACGTTTCAGAATCGCACCTTCGTCAGGATGCGCTTCAGTTTGTATCTACTGCCAAAGTAGGTTCTCAGCGACCTTTTGACCTCCTCCTGGGTCAGCAACGTCGCATTTGTATGCTACTCACCTTTGAAACGACGAATAATACGTAGAACGTAAGCAGTCGCTCTCAGCAGTCGTCCAGATGGAGAATCTGAGGACGTCTATCAGCGGCTGCTGCACTAAACCATGGAACAGGAATACAGCTCGAAGCTCGGTGACTGTCTCCGACTCATTCAGTGAAGGTTTTGACGGCCAATATTCCGGTGGTACCAAGGGTTATTATTATCAAAACTGGGCCCATCCTTCCACTTAGTAGCGACATCGACAACGTTGAATTTGGATGGCACGTAGTTCCATTCGTCCACGCTAGTCGATGTAAGAATCTCTCCTACTCGAAAGGCCACGAATTGATGATCGGCGGATCTCAACAAGGAGAGTACCGTTGACGAATTAGACCAGAGGAATCGCTTCGATACAGGCAAGTCGAAAGATATCAAAATGTTGTTTAACAATCTCGTTCCAATAATCGCAGCTTGCAGTTCGAGGCGAGGCACAGATAGAGGTTTCAACGGTGTGACATTCGTTCTTGCCGCTACGAAAGCGCATCGAGGTTGGCCGTTATCGACTAATCGAAGGAACAGTACCGCTGCACATGTCAATTCGCTCGCATCGACGAACAGATGGGCCTCTATATCTCCAAGAGCAGAACTGGCCAATCCATTAAAGAAACAACGACGCCACCTCGTCCAGGCGCTGCATGTATCGACACCAACAATCCCATTTTTCTCGAAGTTTTTCTGCTATGAGCTCATCCCAGTCCGTTCCGGATCTCCAGATCAGCTGCATTAGAATCTTTCCAAACAGCGATATTATGGTCTTCAGGACTTGTTGTTTGGTTGGTGTAGTGGAACCTCCAACCAGCTCTTTGAACTCGTTCTTCATGGTACTCCGGTCAAAGGCGAAAACTTCTTCCGAACCATACCCAACACTCGCTCTGTTTCCAAAGACTTCTCCAGATTCATGGACACCGTCGATGGTGCTCTTTGTTCTCCGATTTCAGAAAGAACTTCAACGGAGTTAGAGCAATAGTTTCAAAACCCGCTTGTGAGTGTACGTACTTCACATCGTTTATCAGCTGCACTACTTCTGCTTCCGAGTCTACGCTGTCCAGGAAATCATCAACGTAGTGGTTCTCTATAATTGACTTCGCTGCTCTAGGAAAGTTTTCAGCAAACTCAGTTGCATTTTTTTTCTTAACGAACTGCGCCAGACTAGACGAACAGGTCGCGCCAAAGGTGGCTACGTCCATCACGTAGATCTGAGGTGGCAATTGTGGAAAAGGTTGAAAAAGAAACCTCTGCGATTGTTTATCTAAGTAACGAATAAGGATCTGATGAAATATCTCCCTTATATCACCAACTACGACAATGTTTCTTTGCCTGAACCACAGCAGCACTGCAAATAATGCAACCAGATCCGGACCCTTTATCAGCATATCGTTGAATGACACTCCTCCCGCTCGTGCTTTGGCATCCCATATTAGCCAAATTTTGTCGGGTTTCTTCGGGTTCTGTAATACGCCCAGTGGCAAGTACCAAACCTTGCTGGGGTTCGTCGACTGAACTTCCTCTCGAGTGATCCGATGCGTGTATCCTTTCACTTCGTACTGTTCAATCATCTCTTTCACTTTGGCTTTGAGAACTTGATCCTTGTTTAACCGCTTCTCTAATGCCTTCATTCGCCGTACTGCCATAGGGTAGCTGTCCGGGAAGGAAAAATGGTCGAACTTCCATAACAACCCCGTTTCAAAAGACCCGTTCACTCGTCGGGTGGTGGTTTCCATTATTTTGCGCGCAAGTTTGTCTTCTTCGGCTTCTGGCTTGACGGTCACGCTCGATTCTTTCACAGCGAAATATTACTTCATCCAGTCGTGTAGCTCCCGATTTTCCAGATCATCAACAATATGCAGGTTCAGCTGCTTCAGCACGGTACCATTGTCAGAATTCTTCCCAAAAATGCACCAACCAAGACACGTTTTCGTTGCCACAGGTTAGTTGTCTCTACCCTCTCGTACTCGCAGCGAAGTTAAAAGTCGGACGTGTTCTAGTCGGATAATGATCACCGGCGTAGCTTCTGTATAACTGCGGACTGGAAACCCCTTTGGGTGTGGATATATCTGCTGCAACTTTTCATACTGCATTGTCTGACTTGGTAGTCGGAGTCTCTGAACTGTTCGCACGTTACTGAGTTTGAACTTCTCTCAAACTCCAAAAATGACCACACTGACACGTTGAGATCCTTTCTCCTCTCTCGAAATGTTGCCTGTCCAACTCAAACAAAAGTTGTCGGTTGGCCCAGTAATACATAGCGCCGTTGCAATACCAGATTCAAGGAGAGTTGACGATGACCCATCATCCAAAAAGGCGAAGGTGTGGACTTGCTAACCATTTTTATGGATAGTTTCAGGCAAATACCGAAACAAAGAATATGTAGTCGAGGAGTGGAGATTTTTATGCACCACTTTCTTGAAATTATTCGTAGACTGCGACCTACTCGCGGTTTCCACTTTATAAGGCGAAATATTCCTTGTTGAATGCAGCACTCTCATCACAAAGTCACGAGTTCGAATTTCACCCCGGACAATTTTCGAAAAATATCCAACGAGGTATTTGATTGACTACAACGGGAGATGAATCCGCCCGAGGGTAAAACTCGTGATAATCAAAACATACACAAGAAGCAACAAAAACACTTGTAAAGTCATAAATCATGACAACCCAAGTAACAACTTTAGTTTTATTCCAGCCGTATAGCACTTGTCCCGGCTTTGTTGTAAAAAACTACATTCAAAACTGTTTTGTCTACCAACACCTCCTCTATGCTTCTTTAAAGCCGAAATTTGTACACAGTGGCCCACTCTACAGACGGTTTTGAAAACAAGTTAATAAAACCTTTATAAGACCAACAAGATTTTGGCAACTTTCTAGTGAAAGATGTTATGACCACTTGAGAATCTTCATAAAACCCATTGGCTGCAATGAAAACCAACATACGGCCAAATAGACACAACTGTCAAACCTCACTGTGGTATCGTAGTTTGTTTTTGTTGTTCTGCTTTGTTTGATTATCTGCTCTAATGATTCATTTTGCAGTAAATAATATTTAAGACAAAAGTTCTAGTGTTGCGGGAAATTTTGTTCGATAGCAAAATATTCAAAACAAAGTTTTTTTAAGTTTTTTATTAGAATTAATGCACCTTGAAAATAATGCGAGTTTAAAAAAACAAAAATAAAACTAAAACAAATATATTCGATAAATTATGAATTTCCTGGAAACTAATGGAATTCAAGAATTTCATCTTAAAGAATGCCGAAATTGGTCTCCAATCTACAGTTCAATTGAATTACATTTAAAATTTGGTGCATTTATTTTTCCACATTTCAATTATTTCCTGTTTTTCAAAAAATCACAAAAATCACAGTTATGCCAAAAAGCCAATTTATCTTCGTAATGACTACTATACAACTATTTGAACATGTTTTTTGCCGTTTTAAAACCCTCAATGCCAATTTGCTGTTTAATGCATTTACTGGAGGCAAAATGGTTTTAAAATGCTCATTCAACTGACCATAATAAGACAATAAGAATGAGTCCTAAAATGGCATTTCAAAACAACATTTTACGAGTTTATAAAGTAGAAATAAAACCATTCTTTTTGATATCGTTGATAATAAGCTGTGTAGGTTCTCATAAACCTGACTCAAATATGAAACCTATTGGCACCACTTGGTGCCTTAATAAATCCAAATTGATTTCTAGTGGCTTTCATAAAACTTTAATAAAACTTTATACAGCTGGACGGTTTCAGCAATGTTACTTGGGAATTGTTTCCTGTCAGTATACAAACGTAAATTTTGACTAATAATTAACATTAAAATACCATCTCAACACACGCGGCAGTATCCGAAAAGAACAACATTTTGTTTCAGGGATGCATTCAGTCACGTGTGAAATTGAGTGTCTGTTCCTCTTTTTACACAGTAATCCATCTAAACGACCCACTGTTCCCTACCAAACAATGTGTGAGCAATTTCTTAACATTCAATGTCTTCACCTAAGTTCTCTGCACATAAAAACCGGGGTGCCAGATTTTAAGGCATATAATCATTTAGAAAAAAAATCTTTCTAAATGGCAAAAAAAACTTCAGATGTATAACTTAATTTTTTTTAAGCTTAAGACAAGTGAAGATTATTTGAAACCATCACGATATCCTATTGAAAGTTATCAATTGGTTTAACGCTCGCGGTCTTTGTTGGCACGTTCTTCATATTGGAAAAGTCTGGAATAAGCTGAGCCTATGAACGGACTTGACATTTGTTTTTTTTTTCACTGTTATTAAACATTAAATGAATAACTTTGAAAACTTAGTGGGATTTACAAACCAAACAAATTGATAATAGGAACCACAGTCGGAGTACCAAAATGATACCATTCTATCGTTTTATTAATTCGAGGGAGGAATGTTTCAAGTTCTAAGGGGTGCTCAAGTTTTGGAAGCTTGTGCTCGGCAAAACATTGAACATGATTTGTTTACAATTTGCATCTTTTGATGAGATCCATTAATCATTCTATATTGTATATACCATGTTTTATTGTGCAGTATTTCAATTTTATTTTAATCGCTATTTGTGGACTTTTTTTCAGTTTCACCAACAAGTTACAAATATTACATTATTCCAATTGAACAAAAATTACCCTCATAGAATCGTATACTAATCAAGCAAAGAAAAGCAAAATTAGCATGTGATAGTTTTTAGAGGCAAGAAATGTTTCAATGGTGGTTTGAGACCCCCTTTCTTGAGGGGGGGGGGGGCGCTCATACAAATGAAACTGAAATTTCTGTATAACTCGAGAACTAATAAAGCAAATGGAACCAAATTTGGCATGTGGGGATTTTGGAGGCAATAAATGTTTCTAGGGTAGGAGACTCCTCCTCTCTCTGTTAGGGGGAGGGGGTCTCCCATACAAATGAAATACAAGTTTCTGCATAACTCGAGAACTAATCAAGTAAATGGAATCAAATTTTACAAGCAGAGGATTATGAAGGCAAGAAATTTTCCTATGGTGGTTTGAGATCCCTCCGCTTTCTGTAAGAGGGGGGCTCCCGTACAAATGAAAAACAAATTTCTGCATAACTCGAAAACTAATCAAGCATATGGAACCAAATTTGGCATGTGAAGGTTTTTGGAGGAGAGAATTTTTTTTATGGTAGTTTGAGACTCCTCCGTCCTCTGGAAGGGGGGGGGGGTCCATACAAATGCAACACAAATTTCTGCATTACTCAAGAATTACTCAAGTAAACGGAACAGAGAAAAAAAATGGAACCAAATTTGGCAGGTAGAGGTATTTGGAGGCAAGAAATGTTTCTAAGGAGACTCGAGACCCCTCCCCTTTCTGAAAGGCGGGCTCATATCCAGATGAAACACAAATTTCTGAATAACTCAAGAACTTATCAAGTTACTGGAATCAAATTTGGCATGTGGAAGTTTTTGAAGGCAAGAAATGTTTTTATTGTGATTTGAGATCCCTCTGCCTTCTGAAAGAGGGGTCTTCCATACAAATGAAACACGAATTTCTGCATAACTCGAGAACAAATCAAGCAAATTGAACCGAATTTAGCATGTGGTGGTTTTTGAAGGCAAGAAATGTTTTTAAGGTGACTTAAACCCCCTCCTCTTTCTGAAAAGGGGGCTCCCATACAAATGAAACACAAATTTCTGCATAACTCGAGAACTAATCAAGCATATGAAACCAAGTTTGGCAGGTGGAGGTTTTTGAAGGATAGAAATAATTCTATGGTGATTTAAGACCCCTTCGCCTTTTGGAAGGGAAGACTCACATACAAATGAAACACAATTTTTATTTAGAAAGAGATGTCCGCTCATCACCATGAGGCACCAAGAGTGGACAGGAATGTTTGCTAGAATGAAAGATATGAAGAGAAAGTGTTGAAAGTTCCGTCAGAGTACGGTAGGTTAAAAATTGAATAGAAGTATTGAAAATTAAGCGAAAGTGCATGGGTAAAGTAGTACTCGAACCAAGGACGTTACCATTGCCTAATATTCAATACTCCACGTACGGGGAATATAGATATTAGAATTATAGTATGCACAATTTTCAGCATAACTCGAGAGCCAATGAAGCAAATGAAACCAAATTTGGCACGTTGAGGTTTTTGGAGACAATACATGTTTCTATGGCAGTTCAAGACCCCTCCAGGCAGTTCAAGAAGTATGATGGTTTGAAAAACCGTCTTTCTCTGGAAGGGAGGGCTTCCATACAATTGGAACACAAATGTCTACCAAACATGATAATTATCCAGGTTACTAAAACACAAAATGTGTATTTCTCGGGTAAGAAGCATGTTCTGATAGAAGTTTGAACCCCTGCATGGTCAAGAAAAAACTCAAACTACAAACGTGCCAGTTCTATTTAAAAAAATCATTTAATTGCAAGCGTAGCAGCGCTCGCACCGGGTTCAGCTAGTATTTTGATAAAGGTTGATGAAGATAAAAACTGAACATCTTAAAATGGATATCAAATTTATCAAAATCAAGTTTTATCTGATAAAATCTTCTCAGAATTTCTGCGAACTTGTTTCAATTTTAAAATTATCAAGTTCCGTGGATTTTGAATTAAGGAGTGTATCGGAAATAAGCTATCCGCAAACTTTCTTTCAAATTATGTTGAAAACCGATATTTTATTCATACAAAAAATTGATCCTTTATTGTACGAGGTAAAACTTGAACATAATGAAGACCGGATGAAATTTAAGTTATTCCTTCACGAATTTTCGAACTTTGGATCGAATGCTCTTCATCAAGTTCCGGACAAGTGTTGTATCGCATTTTTTGGACGCTTGAGCCTAAATTTTTTTGAACTCCTGCATGTTCCCAGCTGCCTTACCAGTCTTCTTGAAGACCCTTTTCACGATTGCCCAGTAACGTTCGATGGGTCGAAGCTGAGGGCAATTTGGTGGATTGATATTTTTCTCAACGAAATCTATACCCTTTTCCGCAAGCCAATTGAGAGTGGTTTTGGCATAGTGAGCCGACGCTAAATCCGGCCAAAGCAGTGGAGGTGTACTATGCTTCTTATATAAAGGCAACAATCTCTTCTGGAGACACTCAGATTGATAGATTTCCGCATTTATAGTTCCGGTAGTGTAAAAAACGGTAGACTTCAAACCACAGGAACATATTGCTTGCCATACCAGTACCAGTACTTGAATCGACCTGTCCGCATCGCTCACATCTTCCTCAACGACGGCAGTAAAGTATTGTGGACCTGGAAGGGTTTTTGAGTCCTCCTTTACACAGGTCTCATCGTCCATCAAAACGCATGCATCCGGACTTTTTGTTCTGCACTTTGTTTCGAGATTTTCTGCTTCTTGTAGGTCTTCAGGTGGTTTCGCCTCTTGATACGCTGGATCATTCCGACACTCGTTCCTGCTTTTTTTGGCCAAATCACGTATTGACATTGATTTGTTCTTCATGATTAGAGATACCACTTTCTGCTCCAGTTTCGGGTTGGAAGAACCGGGTTTTCTGCCTCTTCCTGGTAGCTCATCCAAAGAATAGTGTTCCCTAAACTTATTAATGATGGTTTTAACACTCGCATGATGAATTCCAAACCGCTTCGCCAATTTTCGCATAGTAATACCCTTCTCACTTAGCCATGTGTCCAGAACCCTAATTTTCACTTCCTTTTCAATACGCGACATTTTGAAAACGCAGAATTTGAACCGCACAAACAAGTAAACAAAAGAAAGCTGACAGTCAAACGCATAGTATGCAGTGTTCAGAGCATAAAAAACCATCACAAATACATGCGTTTAACGCAAATGTATGTGGATAGCATATATTCGATACACTCTTTATGTTCCTTAAAATTTGACTTTTAAGAACTTTCGGATTTTTAGACCAGCTTTGAAGTTTCTCAACTTCTACTTCTACATAATGAACCGAGTATTGATGTTTTCCACACTTCTACTAAATAACAGTATTTGCAAACAAAAGATCATTTCCATGAATGTTACAAGAACCAAGTTACCTGTTAAGGCTAACAGAACTTTTTCGAAGGCTTGCAACTTTTCAAAACATTTACATACCTTAAACATGAACAAAATTTTGAAAAGTATTCTGAATCAAATGATGTTCTCCATCCTCATGAGTAGTAATGTTGAAAATACTTGAAAGATCTATTTGCTCTTCGAAATAAAACTGGCATCTTTGCATGAAATCACTTTTCATCTGCTCGCCGCTCTGTGATGGTTTCTTTATTTTCCCGCTTGAACCAAAAATATCATCCTTGGCGACAGATTAGATTGCTTTCCTTTCCACCCATCTTCTATCTTACAGATTTTCATGACTCCGGTTTGACAACGGCGACGACGCCGGGAACACCAGAGCAAAAAAAAATCAGCTTTGACCTTTTCATATTTTTCCATTTCTTTCTACTTCCTAATTGAAGACGAACGAAAGTTTCCTTGCTTTTCAAAGAAAATAATAGAACTCCGACATTCATGAAAGTTGTAATGTATAGGAAAACACACCATCGCTAGCGCATTTATGGAGCCGCTTGGTGCTTTGAGTGGAATTGCGCTATTGCTGGACTGACTCAGTTAGCCGAGTCGATAAAGTATTGCAATTTCCAGAGCTGGAGATGACGGCGTCCAGTCTTCCGTCTAGTCGAAAAAAAGTTATGAATGTTTCCCTGGGTGGAATATTCGACTTCATGCAATGGATGGAATAATGAATATAAACAAAAAAAATGCATCCAGAAAGTTCAGCATCGTCAAAATATCCACTAAAGAAGCGTATAATCGTTAGAAGAATTCGTAAGCGGATGAACCACTCAGAAGATTTTACTAGCAACAATCAGTTTCCTATTTGTCGTAGTCACATCACAAACTCTCTGAAGCCCGACATGAGCTGAGCGTTGCCGTGTAGGTAGTGTGCCCTGAGGGTATTCATTCAGTGCCAGATTGCGGTGTGGGGAGAAAGGGGGTGAATACTTCTTTATTATCTGACGGCTCTGTTGCTGTTGAGCGCTGTCACTTGCCCCATTCAAAGCCGATCGATAGGACGAAAGGCAATCAGTTTGGCGCCGCACTGGGCCAAATTCACAATTGCTTTCTTTTCTGTCTCTTGGGATTCGACAGCATCTGATGTCTGGAGTAACGTGTGGATAGGCCCTATGTGGGAAATGTGGCTAACAGGGTGAATGAATGTTTATACTACTACTGGCTCTATATTGGTATTGGTATCATAGAAGGAAAGTCAAATCAATAAACACCTACTGAAATCAATATGCTGATTCTCTTTTTTTCAAGAATAATTTTAGTACACTTATTGAAGCCAGAAATTCGTAGAGATTATTTGCTATTCGTAGCCGTAAAATTGTAAAAGTATATTGTGATGTCCGTGGAATTCGTGCTGAAATTCATTGGCCATTTTTACATATTGCCCGAGATATATGTTATCTCACCAACAATGGGGAAAACAAAGCCAACTTTTCGGAACGATGACAGATATATGACAGGGTCAATTTCAGGTTAATCGTTGATTGGCATCGGCAGCAATTTCCTAAAGGGGAGGAGCGATTCGTTGTTTTGATATTAATCTGATTGAAGGAAAGGGAAATTGAGATTTCAAATAATAAAACTGAGAGGCATAGTGGCCTTGTTGACAATCAGAAGTAAGGGATTATGAAGTTTTATATTTCAATTAGCATATCGATTATGCATTTTGGTTTTTGGTAAGCCCAAGGTATGAAAAACTCACATGGTTGAATCTGAACAATACATTATTTTGCACAAAGTGTACACCGTTATAAAAATCTCTTACTCGCGATCTGAATGCCATTTGGGCGGACGCCATACGGCTGAATGGAATTTGATCTAATGGGTTGCTAGACCGAATCGTTAACTAAGCTGACATAATGGCTAATAATTCACTTGCTTGTTTCTGATGACTTGGAATAGGTTTCTGTAAAAATTCCAATCATGGAAAAAACTTCAACAAGGATTTAAAGTTTTAAAATTAAAAATTAACTACTTATAATCGAAAGAAGGTAAAATCTCTCATTACAAATCAGTAGTTTTTTGTCTCAAAGATTACGAGAAAAACTAATTTCAATCTTCAAAAAGACATGTTAAAGCGTGTTTGGAAATACATTTTGTATAATCACACGAAAGTTTTAGGTTTAGCAGAAATCCAAACAAATCTTTTTTTCTTCATTTATTTTCCTCAAGTATGTTCCTTTACACTTTTGCAGTAATGTATTTAAATTTCACTCTCATGCCCAAACTTTCGGACCTTTGACTTGACTCCTGCCAGCAAGATTTGGACAAGCTTCTTTCCTCTGCTTTTGTAAGCTTTTATCCACTTCTGCTTGAAGTTTGGAAACCGATTTTGACTCTCCTCCCATTTTTCGACAATCAACTTTCATTATTGCCCAAAATTTCTCGATCGGTCGGAGCTCTGGACAGTTTGGAGGATTAATGTCACGAAGTACCACAATGAAATTATGTTCCACGTACCATTTCTTCGTCTCAGTTGAGTAACAAGATGCTAAATTTTGCCAAAACAGGTTGTTTTGAGAAGGCTGCCTTAGTAGTAGCAATAGGCGTTTTTGAAGGCACTCTTGGTGTAGATTTCACTCTTAATATTCTCAGATGGGATGAATGGTAGGCTGATTTTACCGGACGTACAGATGGCTTACCAAACGAGATATTTTTTCGCAAATTTTTCAATTTTCTGTACTTTAAACTTAGACTCTAGGCTTTCTTTGTCCTTCGAAGTGTAGAATTTATTACCAGGGATTTTTAAAAAGTCAGCCTTCACGTATGTTTCATCGTTCTTTACGATGTAACCTGTATGTTTGGTTAACAACAAATGATGTAGCTTTCAGGCTTGACTTTTTACCTTTTCAAGCCCTATTTCATAACAGCGAGGTTTCTTCTTGGGTTTGAATGACCTTAGGCCACGTCTCACTTTAATGTTCTGCACAGTTGACTTAGAGACATCTATTTTTCGGAAACATCTCTGACCAAAATGTTGGGCTTCCCGTTGTATACTTTCACCTCTTGTTTCTCATCTTGTTTGTTGCGTGTTCCTCTTTTTGACTGCCTGGTTGGCTTCCTTTGAACTGTTTTGATTTGTAAAAACTTGCTGATGACATTCAACACCGTTTGTTGCGTCACCTCAACCGAATTAAAGATTGTTTTCTGTAAATGATTAGGATTTTCTAACCACTTGTCCGAAATTTCGCAGCTCCTATTTTCGAAACGCCATTTTCAAAGCTTCCATTTAAAAGAGAAAATATGCACGTCGACGCGAAGATGAAAGGATCCACTGACAGCTGAACCAAACACTGAGAGAAATGTCTACGTTTACGTAGACCACTGACGCGAAAAAGTTACAAAAAATATTTCCGGACACGCTTTAGCATATTGAAAGAACTACTCGTGTTCAAAGAAGGAAAAATCTCTCATGGAAGTTCAATAGTTTCATGTCCCAAAGATATAAAGTAAAATTTTATTCGAGTTCAAAACTCGCAATGTGAGTTTCCAAATTAAAACATACTTCTCATGATTGAAAGAAGAAAACAGCTTAAAATCGCATTTGTTGTTTAAATACTAAGTTCTAACTGCAACTATTAGGAAATGACGAGATTTTATATCATAAAAGGTGCTAATAATCTAAAAAATCAAATATGTCAGCAGATTGATAGTATTGAAATTAGAAAGAACTGATCATAGAGTAAAGTAGGAATAATCTCCCATGAAAGTTCATTAGCAAAGATTTCATAAAATATTAAGTTCAATCAATTCAATTTTTTTCGCTCCTTACCCAGAATTTTCAAAAAAGGAAACCTAGGTAGATCCAGCTGAGTTTGAATAGACTTCCTCATTGGAATCCGTATTGTGAAACGTCACGGAAACGTTTCGGTGGAAATTACATGAGTTTGCTACTCGCTAGCTCGCCAGTTGCGTCTTCTTTCGCCGGAACCGACCATCCTTGAAGTCGTAGGATCGCTAGAGTGCTGTGTGTCGATCGCCATTGATACCGTGGCCAGTTTGAAAGCTCAGATAAATCGATACCCGATTGTGATATTGATTCAATTGTGCCATTGGAGTGAACGTGGAAAAATCTGTGCATGTTTGTTCGTTTGATTCTTCGTCACAATAATCATCGCAAAAAAAAGGAGATTTGAAGCTCTCTATACGGCAAAAACAACGGGCATAAAGTAGTTGTTGGCCACAGGAATTTAAATCAGCCACAGATGCACACCTGTGGGGGATAATGGAAATACCGACCGTGATGGATGCAATGCTGAAAAACGGGATGATTCTGCACGACGATCGGTCCTCGAGGAACAGTAACAATGGCTCAGGAAATAATAGACATCGGTGAGATCGTTCAAAATTGTATTATTATTGAGACACCATTTTTATAATATTTAAAATTTAAAATCAAATATATTCAACTTGACATGAATTGGAGCGTATGGTACGGTATGCTCACACATGTTTCCACCCCTGTAGATTTATAAGCTTCGTTGTGGTTCAAATCTATTCATTTGAATTTGAATTCAAAATTTCCATAGAAAAATCATAAACTTCGATTATACAATGAAAAATTCTCGTAAAAAACTAAAAAAAAACTATAAAACTAAAATTCTAAAATACACAATCGAAAATACTAGAGCTTTGGCGAGACAATGTGGCTTCTTTATAACCCAGCGCAGGCTAGAGGCTAATCCTTTCTTAGATTGCAAATGCCTACCCAGACACGTCCAGCATGGTTTGTAGGTGCGTTTTTACCGACTGCGCTCAGGGAGGAGCACGGATTCTTAGATGTGTGGCTTCAAACATTCAAATGCAAAATGCAATGCAAATCGACCATGTTAGTGGCCATTTTTTGATTCTAGTGATCTTCACTTGAAAGTGATAGTGTAAAAAATACACAAACGGCCGCCATCATGGCTTACTATTATCATGGCCTTAGAATTTTCGAAGGCACGATTCTATGAAACTACAAAGATTTCACATGCCAAATTATGAAATAAATTGTTGTTGCACTTCAGCATACAAACGGTTCATATTTCCAGCACGAAATTTCTATGATTGTTCGAGATTTATGCCGTCGAAAACGCGGAGCTGTGATGCAAATCTGTCATAATAGCGTCCGATTGTGAACTTTGTCAACTGTCAACTGTCAACTGTTTAACACCCTAATTTTTCACTACATCTAGTATTCACCAGCTACAGCTATATAGCATCTGGTTGATGAAGCGTAGCAAGCAGAGTGTCAAATGGAAGATGAACGTAGAAATCCGATTCAGCTCATTTACGCGATGATTCCAATGTGGCCCGGAATATTGCGAAATGTACGATAAATGTTAGGGCATAGAAAAATGTAGAAAGACTGTGGATCGTTAGCTTCATTGGATCGAGATGTGGCAAAGCGATATGTTTTCAACGCTACTACTATTAGAAGAACTCGTTTGGAAAAAGCCTTACGGTCGTTTCCTGCTAGTGAACACCCGAAGGTCACACAAGGTCATGTTTCTGTGGACATGATACTTTGAGCATGCTGGAAAAGGACTTGCTAGCACTTTGTGTATTCGAGCGACACGTGCTTGAACGATCTTTAGAGGTGTGCAGGAGAACGGTGTGTGGCTGCGAAAAATGAATCACGAGCTCTAACTCAACTCTAAACAAGTATTCTGGAGGTGGCAAAAGCTGGAAGGATACACTGGACAGGACATGTTCCGATAATGCCGGATAACAACCCTGCAAAGATGGTGTTCGCTTCAAATCCGGCTGGTGCAAGGAAGCGTGGATTGCAGCGGGCTAGATGGGCAGACCAGGTACTCAACGATCTGGCAAGTGTGACACGCAGCCGAGGATGGAGCGATGCAGCCGCGAATCGAGTATTATGGCGTGAAATGGTTTATTCGGTGTTATCTGAATAGACCCAAGTAGCACCAAAAACATAAATATAAACGATATATTTGCCTTGTGTCATGGTGTAGACCTATAAAAGTGCAATTTGACTAGTTTAGTCATGTAGATGTACGTTTCAAGCTATTTGAATCTAGATTCACTTATGTGTAATTGATTTGTCATACATGTGTTTCATGTTTTTAATTAAGGCCATGTTTGTTTACATCTGACAACTTGCCTGTTTGCATATTATGTTGTAGAAATGTAGCAACACAAGTCTTTCGTATTTTAAGAAACAAACATATACATGAAATGGCAAATGCCAACACAATTAGTTAGGCATGTTTTTTTCGTGTCGTATTGGACGTCGAATGACTGTTTCTGTACTTTTACTTAAGACTCAAAACTATCAAATATCTATTTATATCATATTTACGTTTACCGCTGAAACCTTCACGAACCTAATTTATTTATGCCAGTATAATGGAAAAAAAATGTATAGCTGTAGCCTATACCTTGTTCGACCGAACATTATTTGCATGGGTATAATTGCTAGTATGATGACGTATTAGCAAAAACTAGAGTAAGAGTAATCGACCGATCATCAAATTCAAATCAGCAAATCTATTTAATTTAAACGCTTACACCTGAATTCTCATATGTTAAATTGAGTTACTATGTTCACTATCACATTGGCGCTAGTTTAAATAATGAAGGTTCAAGAGGATTCTAACTGATCGATTTATCACTTGTTGAAATGGTCGAGTGGTAGGAAGACCAATCTAGTATGCTTTAGAGTTCATGGTTCAAACCTCGTTAATACCTTTTTGAAAACCGACAGTAATTTGTATTACTGAAGCTAAATATTTCTTTTGTTTATGACCATTGCTGAACTTTAATTATGTTTCATAGGCTCCACCTTTTGCGCTTTTTCAGTTCTTTAGTAGTATCCTAAAAGGTTTTCAATCACCGGAATAACAACATCATTATTTGTCACAAAAATGCATACAGTTAAACATTTCGTGTTACTTTGGGATGTTAACCAAATAAATTAATAACAAAGATCAAAGATACCGTAAAATTTTGGCCAGATACTGAAGGTACCAATACAAGGAACAAGCCTCGAAATAAAGAACTTTGGTTTGGACATTCATTTCTAGCTGATCGTCAGCCGCAGAACGAACTTCTTCGGGAACTTGGTGTGGGAGATATATATATATACCTATACGTCAGCGCTTACTTCCTTGATGGGGGACGTAAATTACCTGGTCCACTGTCAATCGTTACCGTCCAGCGTCAAGTAGGTCTCGTCATCGATTATGACCACGACGTCGCACTTCCCCAGAAAGATGTTTTTCGCCAGCACCTTCAGTGCTGGATGAATGCCTGTTGCTTAGACACGACTGGCCTCGACTGACGCTTCCGCATAACAATGTCAGTTTTGCCCAGGTACTTCTTCACTGTTCGGCTGGTTTCATCATCATTCTCGGCCCAAGGCACGGAACGATGAGGCTACCTTATCCTCGGTCTTTCTCTTTAGCTTTTGCTGCACTGTACGGTCGCTTAGCACTGTCGGGTGGCCTGCACAAAATTTCTACTAGATTCCGGATGGTCTGTACCAGAGCTGGCAGTACGAACAAACCATCAAGCGTTGTTACTTGACTGTTTTCGCCATTGCTGCTGATGACACTGTAATTTTTTTTAAGAATACAATAGGGTTGCAACTATTGTCGATGCATAGGTGACAGGGTTAAAAGTTATTTAGCTGACAAATCTTAGCAGATAAATTATCAGAATTCTAAATCTGGTCGATTGTCGGTAAGAGCTGGTATTTCTCAGGGTAGTCTATTTATCCTAGCCTATCTTGTATAACGTTTTTACTTTCGATCTCGATGATTAATCTCAGGGTTACCATAAATCATATTTTGGCGATGACACAGGCAAAAGCCGCATTCTTAATATAATCACTATAATCACTTTAATATAATCATGTAAAAAAAATATTAAAACTACATGACTAATTACGGTTGACGTAATGGTTTGCTGCTGTATCATTATGTTACATTGTCATTTTGCATCAAGGCATAAACTTTGATCAATTATCTTCAAACATGGTTTCCACAGAGCAAAATAGGAAAATTGATCTTTTTTAATACCACATACATGTATTAGCACCCCCTGATTATAACGCTGAGATCAAAATTAACAATCCTGGAAATTCATTTCTCTGTGAATCATTCGTTTCAAGTATGATTTTCAACATACACATGATACATCAACTTGACATGTGTCGAAATAGGGTTACAGTCCAAATTTAATTTGGTTGATGTAATTTTCCATGCAACAGATTATCAAATCATAAAGGCCGCTGCATTAATGTGCATTTTTTTAATCATAAATTTACACGATTTTTTCTACGACTTTAGGAAAAAAAAATATCAACTGCCAGGTATAAATAAATCCTGCTTAATCTTGTGAGCTGCTAAGACAAGATCAATGTAAACATACTTAATCATAACATATATGGGTTCTAAAGATGTTTTTGATAGAAAGCTCTCTATTTAAAATTGTGGGTTTGCTTCTAGAATACTAAGTGCCAAAGCCAGTTGGAAGAATGGTTGGTTGATGCAAAACTTACTTCAAAAGAAGAAAAAATGCTCAGAAAGAAGAATACCATGCAGCTTTACATTCGTACATATGGTAGTTTTCTAACTTGGACTGCAAACAACCATATCTGAGTTTAACAATAATAAGAAACGACACATGTTACTCTAAACTCACGCAAAAGCACACACACACAAGTGGTCTCAATCGAAGTGATCAAAGGTATGTAAAGTTGAAAAGCATACAAACTCAGACCATATTAACATTGAATTTTTGCCTCTAGGTTTGATATACTTCGAGCGTTGAAAGAAGCCGGCTTCTACGAAATTTTCGAGCGTCTCATCACAGACTGCTTCTGGTACGAAGTAGAACGTTTATGATTTTTATTATAATAATAACCAAGCAAATATTCATGCATACACACACATCACTAGAAGAACATATAAAAGGATGTTTTGACATCGCTTCGAAGCGTCGTCAGATGTTCCAACAAATTCAACGAAAAGTTCGTGCGTGAGGGAATAACGAATAATGAATTGAAATGTTGCGCTGGAATTTTGCTGCTTGTTATCATCGAGTATTTTTTTAACGTGCTTTCATATTTTATGACGCCCGTCGATTGAAGATGACATGTTTATCATGCGAGCCTGTAATGATGGTTTTTTTTCTGTAAGCGGTGATGAATATTTAACAAGAATCGTGACAACGAGTTGCAACGTTGTTGGGTAGGTTGTAGGCTGTAAAAATATTTTAATATCGTTTGTAAGCCACCAAGGCTGGGAAGAGTATTTGTTTGGGGTGAACCAATTTCTTTGGAATGAAAAAAGCTTTTTGAATTCACACGTACATTTTCGATTGGGTGAATACTACATCGGCAATGGAGCGATTCCAGTTTTCCATCGTTATTACTCAGCCACTTAGAAACGACCTGAATATCTATTTTAATAAGATCGTTGCATTGTACAGTAGCATCCTCTCAGTCATTTCAATGCAAATTTTTGCGATTTAAATATGCTGAATATCAGGAGTATAAGATTTTCGGGTACTTGATAGATTTCGAGCATTTTTAGGCATTTTGTGAAGACTGCCTGCCCTAGAAAGCATGGACGCCCCTTGCGCCGAACTGGCCGGCTTGACGTGCCGCAAGGGCTCAGTAGGGATCAAGACCCGAAGCTAAGAGTCAGTTCCTTTGTGGTTATATCACATTTATTAGCAGAGCAGCACATCGAAATTTTAGGTTCATTATATGCTTTATATCCCATGATTCCTTATATACTATACAATTTCAGATCATCCATGGATATCCCATGTTTTGTAAAATAATTTTAAATCAATTTTTTTTCTCGTGGCTATGATACATTGTCTTAGCTTTCAGGTTCATGGTACAATTGCAGCAGGACCACAATCCGCAGACATTTAAATAAAAATGAAATTATTATCATTTTATATTATAACATCCATACGTAACATTTTGTATGCTTTTTTATAAGTCATTTTCAGCTTCGCATATATGCATCCTTGTCAGTTATAGCTCATCTAACCTACGTTATGTATTTGAAAAGATAGAAAGGTTTTTGATGTTTTTTTTATTTTTAAGAACAAATCATATACGAAAATTTCTACTTAAAAAAGGTCTTTCCTTCTTCATCAAAAATATATATTAATTTAAAACCTAGCAGTTTACAATCATTCATTTCCCATTTCACAGAAATAAAGTATCATTTATGGGTCCAGATGAACAAGAGCTATCGAAAAATACATCTTGTACCTACGCCTATTATGTTCTCTGACCATTATTGTGAAAACTAATTCTAATCTTAGTAGATCTTAATCCAATAGAAACTGCAACAGTGGAAGTCTTTCGATGAGTGGATGTTCAGCTTAGTTACGGATATATGTATTCTACTATAGTTTACTGGCCTGCTGGTATTATTATTTTATATTATAACGTCAGTTTATTATTTTATGTTATGATATTAAATGATGTGACATAATTGCATTTAAATTCATTTAATCAAAATCACTATTTCCGATGAGACTCACTACATAAATTATTGCAAGGAAACGGAACAGCACATCGAAATTTTAGGTTTACTATTCTATTGCTATATAATTTCAGATAATTCATAGGTATCCCAAGTTTTATGAGATAATTTAATATCAATTTTTTTTTCTCGCAGCTACATTGTCTAACTTTCAGGTCCATAAATGGAAGTGTTATTATCATTCTTATATTCATTCACTATATTATTTGTCATTATAATATTCATTCACTATATTTTTATAATTATAATATTCATTCACAAGATTTTAAATATTACTATATGACACTGAATATATATTGGGAAAGGAGGGAGCATCAGGGTATCACTCAAGCTGGAATTGGACAATGGAGTGGTATGACAACCGGCGTCTAGGAGGGAACAAACAGTATCATTTTCTTTATCCTACCGATTCGATTGTGATGCTGTGAATTCTACTCCAACAGTTTCAGTGAGAGTGACGCGCCCTTCTTAACAAGCCATCCCGTAGAAAGCTTAATAAGTATTGCGAATTGGGTTATTCGATTTGTTGGATCGTATCGTTGGAAGGAGAATCTCATGTTCCCGCGGGTTTCGCGTAAGTGTCTCTGCTTACGGGTCCGCCCCACCGTTTTTGGCCCTTCATACAGCGTTACTGTGAATACAACCCGGCAACTCAATTTGATCTTGCTTTTAAGTGGAGCTGCATACATGACAAGGTCTTAGAAGGGATGGTGGCTACCTTACATACATACATACATACACTGCCCTAGAAGGGGTGCTTTTTGTGTGTTTTTTGGTTCGAGAAGTTCAGAGCAGTCTATAAATCCCGCAATTACATCGAAGACGAATATCCGCTGCATTGTAACTCGTCTATCTGATAGTGGCTCCAATCCTATGAGCCTGCATCGGTCTGAATAGGGAGGAAGATTGACGGGGTCGTTCCATGGCAGTTGTCTCAGCGCAAAACGTATAAATTTTTTCTGCACTCGTTCGATCGTCAGAACATGTACTACGTGGTATGGAGACCAAACCGGGGCTGCGTACTCAAGGATGCTACGAACCAACGCGCAATAGATTGTTTTCAAAGCGTAGATATCGGTGAATTCACACGCATGACGACGAATGAATCCCAATACAGAAAAAGCCTTGGCAGTCATAGTGCTGATGTGCTCGTTGAATCTGAGCTTCGAATCGATGGTAACTCCAAGGTCGCGAATGGATGACACACGTTCCAGTGTTGTCGTTTCCATTTTGTAATCATGAATAATCAGGTTATGGCACCGCCCGAAGGAAATGATTTTACATTTGTTGTTGTTAACTCGCATTCCGTTGTTGCCACACCATGTCAACATTACATCAATATCTTCTTGTAGGGCTGCGCAATCGGCAAGAGAAGCTATGACTCGAAAAAATTTCAGGTCGTCAGCGAACGACAGCTTGAACGAACAAAGCAGGGAACACAGGTCATTGATGAAAATGTTGAATAATAGTGGCCCCAGAACGCTTTCTTGGGGTACACCAGAAGTGATGCTGAAGGTGTGAGATCTGGACGAGTTGACCACGACGTATGCAGTACGATCACTTAAATACGAAAAAATCCACTCCGCAATCGAATCTGGAAAGCCCATGTGCCTCAGTTTTTCGACGACTAGAATATGAGGAACAGCGTCGAAGGCTTTCGCGAAATCAACGTAAACCGCGTCAACTTGTCGTCTCGCTTCGATTTCGCGTGACAGTGAGGTGACGTAACACATAAGATTCGTTGTTGTAGAACGACGTTTCATAAAACCATGCTGGCCATCAAAGATGATTGGAGATGCCATGTTGTATAAAACGTTGTGCACTAGGCCAATTTCACAACATTTAAAAACTAGTTCGGGTCGAAAATAGGTCCTGCTAATCCTCGTTTGGATAAATGTATAATGAATGCATTCGAGCACAAGAAGGTGGTTTCAGAGCGGGATGTTCCTGGAAAAGTTGGCACTTCAAAGTCCAATGTTCATCGGGCCAGAGAACGTTTGAATCTTTGAACCTATAAGAAGCAGAAGCAGCCGAATCGGAGACCGAAACAAGAAGACATCAATCAGGCCCAGAGCGCGAAAGTTTGGAATTCGAACTGTATAATCATGGATGACGGAACCTATGTGAAATTCAACTACTAATCTTTTTGGCCACAATTTTATACAGTACGTGGAGGGAAAGTATTGAACAAGCCTGAGACATCCATTCAAGTCGAAAAGTTTTGTAAGTAATCCATAGTCTGGCAGGCTATTTGTGGCTGTGATAAAATCTCGCAACCCGCAACTGCATCGATGAACAGTGAAATATGCATCAAAGTGTGCTCACAAAAACGACTTCTACACCCAAAATTAAAAAAGCAAGATTGTAATACAATTTCGAATGATTTTGTTTCATTTCTCGTAATGGATCGTAACTTGGAGAAAAAATGCAACATTGATCGTGGGCAAAAAAGCATCACGTCAATTTGTTTTGAAAAATTCGATGTGTGCGTGGGTTGTGCAGTGTATTAGTTGTTGATTATAAAATTGGAGTCCGGGCTGACAAAAAACAAAAAGTCGCAACATAGATTCGAACTGTGGCCGCCAGCGTCGCGGCACTAGAGAGTAACCATTCAGCCACTTTAACAAGATGAAGTGAATGGAATAAAAGCCCTACAGTTGCTTCGATTGTCGAGGCACTCAGTGGTAAAGCAGCAAAGCAAATGTCGCTCGCACACACTTGCATGGCTTCGCGTGGTGATCAAGAAGGCCAAACTTGATGAGAGGGAGATGGGAGTGCGATGACGAGTAAAAATAAAAATAGAACACTTGACTGCGGAATTACAACAGTGGCCAATAACGTTGCGGCATTTTGTGGTATTGTCTCACCCATATTGAACCAACGGTTGCTTAAGACTGTCGAGGCACTAAGCACACAGCGCTAAATTTGTTTCGAGGAATCTGTGTGTTGCCAACAGCTTGCACACACTTGCATGGCTTCGTTTATACCATAAAACGCTCTGTGGATCATGATGGGCAAAAGTGCCTTCTCTGAATCATGCAGATTTCTCAAGATATGATTGCAAAAACTGCAATTGCGTTTTTTGCAACCTTTTCAACTTTTGGGTGTACCCATGACTTGAAGCAACAAGGATCCCGTAGTCTTCTGGCCAAATCTTGCGTCTTGCCATTACGCGAAATCAACGGTAGAATGCTATACCACCAAGAATTTTTATTCGTCCCAAAGGAAATGAACTCTCCTAATTGCCCGAAAATTCGACCATTTGAAGAATTTTGGGCATTAACGGAGCCACATCTTAGGAAACATGTCTCGGAAGCAGATACCATTGAACAGTTTGAAAAAGACTGTCAAAAATTTTTGCTAAGAAATCTGTGCCTAATCTTATGAAGAACGTTCACAAGAAGATGTGCTAGCTAGCAATTGTAAGATTGCAAATATAGAGAACACCAACCTGATGTGCTACTCTAATGTAAACAGTAAATTTAATAAAAATCTAATTTCCAACACTCGTATAGTATTTTTTACTGAAAACAGGATGTGTTCATACTTTCTGGGGCAGTCTTTACGTGAAATAGTTAAAATAATGTAATAATCAAAATAATGATGAAACAGCAATTTTTATTGTTTGTATTTTATCATATGACATGTATTATGCACAGAAAAAAAATGATGAATTTTAACAAACGCGTGAAATTTTCCCTCGTTTAATTGCAAGCCAATGCAAATTTAAACAACGAAATTGCTTGCATTCTTTCATACAGCAGGCCTGATTTTAGCGATATGTGGCTTGCATCTACATGAAATATCGCATGAGTTTATGCCAAATCTGGCATTCCTTTTATGTGCATTAGATAACGTTTAAAAATCAATGTGTCTTTCACACTGTGTGTTGCAATACATTTAATTTTCTGTGTTATCTAATGCACATAAAGGGAATGCTAGATTTGGCATTAGTAAATGGCATCTTTCATTTAAATTTAAGCTAGATATCGCTGGAATCAGGTCTGTTGTATGGAAGATTGCAAAAAATGGTGTATGCTGTATGCAAAATTGCAAACAATTACAGTGTTTACCCTTGCTTGAGCTTGAAATTAAACGAGGGGCAATTTTAAGCGTCTGTTAAAATTCATTATTTTTTCTGTGATAAGCTAGGTTGGGGTGGATATACTTATTTTGCCTGATAATATTATTTTCAACCTACTAGCAGCCAAAGTTGCAAATCGGAATTAATTTCGTATCGCATATTATGAATCAATACAAAAGAAAGACAATACTTCAAATTTATTTTCTTAAAACATGATTATTTGAGTAAAACTTGATCGAATACTGAACTAATGAAGGGAGTGGATATACTTTTTACATGCTGTATGTTGGGCTTGCTGTATGTCTTATAGACATATTTCTCAAATTGCGAAAAAATCGAAGACTGGTGTCCACAAAATCATCAAACAGTTTGGAGACGAGCATACTATGGATGATCTGCCAAGATCCAGAACCAGAAGCGGTCTTGTCAACCCACAAAAGGAGAAGAAATGTGTCGAGCTTCTGTTATCCGAAAAATCGAACTCAGTTAGACAGGTTGCCAAGAAACTGCTAGTATCCGTTGGATTTGTCCAACGCGTCAAAAAGAGAAATAACATCAGGACACACAAGAGGCTAAAAACGCCAAAACGGAGCGCGGAACACCTTAATAAAATGTTAAGAAAGCATCCCATTCGTTGCATTTGTTTATCTTCAGCCGGTCCATCTCCTCCAGTGATCTCTTGGCATAAAAAGCGGGGACCAGATCCAACCAAAAGATCACTTCCCCCTCATGTGACACTTTTTCTTCTTCTTCTTCTCCACATCCACCTTCTTCTTCTTCTTCTTCTTTTTCTCACCATCCCTCGCATTGTTCTTCTTCTCCTTCTGCTTTGTCGTCTTATACTTATTCTTATTCTTTTTTGTTTTCGAGGGACTTTAACCGCCCCTTGTATATCTCCCTGATCACCGCAAGCTACAAAGGAAATAACAGCGGCTTGGACATTCCTTTCTCGTTTGTCTCTCTCGTCAGCCACAGAAAGACCTTCTTCGGGAACTTTGTGTGGGAGACATATTTGACGTCAACGGTTACGCCCTTGGTGAGGAGCGGAAATTTTCAGGGTCCTGTCATTTGTTGTCGTCCGCCGTCAAGGAGGTTTCGTCATCCATTATAACGACGACGTTTTCGCACTTTGCCGGAATGTTTTTCACCAGCACCTTCAGCCGCTCCTTCTGTGTGATTGCCTGCTGCTTGGACACCGCCGGCCTCGACTGACGCTTCCGCTTAACAATGCCCATCTTGCACAGGTACATCTTCACCGTTTGGCCGCTTTACCTCTCGGCCCAATCCACGGAACGATGAGACCATTTTGCCATCGGCCTTCCTTTGCAGCTTCTGCTGCACTTTACGGTCGCGCAGCACTGTCGGGTGGCCGGAGCCAGGCTTCCGTTCAACGCTCTCAGCTTTCTTCGATGTCATCAATTTCTTCACACCAACAAGGAGTCCCACGTCAACTTTGCAGTTATGTCACTGACATAACTCACTCTTTTTTTCACGACAGGGTTGCTACGATTTACGATTCATAGGTGGTTGGCGGGGTAATCGCATGAAAAATGGTAAACTATTGGAAATAACGCAAATAAAAAGTGCCGTCATATGCTTTTGTTTTGCAGACTAAATTCACTTAATGCACAGTATTGCCCTATCATAGATTTCAAATGTCAGTAAGAGAGGTGTCATATGCAGCAGTGAACGATACATAATGAGTACACCTCCGCGAGTGACTTTATTCGGGACGATTGACCGCCGCAGTTAAAGTCCCGTAAAAACAACAGATGAAGAATGAGGTTTTATTCGGTCGGCAGTCTTGGCGTTGTTCGGAGCGGCAATGACCCAGTATTGAATTGGTCGCTGGCGGCGGCAAGTACCATGTAGGGTGCACTGGCGAGCAACCGTTGGCCAGATAGCCGAAGGCTCAGCAGGCTGTGGCTAGCAAGCCCTAGGCTAGGCAGCCATTGGTCGTGTGCTGGTATACGGTGTATTCGTAGCCAACCGATGGGTGCAATCACGTGGAGCGAAATAAGGTCCTTGTGTGTGATCCAGTTGGCAGCCATCTTTAAGTAAGGCGCAACGTGCAATGAATGAAATAACCTGTTTCTGCAAAAGACCGAAGTTTAAATTGAAATGTGGACCATTTAAAATCCGTCCTTTTCAGGACGACCAATTTAATTTTCCCAGCTTAAGAGTTTGTTTGATTTGAATTTATTTAACATTTCTTTCCAAATTCTTGTCAATAAGCAGACAGCGGGGCTAACATAGTTTGAGTTTTCTCTTCATCGATCCTTGATTGTACAATTCGAAACACGGCTAGGAAATTTAAACGTTTTCTATATTATTCCGGAGCGCAAATGTAAAGTGAGCTTTAAAATGTAAAATAGACATTTAAAAACAGGACTACCGTCACAAAAAATTGAATAGGACAGGACGCTTATAACTCGATCGTTTCTTGATATTTTCGATCTAATCAATTAGAGGTTCTTACGACTGCCATTTTTATTTGTTTAAGTATTTAAAATTTTACAAATATAAGGATTATATATTTGATGTACAAATCCATCCATTGGTGTGGGAAAATCTTAAAGAATATTGCGTTCCGGCAAGTTTAAAGAAATTTCATATCACGGACAACATTTAAGTTTTCGAGCATGATATTCCTAATGAACATTCTCTGTACAGTGTGTCTCACAATAGGTGTCACTTTTTACAGTCTTGGTTAATTTCAGCTGGGTAATTTTAACAGCGGAATTGATTATACCCGTTTTGAGTTTATTCTTTTGATAGCTTATCGCTGAAGATTAATAAGCGATTCCGTTTGTTTATATTTATCAACTACCATGGAAGCCATACGGGAGCAAGTTTCAAAATTACATTTGCAAAAGCTTGGACCGTGTCAGATATTCAATAGCCTTAAGCAGTTCGGAGTGAGTAAGCGTTTTGTTTATCGTACCTTGAAACGGTTCAAGGAAAATGGAAATGCCCATATCCAACAAAGAGAAGGTGCCAGACGAACAGCCAGAACGAAAAAAAAGATCAAATGTGTGAGGGAGCGAATAAGACGTAATCCGACCGTATCTGGCCGTAAATTGAGCAAACAATTTCAAATTTTCCCTGCTTCAATGAACAGGCTCCTCAAACATGATCTCCCAGTCAACACAGAATCGCATATGATAGCGCATAGGAGTACAACATGGAGGCGATATACGTTCATTCGTTCATTTAACTCCATGCTAAATGTACGCATATCGCCTCCACGTTATACTCATATCCGTTATTATATGCGGTCTTGTGTTTACTGGGCTGGAATGCAAGCCGTACAAGAAACAACGGGTTCACGGGTTGACGGAGCGTCTAAAGCAAGCCAGGGTCCAAAGAAGCAGAAATCTTTTGGTTCGGCACGATGACAGCGCGAGATTTTATTTTCGGATGAAAAGCTCTTCCTCCTTCAGGACAGTCACAATCATCAAAATGATCGTGTGTATGGCAAAAGTCTTGTCAACATTCCAAGAGATAAACTGTAGAACGCTATCAGAATGTATCAAAAGTCATGGTATGGGGCGCCGTTTCACGAAAAGGAAAACTTCCTCTTCTTTTCATAGAACCTAACGTAAAAATCAACACTGAATATTACATCGAGCAGGTTTTGAAGAACCATCTGCTTCCTCATGCTTCAACGCTGTATGGGAAAACACCATATTGTTTCCAACAGGACTCAGCTCTTGCTCACAAGGCAAAGAAGACACAAGCGTGGTGCGCGGAAAATTGGCCCGATTTCATCACGCGAAGAATGGTCTGCATCTTCACCGGATCTCAACCCACTTGACTACTTTGTTTGGGGTTATATGCCCAAAATAGACCCAGAAAGGGCTTAAGAAAAAAATGGGGGGGGGGGGGGGGGGGGGGGGGGAGGGGGGGGGTATTGGGGGGGGGGGGGGGAAAAAAAAAACTGCAAAATGGTGAGTCGGCAATGGGCAGGGAGCGTGCGTCCCCGCAACATAGCCCTGGTCCTCACAAGTTCCTACCTCATGCTTCCACGGGTCAAGAGATGACAAAGACCGCCAGCTAAGGGTTGCGTACTTGGCTGGTAGTGCAGCCTGGGCACTGTTGTCCTTCTGACTTCAGCTAGATTGAGGAGGTGCGTGCCGAGCGTCTGTGTCCACCAAGGAGGAGCGGTCTGTCGTGGCATCGGCAGCGCGACCCGGTAAGGTGGTATGCTGGAATCTTGCCCTGCCACGAGAAGTGGAAGTATTCTTAATACGGTCCAACGGTGCTAATTTCAGATAATAATAATTTCAGTGCTAATTTCAGGTATAATAATTTAAGATTATTTTTTCCCTCGTGGCTATGATAATACAAGTCCGTTTACAATTGTAGCAGGACCACAATCTGCTGACATAGCAAGTGCAATGGTTATTATAATTTTATATTATCACAAAACCTTCACAATGTTTTTGATGCTATTTTCAGCTTCGCATTTATGCATCGTTGTGAGTCTAAGCCAACCTAACTCACGCTATGTATATGAAAAGATACGATGGTTTTTAATGCAATTTTTTCCCTTCTTTATCATAAGACAATTAAAAATACAAAACCTAACATTGATCCTACATCTTCTATTAGACAGGCATAAAGAATCATTTATGGGCCCAGTGGGAAACAAAAGTTAGCGGATAAATCAAATTTCCTCTTGTTTTTATTTTTATTTCTTTTTATTTCAGATTTATTAAGCTTCCGTTTTTAGGCAATAATCATATTCATAGGGAATTTATTTCGCCTTATTGTTTGCTTACATTTTCCTAGCAAAACGGCTGCCTGGAAATCAACTATGTTTCATTATATCACATTGGAAATTTCCGTTATTTCAGAGTTTAAAGCAACTAACACCGCTGCCGAAGAGGCAAATGGCTGCATTTTATAATTTAGCTAGACATACCACAACAGTGAAGTAGTGTAAAATAGGTGATGATCAACACAACTACTACTAGACGTTTTAATGTAACAGCAAAACATATAATGACAAAAACAGAAATCTATGATCCTTAGAAGAAGGCAAAATACATTGCGCCGAAACGTCGGAAAATAGAAAAAATATCTGTATTATTTAGTATAAACTTAAATGCCATAATGCATGTTTATACTTCATTTAATTACGAAATGGTTTGGCAAAAAAGGTTTCACATTCCGGAGTTACATTCAACTACCAATGATTGAGCTGTAATGAGGCACCAAGCAGCATATAATTTTCACATGTCTATCATTGTTTCAGTTATTTCATCATATTATATTATTTACAACCAGGTAGACCAGGGAAGGTAAGATTATTATTATAAAGAAAAATACTCTACATTATTATATGAACATCACTATATTATACATCAAATAAACAGGGTTGGGAAGGGACCATCAGAGCACCGGATTGAAGCGATTTGGATGGGGAGAGTGGAATTGCCAACTCCCTGTCATTAACAATTCGTGAATTGATGGCGAGCTCTTCTACCCACTCATTGGGAAGTCCTCACGTTTGATGGCTTGTTCGACATTAGGTTGTAGGATTCTAGCATTGGAAGGAGATTCTCATTATCCCGCGGATTACGCGTAAGTGTCTCTGCTTACGAGTCCGCCCATCCGTTTTTGGCCCTTCAGACAGTGTTAAATTGAATACAGGCAGATGTCGAACTTGATCAAATCATTCGTAGAGGACGATCCACTGTCTTATGGCTGTGCCTGCAACGATGAGTGGTATCTTTTACATACATAAACATACGACACTGAAGAAGTCTGCACATTGTAGACAAATTACGCGTATCTGTCAAGATAAGCAATAAAGTTAGTTGGAATTAAATGGAAATTACTAATCATTATTTTTATTTTTTTGTTGGATTTATTTTGTTTTTTTTTTAGGGGTTTTGGATGAAAAAAATGATTTGGTTGTTTTTTTTTGTTGTTTTTTTTTTTTTTTTGGGCGATATTTTATAAAATTTGTTGTGGTGGTGGGGGGGGGGGGGGGGGTTTTGGGGGAAAAAGGGGGGGGGGGGGGGGGGGGGTGGGATCGAACATACGAGAAATCCTCCGAAACGACCATATGCCGATGCAGATGCCGATCGTGGTTATTAGGCGAAACTGAAAGTAGCCAGAGGAAATGTTTTGCCAACTACTGGAGAAGGGCCTTCAACTCGAGGTAGGAAATTAAATCAAGTAGTTAACTAACTTGACAAAGTGCAAATACTGAAGGCGTAATTCACTATTTCCCCTCTACCCATAGCAAAGTTCAATGATATTTCACACCAAATAATTTCTAATAAGAGAATCATGGAATTTCCTAACATAGGTTGTTATTCACTAACTTACTTATACCGATCCAACGTCCCATTCGAAAAGCACCTGTGTTGCAATGTTCCGCTATGAAACCAATGAAACTAATCTAACATGTTGACCATAATAATGCATCAAATGGTTTAACGAAGTCTACGTCAACCGGTCGTGTGTCAAATACAACCCCACTGATTTTTATTGCTTGACATTGAAAGTGATACTTTCGACCAACTTGCCCCGCACTACCCTATCTACATATATTGCAATTGTTTTCACTTTCCTGACATTTTGACAATCACCAACTGACAAATCAACTAACCTTAAGGGCTTGTTCAAATACCACGTGTTGTCAAATAAAATTGGATTCTAACTAACTTTTATGATTAGAGAGAGGAACAGGCAAAGCCTGCAATTTTAATTTTTAGGACAGATATTTCCAACAGATATGCTCTGTGTAGACATTGTCGATCAGAAACTGTTTTAAATAAAGCATGGCATAGCCAAAAGAAACACTTCAGCAGACATGAGCAGGCATTTCTCGAAACAAAATAACTTTTTAAATTAGTTAGAATCATCTGGTTGTTAACTGCTTATAACAATTTCATGTTATTAACAGCGAAAACTGTTTGAAACCAACCATTAGCGATTCTCGTCGTGGTGAGACTCACATTATGGTATTCTGTACTTTTTGAATAACCCCTTCTATGATCCTACTTTACTCAGTAGAACTAGCACTGCCGCAAACAGTAGCGCTCACTGGTGGGTGTAGCAAAAGCAAAACTACCTCCACCTTCCGTTTTTCCTCAGAAACATCATCAAAAAGAACAACTTTATCTTTTATTCAGCAGCTCTGTTTTGTTTACGGCTTTTCATTCTGTGTGTTGGAACACAACATTTTTCCGACCATCGGACTCCACTTCGAACAAAACGACAACTCCATCTAGTCTACCGCAGGTTCTCCCCCTACAGAGAATCCGACAGAGACAGGGTGCTCAAACACATTTTTTTTTCCTCCACGAGACGGTTTTAACTACTTCCAGTTCAATGGCTTTTCATCCCCTGATTTGGAGACTGCTGGCACAACTTTTGTTCAGCAGTTCTTCTATATAAATAGAAAGAACGACCGGTCCGGATTCACGTTAGCAGCAAAAAGGTGGAATGATTTCCGCGACCCAACTTTTCCACGCTACCCGTCAACAGCAGTTTGATCCCGATGGGACACGCTACAATTCTGCACGATGTATAACATTACATAATAGAGCAAGATGAGATGAGGTGATGTAAAAGGGGACATCAGCGTGCCTTTGTTGTGTTATTATTTATATCTGCTACAATGTTGGTTTTGTCGCCGGGTTTTGTTTGCACGAAGGGCACCGTAAAAGGGCATAGGGTAGAGGTACTATTCATGACTTTACGTTTCATTTATGGTGTGATTCAATGAACCAAGTGGGGATTGATTGAAACATGCCATGATAGGAACGCGTTGCGATATCTGGGACATCTAACTTGCCTACATATTTTAGTTGGGTGCTGGTGTTTATGCGCCTACTGGTACAACACATGTACACCAACAAATCTGGAGCAACAATCGAATAGGGTCTAACGGCATTTGCAAACAGAGCCTTATAAGCCCCTTCGTGAAGGAAATAGTTTCGCTACCCGATTATGCTATTGGTTAGCGTGCGTGATTTATAGCTGTGCGAGAAACGGACCTATAATGCTTTGTTTTCAAATGCTGTTATGCCATATCCTATTTTTGATCCAAAAATTGTATTGTATAATATAAATCACTAGGAGAAGGTTTCAGTGCCAAGAATCATTAATATCGTTAATGATAAGATGCTGCTCAATTTACAAGTGTCGCAAAAAACCCCATATAGACAATTATATATTCATTTTAACAGAACTGTTACAACCTTGCTTGAAATAGTTAATAATTTCACTTTGTTTGGATTCTATCAATGAAGCAAAACGAACGAATCCGCTATAGTAAGGAACCGCAGAAACCCTCAAGAACCGGATCTCATTACCGGGCCATCGTATTCTCGTTCTGCTGATTCCTTGTAAAGTGGAAAGAAAACTAAAGGGTGTCCACAGTTAAATTGCATCACTTTCAATAAGCTGTAACATTTCGCCCTTTGGGTTGATTTCAACGAAATTTTGGGTGAAATGAGTGTATTGTTTAGTTTCATTGTGAAATGTGTCGTAGTTTCGAAAATGGAGTCGAAGGAACAGCAAGTGAGCGAGGACATTTTGCACACGCACCTCGACAACCCACTTCTTTCGCAACGAGCCATCGGAAAGATGTTGAAAATTCACCAGTCTACAGTGTCTTGTGTCATAAAACGTTTCGGGGAACGTTTAACTGTCAATCGGAAGAAGGTGAGTGGTAGAAAAAGTGTTCCGTACTGTGTGAAGGATCACAAGCGAGTGGTTGCTGCCTTTAAATGCAAACCCAACTGTTCCGTTCGGGATGTCGCGAAAAAGCTGCACTTGACCAAAAGTTTCGTGCCGAAAGCCAAGAATCGAGCCGGGCTCCGTTCATTCAAAGTTCAGAAAGCTCCAAACCGCAATTAAAAACAGAATAGGACAGCTAAAACACGTGCGCGTAGGCTGTACACAAAAATGTTGACGAAATTACACTGCTGCATCATGGACGATGAAACACACGTAAAAACGGACTTTAAACAAATTCCCGGCAACCAGTATGTGACTGCGAAAGACAAATTTGATGTTCTAGAGTCTCTCAGGAAACAGCAAGTGTCAAAGTTCCCCAAGAAATTCATGATTTGGCAGAGGATTTGTTCGTGTAGTAAACGGAGCAAGTCTTTCGTGACAACTTCAACTGTTAATGGTCAAGTGTACATGAATGAATGCCTGAAAAAACGACTGCTTCCGTTTTTCAAAACACACAACGTTTCTACATTTTTTTGGCCGGACCTAGCCTCTTGTTACTACTCCAAGGATGTTCTGGAGTGATACAAGACGAATGGTGTCAATTTCGTGCCGAAGGATCTTAATCCTTCAAAATCTCCAGATTTGCGGCCAATTGAAAAATATTGGGCTATAATGAAGCACGAACTTCGTAAGCATCCTAAAGTTGTCACTACAGAACAGGAAATGTTGAAGTCATGGTTGAAAGCGGAAAAAAAATGTCGGTTCAAGCGTTGTACATATCTTATGCGTGTTATTAAGAAGAAAGTTCGGGCTTTTGGATTTGGTAAAGAAATACAGTGAAATAAAAATACCTAAACCAAGATTATACATTATATTTTATTCCCTGAATATTTCATGAAAATATTCATAATATTTTTGAGGACGAGCTTAAAGTGATGCAATTTAACTGTGGACACCCTTTACATACACCACGTCCTAGCAGGGCAAGATTTAAAAAAAATACTCCAGTAGATTCCCAGTACTCACTACCCCACCAACATCACCGTCTGACAGAGGGCAATGCTTCGTCGTTCCGCGGTTGAAGATGAGCAGCACTGCCTTTAGACGAATTCAGTACGCCCAATTTGCGAGCAAGATTCTCCCCGCTTATGCAGTGCTTGTTCACCATCAGGCTCCAATCCTGCTTCTTGCGGTGCAATATGTACATATCAGTCAGAGCGTGAGTGGTGCAAAGCGGAAAATGCGATTCCTATAACTTGCCGGGTACTAGCACCAGAGGAGAAGAAAGGATTTGCCAGATTCGTTTGCACAGTTAAGCAGTATGTTTGTATTTGCAAAATTCTTCCAACGGAATTGTTGCAAGGGCGGAGAGCATGGAGTTCGTGTTGGTTTAGATTTATTTATTCATGATGATCTTGGTGGAAAGAAAATAATTGAGCCGAATGCGGATTTTCGCTACTATCACAATCGAACAAGAAATTCAAAGAGAATTGAATATCGGAGGAGGATTATTTTCATGCGTGACTATACCGTTAATTCAAATGTCCAATAATTCCATAATTATGAACGGTTCGAAGTAGGGTTGATAGTACGGACTCCTATTTTTGAGAGCCGGTACTTACGGTACTGTTAGTACTGATAAAACCGGTACTAGGAACCGGGTCCAAAGAATTTTACTGAGAGTACTGAGTACTGAGAGTGTTAGTACCGGTAATACCGGTACTAGGTACCGGTTCCAAAGAATTTAAAAAAAAAATTATATTTCTTTATTGGACAAGAATAAAAACACAAATTTGTAGAATAAAACAAAACCACTTATGTATTCAGTAATGCTTTGGTTACAGAAAAAGGTCTGCACAGGACGTTCACAGTATTATCTTTAATGCGAGACCGAATTTTAGTAGCAAAATTGCTAGACACTGGAAATGCTCTCTCGGAATCGACTGATGTAGGTCGAACAGTAATCAGTGCTTCGAAAAGCATAGTCAAATACATGCCCTTTAATCCTTCAGTTTCGAAATAGGCAAATTCATTGTGCAGAGTTTTAATTCCATCGTCTGTCAAGAAGCTCAACTTTACTTGTCTTTTAAGGTGTATCATCGCTTTTTGCACCGCAGTCTTGATCTCACAAAACCTCTTAAGCATGGCAAGCAAACTATTCCATCTAGTCCTGCAGTCAGAGATCAGACTCAGTTCTTTGCCTCTATACTCCCGAACATACTTCTGAAGAACATCGTCGTTTTTCACTGGTGATGGCCTGCAAACCTTGATAATGTCGTGAACCTTCTTAACGGTAGACAGATATTGAGGCTTCATTGCAACATTGCTACCAGATCCAAAGCCAAGCACAAACAGATCCGTATTTTCGCCGTCAGAGGATGCATCAGAATCTTCAAATAAAAAGGTGAAGAAATGTTTTCTAGTAGATTGAAAAGTTACATAAATATACCTTCATCATAATTGATAAGATTGTCTGTGTTTGAAGACGGTTTCTGGTACAGAACACTTATTACTAAAGATGAATGCCATGAGCCAGGCACAGATGGTCTACAGGTGTCGGTCTTTCCTTTTTTTCGTGATAAGTGCTCCATCGGTCGTTTGGCCTATGATGTCTTTGAAAAGCACCAAACCGAATTCTGACAATTTCTACTCCAATAATTGTTAGCACTGTTCAGCTTTCATTGATCCTCGGATTCGCACGTGCTCCAAATTCTACATGAGATTTTAATCATGTAAGTTTACGTTCAGTTCCTTATCGAAGTCCACTCGTCAAATGTGAGACTTAGGCTTAGCGGTTTTAGACTTGTATGTAGGCTTCTGATCGTCTTTGGAATATCGTTGAACCCTCGAGCCAGGAGACCTTGCCGGATGTTCTTCCTCGGGCTTGCATATAGTGTTAAATGAAATATAATCCATCGTCTCGAAAAATAATAGTATCTTCCATTGACAATGGAGGAGTTTTTCACACTTGCGGTTGAAGGTTGCTTGTTGTAGTCTGGTGGGGTAATACGTTTGTCCACATTAATATAAAGCATGCTTTTCAGCTGTTTCTTCATGCCGGAAGTTCTGGCACCCTCGCATTTTATGACCTTGGAACACCTAATACACTTAGCTGTTCCTCGAAGAAAGTAACGCCACACTGATGACTCCGACTTTTCTTACGCTATTTTCAAACTCCATCATAAATACTAGTAGAAAACCTTATTCAAACAAAATTTCAACGGCAACGAAGCAAAACGAACTATAAACAATGAAAGCGAAAACAAAGGGACAATTCATTAAGGCAGCGTTGCCATGATTATTAAAGATCCACACTTGGCAGTATGGACCAACTATGGTCCCGCCACCAAGATAAGAAGAAGAAGAAGATTATGAAAGATATTCAGTTTATCTCTTTCACACTCTCTACGTTGTGGTGACTCTCTTCACATTCAACTTCGTCCTCTCATTTTTTTTTGGTTTTGTCAATGAGCGGTGTTAGTGATCAAAGTATCAACGTCAAGGTCAAACAATAGGCAAACAATAACAACGTAGGGGAGATAAGCGACAAAAAGGACATGAATGTTTTTAACTGTTTTCTGTTTTGTAAATTGTGACGCCTGTTAGAAATATTGATAAATTTATCAGTACCGAAAATACTCGTATTGGCTAAAGCCAAGTATACTAGTCGATAAATTCAGTTGGTATTACTGGTAACCCTAGTTCTAAGCAACCAATATGACCGCTCTTGTCTAGTCGACTACAAATCCTAAGTTCAGCTAAGGTATGTACGTTATTTGCTGTACACAGAATTCGTTTCCATACCACTCGACTTGAAATTTCACTTTGAGTAACATTGTAGTCTGCTAAACCCCGCTGCTCCCCGCTTGTTCCATTTACGTTTTATGTCAAAACTGGTATATCAATGGCAATGGTAACTAATTACCTCTGGTTTCAAAAAAAAATTTTTTTTTGTAGGTCCATGCAATTTCGTAGTTGCTACTCCTTTACTGAACACAACTAGTGTAATTGCACAGAGAACCACATAGATGGAGCATGGGAGTAGCTTTACACCTTCAATGTACAAGTTTCACTAATTCTATTTATAGATCAGTACCGGCGCCGGCCACGTCCTCACGGTCTTTTGGGAGGGGGAAAAGAAGGATGATTAGTTTGACAATTGTTGTTATTAGAGACCGTGATCAGCACTGCATCTCTACAATTGCCAAGGGAAGGATAGTTGTGTTAGTGAGGCAGGTTATTTTTAGATCACGGATGCACTGTGGTAAGTGTGGCGGATCAATGACAGTAGACTGCTTTTTATTTTAAATCTAGTGGTGATAAAAAGAGGCAAGTGACAAATGGCAAGGAAGGAAAATCGCCAAATCAACCGTGTATGGTGTGCTCAAACGTGTCAGGGAGCGAAAGAGCGTGGATCGAGTGCCTCAAGGTAAGCGTCGTAATGGAACATATCACCGCTAGCTGAACCAGAAGGTGTTGAGAACCGTCAGAGAAAACCCTGGACTATCAGATAATGAAATCGCACAAAAATACGCTGCTGCTCGCAGTACCGTTCGAATAATTCGTTTGCGAGCAGGATATCGTTCTTATAGAGCCAGCAAGCAACCAAACAGAACGTTGAAGCAAAGTTTTGTCACCAAAACTCGAGCTCGGAAATTGTATTGAGCTCGGAGCAGGTATTGACGAAGTACCAAGGATGCCTGCTCATCGACGATGAAACCTACGTCCAAATGGATTTCGGACAGCTTCCTGGCCAAAAATTCTACATGGCGACGGGACGAGGAGATGTTCCTGCGAAGTTTAAGTTTGCTTTTATGGACAAATTTTCCAAACCAGCAAGCTGCGGAGCAAAGACCAAAGTTTTCGTGACGAATAAGACGATGGACTCGAAGCTGTACAAGGAAGAATGCCTCAAAAACCGCGTACTACCTTTCATTAAAGCCCATAAAGGTCCCGTGAAGTTTTGGCCAGATTTGGCGAGTTGCCACTACAGCCGGGAAGTCATTCAGTGGTACCACGATAATAACGTAGATTTCATCGATAAAAACATAAATCCACCCAACTGCCCGCAGTTCCGGCCCATCGAGAGATTTTGGGCAATAATGAAGCGGAAGCTTAAGAAAAGTGGAAAAACGGGACGCGACTCAGATGATCAAAATGTGGAACAAATGTGCAAAGGAAGTTTACTCCGAAGGTGTGCAGCGTTTGATGGGAGGAATAATGAAGAAAGTGCAAAACGAAGAGAAATGATTTGTATTGATATTTTTTTTTCTTTAAGTATAGTGAATTACCTTTGTTATGATGTATTGAACACGTATTTGTACGTCAATCCGTTACCGAGATACAGATGATTTTATAATTCCGGATTCTTTTTTTTTTTTTTGTATCTCGATTATTTAGAATTTCAGCCTCGGGCTGGTTCATCTCCCGTCCTAGACACTCAAATGCCTCTTTTTGGGTATTTTCGTAACTTGTCTGGGGGTGAGATTTGAACTCGTGACTTTGGCGGAGAGGTATGGATGTTAACCACTACGCCGGGGTCGCCCCCGTAGATTCCGGATTCTAAATGGGCATAGTTTTAGGGTTGCATGTTGATAAGAAGGATATTTCCAACTTTCATATAATTCCTCTGTTTATGCACAAATACAAACATTACAAAACAACCCATGATTAGAATTATAGAGGAGCATCTTCCATATATTAAAAGATTTACATATTTTTGCTGAATATGTATTGAATTGAAATATTCCACTATTAAAATTTAAAATTACTCTCTGAGTATCATTTGTTGAACACATAACTTACACATTTCTTTATTCCAGAGAACACAACCATTCCTGACACTCGCAGCCATACGTCCCATCACGATCCAGTCATAAATATTTTGTAGGTCCATTTTATTCCATAGCATTCGCCAGGTACCAGAATGGTCATTGCTCATTATTCCGAATAAGCCCATACAAATCCCACTCTGCATATATCATAGATGGCAAAATTGATCCAGACTACGTGACGTGAGTTTATCATCGAGTGAATCCCCTAAACGTGTCTATGCACCCGGTGTCCGCATCGACTGTAGACATTCTTTTGGCAAACACTATGGCATTTCCATTTCATTTCAGATCAACTCGCAAATCCAGTGGCTTGGATGGCCTCCTAATTCACTGATGATACTATTCAAAGTCCCGGACGGACAATCCCATAAAAATAACACAACAATCCTCAACCAGGAAGCACAACAAAATCTATAGAACCAAAACAATAATCCAGCGAATCTACGCCTGCAACACGTCAACCGTAGTCGGGTGTTGCACGACTTGCACTAGAGAAACGTCAAAAGTGCGAGGACATCGAGTGGCGAAGAGTGCTTATATGATAGGAAAAAAAAATGCAAAATAAGAATCACCAACCTGATTCTGTACATTGATGACGAGCTGAGTTATCCCATGGCCAATCTGCACCAGAAGACATATAAAACCTATCACTATTTTTCTGCTTATACACGATTTGAAATACATTTCTTCAAATTCCGGATGTTACACGGCACTGGCACTGTACACCATTGAGAGCAGATTGGGGATTGCAAATGGGGAGCACACTAGCAAACCTCTTCCTTTGGACAATTTGCTCTATTTACAATTGACACTCGATTTTTTTATCCATTCAATTTAACACGTTAACACAAAAGAAAACATCTTAGCTGCAGATGATATCATAACATGGCATCCCGATCTAAATTCTTTTAAATCACTTCAACCGAACATTAAACCGGAGTAAATAATACACTAACACTACATACATTGTATGTTGTGCTAAGAAAACTAGTACATCGGAGCTTTCCCGTTTCCCAAAGCAACTAACGACTAAACGTGCCGACGAATACCGCGGAACTGATTGAACTGCCGACGAGTTGATGAGTATTTAGCCAATGAATGAGATTCAGTATATTGTTGGAGGCATTTGTTGCCGACGGATTTGTTTGTATTATGTAAAATGTTGCAAGCACACTGTGATACACGCATGCGTCTCTAGGATAGTGCTGCCTCTGGTGGAAAATAGGATGGCCGGATTGCCGATCTGCTTTATCGACTTGATAAGTGAGATTATTTCCTATTAGATTTTTAAAAACGTCGGGCTGATTGTAAATTGCTTTTCTTCTTCAACTTAATTTTTAACAATGATAAGCCATGCAAGAATAAGGATAAATTACTGTCCTCCTAAACCACCGAGTAGCTTGCAATTTTATATAATATAGGACTAGACGGTTCCACTTTACCCATTTGGAAGCATTTGTATGGTAGTTGGGAAATAATGTTGTTTTAGTAGTTTATTGTGTAAGCCATAATTTTACTCCCGTCGTTACATATTACATACTTATTAAGTAGATACGCTAGTAGTTTCGCCTTTTGTCTCTTTCGAACAATTTCACCTTGTAATTTTGAAAACACAAATCTTGATTTTTATCAGGTCCATTAATTATGTCACGCAAAAAGTGACTTTTTATACAGACCCCCCCCCCCCCCCCCCCCCCTGGTCACGTTTTTTTGTAAGGACCTTCAAATTTTTTTGTATGGATTGTCACGCTTTCCCAAAACTTCCCCTTACTGTGTAACATAATAAATGGACCTTCCCATAGCTGAAAATGTATTCGAATGCTTATCGCAAGTATTGCACACGTACTGATATGTTTCTCTAATCTGTATCTACTGTCAAAACTAAGATTGCATTTTTAAAATAATGAGCTGATGGCGTAGTAAATCTCGTCCCATTTCATGTTAAGAAAGTCAGTCAATCCATAGCGTATGAAGGCGTTAAAGTTTTTAAGAACTATTATCTCAAAACCAACATTGACATTTCATATTTCTGTCTAATTTACATGATACTCATTAAAGCTCTATTTATGCAATTGAATATTTTAGGGGTGGTGAAAATGTATGAGGTCATATCACACGAACAATCAAAATACGCAAACGCTTGTCATCGCAAACAACAACGTCTGTCCTGGCATCCAGCGGCTGAGTAAGAAACGCTGTATCGCGTCAGCTATACCTCAGGAAGCAATCCCACCAACGCGATGTAGAAAGGTAGCATGCTGAAATCTTCCCCTACCACAAAAATGGAAGTATTCTTTATAAGGTGTATAATTTCGGATCATCTATGGAATTCCCAAGTGTTGTTTAATAATTTTAATTTTTTTGTTTCCTTTGTGGCAATGATAATGCCAGTGCGTCTACAATTGCAGCTGGACATCAGTCTGCAGACATGCAGACAGTACAAATATAATTGTTACTATCATTTTATATTAAGGAGTGTATCAAAAATAAGCTATCCACAAACTTTCTTTCAAATTATGTTGAAAACCGATATTTTATTCATACAAAAAATTTATCCTTTATTGTACGAGGTTAAACTTGGACATAATGAAGACCGGATGAAATTTAAGTTATTCCTTCACGAATTTTCGAACTTTGGATCGAATGCTCTTCATCAAGTTCCGGACAAGTGCGGCATCGCATTTTTTGGACGCTTGAGCCCAAATTTTTTTGAACTCCTGCATGTTCCCAGCTGCCTTACCAGTCTTCTTGAAGACCCTCTTCACGATTGCCCAGTAACGTTCGATGGGTCGAAGCTGAGGGCAATTTGGTGGATTGATATTTTTCTCAACGAAATCTTTACCCTTTTCCGCAAGCCAATTGAGAGTGGTTTTGGCATAGTGAGCCGACGCTAAATCCGGCCAAAACAGTGGAGGTGTACTATGCTTCTTATATAAAGGCAACAATCTCTTCTGGAGACACTCAGATCGATAGATTTCCGCATTTATAGTTCCGGTAGTGTAAAAAATTGTTGAATTCAAACCACAGGACCTGTCCGCATCGCTCACATCCTCTCCAACGACGGCAGTAAAGTATTGTGGACCTGGAAGGGTTTTTGAGTCCTCCTTTACATAGGTCTCATCGTCCATCAAAACGCATGCATCCGGACGCTGCAAAAGACGTGAATACTATTTCCGAGCCCTTGTTGCTGCTCGCTTCTTCTGTTCTGCACTTTGTTTCGAGATTTTCTGCTTCTTGTAGGTCTTCAGGTGGTTTCGCCTCTTGATACGCTGGATCATTCCGACACTCGTTCCTGCTTTTTTGGCCAAATCACGTATTGACATAGAGCGTCTACAATTGCAGCTGGACATCAGTCTACAGACATGCAGACAGAACAGATATAATTGTTACCATCATTTTATATTATAACATCCCTTCACAATATTTTTAAAGCTATTTTCAGGTTCGCATTTATGCATCGTCGTAAGTTTTAGCTTACCTAACCCACGATATGTATTTGAAAAGATAGGATGGTTTTTAACGTTTTTTTTTAGGGAGGATCATACGACAAATTCTACTTAATAAAATTTCCAAAAAAGTTTAATAATTCAAAAACTAAAATTGTTAATAATCTCTCATTTTCTATTGCACAGATATAAGGAATTATTTATGGGCCCAGTAGAAAGCAAGAGTTATTGGAGAATTCAAATTTCATTTTTCTTTTTCTCTCTCTAGTTTTTTTTTTTCTTTCTTTTTTGTGGATTTATTTAGCTTCCGTTTTTGGGCAGTAATAATAATCATATGGAATTTATTTCGGCTAATTGTTTGCTATTCTGCTTGGCTGCCCGGTGATCAACTTTCTTTCATTATATCACTTTGGAAATTTTCGCCATTTCAGAGTTTCAATCATCTAACATCACAGCAGAAGAGACATATAGTTGCATTTAATTGTTATGTATATACTATTACAACATTGTATTATTTTCATCATATTATCATTATATATATTACTATAATCATATTAAAAATATTCACCAAATGATTCATAATAATAATTATATTTCATTTGCTTCAAGGTTACAAGGAAATGGATTCCAGATAGTACAGATATTTTATTTCATTGTATCTAAAAGTGTTTTTCTATAAATTTAAATCATTGAATATTATTAAAATTAACAAATGCTCTTCAATTCTGCTGATTATGTATATCTATATGTCATGAATACATACATATTTTTTTAATTCATGTATAATTAAATGGTTTATGTTTTATTTAATTGCAATAGGACCTTCAAATTCCAGAGTTATATTCATCTGCCACTGATTGAGCTCTAAAGATGCACCAAACTGCATATGATTATCATAAGCCTATGTTCGGGAGTAACATCACCCTACCCTCGCTACGCCACTGCCGAACGAGAGGGTTCCCTCCAACGATCATTCCACCGAATCGAGACGGTATTCTCCCTACCACATCGACCGATAGCGACAACGTTCAAAGGCGATCGTTATCGGTGACGTCACCGCTTGGAATCATCTGGTTGTAGGATAGTGGACGATCTGCTGTGCATTAGTCGTGTCGGCTCTGACTCTCAGGAAGGATGGATGGGAGCAGAGCCACAATGGAACGGAATGTTCTGTGTTAATTGTTTGTGTTGAGTGAAATTGGTTGAATGGAACTCCAAAATAAACTCCGAACCAATAAAATACAGTCCACTTATGGAGACGCCCAGTATTTTCCACCCCACTGGCAATGTAAATTGATTACCCCCCAATCGGTGTTGATTAGGGTCCGGTAACCCAACATTATGGATTGCCCAAACAGGGTGCTTGAAATCCATAATGTTGGGTTACCGGACCCTAACCAACACCGATTAAGGGGTAAATAATTTACACTGCCAGTTGTGGGGTAGGAAGTACTGGGCGTCTCCATAAGTGGACTGTATTTTATTGATTCGGAATTTATTTTGGAGTTCCATTCAACCACACATCACATCACACATTCGTATCACACATTTGTACAGAGCATTACACAACACATATAATTCGTCCTGCATACATTTTATTTACATATTTACATTCTACAAACTACTACTGTACAACACTCAACACAGAACATTGTTTTCCATTGTGGCTCTGCTCCCATCCATCCTTCTAGAGAGTCAGAGTCGACACGACTATTGTACACCAGATCATCTACTACCTAACAACCAGATGATCCCTGCTGTGACGTCACCGATAACGATCACCTGTGATCGCTGTCGCTATCGGTAAAGAGAATACCGTCTCGATTCGGTGGAACGGTCGTAAGAGAGAAGCCCTCTCGTTCGGCAGTGGCGTAGCAAGGGTAGGGTGATGTTACTCCCGAACAGCCCATTATCACTATTTTAACTATTTCATCATATTATTTTATTTATAACCATATTTAAATTACAGGATGATGAATTCCAACCATGGCCTATTTTAATTAAATATTATAGTATATTTCAATGCTCTATTACATACTGCATATATTGCATATTATGACATATTATGTACATTATATATAAAAAATACTGGGTTGGGGTGGAGCATCAGGGTATCATTCAAGCTGAAACTGAACGATGGTTTGATTGACTAGGCAGGAACGAGCATTATCATTTTCTTTATCCTACCGATTCGATTGTGACGCTGCGAATTCTACTCCAACAGTTTCAGTGAGAGTGACGCGCCCTTCTTAACAAGCCATCCTTTAGAAAGCTGAATAAGTATTGCGAATTGCTGAATAAGTAATTCGAATTGTTGGATCGTATCGTTGGAAGGAGATTCTTAATTTCTCGTGGATTTCACGTGAGTGTATCTGCTCCGGTGGACCCCTCAGTTTTTGGCCATACATACAGCGATATTGTGAATTCAGATCGGTGGCTCAATTTGATCTTGCTATTAAGTGGAGCTGCATCCAAGCCAAGGGCATGAAGGAATGGTGGCTACCATACATACATACACACATACAAAAAAAAAAGATTTTAACATAATGGACTTCAGCTTCATGATTTCAAAAGGCACCAAAAGAGCGGAATACGTTTAAGTTATTTATCCACATGAACAGAATAATCAGAAGTGCTGTCATTTACTCCAATGACACTATTTCAAGTAGAGTAGTAAACTGAGGTAACTGGACTAACAAAATTCAATAAAATGCCTTATGCTTTTTATCCGCAAGAAATCAGTTTGATTTCTATTAAAATGCTTTATGAAATCGACGAAATTCACTCATCTCAACGAACTATGTGTTTCATTCGAGAGCATAGCGACAATTGAAATCTGTAAATTATGATAACATTTAAAGAGTATGATTTTAAAATTCCATGTTTTATCGCGTTCTAATTCGAAAAAAAAACTAAATAATCTCGACAACACCAGTTAGCAAAAATCTAGGTTTTTTTTTTTTCATTAGGGCGAATCTACAACTGAGAGACTCTCTCTGTTTACTTTCTCTTTCGCCAAAAGCTAAACCATTTTAACATTTTTCGCTTGGCTGTTTGCCCCATATGCTAGCCAGCACTCTTATCTTGCGTTCTGTGTAAAAAAATCAATCCATAGTTTTATAATGGCGCTGTAATTAATGAAAGAGAACGAGGCAAGAAAGAGTCTCTCAATTGTAGATTCGCCCTAATGAATAAAAACCCTAGAAATAATATAATAAGAATTGGACTCGGAAAAAATGCGACACTTTGTTTTGGATGTAACTTTTTATCGCGTGGGTAAAAATTAATGAAATTTTGGGTAATACTAGTTTAGAGTGTTTATCGCGATCTGTCAAGTAGTTTTTAAGATGCATTCGAAACAAGAAGAGCTACGCCAGCATATCTTGGGCGCGGTGATCGATAATCCTGGTCAGTCGCACAGATGGATAGGCAAAAGGCTTGGAATCCACCATTCCACCGTGTCCCGCGTTGTGAAGATGTTTCAGGAGACGAAGACCATCGAGCGGCGCGCTGGAAGCGGCCGAAAACCGAAAACGGAATACCCAGAGAAGGCGCGGAAGATAAAGCAGTACTTTAAGAATAACCCGAACCTTTCCACCCGAGACGTGGCCAAAAAGGTCAATTTGTCGAAGTGGTTCGTCCAGCAGACCATGAAGCGGGCTGGGCTACGTGGTCAGGGAGGCGCCAAACCGGACTGACAAGCAAAACACTGTGGCCAAATTGCGTGTGAGGAAGCTGTACCGTGAGTGGCTCGTCAAGCCAGGCTACTATGCAGAAATTGATATGTTGAGTAAAATGCAAAATTCGTTTGTACGTCAGGAATGAACATTCTGTCTGAGTTTGATCTCAAAATGCACTTTTAACATCCCATACTGAAATAAAGACTGCTTTTTGATTTGTTTAATCAATGTTTCAAATTTTGAGTCAAATAATATTTGAAACTACTTTTCGATTCACCCCTTATTATGTCAAAACAGCACAGCAAATTAAAACAAAAACAAAGATTCGAGTACTGCAAAGTGTAAAAATCGGGACCAATAAGGTTCTAAAGCAGTGAGCCAATTTTGAGTCTCCTTTTGAATGTTAAATGAGCTATACACAAAATAAATAATGAATAAATAAACAAAGCCTACATCTCCATTCATAAGAGGCAGGGGCTGGATATTGAAGAAGAAAATGGATATAGTTTTTGGCACAGGAAGTACCAGTACATCAGTCCCAAGCTTAATGATTCGCCCCTAATAACGTAACTCACACAAACACACCCTCTGTCAAAATAATCAAAACAAAAACAAAGATTCTAGTACCAACATACACAAGAATGCATTGAAAGGTGAAGGCTGCAAGCTGTACTTCGGACCAAGGGGTTTTAAAACAGTGAACCACTTTCAAATAGCTAGTTTCATATTGATTATGGTAGAGGTCTGTAGCTGTAGGCAGTGATGTCCATATCCTCAGTGTGGTAAAGAGAGATTTAAATTTTTCCACACACTCTTCCTACCTCAACGAGAGCTCTTCTCTCTTGTGTGTATTCACCCCCGTGTTTGCTTGCGGGTAGCGCATGTGAGTGTAAAAAATGGTTTTTATTCACACAACACACAACACTCGATCGCTCTAGAGTGAGAAGAAGAGCTCTCAAATTCACAGAAGTGAATGCAGATAAATTCCCTGACGCGTGCGCCCCAGTGAGCTCATTGGCAAGGGCTCTTCTGCTAATATACAGCAGTGATTGCAAATTCGCTTTGGCGCTACATAGCAAAGGAAGAAAGAAGAATGCTAGGGTTTTTTTTCATTAGGGCGAATCTACAATTAAGAGATTCACTCCGGGCTCACTCTCTTTCATTCATTACAGCGCCATTATAAAACTTTCGAGGGATTCTTTAGTACAGACCGAAACACAACAGGGCTGGCTAGCATACTCTACAAATAGTAGAATGAAAAACGTAAAGGTGATTGGTTTATAAATGAAAGAGAGCGAGCCCGGAGAGAATCTCTCAATGGTAGATTCGCTCTAATGAAAAAAAAACCCTAAAATGTTTCTTCCCGCTTCCTTTTTTCGGACATTTTTTACAAATCCGACGAAGTTATCACTATCAACCGCACCAGCGAATCACAGAGAGAGCACTGGCGCGTTCTCACCCAAGTGTACGCGGCAGCGATCGCAGGCGATAGCACGTGGGCGAAGACAGATGAGAGCACGTGAGAGCGGTCGTTTTAAAGAGAGTGAATCACTCACTCCAAGCCATCCCCTCACTGGCGCACACTTTCACTCTGTCTATTTACCACCGAATAAAAGAGCACTTTGCATTATCTGCGGTGAGTTATGGTTGTATCCTCTGTGAAGGTACAAGTCTCATGCGCTGGCGTAACATTAGTGCGAAATGCCATCTCTGGCTGTAGGGGGTGTGGAAGTAGTTCGCCTCCCCGCGGTGCACCTTGGAAACGTTAAGCTCCCCTTAACGGCTAAACGAACTACAACGGCGGAAGCGCCATACGGCGCGGGATTCGGCAGGAAGCCCTAAGCGGTCGTGACGTGGGGAACAGGGGCGACCGAAGGACCAGTGACGCGAGGTTCGGCAGATACCGTAAGCACACTAGCCCCCTCCCTGAAGTAATACCGAAAGGTGGTTCCGGGGAGGGCCGGGGCTCGAGGCACGGGTGGGTTTTTAGTGGGTCGAGGAGTTGGCGCCCTCATCCCCACACCCTTCAGGAGTCTGTTAGCATATTTTCCATCCCGTCTAAAATAAATAAAAAACTCGTTTGTTTATGTTAGGCAGTATGTTGAAGTAGTTCTATTCAAAATATTTTAACATAATTTAATAACAGGGGGTAGGTCACTCTGTCACCATGTGTTAATACCCTCAGAAACACACTCCCACGCTTTAAACACCGCGCCACCACAAAACAAATTTCCGTCATTTCTGGAACCACTCACACGCACGTTTACATAATTCTCAGCTGGTTCCCAATAAGCATAAATTCTTAATTGTAGTCCAGACAGACACGATGAAACACAGAAACACCATCCAGCACTCCAAATTACGATCAGCACAACCACAACGTGGCAGAGTGAGCCGCCTCCTGTTTCATAACGAATCAAAATAACACATTCGCAGGGATAATCCGAGGGAAGCAAGAAGTCTGTTTCAATAAAAATATGTTAACTGACTGACCAATGCTGATCATCGCATAGAAAGCACCAGCAAAACAAATGTTATCTTTATGTGGCAATTTGACATTTCTAGTACTATTCTAGTACACCTTAAATTACGATTGAAGTATTTGGTGAACTTAGAGCCTCTAGAAGCAACTTTTTACTTCTTCTTTTTAATTCCAAGCTCATCTTGTTCGTTCCAACCGGGGGAGACTTGGTCCTATACCCATTGATTTGATTATCTCCAGTTCACTCAACCAATCGCAATGTTTTGTGATATAGTGGGCGGAATATTATAATTTGAGATAACTTAATGCAGACAAATTTGGCATATCGTCGGGTTACCACCTAGTACCTCATAGCAAGATGCTAAGAAGCGGACTGGAAGATTCGATGAGCCACTTCCACCTAAAGCACAGGGGAACGATAATTCCAAAATTTGCATCAATCTAGTGTATACGCCTACGACGTTATTTCCAAACAACCCTAATTTGAGTAAGATTTACTCGAAACTGTCGAAAGTAGGACTACTAAAAAGGGAGTAAGGATAGTTGGTAGTGACAAGATGTCAAACCAGCAACATCGACTTGAATCCGATCGATGATTACTAGTTATCACCAGATTACTTTTACCGAGTTGAGTAGATGCTACACAATTTTAGGTTGCTTAAGACACACTATTCTTAAGCGGCATCTATTCTTAGGCATCTTTTACTAGAAACCAATGGACCGATTTGATGAAACAAGCGCCAACTGATAGAGCCAAGGCTCGTTCGATTTGAAGACAAGAGCTCTTGTTCTTCTTCTATCTTAGCTTCTTCTCTTAGAAATCTCATAGCGTTTTCAAACATATTGCTTTTACAATTAGCTTAATGCTTGCTCTTAACTTAGTGTTCTAAATGCACTGCCACAGTTAATAATTGGGAGCTTTTGATGCCAGGTACCATTTTTGCATTAGTATGGTTGCCCAGGGAGTCGAGAAATTTTCCCTCACGAAAAATTCCTAGACCAGATCAAGAATCGAACCCAGCCACCTTCACAGCATGGTGTTGCTTAGTAGCAGCGCCTTTGTCGACTGAGCTAAGGGGGCCCCTTCTCTATCTTAACATATCAAGCTAATTGCTTATCACCATCAACTTATTACCTGCTCATAACTCAGTGTTCTAAATGCACTTGCAGAACGTGACAATCCATACAAAATATTTTGAAGATCCATACAAAAAACTTGAACAAGGGGGGGGGGGGGGGGGTTATAAAAAGTCACTTTTTGCGTGACATAATTAATGGACGGTTAATTCCCTTAGGTGGTTGACTCAGTTTGTCAAGTAGGATTCTAGCCTATGGAACATTTATATCCTTGTCATTTAATGTGAATGAAAATTCTTCAAGTTGACATGGACACTTTATTTACGTACGCAGGTTCTTCTCCTCCTACGTTTGAAAATTACAATATCTCTTGTCTCAACCAAAATCCAAATCATCTTTTTTGCGCTTTTGGTGATCCTTTCAGTTCTTCCGTTGTGTTGTCGTCGTTGTGCTAAGCCAGAGCTGTTTTTACAAAGATTTATAATCTCGGTGACAAGGGGATTGCTAACACCAACATTTACCCCCACCTTCCTGAATACTCGAACAAAGATGTTTTGTCGGATTTGCCGAATAAATCTGCTTTGCTACGTCATGAAGCTGTTGTTTGATGAAAGAGATATTTGCGAAGGTACGTAGATGTTCGGCCTCTGTCATTGGACGGCTGTGTTGGTGGTGGTGATGGTCAAAGCTTTTAAGCAATGAACAATCTTCTTTTTATCGAGCCTCGTTGCATCTTCAATAGCACAGCATCCACGTTGTAGGACATATTCGGAGAATTGCAATGACGATGTTTGTGTGGTAGGTTATATGTGGAACATAGGCGGATTATGTGGTGGCTCTCATAAATTCGATGCAGCAGGATCTATTGCTGGCTTGTAGGTTACGTGTACATGGTGCTCTTTATCTTAACTATCTAAATGGTGCGATGAAATGCTTTTCGGGATGCTCCAGTCGGGTTGGGCAGTAGCATTTTGGACGATTAGACTGCACTGCACTTTGCAACTGAGTATGATAAATGTTTGTATAACGTTGTCACCATCTGTTTTATTGTACCCGTTGTCAATAATCTCTGAGTATTGTGTTGTCGTATAAAGGGGTCTCCAGATTTGCGCTTTCAAAAAATTCACCACAATATAGTTACTTGACGGTTTATGGGTGCACTGAAACCGTCGCGATTTAAAATCACTGTTCAATTGCACAGTGTTTTCCGAGAGTTTTTTTTTTTGCGTTCGCTTTCGATTCGCTGTCTGCAGCGTTTTTAATTCGCCAGAACTGCGGTCTTCGTTAATCCCACATTCACATATAACTTTGCGATTAATGTTCACAAGGAGACACGGAACAACCGTAAAAAATGTTTTTAAAATGCTGCTTAGATCGTTATTTGATGATGTATGATCATCTACCACCCATTGTAGCACGGAAACTAAGTCAATGCGCTCTCCTCTCTGTTAGATTTGATCAAGCTTTAATAACCATTGATTATCCTAATCATCACTAATACGTTTTAACTTCACTTATACATTTCCACAGGGATATAAAAAATCTCCTTCCAACAACAAGATTAAACAATTGGTCATAAGAGCGTGCTTTCTAACAGGATGCCCCAATGGGCGGGAAGAAGAGCCCACCGTCTATTCACAGACTGTTAGCAATGGGGAGTTGGCATTCCCACTCTCTACATCCAGAGTGCTTCAATCGGGTGCTCTGATGGTCCCTCCCATTCCCATGAAATATTTATTTAATAGTGTATATATTTATGTAATTGAAAAATACCGCAAGCATTCGTATCTATTATATATGATCTTCATTCGGTTGATTCTGAAATGCAAGAAATGTTGTAAAGTGTTAAAGTGTAGAGTTCTGTATTTGCTGCTTGATGCTGATTTTATAACAGCAATCCGCTTTTATTTTTTATGGCCTAATAGTTATTGAGGATGTTAATGTAATGTTTAAATCATCTAAGTAGTAAAATCAATAAGACAATATTATCAAATATAATGATATTGTGAGTTATGATAAAGTAATGACAAAGATTGAACTGTAAAATCAGACACTAGCTAAATGGTACACAGCGCTGCATGAATCATATCAGCTCAGATTTGGTAAAATGGTCATTTGCAAACCGAAAATGAAAAATACAATCAGTAATAAGTGCAAATGCCTACCACAGATTCCGTTGCAGCTTCTTGTATTCGAGGCACTAGATACTTTTAAATCATAATAGGAAATGTTTAAATCCCCCAACAACAAAAACAACAACAAAAATCATAAGATGAGAAGAAAGGATCAAAATGGTAACTGGGCATATAAGACAAAATAATTAAAAGTACACTTAACCTATAGGGTAAAAATTATAAAATTATTTTTATTTTAATATATAAATCACGAAAACACAAGTAATGATAAAAACGGTAATGATGATGATAAAGATAAATGCTAATGGTAATGAATAAACAATGTCATATAAGATAATATATATAGTGAAGGGATATTATAATATGAACTGGAAATTACATGTGTGCCGACTGCTGTTTTGTTGCAGTTGTAGACAAACTTGCACATCCTCTATGAACCAGAAAATTTACACAATGTATGACAGCCATGAGAAAAAAAAGAATTTTAAATATTAAATTATTTTACAATACCTGATGACCTGTAAGACCTGGAATACATCATGCAAACGAAAGTATCCCAAATTTCGATAACCTGAAACCAATTTATATGCAATAATATACTATCATATCATAACAACAACAAAAAAGATGAAAAATATATTTTGCCTCTATTTGCCGTACTGTCCTTCCATGTTATTAGGAAGGATCTAAGGCAAGGATGATCCCAAAGCGTGCTGCAACTACGAACCTAATGTGGATAGTAAAATTCTCAATGTGGCCTCCAGGCACACGATCCTCTATAGCAGGTGGAAAAAGTACTTGATGTGATACTACCACAATGGCTTCGGGTCTTGACCAAGAATCCCTACTGAGCCCTTGCGGCCCGACAAGCCGGCCAGTTCAGCGCAAGGGTATTGCTTAAATCATTATTTGAATAGACTAACTTTAGATCTTGAAAATGATGCTCAGGACTAGCTGATGATCTTTTGGATAATCTGGAACAACCGTAAAAATTGTCAATTTATGTAATCATTTTTAAAATGGAAATTGTTTCTCAGGACTAACAAACGATGTCCCGGATCCGGAACAACCGTGAAAGTAGTTGATTTATGAAATTTATACCAGCACTCTGCGGTTTTTCCCCTAAACTTCTGAAAAACGATTTTGCACTTGTGACCTTAAAATTTTCCCTAGTCTGACGGCTATATGAAAACCTTTCATATGATCCGCAACAACCATAATAGTAGTCAATTTATGAAACTTGAACTCTACTTTTTTTTTTTTCTTAAGTACGTTTAACAGAATCTATAAATGTATAGAATAAATCTTAAAATTCAAGAAACGTGGAAAATAATTTCTTGTAAAATTAGGAGTCCCAAACAGAAACCAGCGCAACTCGGAAAAAGTTGTTTTTTAAATCATTTATTTGTACAGGCTCAATCGAATCAACTTTACAGAGCCAAGTTTTCATATTAACATACATCAATCATCTTAAAACTAAAATTAGAGGGGTCGAACCGATTACTCGCGGCCGTCTCGAGGTTAATAAGAATAACAATTGAACGGATGGAAAGATGGGCGGGAATTTGAAGTATGGTTTACAAAGCACGTTTATTTTAAATTCGGAATTGGCTAAAAACTTATAACTATACAACTTTTGGTTTTCTTTTGACTTGAACATTTTGGAGAAAGTAAAAGAAATACAGATAAGAAAAACTTATAGTAAACATACAGGTTAAACTAACTACAATCTAAGGCTAATGTTAGTCAAAAACACATAAATGAATTTCATAAACTCCAGATCACGTACAAAATATCTCGAACCGGTACATTGAGTTGTCTACCTCGAGCCCGAGGGAATTTTAAAGCTCAGATCTGACTCCACGATGCTCAGTACATGATCAAATAATGTGATCTGCGTCCTGATAACTTTGCCCACATTCTCAGAGATTGCTGTCGCTCAGCCCAACACGGTACAAATGAGCGTTCAAAGAACAATGATTGGACACGAGGCGAGACATCACACGAATGAAGTCTCGACCCACATCCATGCCCCCAAACCATGATTTCTTTGACACCTTTGGGATGATAGAATATTTCCATCGCCACAAATCTCTATAACTCCATTTATACTACCATGGGGCTGCCGAACATCACGTCGATGATCGACTCCACTCCGTTTCAATGGTAGGTACTTTTGGTACCTACGTTGGCCAGGTCTACGTCTACGTCTCAAGCAGGATCTGGCTCCTTGGGTTGGTAAAGCGATTGCCCCACTATAGCGCCCAGCCGTGGTAGTCACCCGCTATTACCAACGGATAGGCCAGTTAGCTCTGTTATCATCCGGTCAAACATTTGTGAAAACTGGTCAATCGACCATCTTGGCAGCGCATAACAGCTGCAGAAGAACACTCAGTCACTTTTACAACCGCGAAGCCCTCGTTTGAGGTAGACACAACCTCTTGAGCCGGGAACTTGCCTGCCGTCCATAATGCCACCATATTGGACCCATTCGCAACCCAGTTGCCGTTACCGGCCGAAATGCGATATGGGTCGGATATTATGGCGATATCCGTTGCCGACTCGCGAACTGCCTAACACAGCAGTTGCAGAGCTGCCTCACTGTGGTTCAGGTTTAGTTGGGTTACCTGTACTGTGGTTAGCTTCGTGGTTTACAGCAACAGTGATAGATTTCAAGGATTGTAATTCTTAGGCTCGTTTTCGTTCAGTTAAATACAATAAATAAACTAAAATATTCAAGTTTTCGAGTTATGATATTTTTAAGATCACACAACATAAACACATGAGTCCCATTGAAAAATTAGTCTTGAGCCAAAAAAATTGCATGACCATGTGGAAAAACACCCATGTGTAATGTTTCATTAAAATCGGAGAGGGTCGATTTGAGTACCCAAGTAACAATTTTAGTATAGCACTCCTTCCGGCATTGTTGATAAAACTACATTCAAAACTGTTTTGTCTACAAACACCTCCTCTATGCTCCTTTAAAGCCGTAATTTGTACAAAGTGGCCCACTTTGTAGACGGTTGTGAAAACAAGTGAATAAAACCTTTATAAGGCCATACAAAATTTGAGAATGTTTTAGTAAAAGATGTTATGACCACTTGAGAACTTTCATAAAACCTGTTGGCTGCCATGACAACCAGCATACGGAAAAAGGGTTGGTTTTTTTTTGCTTTTTTCGTTTTCTGATTCATTTAATAGTAAAAATATCTAATAAAAAAGTTCTAGTGCTGCGGAAACATTTGTTTGATAGAAAAATATCCAAAACAAACATGCGCATTTAATTTTATGGTGAATATTGGCACGATAAGAGCCGAAAATTAATACGCCTCAGAAATTATGCAAGTTTACAACAACAAAACATCAAATAAGATATATTTGATAAAATAATCAAAATTTCCTGCAAATCGATGGAATTCAGAGAAGTTATCTAAAAGTATGCCAAAATTAGTCTCCGATCTACAGTTCAGTTGCATCATATTTAAATATGTACAACAATACATTTCAATTATCTGATACGGCGATTGGAAAAATTCACAGTTTTGACAAAAAGCCAATTAATCTTCACAATGACTGCTGTAAAACTATTTGGTTACTTTTTTTGCCGTTTTAAAACCACATGACATCCCTCAATGCCAATTTTGTTTTATAAAGACACTTTCGAGTAGTTACGGATAGTTCAGTCGATTGCAATATATAGAGGAGCAAGGAGCAAATACATGTTAACAACTAAAAATGGAAGACGAGTGCATAGATCTGAAGAAAAAAAAACACTCATGAAAGGATGGACCCTGCTAAAATTACCGGAAATAAATCAATTTCCTAATATTGTTAAGATTTTACAGCTTCCCTGTCCCCAAACTAAGCTTTCCTGTTATGCTACAGTTCAAATATTATTTGTCAGACTATGTTTGGGATAACGTTGTAAGCATATTTAGATGTTTTTTCGGCATCGGGCACTTCGTTAAATATGTCATTGAAATCTGATATTATAAGACAGCGCCTGAAATCTTTTCTACAATTGAACGAGATAAATGTACTTGAAAAATCACAAAGTTTCACTTTGCTCAAATTGCATTCCATCCTCTGTGTAATCGAGCTAGTGAAACAAACTAGCATGATGGGACCAGACAGCTGTTTCCTATCCATTTAATCAGTTCACCCCTGCTGCCGTGGATTATTCCCTAAACAGTTGTGTTTCTCCCTCTCAAAGGGAAACGGATTTCCATAAATAGTAGAAATACATTTCCCAGCTCAACCGCAGCCAGCAGAGATAGCATGTTGGTGGTAAGCTTTGGGCCATCCCATCCGACAAAGCATTCAACTCTGAACATCTTATCAGCATTCCGGTGAGGCATTCTCAATCCTCATTAGAAACCACTGGTGAAACCCATAAAACATGTGTTATCTGCTGCCTTGGATTCCCATCGACTGAACGCTTTCTCGGCAGCGCACCGCTCGTTGCCAACTCAACGGTTTTTGCTATCTGTGGTGATATAAATTTCACAAACATCCCATGTCGGCCGCCCACCATCCAAAATTCAACAAGCTCATTTGGCAGTCCCAGAGTTAGGGTAGCTCAGTTGCAAACATTTCGGTATGGCCCAATTATGATCAGCCACTGTATTCCCTTTCCCAGGGAATAATTCTACACGCAGCAACCTCCGTTCTACTGTTCTGATCCATCTTGTACCCGAGGACGACTTGTTTGCAGCGGCATAACGTTCAACATCCGTATCTACTATTAATCTGGCTTGCGTGTCTTCCTATCGCTTTCCTATCGGTCGTGCTTGGAATTCATAAAATTTCTGCTGGTTGCCACCTCTCCCAAACCACCGGACGCCAAGCAGAACGATGGTCTGTGGATATTTAAAGCTCCGAGGAAATAAAGGGAGGAATGGTACTTTTGCTATTGACGGTTAACGGTGCTGTGAATGTCCCGGATGTGATACAGTTACGAGTACGAAAGTAAAAGCTTTCTAGGCATTATGCATTCTAAACGAGTGGATGGGAGATTAGAATTACTGCGGGTTAATTTTTGAAATGCTTGTTCGAAAATTCAGCAATCGTGCATGTGTCCTTAAAATAAAGAACAATTATCTTTCATGACAATCACAAAATTTTCGAAAATGTAAATTGTTAAGATCTCTCCAGAAGATATTGCATTTTAAAGTTATTTTCCCTATATCAAAGGGTGAACGGAAAGAAATTGCGACACACACAAATTTTCGGCAAAATTCGCCCGTTCAACTAATCATCTTCAAACTTTTAGGGAGTAAAATAAAACATGTTATGAATATTTTCCCATGTTTTTTTTATTTAACTTTATTTCCATATCTAAATGCACGAATCTTCTTCTTTACACTACTCATAAGGTTCTGTACAACATTTGGACCAACTTTTTTTTTGCGTGGCAATCCATTTTTTCTTCATATTTCCTCCGATTTCACTTCCTAAGGATGCTTCCAAAGTGCCTGCTTAATGATGGCCCAGTATTTTTCAATTGGTCGCAGTTCCGGTGCGTTCGGGTGGGTTGAGATGCTTCGGCACGAAATTGACCTCCTTAGCCTTGTACCACTCCAAAACCTCTTTCGAGTTTTGGAGTGGTACAAGGAAAACGAAGCTGGCACGAAGCTAAATCCGGCCAGAAAATCGTAGGACAATCGTGTGACCTCAGAAGACAGAGTAGACGCTTTTGGAGGCATTCCTTTACGTATACCTGCTTGTTGACCGTTCCAGTTGTCACAAATGGGGTGCTCCGCTTTCCACACGAGCAAATTGCTTGCCAAATCATACATTTTTTGGCAAATTTTGACATCTTCTGCTTTCTAACGTCCTCAGGGACATCGAATTTATGATGAGCAGTGAAAAACTGGAGCCCCGGAAGCTGCCGGATGTCTGCTTTTACATACGTCTCATCATCCATAACGAGGCAATGTGGTTTCGTCAACATCGGGTGTAGAGCTTCCGTGCACGTGTTTTACCTTCCGTATTCTGCCATTCATCGTGATTAGATGCCTTTTGGACTTTGTACGTGTGTAGTCCTTCACGTTTTTTTGCATCTTGCACGAAAGTTTTGGTTAGATTCAATTTCTTCGCCACATCTCGAACTGAACTGTTGGGATTCCTCTTGAATGCTTGAAAGATTTAGAGAATCTTATGGATCTCGGAAAGTCAATGTTTCACTTAGTACTAATGGTAGTTATACATGGTGTCCACAGTTAAATTACATCACTTTGAAATCATCCTCAAAACAAGTCTCTCAACCGATTATCATGAAATATTCAAGGAATTAAATACAATGTATAATCTTGGTTTAGGTATTTTTATTTCACTGTATTTCTTTACCAAATCTAAAAGCCCGAACTTTCTTCTTAATACCACGCATAACATATGTACAACGCTTGAACTAACATTTTTTCCGCTTTCAACCATGACTTCAACATTTCCTGTTCTGTAGTGACAACTTTAGGATGCTTACGAAGTTTGTGCTTCATTATAGCCCAATTTTTTTTAATTGGCTGCAACTCTGGAGAGTTTGGGGGATTAAGATCCTTCGGCTCTAAATTGACACCATTCGTCTTGTACCACTCCAGAGTATCCTTGAAGTAGTAACAAGAGGCTAGGTCCGGCCAAAAAAATGTAGAAACGTTGTGTGTTTTGAAAAACGGAAGCAGTCGTTTTTTCAGGCATTCATTCATGTACACTTGACCATTTACAGTTGAAGTTGTCGCGAAGGGCTTGCTCCGTTTACCACACGAACAAATCACCTGCCAAATCATGAATTTCTTGGGGAACTTTTACATTTGCTGTTTCCCGAGAGATTCTGGAACTTCGAACTTGTCTTTTGCAGTCACATACTGGTTGCCGGGAATTTGTTTAAAGTCCGCTTTTATGTGTGTTTCATCGTCCATGATGCAGCAGTGTGGTTTCGTCAACATGTGTGTGTACAGCTTACGTGCACGTGTTTTAGCTGTCCTATTCTGTTTTTCATTGCGGTTTGGAGCTTTTTGAACTTTGAATGAACGGAGCCCGGCTGGTTTCTTGGCTTTCTGCACGAAACTTTTGGTCAAGTGCAACTTTTTCGTGACATCCCGAACGGAACAGTTGGGTTTGCATTTAAAGGCAGCAGCCACTCGCTTGTGATCCTGCACGAGGTACGGAACACTTTTTCTACCACTATCCTTCTTCCGATCGACAGTTAAACGTTACCCGAAACGTTTTATGACACGAGACACTGTAGACAGGTGAATTTTCAACATCTTTCCGATGGCTCGGTGAGAAAGAAGTGGGTTGTCAAGGTGCGTGTGCAAAATGTTCTCGCGCACTTGCTGTTCCTTGGACTCCATTTTCGAAACTACGTTACATTTCACAATGAAACTCACGCAATGTAAACAATACACGTTGAGGTCATTTCACCCAAAATTTCGTTGAAATCAAGCCAAAGGGCGAAATGTTACAGCTTATTGAAAGGGATGCAATTTAACTGTGGACACCCTTTAGCGTTGGTTTTACTTAATAAAGTAAAATAAAAACGTTATTGAACAATTTCCGAAACAGGTTCTGATGAAAAATTAATGTATTCTAACAAATTTCGTTAAATGAATTGTAGAATTCAGTATAAACAAAAACGGCTTTTGGTAACACGGCAACACGGCTTTTGGTAACAATGGCTATATCCGTCAATTTCTCAGGGATTACAGTACACTCATGCAAATGATTGAAACCATCGCTTCAATGATAATTTCTTAATTAGTAAAGGGTGTCCACGATGAAATTGCCACACACAAAATTGATTCGCAAAATTCGAGTTTTCATCCGATTGCCATCAAATTTTCAGGGATTGAGAAATAACTATTAAACTTAATTTTACCATTTTATTCGTATTTTATTTACAGTCCATACGCAAATGCCCGCACCTTGGCCTTAACCCCGGCCATAAGATTCTGCACAACCTGTGAATCAACCGTTTTTTGCATGTAAACCCATACTTTCTTCAGTTCCTCGACTGTCTTCACTACCTTAGGTCGTTTAAGAAGGTGCTGCTTCATAATCGCCCAGTACTTCTCGATGGGGTGGAGCTCCGGAGTGTTGGGAGGGTTGAACATTTTCGGCACGAAATTGACCTTATTGTCCGCATACCACTTCAGCACGTCCTTGGAGTAGTGGCATGAGGCCAAATCCGGCCAGAAGATTGTTGGGACGTTGTGGGCCTTCAGGAGAGGAAGCAGCCGCTTCTGGAGGCACTCTTTTATGTACACCTGTCCGTTCATCGTGTCCTGGGTCACGAAAGGTGCACTCCGCTTCCCGCACGTGCAGATGGCTTGCCAAACCAGGAATTTCTTCGCAAATTTGGACATCTTCTGAGTGCGGACATGCTCCGGAACGCTGAACTTATCCTTGGCCGTGAAAAACAGGTTGCCGGGGATCTGTTTGAAGTCGGCCTTCACATATGTTTCGTCGTCCATGATGCAGCATTCAACTTTCGTCAGCATGTTGAGGTACAACTTCCTGGCACGGGTTTTGGCGGACTTGTTCTGCTTCTCGTCGCGATTAGGGGCCTTTTGTACCTTGAACGTTCGAAGCCCAGCCTTAGTTTTGGCCTTCTGGACAAAACTTCGGCTTAGGTGCAGCTTTTTAGCCACATCCCGAACGGAGGCGTTCGGATTTCGGTTGAAGGCCCCAACTACGCGGTTGTGATTTTTGGTGTTGTACGGAATACTTTTTCCTTCACTTCTGGGCTTCCGATCGGTGGTCAACCGTTCCTCGAACCGCTTAATCACTCGCGACACCGTGGAATTCGCGATTTCCAACGTTTTAGCGATGGAACGATGCGAGAGATCCTTGTTCTCGTGATGAATGCGCAAGATTTTATCACGCACGAGCTGTTCTTTCGACTCCATTTCCGCGAGTTTTGATCACAGGACTTTAAAACTTGCAGGATGTAAATAATGCACTATGAACTAAATCCACCCAAATTTTCATTAAATTCTACCCAACGGTTAAAAAGTTAGAGCAATTTCATAGTGTGGCAATTTCATCGTGGACACCCTTTAATTAGTTGCCTGGAAAAGATTTTCATTTGTGAGAAATTAGTGCTTGAAGTAATTATTTTCAAAACCAGTTTTGTTCTGTTTTAAAAAGTTGAGGTTAAGTTACAATTTATTTTTTTTATATTTGAAGAACTGAAAATATTTGTCTTCATGGATTTTTACAGACAAAGCACATATATTATACTCGAATTTTTGTCCTGACTTTTTTTTATTTTATAAACAACAATATTTCAAATGGTTTTAACAATTTCAAAATGCTTCTGAAACTATTTTTTTTATAAATATTTTACATCAACATGCTTAATGCAAAATTATCTTGATTCTAACATAAAATTGACTTATTTGTAATTACGATGAAAAACAAACTACAAAAAAACAATTCAGTGGAACAAAGTTTCCTCAAATTCTACGGTTTATCAAGCCTTCCATAACAAAAATTGAAGCCCTGCCGGGCAGCTTTACAACCGTTTACTGGAGCCTCAACCATGGCCGATTAAAGGATGGATGTCAGCATGTTTTTCAGTTAGCATAGATTGGTAGATTGGAGTACATCCTAAGTTGAGATTCACCCAAAAAAGTTCTATCGATCGCAGCTGGGAGACATTTTGAGGGTTGGCGGTCTTCGATACAAAGTTTATCTTCAGCCGGTTCATCTCCTTCAGTGATCTTTTGATGTAATGGGCCGAAGCCAGATCGGCCGAAAGACAACATCCTTCTTCGCGTGATATTTCTTGATAAAGGTGGCAATTTCCGGCAGGAACTTAATACTGAATGTCACCCCGGTTGGTGTTTGAGATATATTTGACCATCGAGTGTAGTTGTTTGACTGTTTTCGTCATTTGTGCTGCAAACCATATGTTGATGCTGTAAGAGCCTGTCTTTCTCAACGAAATCCATAGCCTTTTCCGCGAGCCAACTGAGAGTTGTTTTGGCGTGATGCGCCGACGCTCAATCTGGCCAAAACAGTGGAGGGGTACTATGCTTCTGATATAAAGGCAGCGACCTCTTCTGAAGACACTCAGATCGAGGGATTTCCGCATTGATTGTTCTGGTAGTGTAAACATATTGCTTGCTATACCAGCACTTTTCGACCAAACTTCTCCACTTGAATCGACCTGTCTGCATCGCTTACATCATCCCCTACGATGGTAGTGTAATATTGTGGACCAATACGGGTTTTTGAGCCCTCTTTGTCATAGACATATTTTTCTGCCTCTTTCTGGCAGTTCATCCAAAGAACAGTGTGCCCCAGTGTGAATGGTTATGATGGATTTTACACTCGCGTGATGAATTCCAAAGTGCTTTGCCAATTGTCGCATAGTCACACCCTTTTCACGTAGCCATGTGTTCAAAACCTTAATTTTCACGTCTTTTTCAAGCGCGCCATTTTGAAAACGAAGAATTTAAACGGTGCAAACAAGTAAACAAACGAAAGTAACAGTCAACCGCACAGCATGCATGAACACATTAAAACCATCACAAATACACGCGTGCAAATGCAAATGCAAATGTACGTGGATGGCTAATTTTCGATACATTACATACTTAGTTGAACTCACCATCAGTTGGCAGGGTAATCACATGAAAAACCGCTGAAATCAGCCTTTTTTTTAATGGATCTATTATTGTTTGATGTGGGGAACAACGGAATTTAAAAAAAATGCAAAATTGTGTAACTACTATACTGATATTGAAAACTAAGCAATTATGTGCAGCTAAACTATTCTGGACTTGAAAGACCTTGAGGCAACTCGAGGCCAAAAAAAAGTACTGGATGGTAAAAACAATACGTACTTTATTTTAATTTAAACTCTAACTTATTCTATCTGTTTTGTTTTTTATTTGATCGAGCACAAACTTTGCCGGCCACCGAAGGACTTTCTTCACTACTGTTAAGCAGCCACCAAAAAGTGGTGGCTTAAAGAGCACTGAAACAATAATTGTAGAAAAAAACCACTGCTTCCACAAAGTAACTGCCTAAGTTTTTCAAGGATAGGTCATTTTAGCTCGTCGACCTTTTCACTAAGGTCCGACTGATGTACTCGAAAACGGCTAAGTCCCTTTGTAAAAGGGTACTTTGAAAGAAAATGGAATCGACACCGCAAACCGACAAAGTCCCTTTTCAGCGGGGGACTTGTAATTATTTTGCCCGGTACAAACGAGAAAGAACAATGACCACAAGATGGTGATAATTTATTAGACCGAGAAGAAAATTGCGCGAGTTACGATTTGCAGATGAAGGGTTCACAAAAACAAAATAAAAACCGAACCGTATTGATCCCAGGTTAAAACTAGACTGATTTATTATTCATGTTCTAATTAGCATCAAACCTAATTGTCCCTCTTACTGCATGTTGACAGTCCCACGTAGTCTATATCACGTCGCTTTCTTCCCACGGTAGACGGGTGTTAATTCGCGCACGTCCGATCGATTTGGTTTGTTGTATTGTACTGACTTATTGTTGTAATTTGTACATGGGGATAGGTATAATGAGGGGTATGTGGACGATGATTTGATCGTTGAACGATCGGTGATCTCCATCGGTGCTCATCGATTTGGTGATGATCGGATAGGGTGCTGAGTGGCGGTTACAGCAGGCACGTTCTAGCTCCAACATTGATGAGCTATCATTTATCATCTGTTTTAGAGATAGTTGAAGTGATACTATTGATTGGATATGCTTGAAAAATTATTGGAAGGAGTTGTTTGTTTATTTTTGGCCATCTGATATTCCATAATGCGGCCAACCAGACCCACCGCAGCTTTATTACTCTTTTGTTTTTTCTACGCTCACACGAACACTCGCTCCATCGAACAATAGATAACGAACTATGCCCGATAACAAATGAGTGCGCAACAAACCGTCGACACAACCGTTCACAACCGATGCTGTAAGCAAAGTCCATAGATTTTCTAGACGCGCTCTCCAAGACAACGGAAATAACAATGAGAGATCTCATTGTTTACTTTCTCTTTTGTTTATAACTAATGTAAAGTTACGTTTTTCTTTGTATTTTGAGTCACATATTATGCTGTGAGTGACAATACTGTTGTCTTTCGATCTAAGTGTTATACCCTTATACCTTACGTGCACCCTGCGCATTCCATGTGTTCGATGTTCAAATGAACGTCAAACTCCGCCGAGCTTCGGGCGATAAGTTCGTAAGCGATCGACTACCTATGATGCTTGCTAGGAGATGGAAACTTGAAATATAGTTTAGACTGTTTTTTGACTCGAAACCAGGCAGACCTAATTCTATTCATATCACGGACTGAAGTAGTTTTTGCTACAATTGAAAGAGCATATAAAACTAAGAAACCCTTGTTTACTAAGACATTAAAATTGTGCTGTAGTAAAAGGAAAAGAATCAAACACAAGAGAAAATTTCACTGCTGGACTCAGTTATGTTAAACGGGGAATAAGTCAAATTTAGGTAAATCTTGTTGCGACTACAAAAAGATACAGTGACGGACAATACAATAAGACCAAAGCCTGATTTTCATACAAAATGGTCATGTTTGGAGGCAGGTTTTTTTTTTTAATTTTCCTGTGATGCAATTGAACTAAAATTGTGGCAACAGCCTAGAAATAACCTGAATTTTCATCTGTAATAAATTCATAATATTTCATTCGCCACTCCAGAAGCTACAGGCACCATCTACGACAAAACAATAAGACCACCTTTTTATTTCCATAGATAAGGCCATGTTGGTGAATTTGAATTACGATCTGCAGTGAACTGATTTTAAAATGACCCGTACAACAAAACTCAAAATTCAAATCCTCAAATTTGAGCATTATTTATGGAAATCAAAAGGTGGTTTGTCGTATGCGGCGTTTGTAAATTTTAAAATGGTGAATGTAAAATAATGGATTTCATACAGATGCAAATTTAGGCTACTTCTGGACCACAGCCGAAATTTTAGCTCGATTGATTCTCGGAAAAATGAAAGACAAGCCCCCCATATGACCATTTTGTATGAAAATCTGGCTTTGGTCTTATTGTTTTGTCCGTCACAGTAGTTCAGCCAATATGGTTTACTCAAATTTAAGTACACGGAAGCTACACTTATTTGAAAAAATGAAGGATTTCATAACTACCCAAGTTTGATATAATTGCTTTGCAATAAATAGTTCAGTAAGAGTTGAATTACAAAATTTCTTTAACATTTTCTAAGAACAGTTCAAGATAACATACACATCACATGCATCACATTTCTCAGGCTAATTGCAACGCGCTACATTGTAGAATAAAAACCTTTCGATTACAAATTCCCGCACTACTATTAGCACCATCAAACGACCCATGTACGAACAAACTGTTTGCTTCCCTTAGTAATAATTCATCGTATTAAAGCCACTAACAGAACGCTTTCCCGATTTCTACTCTTTGTGTAAAATTTCTTCTGTATCAACTAGCAGCAACTATGTATGTATACGCTATCCGGTACAACAACGTACAAGGAACTATTAGCGATAGTCTGTATAATGGACACACCAACCGGGTACCGGACTGCACCATTATTTTACCGTACAATCATGATCCAAAAGTCGACGAAAGCTCAACAACCGATTTTTCACCACAACCATCATTACGGATGAGTTTCACGGTTTACAGAGGGTTGTTTTCAATGAGATGATGGCCTGACCGAATGCCGATGTTCTTCGTTTTTCCCGTCGAAATTGCTGGTTTATCCAAATTGTTGTAATTTCTGGGTGCATTCTTATTGCTTCGTGGAAAATAGTAGCTTTGAGTAAATGGATATTTTTGCGTTGTTTGTCAGATGCAAATATGTGGATGGAATATCCCTGGCCCCATAATAGGAAAAGGAAAATATTTCCTTTTTTCATAACTATTAGATCGTAAATCGTCCCGTAGACGTTGGCAATCGTGCTCACGTTCAATCGACAGATTACTCCATGGTATGATGGCCCACTATAATTCCCGGACCCCAGCTATCGTCGTCCCATTTGGGCCTCAATATGGTGGGTGTATGCCGGCAGCAGTAAAAAAAGGATAACCATTGTTCATTTCTACCCATCCATCCTAAACGACACGAACGTGGATGTGACGCAAACACGTGTTTCTGCAGCAGGCGCTCCCGATCGAACGGTCCAAAAGCCACACAACGTGGACGCAACTCCATTCAATAATCCACACACAAAAGCCACAGCAGCAGGAAGTCTTGCATCAGCCTGGTAATTTATTCAACGGGCATAGAGCGAAGGGATTTCAGCGAATTTATTGCTCCAATAGCAAGTACAGCATAAGGTATGCACCACGAGGAAGAACAGCACTATTGAAGGTAATTTAGCATCCTGAAGGAAGGCACGATTAGTTGCTTACATTGCAAAGCTGTCCTTATTCCAGTGGAGCAGGATGTGTTGTGATTAATGCGGAGGAAGAAAGAGGAACATCCGGTTCAACGTTTTATGCGGCATTGGTACGGGGGGATGAGGGGGGTGGTTAATGGCAGTGATAATCAATAAATTCGTGGACCCAGGGAATAGATAAACTTTTCGGCGATTCTATTCAAACTGGTGAACTGATAATTACATGCTTCTATGTTTGGGTCATACATATTGTACGAAAGACTCAATTCGAACCGAAAATGTCCAAGGAATCGAATAGTTTCAATTTGACCTCCAAAGCAGGGCAGGCAAATGTTATATTCAATGAATAATGACCTACGATTTTTATCGAAATGTATGTATACGATACGATCCAACAAATCGAATAACCCAATTTGCAATACTTATTAAGCTTTCTACAGGATGGCTTGTTGAGAAGGGCACGTCACTCTCACTGAAACTGTTAGAGTAGAATTCACAGCATCATAATCGAATCGGTAGGATAAACAGAATTGATGTAGAAGGAAATATTTCTCTGATCACCATGAGGCCCCCAAGAGTGGACAGTAGCCTGGGACACGGACATATGAAAGAAAAAAAATTCCGCTCCCCTTTGATTTTTGGAAACCTTTAGGGTCCTTTAATAACTGTGCAAAATTTCAGCTCGATCAGTGAAACTATATTTTAGCGCTCACGGTTTTAATTTTCCATAGGATTTTCTCTGGGGAAACTTACTTTTTCAAAGAAAAATCTGGTGCGATAACCCGTTGTCCTCTAAAAATAATTCAATCCAATCAATCTCTGGAAAATCTATCAAGGAAACTTTTCTTTGAATACCGCAAAGCGATTCGACGCTTGTCCAAAAAGTTATTTAGCTAATACTGATTGCTATCCAAACGAACGGCTCATTGGATTGTTTTTTCTAACAACACTGCCGCCTGCAGCATGCTGCTGTTTGCGCAAAGCAACCACGTGGTATGGGGCGTTCACTCAGCATGGAGGAAAGCCGTTATCATGCGCATAGAAAAGTTTGACAGTTGACACCGTTTGAACAAAATTACACAAGTATGTATGACATGTATGACATGTACTACCACCCATTGTAGCACGGAAACTAAGTCCGACAGCAATGGGCTCTCCCCTCTGTTAGACTTGATCAAGCTTTAATAACCACTGATTATCCTAATCATGCCGTTGTATGAAGGGCCAAAAAGGGGTTGGGTGGATCGATATGCAACATCACTTATACGTATCCACAGGGATATAAAGAATATCCTTCCAACAACAAGACTGAACAATTGGTCAAAAGAGCAAGCTATCTAACATGAGGATGCCTCAATGGGCGGGGAGAAGAGCCCGCCCTCTATTCACAAACTGTTAGCAATGGGGAGTTGGCATTCCCACTCTCCCCATCCAGAGTGCTTCAATCGGGTGCCCTGATGGTGCCTCCCATTCCCATGAAATATTTATATAATAGTGTATATATGTATATGTAAATGAAAAATACTACAAGCACTCGTATCTATTATATATGATCTGCATTCGGTTGATCCTGAAATGCAAGAAATGTTGTAAAGTGTTAAAGTGGCGCTTAAGCACGTTTTCGTTCGTTTTCAGCGATAGCAGCAATTCACCAAAATCTTGATTTGAGGTATCCTGAAAAAGTTTGTTAAATCTATTGACATTTTACAAAACTAACATTTATACATTTTAATTTACTGTTGCCATGGTCACTATTTGCTACTTGATGCTGATTTTATAACAGCAATCCGCTTTTATGTTTGCTGATTTAATAGTTGCTACCGAGTTAGGAATGGAAAGATTTAACTGGAAGGGAGTTTAAGATAAATGGGCAAAAAAAACAATAAGTAATGTTTATATCATCTAAATATGAAGTAAAATCAATAAAATAATATTACCAAATATAATCATATTGTATGTTATGATGAAGTAATGACAAAGATTGAATGTAAAATCAAACACTAGCCAAATGGCACACAGCGCTGCATGAATCAGCTCAGCTCAGAATTGGTAAAAAGTCCATTTGTAAACCGGAAATGAAAAATACATTCAGCAATAAGTGCAAACGTCTACCACAGATTCCGTCATTTTCAAAAGCCTACCACAGCCGTAATTTTCTGCGTTATATACTGGACATATATGGAATGCTAGATGTCATAAATTGAAGGGATATTTCGTGTTTAAGCCAGATACCGCCTAAATCAGGTTTTTTGTATGAAAATGTGAAGGGTATGATATGATGGAAATAATACGATGTTGTGAAGAAATACTACATAATGTACATATAATAATTAAATGCCACTATTTGCCTCTTCCGCTGCGATTTTAGATGATTGAAACTCTAAAATAGCAAAAATTCCAACGTGATATAATGAAATAAAATTGGTCACCTGGCCTCCTAGCAAAATAACAAAGAAAATTTAGGCAAATAAATTTCATATGAGTATAATTACTGCCCAAAAACGGAAACTAAATAAATCCAAAACGATTTTTTTTTGTAGAATTTGTCGTATATATTCCTCTCTCTAAAAAAAGTAAACACCATCCTATCTTTTCAAATACATAACGTGAGTAAGGTGGGCCAAAACTTACAACGATGCAAATGCAAAGCTGAAAATAGCATAAAAAAATATTGTGAAGGGATGTTAGAATATAAAATGATAATAACAATTATATTTGTAATGTCTGCATGTCTGCTGATCCTGCTGCAATTGTAGACGGACTTGCATTATCATCGCCACGGGGGAAGAAAACAATTCAAACGCATTTCACAATATCCGGGAATTCTATGGATATATCGTATAAAGAATACTTCCATTTTTCGATGCAGAGTAAGATTTCAGCATGCTACTTAACCGGGGTCACGCTGCCTACCTCGCCTTGGTGCGGCTGCCACCTAATGTATAGTTGACACGATACTGCGTTTCTTACTCAACCGCTGGATGCCAGCACAGACGCTGTTTGAGCCGCACCTCCTTGGTAGACAGACGCTCGGAACGCACCTCCTCAATCTAGCTGAAGTCAGAAGGACAACAGTGCCCAGGCTGCACTACCAGCTAAGTACGCAACCCTTAGCTGGCGGTCTTTGTCATCTCTTGACCCGTGGAAGCATGAGGTAGGAACTTGTGAGGACCATAGCTATGTTGCGTGGACGCACGCTCCATCCCAGCTATCTACTCACCATTTTGCAGCCCGTTTGAACAAAATCACACAAGTATATATAAACTGTTGTTTGAAGAATATGGAAGAGTTAACTACAAAATAATGTTTGCGACCAAAAGCGTCGATTTGGTTTGCTCAGTTTTGAACGCGTTCAGAGCAAATAGAACGCCAACAAAGAGGGAAGTACTTCGAGTGATGTTTTATTATAATTAATTTAAGCATTATGCCATCCCAGAGTGCATCAAAGAAGTGGCTAAAATGGTTATAAAGTTAAACATTATTGGTTACACAACTAAATGCGTCGATAAGGTGCAAATGAGTCTGTAGAAGTTTGTATGAAAAATGGCGGAGCACAGCGGAAACTTTTTGGAAACAGTCCGCTCCGCTACCTTGTGCCATGCGGGGAAAGTGGGAATCAGAACGGAATGTGGCCCTTGCTTTTTTCGAAGTTGAAATCGACGAAAAAGTAAAGATGGTTGCCGCTTTGAATAAGCAATGATCAACGATGATAAAGTTCCCGCCAGAACTAGTAAGATCAGCGACGACCATTCGACTCTTTCGGACTTTGTTACTAAGGATTAAAGGGTTTTTTTTGTGATTAACATCTCCACCGATTTTATCTAATTAATCTAATTAAATCTAATTAAGAATATTTAAGAGGTAAGCAAGATATAGTGTACCACCGAACAATCAAGCCGATAAAGTATTGGATTCTGAGTAGCGGCACATTGATTGACATACGATTTTTTTCTAAGTCAGATTTGTATTACCAACCAATATTTTGCATTATAATGTTTAGAGTAAATTGTCTGAAACAGAGTTTTCTTCGTTATTTTTCGAGCATATCTCATTTTGCAGAGCTTCAGGTCCAGCCTACATTTCTTTTTAGGCGGTCTTACTCTACTCTCGGTGTTTTCCGTTGACATATTTCAATGTTTAATTGTTTAGATGAATTTAGTACAAAAACATATCCATTGCGTATAAATGACCCATGCGGCCGTTAAAAATGTTTCGTCCACTTTACCGGAAACGTGTGCCAAGTATCATCCAAATCGAAGACTCTATGCGCATGATAACGGCTTTCCTCCATGCTGAGTGAACGCCCCATACGACGTGGTTGCTTTGCGCAAACAGCAGCATGCTGCAGGCGGCAGTGTTGTTAGAAAAAACAATCCAATGAGCCGTTCGTTTGAATAGCAATCAGTATTAGCTAAATAACTTTTTCCAAAAGCGTCAAATCGCTTTGCGGTATTCGAAGAAAAGTTTCCTTGGAAGATTTCCCAGAGATTGATTGGATTGAATTATTTTTAGAGGACAACGGGTCATCGCACCAGATTTTTCTTTGAAAAAGTAAGTTTCCCCATAGAAAATCCTATGGAAAATTAAAACCGCGAGCGCTAAAATATAGTTTCACCGATCGAGCTGAAATTTTGCACAGTTATTATAGGACCCTAAAGGTTTCCAAAAATCAAAAGGAAACTGGATTTTTATTTTTTTCCCAGGGTAGTGGACAGTAGTTTTCGCTAGAACGAAAGATATGAAGAGGAAGTGTTCTTTTTTCTGGCGGGGGGGGGGGGGGTGGGGAGCTGTGGAAAAGAATTTTTAAATAGTGGTGGGGGGGGATATTATGGTGGTCAAGCAGGGCGCGCACTTTTTTTTGCTTTCTACCCCCATTTGGGGGGGGGGGGGGGGGGGGGAAACCCCCCCCCTGGCGCCTCCGGGGGGCCCCCCTAAAAAAAAAAAACTTTTTTTTTATTACGCGGGAACCGGAAAAAAAAAAAAATCCAAATTTGGGGGGGGGGGGTTTTGGGGAATAGTGATATTTCTATGGTTGTTTGTGCCCCTCCCCCCCCTGGGGGGGGGGACACACAAAAAAATCAAAAAAAATTTTCCTATAATCAAGCAAATGGAACCAAATTTGGCATGTGGGGTTTTCTGGTGGCGAAAAATGTTTCTATGTTGGTTTGAGACCCCTCTCCTCTCCTAGAAGGGGTGCTGTCATACAAATGAAACTGAAATTTCTTCATAACTCTAGATCTAATAAAGCAAATCGAACCAAATTTGGCAAATCGAACCAAAAGGTAATAAATGGGCGGAGGGGTCTTTAGATACCATAGAAACATTTCTTGCCTTCAAAAACCTCTACCTTTTGGTAGAAATTTGGTTCTATTTGCTTGATTAGTTCTCGAGTTATGCAGAAACTTGTGTTTCATTTGTATGGGAGCCCCGCCCCTCCCCCTACCAGAGAGAGAGGAGGGGTCTCGAATCACCGTAGAAACATTTATTGACTTTAAAATCCCCGCAAGCCAAATTTGGTTCCATTTGCTTTATTAGATCTAGAGTTATGAAGAAATTTCAGTTTTATTTGTATGACAGCACCGCTTCTAGGAGAGGGGAGGGGTCTCAAACCACCATAGAAACATTTTTCGCCACCAGAAAACCTCACATGCCAAATTTGGTTCCATTTGCTTGATTAGTTCTCGAGTTATGCAGAAACTTGTGTTTCATTTGTATGGGAGCCCCCCTCCTACCAGAGAGAGATAGTAGGGGTCTCGAACCACCGTAGAAACATTTCTTACCTCCAAAAACTTCCGCATGCTAAATTTTGATTCCTTTGCTTGATCAGTTCTCGAGTTATGCAGAAATATGTGTTTCATTTGTATAGGAGCCCAGTAGTCTCCAGAACCAGTAGTCTCCGAGCCTATTAGGGTCAGACAGACAGACAGACAGACAGACAGAAATCCATTTTTATTTTCCTAGCTGAACCCGGTGCGTGCGCTGCTACGCTTGCAACTAAATGAATGGAAATTTAATATAACTGGCACGTTTATGGTTTTTTTTTCGAAATGATTTTTTTTTCTTGAATAAGCAGGGGTTCAAACTTCTATCAAAACATGCTTCTTACCCGAGAAATACACGTTTTGTGTTTAAGTAACCTGGACAATTCTCATTTTTGATTGAAATTTGTGTTTCATTTGTATGCGAGCCTTCCCTTCCAGAGGGGGGTGGTTTCTCAAACCACCATACAATCATTGCCATAAAAACCCCCCACATGCGAAATTTGGTTCCATTTGCTTGATTAGTTCTCGAACCATCACATTGGGCTCATCGATTATAATAAAAAAATGAGTTTCATTTGTTTGAAGCCGCTCCCCCTTCTTCAGAGAGGGAGGTGTCTTGAACTACCATAGAAACATTTTTTCCTTCAAATTTGATTCAATTTGCTTGATTAGTTCTCGGGTTATGATGAAATTTGTGTCTCATTTGTATGAGAGCGCTCCTTCTTGAGAGAGAAGGGGTCTCAAACAATCATAAGAACCTTTCTCAGCCCCAAAAACCCCTTCATATAAATTGTCACGTTGGTCGGTTCAGAACTGACAGATAGACAGACAGAAATTCATTTTTATGTATATAGAAATCTAGCCTCTAAAAAGCACCATATGTTAAAAATTGTTTTTATGTACTTGATTAGTTCTCGAGTTATGCAGAAATTTGCTTTTTATTTGTATGGGAGCCCCCCCCCCTTCAAAATGGGGAGGGGTAATGAACTGGCATAGAAACATTTCTTGCCTCCAAAAACCTCAACATGCCAAATTTGGTTTCATTTGCTTCATTGGCTCTCGAGTTATGCTAAAAATTATGTTTCATTTTTATGGGAGTCTACCCTTCCAGAAGGCAGAGGGGTCTCAAACCACATTAGAAACATTTATTTCTCTCAAAAACCTCCACATGCCAAATTTGGTTCCATTTGCTTTAATTTTTATCGAGTTATGCAGAAATTCGTGTTCCATTTGTATGAGAGACCCCTCTTTCAGTGAGCGGAGGAGTCTAAAACTACAATAGAATCATTTTTTGGCTTCGAAAACCTCCACAAGCCAAATTGGGTTCCATTTACTTGATAAGTTCTCGAGTTATTCAAAAATTTGTGTTTCATTTGTATATGAGCCCTCCTTTCAGAGAAGGGAGGGGCTCGAGTCAACTTAGAAACATTTCTTGCCTTCAAAAACCTCCACCTACCAAATGTGGTTCCCTTTACTTGATTAGTTCTCAAGTTATGCAAAAATTTGTGTTGGATTTGTTTGGAAACTCCCCTCCCTCCCCCTTCCAGATGGCGGAGGAGTCTCCAACTTCCATAGAAACATTTCTCTCCTCCAAAAACCTCCACATGCCAAATTTGGTTCCATATGCTTGATTAGTTTTCGAGTTATGCACAAATTTGTGTTTCATTTGTATGGGAGCCCCACCCCCCCTACCAGACAGAGAGTAGGGGTCTCGAACCACCGTAGAAACATTTATTGCCTTTAAAATCCCCGCAAGCCAAATTTGGTTCCATTTGCTTTATTAGATCTAGAGTTATGAAGAAATTTCAGTTTCATTTGTATGACAGCACCGCTTCTAGGAGAGGGAAGGGGTTTCAAACCACCATAGAAACATTTTTCGCCACCAGAAAACCTCACATGCCAAATTTGGTTCCATTTTCTTGATTAGTTCTTTTATGTATATAGATAGATATATTTAGCTAGAGTTAGTCATCCTTACCTCAATCGAATCACGTGTTCACTTGCGTCGTACTGACGATCGTATTTCTCTACGTCGTTACTACTACCGTACGTCTTTACACCAGGTGTTCAAAACTACCGCGACAACACCCGAACTGCTCGTGGTTCTCCACATGCTCGTTGCCAAATATTATATAGTTTTTCGGATAACGTGGGATTTAATACGCACTGAGATTAGGTTTACACTAACTATTTATTCCTATGAAGATATTGTTGATGGCTCGTAGGTTGAGCAAACAAGAGAGTAAAACAATAGTGGGGAGCTCTTTTATAGTGTTCGTTTAACGTGTCAAGGGGATTGTTAGCTTTGACTTTGCCAAGCCAATCGGTAGGGATTCGATATTATTTGATATTAATTATCTAGATATACAACAATGACCTCGACAAATTCAATTTTTATCCTTTGAAAACAAATTGGAAAAACCTTGGACAAAATGTACAGAACTAAAAGGAGACTACGTTGACTAGTAAAATATTTTTACTATCCACTAACCAGTGTTTCATTCAAAAAGTAACGAATTTAATGATCCCCCCCCCCCTAGGATATACAATCATCCCAAAATACAGTTTTAAGATAAACACAAGCTTTCAATAACGAACAAATGATTACTTCGTACATCCATTGGGTGTATTTTTTTTTTTTCAGATGTGTAGTTCAGATTCTTTCAAGGGAAAATACTTCAAATACGAAGTATGCATATAAAATTAAAGTAAAGTATAACAGACCTCATCATTGAATTCATTCTGTTTTTTTTTTTTCAATTTAATTTATGTTGCCTTTTAATTACAGTGGCTGAGCTTGTCACCACTGGCTAGTGTCCTATAAATATCCACGCAAATAAATCAAGTTTATTTCGCATACTTTGCCGATCATAGACCACTACCACTGATGGACGTTGTCTGTTGCAACTGCCATTATCACGGCTGCTGTTGTATACAGAACCGTAATCGAGAGCCGTTTTCCGACTAATTTTGCACACATTTTCGGACATTAATCCGCACAGCCCAATGATTTACTGTGACATCGTTGTCCTGCGTTCAAAGCGTTTGCCAATTCGTTGGTGGAAAATATCAGCCGAAAACAAAATGAAATGAAAAATCCATCAAGCGGAACTTTTTCTAGAGTTGCAAAAAAAAAGGAATGCTCATCTTGATATGACTTTGATGTTGTCGACAGTTTTGTGCAAGAGTGCAGTCATACACACACCTCCAGTTTGACGATCGCAGCTGGTAGAAAAACTCTTTCAAACATTTTTTACTCTTGCATCGCCTACACGAACGAGCCATGAAAAGTTGCTTTCATAAAAACGCAGTAGTTTCTTCAAAGATGAAACAAGCGGGAAATCCTTGAAAAACATCGTCTCTTTAGCAACAAAGTAAATTTTTGACTCTTGACGGACAGGCATAAAATGTGGTGAGTTGGCCGATGAAGCTGAAAGTTGAGGAAATTTGAGTCTTTATACGGGGTCACTGTCTATCCTGAAAACTTTGTAATCTATTAGATTTTGATAAACAAATAAAATTTCGGCTTTTACCTTAAAATAAATGTTTTAACTCGAATCCTCCTTAATGAAAAAAAAAACAAAAACATTATCACTTTTTTCAGTTCCACAAAATGATTAGCATTCTAACGTTGTTTAGCGAAGGATGATCTTCTTTCAACAAGATGGTTGCACTGGTGTGTATGATGTATGACATGTACTACCACCCATTGTAGCACGGAAACTAAGTCAAAGAGGAGAGCTCATTACTGTCGACTTGATCAAGCTTTAATAAACACTGATTATCCTTATCATGCCATTGTATGAAGGGCCAAAAACGGGTTGGGTGGATGGATAGGCAACATCACTTACACTCTTAAAAATAATGAATATTGCGAGTGATGTAATCCTTGTTGCCCGTAAATACGTTGAGACTTAAACATAAATATAATTGAATTGTAAGCTTTATTTGATGTATTATTAAGCCCTATTTTGAAACTCAAAATAGTAAATACTGTCGCACCCAAAATCACGTTCCGAATGCTACATATACAATAGCTTCAATAATTTACGATTATCAAATATATCTCAAATCTAAATCGGTAAAGCATTGAAAATTAGCCACTAAACTTAATATTGGGAGTTGAAAGACTTAAATTTACATGATCGTAGTCTTTGGTGTTATAATAACATTTGACATATTTTTAAAGCAGTCGGTTCCACGCTTCACGACAGGTCACAAGTGTAAATTCGCTCTCTTCCTTGATAGAATACAAACGAACTTCGTAACGTTAAATGTAATGCTCGATAATTAAAGGCGCAGGCATGAAAGGAAAATTTGGGGTATAAGGAAGAGAAAAGGGATATTTTTCAACTCATTTTTTCAGTGATTTGTAACCTTACTCAGTAGTATAATATTCATCTGAACATGGTGACAACTTCGAGCAACCTAAAAATCTGTACCTACGCAGGTCAACGACCAAGTTTTGAATTATTTGATTCCATGTGTTAACACACATTTGGAGATGAAGGAACAAAATGAACCCTACAGGATAAGATAGAGTTTATTTTTACAATCCATGAGATTGAGGTCCTTTTTTATTTATATCAAATTTTGTTACCGCATCTTGAATTTTTCTGACGGTAATTTGAACTAGATCCATGCGATCAAAACTGGCATCAAGAAGCATTTCAATTTGCATTTACAGTAGCAGCATTTGGCAAATGTCAATTTGTGTTCGTCAATTTAATTTTACGTCATGTCATGAAAGTTATCATTTTGATGTTTTATGGTCTTGTAAATTTGAAAACCGACGCAAATTTCTGTCTAACGGGCCGCTCCTTTTATGTACATCCGTGTAGACTTAAATTTACAAGATTTTTTCTAAGAGTGTATACATTTCCACATGGATGTAAAGAATATCCTTCCAACGACAAGATTGAACAATTGGTGATAAGAGCGAACTATCTAACATGAGGATCCCCCAGTGAGCGGGAAGAAGATCCCACCCTCTATTCACAAACTGTTAGCAATGGGGAGTTGGCATTCCCACTCTCCCCAACCAAAGTGATTCGATCGGGGGCCCTGATGGTCCCTCCCATTCCCATGAAATATTTATATGATAGTGTATATATTTATATAAATGAAAAATACTGAGCAAGAGCAAATTGCCTGTCAGACGATCACCTTATTGCCAAATTTTTCAGTGAAAACTAAGGTTTCCGCCTTGTAGACATCATCATCTTCACGAATGATGTAATATTGCGATCCCGGCAATGCTTTATAAAGCCTGTCCACGTGAAATTTCGGACACCAAAATAATAGCAGCAAAAAAATTTACAAATAATTCAACAAAACTGATTGTTTATTTCACAATAATAGAGTCATATCTACATTAGAACCAGTTGACTAAGATGTTAATCCTTCTTTCTTTATAATTCGCGAACTTTCTGTGGTACACCCGCCATCAGGTTCCGTACGGTATCCTCAGATACGCTCGCCGTGACGATTCTCCATCTTCTCTTAAAATCATCGATGCCATTTGCTTTCTTCTTAGTTTCGAAGAGTTTCCGCTTAACTAGAGCTCAGTACTCCTCTATTGGGCGAAGTTCTGGACAATTTGGCGGATTGGCTGTTTTTGGCACGGATTTGATCTCTTGTAACTTATACCATTCCAGGACAGATTTCGCATAGTGACAAGAGGCCAAATCAAGCCAAAACAGAACTGAAGAGTCGTGGCTTCTGATAAACGGTAGCAGACATTATTTCACGCACACATTCTTATTGATAGTGCCGATAGAGACGAAACTTTTAGATTTTCGACCACAACTACATATGGCCTGTCCCTTACGATGAACTGGTCGGCTTGTCGTGCTGCAAGGGCTCTGTAGGGATTCTTGGTCAAGACCCGAAGCTAAGAGTCAGTTCCATTATTGAAATATCACATCAAGTGGTTTTTCCACCTGCTACAGAGGATCGTGCCTGGAGGTCACATTGGAAATTTTACATTAAATAGAGGCAAAATACATTTTTTATCTCTTTTGTTGTTATGATATGATATTATTTTATTGCTTATTAATTGGTTTCAGGTTATCGAAATTTGGAATGTACTGTCTTTTGCATGATGTATTTCAGGTCTTCCAGATCATCAGGTATGGTAAAATAATTTCAAATTTCAAATTCATTTGTTTTTCTCAAGGCTGTCATACATTGTCTAAATTTTCTGGTTCATAATGGATGTGCAATTTTGTCTACAATTGCAACAAAACAGCCGTCGGCACACATATAATTTTCAGTTCATGTTATGATTTCCCTTCACTATGTATATTTTCTCATATGACTTTGTTTATTCTTTAGCATAACCATCCATCTTTATCATCATCATTACTATTTTTATCATTATTTGTGTTTTCGTGATTTATGTATAAACAAAAAAATAATTTTATAATTTTTGATGAAGTTTGTCAGAAGTAGATAATTTATATACATGAAGAGAAAGTGTATTGATAGTTCCGTATAGGGCAACGGCAGGCTTTGAAAAATGAAAGATCAAGTTTGAAAACGAGCGGAGGGCATTATTGAACGGTAGTATCCGATCAGGCACATAACCCTTTACCATACTACCCCATGCAGGATAGGCAAGAGGAGGAAATCCCCTTGACTGGCAAAAGGTTATGCAACCTGTCGGGCTCTTATAGGGGAGAACAGTACAAAATGCACTGGTGGGGTAGAATGACCCACTGAATAAATATGCTCAAATCTTCAAAACTATAGCTCTAATGGAATGATACTTTATCAATTTGTACATAAAACAGCATAACTCATAATTTTGTAGTACAATAAGATACTAATTACACCAAAATATGATCAAAATTGAATAAATTGTCATGACTGTATCTCACATGTAAATAATAGTGTTATTAAAATAAGCTTTTACCATGCGTTAATATCCATGAAACATAATACATTCACTACAAATGTATTGCATACAACAAAAATTGAAGATAGTATCAAAATTTCACTATAGTTCCACGCACTTTTAGAATATTTAGACAAAACTATGCAAAACTAAAACTGGGGTAGAACGCACAGTGGCGTTATATATGTCTGCACGCTTAGAAAAAAGTACCCAGTGGAGCGGTTAAGACTGGCAAGCCAACGTTGGGTATAATCATGTTAACCTACCGTTGGGTATCAATAACTTACTTCTGGTAAAATTCTTCCCAATTGTAAGTAATTTGAACCCAATGGTAGGTGAATATAATTATACCCAACGTTTGCTTTCCACACTCAACTGCTCCCTTGGGTACTTTTTTCTAAGCGTGTATATAATGAGGAGTTGGCAACATATCGCAACGCTTTGCTATCTTTATTCTATACTCATTGGCTGCTTGATTACTAAACAGAGCTTAAGAGATGTGGCGATGTGATGCAATCTCCTCACTTTACAACTCTAATGAGTAACTTTTTATAGCCGTGTTTTGACCTTTTACAAGCGGTGCATGCTATCTAAATATTGTGGTGCACCATATCCCAGTGTTGTGGTGCGTCTTACCCCAATTTTGAGGTGCATATTGAGCAATGAAACAGGCGTTTTACCCAGGTGTTGTCTTGGGATCAAATTAGAAAAGGTTTAAAAAATCATGAAAAATCATCGTTTTGAATTTAAATCACATTTGATCTACAACGAAAACATCTTAATGCACCATACTCAATAACATCTACCTAAATTTCAGCTTCCATTCCCTAGTAATTCACGATGTTGCTTAAACGGTGCGTTTTGTACCATCCTCCCCTACTACCTATTGCTTTTTTCTAGTTCTAGCGATATGTCCCTCTCCCAATACTGCCTAACACGGGTGAGAAATTATCTCCCGCTGTTGGGTTTATTTTTAGCATGCACCGCCTATTTCACACATTTGCTCTTCTCGTCATCTATTACTTATAGATCTCGGAGAGAACAACGGTGAGTGGTGCAAATACTGATCTCCACCAGTACGATTTAATGGATTTCCCCATTATGGGCTTTCTACACATTGATTGTTGTTTTTGTATTCTCCCTAGCATGGAAGTAACGATCTTTGATGAAGTTTGTCAGAAGTAGATAATTTATCATCTCCATGCGAATCGCTAGGAGTGGACGGTAATTTATTGCTAGAACGAAATAGACATGAAGAGAAATGTGCCTGATCGGATACTACCGTTCAATAATGCCCTCCGCTCGTTTTCAAACTTGATCTTTCAATTTTCAAAGCCTGCCGTTGCCCTATACGGAACTATCAATACACTTTCTCTTCATGTCTATTTCGTTCTAGCAATAAATTACCGTCCACTCCTAGCGCTTCGCATGGAGATGATAAATTATCAACTTCTGACAAACTTCATCAAAGATCGTTACTGCCGCGCTAGGGAGAATACAAAACCAACAATCAATGTGTTATAATTTGTACCTAATTGTGTGTGTGTGTGTGTGTGTGTGTGTGTGTGTGTGTGTGTGTGTGTGTGTGTGTGTGTGTGTGTGTGTGTGTGTGTGTGTGTGTGTGTGGTGTGTAATCCAACGCCCAACGTCCGGCAATGCTTTTATGGAAGAAAAATGTTTGCAGTTAAACGAACTGTTGTCGTCTCGACAACCATTTTTAGCTCGGGAGTTAGAAGGTGATAGCTCTGTTGGGTTCCAGTTACCCATTTCAGCATGCCTGGTTACTCACGTCCATTCCGAGGTCACTTTCACTTACAACAAGCCCCGCATAGACACAGTACAAACATCAAATGGATATAGGTTCTGTACATGCACTTCCATCATCAAATCTTATTGTTTTAAGGGTGGCATGTATTTAGCAGTATCGTTCCAATTTAGTTATGATCAGATGGATCTCACCGAAAATTTTTGCTGATGTACGACTTCCCTGTGATGCTAAAGGATGCATTTATGTGTCTACAGAAGTAGCACTCCGCTATTCGGCAAATATTTTCACACCATCCTTTTCGAATGGAACAGCCTGGGTACAATTAGTACTTCGCGCACAAATGCAATACAATAAAAATCACAGGTAAAAAAGCACTTCCGAGAAGAAATTTAATTTGACAATCACAATCACTCTGCAACGAAAGAAAAAAAAACTTCACAGCTCTCCATCTGTACACCACGTGATGAGTGCATCTGAAATTATATGCCAGCCATCCACGCGCGCATGCACGTTAGCTTCGATCTTCGCTTCTGACCAGCAAATGGCCGTTGCCTCCATTGCACTGGTTTTTTTTTCTCTCTCTCCACACTCGGTCCAAATCTCCCGCTAGGAGGCGACTTTGTATCGACTTATAAACTGCTTATAATCATCAATTCACTTGCGATGAAGCGGAAAAATACTCAAATTTAATCATTTACCTATGTCCGCGTGGCACTAACAAACACAACAAAGCTGATATTAACTCTTCCTCCTGGTGCGAGGGCGAAGCACAAAAAACAAAACAACGGGAGAAAACTACCGACCATCACAAATTTCGCAAAGGATACGATTATATTCATTACTAATTTTTACCTAATAGGTTATATATACTTTAATTATTATGTCTTATATGTCCAATTATCATTTTGATCCTTTCTTCTCCTCTTATGATTTAGAAGTATCTAGTGCCTTGAATACAAGAAGCTGCAACGGAATCTGTGGTAGGCCTTTGCAGTTATTACTGATTGTATTTTTCATTTCCGGTTTGCAAATGGACATTTTACCAATTTTGAGCTGATCTGATTCATGCAGCGCTGTGTTCCATTTTGCTAGTGTCTGATTTTACAGTTCAATCTTTGTCATTACTTTATCATAACTCACAATATCATTATATTTGAAAATATTGTTTTATTGATTTACCTTATATAGTTGATAATTTAGACATTACTTGTTTTTTATGTCCATTTGTCTTTACCTCCCTTTCAATCAAATCTTCCATGTTTTCCTAACTCAGAAGCAATAACCATTTTAAAATCAGCATCAAGCAGCAAATAGTCACCTGGGCAACAATGAATTAAAATGTATAAATGTTAGTTTTGTTTAATTTCAATAGATTTAACAAACTTTTACAGGATACCTCAAATCAAGATTTTGTTGAATTGCTGAGATCGCTGAAAATGAACGAAAACGTGCTTATGCGCGGAAACACAAAACTTTACACTTTAACACTTTACAACATTTCTTGCATTTCAGGTTCAACCGAATGAAGATCATATATAATAGATACGAATTCTTGTAGTATTTTTCATTTACATAAATATATACACTATTATTTAAATATTTCATGGGAACGGGAGGGACCATCAGGGCACCCGATTGAAGCACTCTGGATGTGGAGAGTGGGAATGCCAACTCCCCATTGCTAACAGTTTGTGAATAGAGGGTGGGCTCTTCTGCCCGCCCATTGGGGCATCCTGTTAGAAAGCACGCTCTTATGACCAATTGTTCAATCTTTTTGTTGGAAGGAGATTCTGTATATCCCTGTGGAAACGTATAAGTGATTTGGCCCTTCATACAACGGCATGATTAGGATAATCAGTGGTTATTAACGCTTGATCAATTCTAACAGAGAGCCCATTGCTGTCGGACTTAGTTTCCGTGCTACATATCATACATCATCTCAACTACATATGGCCTGCCAAATCAAATAATTCTTCGGGAATTTGGACACATTCTTTGTCCGAAAATGCTCGGCAACGGCGTTTCTTTGCATTGCGGTATAAAAAGCCCGACCCGGAAGCTGTTCAAAGTTTTCGGGTACGTATGTTTCGTCGTCCATTATGATACAAAACATTATTTGCAAAAAATGGTATAAAGCTCCTTAGCATGATTTTTTGCTGTGAAATTTTGCTTGTCATCACGGTTGGGCACCTTTTTCACTTTGTACACCTTCAGTCCTTGCCTCTGCTTTTTTTTGTTGGTGGGTTGCTTCCTTTGGGGCTTTTCAAGAAATATTTGGTTTTTTTGTTTTTTTTTGGGGTTTTCGAATGATTTGCAAACACAAAACACGGTTCTTAGTTTTAGTTTCTTGGCAAGATCGCGTACTGATTAAGTTTTAGTTTCAGTTTCTTGGCAAGATCGCGTACCGATAAATTCGGATTTTACTGCCGTCCATACAAAATGCGTTGGCGCACTTCCACTTGATTCGACGTCATTTTACTGAATGTAACAAGAATGTAAACTTGTGTTACCACGAAATAAAGTGGAGAGTTTCAGCTGCCATATAAGTGAAACGTTTCAGCGATCCGTAAAATAATTTAAAATCTACACTGAAAGAAAAGTGTCCGGAATTTAACGTGGACAGGTTTTAGTCCAACTTCGAATACGTTTCGTCGTCCATCATAACGCAGTACTTATTCTTGGCGAAAACTGTGTCATTCAGTTCTCGCGCCCGTGGTTTCATGCTGGCTGCTTATGTATCACTTCTTTTTGGCTGCTGCTGCTTCTCGTAAGTCTTCAGTTTCAATCTCTCTTTGGCTCGTTGAACGTTGGACATCGAGGTGTTCAGCTTTTAGGCCAAATCGCGAACTGAGGCCCCTTTTGCCTTAGAAAAAAGTTCATCTGATTTTTTTTTGTCCAATTTGAGGTTCGACGCTCTTTTTTTTCATCCACTTCATGGCAGGTCCACGAGGAAATATTCCTCCCCGATCTTCCGGATCGCAATACGCACCGCGTTCACACCAACGTTTTCTATTTTTGCCAACTTTCTTAGCGATAATCCTGGAATAGTGCTCACCTTGTGCACGATGGCACGGCGTTTTTCAACGGAAATCTTTCCCAACTCTCGGAATGCGCGTGAAACGCTTCTGAGAGCTGTGTTCGGTTTGACGTTTAGGTATAAACAATGAGATGGAGCCGACAAACTACCCGAATAAAAATGTATGTTCAAATGGCAGCGTTAGAAAAGTGTGTACTTATTTTCTGGGACAGTCTATAATTTATTAGACATCGAATTCAGCGTATCCTGTTATCCAACATCCAAGTGAATTCTCGTGGAATTGATGAGGTGTTCTCGGTTTACAATAAATCGAGTATCACGTCAACATTTACCCTTTCCTCGTTTGACTTATAGTTGAGCGGGCCCGGCGCCGGTATTGCCTTGGTCTTGGATTAACAGTTTTTACACATTAAGGATGTATGTTAGTCCCAAGCTTCATCTGTTGCTTCTCTAAGTAAATACAGCTGATTTGGCAATAACGGAGTAGCAACCTCGGGCGATCAATCATGCTTATACTCATGCTCATGTTCGATCAATCTTTGCCGTAACTAGATTTTAAGCAGCTTCTGTAGGAAATATAAACGCGGCCTACGGAAATAATCACTAACCTTAATCAAAGCAAAAATGTATTGCCAAAATACCCTCAAAAACGGTTGCATTTCAAACTTGGATGCTAGCGGATCTATTGTTGGCAAAAAAAAATAACCCTGATTAATGATCCTTATTCCGGTGACAGCTGAGATGATTTATCCGTGTTATCGTCGCAAAAATCGATAGCCCATTATATAAATCCACTTTCATCCAATGTTTCACCGCAACGGCGGATTCCGGCAGACACCCGTCCATAATTTTTCGATCATCGTTCTCCATTTCAAGGAAAATATAAAGGGAAAGACGCGGCAGCCATTGTTTGCCAAACAAATTAGCATATTTAATAAATGTTCTGTGAATGGGTGAAAGTGGATCGGTGTCTACACACAGCAGCAGCGAAGCGATGAACGCAGATTCCGGACTAGGAAAAACTGTCTAGATTGCCCTTTTCAAGCAGTTTTCGCCTCTTTCGCTAATCGAGCGCTCTTCAAACTGAGTCCTGATAAGGGAGCAAAGTATGGAAAGGAGGATTTTTAGCGCTGCTACAAACGGTTTGATGCCGGCGTCGGTGGTGTAGTGGTAAAGCGTGACTGCTACTTGGCACCCCAGTGGGTCTGGGTTCAATCCCAGTCGACGTCGGTGGTTTTTCTGAGGCGAAAAAATTGGGTCCGGTTTTCCTTGGGGAGGGAAAGTACCGCCGTTGGTCCCGGTTCATATTCATGAGTCGTTAGAGGGGGAGTGGTTTCTGGCGTCGGTGATTGCTCACCATGTGAGGAAATAGACCGAAGTAAAATAAAAAAAAAAAAAAACAAACGGTTTGATAGACTAAAACGGGAAAAACCTTTCAACATAGCTCTGAACAGGGAGGGAAGCGTTTAAATTGTTGGATCCTATTTAATCCTAAGGAATGGTTGAGAATGGTGCGATGGTTGGTGAAGGGCGATGTTACCTGCATAAATTATTCGAAACGACTTCTGTTAATTTAAATTCTGTTGGTAGTTTGAAAGAGTTTTGGTTGTTGGTTGAATTATACTTTTTTTAATTTGTTCTGATAGCTTGCCTAATTTGATTTAAACTTTTATCGTTAAATTGATGACTTGAAATCCATCAAGTAGATCGCCAATAGAGACAAAAAACATTCAAGCATTTTAAGGGAAATTTGCTTCGAAACTTCGATTTTTTGAAGAAACTAATCTAAGAAACATTTGGCATGCCAAACTTTAATGAAATTTTTGCTGCACTGCAGCATACAAGTAATTCAAATTTTATGCCCGAAATGTCCATTGTTTTTAGATTCGTGTTATCGAAATATGCTTTTTTATCGACCGTTTGTGGATTCTACCAACTTTCACCTTAAAGCACCGTCGTTTGATGGGTGCTTTTTGAAAGCTGTTGCTTTCTTCGAACACACCACTCGCTAGAAAAGATTGCTTATTAATTCAGTTAAAACAGCACTAGGTTAAAACGAGGGTCAAGCACTTTAGTAAATAGCAGATGGATACCTTTTTTTTATGTGATGCTAGAGCGGAGTGGCAATTGGGTTGGAAGCGGATCGTTAATGTAAATAGGAAAATCAGTAAAACTGAAGGTGGTTCATGTCCTTTTGTATCCTTCCTTTGTCTAGTGGTCCTCTCAAATTGATTGAGTTTAAACCACTCCCACCAATGACTCTCAGTTGTGGTTGGACTTGGAACAATGATGTTGTTGAAAGTGAACACTTTATCAATAACATGGATGAGCAGCTTCTGGGGGGTGTAGTGTATTCTGTTGTTAAGCTTTTAATTTCTAGGCTTCTACTGATTCCTAAATTTTACACCCAACATAAAATTCTAGATACGCTAGTAGTGCCACCAGCCGAGCATGCTCACCAAGTAGAATCAAGCACTTCACCTCTATTTGTCAAACAGGTTTCAGTTAAAAATGAACGTCTTACGACCAGGCTGGTAAACGTCATTTCCAAATTGAAAAGACTTACGTTGTTTTGACAGCAACACGCCCGTTCCGTCATCAGATGAGGAAAAGATTATGGAGATAATACACATGGAGGTTTTGTTTTGCAGATTTTAGATTTATCATAACATATCTGACATAACAATATATGGGTCATTCCACATGTAGTGTCCACACCGCATCTATTCAATTTGCACAAAAATTAAAGAATTTCTTCATCTACCACCCATATGTAAAAATCCCAGTTTTGTGCCGATTGGCCACCCTCTTTTTTTAAGTTCCTGAAAACATGTTGTTTTTCAATTGCTTGCACCTTCGAAATCAATATGTTTAAAAACAATCTGTTGAATGTTTTATTAAGGAATTTTTTTAAGGAATCCAGAAAATATATAAAATTTTCGGGTGGCAGTTTTGACAACCATGTCTTTTTTGTAAAATGAAGTTTCAGATGATTTGTTTATAGATCAAAACAAAAATTAAGCTTCAAACATTATATGTACTCACTAACAATAGAGGGTGACAGTAACAGAATAGACCAGTAAACTTTCAAGATTAAGGCGCTATTAAGTAGAACAGCCGACTGAGTTCATCAGATATAGCTCGAATGGGCTTCAGTTTAATAAATAACTGAGTATTATAGTTATTTATTCAATGAAATGTTCTCACTATTCTTATTCAATGTTCATTTAAGCCAATAGTGTCCCACACATAGTTATCATAAATCATCGGCAGCTCGCAACAATAACTCTTAATATCTTTTCATAGAAATGGCTAAGCTCTTCCGGGGGACTACAAGGATCTTTGTTTTTGATTTTGTTTCTTTCCAGGCAACAAATAATTCATTTCTACCAAATTTTGAAGACAATATCTAATATCTCTCTTTTCTAAAATTTTTTTAATTATATTGGGGAGGAAAAAAATAAATGGAAAGGCGGGGGTGGGGGGGGGGAGGGGGGCGGGGGGGGGGGAGGAGGTATCGTGTTATTTTGTTTGGGTGGGCGTGGGTGTCGGTGTCGGTGGGTGTTTGGCGATTTTGTTGGGGGGGGCGTTTGTGTTTTTTTGGGGTTTGTTGGGGCGGTGAGTATGAGAAGTCGTGGTTCGCCGGGTAAGATGGGTCGGTGGTGAGGTACATAATTAATTATGATCCAAATTATTCGTTCGCCATGTTCGTCGGGCCACCCAATCTTGGAACAAATAAACCACTGTCCCATTTTGTAATTGACTCCTGTGGCATCCGTACTGTTGGTATAGATCGGTCCAAGTTGGCTCTCAAGCATTGAGATGAATTACCGTGTTTTCCTAATGAAATATCACTATCACACTCTGTGAGTGGCCCTAATAGCATCCTTACTGTTGGTTTAAATCGGCCCAAATCGGCTTCACAGCATTATAAAACATCTCCTAGTTTTCCAATGAAAAACCACTATCACATTTTGTGAGCGGCCTCGATAGCATCCTTACTATTGGTTCAAACCGGTCAAAATAGGCTTTTCAGCATTATTAAAAATCACTTTGTTTTCCGAATGAAAAACCACTATCACACTTTGTGAGTGGCCCCAATAGCATCCTTACTATTGGTTTAAATCGGTTCAAATCGGTACTCATTTTAAAAAATTTCACTTAACAGCTATTCGTTAACCAAAACGAACCCTGATGCCACCTAATCCTTCTATTATCCGAAATCCCCGTGATTTCTCGTGGAAGTGCAGTGGACTCCGCGGATTCCACTAAAGCGAGTATCACGTCAACATATTCGTACCCTTTCCTTACTTGAACTGCATTCCGGAGGGGCCGGCGCCGATATTGCCTTAGCTTGAGATCACCAGTTTTTACACATTAAAGATGTATTTTAGTCCCAAGCATCAGCTGTTGGTTCTCTGTGTTATAACAGCTGATCTAGCAACACCGGAGTAGCAACATCGGGCGGTCAGTCATGCTCATGCTAATGCTAATGCTCAAATAAATACCGTTTGATTTGAAAATTCCTCACACTTTTTTTACGTATGAATCACTTGATAGCTCAAGGTATTCCAAGCCGTTCTTGAGTTTCAGCATTTTGAAACAAAGAAGTCCTTATTTATCATTTTTTTTAGCCAATAATCCATTTTATTTTTTGTTATTATCTACATAACTATAATATTTTAAAACAATCGGCTAATAGCTTTCTTATGGAATCTAAAAAGTTATTCAGGAAAAAATACTGTTTATGGCAGGCAGTGTTCCCAAAAATGCTTTCTCTGCATTATTAAAATTGAATTGCATTTTTTGTCAAATGAGTATAACTTGATTTGAAAAAAATCCAATGACATCATGTTCCTTACATATTTGACGGAAAAAAACATATCAGAAAAATATTCTGAGCCCGAGATACAACATTTTTTACAAAATGTTTTCATTTATCGATACTTCGTTACAAAGTCTCTTGCCCTTTTTAACATTTATCTTTGGAACATTTATATTTAAATCCAATCTGCTGGGTACGTGCTAAAGAAGAATGTCGAAGAAATTCACAAAAAAATCTGTTTGTGTATGGAAGTGTTGCCAAACATGATTTTATTTCATTTCAAAAAAATGATGTGTTTTTCGTGTGAAATTTTGTTTTGGAAATTGCAAGGCCATCGTGCTCCCTAGCCCTTAACACATTTAAACACTTGAATTATCAAGGTATTCTAGGTCGATCATTAACTATAGAAAAAAATTCCGATTTCGCATATTAAAGTGTATGATATTATTTTTTTTTAAATACTATGTCTCGATATAAGCGTGTTATAGAAACCAACAGTCTTTTTATATACTAATTTACTTCTTCAGGTAAATAATTACTGGAAATTATTTTACCTTATAGGAAACCAACATAGTTACAAAAAATATTACTATAGTTTAGAGGCTTTAGCCTTATACAATTATATCTTACCATTTTCATTTCGATGTGTCTCTAGTGTGCGTTTCTTTGATACAATTTTATAAGTTTAACCTGTTGTTGAGCTTGAAACCCATTTTCGTGAGGACAAAATCGATTCCAAAAAGAACTGTAGCATGCATGGATCGAATGCCAGGAATCGATGCCGCCGATTCAGAATGATATTTTAGTATCTCCTTTTCCTCGCACGACACAAACTTTAGATTCAGTTTGCAGTTGCCTAACGCCCAATCGCATATTTGTTTCAGTGTTTGAATGGTTACACCCTGCAAACTGGCCCTCGCAAAACGCGACACGAGGCGACACTTACCACTCCTACAATTTAAAAAAAAATTACCTTTTGGTCTACCGTTTTCGGTCCCGATGCTGCCCATCTACGGGACTACGTCCGACTGATTACACAATTTTAAATCCGCTGTTGCGTAGTCGTCAGAAGAGAAAGCTTTTTCATATTAAAAAGACATGAAGTGAGGGGACAATCGTCTTCATTTATTATTTCCATGAGTTTAGCTGTGAAAGTTTCCTTATTGTTTTGATTAGTTTTGCATTTTTCCAGTCGATACGATGGTCAAAACCTGTCTCATGTACCGCTGCTGCTGATTTTCTTTCACGATTCGTACGATTGATACGATGAATTCTGATTATCAACAGCGTTTTTGTGTTCTATTAAGCGAACTTCAATGCCCAGCGGGTTTGTCCGATGCACACGGAGGAGCAGTGCTGGCAGGAAATTTGGTAAGCCCCTGATCTTTCGTCCAGTCGAACCTTGTCCTTAAATAAAATTTTATTAATTAATAAAAAAAATTAATAAAAATACAAAAAATGTATCACTTCAAAATGCGAATATTACAAAAATCTATTTTTTGTTTTATATCAAAACCAGAGATCGAAATTCTCACTCAACATTCTCACATTCTCACATTCTCAAATAGACAGTAGTTACTAAAAATATATATTTGCATCTAATAATTAAGTTGCACTCATACATTGGAAGTTAAGAGCAATCTGTTGATAATACCTACAAATAGAATAGAGTAAACTAGTTTGCCAATTTCTTTGGAGCAATTGAATTGATAAATTACACCCTAAAATACTTATTTGCAGCTAATAGTTTGGTTGTACTGATATATAAAGGAGCCATTCACCATTCAATGGTGAAAACAAATAGTCGGTCACAAAGGTTTATAAAATTAACATTTATTCTGACAATAAAAACAGTTTGAAATTTCAAATAAGCGTTAACTACACAAAAAATATAAGGTAGGTTTGGATGATATATATTTGGTGTTATAAAATTTATAATAAAGTTATTTGTTCTATTTTCAGAGAGAATAATGAGAAGCAGAGCATTCAAATTTGATGTATTCATCTTTTAAATTGCAAGAGCTGCGGAATCTTTCGGATAGTACCCAATGTTGTATGCACTCACATCAATGAACGCTCAATACCTGTTTTCGAGAGAGATAACTCACAGTGTTCATTTGATGGAGCGCGACGGTTTGAACGATATGGTGATTCAACTCACAGCGAGAATAGGAAAAGCCAGAGAATGAGTTCATAAGAATCAGCTCTATCTCTCTCAAGCCTTGAGTACAATCGTAATAACTCATGCAACTTTTGACTCGCAGCCTGAGCATTATTGCTGAGCAAAAAATTTCTTGCTCACTCAGTTAAGGAGTGTATCGAAAATAAGCTATCCACAAACTTTCTTTCAAATTATGTTGAAAACCGATATTTTATTCATACAAAAAACTGATCCTTTATTGTACGAGGTTAAACTTGAACATAATGAAGACCGGATGAAGTTTAAGTTATTCCTTCACGAATTTTCGAACTTTGGATCGAATGCTCTTCATCAAGTTCCGGACAAGTGTTGCATCGCATTTTTTTGGATGCTTGAGCTCAAATTTTTTTGAACTCCTGCATGTTCCCAGCTGCCTTACCAGTCTTCTTGAAAACCCTCTTCACGATTGCCCAGTAACGTTCGATGGGTCAAAGCTGAGGGCAATTTGGTGGATTGATATTTTTCTCAAAGAAATCTATACCCTTTTCCGCAAGCCAATTGAGAGTGGTTTTGGCATAGTGAGCCGACGCTAAATCCGGCCAAAACAGTGGAGGTGTACTATGCTTCTTATACAAAGGCAACAATCTCTTCTGGAGACACTCAGATCGATAGATTTCCGCATTTATAGTTCCGGTAGTGTAAAAAATGGTTGACTTCAAACCACAGGAACATATTGCTTGCTATACCAGTACCTTTCGACCGAATTTCTCCACTTGAATCGACCGGTCCGCATCGCTCACATCCTCCCCAACGACGGCAGTAAAGTATTGTGAACCTGGAAGGGTTTTTGAGTCCTCCTTTACATAGGTCTCATCGTCCATCAAAACGCATGCATCCGGACGCTGCAAAAGACGCGAATACAATTTCCGGGCCCTTGTTGCTGCTCGCTTCTTCTGTTCTGCACTTTGTTTCGAGATTTTCTGCTTCTTGTAGGTCTTCAGGTGGTTTCGCCTCTTGATACGCTGGATCATTCCGACACTCGTTCCTGCTTTTTTGGCCAAATCACGTATTGACATTGATTTGTTCTTCATGATTAGAGATACCACTTTCTGCTCCAGTTTCGGGTTGGAAGAACCGGGTTTTCTGCCTCTTCCTGGTAGCTCATCCAAAGAATAGTGTTCCCAAAACTTATTAATGATGGTTTTAACACTCGCATGATGAATTCCAAACCGCTTCGCCAATTTTCGCATAGTAATACCCTTCTCACTTAGCCATGTGTCCAGAACCTTAATTTTCACTTCCTTTTCAATACGCGACATTTTGAAAACGCAGAATTTGAACCGCACAAACAAGTAAACAAAAGAAAGCTGACAGTCAAACGCACAGCATGCAGTGTTCAGAGCATAAAAAACCATCACAAATACATGCGTACAACGCATATGTATGTGGTTAGCTTATATTCGATACACTCCTTAATCGTGTCTGGTTCAGAAAATTCAATTCTAGCGAAGCCGCCGCGTGTGTGAGGAAACGGCAAAACGAAAGAGCAAGGAACTGTTTTTCGTTGCAATGCTAATCCCGATGGACCTCGTTGGGAAATCGGCTAGTGTGATGAAGATTTGATAAGTGAGGGAGTAAAATACAGAATCAGAAATTTAAAAATCGGTTCCGCATCGCGTCGTGGTCGTCACGCGTTTGCCATTGATGCGCAGTGTATGAACTAGAATTAAAACATAGAAATCATACACATGGTTAAGTACTGGAATCGCAATATATATGTAAAGAACTATATAAGGAATTGTTTGAGTAAAAACTTGAAAATAAATCTATATAATTATTGAGATTTATCTTCTTTTTCTGCTATTATTCAGGAGTGGATTTTCAGAGGTAGACTGATAGGGTAAAAATCGTTATTCCGTTATACTCAGGACAACACGCACTTTAACAGGAGATGGAATGTGAATTTCAAAATCAAATTCTTAGTTTATTTATCTTTGCATCCTATCGTTAGATTTGAAAATAAATCTCGCGTAACATTAGAAAAGAGCCTTTTCTTATTGGTCGATTCTCTTCATCGATTTTCTCTGTATACCACGGCAAAATAAACAAATCTGTGGCTCTGCGTGCAGCGCCAAACAACTAATTCAATGGAAAATACTTGAATAGCTGAGTTATTAACAGAAATTTGATGACCAAAATCGGTCAAGAAGGATAGGTTTTCTCAAGGTACGCGAGAAATCGCTGGCTGCTGAGATATTGTTGAAAATCTGGCACAGCTTCTCAAGCGCAATTACGGCATACCGTTTTAAATTACAACTCGACATATTGAAACGCCATTGAAACCACTGCAGCAGTCGGCTGTAGGTATGAAAAGTGTTATATATTTGGAGCGCTTCTTTTGTGTTCGGTCGGAGAGAATATAAACATTCAGGAAATAAGTTCATACTGACATTGAGTTGTAGTTATTGAACTTAACTTACTTGCCAAATGTATGAATTGATATGTCATATAAAAAACATTGATAAATTTGATGTTTTCTATCTATGTGCCGAAAATGAGCGCTTATGCTGAAATTCTGCCTGCCCTACGTTCTCCGTACTTGTAATTGAGTTAAAATTTCTCATTTTGTGATTTTTTTTTTCATTAAATGGTTTGATAAATTTGTTGTGCAGCAATGAAAATCGTGTACAATTTGGTAATAATTAAAAAAAAAATCAGTGAGGTTGTGTAAAACACACGACCAACCAGTTGACGTAGACCGTTTGATGCATTATTATGTTCAACATGTTAAACTGCATACAAAATTGTTTTCAATCTCCATACAATAGACCTTATTCCAGCAATATCTAGCTTAAATTTACATGAAATATCTTGTTAATTTATGCTAAAATTGGCATTCCCTTCATGTGTATTAGATTAACGTTAACGTTAATTTCTTTCAAACTGTGTACCCTTTTTCCCAGCACTTTCGCTACACAGTTTGAAAAAATAGTGCGAATGTCTGTTCAATATCATGCACATACACAGAAAAAAAATCTGAATTTTCATTGTGGTGTACTTATCAGAGCATGTAAAATTGTACTTCATTTCACACGAAGCAGCAACTTGCATGAAATGGTTCTTTCAAAGACGAGCTTTTACACAAAATATTGTCGGCAATGTATGGTTTGTCTTAGAACTTTACCCGACTTATAGCTTAAATGTGAATGTTTTGTGACGCTCCATTTATGTGCATGATATTAAACAGAAATTCACACTACTTTTTCGAACTGTGTAGAGCGTCATAAAACATACACATTTAAATTATAAGTCTTCTAAAGTTCTGGGACATTACATACATTTTCGATAATTTTGGATGAAAAAGCTTGCCTTTGTTAGAACTATTTCATACAAGTTGCTGCTTCGAGTGGAACGAAATACAATTCCACATGCTCTGATATTGACATCATAATGAAAATTCAGATTCACAGTCAAAAACTGGTAAATCATGCACTCTGTTTGCTTTTCATTTGTATAGTGCAAAATTAAGTATTCCACATGAAACGTCAGTGCATGTTACATCGCTTTCTCAGATTGAAACTAAATGAACAAGGACTTGTTGAATGAACATTATACTAGCTTCAGGCAAAACTCATGCAATTTTAACCCACACACTAAAAAGTTAAAAACAAATGAGTGCGTCGAATCCAATCTTTGATAAATTTTAGAATTGAATAGTGAAAATAAAACCAACAAACTTTAGCAGCAGCTTTAGAGAAATTTATGAATATAATTAAAAAATGGTAAAATGTGTGTCAAATCAAACCTATAACATAAAAATTGATTATATTTTTTCTTGTCTATGATTGAAAACATAACTGGAATATATTTTTTTAAATTTCGATTTTAATTTTTTGCTTCTGGTCCATTCTACAAAAATATGCATTATTGAATGTTTAAAAAGTCACCTGAAGTTCTTAGAAAAATCTTAGATTTAAAAGAATACACACAAAAAACTGCTTATGCCTATAATAAATTCCTAGCTTATTTCAGAAATCTTAATTCAAAATGTTGTTAGAAATGTAACCACCTATATTTGTGTAGAAGCATGTATTCTCTTTTTCTCATGAAAATTAAGAGTAAATTTGTTAAATTTGGAAAATGGACTTATTCTCCACCACCCGCCAAGAGATAGATCGTTTCTGGAGGACAAACTCTCACAAAGACATCAAATGTCTATCGCTTAAAGCTTTCGAGTTACCGATATTTATCTAGGAATTGGTGGTCGAAAACCATGGTGAACAAATTTCCCAGATGCTTATAAAACCAGACTTTACAGAAGGATGCTTGTATGAAGAAAACATATGTAATTTAGATTTGGTTGAATATTAGTACAAGATATGAAAAGATATGAAAAACGGTATTGGAGGCACTACCCGAGTAGAGTCACAGATCAAATAGAAAACTAAATATGATGTTGTGATGTTGTGATGTTGATTAGTCAGGTTGATGTCGGTTTGGTTGTTTTATCGGTTAAAAGATCAAAATTGATAGCAAACATTTATTCCGGTGACATCAAATTAAAAACTGATCCTGCTATCAGTGAGAGCAAATTGAAAAGCAATTTGCTGTACATTTTTTCCCGTTGAAAGGAAATGAGTCAATACAATGAAAACAAAACTACTTTTCTCAGTGAGCTCAAGATAACAGCAAGATGAAAACTAAATTTATTATCAAATTTGACAATTGTGAAGTGAAATCAAATTTTGATTTCAATTTGATATAGATATCAAAATAAGTTTTCGAATTGCTATCTTTATGATGTTAGCCTTCACTCGGGTAAGCTCTTCCAATATCGATTTCTCGTAAACAGTAAATCAATTCTACAAACATATATCATCAATACGATGGAGAATGCTGTTGACGGCTTCCACAATTAATTTGTCATTTTCAAGAAATCGATATTGGAAGAGCTTAGTGTTGTGTACATATGATAGCGGTATACCAGTAATCTGTTTCTAAATCTTTATACAATCTTCAAAGGTCGGATACGAAATTTAGTTTTCAATGTATAATTTTCAATATCATTATATAATCAAATTAGAAATAAGGAAGGATCTGCCGTCCTTATCATCACCAACAAATGGCGTCGATGTTAATCAAAACATACCACTCTCAAATGAAGCCTTTGTTACCCGGGAGTTTACCGGGGTCATTCAATTATTGCCATCTCAAAATGTATTTTTGGAAGTACGCTCTCGAGTGGGTGTGACTTTTATTAATTTTAAAGCATAAAAAATGACCAGGTTTCTTTAATTACCACTTTCTTACACCCTCTCATTTTTTTTTTTTTTTTGCACTTGAACTTGCGGTTTTCAGCTCCATTTTTGTGCCGTCGTTACTAAAATCAGGAGCACAAAAAAAAGGAACGCTTAACTTGTTCTGCTCTGGTGTGGCTCGGAATAGTCTCGTTCCAGATTTGGTGCAATCCTACGTTAATGAGGCAACAATTGCTACCAGCATAAAAAAATGCGGGAAAATTATCGTGGTCCCGGAAAAAATTATGTAGGGGATGTGGGTCTTAACTTTTTTTTCAGGATTCTGGTGTTGATGGTAGGTAAGAGGAAGAAAAATGTGAAATTAATTGGTTGGGAGAGATTAGGACCAGCTGAGCATAGCTGATGAAAATGGGGAAACACGATGAAATGAACACGTAGGAGTGTGTGGGGGTTTTTAGGATAACCCTGTGAAAAAGAAACTGGATGAATTTCGCGCCAACTCGTCTCGCACTTTGCAACACTATCTCAGAATCGAATGAAACTTTGTGCATGTCAGGCATTCGTCATACTTAACAAAGTTTTGTGTGTAAAAAGTGTTGTTGGAAATACTTTGTTTTTCATTATTATATTCTAAAATGTTGTCAAATTTTCAAATCAATTGATTTTTTTTTCAGTGTATTACTTTAGTTAAACAAATATTAGTGTTTTTTTTATGAAAATTTAAATAATTTCTTGTAGTGCTTCCCGTTTCTGTATAACATCAATTAAAATAAAACTAACAATAAAAACTTCAGCCCTTCCTAAATGTTAGCCTAGATGAATTTTTTGAAAGCATAGCAAGGAAATTTATTTAGTATGACGAAATTTTGACTAACAAAAGTTTCATTTGAATATGATATAGTAGTGCCAGGTCCATGACAAGTTGGCGTGAAATTCTTCACTGTCGAATAAATGAGCATTTTTACAAGCGACTAGGGACCGAGTGATTTATGACGGGGGATAATTAGAAGAAGGAAATTAATTGACACTTGAGCGAAAAAGGTTGGTTTGATGCTTCCGACATTTAGGATGCTGGCGAATGTGAGAAAAGCCGTTATTTAATCAGTGTGAAGCTTGTATATCTTTAAAGCAAATAGTATCACCAGCTCAGTTCAATAACATACAATAATAGTTGATTTCTATGGCGGGTAGGTGAACCAGTTTTGGCGCTAGTTAGTGAACTATTTTAATTTTTCAAGTCTTATCCACCTGTTTTTTGCAAAAGTAGTAAATTTGGATGCATATTTGAGTATTCCCGTTGATCCCAAGATTCTCTAGAAAAATGAGAAAACATCTTCTTTGACCCACCACAACCAAATCGTTTGCATCTTTGTGAATGAACCATCAAATTAAAACAATAACCATTTTCATTCTACAGGTAGCCATACCTATAGAACTATCCTGACGGAATGCTAAAAGTTTCGATGTTTATTCATTCATTGTCGAACTATTCTGCCACTAAAGTCACTACTAAAAAGAAAAAAAAAAACTAGTGAAAATTTTTGGCATAGAGTTTGTCTGAATGTTGCTGCTTCAACCGAAAAAAAATTCAAAATTTCAAGCAGTTAAAGGAACGTTATATTTAAAACAATACTAGTAACAAAATTCACCTTCCAATGAATCAACATTGAATTCCAATAATCCTTCAGAACCATATTTTCACAAATGTTCTATAAGAACTTCGAGAAAACAGGGTCTTTTTTATGCCCAGGTGATCTTTTCAAATATTAAAGTTGAACAGGTTATACTTTTTGTTATGAGACGCCTTAATAGTTTTCACATATTATGAAATTAAAATCGCTTTATTTATGTTGCAGCAACTTATTCAACAGAATTGTAGTTTAACTATAATAATAGAAAACAACCGAACAGTGTTCAATCCTCTGAATTTGAATCACAATTTCATTTAAAAGTGCTCTCTTTAACAGCAGCTTTGGCCTTAATTGTTCTTTAATTCAACGACGAGGTTTATGGCCTTAGTGATATTTCAATGCAGCAACGGTGTGCAACCAACAGCCATGCATCTATATAATGGTCTATCCAATGTGTGGAATTGGTGAGCTTACTTACTTTTGTTGGTCCAATGTCCCTTTAGGACCAAAATTTCGCCAAGAAACTCGAAGTCTCCAGTTTCTCGAGCTTCCGACACTTCCTAGGTCTTGCGTCACATGGTCTAACTACCAAGCTCGCTGCGCTCCCATGCATCTTGTACCGGCCGGATAAGAGGCAAACACCATTTTTGCGGGATTTTGGTCTGGCATCCTTACAACTTATCCCGCCCATTGTAATCTTCCAGCTCCAGCGACTTTCTGCATACTGGGTTAGCCATAAAGTTGCGCCAGCTCATGAATTCATCTTCTCCATACGCCGCTTTCGCATACATCGCCAAAGATGGTCCTAAGCAAACGTGGTTTGAAAACTCTAAGTGCTCGCAAGTCCTTCACGAGCATTGCTCAGCGTCTTGTACATGGTACATAGGCGGAAACCTCGGGAGGGGCCGAGGCACTTTTAGGTTGGGTTAGATTAATGAATATTTCTGAAGCTTTGAATAGGTGGGCAATACCTTTGATTCATCCAGCTGTTTAACTTTTTGTTCTAAGATGTTGTCGTTGTAAGAAGTTTGTGTGAAGGAAGATTGTATTGAACTATTCTTTGAAAGTATTATATGTATTTATAATAAGCTTGGTTGAAAAAAATAACCCAAAAAGGACTGAAGTAAATTTTAACATATTCAACAGGAAAGAATCAGTTAGTTTGGAAGAATAGACTAGTTTCTCATGAAATCGCCGATGAATAAAACCACTGAGACTTCTAATGCTTCAGATTCCACATCAAATCTGCTCAACATCTACTGCTACTGCCGGTAAAACTGTGAGTACAGGGCGCCAATTCATACCAAGTTGGACCTCCAGCTTCCCATGGATTCTTTATGATTCAGTGAAGGATAATGATGACGCAAGAAATTTTGTGAATTTATTGAATTTGCAGAGTGAGGATGCTTTGAAGTTAAAATCGGGGTTGAAACGTGGATCATATACTTGGTGTAGTCATTGAATTCAAAAAAAATTTCTGGACCTTCTGAGTCGTACTTTGCTTCGTATACTTCTTGTGATTAATAGGAACGTGGATTCTTATGCTATCAATTGTGACGAGACAGCGGATGTGTCTAAAAAGGGGCATTCTTACTTTGCACCACGCATTTTCCATTAAACTTACGCATTTTCAAATTCCTTTTGGAAATTTTAGAAAACTGGTATGAGATTTTTGTAGATTCTAGTAAACTTAACGTGCTTGCTGGTTATTTTAATATCAATTATTGTGACAGTAATAATTCGAAGCATTTGAAACGATTAGCAGATTTCTTTAATTTAAAACACTTGGTTTATGAATATACGCGTATTTCCAGACACAGTAAAACTTTGATTGACCATGTGTACAGTAACTTTGATTCTGTAAGTGTTGTTATAAACTCTGACTTGAAAGTAACCGATCATGAAACCATTATTATTAACGTTGAAGATAATAGTAGTGGTGACAGTGATTATGTGAAATTGAAGTGTTGGAAAAAGTATTTGAAACAAGCTATTTTAAGATTTGTCGAAAGAAGTGTGGATTTTCAAACAAATACCGGTTCTCTAGATCAGAAATCAGCTGTTTTGACAGACGTCTTAAAAACATGTACACACTACCAAAATGTCATGTAAATTTCTGTCCCCTGAGATCGACACATGCAAGCGTCCCTTAGCACATAATAATGAGTTGAAAGAGATGAGAAAATAAATTCAATCAAAGACATCTTTCGCCGAAATGCGTATGTGTCAGTTTCAGGAGACATAATTTTACACGAAATCTTTGTTTACGTTCCCCGACTTTTTACGAACATGAATTACGTCTCGTGTAAAATTCATAATTTCTAAGTGTGTACCAATAAACTAGTCGAGTTTTAGTAAAGAACTCGAGCAGCTGGTACAATTTGGATCTTTTGCGTCTTAAACGTAAAAGAGACAAGCTGTACAAGAAATGGCGAAGAACTAATAGGCATTTCTTTTTGAATAGGTACAAAGATGCGCGTAACAAATATTCGCAATCCGTCAAACAAACTCGTTGTGAATATATTCAGAGGAAGATTGATTTGCATCAAACCAACAGCAAAGAGTTATGGAAAATTTTGAAATCTATGTTAAACCTAGTAATTGCAAACCACGATCCATAACCTTCGATGGCACATTAGAACAGTCAGAGAACATCATTGCATGTAGATTTAATGAATATTTCGTCGATAGTATTTTGTCAATCAATCCATTGATCTAGTAGATGAGTCAGACGAAATAAATCAGCCGATTTATATTAAGACTGTAATTTTGAAAGTTTTCACCAAATAACGTTAGAGGATCTAAAATCTATTTGCTTTTCTTTGAACAAAACGTCTGGAGTAGATAACGTCAATGCAAGAGTAGTACAAGATTGCTTTAATGTCATCGGAAACAACCTGCTGGACCTAATTAACGAATCGCTGCAAACTGGGCACGTGCCTCGAGTTTGGAAAGAATCTTTAGTCATTCCCATTGAAGTTGCTGGAACGATTAAAGCCGAAGAGTTTCGTCCTATTAACAGGTTGCACACTTTAGAAAATTTTGTGGAACTTGTTGTAAAAGGCCAGCTGTTAACATATTTAAATAGTTATAATTTGATTGCGCCGGAACAATCGAGATATCACGAAGGTCATTCTTGTGAAACAGCGTTAAATTTAGTGTTACCAAATGGAACAAAAATGTAGAGCGTAAAGATACGATTGTTGCTGTTTTTTTTTTTTGGATCTGAAACGCGCTTTTGATTTCTCGGCCCTTGTTGTTAAAAAAAAATTAAGCGCTTTGGATTTTCAGGTTCTGCATACAGATGGTTTGAAAGCTATTTGTCTGACAGAACTCAACGGACGGCTTTTAATGATTCTGTTTCGAGCCCTGTGGAGAACAGCCTTTGCGCTCCCACAAGAGAGCGTATTAGGGCCCATTTTATTCATTCTATATATTAATGACATGCGACGAGTCTTGCGATTTTGTGATATTAATCTTTTTGCTGATGATACCGTGTTGTTCATTGCAGCTAAAAGCCTTGAGGAGGCCGTTTCACATTTGAATGCAGATTTACGTTCTCTAAGTAAATGGTTAAAGTACAAACAGTTGAAATTGAACATAAGTAAAACTAAATTCATGGTAATTTCGCGGAATCGAGTTATCGAAGACGTTTCTGTTAAAATTGATGATGAGACAATTGATCGCGTTCGTGAGATTAAATATCTTGGCGTGATTATTGATGATAGATTAAAATTTGACTCTCACATTGACGATGTCATCAAAAAAATAGCCAAGAAGTACGGTATTCTCTGCCGATTGAAAAACGATTGAACTATTGCAAGTAAAATACAATTGTACAAATCTATCGTCTCTCCTCACATTGAATTTTGCCCTTCCATTTTGTTTTTAGCTAAACAAACACAAATATCGAGATTACAGCGTTTGCAAAATAAGATAATGCGTTTGATCTTGAGATGCAATAGTTTCACTTCCTCCTCTTTTTTGTTAGATGCCCTACAGTGGCTATCGGTGAAGTAGAGAGTTGTTTATTTGACAATGGTGTTCATTTTTAAAGTAATTAACGGTTTGCTGCCTGGATATTTGTGTAATCGGATTGAAAGAGGAAGTGATATTCATAGACATAACACTAGAAACACGAATGATGTTAAAACACCATATTTTTTGTACGGAGTTTCACAAAATTCGTTGTTTTTTAAAGGTTTAAATGTTTTCAATTCGATGCCTATGCACATCAAACGTGCAGCAACACTAACAGATTTTTAGAGACAATGTATTTCACACATCAAAGCTTGAACAGCTACTCTGTTAACTTTTTACTCTTGACTAATTTTGTATCTTGACGATGTTATAACAACGGATAATTTTGTATGGTTTATTGTTATACTACTTTGTTCAAAAAATAAGGTGACTTTTGTTATATTTCAAAAAATCTTTATTTAATCATCAAAATCTATTTCGTCCCTTCAAAGTAGTCCCCCTCTGATGCAATGCACTTATGCCAGCGTTTTTTCCAGCAGGCTATATATTCGGCTTCCGGGATGCCTCAATGCACGCAGCGTTTCTCGTTGAATCTCTTCAATCGATACAAAACGGTGTCCTCGAAGTGGTCTTTTGAGTTTTGGGAACAGCCAGAAGTCACACGGAGCCAAATCAGGTGAATACGGTGGTTGTGGAGCGATATGAGTCGAATTTTTGGCAAAAAATTCACGAAGAACGCGTGCTGTTGTTTTTCAAAAAAAATTGAGCGATTTTGGCACCAAACGCGATTTGACTCTTCTGGGCCCCATTGATCCTTAAAAATCGATTGAATCGATCCAATTGAGATGCCAAGCATATCGTCAAGGTCTCTAATTGTTAATCGACGATTTTCAAACACTAACTCTTTGATTTTCTTCACGTGTTGCTCATCAGTTGACGTCGATGGCCGTCCTGGCCGTTGCAAGTCTTCAACGCGTTCTCGACCGTCTTCAAAAGTTTGAGCCTCGCGCGCGGTATACAGGTATAAAGGATTTCTTTTTATCAAATTTAATTGTGGCCTTTGATTCTTGAGAAGATGTCATGAAATAGTAGTGGGTTGTCTGGCTGATCCTTGGTCAGCCCAAAACTAAGGTGGCAGTTCCATTAGTGTTGGAACCTCATTGACTCTGTAGCGGGCCGGATTGGATATTGGCTTGTCTTTTGATAATGTCCTTAGACGGGATTCTGTGATTTGAATTGTAATAGAATTTCCTGATCGCTGGGAATACTTACGAACATTTGTGTTTGACATCAAAAGCTTTTCACATTATCGCAGTTATATCGCTGTAAAGCAAATGAATAGTTTTGGAAGAAGTTTACATCTGTAGATGAAATCAGTTCGTTTTTTTTGCATAACTGGTTGAATTGTTTTTAAAAAAATTATCTAATAGATAAATCTTCTAGCTAAAACCATTGAAGGGCTAAGTGGCAGGACCATCATCATCATCATCATCATCATCATCATCATCATCATCATCATCATCATCATCATGTTGAGCAGTTCCTACTAGACGATGACAAAAATAAAGAGAAAATTGTTAGCTTTTATGAAGACGACATCGATCCTGAGCGGTTGAAGGTACAACAAGATATGTTTTTGCAGCTGTTAAAAGAAGGTAACAAAGCTATCAAAAGTGTCCTAATATCGTGGACTATCTGAAGGAATATGATAGGTCTTCTGCCAGAATTTGTTGTTTTTTTTTTTTGAAGTTATTCATCACAATTCCGACATCTTCTACTGCTGCTGAGCGATCGTTTTCTGGACTCCGAAGGTTGAAAAGCTAGTTGAGATCCAGTATGGGACAACAGCGCACAGTGGAACGAACCATTTAAAATCGCGCGTTTATTTAATGTGTGTATTGTGTGTGTATATACAATCCAACGCCCACCGTCCGGCAGTGTTTTTATGGAAGAAAAATGAACTGTTTTCGACTCGACAAACATTTTTAGCCCGGGAGTTGGAAGGTGATAGCTCTGTTGGGTTCCAGTGACCCATTTCAGAATGCCTGGTTACTCACGTCCATTCCGAGGTCACTTTCACTTACAACAAGCCTCGCATAGACACAGTACAAACATCAAATGGATATGCGCCTTTGGCAACCATAAATGAACTAAAAATATTGGCATTTTAACTAAAAAAGCACTGTGCATACACTTCCATCATCAAATTTTACTGTTTTGAGGATGGCACGTATTTAGCAGTATCGTTCAAATTTAGTTATAATCAGATAGACCTCACCGGAAATTGTTGCTGATGTACAGTCTTCATTTGGACGGCTTCTCTGGGATGCTTTTTATGTCTCTACACTCTACTATCCGGCAAATATTTTCACATCAGCCTTTTCGAAAGCTCGAATTCAATTAGTACTTCGCGCACAAATGCAATACAATGAACATCACAGGTAAAAAAAGCACTTCTGAGAAAAAATTTAACTTGAAAATCACAATCATTGTGCAACGAAAGAAAATAAAACTTCACAGCTCTCCATCTGATTGCCACACTATGAAATTGCTCTAACTTTTTAACCGTTGGGTAAAATTTAATGAAAATTTGGGATTTAGTTCATAGTGCATTATTTACATCCTGCAAGTTTTAAAGTCCTGTGATCAAAACTCGCGGAAATGGAGTCGAAAGAACAGCTCGTGCGTGATAAAATCTTGCGCATTCATCACGAGAACAAGGATCTCTCGCATCGTTCCATCGCTAAAACGTTGGGAATCGCGAATTCCACGGTGTCGCGAGTGATTAAGCGGTTCGAGGAACGGTTGACCACCGATCGGAAGCCCAGAAGTAAAGGAAAAAGTATTCCGTACAACACCAAAAATCACAACCGCGTAGTTGGGGCCTTCAACCGAAATCCGAACGCCTCCGTTCGGGATGTGGCTAAGAAGCTGCACCTAAGCCGAAGTTTTGTCCAGAAGGCCAAAACTAAGGCTGAGCTTCGAACGTTCAAGGTACAAAAGGCCCCTAATCGCGACGAGAAGCAGAACAAGTCCGCCAAAACCCGTGCCAGGAAGTTGTACCTCAACATGCTGACGAAAGTTGAATGCTGCATCATGGACGACGAAACATATGTGAAGGCCGACTTCAAACAGATCCCCGGCAACCTGTTTTTCACGGCCAAGGATAAGTTCAGCGTTCCGGAGCATGTCCGCACTCAGAAGATGTCCAAATTTGCGAAGAAATTCCTGGTTTGGCAAGCCATCTGCACGTGCGGGAAGCGGAGTGCACCTTTCGTGACCCAGGACACGATGAACGGACAGGTGTACATAAAAGAGTGCCTCCAGAAGCGGCTGCTTCCTCTCCTGAATACTATAGAAAATGAAAAACGCGGGCGCTAAAATATAGTTTCACCAATCGAGCTGAAATTTTGCACAGTTATTATAGGAACTTAAAGGCTCCCAAAAATCAATGGGGAACGAAAAAAATTGTGTTTCATATATCCGTGTCCCAGGCTACTCGTTCGCGCTGTGCTCTGCATATGCCTGCAAGCATGATCCTGCGTATGTTGAACAACAATGTCACGATATCCATAACTTTTAATAAAAAACTCCCCGTAACGAACGGCCAAGTTTAACGAGCTTCAAGCTATAACGAACTTTGAAAATGCTACACCCATCGGTTGCTCGATGGTTATCATTGGAGCCTTCGTCAAAAGAATGCTGGAAAGGTATGATGTGCTGAAGGTGTAATCGCAGACGCTCGAACAAAACAGTTCAAATTTGTTTAGTAAAATTTCAAATCTAATTACGTTGGAATCTACTTACAAAATAACACCGCCTAGCCAACTTAATGCTACATTAAATCTGAAAGTTTGGCAACCCATTTTTCCCTTACCAAAAAAAAAAAACAAATCTGTGGCGCCATCTGTAAGGTTATTGCTACTTGATATCTTGAGGGAATCCATGTTTTTACACATGCAAATGAGATGAATTCGAACGTCTATGTGCAGTGTAATTTAGCTTTCAAGATACTTCCATTGATGGGAAATAAGCCAAAAAAATTAAAAAAAAATCATGAAACGCTGTGTTATCCGCTCACCTATGACCTTATATCTCAACCTGCTTGGATACGTCATTCCGAAAATTAAACTGAACCAGATGTTTCAATTCAATACCAGCTGTACGGAAACTGAACGTCTCGTACGGACTATACTTGATAACTTTATGAGATCTGAGTACATAGTTAACCTGAAAAATGTCAGAGGTGTTTTCCTTGAACCCAGGCATTACTGTGAGTTGGAAAACATGTATATGGGAGCAACAGTGTTGGGAAAATTCAAACAAAAGACATTCATGCGTTGAAACCGGCAGCAATGAGTTTGTATATTTCTATAGTTAACCAAATCAAAAGGCATCTGAGCCTAGATGATAAAGTGTTAAAAAAACATCAAGGTATTGGATTCTAAGAATTGTGACCGCAGGATTCACTTAAGTGGTTACATCCAGCATAAGCGTTTCACTCACTTACCGTCCATTGACAATCTCCAAATACTGGTTGACGAGGGGATACTAAACATACAATGGGAAGAGGATGTCGACTCCGAAGATAGATAGATAGATAATAGTATGGCGTATCCTAATCTCCGGACAATCATCCTAGTGCTCCTATCTCTGGCCCACTCTTCTGCTTGAAAGAATTGTCTCATCATATAAAAATATCAAAACTAAAGCAAGGAACAAATTAATTACGTCCAGTATACAGGGAATACTTTCTGCGAAGAGATACATGAGGGCGCACAAAATAGCGCCAGGAGTCGTTAACGTTACCGAAGCCGCCTGGTGCCGATTCACTAAAGATATGTATGCCATGAACGATTAGTCTGTCCGGGAGAGAAGCAGAACCAACGAAATTTAAATTAAAAGTACGGGGAAGAAAAACTGAAATACTTTTGTGAAAAACATAATACGCAAAATAACACTCAAAACTCCTCTAAATACATGTACACGATATAACAAAAATATAAAATGCACCCCTTTAACCAATGGATAAATCGAAGATAAGCAAGTTGACAGCCCTTCGACTTTAACTACAAAAAAAAAAACAATTCGTTTTACCCAAACAAGTTATTACATAATTATAAGTTTCAATGCAGTGTTTTTTTTTATTAATGAAATAAAATAATTTTTTTGAATTCAACTTTTTAATTATGCAATTTATTTTTGACAAAGAAAAATAAGTCAAATGAAAACTAAATTTTGATTTAGAAGACAAAACTGAAAAGAACGTTACAGGGGAAAAACAATAAAAAAATGTGTCATCTATGTGAATGCTTCAAGCTTAAATGCCACATTAATACAACTTTGTTGCCAGATTTGAAATAAAAAAGTTAGAGCAAAAGACTTGTTTTTTTTTAAGGGACACCCTAAGTTATTTAGGGAAACTTTTTTAAATCGTTTTATTCAAAAGCAACAGAAATGTTTTGTTGGCATCGTTGCATGCAATTTTAACAAAGAATGTAAACCTTTATTTCAGCAAATAAGTCAATAGTTTTTACAAATCAACAAATATAAGAACCAACCAACAATACTTCATGTACTCGATTAGGCGCTTCGCAGTTTGTTCAATTAGATCTTGAAGCACAACACTAGCCTCAGACGGTTTTTATGCGAATACCTGCTTTAATTATAGTATTTATTGTGCTGTCAAATATTTTCAAAGCTTTTTTTCTTCTACTATAGTGTCGTTTGACGGGTATGGATAAATACTGCTCCATGGGAGTAATTTGTACGTCCATGTATTGTGCCTTGCTGAAATCATTTCGGCATATGAAGCCGATTGCCTTTTCAGGAGAAATTAATCCAGCGGTATCATAACTGGTTTCAGATGTAAATTAGTCTGCAAGATCTGATTCTGGATTTATCGAAATTTTTAGAAAATACCTTACCAGAATTACGATAACCTTCTGCCCTTGCACTTGACGCCGCTGCTAATCCCAATTCTTCGCGTGGTTCTGCTGAGTTCTCCTGCAGTTTTTGGAGAATGGTTTTGGTTTCCTTTTCCGTGAAGTTTTTGAACAATTCACTTTCTACTTACAGGTATTCCACTAAAAAAAACTAGCACTCACCAGGATTTACTCAATCATACAATTTGACAATCTGCGTTATCATTTCCAAAATCTTATGTGCACATGATGAGGACGCCTGTCTTTGACGCACGAAAGGTCAACAATCAGAATAAAGCCCAAACGTGATTGTCTCCTCCCATCAAATCGCATGGCACCGGTTCACGCCGCTCAATTACAGTCAGGTGAACGCCGGGAACGACGACGACAACGACCGCCAAGAAACCATAAATATAGTGTGGGTCAAAACCTGTGATGCAATACAGTTATGCCCGATTTTATGATTATTGTTATTACTATTGGAGATATTTCGCTTTTATGTGCTTACCTCCGTCGGTGGTGAATTGGATTCTCATTTTCAGCTTGGGGCCGGCCGCTCGCCCTCTTTCTCTCCGCTGGCAGGTAATCTCGTGATCACCAAACAACTGAATCCATCGCGGAAAGAAGGAACCACGACCGAAGACGACAACAATGACGATTATGACATCTACCAGCTATGCGCGAAACATGCTTGGCCGGTTATTGTTGTTAAGCAACCAAAAGTTCGAATTTTACTTGAGATGAGAACTCAGAAGTTCACATTTAGTTGAAATTTAGTTCCATGGAACTTTTTTGCTGAATAACAAGACACTTCACGGACAAACAGAACTTAATTTTCTTTAAAGTGTCATTAATATTTAAAGGAACTTAAAAGTTCGAGAATAGTTTTTTCTTGCTATTCAACCCAACCTTCAAGTTCATATGTTGATAGTTGAGAACTTGATTTGAACTTCAAAAAATCTCTAACACAAAGTTCAATAAAAGTACTAACCGTACTTTTATTCAGCGCAAAAGTTTACAATACATCTTTGTTGAACTACTTTCCTACTTTTCGAAGTACACGTAAAGTTCTGAGTAAAACTTTAAAAAATGTAAAAACGATTGTTTACATTTGAAGAGTGATCTGGTGTTGTACTTCAAGTTTGACAAGATACAAGAGCAAAGAATGGATTTTTCAAAAACATTAAAAAAGAACGGCTTATTTTATTACCATCGTAAAAAACTGTAAGCTTAATCAGCGGTAGGATAGTCATGAAGGAAATGAATATATTTTTTGGCTCAGGAGGTACTAGCACATCGGTCCCAAGCTCGGTCCCAAGCTTAATCCCAAGTAACTCAAAGAATATCATCATTTTAGAATGCATTATAATATTTTGTTTTATAAATATATTATAAGTGTTTTGCAAAATATGTCACGTTCTGAGCAGTTTGAATCATTCATATTTTATAAGATCAATGGGCCAAACCAGTTTTCTCTGACTATGATTAAGCTAAAAATACTTTTTTCACTGCTGGGAGTGATTTATTCCTTATAGTTGTTCGTAAAAACATCGTTCTATACATTTATAAAGCATAAACAGGACAAGATTTTATAGATAGTATAAAAAACTGTTGAAATAACATTACATCAACCATGTTTTGCAAAACATATTTTGTGACATAAGGATGGATTTGTTGTACAAGATTGTGGTTTCATTGCCAACGAAAAGCAAATCGTAGATACTAAGAATAGACTTTTCACTCATCGGAATTGGTATAGTAAAGAAGCTACAAACCTTTCACGCCAAGGACTAGGGTTCGAATCCCATACCTGGCGCTGTTTTATTTTTTTATGAGGTTTTATTTTTTTTCACCTTTTGTTTTATAAGGCTGCACATTTTGTGCTTTTTACGTCATATTAAAGTATGAAACGAAGTTAATCGATTATTAATTGCATGTATTTGTCATTGGACAGTATTTTCAACTTGTTTATAACAAGCTGTGTTGCTTGGGATCATTCGCCCCTAATAACGTAACTCACACCAATACACCCTCAAATATACTGTCAAAACAACAACGCGACTCAAAACAAAAACAAAGATACTAGGTAGTGAAAAGCGCAAGAGTGCATGGCAAGGTGCAGACTGCAAGGTTTACTTCGGAACTAGGAGTTCTACAACAGTTAACCAATTTCAAATCGCTAGTTGCACATTGATTGTTGGCTAAATGGGATGCGGAAAATGAAGCTGTCACTCAACAAGCTAATAAACATGTAGTTTTTTTATTTGAATGTTTTTTTATCCTGCTTTATAGGAAAACAATAGCCTACCACATCTCAAAATGTTTCAAATGAAAGAGAAATTGGGACCTATTACCCTAGACATACATCTCCGTCCAAAGACAATTGACCTGAAGACGATGACAGCGAAATGGAAGATTTTCAGGAAAGTGATGATGACTCATTAGATTATTGATTTCATCATTTGAAATAGATAAATATAGTGCTGCATTGGATTAAATGGATTTGAATGAGTGCATTAGGTTTTGGGCCCGCAAAACTAATTAATCACACGAATCCATAAATCTAATATTGGTGATTAACCCTAATTAAAATCAGATTAAAACTACGATTGAATCTATTGTAAAAGAACATATAAAAGAATTGTAGATACTAAAGGCTATATTGTTCTCAACGATAAGGTAACATTTAGAATTATTGTTTTCCACCATAGAATCAATTGTTGATGACGATTTTACAATAGAAATGCAGGGTTGTTATGTATCGTAACAATTAAACAATCAAGTTTTTCTCGAACAGTTTCAAACAAAAACCATTTATTTTATTGTCTTTTTACTGGAAAAATATTCGCTACAATAGACTTTATTGTCTATGAATTATACTGATAATAGTGTCGTTTTAGTAGAACACGCAAAGAAATCACTCTGTGTTGAATCAACAAAATATTTTGTTGGTATTCAATACAAGGTTTCTTTTTGTTTCAATTCATAAGAAAGTTCCAAATCAATTCAAAATTTCATTCAAATCAAACAAAAAAAATTATTTAAAGTTATCACTGCTGTGTGATATTGTTAAAATAATCACTTTTATTTATAACATTCACATTTATTTTTAAACTCAAATGATTATTTTATTGTTTTAACAAAATATTTTTTCACCCTAAGAAATCACTCTGTTTTGAATCAACAAAACATTTTGCTGCTATTCAATACAAGATTTCTATTTGTTTCAATTCATAAAAAAGTTCTAAATCAATTCAAAATTTAATTCAAATCAAACCTATCAAATTATTTGGAGTAGCCACCGCTGTGTGATACTCGTTTAAATTATATTTGATGTATAACAATCACATTTATTTTAAACTTCGTTTTAAACAAAAATGCTTAATTAATTGTTTTAATAAAATAGTTGTATGAGCGCACATTTCATAGCAGCCATATTGCTACCTCTGACCTCTGCTTTCCTAATGTAAGTTTAAACATAATATATTATAATTTGTTAAACAGATTATCAACGAGTTATTCTCTTTGCAGATAACTGGAAAAACAGCACAACTTCCGAAGGAAGACTATTTTGCAAATAAGCTGCCATTATGACTGCCTCTCCCCAATATTTCTTCCCGAGTCCAGCATCCAACCACATGCACGATGCCAACTCCTGCAAAGTCCGATTCTTGCGTTCAGAAACGCCGTTCTGCTGGGGGAATATGGTGCGGTAATTGTTTAAAAAACAATAAAACACGACTTTTAGTTCTATAAAGCATGAAGTTTTATTTCAATTAAAAGGTGTTGATATATTAGTTCATCAAAGTTATTGCGTTTTGTTTTGTTTTGAACAATAAAACACGATGTTCAATTCAATAAAGCATGATGTTTTATTTCAACTCAAAGGTTTTGTTGAATTAGTTCATCAGTTTTATTGGTCCATATTCAAACCAAAATTTTAGTTGAATTGATTCCTCTTTTGTATTGGTATAACTACGTATTTTTTTGCGTGAAGTATTAATGAACAGTATAGTTTGCAGTTCAACAACAAAACTAATTATAAATTTATGGTTTTGTATTGTAATCCTATTGTACATTTTTATTCGGGAAAAGGTTGCCCGTTCCGCTTATGAAGACATCCTGGCAAGCAACTTCCGAAATTTTTAAAGTTGCTGGAGGACAATATTGGTACAAAGGTATTAAGCAGTGTCTGATTGATTTTGTTCGGTAAGACTCAGTATAAGTAATTGTACTGAACTTATAGGGTAATCCTATTTTGGCTACTAATTTGAATTACATGACTATATTCCCAAACACCCAATTGAGGAGTCGTTACATAACGTGATTCTAAATTAATCAAAACGATGTAGGATTATAGGGAACAAAAAAGAACTAATGCATGGAATCAACGCTTCGGGGAAAATCATAGCATAAACCATCCAGTCCATATGGCACAGTGGTAAGTATCCCTGTTTTAAAGAGGAGGACTCGAGTTCGAGACTAGCTAGTAAGTGTTTATGAAAAATTTAATTAAACTAAGAAAATATCGTCAAATTGAACTCAATCATCATTTCATTACACACAGCACTCTAAACATAAATTTGCGGCAGATTTAGAACAAAAACAAGAACAAAAATGTCGAACACAAATGTCTTTTTTTTTTGGTTTTGTTGAGTTCGTTTGAGGTACTTTTTAAGCTGAATAGCATTCTCTACAACCTCTTGAACGAACCTTCTGTGAACTTCAAAGTTTTCTTTAGAAGTTTATAAGAATGCTGCTAGCAGCTTAATCATTGAATGCGAACTAGAAAGTTCGGTTAATTACTTAAAAAGTAAGCTGAATAGAATTCTCATCATAATCCTTCGATTAGCTGGTTAAGCCAAAAACGCCCTTTTATCAGAACTTGTGGTTGCTTGCTGATGCTGCAGCAAGGAAACTGTCAAAATGTGAAGCAAAACAGAAGCGAAGATAGCAAACTCATCTTTTCCGGGATAAGAAGCCCCACCTGGAGAAGTCGGAGAGGTGGAGAAGTGGATAAATGGAGCAGCTGTATCGTTCCAAAGAAACGTGAATGTTCTACAACATATCCCGCAAAGGCTTCGTGCCACGAACTGAAATTTATCGGGATAAGGTTGGAGGAATCTGAACGGGTGAACGTGAGGTGATCGAAAGATGCAAGCAGCACTATGATGGACACCTGAATGGCGCAGAGCCGGAACTTCAAGACAGCAGGAGCTAAGCGATAAGCGAAGTTAAGGATGCCATCAAACAGATTAAGAACAACAAGGTAGCTGGGAAGGATTATATCGAAGCGGAACGTAAAAAAATGGGATCTGGGGTACAGAACAGTTACTGGAGGAGTGTTAAGAGGAGTATGCCCAATATACAAAAATGGTGACAAGTCGGAATGTGAGGACTACCGAGCGATCACTATTCTCAACGCAGCCTACAAAGTGGTTTCCCTGATCATCTTCTGCCGTGTATTACCACTACTATAGCAAGTAGATTTGTGGGAAGTAATCAAGTCGGTTTTGTGGACGGGCGATTGACAACAGACCAAATCTTCACGTTGTGCCAGGTCCTAAAAAAAACACCACTAATATCAAGTTCCTACGCACCACCTATTGATCGATATCAAGCTATCGAGCTATGGAAGATAATGGAGGAGAACGGTTTTCCCAGAAAACTGACTAGGCTGACCAAGGCAACGATGGATGGTGTACAGTGCTGAATTAGGTGCTTTATCGGACTCGTTTGAAACACGCAAAGGACTTCTGCAAAGCGATGGTCTTTCCTGCCTGGTGTACAACATTGTAATACCCAGGTAACCAATAAGCAGTTCCAAAGCGTCTTAACGGCAGCCTATCAAGCATTTAAGTCGCCTTAAATGCAACATAAATACCGCTTTTGGCCCAATATACGGCTGCTTTACTGCAATGCTATGATAATGCTTCATTAATGATATTTGGCATTCGAAATGCTTATTACAGGCTACAAGCATTTAAATAGCATTTGAAATTCAACTTTACAACAGATAGCATTCAAGATGCTGATATAATGCTAATATAATGCTTGTAGCACCTGAAATGCAGATTTAGGGTTGATTTACTGCATATGCTAATGCTTGATGGTTACCTGGGTAGATGGTGTTATGAAACGTACGGGCTTCAAATGCGAGGCACGATTTTCAACAAATCCCGTCAATTCATTTGTATCGCTGAAATCGTGTACATCGTCGGAAGAACGTTCTAGACGGTTACTTAAACGTGAAGCGTAAAATGTTGGATTAAGGGTGAATGCGTCGAAGACTAAGGTCTGTATCCATATTAATCCGGACTTTGTAACTTTTGAAATATTGCACGTAGGAATGACAAATTTCACTGTGGTATAGCTGAGAGTCTATGATGAAAAAGACTATGATTGATGTTTACATGTCATGTTTAGTATCCAAGATGGCGACGAAAGAAAAACAAGTGCGCGAGTGAATATTGTACGGGCGTACGGCAAATCCTGACTTGTCAATACGGGACCTTGCAAAAACATTGGATTTGCCTAAATCCACTGTTCACGATGTGCTCAAATCATTTTCAAAACGTTTGACGGTGGAGAGGAAACCGAGAAGTGACAAAAACATTGGACGCGCTGATCCTGTCATGGACCGAAAGGTGAAAAGGATATTAACGAAAAACCCAAATCTCTCCATTCGAACGGTGGCTCGTAAAATAGGGATGTCGCCTGGTTTTGTCCAAAAATCAAAACAACGTTTGGGACCTAAGTCGTATAAAGTAAAAACAGTTCCAAACCGCAACGACAAACAGAACTTGGCAGCAAAATCACGGGCTCGACGTTTGTACTGCGAGTATTTGACGAAGTTTTCATGCGTTGTTATGGACGATGAAACTTATGTCCTGGAGGATTTCAAGCAGCTTCCAGGGCTGGCTTTTTATTCTGCTATGGCCAGAAATGCTACAGCTAAATATTTGAGAACGAAGAAGGCATCGAAATTTCCCAAAAAATACCTTGTGTGGCAAGCAATTTGCACGTGTGGCAAAAAGAGTAAATCTTTCGTCACTACAGGCACAATCAACAAGGAGATCTATCAGAAAGAGTGTCTGCAGAAGCGATTGCTACCCTTCATCAAAAGTCACAAAGAAAAACCTTTGTTCTGGCCCGATTTGGCATCATGTCACTATTCTTAAACTGTGATGGAGTGGTACCAAGCAAATCAAGTGAACATTGTACCAAAAACCTCCAACCCACCAAATTGCCCAGAACTACGACCAATCGAGAGATATTGGGCTCTGATGAAGCGGAAGCTTTCTGGAAAGAAGCAAGGAATCAAAGACATCAAACACTTCCAGCAAATTTGGACAAAGACGGCTTCTACGATTTCTGAAGAGTCTGTACAAACCCTAATGGACGGAGTTAAGCGCAAAGTTCGAAAATTTTATGCAAATACCGAATAACTATGTTTTGTCTTCACGAATTGTTAAAACACATCCCATGAATCTGAAATAAACAACTACGACGGAAATATAATGCGAAATATATGTTTTATTCATGTTTTGAGGTGTCCGGATTATAGCGGATACAGACCTTAATTGTTTGCTGGCAGAACGAATCAAGCGCGGAGAGCTTGCATAGGCGAATGTGTGATTATCGACGGAGATGAGTTCGAGGTGCTAGATGAGTTTGTCGGAAGTCGTGCTTACTGCGAACTCCACAAAACCCTTAGATCTGAAAAACTTCAGCCCCGTACTAGGTGTACCATGTACAAGACGCAGATAAGACCGGTAGTTCTCTACGGGCACAAAACGTGAACAATGCTCGAGGAGGCCTGCAAGCACTTGGAGTTTTCGAACGACGTGTGCTTAGGACCATCTTTAGTGAAAACGTTGTAGGGAGGAGAAGAATGAACAACGAGCTGGCGCAACTCTATGGCGAATCCAGTATCCAGAGAGGCGCTATAGCTGGAAAGGTTCAATGGGTGGGACACGTTGAAGGGATGTTAGACAACAATCCCGCAAAAATGGTGTATGCCTCGAATACAGCCGGTACAAGACGCAGGGGAGACGCAGTGAGCTAGGTGGTTAGACCAAGTGGAACAAGACCTAGGACGTGTAGGGCTGGAGACAAGCAATCCTATACCGAGTTTCTTGTCGAAACATTGTAGCGCAGCTGCAAGCCTGAAGGGACATTGCTCCAGCAAAAGTAAAGTAAGTATGTTATGCGTGAGATGATTTTTGCTCTCGCAGTTTTACGCTAACGCTTATTTGTATCTTCACCTGGTGTTGTTCATGGGTGTTACCGAGCTTTACCTACGATTTTGGGAATTATAAAGTTTTTTTTCCGCGTGAAATAACAGTATAACTCGTCAAAAGTTCAATTCACATGTGTAAATTATAACAAGCAATAAACTTATTCGTCTCCGTCTTTTGTTCAATATGCGTGCGTTGCAATTTTATTCTGCAAACAAAGGGAAGCACATTAGCGCCAATTTAAAACGAAAACATGTTTCAAAACACGAAACCCAAGCTTGTTTTGAACAAATTTGTTAACCCGATCCAACGACAATAAAATCTGTTCAAGTACAATAAACCGATTAACTCCTGGCAATTGTTGCTCACATTAAGGAGAAGCAAATCGACTCTGCCGGCAACAACCTAGAGACACTTGCTGCAACAACGTGATAAATAAACAAATCAGTGGAGTCAGCCACCAGTCGGGAAATGTTAACTTTTAATTAACTACGTGCGATCGTACTGTCGAATCATTCACAAGCCGGCCGGGGCGGTTTGGATCATCGCCATACTCGAAGCAATTTAATTGCTATTTTGCCTGGCTAGTCGTTACGTACCTATAAATTAAGCATCAACCCCAAGTAGTTGTAATGTGGTGTGATTTGCTGGAGCTGGAAGCCGCCACGTAAAGATCTTTATGAGCCATCAACATCAACAACAACAACAACGGCAACTGCGGTGGCGAATCACTTCTGGGAATTTGTTCGCTCGATTGGGTCAACATTAGGACTCTTTATGTGACACTGCTGGTTGAAATACATATTCTTTGTTCAAACTACCTACATGTTTGGATTAGCTTCTAGGTAAAATTCCCCGAAATGGCGCGATACGGGAGTGAATAATTAACTTCGGTTGCATTTTTCACGAAGTAAGCATTCATTGGCTGTGACAAGTTGCTTGATTACTTTGTATGTAGATAACTTCTTCAGTCGAGGCGGAGCGAAAAAATGGTGCATCCACCGGATGCTATCGGGGCAGGTAATTGGATCCAGGCAGGCGTGTTGTTTTGCATACCGTGAGCGAAAATCCATCCGACGTTTTGGCATTTTTCAGTGGACTACTTTGCGCTGACAGCGGGTTGACACATGGAAGGATTTTGGTTATTGGGCGATGCGGGTTTTTTGAAATTTTATTATGCTAAACCAGATAAATTGTTGTTGTCTTAAATTGTTAACCCCGTGAAGTCCGTATAGCTTTATGTCCACACAGAAAAAAATCTTGTAGTAAAAACTAACATTTTACCCGACTATGCCTATCTTTAAAGCTACTACGTTTATGGTAAAACCTTCAACATTTGTGGTATATTTGACAGACTTCATATTGATATCAATCGCAGGCATGGTCAAATCAAACGCATTTATAGTCTGGTGAAAATTGTTGATGTTTGCGCTTAATTTAACCCTCGAAATGGTACTTTCTACTGCTGGTTTTTTTTTTGCGTGCATGTGTATATTTATTGTGTAACGTTTGCATTGAAAAAAAATGACTTTTTTCGGAAGGGGATAAAACAAATCTAGGACACATAATTGCTTTTGATAAATTTCCCATGGAAGGTAATTATTTAAGCTTACTTGCAAAAAAAACTCTACGCCCTTGCGAGCGGCCTTCGGGCAGTTAGCAGAACATTCGTCATGGCGGACGAAAACATGCGTGTAGGCATGTTTTTGAGTTCTTTCTTCGTTTTATTTATCAATTCCTCTTAAGTAGATCTTAAATACGCTTTAGGTTGGCCAAGGTACAAGAAGAAGAGGCGCGCAATGAGCAAGGTGGATCGATCAAGTAGAAAGCGACCTGCGGACCCTCCGCAGACTGCGAGGCTGACGAGTTACAGCCATGGACCGATTACAATGGAAACAACTTCTGTGTACAGCAGAGGCCACACCGGCCTTAGTCTGATTGCGTGCGTGCGTGTGTAGGTTGGCCAAGAAATTCTCGATGGAACGCAGGTGGGGGACGTTGGGCGGGTTCGCCGACTTGGGTATCACATCGATATTCAGCCGCTTCATCTCCTCCAACGATCGCTTCGAGTAGTGGGCCGACGCCAGATCCGGCCAGAACACCGCGTCTTCGCCCTTATGGTATTTCTTGATGAACGACGCAACTTCCGGCAGGCATTTCGTACTATAAATTTCCCCGTTCACGACCAGTCCGGAGCGAAAGAACATCCCCTTCGCGCTGATTGTCAGCCACAGCAGCACCTTCTTGAGGAACTTGGTGTGTGAAATGAACTTCACCTCGGAGCTCACTTCCTTCGTGGGGGAAGTAAAATACGAAGTGCCCTGCCAATCGTTGCCATCCAGGGTGAGATAGGTCTCGTCGTCCATCACCACCGCCACGTCGCGATTCGAAGGGAAAATCGAGTTGACCATCTTATTCAGCCGCTGCCGCTGCGTCATTGCCTGCAGCTCCAAAACAAGTGGACGCGACTTCCGCTTCCTGACATGTATGTTTATGTTGGCCAGGTACTTTTTCACTGTTTGGCCGGTTGAACCGACCTCCCGGCCAAGCACACGCAGCGATGTAGCCACTTTTCCCTCGGTCTTCCTCTTCAGCATCCTTTGAAGCTTCTTGTCGCTCAGGGTCGTCGGCCGTCCAGAACCGGGCTTTCTTTCGATGCTCTGATTGTTGTCTAATAGTGCCAAGATGTTATAAATGCCGGAACGGGCGAATCCAGCATCTACAAAGTGCCGCACAATGTCCGTTCTCGACGCGGCGGGGTGCCGTTCTTTAAACGCGCACACTTCTAAACGGAGTTGCTTCACTGTTTTTGCCATCACGGTTAGAGTTCGACTGATAGAGCTGTCAAATTTTGTCTGCTGACTCATGGGTTACTATAATTGATGCTGCATGGGTAGTTTCGTCAGTGCGGGTGAAGGTAAACCCATGAAAAATCGGAGATTTTTGTCCATTTCTTTTAATGCTAACGTTACGTGTAAGCAGAAAACAGATATTCTTTATTTGGGCAAATGTTGGCTTCGGCAATGTTAGACTATTTTCGGCAGTCGTAAACACATCCTTCTGAAATATTTAATACATAAAACTGGCATCAAATTCAATGAAATTTTAATAATAATTGAAGTTTTGGCTTCCATTTACAGGCTACCTCTCTTTGAAAAACGAAACGTTAAAGATTTCTCAATAATATAAAATATCTTCCTCCGAAGTGTCTGAGTAACCAAATAAAGTACCACTGAACATGATTATACTCATCATTTAAAAACAGTATTTTCTTCTTTTTTTCACTGCAAACTAACCATTTTCATAGAGTATTAATCAATTAAGTAGCTTAGCTGACCACTTATTTAGCACAAAAAATACTGCTTCTTTTCAAAAAGTTATAAAAAGTTCAAAAATCACAAATTATAGAGCTTGTTTTTAACATTTGTATCTATTGGCAGCCCTTTTTATTCTGTTTGCCAGAAAGGCAAAACTAGTCTTGGTCAAGATGGATGTCGATTTTTAATACTGTAGGGTGTTTCGATCAAAATTTGGTCGACTTAAACTTGACACATTTCCTTTCACCGTGCATTAAATATTTGCACACCCCTCATTTTGAAGATGTGTGCGTGTACCTTCATGCCTCTATTTTGATTTTGAGATTAGCACTTCAGTTATCAAAATGTCGTCGAAGGAAGAGAAGCAACGCATCAAAATTTTGCACGTGCATGGCGAAAATCCAAACTACTCTCACGCCAAGTTGGCGAAATTGTTGAATGTGGCTAAATCAACTATAACCAACGTATTCAAAGTGTTCGGTGAACGTTTGTCGACAGCCAGGAAAGCTGGATCGGGGGGAAATCGAAAGCCGGAGCCACAGCGACGACAAAAAGAGTTGCCCGCTATTCCGAGCGGAACCACAACCTTTCCGTCCGAGATGTCGCAAAGAAGCTGGGAGTGGCGCCTTCAACCGTGGTTAGAGCTTAAAAACGAGCTGGACTGTCGACTTACAAGAAAGTGGTGACTCAAAATCGCGACGATAAACAAAACACGTCGGCGTCAAAGTTCACGAAGAAATATCAGGTGTGGCAGGCCATCTGTACCTGTGGCTAGAAGAGTAACGTCTAAATTGCGACCGGAACCGTCAACCAGGAAATTTATCTGAGCGAGTGCCTACAAAAACGTCTACTGCCTTTCCTAAAGCGACACAATTGTTCCGTTCTACTATGGCCGGATTTGGCATCTTGCCATTACGGAAAAAAGAGATCGATCACGATCTCTTTATTTCTCTTAGTTATTTTTCGATCGTTCTATCAGTTGGTCACCAATCTTTAAATGGTGATTCTATGAATTTGTCAGAGCGTTATTCCCAGGGGAAAACAGTCTTTAAAGTGTGATTTTGTTTGATGTAATGATATCGGAAATGTTGCGGTAATCTGCATTGTCCGCGTTGATTAGCAATGATTCGATGGTGCTATGTTCCGTTATGATTCTATAGCTTGTTCTGCTTTGTGTGTATTTTGAACATTTCAAAAGGATATGGTTCGAATCTTCTCTAGTCCCGCATGTTTCACATTTATCGTCTGTGGTCAAGTTCCAAGAGTATAGGTTTTCTTTCGTTAATGTGTAAAATGTTCGAAGTCGTCGTGTTATTGATACTATTTTTTTTATGTCCAAGTTATGTTGTTCAAACCGTTAAACCACGGTTGTTGGTTGTTCTAATAGGTTGTCGTGTAATTTGCCTTTATGTGCTGAAAGTTCTGTGTATTCTTGTATCCAATCTTCTAGTGTTTCCTGTTTTGTTAGATTGAACGTATCTCCCATTGGTATTTTTGAATTTATACAGGGTGCGGCAGAAAATAATGCGAAAATTTGTTCCATTTCTTTCAAATCCCATTTTCAACTAATTCAAGCAATAATATCAACATTTTCGAGTGCAGTTATCTTAATAAAGTCCTTTTAAACAAATTTATTCAATGTGTCCTCCATTTTTATTAATAACATCTGTTAGAAATAAGCTTTTGAATTACCCTAATATTAGTTAGACTATCCTAATGAACCAAGCAGTAGTTGACTCGTTTTCTCGGATGGAATTTGTTATCTCTCTATCATTCTTATCAGTGTAGGTAGATCAATAGATAGTTCACGATAAGCTAAAAAGGCCTGTTAGATTCGGCAATTTTCGGTGTTCTCCAAAGGAGAGAGTCTCCACACGTAGCTGAACTGACCTTACACGTATATGTAAGGCAGCCAGATTCCCATTAGATTTAGTCGAAAATAAAATCTCAAGCTAACCGCATCTACCGTGTTATTTAGTGCAAATAAAACAGTGAGCTCTAAATCGGACAGTAGTTTAATCTTCCAGTTCACCGCGTGAGTGATAATTGCAAATTCCGAACAACATCCTCGAGCCCACGCCGGAAGCCAGAGCATGCCTTTCGGACGTAGTCCTCCGACATTGACTGCCATGTGCGTGTTATGGTTGACTTCAGGGTTTTCACACTAGGGTGTGATGTTTTGCAGGCTCGTGCTTCAACATTTGCCCAAATCGAATAATCCAACGGATTAAGATCTGGACTGCTAGGGGGCCACAAATCCTTCGGCCAAAACTTCATGTTGTCGTTCAACCATTGTTGGGTTCGATAGGACGTGTGATACGGTGCTCCATCCTGCTGTAGGACAACGTTTTGGTCCTCGGAGAAGTTGGCCACTTGGTCCCTTAAAATACCGATATACACTTCGGTTTTGATTTTAACTCCAGCATCCATGAAAACAGGCGGCATTTTCAAACCGTTGGACGCCACCAAGCCAATCATCATGACACCAGCCGGATGTTTGGTTTGAAATTTGAATTTGACTTTTTCCGGAACGTTCTCCATTTTTTGCGGTGAAATGAACCGGTCCGTGCGGCTGTTGGCCACAGCATCGATGCTGAAAAGCTTTTCGTCGGAGAACAGGATTATCATTTTTTCCTTCTTCAACAAGGAAAGCAATCTCTTGGAACGAATCACTCGTAGTTCCTTGACCCGGTCCGTAATCAAGTGGCGTTTCACTCTGGCTCTGGAAGATGCATGCAGGTCTTCTTTGATGATTCTCCGCATGGATTTCTCCGAAATATTGGCTTCCTTGGCAAGTATTCTTATGGAACGCACCGGGTTGCGAGCATTTTTTGCACGGACCGATTTGATCACGTTCGGCGTGCGTGCAAAGCGCGGACGTCCGCTTCCCGGCTTCCGCTGCTTAGGACCATCCTGCCTGGATTTTTTTTATGCGGTAAACTGTTGCCAAATGGCACCCTACCACCTCGGCAATCTCTTTCGACTTCTTCTGGGCGAGCAACAAACTGGTGATCACTTCTTTCGCGAACATTTTGACGAATTTGCAATAAAACAAATAGAATGTTTGGATGCAGCACTTGAAAGTAAACAAAAACAAATACACTATCGTCATAAATTAGTCACTAGCTACACAAATTAACCCAATACTCAAGCTTGAACATTTTCGCATTATTTTCTGCCGTACCCTGTACATTGAGAAGCTTAACAACCTTCTTTTGCCAGTAAATCAGCTTTTTCGTTACCTGTTATTCTTTTCTGTCCTGGGACCCACTGTAGTTTTATAATTTTGTCTGTTGTGTTTAGTTTTGTGACTATATTATGCATTAAGAAATTATCGTTCATGTTTTTGTTATTTATACTAGTTAGAGCTGATTTTGAATCCGTACAAATGACAAATTCGTTTTCTTGTTTTGTGTTTATGATATCGAAAGCTGTGTCTATTGTCATTAATTCTACATTCCTTATTGATAATGCTTTACTTACTTTGTATTTAATTTTTTCGTTGTTATTTTCTAGCCATATCCCTATGCCACATGATTCATTTGTTTTTGCGGGTTTTTTTTTTGCGAAGCGAGTATCTGCAACATGACGCAAAATCTCAGAACTTAAGGTGAATTGCCGTGTATTTTTTCCTATCTTTTATCTCTCTCTCGCAAATTTACCTCGCTATTTCACATTGACAAATCTCGATTGTTAGTGAATGAACATCAAATCGAAGTACATCAGATTGCTCACAGCAAGTAAGCATACAAACTGATGTGATTATATATCAAATATCTAGTACAGATTCTGAGTTATAGCAATTCTAAATTTTGAGGTAATGGCTTCCGTCGAGAATGCTTCAGCGTAAGCCCTTAAGGACTTTAGTATCCCCATGACGATAAGACATGCAGAAGCCTACTTAAATTTAAAAAAAAAAGAAACAATCAGTTGCGTAGTCCCTTAGTCTTGGCATGGATTACTTAGCACTATCGGAAAACTGCAATATCCCTTTTAATTAGTTCGAACCTTTCAACGGAATGTCCTCATAAAAATCTTTTGAGTGAGTTAAGTTATTTCTTTTTAATAACGTTATAATTGCTTATTCTTTGAAGTATATGCTTGTTTCGTCTACCATTTGCAATCCTTCCCAGTTCCTAGTAACAGTGGTGTCTGCGTACTAAGTTATCTCCGTGATTGAGAACGTATGTTTCACAGAAAACTTAAGGAAACGGATCAACGGATCTATTATGGGCAGCCCTTCAAAATGAGTGGTATGTTCTCGGATATTAAAACCAACGGCTTGATAAAGGTAATGGTTCCGTTCAAAATGGGTTTGAAATTCATGAATGTTAATTTGACTCTAACTTTCTTGATTAGCAACTGGTATATTGAATTTGTGTAGATTTAATATTTTGACATGGTCGTAGCTTATAACGTTTTAGGTAATTCTGCCGACGAAAAAAAAGGGATGAAAAAGCACCGACATACATTCAAGCTAGAACAAAGTATAGCAAAATATAAGATTGAAATGAAGATACATAAAAACACTAGCAGCTTTTACTACTTTGCGAATCGTGGTTCTGTACAGCAAGATATAGAGATCTATTGACTTTAATTCACCGTTCTCTATATTGCACACGAATTGTTTTCCCAACTGGTTATTGCAGTGCCATCATCTGCGTTTTTGTTATCCCTCATGTGTGTGATTTAGAACCCTTGATTTTTGTTGTTATGACATTTCTCGAAGTTTTTGTTTCGAGGCTGAATAACAAAGAATAATGCGGGGAAAAACGTGTGCTATTTCGAATTGATTCAGCACATCAGCATCCAATAATGTTTCCTTTTTTTGTACTGACTAAGAGGTACGTGAATTATAAATGTATTAAGAATAATTCATCACAGAATTCGTACTTCTAGGGGATTTGAAAACAGCCAGAATTGGTTGTAGTTTATTGGTTGGAGTGTTCACGATAGCAACCGTATCTTTGTGTGCTCCGAATATTTTATTCCATCAGATTGTGGAAATGCATCTCACAATTCAAAGATGTAAGTTGTAATAGTATTTTTTGATGAGATCATCACAGAATAAAATGGAAAAATCACAAAATAATGTGTTGTTGTTTTTTCTTCAAGTAACCAGAGCATACTTTGATGATCAAATGGCAGCAAATATACCACTTATAGCAGTTGATTTGAGGTTTCTTCAACACTATAAAAATAGAATGAGTGAAAACAAATAAAATCGAAATGCTTTTTACCATAGGCGTAGCCAGGATTTGAAGTAGGGGAGGGCAAGCTTATTTTTTTAAGATAGAGAGAGAGAGAGAGAGAGAGAGAGAGAGAGAGAATTACCTTTCTTCTCAACTCTAACCCAAAGTATTTTACAATATCCGGCCGATTTTGGCAACAAGATCATTTAGTTAGTTTCGTTCGTTTGTTTCTTTTAATTACATGATGGAATCGTATCTTACTTAATAACTTTTAAAAACACTTTCGATGGTATGGTACTATTAAATAACAATGAATCAAAGAACGGCTTTAAACTGCCAATATTAAAAAAAAAAAACATTGCGCAATTCACACAATGTGCTCTAAATTTACTAGCGGAGTAACTTTTTCGAAACAAATTTAGAATGGAAAGTAATGAGCATTTACATTGATAGTAGCTTTCTTCTTGGTTCATACGTGTGTTCTCGACTTGTTGTGGAATGTATTTGATTGGTGGAAATTCCTGAACCTATATATGCTTGTTTTCTGCAATTGTCATGCAAAACAGTAATGTATGTATGTTATATGGTGATCCGTTTTGTTACAAGCATTCTCTTATTCATGAATACGCGCCGAGCCATCGCACCCCAAGTAACCACAAGCATTATATTATTGCACTTATTCAACCCAGAATCAACATCGGTAATGCGGGATCGCATCAAGTCAACAGTTGTCAAGTAATGAAGCGTTAGATTAGCTTAAGAATGTAGTGATGCATTACCAATGCAATAATGCTACTTTAGCAATGTCTTATGGCATTACAAACGATATAGCTTTAGTTCGATCTTAGTGGGGCCCTTTTCAGCTTTAATCCAACTTCAATGATGCACTAGACGTAATACATATGCCCTATATATGCATGCTATTACAGCCTCGTGGTTACTTGGGACATAAATTCGGCGGTTTCAGCGTTTTTCTCCCACAGAAAGGGAAAAAAGTTTTGAGGTAGCTCATCGAAGCTTCCGGTCCGCCTCTAAGCATCTTGGTATGAGGTACAAGGTGGGTTTTCATCGATTGCCTGCCGATCTGCTAAATTTGGAAGATGTCAGCACTGAGATATCTCAAATTATAATAATCCGTCCAATATATCCTAAAACAGATGAGCCTGTACATCAATAGAAGCATAAAGTTGCCAGAAGGCACGAAAGGCATCTACGCGCACTGGATTCACATTGATTGCTCTTAAGATGTTTCTACTTGATTGATACAGTTGTAAAAAATGAAAGTTTACGAAGAAAGTGTTTGTTTCGAGCATCGGCAGTGAAAGGTTATGCCGATGCTTTATTACGCACTATTTTGCTATCAGGCATGGCGCGTTTCGTATTGTTTCGGTTATTTATAATTCGGCGATGCGAGTGATCCAGTGAGCACAGAAAAAATATAACAAAAATGTTTCCTGATGAGATGTGGTGGTTCGACAGGGTGGTGGATCGGCGATTGGGATCACAATTAATTGTGATCCATAATATTGGTAGGCAACCTCGCCGTGCCACCATATCCCAGAGCAAATAAATCACTAGCTGGATAGCTATTTGTTCAGGCAAATTTGGAGAAATTGTCCTGCTATTTCTTCTAGAAACCTGAATAATTTCTTCAAACGTGTTTGAACAAGCGGTTATTCGACGCTGATGTTTGTAAGTTATCTCATATTGTGAGTGATTCCAATAGCATCCTTACTGTTAGTATAAATAGGTTCAAATCAGAAATCGGTACCAATATTTAAATGTTTTACTAAACGCCGCTTGAATTCAGCTTATCGTTTACTAAAAATAACCCTGCTGCCACCCAATCCTGTTATCCAATATTCCAGCGATTTCTCGTGGAAGAGACGGTCTCGGCTTTCAATCAAACGAGTCTCACACATTCCTACTTTTTACTTATTTGACCTGCATGAGGACGAGGCAGGTGCTGATTATTGCCTTAGTTTGGGATCACCAGTTTTTACACATTGAGGATGTATGCTAAACATGAGTAGCACGGTAGCACCTCGTTGTTGTTCTGCGTCGCGGATTACTAGTGTGCGTGTGCAATTGGTTCCGCCTTGCTCGCGATTCATTAAAAAAAACTGCATACAATCAATTGCGCTGTTGTGTGTTGGTGATTTTTCCTCGAGCGAGCTCAGGTCCAAAGTGTCGTCGTTCGCGGGTATTGTGGAGGAAGATAGGGTGTATGGTTTAGCAACCGTGTAATGTTAGAGGTCGTAAGCGAGTTTATTTGTATTTTTAATTCTGTTTCCTGCAACCAAGTGCCAATATCTAGAACTAGATTTTAAAGGATAATACCACAACCGTGCCTAAGGGAATTTTGATGCGGTGTGCAGGCCTAGTTTGTAAATTAATCGGTGCAAGAAGAGTGTATTAGACACAGATATCATGTTACTACCGGAAGGTTTCCGACACGTAGGCGACGGCTGGGTTGATGTGGTCGAGTGCCCATGGCAGCAGCTGCGGGTCCAGCAGAACTTGGCCATCTAGGACATCGAGAAGACCTGGTTTGCAAAGCAATAAATAATTTATTTCTACCAAATTTTGAAGAATAATATCTAATATCCGGTTTTATTTTTTTTTGTCTATTTTGTTTTGTTTTGTTTTTCGTTATGCTTGTCTCTTTTCCGTCACATTGGAGCGGTCCATTGTATTTGGCGGGATAGTGCTACATACTTTCAGCGTATCGTTAACCAAAACAAACCCTGCTGCTAACCTTTCCTCAACTATCCAACATCCCAGTGATTTGTCATTGAAGTGCAGAAGTTTTCTCGGCTTCCTTCAAAGCGAGTATCCTGTCAACCTGGTCCTTCCCATTCCTCCCTTGACCAGCATTCGGGCGCGGCCGGCGCCGGTATTGCTTTATAATGGGTCACCAGTTTTTACACATTGAAGGTGTATGTTAGTCCCAAACATCATCTGTTGGTTCTTTGTGTAAATACAGCTGATCTGGCAATAAAGGAATTGCATCCGTGGGCGGTCAATCATGCTCATGCTCATGCTCATTGAGGATGTAGGCTAAACATCATCTGTTATTTCTCTGTGTAATAACAGCTGATCTGACAGCGACGGAGTAGCAATCTCGGGCGTTCAATCATGCTCGTGTATTGCATGTAAGATATGACTAACATATATTCTCAATTATACGAAACTACAGTACCGTAAAACGGGTCAGGTTTGCCCATATCATTGATAGTTCAAATAACCATTTTTCGTTGATACACTTTCTAGCTATTAACTGTGTTTTTTAATCTGGTAATATTTGGCTCACAGAACGGAAGGACAACTTAGAACGATTCAATGACGCGAAAAGTGAAAAAAATTGTTGTTGAAAAGGTACCTCGATTTTATTTGTTTCTACTCATTCTATTTTAATAGTGTTGAACAAACGTCAAATCAACTGGTATAGGTGGTATATTTGTCGCTGCCATATTATCACCACAGTATGCTCCGGTTACTTTAAAACAAAAAATTGGAAGACGAGTTTAGCTCATGATACTGGAGGATGGAATATAACGATACTGAATTTATTTGTTCAATTTGAAATCAATGGCCCTTCGATTCATACAAACCAACATAATGTTTGCATAAGTGTTATCCTTCTTATAGAGCCCTTGTAAGGAGTGAATCGAAAAGTAGTTTCAAACATTTACAACGCTCTCGCACAACAATACAAGCAAGCAAAACGTCAGAACAGCTACAGAAGCAGCTGTTGCCGTTATACAAGCAGCACACAACTCCACCACTGTTCTGGCCGGATTGGGCATCTGCCACTATGCTCGTTCGGCGATTGAATGGTTGGATGAAAACCATATCGATTACGTGGAAAAGGACATCAACCCACCAAACTGTCCGCAGCTCCGCCCAATTGAACGTTATTGGGCTATTGTCAAGAAAATCCTGCAAAAGGATAGCAAGGTTGTTCATAACAAGGACCAGTTCAAAAGAATTTGGAAAACTGGACGGAGAAATGCAGTCAGGCTGCTGAGCAGAAATTGACGAAGGGAATAAAAGGCAATGTTCGTTTGTACGTCAGGAATGAACTTTATGCCTGATTTTGATCTCAAAATTCACTTTTAACATCCCATATTGAAATAAAGACTGCTTCCTAATTTGTTTTATCAACGTTTATACTTAAAGCATATTTGAAACTACTTTTCGATTCACTCCTTGGATACCCTATACAGATCACTTCAAAAGCTATTTTTTTTTATGTGAATGTCAACATATACCATTCGACTCAGCTAGTCAAGTTAGCAAATTATCTTTGTGCATGTGTGTGAATTTGCGTGTATGTGTGTGTATGTTTGTATTCTATTCTACAAAGTATGGCATGTTCCTCAGCAATCACTGAATCAAATTGGCTGCAGCGAACTCCAGATAGCAGGTTTTGTGGTCCCATAGAACTCTATGAAATGTTTTTGGGATCAGAGGACTGGAAACATTTCAGAAATAAGTTCCGGTTAGTTGGTTGATAAATCTTCATCATAATGTTTATATTTTTTGGACATAGTGAAAGATGTAGAAACATAGGGTTTAAATTATTATTTAAAAAATTACAAAAAGTTAAAATATATTCAATTTTCGAGCTTTTCACTTCCTGGAGATTTGATTTTCCTCTTCGTTGCCTTTTTTTTCGAACAAAATTTTTCGTTGAGGCCCTTAACTTTTGCTTTAATAAGCATGTTTACGTACTTGTCGCAAACAAGTGCCTTGCACTGAGTGCACAAAATATTGAAATTATCGGCTTTGAAAATTTTATCAACTATTCGCGACTTAATTCCAACTGGGCTTTCACGCAGAAAAGTTTCAAAACTTTCGATAAATATTGCGACAACTGATGTCAAAAATCGCACTTAAGTTTCGCTTGGAGTTTGGTTCCCACTATTTTTTAATTTTGCCAATGAATTGTGATTGTCAACCGCGTCAGTTTTTAAATTTTCAAGACAGTCAATGTGCGTTATGGTGGAAGTTATCCATCCAGCAGTGTAGCTGATGTTGTTCAACTGGGCGAAATCAAATTCCTCAAGATATGTATTGAGCTCTATTGATGATGATTTGTTTTCTTTTTTGGACATATCCAGCTTAAATGTTGCAAAGTCATTTAGCTTGAAGAGACCCGTTCCTGAATCGATTTCACTATTGCATTTTTCACTAATTTGCATGATTTGGTTGATGGCGGCTGCCCGGTAAGCTGCTCGAAATGAAAATACGTCCGGACGGTTGTTGGTAGCGTTAGCCATCCTGATTATGCCAAAAAAGTTTTCCAAACAATCCTGATTTAGATTTCGGCTTTGAATTTCTTCAACCCCGAAGTGTTCTGATAACTCGTCAAATAACATTCTCATGCATTTAATGTTCAGCAACCATCCATTTATAAACCACCGCTTTTTACTTTGTTTGGGCAAAGGTTTAAACAGTGTTTCCTGAAAAAAAATTGATGGATAAATGCACCATAAATAATTTATGATCTTTATCACTTACATCATTTATGTTTACACATCGATTATCAACAAATCGCAGACATTCAAGAGAGCTTGAAACTTCTTCGAGAAACTTCCAGTGAGGCGAGTTTTTAGTGATGGGTTTCAGGTAAATCTGTTGAAAAGTAGAAAAACAGTTACATATGTACATGCAAAACCAAAACGAAACAATAATGGAATTAAAAAAACTGTCGGGCCATACAAAATTAAGTCCTAAATTTTTTTCAAAGTAGTGCACTATGGAATGAATGGAAAAATTTTGCGACAACGATTGATACTCGAAAACCATTTACTTTAGACACATGATGCCTTCGGAACATTTAAGATCTATCTTTTTTTTTTGGGGTATGACTAGGGTGGTCATAATAAAAATTCAAACTTTCTATTTTTATGAGTTAGAAAAGTTTTGCTTCTACAGAATTGTAGATAATTTAATTTAATAAAACCTAGCTTTAGAAACTTTACTTCTATCTCATCTATGTATCGCTTTATATTAGATTTTCTAACTTTCCATAGGGTGTGACTAAAAAAAAAACAGTTTTTTATCTATTTTTTTAAATTTGATTTTGAATGTGAAAACATTGTTCGGATGACTTTTAGAGCATGAAATGACGCGTATTTTAAAGTTACAAAATAGTTGCTAGTTTTGTATAACAAAAGTAATAGAGGTTGAACTTAACAAAATATGCTTTTTCAAGATATCCTACTCCTTATTTGCAAATATTTGCAAATACGGAATACGCGAACTGAAAGTATAAACTACCATCTACATGACCTATGCAAACTCGTTTGTCCCCTTTTGTTCCCTTCTGGAGAAAAGCTAATTTTTAAATTTGTGGTTTTGCATTTTTTCTGTACAACTATTTTGCCTTTACTAATGTCTGCAGGCCCATGGCATAATCCAGATTAGATGCGGTGTCCTCAATTGCTTGTCCCGAAGGGGCAAGAGAGGATCGCAGAACCTTTGGGGGATTTTCTTTTCCAATGCGGTGTCCAAACCTGTGTATCCCAGTGGGACAGGAGTGGATCGCAATCCAAAGAGATTCGTTAGTCGAAAGTTTCTGGTGTTTATTCAAGAAATTGATGGGGTTTATAAATGGAATTGTTGTCGTGCTACATTTTACAATTGTTGCATTGATTAATAGGATGCCTTTATTGGCGTGATGTTTTTGTGTGCTGATGGTGTCACTGACATACTTTGCTTTTTAGCGCGTTGGACGGTGTAACATGATTCGCGCATTCGGGTTCGCTGTTCTGAATGACTAAGAAGGTAAATGACTTATTTGGTTGGCAAGGCTATATATGGCTGTAATTGCATAATGTGCATTTTTGTGAATGATTTTTTCAATGAATTTGGTTCGTTTGCTGTAACAGTGGCGTGTATGTTTTTGGCTACTCTTTTGATTATCGAAAGTTCATGTTGAATGCATATGACATAATTTATGATCAGCAGCATCAACAATTATCATCAAAGCGCGTAACAATGCGAGTTTTTCATGATAATGTTTCAATTTTTATGTAAACCCATTTCTTTTTGTTTATCAACATGTATATCACCGACAAACGGACATAACACATTGAACATTTTACCCTACAAATCATTGTCACTAACATGTCTGCACTATCTGTTGAGCTCACTGTGATTAATTTTAAAGCTGAACAGATGGCAGTGTGCTAACATCAAACGTAAGGAAATCGGCTATGTGTGCCACCTGTGGTGATACTACCAACTAAAAAATATTTGTATTTACCGTGATCGATGAAGAAACTGCAAGTTTTATATCTATTTATCTGTGTTTAAATTTTCACATTTGTTTACATACATTTATTTATTTACATTAATATGTTTATCTTGACATTCTTACATTTAGCCGTTTGCATGTGTATATTTACAAATGTGAATATGGTAATGTAATGTAAATTAAATGTAAAATAAATGTAAATTAAATGTAAATTTAAAAAAAAGTAGGTGAACATACGTAAATGTGTCAACACAGACAAACAGACATAGAACTTGCAGTTTTTTTATCGATCACGGTCAATTCAAATTTCAGTACACGTATTTCGTATTTGCAAATATTTGCAAATAAGGAGTAAGGTATCTTGAAAAAACGTAGTTTTTAAAGTTCAACTTCTATAACTGTTGTTATTCAATAACTAGCAACTATTTCATGCCCTTAAAGTCATCCGAACAATGTTTTGCAATTCAAAATGAAATAAAAAAAAGATAAAAAAAATTGTATTTTTTTGTCTCAATAAAGAAAGTTCGAAAATCTTTTATTAAGCGATATATAGATGAGATAGAAGTAAAGTTTCTTAAGCTAAGTTTTATTAAATTAAATTATCTGCAATTCTGTAGAAGCAAAAATTTTCTAACTCATGAGAATAAAATGTTAGATTATGAACATTAAAGGACCGCCCTAGTTACCACCCAAACTAAAAGATAGATCTTATTTTTATGAATAAATGTCCTGAAGACAGGACGTTAAAGATTTTGGCAAAATTTGGCCCTTCATTTTATAATGCAGTGTGTAGTTTACTTATATTGTGTCAGAAATCAGTTTGGTTTAATTTTCATTTGAAATTTTGCCTAAATAAAGTTTAAAATTTTGGGGACAGCTTTTTTTTGTATCATTATGAGATAATAAGCGGAATTTTACCTTGCTCCGTTTACGAGCTTTACGGGAGGTATTGAAGCAGTCGAACAGTTTGTCGATGTTTTCAGCGTACTTGGCAGTAGCTAAACATTCCGATGGTAAAACCTTGGATTCAACATACAACTGGATGGCAGCTGCTACGGAGTTACTCAACGTTTCAGCTGCCACACCTACACGCATTTCTCCAAAAGCTGGCAGATAGATATGCTTGTTAGAAAGTTTCGGAGCTGCTCTAGGAATCCGCTGTGAATCTTCTTCAAATAACGTCTTAATGTGGTCCCACATTATAACAGCGTCGTTATATATTGCGTTGTGATGCATTAGGTTGTTGCGTGAGGATTTGAGCAGGTGCGGTGGATCAAATAAGGCATATATATTGCAATTATTATGCACGAAAAAAGGCGATTGAATGGTTACACCCAGTTTTGAAAGGAGTGATCTATTTGTTGAATTCTGGTCACAGATCAAAACCTTTGGGATGAAGTCTGCCTCTACAAAGAAGTCAATTGCTTGTTTGATTATGTAGTGCAGCTCATCAGCTTTGAAACCGCTTCGGCTAAAAAAATAACCAACACTCTGCTTAAAACCCAGCACGAGTCCCTTCACCATCACCACCAAAACGGATGAAGCTGCAACGTCTGATTCGATATCCTGTTCCGGAAGCTTTGTTGGGAATCCCAGTATAATGTCCGGTTTGCTTTTTCCGAGGTATGTTATGTTCGGTCGCAATGTCATCTCGTCTACCACGAGCAAAACAACTCTTTCCGATAGTGATAGCATCTGAGCTTTTTCACGCAGGAGTGTTTTAACATTGTGGCAGAATCCTTCTTTAATGTTTATGCCTTGCAACCATTTTTTAATCAAAGATACGCTAGGGAGCCTGAATATGTTCAATAATTCTCTATAAGCCCGCGGAGAACAATAATATACCTTGAGAGCCAACGTTTTAAGTTTTGCGGAATATCTTACTCCTTTGCGTGCCCTTGACGCATTTCGCTGCAGTTCTAAAAATAATGTATCGGTTATTTTAGTGGCTTTGCCAACTTTACGCTTCCGATACTTCTTGGCCTTCTGTTTCCAATGTGAAACGGAAGCCGATTTTCGATTTAGAGCCATCGATTGCAAATAAGTTTTGCCACGGAGTCTCATGTTCTCCTTTTTCAGCGTTTCAACAGCTTTCAATAAACTTTCGAGCTTTTCGACCGTACAAGCGTAGTCGTGATCCAACACTTCCTTGGGGTGTTTTTTCTTTCTCAATCCTCTATTATTCGGAACGACTTCATCCACCGTTGGTTTGTTCACCTTAGTGCCTGCTGAGATCTCGATTTCTACATTTGCACCAATAACAATATCTTCTTCAGACAAGACATCCAATCTTTCTCCATGATCTTTACCTCGATTCAGCGATGGTATTGCACTTTCTCGGAGCCTATTTAAATACAAAGGGTTAGCTTTTATTTTCGCACTGAGTTGGAACTGGTTTTATCACCGAAGATAAGCAAATTAAATATTAGAGCAACCGTACCGGTCTTTGTCATTTGCACTGCTATTTTAGTTGCGCACAGTGCTCTCATTTTAACTAAGTCATTCATCACCTCATCGGTTGTTGCTATTACAGTTGTCATTCTAAGTTACGGTTTTGACCACCGGGAACATCCAAATAAGCACCATAAGCAAGTCAAATTTGCTGATCAAAAATGGCAGTACGTTTTTAAACATCTAGCTCCACTTGCATATCAGATTTTTTTTTATGTATTGAAATATTAACCTTCCTCGGGTATTAAAAAACTGACAAATAAGACATTAGAGTAAATATTATCAATCAGTTTAAACTGATATAAAAAAATATTATAAGTCAGAAAATTGCATCCTGGTTGTTTTAAAAATAAAATAGATAACGTACATTGAAATTGCGCCACGGGTCAGAACTGATCCTAAAATCTTAGGATGGTTAAAGAAGTCAAGGAATGGAGTTTGATTTTTTTGAAATATAAAAAGAACTATAATAACTAGCAACTCTCATCTTTCAAATAAGCATAACAAGGAGCATTACATTACTAGAAATATTTTTCAAATTGCTATATTCAATTTTTTTAATTTAAATTAAAAAAATATAAACATTCAAATCAACAAAATAAGGAAAATATTCCATTTTGTTTGGTGTTTTTAAAATTCATTCGATTTCTTTCAATTAAGGAAGGATAACTTCTGAAAAATTAAAACAATTATATTTATAAATTTAATATTCTAATATAATTTATTATATAAATTGTATAATTTATTGATAAAAGTTTAATCAATTTAACTATCATAACACCTAAAATTTAACATTTTCAATGTTTAAACTTGGAGATATATTTAATATTTGTAATTATAATTATAGTAATTATGGGTCAATGTTTTATTATTCAATCAAATGATTCCTTCTTACTGTAACAATTTTTATGAAATTATTTATAGTATTAATTAAAATCAAAATAATTTTGTTAATTATTTTAAAAAACACATCGTTTTATTCAAATAAATCAAAGATTTTCAAATTGAAGGGTTGAATAATTATGAATTTTTAATATGGAAGGATTTCTTTTTGAATTTATTTATTCAAATTATTAAGCTCAATAATTTTTATACAAATAAAATTTATTGTTAGCATTTTTAAATTAATAAATTTTGTTAATTACTCATTATATTTTAATTAATCTCTTCACGTTATTTGATCTTGGCTTAATTTTTTAATTTTGTTTCATTTCATGGGTAATTATTTTTATGAAATAGTTCATTAAATTATAGTTTATACCTTAATTGATTGTGTGTTTGATCGAACACTGCCTTTCAAAATAGCCCTCTGCTCAATTTCAATTGCTTCTATTGAATTTGATAGCCTGCCGTACTATAAAGGAGCTATGCACTAACTTTTGAAAAAAAGAAAGAAATAAATATACTTTGTCTTCATATCCTTGGTTCTAGGAGAAATTGCTGTCCACTCCGAGGGTCTCATGTTGATGAGAACATATTTAAATTCAAAACATTATAATTAATTACGTACTTCACGCTTGTACTAATAAAAACATAATCAGTAGAATGTTGTAAGGTTGTAAAAGTTTTAAAAGAAACGAATTGCAATAAATTTATATTAATGGCTACTTTTTTGAAAAAATAACAAACCACAGTTTGACCATTTTCACCAAATAGCAATCGTTTCCCGTGCTACTATTGCGCTGTTGTATTTGAGCACCCGATGCTTATCGAGAGCCTCGCTGCTATTTTGAAAGCCCTTTAGCAGCGACCGGGGTGGTGTGAAGTAATGGTGTTGCGCTGATAATATGGGTTTAGTACCGGACCGGTACGGTTGCTCTTATTGTATATCGCGTTAATACCATAAGACAAATTAATTTCTAGAGCCCCCAAAAATTATCATCTTATCCGATGTGAAAACAATTAAATTTTAGCTGCACCGAAGAAATGTATCGCAGTAGAGCCCGAAAAATCCCTCAATAATGGCACTGCATCTTCTTTTCTGTTTATTGAGGTTCATTTTATTGGAGGAATTCAGTTTTAAATGTTTTCAAAGTGTTTTTGTTAATAGAGAACAAAACGGAGAAAATGATTAGTTCGTGTACACATTACTAGAGATTACCTGTACATGATCTTTTTCAATCCAAATTATACCGGTTTGGGAAACGTCAAATATAGCGGTGAACATGACAACATCAAATTTTTTATTCCGTGCCATCACAACACTTCACTTAGCGATTTTACAGTTTTTTTGTGATAAACTCATTAAAAAATACTATTGCTACTTACCCCTTTGATTTGCAAGATGCATTTTTAATATCTGCTGCATTAAAATGTTCGGAGCACACGGATACATGTTTGCGATCGTAAGCATCCGAGCCAATGAACTGCAACCATTTCTGCCGGTGTTCAATACCCCTAGAATTACGATTTCTGTAATGAATTATTCATAATAAATTTATAATTCACTTACCTCTTAGCCAGCGCAAAGAAGGAAACATTGTTGGATGCTGATGTGCTGAAGCAACTTGGAATGGCACAAGTTTTTCTCCGCATAGTACTGTTTTGTTCCGTATTTCAGTCTCGAAAAAATAATTGTTTTGAGAAATGTCATAACAACAAAAATCAAGGGCTGCTTATCACGCAAATAAGGTATCGCAAAAACCACGGAACGAAATCGCAGATGACGTCACTACAATAACGCGTTGCTTATCATTTGTATGATGTCAGAACGTGATTCCATGGTGGGATGGTCGATGTATGTGGAACGGGTGGGGGGGGGGGGGGGGGGGGGGGTGTTGAATATAATATAAGCATTAACAAGATCGCCACGGAAGCTAAACAAAATTGTAAAATAGATACGAAGTTCTCTTAATAACACTGATCAAAAGAAGTTTTGGGGTTGCTGATGTGCTGTAAATATATTTTTGAAGTTTATTCTTCCCAAAATACAGCTTTTCAATCGAAAAAAAATGCGAGTAAAAACATATTAAAAGGGATAGCCATTCGTGTGCAATATAGAGAACGGTGAATTAATGTCAACAGATCTTGCTGTACAGAACCGCCATACGCAAAGTATCAAACTCTTTTTTTTTCATCATCAGATTTCCCTTAAACGTTATATGAAACATTTGTAGGTCATTTAAGTTACGAACATGTCAAAATAACAAATCTACACAAGCTCAAGTTGTTGTGCAAGAAAGTTAAAGGCAATTTAACATTCATGAATTCCATACCCATTTTGAACAAAACCATAATCTCCACCAAACAGTTGGTTTTTAATAGAGAATAGATACGGTTATAAGCAATTATAGCCTTATTTCAAAACATTATAACTCAACTCAACGAAATAACTCAACTCACTTAAGGGGACCCTCCCCTGGATTTGGGCAAAAATAAGGCAAAGTTTGTATTTTTTTTTGTGGGAGAATAAAAAGGCGTACGAACTTCCGGTTTTGACGATTAAATTTGATTATTATTCAAAATTTTAAGGAGATAAAAAAAAATGTGTAAATTCAAAATGGCGGCTACAAAATGGCGATTTCACGAAACCATGTTTTTCAATCTAACTTCAAGCCCCAGGCTTGAACTATTAATCCGATTCCCTTCATCAAAGAATTGTTTGAAAGGTGATACTTTTTTGAACGGCTTGAACTAAAAATTGGCATTAATAATTAATTATTTATAATTTTTGGACACGGTTGAAATGAAAAAGAGGAGCGAAAAATTAAACTTTTCAGTTCAAATGATCACTTTGCAATGAGTTTAAGTTTAAATTGTCTGAAATTTAGTTCAAACCGTAGAAAATTTCATTATCTTTCAAAAATGATAACTAGATTTGATTTTTGTCAACTACAAGAGGCTGCAGGCTTGAAGTTGTTGCCCCATGTTTTGCGCGCAGAGGCTTACGGAAATCGCCATTTTGTAGCCGCCATTTTGAATTTTCACAATTTTTTTTATGTTTTTGAAATTTTGAATAATAATTAAATTTAATCGTCAAAATCGCAAGTTCGTACGCCTTTTCATTCTCCCACAAAAAAAATACAAACTTTGCCTAATTTTTCCCCAAATCCAGGGGAGGGTCCCCTTAAAAACAAAATCATAAGAGGATTTCGTTAAAAGGTTCGAACAAATTAAAAAAGGTATTGCAATTTTTGATAGTGCTAAAAAAGCCATGTCATGGCTAAGGGACTACGCTACGGTAAAAGCGTGGTAAGAGACAACAACTCTAAAAAATTGATTTTTTATAATTTAAGTAGGCTTCTGCATATATCATTGTCATGGGTATAATAAAGTCGTTCAGTACTGCGATTTTGCATGAAAGTACTTCATGATACTCGTTTCGCCAAAAAAAAAACCCTCTTCTTCCTTACCGATAATAGGTTAAGACTTGCCAAAGCCGAAATTTCTTCTAGTAACTTCAAGTTTTTTCACAAGATATAAGGAAAAAAAAGAGAGAGGTTTGAGCTAAATTTTCTGCACAACAAAAATGTTTTTCCTCGGTGTTTATTTTTTTTTTTCAATAAGGTTCATTATCCACTACAACTTGTTATTAAACAGTTCTTCTATGCACCATTTTTTTCCGAGCTAAAATTTCAAAATTACGGTTTATGCTACAATGCATGCGTCCGATTTAGAAATTGGATTGTTTTATCAATACATAAAGGTCGGTTTTTATACATATTTGAATGAGATTTATTTTGTGGGCACAAAAACATTTTTATCGATCACGATAGAACATTCATCTCGATTTTCAAATCAATTAAAATAAGTTCATTTAATGATACTTAATAGATTAAGTGACAGTTCACTATCATACAAAGTACCATCGAGGAGTGTATGACTGGTGGTTTTTTCAAATCCAATCGCACTTTTATAAAATATTTCCTGTGCATTAAAATTGATAACATTTTGGATTTCAGCTCCATTTGATTTGTAGATCTATTTTAATATCCTGAAACAACACTTTTACTCTTGAGTCAAAAAAAAATCTTTCTGCTCATGGAAAATACTCAAGCTTCTAGTCAAATGCATAGTAAAAATTTCATTCAAATAAAAAAAGTCGATGAAAATTTAACATACTATCAGGTCATTCTGACTGGCAATGCTTCTGATTGACTTCACATCGCAAGTTGTCACTATTACAAACGTAGCAGGCTATACATGTAAAAGAAAATTGCTTATTATTTACAACCGTGAAATCAGCTGTCAGTGGGTGAATAAGCAAGGGGTTGTTTATTTAAAAAAAGAGTAATAGAGTTATTTCCCCAAATGCTTAAGTGTTAGGTGGTGGGGTGTGATATGTATGGCATATAATAATAGATGTACGTACATATCCCATTTCTTGCTCACGCAATAGAAACGCCAGAGAAGTCTTTTTTAGATTAAATCTTATTATAAGTATCTCTGTTTATTTACATTTATATATTCGTTTCACAAGGAACACACCTTCATGTAAGTACCTTGCTATTTTATACTAGCATGTCTAAAAATGTTGTCTAAGCTTTGACAGATTAAATTATTTTCCGTGTAAAATGTGTGACTTCAACCGCAAGATGTCGCGACTAAGAGCAATCAAAATTCATCAATATTTGACATTCAAGATATACTTCCGTTCCGTGGACTTATGTGCGGAAAAGCGTGATTCGCCTTTCAAGCATGCGTGACGCTCAATTATCACTGTGTCACCGGGCTTCACTCGACATTGTCGTGCACTTCTTCGTTTATCTTCACGTAGTTTCCCAGCCATCTTGGCTTCCTGATCTCTTTCGTCCAGAAGCTCGTTGTTGATATTAACTTTTTCAAAATTAACCAGCGGAAGCCCGCGTTTAATTTTCCTTCCAGACATTACCTCCTCCGGTGCTTCCGTCGTTACGCTGTGAGTAGCAGCATTGTGAGCGTGGATTGCTTCGCGTAACTCTTTCACGTAATTCGTTTTATTCATTGAAGCACTTACCCATAGCCTTGTTGATAAGCTTCATATAGCTTTCCACAAGGCCGTTCTGTTGCGGAAATAGGGGGGTCGAGAAAACGGGCGTGATATTACGTTCTGTGCAGTATCGTTTGTACTCCTCCCCATTAAACGGAGGGCCGTTATCCGTTTTCATGAACTTCGGCAAACCTTCCCGTTCAAAAATATATTCCAAGACTATTCTTGTATGCTCGAAACTCGTTGATTTCACGGGTCGGGCGATTAGGAATCTAGACCTGATACAAAATGAACAACTTACTCGACATCGTATTGAATAAAATTACGTTTTCAATTACCTATAGTCAACGATAACGAGTATGGAGATTCCGCCGAATTTAATGTACGGTCCGTTGAAGTCCAACGCAATTGTTTCCCAAACGGCCTTTGGAGCTAAGATGCGTTTCATGGGAGTGGGCTTTTCAGGCATTCCATTAACTGCACAAGTAGCGCAAGATTCCACCCATTTCTCTGCGTCTTTTGGCATTCCAGGCCACCAAACACGTTGCCTGAGGATGCTCTTAAGCTTGGCTGCTGAAGGGTGTCCAAGGTGGGCCACTTCTAATGTCCTTTTCCGTAGTGCCTCCGGTATCACCACACAACCGGTTTTCACTAGCATGCCATCCCGGGTGGTTAAATCGTTTTCAAGCACCTGGTATTTCAGCGCATGTCTCGGCCATTTCCCTGTTTTTAGTGCACACATGACGTCTAGAAGGTACCGGTCATGTAATGTAGCGGCTTGAATTTCGCTGTCCGTCAGAAATGCAGCAGCGTTAGCTTCCAATGAGGCAATCTCCCAAGGGCTTGAATCGTCGTTGAATGGTTTGTCGTTTCCGGTATAAAAGCGTGATGGAGAGTCAGCTATATTATCTGCTCCACGTACGTATTCTACGATGTAGCTGTAAGGGCTCAACCTCAATGCCCAACCATCAGGTCGTGTTAGGGGCCTCTTGGATTCTTCGCGCGTACGGTTTAGTATGAATGCTACACCTTGTGCATCCGTGCGTAATGTGAACTGTCTCCCAAGCAAAAAGTAGGAGAAATGCTCCACCGCCCAAACCGCTCCGAGGGCTTCGCGTTGGTTCTGAGCGTACCTCCTCTCAGTTTCGGTCAGTGATTTGGAAGCAAAGCTGATAAACCTTGGCGACCCATTTTTGCCCTCCTGTAGTAAGCCCGCCCCCAACGGGGCGGGGGGAGGGGGGGGGGAGGGGGTTGTTTTTCTCTTTTGGGAAAAAATTCCCTAATGACACAAAACACTCGGTATTCGTTTTTTGGTGTCGGGAGGCGGGCTGTGGTGGGGGCCCCGACCATGATTTTGTGTGGTAGACCGGCCAAGAGGGTTGTATGTCTGGTGCGGGGGGGGTTGTGGCCAGGGGTGCGCGGTGGGGGCGGTGGTTGGCAGATGTTTATTATTTTTTTTTTTTTTTGTTTCCGATCCATCATAGCCTCGTGGGGGGGGTGTGGTGGGTTTTGTTGCGTTTATTGCCTGTTTTGTGTAATTTTATGTGGTTGGTCATGCAGGACGTGGCGCGGTTGTAGGTTTCTGAAGTTTTGTGGACTGTGTATACCTTGTGATCAAAAAGTTCCGGTAATTTGAAAAAAAAAACGCATTTATTTCAATTTTTAATTGATATCTTTATTATCGCCTTCAAAGTACTCGCCATTAGAGGCAACACACATATGCCAGCGCTTTATCCAATCATCCATACATTTTTTATAGGCCGATGAATGTATGGCTTTCAGTTCTTCCAGCGAATTCTTTTTTATCGCATCAATCGATTCAAAACGCCTACCTCTGAGCGGAATTTTCAGTTTTGGGAAGAGAAAGAAGTCGCACGGGGCAAGGTCTGGTGAATATGGTGCTTGTTTGATGGTATTGGTGGAGTTCTTGGCCAAAAATTCACAAATAGTGAGCGCGGTGTGTGATGGAGCGTTATCGTGGTGTAAAATCCACGAATTATTGCGCCACAATTCTGGCCTCTTCTTTCGAATTGCCTCACGCAAACGTCTCATAACTTGTAAATAATACTCTTTGTTAACCGTTCGACCTTCTGGAAGGAATTCAGAATGGACGACACCGCGAAAATCAAAGAAAACGGTCAGTAAAACTTTAATTTTGGAGCGACTTTGTCGTGATTTTTTTGGTTTCGGCTCATCTTCGGCGCGCCATTCGGACGATTGTTGACTTGTGAGCATATCAAATTCATATACCCACGTTTCATCACCAGTTATGATGCGTTCCATGAATGTGGGATCGCTATCTGCGTTCGCAATCATCTGTTTAGCGACCTCAACTCGATGCTGTTTTTGCAAAAAAATCAGCTCTTTTGGAACAAGTCGTGCTTCAATGCGTTTCATGCCCAGAATTTCCGTCAAAATATGTTCGGTCGATCCAAATGAGATATCAAGGAGTGCAGCTATCTCCCGAATGCTAATTGAGCGGTTTTCCATAACTAAATTCTTCACGGAAGCGATGTTTTCATCGGTAGTTGAGGTCGATGGTCGTCCAGAACGCGGCATGTCACTCACGCTTTCACGGCCTTCTTTAAAGTCTTTGTGCCAAACAAATGTACGATTTTGTGACATAGAGTCCTCACCAAAGGCTTTTTGCAACATTCTGAGCGTTTCCGCTGCAGAAAATCCGTTTGCAACACAAAATTTCACACAAACGCGTTGTTCCAATTTTTTATCCGTAAAAATCGCCGAGCGTCTATTTTTCGACTAACAAAAGCAGTTGTCAAAACAAAACTAATGGATAATTTGCTCTCACACTTTGACAGAATATCAGAACTAGTGTTGCCATCTTACACTAAAAAGATTTTACCGAAAAAATAAAGGCGGCCTTTTTAAATTGAAAATTACCGGAACTTTTTGATCACAAGGTATACAATGACGTTCTTTACATCCTTGAGAATTCTTGTCATTTTCCTCTGAAAAATTTCAGGGGCACAATTCCCCCCAAAAATCCCCTTGGGAAAAGGAAAAAACCCAGGCGGGGAGGGGAGGGGGGGGGGGTCGGGGGGTTATTTGGGTATTTGGGGGGGGGGGGGGGGTTTGCTCAATTTTTTTTTTAAAAATTTGTGTGTTGTTTTTACCTTCATTTCGTCTATCAGACGGAGACGGAAATACTCCCGGTTAATGGCTTTATTCGGTGTTCTCATATTAACCACTAAACGGAAGTCATCTTTTCCCTTGGCAACTGCTGACATTCCGCTTATCCGGTTGGGGGCTGTAGTCACTTTTTCGATTATGCCTTGGGACTCCATTTCCTCTAGTCTTCGTCTTGCAGCGTCCCGAAATGCTGCAGGTACATAATAGTACGCGTTCTTGGCAGGGGGTACAGTTACATCCACGCTGAACTTCACCTTCACGCCTGGTATTTTTGGGAATTTCGTTGGGCTTTTCGGTGCGTTCAGGTTATTGACATTCGTTCTAACGTGAAGTAAGCCCATGTCATTAGCCGTAGATCGGCCGAGGAGTGAACTAAGTCCATTTTGAACGACGTGAAAAGTAGCGATTGTGGCGTGTACATTGGACCCTGATGCGGTTACTTCGGTTTCGAACATGCACTCTACAACCATAGGCGATTGGGAACCGTATGCGTGTAACCTTTTGTTGTCAGAGTTTTTCAACATTTTTAGCTTAACCTGACCTGATTCGAACTCTTGTTTCAGGTGTAACCAGTCTAACCCACCGATAACGTTCACATCCGGTTTGGACGTGCCTAGACGACAATATACGAGAACATCTTCAAGAGATAGGGTATTTACGTGCTAAAATAGGAGAGAGTATGGATCTTAGATTGAAACAAACATTGTTTTACAGTAAGGGTATTGGGATTTACTCCCTTACAAGGATAGCCTATTTATTTAAGTTATACCTGTTCATTATGCATTTGGTTGTTTCGTGTGGGGGAATCGTTACTTTTGATTTTCACCTCCCGGATGTGCTTTTTGCGGCAAGCTACTGAAAAATGGCCTCGTTCACCACATGAATTACATTGCTTCAGTAGCGCTGGACAAGGGTAGTTCCTGTGAGGAAAACGACAGCACCTTGAGCATCTGTTGCGGCGACCTCGGTCTTGTAAGTCTCGGCGGTCTGGTTGATATCGCTTCGCTTGCGGCCTGTCATCCCGTTCGCCCGATCTTACGCGTTTCCTGTCTGCTCCACGACCGGAAGCTGATTGATTCCAACGATCAACTGCATACACTTCTGACTGCTCGTTTACCGGTGCTTCTGCTTCGAAAGCTTCGTACCGAGCCACTGCTTGAACTATGTGGTTCGTATCGTGTGCGTACGTCTTTGCTGCCTTAACTATCTCTTTGTTCCTCAAACCAGCTGTGAACGTACAAACCTATCTTGATCGTCGGGGTTGTATCGGCATAACCTAACTTTTGCCATTAGACGGGAGTGAAATGCGATCGCGGACTCACCTCTCTCTTGCTTCATCTTTGAGAAAGCCTCATGTTCAGCGGCTGTATCAGTCATTGACTGGAAGTAGGTCCGGATATTTGCCACGAATATATTGTAGCAGTTAGCGTCGGTTAAGCTAGGCCTTAGCTTTGCAGCTCTTATGACGCCCTGCAGCTCGTCCCCGATCGAAAGAAAAAGCAGCTGTGATCTCCGAACAGGGTCATTCGCATTGCTGAGTGTTGCCGCGATTTCGAAATTTTCGATGTAGCGGTTCCACTCCTCCCACATCTTGTTAGCAGGTACTCCGTTTGGGAATGGCTTTATGTTATCCCAGCGGATACTCGGTGTGATGGTATCAGGTGGACTGCGGAGGGCGACAGGGCTACACCAGTTTTGATCGTTATCCTGGTAAACAGGAGCTTTGTTTGGAAGACATTCATGGCTTTCGAAAGATCCGCGAGAACATTTTCCATTCTTCGGAGCCGTTCGCTGGTTTCGGAATCAGGAGGAGTTGCGTTCTCCGGGCTCGCGTTGACTTTGTCGTTAGCTCTTTCTGGTGCACTACTTAGTTCGGCCACTACCTGTACAGTATCGCTTGACGAGTTTGATTCACTCTCACTGTGTCTATCAATGTCTTCGTCGGAATCGTAATCCATTGTTGCGTCCTCGATTTCCTCGTCGAGGAACTCCGGGGTGTCCTGATCACGTTCATCACTGCTACGTGGCTCAGGATCGACGGGAGCTCGAACGTACTTTCCTGGTTTTCCCATTTTCTTGAGATGAGCTTTGCTTTATCTGAAAATGAATCGTGCATTTCAATGCAGTTGAAACGTTAGGACTTGGTGTTTATTCTGTCAACTGAAGAAAGTAGATGTCACTAAGTTTGATTAGAGATTATCTCGATCTATTAATATGTATATCATTTATTGTAGTCAGTGTAGTAATACGATACTGCGCGATACTCTTGAATCTACCTTCGAGTATTGCGGACATCCCGTTCCGAATCAACACTGTTATCGATCAAGGCTGGCTTAAAATTTGCGGACATCTCTTTCCGCCCTCTGGTGCTTCAGAAGCACCAGTACCCTGTGGACATCCCGTTCCACATTCGCTTAATTTAATGTTCAATGCAGTAAGACATGCGGACATCCCGTTCCGCCAAAACACTGCGGTCACCTTGACCCGTTCTACTTCTGCGGACATCCCGTTCCGCCAAAACGCTCATCTTCACCCGCTTTAAATCTGCGGACAATTTTGTTTCACCAGTACACCAGATGATTTTGCAAAAAAAAATGTGACATAACCTCAAATGGTCCTTTAAACTAAGTATTTTTCTCTGGGTGATTCCTGTTCCTTCTGGGTGATTCCTGTTTTTGTAATTTGACCAGTTTATTAAATGAAAACGTAACATCAGGTTACATAATTCAGGATTTTGCTAAACTAGAGCAAATTCTGACCGGATCGCCAATGTGCGCTTTGGTTGGCCAAGTTAGGAATCACCCAGCGTAGCTTCCTTCGGAAGAAGGTCTTACCTCTTGCAGCGTCGATGATTGAAAGGGGAGGATGACCACGCTTTCTCTATTAGCTGGATACGTACATTCTGTGTCGCCGTTATGTCGACCTGTCATGCTATACTCCGACTTTACTCTGATTGTGTACCACACACATACTTTCCTGGCTGTTCAAATAATGTAGTTGTTAGTCACATACGTGACCATGATGTTCTGTCAGGTCTTCAAGATTTGAATGCCCCTAAATGTCCCATGCCAGATGGAATTCCGCCAATATCTATGAAAAATTTGGCAGTTGAGCTTGCAGCCCCTTTATTTTGGCTGTTCAATAAGTCACTAGCATCCCGTAAATTCCCAGCAGAATGGAGAAAAATCTTGCTTTATCTCATTATACAAATCTGGCAGAAAATCCGATGCTCGAAATAATCGTGGAATTGCAATAATATAGTGAATCCCAAAACTCTTCGAATCAATTATAAACAGAAATATTTTTGGTCAATTCAAACATAAAATAACGAATGCACAACACCGCTTTTTCAAGGGACGTTCCACCTCTACAAACCAGCGCGAATTTGTTGATTTCTCATTGAAAGCAATGAATAAAGGTAATCACATAGAAGCTCTTTATACAGACTTTTGCAAAACGTTTAAAAAATGTCAACGTATGTTGATTTTTAAGCTTGAAAAAAAAAAATTAATTTAAACTCCTTTATTTGGATTAGACGTATTTTATGGTCGGCAGCAAGTAAGTAGAATAATAAAAAATTAAATATTATTTTTTTTTTATATGTTTTTTGTTGTTCTCGAGGGGTAGGGATGAACCGATACCATTAAGGTATCGATACTTTTACTTGGAAGTAGTATCGAAAGCAAGTATCGATACTAGTAAAAATATCGAATCAAAGTATCGATACCTAATTGAATCGAATGAGTACTTTTCCCCATTAGCTTCTTTTTATTAAAAAATGAGAAAAAAAAACATATAAAAACATAACACCGCTTTATTTATTAATAAAAAAAGAGCGCAAATACTCAACAATCAAAACTCACTTATCAAAAAATACTTCCTTCGGTACATTTCCAAGAAACAACAGTTTTTCCAGGTGCTTTCCAGAGAGACGGTTTCGTGTCTGCGTAACGGTTGCTCCTGCCTTTGAGAACAGTCGCTCACATGGAACCGATGACCCAACTATCATCAGGTACTTTCTTGCTTCTTTGTACAAGAACGGATATGTTGGTTTCATCTGCTCCCAATCCTCAAGTGGATTGTTTTTCAAAGGCGATAATGGCATTGCCAAGTAGAGAGAAATTTCATCAGTCTTAAAAGAGGCACTTTTTGACCGCTGACGATCTTGTAACAGCTCGTTGTGATGTTGCCAGAAATCAAAATGTGGATTTTCGGTTCCAATAACTCCTTCATCTGCATCCGAATCGCTGCTGTTGAGCATTTCACGTTTATATTGATCCCTCAGATTCTGAACAGCGCGATTGCATGCTTGCAAATCTTGAAAATGCAAGTTTTTGAATCGAGGATCTAGTATTGTGGCAATCGCCACCATAGAGTTGCTCTCTATGTTCCCGAATCGCTTCTCGATTTCAACCTTCAACGCACTTTGAAGATCCTTAACCACCGAAAATGTCGAAGTGAAGTTCTGCATTTTTGTTCGAAGACAGCTTATCATCGGAATGATTTTCGAAATGGTCACGTAATTTTCGGCGGATGCCTCACGAGTGATAAACTCGAATGGTTTTAGCAAGTCTACGAGCTGCTTCAAGATCTCAATTTCTTGTGAGCTGGGCATTTCAGGGCTTTTGTGGTCGTCTAGAATAAGGTCCGAACAAATCTTTACCATTTCAATGAATCTTTCTAACATGTAGAACACAGAATTCCAGCGTGTGCACACATCCAAAATCATTTTCTTTAACGATCCCTCAGGAATTCCTTTTCCTAGCTGGATTTTACGCAGCTTATCGGAATTAATGACGCTGTTTTTAATCCATTTTACAACGGTTCGCACTTTGCTAATAATGGGTTTAACCGATTGGCATTTCAACCCAACTTCGACAATTAAGTTTACGGTGTGCGCAAAACAGGGAAAATGACATTTGTCACCTACTAAAGACTTGATAGCGGACACAACATTGGCACCATTATCAGAAATAATGCAACGTATTTTGTTGATAGGAATACTCCAGAATTCCAATAGTTTTGAAAGGTTTTCAGCTATGTATTTGCCTGTGTGCCTTTCATTCAGCTCCCTCGTCCCAACGATGAAATTTGTCATGTTCACTCCTTCGAGAAAATGTACCGTTACACCCAAGAAACTACGTTCGGACATAGTCTCCGTCCAAATATCTAACGTCAAGGACATGTAGCTTACCGCACAAATCCGAGTCTTGCATGATTCAATTACCACGTCGCATTTTTCCACAAGTTTTTGCTTGAAATACTTGCTTGAGGGAACCTTGTAAGTGGGAGCCAGTTCTTTCATCAGCTGCAGAAATCCTTCCCCTTCTACAATATTAAACGGGCGCATGTCCTTACATATGAAGAAAAGTATCTTCATCGTGACGTCATGATGCTTTTGCCCGCCTTCTGAAAAGATGATAATATAAATAATTATTTGCGTATAATCTTGACCGAAGTGTTCCGTTGTAAGCCTACCTTTTGTCGAAAGTATGTTGTTGAAATGCGTTTTCAATGAACCGCTGAATTTGGTTTCATCGGATGCTGGTTTAGAAATCTGCCCTTTATCAGAAATTCCTGACGTTGAGGGAATCGGATCATGAACCCTGACTGTGTCGGTTCCGCTGCCTTCTTTTTCTGCTCGTCTGTAATTATAACATCGGATTTGAGCCACCAAACACAAGCGCGATTTTCTCAAACTTACTTTGAAACTTTCTTTGTTTGTAGTACGACGTCATGACTTTTCATGTGCTTATGCAGATTCGACGTATTTCCGCAGTACTTTATTTGACGAAAACACCGTTTACAGGAGGCCAAACTGTTGTCCTTTCTTACAAAAAACTTCCAAATTTCGGAATTCGGAGGAGCCATTTTTCTCACGTTGCTTCTTTCACACGTGCGCAGCAAAACTTGTCCAAAACCTGTTGTACACTACACATTCAAAGAATATGAGGTCACGATTTAGCGTAATCAACTTTTTTTCAACGAAACGCGGCGGTTTGGTAATTTCAATAAGTTGCGGAGGAAACGAAACAGCAAAATCACATAGATAACACTCTACAGTTCTGTCAAATGTCAATACTGCACACTCGAAGGTGCCTTAAAAAATGTGATAAAATAAGAGATTTGGAAATAATTAAAGATACTTAATTGACATTTGTGGATCATTTTAAAACATTAATTCATAGAGCAAGCAATATGCTTAATTTAATAAAACGTTTTGACCACAACTTTCAAGACCCTTATACAATCAAATAATACAAAAATACAATCAAATTATATATTTCTTTTGTGAGGTCATTATTAAAATAAAGGGCGAACACGAAATTATTGCGACACATTCAACAGGGCATAACTTTTTTACCATTGGGTAAAAATCAACCAAATTTTGCACACTTTCTCATTGATGTGTATTGTTTACATGCTGTCAAACTCGAAGTCGTGTTTTTCGATTCAACGAAAATGGAGGTGAACCAACGCGAGTCGAGAGAACAAATTCTTTCCAAACACCTGGAATTTCCTGACCTGTCGCACCGGCAGTTGGGAAAAATGTTGAACATTCACCATTCAACCGTCTCCAGAGTGTTGAAGCGGTTCCAGGAGCGGTTGACGTTGGACCACGGCAAAGGAGCTGGAAGAAAACCGGGACCGGAGAACAAAAAAACGCAGGGAAAGGTGAAGCGGATGATTAAAGCAAATCCCAACGTCTCAAGCCGTGATTTGGCTAAAAAGATCGGCATGTCGCAGAGCTACGTCCAGAATGCAAAGAAGAGAGCTGGACTACATACATACAAGGTACAGAACTTCCCAAACCGCGATGAGCGGCAACAATCGACGGCTAAAACTCGGGCACGGAAGCTCTACGAGAAGATGCTGACAAAATATGGCTGCTGTGTGATGGACGACGAAACGTTTTAAGCAAATTCCGGGGTTGGAGTTTTTCACCGGCAAGAGCAAGTTCTATGTGGACGACAAATTTAAGAAGAAGAAAATGTCGAAGTTCGCCTCCAAATATCTCATTTGGCAGGCCATCTGCTCTTGCGGACTGAGGAGTGAGCCTTTCGTGATAAAGGGCACAGTAAATGGCGAGATCTACAAATCTGAGTGCCTCGAGAAGCGCCTTTTGCCGTTCTTGCAGCAGCACGACGAAGCTCCGCTATTTTGGCCAGATTTGGCATCATGCCACTATTCTAAATGTGTCTTTGAGTGGTATGAGGCCAATTCTGTCCATTTTGTTCCAAAGGACATGAATCCGCCAAACTGTCCGGAGCTGCGCCCGGTGGAGCAATACTGGGCAATGATGAAGCGGGAACTTCGGAAGAGCAAGAAGACAGTCAAAGACGAGAAGGACATGTTAAGAAAATGGAAAAAAAAACTGAGAAACTGGTACCGGATGACACTGTAAAGACTTTGATGGAGGGCATCAAGCGAAAATGCGTTCAATTTTACACTTAAGGCTCCATCGATTAACTTTTCTTTTGATTTTTGAAGTAAATATATGTATAAAACTACCCTAAAATTTTGGTTTGATTCTAAACATTATAAGAAAATTGGCATGACATTTTCGGTGTCGCAATAATTTCGTGTTCGCCCTTTCGTGTGGCTCTTATGAATCTTGTCCTTAAGCATTGTGCCCACCTGCAGTGACAAACGTAGTCAAATCAATTATCTACAAGGGTTGCTGAATCTGATGAGCAGTTGGAAATCAAGGTGAACCCCATCGGGCTGTTTGCTGGAGCCTGCAAATGGAAGAAGGCTTTCGCACTTGAAATATGCAGCGATTATTAATAGTTCACATGTGTGATGTACGCTCGATTGCCCGTCCTTGGGGCGTCATCGCCATCGTTGCTCTTCGCCGCATTCCACTCGCCTGAGTTCCTCCTTCAGCATCCTCGTCGGCATGAATGGGGACAGTGCTGCTGACAAGATTTATGGCGGAGGAATTAAATCTCATTATGCATCCGCATCGCCTGGCATCGGTTGTTATTATTTACGAGTCTAACCTCCCACTGCTTCCAGCCCATGCCATAATAGGTTAGCAGCGTGCAATTTTGCCGGAAGCGAGATTCCATGCGACAAGGCTGAACATACGCCACTGTCAGCGGGCTTGTCTTTGCACTTGTAGATGACTTTTACCCCGCAGCTATGACAACGCAGTAGCAGTCAGTCAGTCAGTCAGTCAGAGAATGCTGTGGAGGCGCTGATATTTTAATTACACTCTCATTGCCTACGATTACCGGCGTTGAGGATTAGTTGTATTGTCAGTTAATCCTGTGGTAAATCACAAGTGTCAATAGCCTATAAATAGGCTATCATGAACAGACGGAGAAGGCGCAGCATGTGAATCCCCAATGTGCTAGATCGGGGCAAGATTAATTATTGATGGTAGTTAGGCGTAAATTGAAGCTCGATGGGATCATCATGTCGAGAGCAGAATGCCCAGCGTGGGTGACAAATTGAGTTTTCGTTTGACCTAATTGCTACAAATTTACGATTTAGTTATCTGAACAGTGTCATCAGCTAGCTGGTAAACTGTATTATAATAATCGCTCGAACACGAAAAACATTAAATGAGCATCAAAAAGTAGTATCGGGTAAAGTGACCTACGCACTCAATTGGAAACAAAATTAAACCATCCAATGTAGGTACGTTGTTTTTGGGGAGACCGCCTGAATGTCTCTCGTAGAAACGGTTGGAAGCCCAGCTTGGTTCCAGCCGCAAAAACCAACAAACATGATGATTACAACCTCTTATTTATGAGGCTCGGAGCTGCTGCTTTCCACCCACCCACTGTTGACCGGAGCTGATTTTCCGTTGGAACGAGGGTAGGTAGTTTCCCATTTTAATCCGGATAGCATTTTTCCGGCTGATCCGGATACGTTGGATGCTAAAACCTAGACCAACGATGTGCACCATCTGCCCATATAGACAAAACGCGCCGTGCGATGGGAAGATGGAAGCCGAGTAGGGGTGATTGTCGTCAATGAAATTTGGTGGTACTACATATGATGTTGACGACGATCGTTAGTCGTGTTGTTGGTTGGTTGTACATGCCAAAACTATCACAAGCTGAATTGGTTGTCTGCTGTTTTTTTTTTCAGGAATCAATATAAGGCACATTTTAGTTTTTATTTCGAACTGTCCAAGCAAGAGCCTCGCCGATCACTGAAGGTCTTCTCTGTTTTGAGAGGTACTTTGACTGATAAAATGAAAGTACACGGGAATTATCGACCGCAAGTTTGCTGTTTATCGTTTGTCATTTTGAGCTGGACATATTTTCAATATGCATTAGAGGGTGTCCCACATCAAACTGCATCACGAAAAATAAAACGCTGTTGTAAATTACCCATTGGGTTTTTTCTCTTGAAAATGATGGTATAAGTAGTTCAGAGTGTTTTTTGTTGTTCTATTTTTGCCGCTGTCAGTTTGACAAAAATTGAAAAAAAGGCGTCACCCGAAAAGAAACGTCACAAATTGATTTTGCGCAAGCACCTGTAAAATCCTCAATTCTCTCATCGGGACATCGGAAACCAACGGCGAATCGTGCAGTCAACGGTGAGTCTTGTGATTAAACGTTACTACGAAACTCTGAGCATCGAACGGAAGGAGAAATGCGGTCAGAATGGATGTTCTCTTATCACAAGCGGAATCACAAGCGTATCGTGAAAGCGTTTAAGCGGAATCCCAATTCTTCGATCAGGGATGTGGCCGAAAACGTTGAATCTGTCCCAGTCTTTCGTTCAGAGAGCCAAAGACCGGGAGGGACTGCATACGTACAAAGTGCAGAAGGCTCCAAATCGTAACAAACGGCAAAATACGGTGGGAAAATCACGGGCCCGGAAACTGTACACCCAGATGCTGACGAAGCCTCATTGTCTTAGACCAACTGCCAATAATGAGACTTTCGTCAAGGCGAACTTCTGGCAACTTCCGGGTTTTTCACCACCCTGTACAAGTTTGATGTTCCGGAGGGAGTAAGGAAGCAGAAACTTTCAAAGTTTGCCTAGAAATACATGATTTGGCAAGTGATCTGCTCATGTGGCAAACGGAGTGCGTCGTTCGTGACTACCGGGGCAGTAAACGAAGAGATCTACCTCAAGGAGTGTCTACAGAAGCGTCTACTTCCTCTGTTGATGCAACACGAGGGCCTTGCGATCTTCTGGCCCGATCTAGCTTCTTGCCACTATTAATGTGTTGTCCTAAAGTGGTACAAAGTCATCAGGGTCACTTTCGTACCCAAGAACTTGACCCCTATGGCTATTATGAAGCAGGCACTACGGAAGCATCTCAAAGAGGTCATATCTGAGGAAGACATGAAGAAAAGTAGGTTTCCGTACAGAAGAAGGTGCAGCCAGATGTTGAACAGAATCTAATGAGTGGAGTTAAGCGTAAGTTGCGAGCGTACGGTTATGGTATTGAAGTTGAATGAAATAAATATGCCAAAAGCTAACTAATGGGATGAATTTTACTATTTGAAAGTTTGAAAAGGATCAACTGTCAACAGGGTATTTTTCTACAGCGTTTTTTTTCGTGATGCAATTTGATCTGAGACACCCTTCAGGGTGGTTTAAATATTATCGTTTCAGCTACATCCTACTCGATCAATTCAGGTCCTGACATTTCTACCAAAATTGGAGTTCTGTTGATTCCGAACTCGAGCTGCACTGGCCCTTTGCAATTTCTATGGCAATTCTTAGAAAACCCTAACTTTTTGTTCTCATCCTCTTCACTCTCTGGAGTAATGACGTATGAAAATATTTGTTATCGGAGTTTACGAGAATTTTGATTTTCTATAAAATACTTTATCAAGGAACGATTTTCAATTAACGTCATATTATTAATTGATTTCAAGATCAAGAATTTAATGGATCAAGATATTAATTGATTTTGTGGCAATAAAGGCTGACTTAAAGTAAATCAGTACGCCCCTCACACGCCGCTAGCATGCCTCATGTGTTGGGAATTGAAAACCTTTGACAGTGGTTTGTTTACACTTATATAGAGAACAACTGGTGCAAGTTTGATCAAAGTAGTCGATCGCGTTCAGAAACTTACCTTACCAATCAGACCAAGGCCAGTGTGGCCTCTGCTGTTCACAGAAGTTGTCTCTATTGTAATCGGTCCATGGCTGTACCTCGCCAACCTCGCTGTCTGCGAAGAGTCCGCAGGTCGCCTTCTACTTGATCTATCCACCTTGCTCGTTGCACGTTCTTTATGTTCCCTTCGGTTTGTTTTCGAGAACCATCTTAACAGGGCTGTCGTCCGACATTCTTTCGACATGTCCAGCCCATCGTAGTCGGCTGGTTTTAGCGATGTGTACGATGGGAGGTTCTCCCAGCAACTGATGCAATTCGGGGTTCATTCGCCTCCTCCACGTTCCGTCTTCCATCTGCACTCCACCGTAGATCGTTTGCAGCACCTTCCGTTCCGTGGCCGTAGAGAACTACCGGTCTAATTAATGTCTTGTAGATGGTCGACTTTGTAGTTCGGCGAACTTTGTTCGATCTTAGCGTCCTTCGGAGTCCAAAGGAGGCACGATTGCTAGCCATAATGCGCCTTTGTATCTCTCTGCTGGTGTCGTTATCGCCGGTCACCAATGAGCCCAGATACACGAATTCGTTTACTACCTCGATTTCATCACCGTCGATCTGAACTCGTGGTAGGAGGCTCACATTGTCTTCTCGTGAGCCTTTTTCCTTCATGTATTTTGTTTTTAACTAATCACAAGCCTAATCCTACCAGCTTCAGCCTTAAGTCTGATGTACAGGGTGCGGCAGAAAATAATGCGAAAATGTTCAATCTTGAGTATTGGGTTAATTCGTGTAGCTAGTGACTCATTTCTGTCGAAAGTGTATTTGTATAAACAAATACACTTTCGTTTACTTTCAAGTGCTGCATCCAAACATTCTATTTGTTTTATTTTAAATTCGTCAAAATGTTCGCGAAAGAAGTGATCATCAGTTTGTTGCTCGCCCAGAAAAAGCCGAAAGAGATTGCCAAGGTGGTAGGATGCCATTTGGCAACAGTTTACCGCATAAAAAAGTCCCTGCAGGATGGTCCTAAGCAGCGGAAGCCGGGAAGCGGACGTCCGCGCTTTGCACGCACGCCGAACGTGATCAAATCGGTCCGTGCAAAAATTGCTCGCAACCCGGTGCGTTCCATAAGAAAACTTGCAAAGGAAGCCAATATTTCGGAGAAATCCATGCGGAGAATCATCAAAGAAGACCTGCATGCATCTTCCAGAGCCAGAGTGAAACGCCACTTGATTACGGACCGGGTCAAGGAACTACGAGTGACTCGTTCCAAGAGATTGCTTTCCTTGTTGAAGAAGGAAAAAATGATAATCCTGTTCTCCGACGAAAAGCTTTTCAGCATCGATGCTGTGGCCAACAGCCGCACGGACCAGTTCATTTCACCGCAGAAAATGGAGAACGTTCCGGAAAAAGTGAAATTCAAATTTCAAACCAAACATCCGGCTGGTGTCATGATGTTTGGCTTGGTGGCGTCCAATGGTTTGAAATGCCGGCTGTTTTCATTGATGCTGGAGTTAAAATCAATACCAAAGTGTATTGTATCGGTATTTTAAAGGAACAAGTGCTTCCCTGGGTGAGGGCCAACTTTTCCAAGGACCAAAACGTTGTCCTACAGCAGGATGGAGCGCCGTGTCACACGTTCAATCGAACCCAACAATGGTTGAACGATAACATGAAGTTTTGGCCGAAGGATTTGTGGCCCCCTAGCAGTCCAGATCTTAATCCGTTGGATTATTCGGTTTGGGCATATGTTGAAGCACGAGCCTGCCAAACATCACGCCCTAGTGTGATAACCCTGAAGTCAACCATAACACGCACATAGCAGTCAATGTCGGAGGACTACACCCGAAAGGCATACTCTGGCTTCCGGCGTCGGCTCGAGGATGTTATCAATAAAAATGGAGGACACATTGAATAAATTTGTTTAAAAGGACTTTATAAAGATAACTGCAGTCGAAAATGTTGATATTATTGCTTGAATCAGTTGAAAGTGGGATTTGAAAGAAATAGAACAAATTTTCGCATTATTTTCTGCCGCACCCTGTACAGTGATCGTGCATCAAGGGTGTTCTTTGTTATACATTTAGGAACCTTCTAGAAGTGTTACCATCCACTCCGAAGAATCGCCAAAAACAAAGACAGGTCACGTTGCTTCACTTGGAGTACCGCATTATTTTGTTCCGAGGAGGAATTACTTCTTGTGTATGAAGCTGGTCAGTGAATTCGTAACAGGGGCTGAGTTACAAGGAATCTAAACGGAACTCTAAAGTATGATTCGACCAAAGGCTGGTTTTTGGCAGTTTTGGATACAGCTGGACATGAACGAGTTGCTTGCTGCTCATAATTCTTGCAAATGGTTTTTACGCTTGACAAGACCTGTTGATTCACGGATGATTCTGAGACCGCTTTCTTCAGCAGAAATGGTCTAGTCGATTGGTTTCTAGACAGAAAAAAGTGTTTATGAGACTCTAACTGCCTGAAACTTCGCTTTGGTTTGCTGGACTTGTGAGGGATTGCTACGGAAACTGAGTAGAAATTTTGAAAGACAATGAGAGTTTTATGAGAGTTCTCTCACTCAGAATACAATACTTCTGGTGGCGAGTGGAACGAACAGTAATTACTGGTAAATGCAACATTTTCTTTTGTGTGTAACTTTTTATTTCATGGGTAAAACATGATGCAATTTTGCGTAACTAGTCAAGAGTGTAATGTTAACAAGTGCAACATTCCGTCACAATATGTCAAGTGGTTGTCGAGATGGCTTCCAAGGAAGAAGTGTTGCGCCAAAAAATAATGGACTCGGTCGTGGAAAATCCAGAACAGTCCCACTGGTGGATCGCGAAACAGGTGTGCTAAAATCGAGCAAGGAGACCTAGATGACCCAGCGGTGAGCTGGCAGCGGAAGAAAGGCGAAGACGACTGAGCCCGTGAACGCAAGGAAGGTGAGCGTTTACCTCAAGTGCAATCTGAACCATTCGATTCGGGAGCTGGCCAAGAAGATCAATTCTCCGTCTGGTTTGTCCAGCAGAAAATCAAACGGAGCGAATTTCATGTCTTCAAGGTAAGGAAGGCACCTTACCAAACCGATAAACAGGACGATGGCCACATCTCGCGCCAGGAAGCTGTACCACGAGTGATTGGTGCAGCCAAAAAAAGCCCACCATTAAAGTGGACGCCATGCAGATTCCCGGCCTGAAGTTTTTCGTCGGCAAGTCCCGCCCGGATGTTCCGGAGAAGTCTCGGAAGTAGAACGTCGACAAATTTGCCAAGAAGTACTAAATGTGGCCGGCGATCTGTGGGCGCGGCAAATTCAGCAAGTCGTACATAACGACTGGCACCATCGACGGCCAAATATATAAAGAAGAATGCCTCCAAAAGCGCTTGCTGCCCTTCATCCGGTCCTTCGAAGGTGACACTCTGTTTTGCCCGAATCTGGTATCATGCCATTACGCGGAACCGGTGATGGAGTAGTACGAAGCCAATGATGTAGTTTTTGTGCCGAGGGAGGCAAATCCGCCAATCTCTCCAGAACCTCACCGAATAGAAAAAAATTTGCAATTATGAAGGGTAAGCTCCGGAAAACAGGAAAGGGCTTCAAAAACGACCAGGAATTGAAGAAAGAGTGGATGAAAGTGTGTAAGAAAGATGGCGAAAGTGTTGCACAGGATTTGATGGGTAACGATAAGTCCAAGGTGCGGTGAGTTTTATCGTAATTTTCGTTAACGTGTCCTGTGAGTTTAAACGTAATTATCTCTTGCATAACCTTAGATTTAGTTCTTGTGCATAATGTAGCACTGAGAGAAGCTCAAGCATCCTTATTTCTTAGGCGAAAGGGGCTCAATTTTATATCAGAACATGCTTCTAACCCGAGAAATTCACATTTTGTGGTTGCCTGGATAACTCTCATGTTTGGTTGAGATTTGTGTTTCATTTGTATGAGAGCCCATCCCCTTGCAGAGATGGTAAGGGGCCTCAAACCGCCCGAGGAACAAATCTGCCTAAAAAAAACCCCACATGCCACATTTGGTTTAATTTACTTGATTAGTTCTCGAGTTGTGCAGAAATCAATATTTCATTAGTATGGTACCCGCCCCCCCCCCCACCCTTCTAGAGGGGAGAGGGGTCTCGAACCATCATAAGAATTTTCTCCGGCCCTAAAAACCTCTGCATACAAATTTTTACTCTGATCGGTTCAATTTATATTTCATATGTATGAGAGCCCACCCTCTTCCAGAGGAGGGAGGTATCTCGATCCACCATAGAAAAAAATTGTGCCTCCAAACAACTCCACATCTCCAATGGAACATCATATTTGGTTCCATTTGCTTGATCAGTTCTCTAGTTATGCAGAAATTTGTGTTTCATTTGTATGAGAGCCCCCCCCCCCCCCTTTCAGACGGGGAAGGAGTAAAGAACAATCATATGAACTTTCTCTAGCCCCAAACACTCCGGCATACAAATTTTCATAAAAGAAAGGGATAGTTCTCATGTTTGGTTTTTATTTGTGTTTCATTTGTATTGGAACCCCCCCCCCCCCCCTACCAGAGAAAGGAGGGGTTTCGAACTATTGTAGATACATTAATTGCTTTTAAAATCCCCATACGCCAAATTTGGTTCCATTTGCTTTATTAGTTCTCGAGTTATGCAGAAATTTCAGTTTCATTTTTATGAGAGCCCTCCTTCTAGCGAGAGGAGGGGTCTCGAACCACCGTTAAAACATATCTTGCTTCCAGAAAACTACACAGGTAAAATGTGGTTCCATTTGCTTGATTAGTTCTTGCGTTATGCAGAAACTTCTGTTTCATTTGTATGGAAGCCTCCTATTCCGGAGAAAGGAGGGGTCTCTTATTATCATAAGAACCTTTCCCGGCCCCAAAAACTCCTCCATACAAAATTTCACGCCGATCGGTTCAGTAGTCTCTGAGTCTATAAGGTTCAGACAGACAGACAGACAGAAATTCATTTTTATATACATAGATTATGTATTCAATGAAAGCTTCAAAAATATCCTACACACTTAGAAATTATTAATTTTACACGAGACCTAATTCATGTTTGTAATAAGTCGGGAAACGTGAACAAAGATTTCGTGTAAAATTATGTCTCCTGAAACTGACTAATACGCAAGCCGATAAGAGATGTGTTTAATTGAATTTATTTTCTCATCTCTTTCAACACATTCTTATGTGCTAAAGGACGCTTGCATGTGTCGGTCTCAGGACACCAAAATTTACATGACATTTCGGTAGTGTGTACTTAAATGAATTTTTGTCTGCTGCATTTTTTTCTAATACAATGTTTAATGAAAGATATCGGGTATTCTATCCACAAATATTATGACAAACTTGATTGGCGGAATTATCGCGCTATCACGCTGCATATTATTCCAAAATAATTGTTAACCTACTGAATGAAGTTCTTGGATCACTAAGACTACCCTCTCAACTCCAAACCTGATTCATATTAGAGCATTGGAGCGTCAGGAATTGAATCAGTCGGCGACATGGTATTACCAAATCGAAGGCCTAGGTTGGAAATTTTCTCGACTTATCTGGTCATGGAATATGTTTGTGCTTGTCAAAGCATGATCAAAATCATGCATTAGTGATAGTCCTAAAAGCTCGCAATTAAAGCCTGTCCTTGTTAAATTTTGGACACGAAAATAATAACAGCAAAGAAAATTTACACATAATTAAACAAAACCGATTTTTTATTTCACAATAATAGAGTTATATCTACATTAAAAACAGTTGATTAAGATGTTAAAACTTGTTTCTGTGAAATTCTCGAACTTTCTGTGGTACACCCACCATCAGGTTCCGTACGGTATCCTCAGATACGCCCGCCGTGACGATTCTCCATCTTCTCTTGAAATGAACGGTACAATTTGCTTTCTTCCTAGTTTCGAAGAGTTTCCGCTTAACTAGAGCCCAGTACTTCTCTATTGGGCGAAGTTCAGGACAGTTTGATGAATTGGCTGTTTTTGGCACGTATTTGACTCTTGTACCTTATACCATTCCAGGACGGATCTCGTATAGTGACAAGAGACCAAATCAGGTCAAAGAGGGTGAGTGGGATAGGAAAGTTTTGAGAATATTGTTTGTGGGGGGGATGTGAAAGGGGAAAAGGGGTGATGGGGGGGGGGGGAAAAGGTGGGGTAGTTGGTGGGGAGAAGTGAGTGTGAAGAGTTGTATGGGTGGGCTTTGTGTCTGTTGTGACCACCTTCGTGTCCTTTTAACGGGAGCATACTTTTCGATTTTTTCCTCTTCCAACCTTCCGATCCACAGTCAAGCGCTGGTCAAGTAATTTGCGCACTTCCACTTGATTCGACACATTCAACAAGAATGTAAACATGTTGTACCACGAAATAAAGTAGAAAGTTTCAGCTGTCCTATGAGCGAAACGTTTCAGCAATCCGTGAAATAATTCAAAATCTACACTGAAAGAAAAGTGTCCAAAATTTAACGTGGACAGACTTTAAAACGTTGGGAGTGTTCTATGTATTTGATGATAGCCGGTGAGAAGTGCAATAAGCCTAGAAGACAAATATTTCAAATATCACGGATTAAGATCTCAAAAAATTGTTTAATCTGCAATTCAAAACTCTAGACAAAATAGTCAAAAGGTCGAAAGTAACATTTGTAAACAATGACTTCTAGCGTATTTTTCTGGGATCTGCTTGCTCCCACAAAAAAATAGCACCAGAAACAGATACAGGGAGTTATTATCTTCCCGTCGGTAGTGGATATAGTTGTTAGCAACCTGGCATTTCGAGGAAATTTTCGTTTTAAGTCATTGTTTACAATTGTTACTTTCGACCTTTTGACGATTTTGTCTAGAACTGTTGTCGCAGGAGTTGGTTGGCAAAAAGAAGAAAAAGTTCCCTGAAGTTTGAGACAATCGACTTAATGGGGGAATCAGTACTTGATGCTGCAAAGGGACTTATTCTGAGTGGTATCTTGTGGCAGATAGGCTAAATTTTCAATCATCCACTGGGTCGAAATTGTTTATTTCCTCATTAAGTCTTCTTCATAATCATATGTTTATCTCAAAATTGCCTGCATCTTGAATAGCGCCCCGCAACTTGAACTCAATCATACATTACCGCTAAGCCAAACGTGCTGGAAATGATGTATATACCATCATTTCGCTCGAACAACTCTCAAGCCGATGGCAACCGGTTGCACACAATGATGTCGCATTTCCCTTATTACAGCATCTCATTATAGGCGAAATCATTTCCCAAAACGCAAATCCCATGTTCGCAAGCTTGTAACTAAATTTGCCACAATCTCCGTAACCGTGATTCTCATTTCTGCACGCGAAATTGCATGCACCTTAGAGTGGATTTCTCAGCCCCGAATGCCACTTCCAATAGCAACCAGCACGTCATCTGTTCCTGGATGACACGAGTTTTCCCGCGCGGGATGTGTAATTTGATGATAATCACTCTTCTCCCGAATGCAGCCCTCGAAAGCCTAACCCATAGCATATTACGTTGGTGCTCGAGTGTTGTCTTATGAGTTTGCAAAACCAGGCTCAACTGATTGGCGGTTGACATTCTCTCTTCCGCCCGGAGGTTGTTTTCGTCGACGAATATTTAGCTGGAAGAAATTCCACGATCTGCGATGTGTGCGAATAATTATCTGTTGCCAAGCGGAATACGCATCCCCAGCAACGCAGGCATAATTTCACCAAATTGGTCTAATTTTGAATTGACTGGTGGAAATCGAGAATCAGCCATTTTCCCCTCATCCGGAATTGCTGTGCGCTGACGAATGAAGTTGAAAAGCCAAACCGAACCCGTCAGAAAAATAAGATTCCCAAATACCAGTGGCACCGGTCTGCCGAAGAACAGAAAATCAGGTCCACGAGGAGAATAAAAAAGGATCGCTCATCATCATTTAAAAAATTAATTTGGCCATTATAAAAAGCAATGGTTCCATAGGCACCCGTCTTGGCTCCGTCTTTCGGTTGGTTTGCATAGTCAGTATCATCAGAATGAAAGAAAGCGTCCTGCCCATAGGGAATCGGTCACCGGCGCCGTCGTCATTTGCACTCTTTTCCCTTGCCTGTGGGAAGTGTAGAACGGGGAAGAAAGGTGCATTTTCCCAGGCAAAACCGAGGGGAGATATTTTATGGCTGCCATTCAAGCTCCCCATTGCCCAAAGCGGTACTTTGATGGATTCAACAGCTTAGGACGATGCTACTACTAAAAGGTGAGAGAATTATGATCAATTTCTTCGCCTCCAGTGACGGTAGAAGAGAGCACCTAATTTGGTTTCCCTTTTAATATTCGTTGATTGCATTTAGCGGTTGATTTTTTTTTATTTGATTATTATGGAGATTTCAGCCCGATTAATAATAATAAATTTAGGAAAACAAATCGTGATGAATGGAAATCCAGTGAATCTAAAGGATACGTAGCGAAAAAGGCAGATCTAAAGTTAGCATGGCAGTATTCTGAACACCCAAAATTCCAATACTTGATTGCATTTCATCACTGGCAACACAACAATACATGAAAGGCGAAGTCGTGTCAAATGCACAAACAATAACTGGGAAATTACCTGTCTGTTATTGTTAGTGTAAGTGTTGCAGATGTACTACAGCAAAACGGTAAGAACACCGAACGGAAATCAATTTATGATAAATATAGAGTTACGGGATGTAATGTCAGCCTAACTCCTTCATTCGGCCTACAGTGACTTAATTCGGTATTCGTACACCATCAATGAATTTAAATACAACCTTCCCACAAATACATTTTTGGTTATATTTTCAAGATGATGTGCACATGTAGTAGTGTGATCACCATCTGTCATCGGTGCGGTGTTATGAACAATGAAAAACATTCTTACTTAGGTACATATCGACTTAACCTGAACATATTGAAAAATAGCTCAAAACCGAATTCGTACTCATGTGTTTTCATGAAGTCTGCTTCGGTTTATTTGCATTTTTTTGTAATTTAACGGCATCTTTTGAGTAAGTCTAATCTGCAACTATAGAAAAGTGCTGGCTTACAAAATAGTATTCATGTATTTTGTAGGCAGTTGACTCAAATCCATTGCGATGGCAAGAAAGGGCAAACATATTGCTATTGTGGGACGAGAGCCTATCGTGTAACACTGCAAAAAGGTCCCTCCGGGACATCGCTTCTTCCTCTTCTTCTTCTTCTTCTGCTTCTTCCTGGATTTGACGCTCTTCATACGAGCTTTTGCCTGCACACTGCCAAAATGGCATGTAATTTTCTGTCCCCTGTGACTGACACATGCAAGCGTCCTTTTGCACATAAGAATGAGTTGAAAGACATGAGAAAATAAATTCAATCAAACACATTTTTCGTGGAATTGCGGATGTGTCAGTTTCAGGAGACATAATTTTACACGGAATCTTTCTTTACGTTTCCCGACTTTTTACAAACATGAATTACGTCTCGTGTAAAATTGATCATTTCTAAGTGTGTGCTTCTCAACTAGGTGTTCTAAGCGCACTTCCACAGTTTTCAATTGAGAGCTTTGTATGTTGTACATACAAACATTGTGTATGTTGAATTTGTATATTTTGCATGACAGGCAAAATTATACTCAATGCCCAGGGAAGTCGACAAATTTTCCAACCCTAAAAATTCCTAGACCGGTCGGGAATCGAACCCGCCACATCCGGCTTGGTATACCGTGCGGTTACTGACTACGCTTTCCAAGGCGCCCTCCGGGACATTGTTACCATGGTAAAAAGACACAGATCAACAGTCCAATATATAATAAAACGGTTCGTTGAAGAAAACAGGATCGTCGATGCACCTCGAAACTTGAACAGGAATAAGTTGAAACTGCAGCATGAAAGATTTGTGGTGAGAAAAATAAGAGAAAATCCAAAAACAACAGCCGTTGACATCACTGAGGAGTTCAATCAGGGAAAAAAAGTGAAGGTTTGTCCAGAAACTATCCAAAATGTAATGAGAAAGAACAATTTCAACGCCTGTGTACCGAGGAAAAAACCGTTCATCAGCAAGAAGAATAAGAAACTCCAATTCGATATTGACGAATTCCACGCCAACTTATCCAGTGTTTGGCAGCACCCTCTCAGAATCCAATGAAACTTTGTGGCTTTAGACTACGTCTTTTCAAGCAACTTTGCATACTTTGTTTTTTGAAAATTTATGTTGACTACCATTTGAAAAGGGCTTAAGTTTTATGATCGATTTTTTTTAAATCAACATAACTCAAAAAAGAAAAGACTATACTAAGTGATGTATGAGTGACTTTTAGAAAATTGTCTGAACTTTTATAAAAAACAATTGTAAAACTTGTAAAATCGATTCTTACACACTAAAAAATATATTTTAAAATTTAAAGTCGATTTGCAAAAAATAAGTATCTTAGAATTGGACGATTTATTTTAAAGTAAAGACAATATAATTGTCTAAAAGTTCGTCATACATTGCAAGATGGGCACTTTTAAGGAAAAAATGTTTTTCCAACAACAAATTTTTCATGTCAACATAACTTAAAAAAAAAAGATTTACAAAAAATTGATGTATGGGTGACTTTTAGGAGATCGTCTAAGCTTTAATAAAAAGTATTGTAAAAAATTTAAAATTGATTCTTTCACACTTAAAAAAAAATATTTTAAAATTTAAAGTCAATTTACAATTTTACAATTTTTTCATAAGAGTAGAGACAATATTCTGAAAGTCACCCATACATTACTTTTGTTTAAGTCTTTGCCTTTTTGAGTTATGTCGCTTTAAAAAAAATCGATCAAAAAACGTAAGCCCTTTTCAAATGGTAGTCTAGATAAATTTTGAAAAAACAAACTTGCATACTTGAAAAGACATAGTCTGAACAACCACAAAGTTTCATTGGATTCTGAAAGGGTGCTGCCAATCACGAAGACGAGTTGGCGTGAAATTCGTCTATTGCTAAACAGCACGAAAACACTCCAGCGTGCTACTGGGAAGATCAGGGGGGCAACCATTAGGGATTTCGCTGTAGCTCACATGGATTTCAGTATCAATGTGATGAATATATGGTTAGGATGAATGCATCAACCTGTTCTTTCTTACTTTCAACACTCTCATATGTGCGCATGGTCACGTCGTTATAGTATACGAAGCGAGTGTGAAAGAGATAGTTGATTTGTTCTGCCATGCCTGTCGTGCCTTGGCATTGATCGATTTGTTTAGATGGGCCATATTTCGACAAAGATTTTTCAACAGGGCCCTTACTGACAAACGTTAACAATGACTTGTTCCGTAAATTTCTCGTAATATTAAATTTACCCATGCTAGCTTTATAACAATCGAATAAAAGGACTCTTGTTCTTAGAAATGGGTGTGGTAGATTAATGAGGCAAGCTTCCAAGGTCGACAAATTCAGGGAAGAAGCAATTGTGTACGTTTATCAGTTAGGCCCAAATGAAAACTCTTTGTCGATTTCAGTTGTCAGATGTCCAGAATTGTCAAAATCATGTGAACTATGGTGCATCTATATGTGGTTGACAGCAACGTTGACCCCCGGGGGAAAATGTTATTTTTGTAGATAACGACTGTCCCAGAAAGTATAAGCACACCTTATTTAAACGGTCACTTTGAATATAATGAAATATTTCAACATGTTTTGGCTGCGTCCTTTTGTTTGCACATTTCTGAATGACATAGCATTAAAAAAGTGCTCAGTTTTGTGTTACCTATCAAAATGCGCGGTCTTACTCCGGAACAACGAAAAAGTATCGTGCACAAATGGTGCACTGTGAGCGGATTCTCCTTGAGAAAATTGGCCAAGGAAGAGGGTGTAAGCGTCGGAGCGGTACGATCTGCGATTCTAACATATAGAAAAATAACAGTGTACGTTTGAAGATGCGCCAAAGAATGGTCGGAAATCCGGTCCTGTTAGTCCGGATATCGATATAAAGATCAGGGATGCCTACAAGCGAAAACCAGCGACTTCCGTTCGGGATGTTGCGAAAAAACTGGGGACCTCGTCGAGTAACGTCATGCGTGCCAAAGAAAGACTTGGGCTAAAAACATACCGAAAGCAAAAAAAAACCCAAAAGGAACCCAAAACAGGCCGCGTCCGTGAAACCAAGGGCCAGCAAACTCTACGATTCGTTATTGTGTAGAAATTCTGGGTGTATAATAATGGACGATGAAACGTATGTGAAACTAGATTACAAAACGCTTCCCGGACCACAATTCTATACTGTAAGCGAAGACAAAGACATCCCCGAAACGGAGAAGGCAATTTTTACCGAAAAAATCGGTAAGAAGGTTATGGTTTGGCAGGCAATATGCGAGTGTGGTAAAACATCTAGTCCGTACATCACAACGGAGACGATGAACACTCAGAAATACGTTAAGGAATGTCTCCAGAAGCGATTATTGCCGATGATCAGGCAGCACGAAGGTCAAGTAGTGTTTTGGCCTGATTTGGCGTCATGTCATTACGCAAAGGACACTTTAGAATGGTACAAAAGTCAAAATGTATGTTTCGTGTCGAAAGACATGAATCCGCCGAACTGCCTGGAGGCACGGCCAATCGAGACTTTTTGGGCTTTAACCAAAGCAAAGCTTCGAAAATTCATAAAACCAGCGGATGACATCCAAAAATTTAAAAAAAGATTGACCAAAAGTGGTCAAAATGGTGGGAAGTACCACTGTGCAGAAGCTAATGGGTCATGTTCGAGGAAAAGTTAGGAGTCTTGGCTATGATTTAATATTTTGATTAAACGAGAGTAAAATATCATATAAAACACAAATACAAATATGATTTGCCAAATAAAATTATTAAAACTAAAAAAAAACATGACTTTTTTGTTATTTTGAAAGTGTGCTTATACTTTCTGGCACAGTCTATAAGTCCAAATTTAACATCTTTGGCTCAGACGGTCGTCGATTTATTTGAAGGAAACCAAATGATGAACGTGAACGTGAAAAATCTGAAAGCCACAGTTAAGCATGGTGGGGGTGGAGTGATGGTATGGGGATGTAAGTCTACTAAAGGTGTTGGAAACTTGGTTTTCATCGATGGTATAATGGATCAGAATGTATACTTGAATATACTAAGTCACAGAGCCTTGCGGTGATTGAAACAACCTTTATTCGATTTTCCAGGAAATTTCACATAGGACTAGTCCTATTTTGTAGATCTTGAGACACTCCGAGCAAAGATCTCTATAAACTATTCAAGAATACAAGGGGAAGTGGGGCAAATGCACGAATATGGATATCCGAAAAAACTGACGCGGTTGATCAAAGCAACGATGGATCGAGTGATGTGTGTCGTCCGAATATCAGGGACGCTCTCGAGTCCCTTCGAATCTCGGAGAGGGTTACGGCAAGGTGATGGATTGTCGTGTTTGTTGTTTAACATTGAATTGGAGGGTTTTTGATTCGAAGAGCTGGGATAGACACGAGTGGCACGATCATCAGGAAGTCTGTCCAACTATTTGGCTTCGCCGACGACGTTGATATCGTAGCACGTAACTTTGAGTCGATGGTGGAAACGTACATCACTTAAGGCTGAAGCTGGTAGGATTGGGCTTGTGATTTATGCGTTAAAAACAAAATACATGAAGGGAAGAGGCTCACGAGAAGGCTCCTAGCACAAGTTCAGATCAACGGTGATGAAATCGAGGTAGTAGACGAACTCGTGTATCTGGGCTGATTGGTGACCGCCGATAACGACACCAGCAGAGAAATACAAAGGCGCATTATGGCTGGCAATCGTGCCTACTTTGGACTCCGAAGGACGCTAAGATCGAACAAAGTTCGCCGAAGCACAAAGTTGACCATCTACAAGACATTAATTAGACCGGTAGTTCTCTACGGCCACGAAACATGGACATTGCTAGTGGAGGACCAACGGAAGATGGAAGACGGAACGTGGAGGAGGCGAATGAACCACGAATTGCACCAGTTGCTGGGAGAACCTCCCATCGTAAACATCGCAAAAATCGGTCGACTACTATGGGCTGGGCATGTCATAAGAATGTCGGACGACAGCCCTGTGAAAATGGTTCTCGAAAACGAACCGACAGGTACAAGAAGAAGAGGCGCGCAATGAGCAAGGTGGATTGATCAAGTAGAAGGCGACCTGCGGACCCTCCGCAGACAGCGAGGCTGGCGAGGTACTGCCATGGACCGATTACAATGGAAACAACTTCTGTGTACAGCAGAGGCCACACCGGTCTTAGTCTGATTGGTAAGGTTGGTAAGGGGCAAAACCAGCCATATCTTCGTTCACAGAGCCGTGTGGTGGTTGAAACAACCTTTATTCGGTTCTCCAGAAAATTTCACATGGGATTAGCTTTATTTTGTTGATCTTGAGCGACTCCATGCAAAGATATCTATAAATTATTCAAGAATATAAGGGAAAGTGGGGTAAAATAAGCTCTATAACTCCACAACCATATCCGTGCGGTGATTGAAACCAGTTCCATTCAATTTCCCAGACAATTTCCAAGCGGAAATGGCCTTGTTTATGAGCCACGCTTAAAAGCGACAAAAGTTACAGATTTTTTCCTTAGTTTTCATCAGTTCTTGTCCACTGTGCAATGGTTGGTCAAAGATGACTTGAAATGTTCGTCCAGGTCATGAGTAAAGCGCCACCTTGTAACGGACCGAATCAAACAACTACGGCTGGAGCGCTCGAAACGTTTGGTGTCAGCATTAAAAAAGAAGCATACCGTCATCGTATTCTCCGATGAGAAAATGTTCACCATCGATCCCGTATCTAACACACGTACAGACAGGTTTATTTCGCCGAAGAAGTTTGAGGATGTACCAGAGAACGTGAAATTCAACTTTACAACCAAACATCCGGCCGGAGTCATGGTTTTCGGGGAGTTGCGTTCAATGGCTTGAAAATGCCTCCAGTATTTATCAAAGCTGGATTAAAAGTTAATACCGAGGTTAACATGAACATTTTGAAGGACCACGTTCTGCCATGGACGAAAGCCAACTTTGGAGCACACCAACACGTCATTTTCCAACAGGACGGAGCATCGTGTCATACCTCAAAAAGTACTCAAGCGAGGCTGAAGTAAAACAGGGAATTTTAGTCAAAGGACATTTGACCTCCTAGCAGCCCAGACTTGAATCCTTTGGATTACTCAATATGTGCATATGTTAAGGCTAAGGCTTGTGAACGTTCTCACCCCAGTGTTGGCGCCCTGAATGCTTCCATTACCAAGGCATGGAACTCGATAACTGACTCATATATTGAAAAGGTATGCTCTCGATTCCGTCCCCTTTTGGAGAAAGTGATCGAGAAAAATGGTGGACATATTGAGTAAGGCAATCATGAAAGGCTGAATAAACGATTCCCTAAATAAAATTATGATTTTTTTTTATCAATTTCTATGAAAAAAAAACTTATTTGAAACTGAGGTATGGATTTTCGCATTTTTTATGGGACATACTGTACCTCGAGCTGGGATATACGCTCTATACTCGAGTTTAAAAAACTGAGAAACAGCAATCATGTTATCACTTTGTCAGATCATTGGTTATCTGTTTCACATTTAAAGGTTTCGTTTTGGGCTGAAAATAGGCAACCTATAGACTGGCTGAATCAACTGATTCGGGTCGTGACCGGGGAACTTTATGAGACTAGTTATCGTTGGGTGGCAATGATGAATCAGCCTCCGATAAAACATCCATATCTCAATGGTGAGAGCCTGGAGTGTTCAACCACTAATCCAACTATAAAAACTTCCAGACACAATACACAGAATTAAAGCTAAACACAAAAAAAAAAAAAATGCAATTTTTTTCGAGATAAGAGGAGAGACAAAATCACTTATCTATTATTGTTGCTACCGGGTGAAGTACGTGAGTGAATGTCAAACTTCCACACAAGGATCAGAGAGCTGTGAGCAAACGGGGGTAGTAGGCCGATTGAACGGATGAATTTCTCGATGAACTGCTGGTGAGCGTGATCACGCAGCGAATGTGCGCAAAATGGCTTGCCAAGTGCCAATTTCAATCAAACACTTTTTGTTATCGCGTTGCGAAAACTGAACTTTTTTAATAGTCGTGTAGTTTCTGAGGACGCCTTTTGGAAACATTATGTAGGCGATGGCCCAAATTAGGCAACTTCTGTACCTTGTATGTTTTCAATGCGAATCGTTTGTTGGCCCTCTGGAGAAAACTTGGCGAAAAATCAAGTTTTTGGTCAAGCTCTGCGTCGAAATATTCGAACTCCGCTTGAAATTAGCAATCAGTGATCTCTCGGTTCATTTTTCGTCCAACTTCTGGTGGAACACAGCTTCTCACACAGGTCTTCTAAAACAATCTTAGGAATTCCTCTCCGTTTGTGAGTAGGAGCACTGTTTGCATAATTAAGCTAAGACCAACTCAATATTCAGTTGGTCTTATCATCAAACCACCGAACATTTTCATGAACATAAATTTTGCACTCAGTGGGCCTATGTAGTCATATGAAGAGTGTAAAGAAAACGTGCTACGCTTTATACAGTCATTCGAAATCCATACGATGAGCTACCCAGCAAGATATACTCTGGAATAGGCCTGGCTTCAATGCTGGCAAAAACCATTTGGGAAAGCATCAATGGCAAAATCAATGAGCTTCTGTCACGCTACAAGCTCCCATCATCATAAACCTAATTAAAGTTTCGCATCACACAGGATGATTGGAATTGGTAGCTAACATGCAGCATCGAAATCGAGCGCTGACATGCTCGAGGTCAGCAACGTGACATATCGTGATATTTTTCCGCTGCTTCCGCTAACAACGGCTTTCCCAGTTGGGTTTCAACAATGTAACGAAAACCGCACCAACCAATGCTCACCTCATGGCACGTAGAGCAGACCGTCGATACTTGATACTACCCGGAACTAAGAAGACCGGTTACATTCCATCTAGCGGCGATGGGTCATCACGTCGAAATTCTTTAGGCCGAATGTTATCAGGCCGAATCTATCTTCATGTTGGAAAACACCCTTCGGCAACATACATTAAAATTATTTTGGTAGGGTCATGAAATGTGGTAAGCTTTTAAACGCAAATAACTCATTTATTTTTCCTTAGATTTTCTCAATTTTTGTGCCAGTTAATTGGAATATTTCTGATTTTGTTGGCCGTACGCTCCAGCTTTAAATCTCGTTTACTGACACCTCCTGAAAACTCGACGGTTGAGCATCTGTTGGTCGCAATATACACACAACGTGATACCCTTTTTATTTGCGTGATATATGTTCCTCCCAATTGTGTCAACGACAGCAGCCTAATCGACAAACACGTGATTTCTCTGGTTTGGATCATCTCTCAAAAGGGAGTCAATGATAGCATCGTCATTTTGGGTGATTTCAATCTCAGCACCATAAAGGGTGTATTCGATAAAAATGGCACACACATATATACTCATCAAAATTAAACTGATTATCGGATTTTCTTGAAATTTTCAGGGAATGAAGAACTACTAATGAGTTTTGATTTACAACATTTGTTTTATTCAATTTCGTCTCCCATCCCGAATGCCCGCCAAAACAGAGTTGATCCTTTGTGCTACTTAATGAATGGCAAGAGACGCTTCTTAAGGCACTCTTCCGTGTAAATCGCACCGTTTATTGTTCCGGAAGTGATGAAGGGAGCACTTATTTCACCACATCCGCAAATCGCCTGCCAGATTAGAAACTTCTTTGCAAATTTCGATACTTTCTTCTTTCGAACATCCTCCGGAACATCAAACTTCGACTTGGCAAAAATAACGATTGAATTTTCTTTGTCCAAAAATAACGATTGAATTACAGTGAATTACAGAGTCAATTTTCCGTTACATATATTAAAGAGTTATTCAAAATTTTTATTTTTATTTCATTAATAGAAAAACACTACACTTCAATTTCATACTTATTGTTATGAAATAAAATGTCTGGATAAAAAGAAATTATCAACGCAGGACTACGTTTCTCTTTTCTATACCGGGAGTCATTTCCAAATTTAAAAAAAAATGAGATAAGCGTTACGCTCTGAAAGGTTTTTGAACGTTAATAAATTTCGTTCGACTGAATGGAATGACTTCATTTATACACCATTTGATCAGAAAAACTTACAAAATTTGTTGTATTAAAATGTCCACGCGGAAGTTGTCAAATCGTATGTTTTCATTGAATGCATTCGACATGGTCAGTTTAGAGCTGCATTTAAGATGACTGAAGAGATGACAGACAGACGACTACCGGCTGAACCTGGAGGGGGGGGATGGTCACGGTTTCTTGCCTCCATATTTTAGGGGTTGCCGTAAAATAAGTTTCAGTTATTCATGGACACATGGTTGACATGAACTTAGGACCAAACTTAAACAAACAATTTGATTGCCCCCGGGCCCCAACAACTGTAAATTCAGCCTATGTTTTCATGTTGATTCAAATAATGTCTATCTGATTTATCGCCATTTATCCCGAGTGAACAATTAAAGCTTGCTTCAGATAGAATTGGAACAAAAACAATTGCCTGTATTTCAGTTATTTATTATTGAATTCAAGATCTTTTTTTATACAAATGTAGCGTTTTCTTCATACTTTTAAGAAAAAATACGGATAAAATTATTCGTCACGGTTTCGAAGGAATTCTCGAATTTTTCCTGTAACACGGCTCATTAGGCGGCGCACACCTTCTTCGTCCATCGTTTTAGCTATCTTATTCCACCAGGTCTTCATCTGATTGATGTCTTTGACAACCTTTCCCTTTGCCTTCAGTCTCCTCTTTATGATTGCCCAGTATTTCTCAATAGGGCGGAACTGGGGGCAGTTGGGTGGGTTAAGGTTTTTCGGAACAACCTGGACCCCTTTCTCTGCATACCATTCTTGAACGACTTTGCTGTAATGACAGCTTGCCAAATCTGGCCAAAACATTACGGGATGGTCGTGGGATCGAATGAACGGCAAAATTCGTTTTTGGAGATACTCTTTTCGGTATAGTTCCGACGTCATTGTCTTATTTGTAACGAAAACTTTCGTTTTTTTGCCACAGCTGCAAATGCCCTGCCAAATCATGAATTTTCGTGCAAACTTGTCGGCAAAAACAAATTTAAATTTGGCTGGAACATCCCCCCAAGCCGTTGTCAAGTAAAATTTTTGACCTGGGATTTGCCCGAAGTCAGCCTTGACATAGGTTTCATCGTCCATCAGAAGACACCCGTCGAACTTGGTCAGCACCTGGTCGTATAGCTTCCGAGCACGGATTTTGGCCACACTATTCTGTTTTATGGTCCGATTTGGCTGTTTGCTAGCTCGATACGACTTGATTCCTTCCCGGAGTCGAGTTCTCCTCACGGTACTATGGGCAGCAACGAATTTTCTGGCCAAATCACGGTCCGACAGATTGGGATTCCTCTTAAGCGTCTTCAAAATGTTACCACGCAGTTTCCGGTCGACAGTTCCACTCCGACGATTGGCTTAAGGCTTCCGAATCGTCGTCAATGTTTCCTTATACCGTTTGATAACGCGCCATACGGTATTTCTGGGCAATTTCAGCTGGTAAGCTAGCCTAGATGCAGACCACAATGGATTTTCCAAATAACTGTGCACAATTTTTTCCCTTCTTTCGGCTTCCATGTTGATTGTTTACAAAGTACAGTCGATTTGCGGAATGTCAAAAATACATACGTGAAGCTGACAAAATTCCCGACACGTGGGCGCCAAGAACTTCCAAATCCGTCCACCAGGAGCGCCACAATATGAGCAAAAGTTTGTTCCAATTCTAAATGAAGCAAGCCTTAGCTGTCGAACACTGGTTCGTCTCGCGTTCAATATACTAGCCCACAAAGAAAAGAGTAACGAAAGGACAGTATGAAGCAAAATTCATAAGAAGGGACGAATCAAAGCAAAAACATTTCAATGTTTACCAACCGTATGTGTTATGACATTTATAAATTAGATGATACTATTATTTAACACATCAACGGGAACCTCGCGGTTATATCCCTGATATAACCCACCTCATTTTTTTTTTGTAGTTTAAGTCGAGGGGCTGTCAACTTGCGTGTCTTCGATTTATCTACGGGTATTGAAAAGGTGCATTTTATTTTTTTTTTTTGAATATTTATGTTTTATCGTGTACGTGTATCTAATGGAGAATTGAGTGTTATTTTGCGTGTTGTGTATTTTAAGCAGCATTTCAGTCTAGTATAAGAACTAAGGGCCAATTTCTTCATCTCCGCTTAGAGCTTAAACCATGTTTAAGCGTATGGGTAAGCACCGCTTAGGAGTTAAGCGGAGTTGAAGAAATTGGCCCTAAGATTCGTTTTTAAACCCACTCACTTTGGAATTATCTAACTGTACCATATTAGTGAGTTTATTCGTATTTTGATACGGAGGTATATATTTTTTAATGCTTGTATTTATGGTTAAGTTTTTGGATAGAGTTGATTGCTTCTTAGTTGTCAGGTGCAACAACCTACACGCTCGTTCAGATATACTCTAAATACAGTAACTTTCACTAAGTTTCGTATTTCCATGCTTAATGTCAAAAACTGAGTAACTTGCTATAAGGAAACTGAGTGAATGCTACTCTGATTGTAAAAGCGCTGTACTATTAAAAATAGAGTAATTATAATGTAGCTGTCAAAAGCGAAAAACGTGGTTGAGTCCAAGGTTCAGTCGATCAATAGTTTTCAAGATAAGACTGCTGTATGTTGTAATCAAAAAAAAATTTAAGTCCAAAAGCCGAATTCAATCCATGAATATTTAGATTGTAATTAAGTTTATATAATTACAAATTTAAAGTTTTTCTACACTTCCGTTTCAACTGGCTAGTTGTCGGAAACAATCAACGATTTCATTAAAATAAAATAGCAAATAAAATTAGCTACTGAGTAATGTTGACTCAATTTTGATAAATGACCTAGTTAATCAGAAATGAGTAACTTTATAGCTACTCTAATTAGGGTAGTTCCACTTTTAACAAAACTGAGTCGTATTCTACTCAGTTTTGAAATAATACAAACAGGCGAGACTGAGTAATGTTTACTCTAATTTTGACAGGTGACCTATATAATCAAAAATGAGTAACCCTTCAATTACTCTAATTAGGGTAGTTCCACTTTTAACGAAACTGAGTCGTTTGCTACTCAGTTTTGAGTAATTACAAACGAGCCTGTATAGTGTCATTTGAAAACAGTTTCAGTGCACCCAAATGCCTTTATTTTTAAATTTCAAAATACATTCCAAATGTCTGTAAAAGTCTGCAACATAAATAAAATGTATGCTAAATGTCTGTATCGTTAGCAAAGTCTGCAACAAAAATTAAAAGTCTGCGAATTTACAGACATGTCTGTAAATATGGCATCCCTGGCTCAAAATTAGCCTCTGTGTATTTTGCATTTAATCGCGTGTACCGGAGAGCATGTCTTCATCAGCTCTCTCTCACAACTAGGCTTGTTGCCAGAATGTGATGTTGAACATTGAGTTAAATTTATTACACATTTAGATAATCTGAAATCGCTATTTATTTCATGTTTCTTCCAGTCATTGGAGGTTGATCTATGCTTATGATTATATTGTCTATCATCTGGCACTATCATTTGCAATAAAAAGTATGTTTCGGAGCTGTCCAATAGTACCCAACGATAAATAATGCTTCGCTGTTGAGCGGCAGCTATGGCATCACTGTTGCTTTTGAGAGAGCCCATGTTTCCTTTCTTCATTGTTAACCATGGATATAGCGCACCGGTATTGTAACGTGAAGCCTGCTGTCTCTTACATTTGTTTGTTTTTAAACGAAGCATCCCGTTTGTCGTCACAGTCGCTTTGGCTAACATTTGCGTGAGAGTAAATGAAGTAAGAAATACACATAGCCAATCTTAAGATCAATGACATACTAAAAGTTTGGTCGTGTACGTCTGTCTCATAACCTGCTAGGAGACGAGTTTATGGTCGTAGCAATCGACATGTTTTGGTTGATTGTTTTCGAGAGCGTATGGGTAAAACGAAGGAGCGGGTTGAGGGGATTGACGTTTGCAGCAAATCATCAACTGGCCTATTTCATTTCGCCTTCGCACACATGCACAGAATCGCACTCATACAATATTGTTAGTTTATGTACAGATTGAGGAGCTGAAGAAAACATGTTTTTAATCGGAAAGCAATCCGCATGCGTTTAAAAAGTCCCTGCAATTGGGAACTTTATTCCATGGCTATGAAATTTTCTGAGCCTAATGCTCGTTGCTGAAGGTATGTTCCGATAGACCAGACGTAAGCAGAGGGATTATTGTCGAATTATTGGCAGTTCTAATTATAGATTACATACAGCTTCATCAAATGTCTTAGGGGCTGACTAAACTGCTTAAAACCCGTCCCGTACCCTATCGCCCAAGGGATTTTATAACTCTTCTTCATCCCGTATTCTACAACAAGGGGAAGTAAAGTTACTAGACCGGAAGTAATAATCCTGTGTCTGTTTATTGTGCTGGTGCAACAGTGGCTATTTGGTGGTGTGCGTTTAATCGAAATTCCTCCCTTTTTTCATTGGTGTAAATCACATAGAATTCGAATCATGTTATAAAAAACGAAACATTTGATAAGCTATCACTCATGATGGTATTAAATTACAAACTCGATTTACTGATTTATAATACGCTTACACTTTTTACATTCCTCAACTGTCGTTGACAATAAACACCAAATATTTTTTTCAGTATTATGTCTTTGACCACTGAAGATAGTAACTGTGAGCGATTGAAAACTATTAAGTCCATGAAGGTTAACAATTGTCCAAGTTAAAATACAGCATACAGCTTGTCAGCCCACTCGTGTTCGAACTAATGGTATTCGGTTTGAAGACCCTGCTCCCCGCACCGAAATTATACACACGCACTAATTTTACTCATATTCCGCGACCTCCGCTAGCGGTTTGCATCATCCATCTTAGGTGGGGGCAAAATTTAGGCATTGTGAAAAAAGAACACTGCACTACGTGTCCCGAACGACTGACCTACATGTTGAGAGTTTCGTTTCGCGGCATCATCGGGTCAAATGGCTAGCTGATACCTTCCATCTGTCTGCTATCCCTCTCATCGTTGGGTGATTATGTGAAAGACGAATATTGGGAATAGCATGAAACCAATGCGTTTATTTTTGTAGAAAAGGACTTAAATTGTACGCACTGCGATGTAAAATGTTTCTCTTATTTATTATTTTTGATTTTTTGTTGGACTGTCGAAACGGAGTTCAAAATAAGAAGCATCGATCAGGCCCAGAGTGCGAAAGTTGAACGATACGATGCTTGCTGGGAATTCGTGAAATTCGACTACAAATTCTTGCCGGGGCAACAATATTATACGGTGCGTGAAAGGGAAGTATTGAACCAGTCTAAGACATCCATTCAAGTCGAAAAGTTTGGTACACTCAAAAAAATCGACACGTTGTTTCCACGTGAAACGCACGTAATTTTCGTCCACTACCAAAGCCAGTAATAAACACGTGGAATTCACGTAAGAGCTACGTGATTTCCACGTAAATTCACATTCTACGTAAAAATCACATAAATGTTACGTGATTTTTCACGAACAATTAACTGACACGTAATGTTCAACTGATTTTACTTAAAAAGATTTAGTTACGTGTTCAGGTGGAAGTTACGTGAAATTTCACGGGAAAACAACGCGTCGATTTTTTCGAGTGTAAGAAAATTATTTGTGACTGTGCACTATGGTACGAATAGCCAAATTTCGCGACAGAAATCAATAACTCGAAAACCACCAACTTTAGACATATGATGACTTTAAAAGATTTTATCTAAAAAATAAGATCTATCTTTTGGTTTGAGTGTTGCCTAGGGTGGTCTTTTTATGTTCATAATAAAAATTCTATCTTTTTATTCTTATGATATGGAGACATTTTTGCTCCTACAAAATTGTAGATGACTTAATTTAATGAAACTTTGCTGAGAAAACTTAACTTCTGTCTCAACTACGTATCGTTTTATAACAGTTTTTCTAACATTCCTTAGGGTGGGACATAAAAAAACAGTTTTTGCTCTATTTTTTTAATTTTAATTTAAATTTGAAATAATTGTTTGGATGACTTTTAGGGCATAAGTCGACGCACATTTTGAAGATACAAGATGATTGCTAAAGATTGGACTCGGAAAATATGCGACACTTTGTTTTGGGTGTTACTTTTTATCGCGTAGGTAAAAAATTAATGAAATTGTGAGTAACACTAGTTTAGAGTGTTATGTTTATGTGTGCAAAATTTTATCGCGATCTGTCAAGTAGTTTTCAAGATGCATTCGAAACAAGAAGAGCTACGCCAGCAAATCTTGGGCGCGGTGATCGATAATCCTGGTCAGTCGCACAGATGGATCGGCAAAAGACTTGGAATCCACCATTCCACCGTGTCCCGCGTTGTGAAGATGTTCCAGGAGACGAAGACCATCGAGCGGCGCGCTGGAAGCGGCCGAAAACCGAAAACGGAATACCCAGAGAAGGCGCGGAAGATAAGGCAGTACTTTAAGAATAACCCGAACCTTTCCACCCGAGACGTGGCCAAAAAGGTCAATTCGTCGAAGTGGTTCGTCCAGCAGACCATGAAGCGGGCTGGGCTACGTGTTTTTAAGGTCAGGAAGGCGCCAAACCGGACTGACAAGCAAAACACGGTGGCCAAATTGCGTGCGTGGAAGCTGTACCGTGAGTGGCTGGTCAAGCCAGGCAGTCTCGTCATGGACGACGAGACATATATCAAGGCGGACGACACCAAACAAATCCCCGGCCTCGAGTTTTTTGGCGGTACGTCCCGCATGGAGGTTCCGGAAAAGTTCCGGAAGAGAAAGATGGACAACTTCGCAAAGAGGTACCTGTTGTGGCAGGTGATCTGCGAGTGCGGACGGTACAGCAAGCCGTTCGTTACAACCGGCACCATAAACGGGCAGATTTATCGAGAGGAATGCTTGCAGAAGCGCTTGCTGCCCTTCCTCCGCTCTCACCGTGGTTCCACGACTGTCTCGCTTCGTGCCATTACGCAAAGCCTGTAATGAATTGGTACGAAGCGAAGGGCGTTAATGTGGTCCCGAAGGAGGTGAACCCGCCAAATACACCAGAACTTCGTCCAATCGAAAAGTTTTGGGTAATAATGAAGAAGAAATTGAAGAAAAGCGGAAAAACATTCAAAACCGATGAAGCTTTGAAGAAAAACTGGGAGAAATTGTGTAAAGAAGATGGACAAAGCCTCGCCCAAGATCTCATGAGCAGTGTTAAGAGAAATGTACGAGCATTCAGCTTGGGGGTGGAAATTCAATAAATAAATTATGCCAACACATAGCTAATATATAGTTATTTAATCACTGACAATTTGAGAAGTATCCGATTTAAAATAATTTTTTTGTGATCATTTTTGTGTGTCTCATTTTTTCCGAGTCAAGTCTTTAGTATAAAAAAAGTAGTAGAAGTTGAAGAGTAAAAAAAATACGTTTTTTAAAGATATCTTACTCACTTATTTGCAAATATTTGCAAACACAATATACGTGAATTAAAAGTGAAAACTTCCATCTACAAGATTTATGCAAAATATTTTGTCCCCTTTTGTTCCATTGTGGGGTAAAACTCATTTTAGTTTTGTATTTTTTCTGCATAAATTTCGATCAGCAGCATCAACAATTACCATCAAAGTGCCTAACAACGTCAGGTTTTTATGAAAATGATAATATTTTTATGTTAACTCATCACCATTTATTTATTAACATATATATCACAGACAAGCAGACATAACACATTGACAATTTTGCACTACAAATCATCGTCACTAACACACCTGCGCCATCTGTTGAGCATACTGTGACGGGTGATAAAGCTGAACAGATGGGGGTAGTGTGCTAACGTCTAACATAATAGAATCCACTATGTGCGCCATCTGTTGCGATACTACCAACTAAGATACATTTGAATTGACCATTTAAGGCGTAATCGTTGAAGAAACTGCAAGAGTTATGTCTATTTGTCTGTGTTGACATATTAACATTTGTTTACTTACGTTTATTTATTTACATCAATCAATGTAAGTTCATCTTACTACATTAAAATATTAACCTAAATATATTTACATTTATTTGCATTTGTATATTTACATATTTAAATATGATAAGGTGAATATACTAATGTAAATATATTCAGGTTAATATATATTTAGGCTCAAACTAAAAGATAGATCTAATTTTAAAGATAAAATCATTGAAAGACATCATATGTCTAAAGTTGATGGTTTTCGAGTTATAGATTTTTGTCGCGAAATTTGGCTATTCGTACCATAGTGCTGTTGTGAGATTTCGTAACCCTTCATCACAACTGCTTCGATAAACAGTGAAGTATACTGTTTGAGGGTTACAAGCTAGATAGAATTCGGATAGAATTTGTTTGTGTTTTGCTAACTAGACGTACACGATCAAGTAAAATTGATCAGACTCGTGACTCTTACGCCCATATCGAATGAAATCTGATCGAATCGGATGAAATCGAGAGTAATCGAAAGTAGCAGAAATTATTTTCCATATTTGGAATATTGAGAGTTATTGTGCAAAATGAAAAGAATCATGGATAAATCAAACTTATCCACTATGAATGGATCAGTGTCACACCCCTAGGTTGACAAGTATGATTTAAAAACGGTTCCGTTTCCGATGGCATTGTATTAACCTCGTTTAACTTCAAGCCAAAGGAAGAGTAAGCAACGAAATTGTTTCCAATCTTTTATACGCCATACAACAATGGGTCGAATGATTAAAAAGTAGTATGTATACTACTTTTATTATAGTAATTGCCGAGGGGCGATTCACTGATGTATTTTCGATTCAGGGCAACGTATTGATAAAAGTATTTATTTTTTGCGAATTAAAATGTATTTTGTGTATTAATGTATTGTTGTGCATTTATTTTGAATGCATGTAATTTTTGGTGCAGTAGAAGAATGATGTGTATTTTATTGTATTTCTGTATTGATATCAATTAAAAGTTCTTTCATTTTTATTATTTCAGTGTTTACTTTTGTCTACCCAAAAATTGGAAGAAGAAATGTCGATTGATGATTGAAATTTTCGATTAAAAATTCGATCTGGTCATCCCTTCATGGTAGTTAACCTGTTACAACACTTTTAGTTAAGGCGCCCACTAATGTGGTGGAGGTGTGTCATTACAAGGCATGTAAAAAAATCGAGTCAAAGTGTTGTGGTGGGATGCTAGTAGATATCACACCTCCGCCTAATCAGTGGGCGCCTGGATATAGTTCTAGCTGCTTTTCTCCAACGGAAACTCCTTTGCTAGTCGTTTTGCAGAATTCTCGGCAGATTTTTCCAGTATTGGACAAAATATAAATTTATCAAATTATTTTTATTCCCGAGTTAGACTAGCAGATGCGCTATCCCCTTTCCGACTTTTTTTTTTATCGATGAGGCTATCGAGCAATTCGAACCGAATAATATACCTCGAATCAAACTCGTACTCTTTTATTTATTTTATTTGGCATATCACACTGCTGGCCGCAATGGCTCTCGCAGTGATAAACGACAAAAGAATAATTTTGAATAATAATTGAATAAAAAGTAGAAAACATTTAGTGGTTTAGTCTTGGGTTTAGTTCTTCACATCTCCCAGCAGGCATGTATAGAGATTTCAAACAAAATTTAATTACAAATGGCTTGATGTACGATGTAGAAAAATTTAAGAGTTTTTCGATCAACATTCTTGAAAACATAAATTTTACTTTCCCGGAAATGTCCTTATTCTATTATGTGTAAATTTTCCTATATCGTACAACAAGCTGTTTTCAATCAAATCATTTTTTAAATTCTTAAGATTTTGATTTAAGATTTGAAATGATTATAAGATTTCAACTACACCACTCTATGCTTGACTCGATGTCTTCTTATTTTTCAAGATGGATTTCTTTATAATAAAATGTATGTATTTGAATTTAGCTTGGAATGGATACAAGATTACGCATTTCGTTCGAATGATGTATTTTTACAGTGTTCTCAAACTTTGAGCGCAATTAAGAATTCTTGTGCACTGTACAGTATTGGACCGAATATTTGTATTTTTTTCCGATTTTTTAACTCTAATTGCATTTTTCTTCTGCATCGAGTATTAACGAATTTTCGTGTATTTTTATCGTTCACGTATTTTTGATTCAGTAATCAATTGCAGTGAATTGCCCCTAGGTAATTGCTACCTGTGGAACATGTTTTTAAGAATAAAAGAGACTTTAATACATTACATGTTTCGAACATACTACAAACACGTTGTTTGGTATGATTAAAAGAAGTATTTACGATAGTGTCTAGTTTAATTATTTTTAGGTAATATTTGTTTTGTTATTTTTAAATAAAAAGTTAAAATATTTAAAAAAATTTATAAAAAATTTTTTTTTAAATTATTTTTTTAAAAAAATGTACCTTTAAATTTTTTTTATTTTTTTTTTTTTTAAAAAAAAAAAAAAAAAAAAAAATTTGGGGAGAGGAATTTTTTTTTAAAAAAAAAAAATATTATTTTTTTTTTTTGTGATAAAGAGGATACTAAAGGAGGCGGTCTGAGTAAAGTCCAAAAAATGAAAGTTTTTCAGGTTCACATAGGTGATCCAGGATCTCAGATATAATAAAGCTATGTCCATTTAGAATCCGGAATAATAAAATCATCTGTATCTCGGTAACGGATTGACGTGCAAACAAGTTTAATACATAAAAACAAAGGTTTACTGTTCTTCAAGGAAAAAATATCAATACAAATCATTTCTCTTCGTTTCTAATGAAAATTCACGCTTTCTTCTTTATTCCTCCCATCAAACGCAGCACACCTCCGGAGTCAGCTTCCTTGGTAAATTTGTTCCACATTTTGGTCATCTGAGTCGCGTCCCGAGCCGTTTTTCCACTTTTCTTAAGCTTCCGCTTCATTATTGTCCAAAATCTTTCGATGGGCCGAAACTGCGGGCAGCTGGGTGGATTTATGTTCGATGAAATCTACGTTATTATCGCGGTACCACTGGATGACTTCCCGGCTAAAGTGGCAACTCGCCAAATCTGGCCAAAACATCACAGGACCTTTATGTGCTTTAATGAAATGTAGTACGCGGTTTTTGAGGCATTCTTCCTTGTACAGCTTCGAGTCCATCATCTTATTCGTCACGAACACTTTGGTCTTTGCTCAGCAGCTGCATATCCCTTGCCAAATCATCAGTTTTTTTTGAAAAATTTGTCCATAAAAGCAAACTTAAACTTCGCAGGAACATCTCCTTGTGCCGTCGGCATGTAGAATTTTTGGCCAAGAAGCTGTCCGAAATCCATTTTGACGTAGGTTTCATCGTCGATGAGCAGGCATCCTTGGTACTTCGTCAAAACCTGGTGGTACAATTTCCGAGCTCGAGTTTTGGTGACGAAACTTTGCTTCAACGTTCTGTTTGGTTGCTTGCTGGCTCGGTAAGAACGATATCCTGCTCGAAAACGAATTCTTTGAACGGAACTGCGAGCAGCAGCGTATTTCTGTGCGATTTCATTATCTGATAGTCCAGGGTTTGCTCTGAAGGTTCCAAACACCTTCTAGGTTCAGCTTGCGGTGATATGTTCCACCACGACGCTTACCTTGAGGCACTCGATCCACGCTCTTTCGCTCTCCTGAAACGTTTGAGCACATCATACACGGTTGATTTGGCGATTTTCAACGTGTTTGCGTTATTTTTTATTGCGGACCACGTTGAATTAGATTATCAACGGAATGTGCAGTATTTTTTCTCTCCTCTCGGCTTCCATCTGGAATAACTTTTGACTCAATCCGGCTTCACGAAGCGTGGAGCACCGTGAATTTTATACCAACGGAAAGTGGGGCGCCTGGAGAGGTGCAGCATAAACCCGGGTGAAATCTTGTAGCGAACTGTTGCAGCGGTATTTATCAGTGTAACCGCTGCAACACAATAAATGTATGATTTTTCACCGTTCCACAAACAACATACGATTTCTCCACTTGCGACAGAAAACTTTATTGTTCACAAATGCTCATACTTACACCGATATTTCAGCATGATAGGCAGCTGAGGTGGGATGAAGTTTGGTTAACGTTTGTGCTGGCTCTAGTGTTGCCGAGAATCGGTTTAATAATGAAGTTACCCGATATTTCAGTTTCAAGTGATGCTGAGACTCAGCATCGTTCGATTTTTTGCCGAGTTATCAGATAAATATGAAAATGCCGAGTGAATTCAGCTAAATGTTTAACCGAGCCCGTGAATAATTTGTAAGTGTGTACGACGCTTACCTTGAGGCACTCGATCCAGGCTCTTTCGCTCCCTGAAATGTTGATTTGGCGATTTTCAACGTTTTTGCGATTTTTATTGCGGACCACGTTGGATATTAACCGGGTGATTTTTTTTCTCCTTCCACCTGGAATAACTTTTGATTCACTGCACGAAATACCGTGAAATTTATACCACAGAAAGTGGGCGCCTAGGTGAATACACCGCTGTAAAAGAACGCTTGCAGCGGTCACTTTCTTGAACACGGTTAAACATAAATAAAAGATTGTTTCCACACATCAGGGAACTTCTGCAGCTCAAACGATTAGTTGAAGATGTGGCCAGGAGGAGTCGCTAAGGAAACAGCTCAGCGACAAAAGATAACAGCCGGTACACCATCAGGGCGGGGCGAATGCGAGCTCTTCATTTTCCTAGAAAAGTTGGCCAGGTGAATTACATCAGCAGACAGTGTTGGAAACATAATTTTCACAAAACGTTCACACTTTGCTCATTGCAAAGATATATCGCCGAGGAACTTCGCACTCAAAGTTCGCGAACGAAATAAAATCCAAAGTTCATGTAAGCGCAGAGCACAGAGAACAGACGAATTGGCTCATACGAATCTAACAAAAAATCATGTGTATGCTAATATAGTGGCACCGTATGCGGTGACATTCCATACTAATTACTGTCATCACGGTGAAAGCAATCCACCCATGGGAAGAGCTATTATTCTCCACGTCGTTTAGATTTCATGGGAAAGGCTAGAAATGGACCTACCGTAAAGTTGAAAAAAAGTTGTGAAGTAGTATAAAACCCCACTTTCTACAAATTTAAGTTCTTTTGCCCTTGGTTTCCACATACCTATAAAGAAAGACGGCCTGTGAAAAAAGTGGTAAAAATATATTACTCTTCCTTTGGCATCCATGTAAAAAACAGACCTTTTTAATCCGTTTGAATATCAACCAAGTTTGATGTGGATTTGTGAAGTTGTAAAGTTGTTTCCAACCACTTTCGGAAGTCAACATCATCTTCGAGATATTCGCATTCCATTACGTTATCTGCTGGAAAATTCTTGCTATGCTCCTTCCCAATGAAGCTACCAGCATTTGATTACTCATCGGAATTCTCACTGGAACCTTTGCCGGAAGCTCAAAGAGAATCCACGCGTGAAACAGCATTATTGTGACTGACGATATTGCGATGATTTTTTTTCCCGGTAACTCTCTTGCGGGAAGTGGTCGGAACATAGTTTTTGTTTTGTTCGAAGGCTTTCGTACCATAATGTTCGAATATTTCTGATCCCTCTGTTGACCTGCAACATGCCACCCACCTACTGTATCTAAATTATACTAATAGGGCTAATTGCTTTTTTCTCATATGTTTGCGTAATTAACTTACAAATAATTGTTTTTGGGAAACCTATGGCTTGTTTTTCCCAAAGTATTTCTTTGCTGAATTGTGCACAAATAGTATTCACATTTTCGTCATATTTCAACCTTTCACCAATACTTTGTTTACCAATGATGACGTAACAGAACAACTCTGTCAATGTCCCTATGTCAAAATTGAAACACTAGCGCCACCTCATTAGACATTCCATACTAATTTGAATCGACAGTTCCGTTTAGGATCACAAGCGGTTGTTTGAGCCTGGCCGTCTGTTCTCTGTGCGCAGTGTGAGGAAACGTTTCATTCCCACCGCGAAATATTATTCGTTTCTCCATCTCACAACTACGATCCAACCAAATATCCCCTCGGCTTTGTTCTTTTTCTCTAGCGAGTATGCGTGTAGGCGTCGTTCACGCGAGTTTTGATGTTTGTTATTATCCCGTTCCTTGATATTTCTACTCAAACATGTGCAAAGGGCTTAAGTGCCAAACGTAAACAATGAATTTAAACGTCAATTGTTCATGGATAAAAACTAATTCAGGCTTACCGACACAAGCATCTTGTAGAAGAAATTTGCTCTATCAGATGGCGTAGTAACATTCCTTGGATGTGTAGTGATTCATGAGAAATCGGCGATTAAAGTCATTGTTTACGATTGGCTCATTGGCCCTTTTCACATATTTGGGTAGATTTTTCGCTTCGTTTCTGCACTGGAAGTTTGGTTGGCTGCCATTTTCTCATTCGTATTCGAAATCGACCGCAAAGTTGGAGTGGTAGGAAACGACTGTTGGAATGGCGTGATACATTGAGGACAAATTCAACCCAATCTCCACGGCCAGACAGTCAGCAATCGGACGACTGATAAGGGTGTATAGGATTAAGGCTTCCACAAACTGCAGCGTTATTTTTGCCGCTGCCGCAGCGAATTCGCGGCGAAAAAATCGCCGCGATGAGATTACATGGCGGCTTGTGAGAGCGCACAAACCGACGCGATGCGTTTTTTAATCGCGTCGGTTTGTGCGCTCCCATAAGCCGCCATGTTAATTTCTTCGCCGCGATTTCGCTGCGGTGGCGGCAAAAAAACGCTGCAGTTTGGAGAGGCCTTTATGCGCCATATGTTTCTATGAAATGCGCAGTGTTCTTTTCAAGAACGAATGTGGTGTAACGATATAGAGAGAGAAAAAATGATCTGATTTTTTTCGTATGCTCACGTCGGTGACTCAAGTAGAAAAAGATCGCGATATTTCATTCTCTTGTCCCAAAAAGTTCACTCAAGAAACGTTTGCGTGTGAAACTACAGGGTGTGGCAGAAAAAATGCGAAAATGTCCAAACTTGAGTATTGGGTTAATTCGTGTAGCTAGTGACTATTTTCTGTCGAAAGTGTATTTGTTTATGTTTACTTTCAAGTGCTGCATCCAAACATTCTATTTGTTTTATTGCAAATACGTCAAAATTTTATTTATTTTTGTCAATATCTTCAGCTAAGCTGTACAGACTGATAAAATACCCTACCCTATCTAACGAGAGTCTTAAAGTTATTTCTCGTCATATTATAATCAAAATGATGGCTTACTTCATTAATTCTTCGGAGGCATCTTTGCAGTGGATGATTATCAGCGAAGACTGTTCGGTGCCTCGGAATCCACAGAAGCTGTCGTTCTCGGGAACTGCGAGCAGGAACATAAAAGTTTATTTGTTGCAGAAGATGTGTGCAGTCCAAGCGGTTGCTCAATACATCGAATGCAAATAATCTCTGCAAGTAAATCCTCCGCTGGTGAAGAGGCTCTAGGGTTATGAGTTGACATCGGTGTTCATATGGAGGTAGTCGGAGAGGGTCGTTCCACGGCAGGATGCGCAGGGCAAATCTGATGAAGCAACGTTGAACTCTTTCTAGCCGGTCAGCGTGTACAGCATGATAGGGAGCCCATACTTGAACTCCATATTCAAGGATACTGCGCACCAAAGAGCAGTACAGGACTTTCAGTGCGTGAATATCGCGGAAAACGGAACAGTTTCGACGAATAAATCCAAGGACGGCAAAAGCTTTAGCGGAAGTTATGGAAATATGGTCGTTGAAATTCAGCTTACTATCCATCGTTACACCTAAGTCTTTAATCGAATTGACTCGTTCAAGTTCTTTTGAATGTAGCAAATAGTGGAAAGTTATATGCGAACGGCTTCGGTAGAAACTTATGATCTTGCATTTTATAGCATTCATCTCCATTCCATTGAACAAACACCAGTTTGATACAGTATCAAGGTCTTGCTGTAGAGCAGCGCAATCAACCATACTCCTGATGGTTTTGAAAACTTTTAGATCGTCGGCGTACATGAGTCGGTGTGATTGTAAGCGGTGGCATAAATCGTTAACGAAGAGAATAAAAATTTACGGACCCAAGTGGCTGCCTTGCGGTACACCGGACGGTATCTCGTAGCTGCCGGAATATACAGATACAAGCTTGATGTAGGCAAATCTACCGTAGAGATACGAGCGTAACCAGATTATCAGCCATGCAGGAAATCCTAATCGTTCCAGTTTTTTCAGCGTTAACTCATGCGGTACCTTGTCGAAGGCTTTAGAAAAATCGATGTATATACTGTCAACCTGGCATCGGTCTTCAAGACTACTGTTGAGAGTGCTGACGTATGACATAAGGTTAGTAATGGTGGATCGATTTTTTACAAAACCGTGCTGAAATTCGGAAATGACAGACTGAGAGGCTCTATACATGTTGTCGTGAATAATCGATTCCAAGATCCTTGAGATACAGCACAGAATTGAAATAGGACGATAATTTTCCACGCAGTGTTTGCTACCAGATTTGTGTATAGGCGTTACCGCAGCCAGTTTCCATGCATCAGGAAAAACTCCTTCCGACAAAGAAAGGTTGAATAAATAGCTAACGGGTTCTGCAAGTACATTGGCAGATCGTTTGACAAACACAGGAGGCAGCTTGTCCGGGCCAGGCCCCTTCGACGTTTCTATAGAGCTCAGAGCGTGTTCTACGTCTGCTGCTGATAATGTAGGCCTTGAGAAATTAATCGTGTAAGATGGCAAGCTTTCCACCAGATTCTGGGAAACCGGTGGGGAACCCGAAGTATAAACGCTTTGGAAAAAGTCAGCAAATAACTTTGCAGACTCAGTAGTGTCATGAGAAGTCGCACAACCAAACGAGATTTCTGCGGGTATTGAATTGGACGCTCCCCTGTTTTTAATGAAGTTCCAGAAAGATGACGGATTGGCCTTCAGCTCATCCTGAATTCGAAATACATACTCACGGAACGAAGAAGCTACATCCGCGTTGTATTCAGTCTCTAGCCTTTGGAGAAGAATCCGGTTTGATGACGTTCTGTGCCGAAAAAATCGACGACGAGCAAAATGTTCGCGAAAGAAGTGTTCACCAGTTTGTTGCTCGCCCAGACGAAGCCGAAAGAGATTGCCAAGGTGGTACGGTGCCATTTGGCAACAGTGTTCCGCATAAAAAAGTCCCTGCAGGATGGTCTTAAGTAGCGAAAGCCGGGAAGCGGACGTCCGCGCTTTGCACGCACGCCGACGTGATCAAATCGGTCCGTGCAAAAATTGCTCGCAACCCGGTGCGTTCCATAAGAAAACTTGCAAAGGAAGCCAATATTTAGGAGAAATCCATGCGGAGAATCGTCAAAGAAGACCTGCATGCATCTTCCAGAGCCAGAGTGAAACGCCAATTGATTACGGACCGGGTCAAGGAACTACGAGTGACTCGTTCCAAGCGATTGCTTTGCTTGTTGAAGAAAGAAAAAAGGATAATCCTGTTCTCCGACGAAAAGCTTTTCAGCATCGATGCTGTGGCCAACAGCCGCGCGGACCGGTTCATTTCACCGCAGAAAATGGAGAACGTTCCGGAAAAAGTGAAATTCTAATTTCAAACCAAACATCCGGCTGGTGTCCTGAAGTTTGGCTTGGTGGCGTCCAACGGTTTGAAAATGCCGCCTGTTTTCATTGATGCTGGAGTTAAAATCAATACCGAAGTGTATATCGGTATTTTAAAGGACCAAGTGCTTCCCTGGGTGAAGGCCAACTTCTCCGAGGACCAAAACGTTGTCCTACAGCAGGATGGAGCGCCGTGTCACACGTCCAATCGAACCCAACAATGGTTGAACGATAACATGAAGTTTTGGCCGAAGGATTTGTAGCCCACTAGCAGTCCAGATCTTAATCCGTTGGATTATTCGATTTGGGCATATGTTGAAACACGAGCCTGCAAAACATCACACCTTAGTGTGAAAACCCTGAAGTCAACCATAACACGCACATGGCAGTCAATGTCGGAGGACTACGTCTGAAAGGCATGCTCTGGCTTTCGGCGTCGGCTCGAGGATGTTATCAATAAAAATGGAGGACACATTGAAAAATTTGTTTAGAAGGACTTTATTAAGATAACTGCACTCGTAAATGTTGATATTATTGCTTGAATTAGTTGAAAATGGGATTTGAAAGAAATGGAACAAATTTTCGCATTATTTTCTGCCGCACCCTGTAGCAACGGAAAGATCCATTCAGTTGTGAGATGTGAGGTCGCGATGCGTGAGATGATTTGTGGAAAATATTGGGGGGGGGGGACTCCTCTGTTGTTGGGGGGGGGGGGGGGGAGGGATTGGTCGGGGGGGGGGGGGTTTGGGTGGTGGGGGGGGGGTGTGGGGGAGAATAAGAGTGGGGGGGAATTGGGGGTAGGGGGGAGAGTTGGGGATTAGCTTCTTTTTATTAAAAAATGAAAAAAAAACATATAAAAACATAACACCGCTTTATTTATTAATAAAAAAAGAGCGCAAATACTCAACAATCAAAACTCACTTATCAAAAAATACTTCCTTCGGTACATTTCCAAGAAACAACAGTTTTTCCAGGTGCTTTCCAGAGAGACGGTTTCGTGTCTGCGTAACGGTTGCTCCTGCCTTTGAGAACAGTCGCTCACATGGAACCGATGACCCAACTATCATCAGGTACTTTCTTGCTTCTTTGTACAAGAACGGATATGTTGGTTTCATCTGCTCCCAATCCTCAAGTGGATTGTTTTTCAAAGGCGATAATGGCATTGCCAAGTAGAGAGAAATTTCATCAGTCTTAAAAGAGGCACTTTTTGACCGCTGACGATCTTGTAACAGCTCGTTGTGATGTTGCCAGAAATCAAAATGTGGATTTTCGGTTCCAATAACTCCTTCATCTGCATCCGAATCGCTGCTGTTGAGCATTTCACGTTTATATTGATCCCTCAGATTCTGAACAGCGCGATTGCATGCTTGCAAATCTTGAAAATGCAAGTTTTTGAATCGAGGATCTAGTATTGTGGCAATCGCCACCATAGAGTTGCTCTCTATGTTCCCGAATCGCTTCTCGATTTCAACCTTCAACGCACTTTGAAGATCCTTAACCACCGAAAATGTCGAAGTGAAGTTCTGCATTTTTGTTCGAAGACAGCTTATCATCGGAATGATTTTCGAAATGGTCACGTAATTTTCGGCGGATGCCTCACGAGTGATAAACTCGAATGGTTTTAGCAAGTCTACGAGCTGCTTCAAGATCTCAATTTCTTGTGAGCTGGGCATTTCAGGGCTTTTGTGGTCGTCTAGAATAAGGTCCGAACAAATCTTTACCATTTCAATGAATCTTTCTAACATGTAGAACACAGAATTCCAGCGTGTGCACACATCCAAAATCATTTTCTTTAACGATCCCTCAGGAATTCCTTTTCCTAGCTGGATTTTACGCAGCTTATCGGAATTAATGACGCTGTTTTTAATCCATTTTACAACGGTTCGCACTTTGCTAATAATGGGTTTAACCGATTGGCATTTCAACCCAACTTCGACAATTAAGTTTACGGTGTGCGCAAAACAGGGAAAATGACATTTGTCACCTACTAAAGACTTGATAGCGGACACAACATTGGCACCATTATCAGAAATAATGCAACGTATTTTGTTGATAGGAATACTCCAGAATTCCAATAGTTTTGAAAGGTTTTCAGCTATGTATTTGCCTGTGTGCCTTTCATTCAGCTCCCTCGTCCCAACGATGAAATTTGTCATGTTCACTCCTTCGAGAAAATGTACCGTTACACCCAAGAAACTACGTTCGGACATAGTCTCCGTCCAAATATCTAACGTCAAGGACATGTAGCTTACCGCACAAATCCGAGTCTTGCATGATTCAATTACCACGTCGCATTTTTCCACAAGTTTTTGCTTGAAATACTTGCTTGAGGGAACCTTGTAAGTGGGAGCCAGTTCTTTCATCAGCTGCAGAAATCCTTCCCCTTCTACAATATTAAACGGGCGCATGTCCTTACATATGAAGAAAAGTATCTTCATCGTGACGTCATGATGCTTTTGCCCGCCTTCTGAAAAGATGATAATATAAACAATTATTAGCGTATAATCTTGACCGAAGTGTTCCGTTGTAAGCCTACCTTTTGTCGAAAGTATGTTGTTGAAATGCGTTTTCAATGAACCGCTGAATTTGGTTTCATCGGATGCTGGTTTAGAAATCTGCCCTTTATCAGAAATTCCTGACGTTGACGGAATCGGATCATGAACCCTGACTGTGTCGGTTCCGCTGCCTTCTTTTTCTGCTCGTCTGTAATTATAACATCGGATTTGAGCCACCAAACACAAGCGCGATTTTCTCAAACTTACTTTGAAACTTTCTTTGTTTGTAGTACGACGTCATGACTTTTCATGTGCTTATGCAGATTCGACGTATTTCCGCAGTACTTTATTTGACGAAAACACCGTTTACAGGAGGCCAAACTGTTGTCCTTTCTTACAAAAAACTTCCAAATTTCGGAATTCGGAGGAGCCATTTTTCTCACGTTGCTTCTTTCACACGTGCGCAGCAAAACTTGTCCAAAACCTGTTGTACACTACACATTCAAAGAATATGAGGTCACGATTTAGCGTAATCAACTTTTTTCAACGAAACGCGGCGGTTTGGTAATTTCAATAAGTTGCGGAGGAAACGAAACAGCAAAATCACATAGATAACACTCTACAGTTCTGTCAAATGTCAATACTGCACACTCGAAGGTGCCTCTCTTTCATTTGTATTGCTGTTCCTTTTTTTTCTCACAGAAAAGTTACTCAATTCTCATAAAAAGCGGATCTACTCATAGACAGCAATACAAATGAAAGAGAGGCACCTTTGAGCGTGTGGTCCGAGCTAGAGTCTGTGTTTTTAGAGTCCCGCCAAGAGCGAGACCAAATCTACCTAGCTAACTGTCAAACCGGCTACCTAACTCGCAAAGTAAATGAACATGATAGTCACAGAGGAAGGTGCTGCGAGTTCTACAGTTTTTCTCTTGGCGGGACTCTAAATACACAGACTCTAGTCCGAGCAAGCATCGGAATCAATTTTTCTTTTTGTTTTCCTGTTCGTCACCGCTCGCTCGTCAGCGTTTGCAATAATGAGGTTGTGCACACTACTGGTGCTGTCTTGTTCACTCCCAAGGAAAGTTTGTCATTTACTGAGGCCCCCGTTTTTAATTTTTCTGTGAGAGTGAGCAAGACAGGACAAAAGCGTGCACCAGGCTGATTGCAACGCGCTCCAGTGAAAAGTAAAATGAAGAAATAAGTTGCCCGATGCTAGTTGACGAAATGGAAATGAAGCGGGTAGACACTGGCAAAGTACTCATTTGATTCGAGTACTTCCTTTCGATGCCTACTTGGTATCAGAATGAAAAGTATCGATACCATTTGTACTTGGTATCGAAGCAAAAGTATCGAGTACTTACTTGTATTTACTTGGATCGGTTCATCCCTAGTTTTGGATCGAAACCCATCATTTTACACATCAAATAACATGAGAACTCAAAAATAAGTGCAATGGTGATGATATCAAGTTTCCAGGACCATAATGAACACATCCGGGTTCTTATTCCTAGTACTCCCAAGAAAGTGTTAAAATGGTCAGATCTCACGATAGGTGGATAAATTTAAGTGTTTATTTTCAAATCAATTAACATGCAATGTGAGAACGAATTCACTGTTGTAACCACCCAGGTAACCAATAAGCATTGGCATTTGCAGTAAATCAACCCTAAATCTGCATTTCAGATGCTACAAGCATTACATTAGCATTATATCAGCAGCTTGAATGCTATCTGTTGAAAAGTTGAATTTCAAATGCTATTTCAATGCTTGTAGCCTGTAATAAGCATTTCGAATGCAAAATAGCATTAATGAAGCATTATCATAGCACTGCAGTAAAGCAGCGGTATATTGGGCCAAAAAAGCGGCATTTATGTTGCATTTAAGGCGACTTAATTACTTGATATGCTGCCGTTAAGACGCTTTGGAACTGCTTATTGGTTACCTGGGCAATTTCGGCTAGTTATTGCATGATCTTCCGGATCATACGGAATATGCGGAATATCTGAAGAGTTGTGCATTACTTACGTTCTAGAGTAACACGATTTTTACCATACGTTTTTACAAAGAAAAAATATAGATTGCTTAGAAAACCGATTGCTAAAGCAATGCCCGGGATTCTTAAAGAGAAATGATCCTGCATCCTGGCTCCATGAAAAGATGCACTTTTCAAAGTAATAAATTCCAGTTATTGTAGTCATTTCATACGTTAAATTTATTTTACCATGTTTGCTGCGTCGTAGAAAGCCTGCGGATGAAGTTTTGTTATTGTTTATTTGATAAGTTGATACTTCAAACCCAAAAAATACAATCTTGACTAGCTGAGCCGAATGTTATTATATATATCACTCGGTACTCCGGACCTCGGACCAAAAGTAGAATTTCGAAGCGATCTGTATACCCTTCTTTTGTAAAAAGGGTAAAAAGAATGAACACACACATTGGAATAAATCATTACAATCATTATATTAACTGAACGTTAGATCGTCTGAATTTCCTGATTTGAAATAAACTTGAAAATTGTAGTCTTAGTGAATAATAAAAACTGGACATTTCTTTAATTATTTCTAAGCTTTTTTTTATATTCATACTAATTCTTATAACAATAACTAATTTTTCATATCCTTTCATCATAAAAAATTGAAAATCGGTCCAATGGTTCAAAAGTTCAAATTCGTTGAAAAATATATATCTTCTAAAATTTCATTTTTTGGACCACCCTATTTAAAATGGATCACCCTAATGACAAAATGAAAAATTCGAATCATATATTTTTCGAAAATGAACAAACCTACTAAGTATTGCAGAATTCTAAGATCCACTGAATCTTTTTGGTTTCGAATTGCTGAATTATCAAATTTTACGAATGTTCCGGAACTTCCGGAAGACCATGACACGGCCACTTAGAGCCGTACATTGTTCTCCACATCGCTTTGCCTCTTCATTTTATGAACAAATGGTTTTAAAAGAATCGTATTGCTTTTGGACGAGACTAATGAATTCACCATTTTATCGGATGTTCCGGATACTCCAGGAGGCCATAAAGTGGCCATATCTCGAAATTGTGGCCCAATACGACAATTTAGATAACATATTTGAAATCAGCGACAAAAAATTACATGAAAACACATAACTTAGCTATTTAAATTCCATTTTTAGACTTTTTTCCGCCTTTCATATGGAATGGAATCACTGTGCGACGGGGCACATCTTAGGAAACATGTCTCGGCAGCAGATACCATTATATAGTTGGGAAAAGATCGGAAGAAAGTGTGAACAAATGTCGGTGAGTAGGTGGTGGGAGGAGACAGCACAGTAAAATTAAATATGTAGTAGTAGAGAGGCGCCGTGGTGTGGTAGTGTATTATTGTAGTATATAATATAAAAAAAATTTTTTTTGCATGTTTGGTTTTTTTGGAGAGGGTGTGGGTTTTTTTGGTGGGGTGTTTGAAGGTTAAATTTTTTTTTTCCCTGGCAGGGGTTGGTTTGCTTTTTCCGATTTTTTTTGTGGCGTTGGTTGGTTTCGATTTTTTTGTATGTTTTTGGGGGTGCGGGGGGGGTGGGGTGGGGGTTTTATCGCGGCGGGGCCGGGGGGGAGGGGGGGGGGGGGGTTGCGGGGGTGGGTATTTGGGGGGGGGGGGGGGGGGGTGGGTTTGGGGTGGGGGGGGGGGGGTGTGGGTAGGGTCTTGTTATATTTTTGTTTTTTTGGGTGGTGGGGGGGGCGGAGCGAAATGATGACTGTAAATAAGTTCGGTTCGATGTTAAATAATTTTTCGGAGTTTTTAGATTTTAAAAATATTATCAATTTTTTTGAAAGTTATCAACCAAACAGGTGTTTGGTTCGTTTGTCTTCTGGGCGAGGTTATAAAACATATGTACCGGGAGAGTTGAATTTATTAATTTTAAATCTCTATAGAAGGTTTGCCAATACATTTACGCACCAAACCCGGGGGTTTGTGAATGAAATTACTTCTGTAAAAACTTCGTTATCTCAAATTCAGTTCGCAAAACAAACTCGTAATTCCGACTATACATCCTAAAACGAGATTTTTGGTGATATCAAGTGGGTTAAACAAATTTCCAAAATTTCATGTTATATTGACTCAATATTTTACACAAATTAAAATATGTATAAATGATTGTATGAATGCATAAGGGTTGTTTGCATATGACTTGCAAATATTCCAGAACAACACTCATCAACTGAAGCGACTTATAATTGCGACGATACAATGTTCCATCGATCAACAGGCTATCTCACACGTCTATGAGCGCTCGTCCCGAATTAAGTGGTCCTATCAGCAGAACAAACCACATCCTAATGAAAATCTCCGAAATGCAGAGATGCTGCGACTACTGGACTTGAGAGGGAAAGCAGACGGTGTAACCCGAAGGTATCGCTCCACGCAGGCAATCGAGATGTACATTAGGCTGGACATCGAGGAGGATCATCAGTGCACATACTACATCTCACCGTGATCAACAAAGTCGACACAATTTTAATTTGTTGAAAGTGCTATGTGATAATGTTAAGTTAAGTCAATAAAATTAGGCGTTAAGTTTGAAATCACGGAAATAAACACATGTGATTAATGAGTAAATAAATGATGTTGCATGGAGTAAACTAGCCTACTGTCGAAGACTCAGTGAAGAACGAAAACTCCTGAACACTACGACGTATCTCACAGTGATTGAGCATTGCATGATGACAATGATGGGAAATACGCCGATGTAGTTCCTCAAAATTACTGACTAAACAAGGGTTATTCTAAGTACAGTTTTTGCTCCATCCCTCTCAGTTGATTCAAATAATACAAATGATACATTTAAAAATTTGAACTCAATTGATTGCTAACCCGAACTGCGTTGGTATCCCCCCCCCCCCCCCCCCTATGGGAATTAATATGGGATAAAAACTCTTTGTTCTGATCTATCTCTCTCTTCGCTATTAATTTTGGTATTTTGCTTGAATCTTCGATCCCATAGGAATAGTTTTGCTTCTAGTTTTGTCGAAAATGTGGAGTTTGATACCGTTTGGGTGAGATCGTTTCTATATGTTCATATTTATTTTCACTTAATACTCTACAAAGTTCAACAAACATAAAGAGGGAGGTTGCTCATCAAATCTTCCTCGTCTAAGCATATTGCTATCAGGTACCAGGTGGTTAACCACCGATTGCATGTCCATCTGCCAAATTTGTACGGTGTCTGTATTGCATTGTTTCAAATTATAATATTCCACCCACTATATCACAAAACATTGCGATTGGTTAAGCGGATTGGAGATGGTTCCTGGTTTGAGTTCCTTGGATTGAGATCCGGAGACTGAGGAAGCCATTCCAACAGATGCATACGAGATCCGCGGGAATCAGTAGTTGTGATGCATGTGGTTTGCTTTGGGTCATTGTCTTGCTGAAATATGTAGTTATTTTCAAGACCATCTTGCAGCAAGGAAACCTCCAAATATTTGCACAGAGTGTCAATAAACATCCATAATTCCTTCAAAACGAGCAAGTTCCCCAATACCAGACCACGCGAAGCATTCCCACACCATAATATTGCCTCCACCGTGGTTCACTATTTTCTGGACATTCTTCTTCAAAAGTTCCTCTCCCGTTTTCAATCAAATCCTGGATCGCTGCTTGTGTCCCAACTTACTCTCATCTGTCCGTAACACCCTTTTCCAAAGGTCGACGTGTTTCTTGGCAAATTCCAGACGCTTGATTTTGTTGCATTCAACACATCGGTCAATAAGTCCCGGGCCTAAGTAAGAAAACAATTTTTTTTTATCAAAAATCATTTTTATTCATCAATATAATCTCCTTTTAGAGTGATAGGGAAGCAAAACCTATCTTAAGCTCAATAAGCAGACCTCCATTGGAAATCGGTGAATATGCACTGAATACCGAACACTGAGTACACAAGTTATTCACAATTTATTCGTTCACTTACCGTTAATCGTTTAGCAACACACAAAACATTCGATTCAGGTAATTTTCTTGCAATTTAATACGGAAAAGTTGCCACTGCTATGTATCTATTTTAATAATATCACGAAAAACATTAATCCCATCTGTGTACATATGTTAATCGTACTGATTTAAATCAAGAAAAATATAAACAAGTTAACGCTCTCCACTACTACAACCAAAAATATAAACGTCAACAAACTTTTAAAAAGGCCTATGCTGCTTTAAAAACATCACTGTTTCTATTGTCGCTCATATATATACTGAGTCGCACTTGCGATGCGGTAATGGTATTTTGACAGCCGAGTTTGCAACAAGCCTAGTTGTTGCGCTTTTTAGCCCACTTTGATTGCGCGGTGTGATTCCATAAGTGCGACAACGCGAATAAAAGTCCGATCTAACGTTGAATCGTGTCTGGGAGGAAGCTCTATATAGTACACATAAAATGTAACACATAGCTTTATCAATCTCCATGAAAATTTCAATGCACCGTATAGAATTAAAGCAACTGAGAAAACCCACCAGATTGTATTTAGTGAGCAACTTTGGAACTTTGGTATCAATTTAAAATAATGGCGGAACTGTAACCTAACGCACATCTTAGCGACATATTTGGAGGATGAAACCTGTATTGACCTTTTTAGTCATAGCTAAAAAGGAACTAAATCGATTTTGTTTGTTGCATTGCTTTCCCAAGTTCTTCAAATCTTTTTTCGTTGTTTTGATTCTCGACTCGCTTTGACAGGCAGTGACAGCCAAATATCGGCTCGTTTTGACGTTCACATGTTTCGTATCTGTTTCTTCCTCCCAGGTGCCGATGTCTTCGCCGCTCTTATTAATCTTACATCAAAGAGTAAGTGCAATGAACATTAGTGACGTTTACTGCACGCACATTGCGAGCGTGTAGGCTTGAAGTTTAGTTTTAAAGGAAAACATTGGAGAGGATCACTACCACATCTACACAACAAACACTAATACATTTGAACGTAATAACCTCAATAAACGCTTGCACCTTGACGTCAGCACTTTTTATCTACCTCTTTCACTCTGAGATTAAATAAGGTCGTTTAATCGTCTATAACGCTTTAGCACAAGTACACATAAAACAATGGGTCTGTTTGATGACCAACTCGAACTAACTCGGAGTATCATGCTAACTCTTTATGGCATCAATCCCTGGACGAATGCCGAAAAGAGACAAAAAAAGAGGTTGCGAGTCATCGCGAGCTGGTCATTAAACAGGCCTAATATCTCACTTTCAGCACTTATAACATATTGGTTATGTTGCGCACTTTGCACCCTACTGTTTCGCAATTAATTTTAGGTGCAGAACCGTTAACGAAAGTGCTGGTTTGCATACAATCGTGTCGATGTCTTCGGCGCACTTATTTTTCACGAGCCGTTGTATAAGTGCGCTGGAGACAACGACACGATTTGAGACAACCCCGCACTTATAAAATGTAAGTTCGGAGCCCAGCGGTGAGCGAAATGCGCAATATTGGTTGATCATCTTTGGGAAACATGGGATATTACTATTAGGGTTCATTGGTTCTCATATTCAAGGAGGACTGTGGCAGTTTCAATTCAAATCAATGATAAAAAGTTCAAAACTTGACTGAAAATATTTATTAATTAAAATGCAGAGTGTGAAATAAGCAAAAGCTCAATGTTTGCAATCAAAAGAACTTCGACTAAGCCCTTTTAAAAAAAAAAATCTCGCATGAAGTAGATCATTTGACAGCACCTCACGTGTGTTGGGTAGCATGCATATAACCAAGACAAAATGAAAAGGTTTGTGTTGCGACGATGACGAAAGCGAGGTAAAACTTAGGCAGAGGGACCGAGTCTCCTGCCAACTGGCCGGAAAACCTTTTCCGTAAAAAACCGACGGTGACGCGCGAATAATTTGGGACTTGCGATTGAAAAAGGCGATGTCGTTGCTTCGAGAACTTTCTTGGAATGAATTTTATTTGTTTTTTTTTTGACATTTGCTTTTCCTTCCTCTGATTGATGCATAGGCTAGACAAACAGGTAAGCTAATAACCAAGATGTATCCTAGTGTGAGGGGAGTTCAAGATGGTTAACTTCATTTAAAGGTGAGTACATTTTAATAAATTTTGGTTTAAGTGTAAATATTTCAGGTAAGTATTTCAGTTGTTGTAGGTACGTATTTCTGTTGATGCAGGTAGGTATTACAGTTCATAACATGCCGGCCCCGTTGAAACAGTCCGTTTCAACCGATGATCGTTGGTGATGATGTTACAGAAGCCATTCCATCCTGATCCGAGTCATCCCTTTCGATGGTACTGCCGGAATCGATTGGTAGAAAGGACACCTCGGTAATGGCTCGCTTATATTGACCAGCAGCCGTTTTGACAACCACCACACGAACTCTTCCATCTTTGCCGGCGATAGTACCGACGATCCGTCCAAGTGGCCATTGGAACGGAGGGCAATTGTCACGCTTCAACAGTACTAGTTGACCCTTCTGGATATCTTCGGATGGGCGCCTCCATTTGCTGCGCTGGTGTAACTGACTTACGTTGTCACGGGACCAACAACGCCACAAGTGCTGGATCGAGCGTTTCATGTCCTGCAAGCGGGTGAGTCTATTAGGGGACAAATCGCTCAAGTCTGGTTCGGGGATCGATAGCAGAGGCTCCCCAATCAAGAAATGTCCAGGTGTTAGCGTAGAGAAATCTTCAGGAGAATCAGAGATAGGAGCGAGTGGACGAGAGTTCAAGACAGACTCAATTTGGGTTACGATAGTCAGAAACTGGTCCATAGAAAAAGATTTTTGTCCCATAATACGAAAAAAATGGTACTTAAATGATTTTACGGCAGCTTCCCAAATGCCTCCGAAATGCGGAGACCGTGCAGGAATGAAGCGGAAATTTATGCCAGATCCATTGCAGTAGTCACCCCATTCCTTGGTTTTGAATTGTTGCAGGAACTGATGACGCAACGACCTCAATTCGCGATCTGCTCCGACGAATGCAGTCGCGTTGTCGCAATGGAGTTCGAGGACTCGGCCGCGGCGACCAACGAAACGTTTTACCGCATTTATACACGCGGCGGACGACAAGTCAGCGATGACTTCGAGGTGCACGGCCTTCACCACTAGACACACGAATATCGCGACGTATGTTTTGACCGACGCCCCTCTCCCACTCAATGGACGAACGAAAAACGGCCCACAGTAATCCATCCCAGAATAGGAAAAGGCTCGGGCTGGCTTCAATCGAACTGATGGCAAAGGTGCCATGATTTGGGTAGTAGATGTTGGTTTACACCGAAAGCAGCTTACGCACGTCCGTACGACCTTGCGAGCCAAGTCTCGTCCCCGAAGTGGCCAGAACCGTTGCCGAATCGTAGTAAGTAACAAAGAAGGCCCTCCGTGTAGAGTTTGCAGGTGGATGGACCTCAAGATCAACCAGCTTAATCGGTGATTGGCTGGAAGCAGTATTGGGTGGCGAGTGCCAAATGGTGCATCCAAGTTTCTTAGACGGCCGTCAATGCGGAGAAGTCCGAACTCGTCAATGGATATATTCAGGTTCTTGAGGATATGATATGATATGATGGATATGATGCTTTCGGTTTGATTTTTTCCGTACAGACGAACTTCTGAAGGAAACTCCTGTAGTTGAGCGAGGCGTATCAAAGTTTTTAGAGCGATGTTGGTTTCTTCTGGTGATAGATCAGACACGTTTCGATGATGCTTCTTGAGCTTACAGTTTTTGTAGAATCGAAGACAGTATCCGACTGTTCGGACGATCTTCGCCAACTCTGAGAATTTTTCGAAGATGGCCGAGTCGATGACATATGAATGTAGAGAAACAACTGGGCACCTCTCTCCATCCAGCTGTTCGTGAGATGGCGCGGGAATTACATGTGGAGGCCAGTTCTCGATGGGGGAGGAAATTAATGTTGGACCATGCCACCATAACATGTCGTTCAGGATCTGTGTCGCAAGCATTCCTCGGGAGATTCGATCAGCCGGATTGACTTCAGTCGGAACATGTCTCCACTGAGAACCCTTTGTGAGACGTTGGATTTCAGCAACTCGATTTGAGACGAAGATCTTCCAGGAGTTTGATTTGGATTTGATCCAGTGTAGGACGATTGTGGAGTCACTCCAGAATACCAGAAGTCCGTATTCCTCGCCAGACTGTAGACTAGTTGACTTCCGAGGAGAGCTGCGCAGAGCTCCAGACGTGGGATCGAATGTCCTCGCAAAGGAGCGACGCGTGATTTTGAGGTAAGCGGTTCAGAATGTAGATTGCCATACTCGTCTTCCGGAACCACGTAAATGCAACATCCGTAGCCTTTCTTCGACGCATCACAGAAACAGTGCAGTGTATAGTTGCGTTGAGTGTTCCACATTACTCGTCTTGGAACTTGTAGTGTCTGAATCTGAGAAATCTCACTGCGATAGTTCTTCCACCATGTACTAAATTCTGAGGGAAGTTCTGAATCCTATGGCAAGTGCGCTGCCCAGAGATTTTGCACAAACATTTTCGCGTTCACGACCACGGGTCCGAGAAGTCCAAGAGGATCGAAAAGTTGGGACATTTCCGACACAACTATTCGCTTTGTGATGACGTCAACTTCTTCGAGTGCAGGGACTTTGAACTGAAACACGTCTTGCTGGGGAAACCATAACAACCCCAGAGTTTTGACTGCAGCCGACCGATCAAGCTCAAGATCAGTAGAAGTCTCCCTCAAAGTTTCCGGAATGGTGCTGAGAATCGTTGTGCTGTTTGAGGCCCATTTGCGAAGTACAAATCCCGCCGTTTGCAACATGTCCATCAGCTGCTTACACGTGTTGCTTAATGTCTCTAGGTCATCGTGTCCGGTTAAAACATCATCGACGTAGACTCCCTTTTGCATAACCGGTACCGCCAGAGGATAACGTTCTCCTTCATCAATGGCTAGCTGATTGAGCACACGTGTCGCGTGAAACGGTGAACTTGCGAGACAGTAAGTGACAGTTTTCAGCTGATATACGCTGACCGGGTCTGAGGGGCTTTTCCGAAAAACCACTAACTGGAACCTTCTATCGTCTGAATGAACCCATATCTGCCGGAACATTTTCTCTGCATCGGCCGTAACAGCAAATCGAGGCATACGAAAGTTGACAACAGTAGAATGCAAAGCTGGTTGCACTGTTGGCCCAACGTAGAGAACATCATTTAGCGACAGCTGCGAAGGTCCACGACATGAACCGTCGAATACCACTCTTGTTTTGGTGGTCGTGCTGTCTGGGCGCTGGATGGCATGATGGGGTAGGAAGTACTGTGGGCTACACGACGCGCGAGAAATCAAATCCATATGCCCCAACCTCTCGTACTCCTCCATGAACTCGTGGTAGCTACTGCGAAGATCAGGATCAGCCGCGAACTTCTTCTCCATTTGCAGGAACCTCCGAAGTGCGGGAGTGTACGAATCCCCAAGTAATGGTAACTGGTCTTCCTTCAGTGGAAGTCGAATGACGTAGCGACCTAGGTCATCTCGAGCAACGGTAGTCCGGAAATGTTCATCGCAGTACTGTTCCTCTGGAGTGAGTGCTTTACCATCGTCGAAATTGTCAATTTCCCAAAAGCGTTCTAGTTGGGAGTCGAGTGTATCTTCCACGCAGATATGGCTGGCCTGCGGTTCTGATACTTCTTTAGCTGTTTGGTCTAGCTTTCCACAAACGATATATCCCAATACCGTTTTTTGCAGCGATGGATACCCAGTGGCGAGGGAGATGTGCTGATGCTCTAGCAGGTCAAAGAACAATTCCGCACCGATAATTATGTCCACACCTTGACTGATGTTAAATTGTGGATCAGCAAGCGGAAGATTCCGTGGGATTCTCCACCGCGAAACATCGATGTGATGACTAGGTAAAGAGATGGTAAGCTTTGGTAGAACTAGACAGTTTATAGTAGCAGTGAAGTTTTTGAAACGAGATGCTAGACACTCCATAGTGCACATTCACAGTGGACTGCCCAATGCCACTTACTGGCGAATTCAGCTTCGTACCCTTCAAACGAAGCTTTTGGCAAAGTGCTTCGGATACGAAACTTGGCTGGGAGCCACTATCCAATAGAGCTCTAGCGAACGCAAAGTTGTTGTCTGCATCCTTCACTTTTTTCCCTGGCGGCGGGGGGGGTATTGTCGGCTGGTGTTTTTTTACGTTTTCCTTTTGGCATTGGGGGGGGGGGGGGGGGGGGGGGGGGGCCCGGGGGGGGGGGGGGGGGGGGGGGGAAAAAGCGGGGGGGGGACGAGGGGCGGTCAAGGGGGGGGGGCGGGGGCGGGGGGGGGTGGGGAGGGGGTGGGGGGGGGTGGGGGGGGGTGGTTGGTGGGGTGGTGGTGGTGGGGGGGGGGTGCTAGGACAGGACCTGCCAGCTCAGAAAGAAATGACCTCTTATAAATTTATGATTGCTATGATACGGGGGTCGCTCCAGTGTTGCCAGATATATTTACACAGTAATCCTATGGAAAATAAAGTAATTAAAAAAATAAGCAAAATTTGTTGATATTTTTAAAATACTTGGTAATATTCAACAAAGTAAACGTTTGAAAATTGTCAATATTTTAAATGGAGAGGTTCAAGAATTTAAGGCTCCAAGGATACAAAACTGCCTTACAGGGAAGAAAAGGATGATATCACAAAATCCAAAAAATAATACGCGTTACAATTGAAGCTTCTTAAGCTTTATCATAATTGTAATATACAGAGTTTGTGTGGAGGAAATGTTAAGATGCTTTGTAGGATTTTAAGAGTAACAATTAACCTTTCGAATTGATAGAATGATTATTCGATTTGAGTATAATCAACTTAGCGTGAAAGGAAATAAAACTTGTAGTATGCTTTGCGAAATTCTTTTCACTTCGTAAGAATAAACAAAACCAACGCAACGCAATGACATGGGATGGCGTTGGCTATAAAAACCAGCTAGCTGTGCTGATTCAGTTCATTCTTGTAACGAACTTTGACAGCAACGGACCAGTAGCAGCAGCAACAGTGAAGCAACATTATCGAAGCTGAAAACTTCGGTCAGGTCACGACAGATGCTAGAGGGTCAGCAAATGCATAGACGTTGTTGACTGATTTTCAGACGATTCTAAGTTGGTTGAAGTCTCCGAACAAGTCGGGTGTCCTTTGATTTTCTCATGCGTTTGTTTGTTTTTGTATTTTTTTTTAAAAAATTTCTTGGGGAAAAAGGTCTTAAGGAAAAAAAAAACTTTAAAATTAAAAAAAATTTTATTAAAACTGTGCAGCACACTAGAGCAGCAACAGTGAAGCAACATTATCGAAGCTGAAAACTTCGGTCAGGGCGCACAAAAATAGGCGGTAAAAAAGAGGGGGGTTTTTTTATTATTACCCGGGTTTTAATCTGGGGCTCTCCCGGAATGGGGTTTTTCAAAGGGGAAACCTTACAAATTACAATTTTACTTTTCGTTCTTTTCAGGTGGATACTGCTGCAGAAATTTTTTCCGATTTTTTACTTCTCCGTTTCAGTAAATGGAATTTAGCATGGCTTTGGGATAGAAAAAGACATTTCTTTCGAACACGATACCGAGCTATATTATTTTAAGGAGGAGCGATAAAAAACCCAACAGTTTATCATTTTCTAGTATGAGCAAACTTGTGATTTTCATAACTCACGGTATTAATGATTTTTTTTTTTGCTAGCCATAGAGAAACAATGTGGATATACTTTAAGCATTAAAAAAAGGCACAACAAGAAAATTAATGATCTTTATATTTTTTAAATCGATTAATATTTCTCATTTATTATTTCAAATATGTTCTGGAACAAATTAAAAATTAAACGGCAATTGGAATATTCCAAGTTCCATTGGCATTTCTTTTGCCGTTCGGGAAATGAAGCTGCATCAAACTTAACGTTAATTTATGAGGTTTCATTGAATTGCATTGATGCTTACGCTGCAGATTCTGCTGTGGGGAGAAAGCTTGATCAAGAGAATGTCTTCCTCGCCTGCGTTCCAAATGCAGGCCTTCACCCACTCTCGATGAACGATTGGATCGCTCGGGAACCGATGAAAATGGAGACCCGGATGTGACACGTCACTGTGACCACAATGTATCGCTTTGCACTTCATTTCGAACTGATTTAAAATAAACCACTGCAAATGTGAACTTCTATTTCCGCATTTGTTCTAGTTGCCACAAACGAAAAAAGTGAAAAAGCAGTGACTACTAGCAACACCGCCATACCAACAACAAACTGCCTGCTTGTAACATAACTCGACGGAGGCGGTAAAGGCGGTTGTCACAGCGACCAATAAGAAACGGTCTTTTTTGACAGGTAAATGGTCTTGTTTTTGCACTAACAGCTGGCAGGTCCTGTCCTAGGTGGAGGCAAGTGAGAACGAATGATGTTTCTTAGACAACTTTAAGACCCGTGGAACAATTTGTGTGGTTCCTAGAATTAGAACCTTGTTTTTAGAGTTAGGGGGGGGGGAGGGGAGGAAAAAAATGGTTTGGGGGATGGGTTTAGAAGAGAGGGGGGGGGTGATAGGTGGTTGGGGGTGGGGGGGGGGGGGGGAAGGGTTTGAGGGGGGGAAAGGGGGATATGTAGCACGTTCACCTTCGGAAACATGAGTTTCCCACTCACGCAGTGTAACAGCGTCGAGACACTGGCTCAATCGCTCAATCAGGAATGAATTCCAATGTTGCTCAGCTTCTTCGAGTTTATCCAACAGTTGCACATGACGGTCGAACTCGTCGGCGAGTTCTGCAAGTCCCGATGCAGACTCCTTTTTCAAAGACTGAATTGAAAGTAAGGCAGACATATGTCGTTTGATAAGCAATGCAGGGTTTTCAAAACGTTCCTTTAAAAGGTTCCATGCAACTGTATAATTATTGGCACAAATCTCGAGCGAAGAGATTATGCGACATGCTTCGCCTGCAAGCGTTGCGCGCAAGTAATGCATTTTTTGGACCGCTGTGAGTTGTGGATTGGAGTGGATCAGCGATACATAAAGATCACGAAATGGCACCCAATCGTTTCCCGAGAACTCTTTCAGTTTAATTTCAGGGAGCCGAATGTTAGATGGGACTGGAACCTGTGGGAGATCATTTTGTCTTGGTTCTGGAGGAGGTATGGGTTGTCGCGGAGGAAGTTTATTTTGCAATGAGGCCTTTAGCTCGTAGTAAAGAGTTTGAAAGTTCTGTCGCTCTTCACTAAATTCTTCTTCGGCCTCTTCAAGGACTTCAATTTCATCTTGAAGGTCTGCGAATTCACGCCACAGATTATCCAAGTTTTGAATACGGATAGCAACTTGACCTTGCTTAGAGGGATCGTAAGCGTCGTCGAAAGCTTTGATGAAATGGGCAGTACCCAAAACATTGATTCGCCGACGGCGTAGTAATTTTAATTTTGTCATTTTGGTTGCCTTCTTTGGGGGCGTCATATTTATAGGCCAAAACCTTCACCAAAAAAGTAGTCAAATACCTGGTTTGCAGCTTTTTGTTACCACCTTGTATCCTCCTAATCTCAACTGGACTCTGGATGATCACCGCACTGCTGGGGACAATGGATTGTCGACTCCATGGGAACGACAGGAAGCTGCTGAATGTGACTCGGTCTGTGGCGGGAAAATTTTATGTGATAATCATGTGAAAGTCACAAAATGCTTCTGGGCTGCGACGGGAAAATGCTGCTGGGCTACGACGAAAATGCTGCTGGGCTGCGACGAAAGCGAGACGGCTAGCCATTTTTATGCTACCATGAGAACAAGACTCACCATAACGTTGGGCATACAATGCTCTATGAATGATTGAATACGCACACTAGCGTTGATTTGTATGCTTTACAGTATGTGAGCAGTGCCGCCAAATTCAACAGAGATGGAAAAATATTATTAAATGTGGAATTTTATTTCTCGGTAAATATTGAAAAAATCTACAAATCTACAGCATGTTATTATTTATTTAATCTATGGAAAAATAAAATAGTTCAACTTTGGGCGATTTGTAGCACTCCCACAAAAAAAAGGTGATATTGAAGTACTGCCAAACCCATTTCATTCGAATAAGAGTCATAATAAAATAGTTTGGCAACATCAAGCAATTACGTCGATTGTAAACACGGTTCAGAATAGGTGCAAGCGTATTTAAATTATTGCGAAAATTAATCCCATAGTTTTCTAGTTTTTTATCACGTATTCGTAGATTCTCGTGTGGCTAGTGTAATAAGAGAAGTGTGATTTTTATGGTTTGTGCAATTACGCAACGAAAATGTTTGAGGATATAGTGCAATTAAAGAGAAAACTTGGAGTCTGGGTCGAGTATATTGGTTAGATCAATACGACGAATTTGTAGTGCAAAGTTAAGAAATTGTCTTGAAAATCTGACTGCTCATTATTTTTACGAAATCTTAGTCTCCGAAACGTTTTTTGTAGCTTTTAATTATATTCATGACCTAATTTTATTTGCCAGGATTATATATTCTTGGTTAATGCGTCCATTTATTGGAGAAATTAAACATCTTTTTACGTTTGAAGTTGGATGACTGCAGAATGTGATGGATACCCGAAAAAAAAATTCTCATAGATTTACAATTAAATGTATTGTAACCATACAATAGAATCAATAGTGTGTCCATTTATTGGAGAAATTAGACATCTTTTTACGTTTGAAGTTGGATGACTGCAGCATGTGATGGATATATGTACTTTGGTGAACATAGGTTCCGCTTCCCTACAATCATTCCAACGTTTCTCTAGCTTTTCGATACCCCCGGTGTAGAACGATTTATCGAGACCTTCAAAATATGCTTCAGTTTCAGCAATCACTTCCTCATCTGAGCCAAATCTCTTTCCACGGAGCATCTTTTTGAGTTCTGCGAAGAGCCAGTAGTCGCTGGGGGCCAGATCTGGAGAATATGGTGGGTGCGGTAGCAATTCGAAACCCAATTCGACCATTTTTGCGGCTGTTTTTATTGACTTGTGACACGGTGCATTGTGTTGGTGAAATAGCACCTTTTTCTTTTTCAAATGAGGCCTTTTCTGGTTGATTTTGGCCTTCAAACGATCCGTTAAACCGATATAATAGTCACTATTGATTGTTTTCCCATGTTCCAATTATTCAATGAATAAAATTCCATGCGCATCCCAAAATATAGAGGCCATTACCTTCCCAGTCGATGTTTGAGTCTTTGGACATTTTAGACGGCTTTCTTTGTCTGCATGACTCAGAAGACTGCCGATTTTAATCCGGAGTGAAGTGGTGAATCCATGTTTCATCCATTGTGATGTATCGACGCAAAAACTCCTTCTTATTTCGCGTGAACATCTCCAAACAGCTCTTTGAATCATCGACTCGTTGTTGTTTTTGCTCTGGTGTGAGCAAACGCGGCACCCATTTGGAAAACAGCTTTTACATACCCAAATGTTCGTGTATGATGGTATAAACACTACCTTTTGATATCTACAGAGTGTCAGCTATCAGCTTCACTTTGCGATTGTCTATGATGATTTTCCGGGTTTTTTCAATATTTTCCTGAATAACTGCCTCATTTGGCCGATCGACCACGTTTGAAATTGGCAAACCATCGTTTGATGGTCGTTTGCGATGGGACAGAGTCCGGATAACATTTTTCAAGCCATGCTTGGGCTTGAACGGTGTTTTTTCCAATCAAAAAGCAGTGATACCAACACACGAAATTGCTTTGAATCCATCGTTTTTAAGAATCACAAAATTAGCGTCACTTAAACCACTGTAACTCAATAAATAATAAACCAAACGTCATGGAATTTGGACAGTAATCTATTAGAGGTTGGTTTTTTCAAAAAAATATATCGATATTTTATTAGTGGTGCCATTTGGTAGTTAGTCCTGGGACATATTGACCGATGTGTTACTTGTTAGTGGCCGACGAGATGCAAACTTATTCTTCAGGCCTTGTTGCTGCAGCCTACGTCGTACTGTTCCTTCAGAAATATTCAGAGACAAGCTTTCCTTCACTGCTCGACTTGTCAACTTTGGGATTTGACGCCAATCGCCTTCGTCCTCGATCAGATCTACCTACAATTGAACCAAACTGCTGGAATTTTATCCAGATGTTTTACACTGCCGGGAAGCTTATACTGAACTCTGCTACTTTGTGATAAGACATGCCTCTCTGGCAGTCTTTGACGATCAAATTACGCACTTGGAAGAGATATTTTTTCACAGCTTTTCTCAGAAAACTAAAAACATCAACCATTCGCTGAAGAATGCTGCAGGACGAATGAGAGTAATTGCTTTGTCTTGTATGTCAACAACAAAAGTACACAAAGTGCCGCCCTGGTGGTGGGTGATACAATTATTTTGCTGTATACTTGTTTTGGCACTTCTGAAAGTGCAAATGAATTGGTTTATTTGGCAATGACAAACACATTTCCAACTAGTTAAATTCAAATGCTGTTGTCTGGTACCATAATAAGAGAGTTCAAGTTCACCCATACATATTAGGGATCTATTTATTTAAACAACGAAGTTGTTTAAGCAAATTGAGTGTATATTTTATTATTACCAGTACTGTAAGTGTACACCAATCTAATAGAAAAATTCAAGTCATTTGTTTTGATTACAACCAGTAATAGCGAAGATTAAAGAAAATTCGTCCGTTTCCGACGTAGAACTCCAAACTTTGTAAGATTCAGGTCGCTTGGTTTGATGAACAGACGTAAGACTGAAAGTCACTTTTGTACAGATAAAAAATAATCAATAAGTTTGTCAATGATTTGGAACACTCTGAAACCGAAAACTGTTTGAAATGACGTTTCCAAGTCATTTATTGACTGATTCCAAATTATGTTTCATCATTGATATCCATTAGGTCAGCAGTTAAAAATTCTCAAAATAGGTTAAAAATCTAATATTTTTAACTGCAAAAAGGTTTGTTAGTCTATTTTTTTTCTAGTTTCGGCAGATTATTGTTGATCTACAGTTTTAAAAGAAGTATGAGCACCCTTTCATTAATTCAGTATTTGTTAAAGTTTTTCGCATATATTTGTGTTTTTTCACAGTTTTCGTATTACTTTTTCAACGTATTTTATTTCTTTTGTAGTAATATTTTTTCACTCGCAAATATAACTTAAACGCCTGTTGATGTATATTTATCATGGAAAATATTTGTCTGAATCATGTTTTATGTTCACTCTAGCATCATTTATTAGATTTCATAAGACTTCATTGACAAATATATCAGTTTAGTCTACAATAAATTAAATTTAAAAGGATGCTCAGATGCCTATTAGACATAAATATCAGCGAAAAAAAGTCATCCAAATTACATTGACACACGCGTTCCTCGCAGTTCACGTTTTTTAAATTTCATTGTTTATGTCCGCCACAAAATTCTACTGTTGAACTTTGAACTAAACCTGTTGCGCTCCACAGAAGTGTTTTTGAAGCCGCAAAAATGGGCGGAAAAAAAATCTCTTGCAAGTTCGGAATCTTATCGTGCGTGATTGTCAAAGAAACGAATCCCAACGAAAAATAGTCGAATAGTATGGGATTAGCCATGGTGCAGTTCAGAAGTATAAGTAGTAGTAGTAGTATAATTGTTTTCAATTTACATATATCTTCTTACTTAATAATTTACATATTAAATGACTTAGCCCTGTGGACTCTTCAGCTTTGATTTACTTTTTTTTTCAAATTAAATAATGGATTTTAGTTTAAGATTTATTTTCAAAATCAGCCCTAGGGGCATTAAATTTAAAAATTTGATAACCTTTTTTCGTACCTACACACCGAAGGGTTGGGAACCAGATCCCGCATGATCTGGTGACCTGATGTCAGGCAGCGTGCTCTGAGCCGATTGATACACTCACTGAAACGATTTTCGAGGAAGGGTGTTCAGGTTCATCCTGTGGAACTTGTTTTGTACATGCTGAAGCTTCAGGTGATGTCTTTTTGCGCAACTGTCCCAGGCTGCCATGCCGCAGAGCGAAGGTATCGTTCACCAGGAAGATGGGAAGATTGAGCACCAAGCCATTATGCCACACGTTATCAAAAGCCTTCTCGATGTCGCGAATTGCCATGGCAGATGATTTTGATACAGGCTTGTTCTGCCTGAGGATGTTGGTGACTCGGGTCAGTTGGTGAATTGTAGAACGAATTCGTCGGAAGCCATTTTTTTCATCGAGTAGGATGTTGAGCTCGTCGGTAGTTATGGGAAGCCGACGGTAGATCGCTTTTTCAAACAACTTTGATAATCCTGAGAGAAGGTTGATTGGTCTATAGCTCTTGAGAGAGGAAGGATCTTTCCCATGTTTTCGGATGGGGATGACTTTAGCTGACTTCCAACACGAGGAAAAGTAACTAAGTCTTAGGCATCAACGCTAGATAACCGTAAAACTGGAGACTCAATTGCTTGAGATCCAAGTTCAGGCTGTTGTCGAAACCTGAGGCCTTCATGTTCTTTGAGGTTTTGATATAGGTCAACAGTTCATCTGCTGAGATCTCCAACTCCTCCAAGAAATCGATGGAACTAACATGCATGCTGTTCGCAAGCACGCTAACGGCAGCTTCGTGCGGACTGATGATGTTTTGTCCGAGATTGTGGGAACTGACGACGTGTTGAATTATCTCAGCAACCTGCTCTGCATGAGCTATCAAGCAATCTTTGTCTAGTGGGATAAACGGTGGAATGGGCTTTGGCTTAGTTTTTAAAGTTTTAGTAAAAAGGCTTTGCACAATCTGGGAGAGCGCGGATCTTGTTACAAAATTTGTTATTTTTGAGATCAACCATTCTGGCTTTCATAATTTAAGTCATTCGATAACAAAGATTTTTTAATGTAGGTAGACCAGTTCTTTGGTATTGCCTTCGGGTGGCGTTGCGCGATTGGATCACATCTTTAGTGGGTCTATCAATAGGTACAGAGTTGCTTACTTGATTTGTCAATGGGATATGTTACTCCCGGATCTGGGAGATCACCTACTCGATACTCTGTGGTTGCCGATCGATGCGATCAACCGACTCGAGGTGCGCGTCGAAATCGACGCTGTCGTCGACGTGCTGTCGAAACATTTTCCATCTGGTGCAATGGTTGTTCCACCTGGTCTCCCACGGTTAGTGCTAAATCGATGAGCTTGGAAATCAATAGAAACATAAAGTTGCCAGAAGGCACGAATTGCTTCTGAGGACTCTCATTTCACCAAATCGTTCAATCGTAACCTTAAATGGATTAGCATAGATTGCTCTCTTTAGAAGATTCAACTTGCTTGTTGTAGCATGGATCAACAAGACCGAAATTAAAATGGACGTCATCTAACTCTTTCTCGTACTGGCTGCGTTTGCATTATATTAGATTAGATTAGAATGCACGCATGTTATTTTCAAATGTAAATGGTATTGCATACGAATCCAGCTTCATAGATGGTACAAATAAATTTCGTAGCAGAAAACAACGAATACATCGATTAATTAGACGAAGGATTTCGTAGTATGAATTAAATTTAATTTTCAATGTGTGTAATACAACAACTGATCTAGCATTAAAGGAGTTGCCAACTTCGGTGGTCACTCATGCTGATGCGCATTGTCAGGGTTGCCGTTTCATTATCAACGACCTATTCTACTGGCCGCTACCTCAAAAGCTAAGTGGTTGATTGTATTCTGAGATTTTGCTACAGTATTGACCTGGCCAATAAAATTGGGGGAGGTACAGGGCTGGACAAAATAAATCATACACCACTTAAATTCGGTTATTTCCTTCAATATCTCAGCTTATTTAAATGTTAGAAGGGAAGTTTATTTTGAGAATAGAAAGTATTTTCAAACGTCACAATTGTGTTGGCATGAAAAATGAAGTAATGTGCATGACTTTCTCAATGTTAAATAATGCATTGCTAAGGTGGTATTTCAAAATGGAAACAATAAATCATACACCTGTTTTTTTTTTTCATTACTAAACGGTTATTCCTTGGACTTTATTCTTCAACTTTCAATACTTAGTGTAACCCTCTAAGCCTTTTCGACAAGCGTTTGGAGGCATACCGGATCAATTTTTCCAAATTTATTTCGAAAACTTTAGAATAGTTAGTTTTGTTGGTTACCGATGTTTTGCCCACTTTATCGTCCAGATAACCCCACAGTTTTTTAATCGTATTCAAATCAGGGGATTGTGGAGAGCATTTGAGTATTTTAATTTGCTTGAACTTGAATAACGCAGTAGTTTTCTTCACAATGTGCTCTGGCTCGTTGTCCTGTTGAAAGATGTTGTTGGTTTCCAAGCCGGTTTTCAAAAGAAACATCTCCAAATTTACGCAAAGCAAGTCAATGTATATATCCGCAGTCGTGATCCCTTCGATATGTACCAAACTTCCTACTACAGATCATGCAAACGCTCCCAAGACCATGATATTCCCACCTTCATTATCTTCTGGATGTATCAGTACCTGTCTGCTGAACCAGCAGCTTTACAGACTCTCTAGTGCCGTTTTTGTCCGAATAGCTCAAACTTACTCTCGTCCATTTACATGACCGGTAGACTTCTGGAAATGGGACATACCAGCCTAGTTTTTGGTAAACTCAAGCCGATTTTTCTGGTCCCGCTTGCTAATGAAAAGTCACTTGGATTCCAACCAAGCTCTTAGATCCACTGTCATTGAGCCGTGGACGAACAGTACGTCGATCAACAATTAGATTTAGTATTTCAGCCATCTCTCTCGACAAAAATCTTGAATTTTACTTAGCCAATCGAACAATCCTGACACCCTCACGAACGATGACGCCTTTAAACAGAAAATTCTTTCACTATTCCTTTGTTTGTACTCCCATTGAATGTGGGGAGAAATAATGGGGGGAGGGTTTTGTTGGGGGGGGGGTTTTTTAATTAAATATAGGGTAGGGAACGGCTTAATCAGGGGTCATTATTTTAATCAGTTGTTAGGAAATAGGTCTATAACTCCTACATTTTCCAAATTATTGCATTTTTAATGATACGATCATAAGCTTTATCTATTAGGCCAATGATTCGATGTATGAATCATGATTGATTATCAATTTATTACTGTTATTTTGAAGATTTAAAATACATCATCTAGAAACCATCAGTTTCTGACCTGCTGAAGAAGTTCGCTCAAATTTTGCCTTTGTGTATTTTGCATTTGCATCGCGTGTACCGGAGAGCATGTCTTAATCAGCTCTCTCTCACAACTAGGCTTGTTGCCAGAATGTGATGTTGAACATTGAGTTAAATTTATTACATATTTAGACAATCTGAAATCGCTATTTATTTCATGTTTCTTCCAGTCATTGGAGGTTGATCTATGCTTATGATAATATTGTCCATCATCTGGCACTATCATGTGCTATAAAAAAATATGTTTTGAAGCTGTCCAATAGTACCCAACGATAAATAATGCTTCGCTGTTGAGCTGCAGCTATGGCATCACTGTTGCTTTTGAGAGAGCCCATGTTTCCGCTCTTCTTTGTTATCCATGGATATAGCGCACCGGTAATGTAACGTGAAGCCTGCTGTCTCTTGCATTTGTTTGTTTTTAAACGAAGCATCCCGTTTGTCGTCACAGTCGCTTTGGCTAACATTTGCGTGAGAGTAAATGAAATAAGAAATACACATAGCCAATCTAAAGATCAATGACAAACTAAAAGTTTGGTCGTGTACGTCTGTCTCATAACCTGCTAGTAGACGAGTTTGTGATCGTAGCAATCGACATGTTTTGGTTGATTGTTTTCGAGGGCGGATGGGTAAAACGAAGGAGTGGGTTGAGGAAATTGACGTTTGCAGCAAATCGTCAACCGGCCTATTTCTTTTCGCCTTCGCACACATGCACAGAATCGCACTCATACAATATTGTTAGTTTATGTACCGATTGAGGAGCTGAAGAAAACATTTTTTTTAATCGGAAAGCAATCCGCATGCGTTTAAGAAGTCCCTGCAATTGGGAACTTTATTCCATGGCTATGAAATTTTCTGAGCCTAATGCTCGTTGCTGAAGGTATGTTCCGATAGACCAGACGTAAGCAGAGGGATTAATGTATTAATATTGGCAGTTCTAATTATAGATTACATACAGCTTCATTAAATGTCTCAGGGGCTGACTAAACTGCTTAAAACCCGTCCCGTACCCTATTTTAACAGGACGATTGATTTTGTTTTCCCGCTCTCTCCCCCCCCCTCTCTCTCTCTCTCTCTCTCTCTCTCTCTCTCTCTCGCTCGTTTTCCGGTAGCTAAATCCGCTTTGCTGAATGAAACGAGCAGACGAACGTTGTTGGTGTAACATCAAAGCGTCCGCTGCTAATTGGGTTAAAATCATTCTCACAGGTTGATTTACATGATTGTGTCTAATTTGGTCGGATTCATTATTTGAGTAATCCGAGAGTAGCTCCACTAATCCAATTCACAAGTATTCATCCGAATATTCCGTTTGATGACTCGGCGTGCAAATTTCGCCGACTGTCTGTTTTCTTAACGGCTGCTCAGACGGTCGAGATTGCCAATAAATTTGCATCATTCTAATCAATTCGCCTTTGGCAAACGACCGGTGGGAGGATGCTTCTTAGTTAAAGTTACGAGGAAACATGTCCGCACGTGGATGATCCTCGCTAATGTTAACAGCGATGGCACGTTCATTGAAGCAGCTTAGTTTTCATTATTTTTACGGCGAAATAAACCGGCCATTTTCCCCTAACAGCGGTGGTCCCGAGGTGAAAGTAAAAGTGTGATCCAATTGTCAAAAGTTTATGATTCGATTTCCGGGAATCACCCACAGTTTTCGCTCGGCTAAGCTGCATTCGATTGCGCCATTTAAGGGGCGCTCAAAAGGCGAAAAGGGCCCATTCGATGGGGACGTAGAGGTCATAAATTTTCAACTCTTTCGCAGCTTTTAAAAGGGAGCACACGTTTTATTACAATGTTATACAGCACAAACCCGTAAAACATTCATAATGACAGCGCAGTCAACGTAGTGGAAAAGACTTTTACTACACTGCTTCACAGGAGAGGGTATAGAGATAGTCTTGCTTCTTTCCCCGACGCGACGTCGTCGTAGTCGTGGCAAACATAGGATATCCCTCGGTTAAAATCAAGCTGCAAGCCACTTGGCCTCTCGCCGCTGGAGAGTGAGTGGGAAGCTATGATATTAAAAATAGTTGATGTAAGCGAAAAATTATCTCATTTTTATTATGGATATAAAAAACGTGCAAGCAGCAGTTGGATTTCATGCGGACGGTGAGTGGCCCTTGCAGAGGACGATGTAGTCAAGAGTTCTCCTTTTGGAATGTCGTTCTTCGGCTTCGCATCTTGGTTCGAGAGCAAGACTATCATTGTCGACGCTGCTGGGTAAACATTCAATGTAAGGACTCAGCTTGCGCTTTTTGCGGCGGTGACCCGCTGCAACTTTACAATTATCAGTGGGTGAAATGATTATTTAAAGCAGTGGGTGGGATGCAGGACAGTTTGTACCAATTATGATACTTCCTCATTTTGGAGAGTCTGTTTTGAGCATTGGCTGTTGTGATTATACAAAATCAAACACGAGTTTTCAGATCCGAGCTTAACTGTCATTCTCTTTCTTGCTTATTTATGTTGCTTCTCCCATAGACCACAGATAATGTACAGACTCATCTTCACATCTCCCTTTTTCACAAAAGATTGAATCGATAAGGAACAGTTAATACTCCATGACACAGTCATTGAAACGATCTGGCTTCCTGATATTCCTGCGGACCCTACCTACTTCTGCCGAGATGGCAACAGATAAACCGGGAGAAACCGAAGGTGATGGTATGTCACTGAGTAAATCGGTTACGATTATTGGTTGATCAGAACTTCTGCGTTGCTTGGCTTCATGAAGATCTTCGAACGGCGCTATTGTGTTTGGAACTTCGTCTGACATGAAATAAAGGCGAATACACAGAAGTAAACAATACAGTAATTTACCTATGTCCACTGGATTTTGAACTGAACCTAGTCTCTTAAGGTGACTAGAGTTCCTCTGATAAACTATTCCATCATTATCTTCAACTGTTACTCGAGCTCCTTCTTTCGCAGTGACAGTCATAGCAGTTGGGTTGAAAGTCCTCTCTTTCCTTTCCCCTTTCCTTAAGCTGTCTATCACGATCAGAGAAATCGGTAAACGGAACTGCAGTGCTTATGTCTTGTAGAGATGGTAACATCGTTCTTATATTCCTTCCGTACATTAACTCGGTCGGTGTTTTACCTGTAGTGCTCTGTGGTGTCGAATAATACATGGATAGATATATGCGCAAGTCTTCCTTCCAGTCCTTCTTCATAGCCCGTGTCTTTGTGGCCCGTTCTATTGAGGACTATTTCACGCATCCTACAGTATTCCTCAAATACATTACTGACAAACTGGCGACCGTTATCTACAGTAATAGTTCTGGGATAACCAAGTCTCACAAAAATGCCTTCCAGGCGATTGGCCGTTTCTGATGCTGTAATATTCCTCAGAACTTCTACCTCTTTATACCGACTAAAATAATCAATAATCACGAGGAGATAATCACCTGATGGAAGTGGGCCAAGAAAATCGATTGCTACATCTACCCATCGAGCTTCAGGTAATTTTCGACGTTGCATAGGTTCAGGTCGTTCTGGCTGACTTACTAATCGGTACCCAGCACAAGATTCGATGATTCGCATCCATGCCTGGCCACCAACAAGTTTGTCTAAGCCGCAGCTGCATTTTAGTTCACCTTGGGTGTCCCTCATGTGCCAGGTTTAACATTTTTTCTCTCAGCGAACTAGGAACAATCAACCTGGATCCTCTCACAACTATGTCTCCGAATTTTCCTAGTTCATTGCGAAAAGCATGATAAAGTTTGATTTCATTCGAAGTGTAATTCCAAACTCCACGATTTAGGATTTCTCTAAGCTCACTTATTTCTGAATCATTTGCCGAAGCAACTTCTATTTAATCCACATCTATTGCAGCTTGTTCTAACACACTACGAACGTAAATATCAGAATCCGCATCAAATGGATCTGCTTCGGCTTTCGATAGCCGCCACAGACAGTCAGCTAAGTTGGTCTTCCCCTTACGATATACAACACCATAGTTAAATGCTTGAAGGCGAAGCACCCAACGTTCGATGCGGAGACATGGTTTCGATTCAGGAGAAAAAATTGCTTCAAGAGGCTTATGATCAGTCTCTAGCTCAAATCGTATGCCAAATCGTATGGCTCTTGCTAGCGTATGGTACGACTTTTGGAGTACCCCCATGAAATTGTAAAAGGACAGCTCCCAAACCCACAGGAGACGCGTCGGCACCAACTCTTGTTTTCAATTTGGGATCAAAGTGAGATAAACTTCCAACCTGACTGATGATTCCTACAAGTTTCGCAAATGAATTTTGTTCGTCTGCACTCCACTTAAATGGTGCCTTGTTTTTCGTCAACTCTCGCAACGGAAAAGAGATAGTTGCCAGATCTGGAATAAAGACCCCGACATAATTTATCAATCCCAAAAAACTCCGTACTTCTTGGACTTCCGTAGATGGGGAAATACCTTGCTTACTGAAAGGATGTCCCAAGAAATCGATTTCGGAAAGCTTGAATGCGCATTTTGATTGGTTCAAAAGGATACCACAGCCACGGAACTTTGTTAGTACTGGCTGAAGACTCTTGTCGTGTTCTTCTTCGGTCTTTCCTACTAGAATATTATCTTTAAAAATGTTGGAGGAGTGCGGGCAACCAAAAAAAATTGGCTGGTTGCTTTTTGGAACATCGCGGGGGGCGCAAGACATCCGGGGGGCGGTGGTTTTTTATCTAAACAAACAAAGAAAAAAAAATTCAGGTTTTGTGTGTGCCCACACAATCTAGTCTAAAGTAATAATATAATTCTATTCTTTTTATTACGTTCTGCAGTGACTTCAAATTTCTTTGTTTCCAAGATAACAAAAAATTATGTCGTCCCCTTTCCGCGGTGTGTTATGGACGAAGGTTTACTTTCCTTATCCAATGCTAGTTGATAGAAAGCGTCCTTGATATCCAAACAAGAAAAATAAACTGCTCCATTAAGCTTTCAGCGGATGTCTTCAATTGTTGGAAGAGGATGCGTTTCTCGCAAAATCGCCTTGTTTACCAGTCGCATGTCGATGCACAGCCTGATGTCACCGTTGTCCTTGATGACGATGACCATTGGTGAAACCCAACGACTTGGTTCAGATACTCTTTCAATTATGTCCTTCGCCAAAAGCTCATTTAGCTTTTCGTCCACTTTCTCCAATGTCGCAAATGGCAGTCTTCGCAGTGGTTGAGCTACTGGCTGAACAAATTTATCTACTGGAATATGAATACTTGACTCCTTGAATGCAAGGAAATGGTCTCACCACGTCTACTTGATGCACCATTTGTTGACGACTGGGTAAACCAATTATCAAGACTCCAAGCTCTTTTGCAGTCTTTTTCCCTAGTTGCGGCTGAGGTCCTCCTTCTACTACATAGAAACAAGCCATCGTTTTCAACTGCTTACTTGCATCATCAATGACAATATCTGCTTCAAATCTTTTGGTTACTACAAGATAAGCCTTCTGTACATATGCTCGGAACTTATTATCGGTATGTTGGCTCTGTCTGTTAATTCTTGCTCCATTCTTGATCATTGTTTCCCATGTTTTACTGTCGATGATATTTGACTCCACTCCGGAGTCAATCTGCATCTCTATCAACACTCCTCCAACTCTCGCCCAAACCAACTCTTCGCAATCATGATCACATGAAACCATTTCTACCAACTCGACTCTTTCATCCACATCCGTATCATCTATAGCATGAAGCCGCCGATCTAGAAACCCTTTTTTGTTTCTAAATTGCTCACTTGATGAGACCGAAGGAAACGCTTGGTTGAAATTTCGCTTACCGGGTTGAAAAGAGGAAGAACCTTTTCCGAAACATTCTTTGGTACGCGAGAAACATACTACACGAAAATGTCCTCTCTTACCACATTTCGAACAGGTTTTATTCCACGCGGGGCACATCGGATTTGCGTCGTGTGCACGACCACAGAACTTACAAACTCCTTGTTACTGCTTCAACTTGTCCTGACATCTGATCGCTGGCTGAACGAGTAGCGACGAATGCATTGATTTGTTTTACCACCTCCTCCAGTGTCAGATCTGATAGTTGCAATAATTTTTCACGTAACTGCGTAGAGACAAAAAGCAACATTTAATCTATTACGGCGATGCCCGAACTCTCCGACTGCGTCTTACCAAAATTATATTTGTCTGCATGCATCTGCGCACGCATTAGGAATTTTCCAATGATTCTTCCGGTTCCGGCTTCATTGCCCAAAACAGATACCGCTCGTGAGCTCTATGAGGTTGTGGGGCAAAATAACTGTCAAGCTTCTCGATAGAAACTTGATACGGATCAACGGCTTTATCCTTATCTTCGGCGACATCCGCTCTCGGGATGCTGAAGAAAATCTCCTACAGCTCAAACCCGCCATATGCAAGAAGCAAGTCTTTCTTTTCGGAGCATTCCTTGATCTTGGCTGCTCGCACACAAATCTCATATCCACGTTTCCACGTATTCCATTTGTTTCTTCGTTCGTTTTCTCGCGAGAAAACGTTGGGAGATTCGCAAACGCTTTGTTTTGGTCCATCCTGCATGAACCTTGTATAAGCAACGAATAACACAACCATCAATATTTCAATAAAACACATTACCTGTTTCCTGCTTCCAGTCACAAAGATCCTGCTTCCAAGCCGCAAAGTTCCTGCTCTTAGGGCGGAGATTCCGGGGGAAAAGCCTTAGTAATAATTTTTCTGGTTTGAGGCGCAATCCAGGCACCCGTGCCTTAGCAACCTGCTTTCTTGCGCAGTAGCTGTAGAGCAAAACGTTCGTCTCTTTCACTCTTTCTGGCTGCAACCAACCAGTCTCTACAAACGAATATTTCTTTTATCGCCTTTCAATTATTTACACTATTTTATACATACCTTCCACCTCGCTCGAATTGTACCCGTGTGCTGCCTTTAATCCAACGTAAATTTGATCGCAAAATCCTTGAAAAAAAAACCGTCCTCGTCGCCAATTTGTGATAGTACAAAATCAGACACGAGTTTTCAGATCCGAGCTTAACTGTCATTCTCTTTCTTGCTTCTTATTCTTTATGTTGCTTCTCCCATAGACCACAGATAATGTACAGACTCATCTTCACAGCTGTGAACGGTTATGTCGAGTCTTTGTTGCGCACTTTTCTATTACTGGCATAGTACATTATCTTTTGTTTGGGTTATGTATTGTTCGAAACGAATATTGGTGCCAACCTTACCTTTTTATCAGATGGTTATTTGTGTGATTACAACTGATCTGGCAATAATATGCTCTTTAACTTAGTACCTAAACAACAACAAATCCGGCGTAGCGGAGCACCAGCTGCTACAGTATAATTAGGTAAGGCATGTTGAAAAGGCGAGGTAGCTTAGCTTAGCTTGACTGACTGCACATAACAACGGTTGCTACTCCGTGATTGATCAGTATCAGTGAAATTGCACAATGAATCAGCTGAATGGGGCTGGGAGTAACCGATCATTCTCACTGTACATGTTTCAGTGACTCAATTTCTTTAATAATCAATAACGGCGCTGGCCACGTCCTTGCAATCAGGTGAGAATAGGGAAGGAAAGTTAGTGTGACCTTTGCTGTTTAGGGACCGGCGTTACCTCTGCATCACTACGAAGGTCACAGGAAGGAGGTTTTTCTATGTTATTAGGGTAGGGCCCGATGGATCAGGATTCACCTTGATAAGTGATGTGGTCATATTATATAGTTTATATAATTTAGGAGACACATAGGATAACAATTACCTGTTTCGCTCCGCGTTTTTGGGAGCACTTACCATCTCTCAATTGTCTGAAAATCCTTTGCGGGGTCCGACTGGTTAGTGTTCTGTTTCTTCCAAGGTATTTAAATGATGCCTATCCAAACCCGCCATGCTTGCCGCATATGGCATTGCAGGTGAACGAAAATTGCATCGTATCTCGAACATAACTCCTCCAACCCATCAGCATTGTCGCTACATTTTCGTTTTCTTCAGAATATCCACCTGCTCCGGCGAATGTTTGATCAAAATTTTCCCCACCGTAGCCATTCTTGGCTCAACCAGCTTGCACCTGTCTACTAAACTCAACTTTCGGCATCGCTCCAGGATACTCCGGATACCCGGTATCCTACAAACATCGATGTTCGGCACATATAATCTAGACAAACTACAATCTAATGCTAATGTTAGTCAAAAACACATAAATTTGTTTCATAAACGTCAGATCACGAAGGGCCAAAATATCTCTAAGCGGTACTTCGGGTAGCCTCACTCGAGCCCGAAGCGAATCATAAAGCTCAGATCTGACTCCCCGATGCTCTGCACCATAACATATTACGTGATTTGCGTCCTGGTAACCTTCTAACAGAAGCCTGAAACTTCCCTTCGTTGACTTGCAAGCCAAAGCAAGCGAAAACGTCGAAATCGTTTACAATCTTTCATACAACAGACTGGATTCAGGCGTTATCTGCCTTAAATTTAAGAAATATATCCTTTGAACTTATGTCAAGTCTAGCATTCCATTTATATATAACGTAGAAAATTACATGTTTCTTTTAACCTGTGTAGTGATCGATACTGGTATTTGCACATCCAGAGTCTTCACTGGAGAAAGCAGAGGGTCCTCAAAACGATCAACCACCTGCTTCAGCTGGCTTCGGTGACCACACCTTTAATCTCAATACCACGGCTGGAATACACACTCAATACTCGAGTGTAAAGAGCTGAGAAAAATTAGCTTGGACACAACGACCCGAAGTTTGTTGGGTCTCACTTTAATGATCTCGGACACGGCCGAGAATTGTTTTGTTAGATCATCAGTGTTCTAACAAACGTTAAGGGGCTTCATTTTGGGCTGAATATAGGCAACCCATACTGTTGGCATAAATCGGTCGAAATCGACTCTCAAGAGGCATTAAAAAAATACCTTGTCGTGGTGTACAGCATCGTGTACACCATCCTTACGTTAATTTAAATCGGTTCATATTAGCCTTCGATTGTTTGAAATATCCTTGTCACAATCAAAAACCACAACATCCTTACTGTTGGCAAAAATCGGCTTTCAAGCATTACTTAAACCTTGTCTGCACAATGAAAAACCACCATCACACTATGTGAATGGATTGAATGGGATCTTTACCGTAGGTTTAAACCGGTTTAATGGGCCTATTAAGCGTAGTTAAAGATCTTGTTTTCTCAATTAAGTAAACCATCATAACACTTTGTCAGTGGTCCCAATGGCATTTTTCCCATTGGTTTAAATCGATTTTTGAATACATCTCCTTAAAACCAACTTAATAGAGAATAATCTGAAAAAGGAACAAAAATGAAAAAGAATTCAGCGTATTATTTACCAGAACAAACATTACTGCCAGCCTAACCCTTCTATCCAACATCCCAGTGATTTCTCGCGGAAGTGCGGAAGTGGATTCCTCTGCTTCCAAAAAGCGAGTTTCATGTCAACTACCCTTTCCTTATATGCCCTGCATTCATGTGGGTCCAGCCACAAGATTTTTACAGATTGAGGATGCAGTCGCAAGCATAATCTTTTGGTTCTCTGTGTAATTACAGCTGATCTGAAAATAATGGAAAAGCCACCTCGGTTGGCCATCACGCTCATGCTGTTGACTTGTCAATCACAGTTATATACCTTTATTAAAATTTGAGTGACTCCACCAGTGAGCGATAAACGACTCAAAATTAAGTTAAGGGTGTGGCCATGTAGAGAGACGCGCACAAGTATTTGAAAGCAGCACAAGCAATTTTTACACAGCTCCGATATCTATCAAAACTAGAATCTTACTAAGATGGACAACTTACAAAACAAAAATTCAACCTGTCTAGAGAGTTCTTATTTTTATCAATCAAAAATCATTCGTCCGGTGTTTCTTTCTGGTCGAAATTTAAGCAGAATTATTTTTTATTTAAACTTTAATTGCCTACACAAGCCGACTCATCCACCCCTGTTCACACCCCACCACCCACTGGCCCGATGGAACTCAGTCCAATCGTACACGCGATGCGAACAACACCACTAAACGGAGAGTATGGATCGTTATAAATTATGAAAGTTAATTTTCTTTCGCATATTATCCGCCACCGCCACGTCCATTTCTCACGATTGCCTCTTTCTACTTACTCGCCTACTCGAGCCTGACATCCCAGGCGAGGGCATACCACCCATTTATTCACTTCCGGTCCGGTCGCCAAGACTCTTCTTTTGCCCTCCGTTCCAGTCAGATGGAAATTGGCGCCTGATTATGCAGCCTGAAAGCAACTGCCAGCCAACATTACATCTTTCAGGTCCAGAAGATCTGCCGTCCTTTGAGCACCGCCATCATCGCTGCTTCTGTGCAGTGCGCGTTAATCCGGAGGGTCTGAAAATTGCCCCATTGCCAGCTTAAATGTTTTACGGGCTGCTATAATGAGTGATAATTTTAATTATTTTAATTTCTCAGAGAATGCGAGCGCGTCTGGATTAGCTGATGGCGACATACGTGCAATAATTACAACTAGCTAAGATCATACGTTTCTCCGGAACTTGGTCGGCCTAGGGATAATATTTTTTTGGTGGAAATGAGACCATGCCACTTCCGAAACCATACCAGTTTATTTAAAATGCAATCCAAGGGAAAATTTCTAAGGCAGTTAAAATATGATAAATTGTAATGTGTATGAGCCACACTCGTTAGATTTCAATTTCCTTTAGAAGATAGAAACGCTGTTGCAACTGCATTTCAGTGAAAGAAATTACCCTTTCAACCTCATTTTTCTTCACGCTAACACAAGCTCACGTGAGCACATAATTTTAAGATGTATGGCTGGCAGTTCAGCAGGTTGCAGCATACCGTTGCGTCGACGTCGTTGTCTCTGAAGCTTGCCGGTTGAAACTTATGCTGTGCCATAAATTTCCTCAGCACTCTCCTCCGGGGGGTCGAAAGTCGGTATATGTATTTGTCTGCATGCATTCCGGATCTGCTTCGCGACCGGCCATGGGTTGGTTAAGGAAATACAAAATAATTTAAGTATGGTTGAGGTTAATCAAGAAGAATGATCAGAAAAATAGTGTTTATAAAACATACTACTATGATTTGTCTCAATGTTCGAAGTGGAGGAGCTTCTATCGAAGTAAGTAGCGGTATTTCTTTATGGAGTAATTTCAGTTCAATTACCGTTGAACCAGAGCTGCTTTTTATATCTTTTATTTATTTATTTAGTTATTTATTTATAAGACGTCAAACAATTGTGGACCGTTTTGTTACTTGGATAATTCTTACATGGATACATCTTTATACAAGAATTAAATGCATATGTTCTATTACTCCACAGGGTGTTAAAAATATTTTAAATTTTTTCCTAGGTGCATTAAAGTCGATCATATCACAATGCTGATTATATACAATCTTACGATAATGATCTATCGCGGATAGATTACGATTATTTTATTGTCGAGTGGGGGCATATAAATTTAGCTTTGACAAAAGATCAGTTGAGTCAATACGTTGTGATACCAAATCGTTAACAAGCAAGACACTTGCATAATCCCGATGTTCTTTCAAAGTTTCAATATTGATCAGCTAAACAAGGACGTTTATACCAGTGCACCTGGTTACCTGGCTGCAGTGATGGAATTACTGGTGTGAGAAGTTCTTGAGAGTAGGATTTTTTTCACGTAACCTGCAGAAGGCCATCGGGTGTATCGGTGAGTCATTTTTCTCTTTTCAGAAAGCGAGTAATGGTGCTTTAACCATAAGCCATAAGAGGCTAAGACAAGAGTTAGTGGTCATATCTCAATCGACACACAACCTCTCACGCAAGAAGAGCCTGGATACAAGTAGGAAACGCCTGTGTTCTAGCCCAGAAAAGCGGACAACAAAGGAGTGCATTAACTTTCTTAGCTTCGTCACCCCCAACGACCACTATACATATAAATATACATACGCTTTCTCGCCAAAGAAAGCCTCCCGCACAATCCCATCCAACTTCCAACTCCAGATGTCTATGAAGATAGCATGGGTTCTCAGCATCTTCTTAAGTAGACATCTAGTCAACACTTCCCTCTCATCCCCGCTGATCATAAAGACCTGGCCAGGTGTTGTGCAACGAGAACTATGGATTAAGTGGCTGTCACATCCAAGGCAGCTTTTCTGGCGCTTCCATCGTCTCTACAATAGCCAACCCAGGATTATGTATGGTCGGAAATTGCTATGCTATGCTATGCTAAACACAGAAAACTCGATTGCAGTATGAAACGCCTCATTTTTCCATAAGGGATAAAGAGATTCACTTACGCAGAAATCTTCATCTGTATTTGTTACTAAAAAATCTAAGTAGCAATTTTGCTGGTTTTTTTACATGGTTAATTTGGTTAAGCCCTTAAAACGCAAGTATTTCCAAAATTAATTGTAACGTGTTGTTGTTGTTGTTGTTGTTTTTGTTGTTGTTGCTGTTGTTGTTGTTGTTGTTGTTGTTGTTGTTGTTGTTGTTGTTGTTGTTGTTGTTGTTGTTGTTGTTGTTGTTGTTGTTGTTGTTGTTGTTGTTGTTGTTGTTGTTGTTGTTGTTGTTGTTGTTGTTGTTGTTGTTTTGTTGTTGTTGTTGTTGTTGTTGTTGTTGTTGTTGTTGTTGTTGTTGTTGTTGTTGTTGTTGTTGTTGTTGTTGTTGTTGTTGTTGTTGTTGTTGTTGTTGTTGTTGTTGTTGTTGTTGTTGTTGTTGTTGTTGTTGTTGTTGTTGTTGTTGTTGTTGTTGTTGTTGTTGTTGTTGTTGTTGTTGTTGTTGTTGTTGTTGTTGTTGTTGTTGTTGTTGTTGTTGTTGTTGTTGTTGTTGTTGTTGTTGTTGTTGTTGTTGTTGTTGTTGTTGTTGTTGTTGTTGTTGTTGTTGTTGTTGTTGTTGTTGTTGTTGTTGTTGTTGTTGTTGTTGTTGTTGTTGTTGTTGTTGTTGTTGTTGTTGTTGTTGTTGTTGTTGTTGTTGTTGTTGTTGTTGTTGTTGTTGTTGTTGTTGTTGTTGTTGTTGTTGTTGTTGTTGTTGTTGTTGTTGTTGTTGTTGTTGTTGTTGTTGTTGTTGTTGTTGTTGTTGTTGTTGTTGTTGTTGTTGTTGTTGTTGTTGTTGTTGTTGTTGTTGTTGTTGTTGTTGTTGTTGTTGTTGTTGTTGTTGTTGTTGTTGTTGTTGTTGTTGTTGTTGTTGTTGTTGTTGTTGTTGTTGTTGTTATTGATATAACTGCACGTCGGAAGGATGTTATGATTTTTGTCGTTATTGATTTTGTTAATATTGTTGAGGGGGTTTATGTGTCCATTTATATTGTTATCATTGTTCTTCCTGATACGCTTCCTACGGTTGCGGGATTTTTGAGCAGCTTTATCCTGTTGTTAACGATGAAGTTCTCGTTAATCATATTCTGCCCAATCTGTTCTTCACACTTTTTTATTACCCAGTAGTCATCAGCCAGAACTTTCTTCTAAGGGCTCATCGTGGTGGGATCTAGCAAGTGCTAGATCTTCGGCCAGCTCCTTGGCAAGAGTCATTTCATCACTTAAAGTATTCATTGGTGGAGGCTGCATAGCTGAAACAGTACACGACAAATGTTTCATTTCTTTTATGATTTCCGAGGCAGGAAAACTCGGTAGTTCTTTTGTAGCAACTTCAATGAGGCTTACATTTATCGCCTTGATTTGATCTTCCAGTTTTGAAAAACCATGTCCAACATCGAGCGTAATTTTTCTGGCGCTTCACAAGCCCGTTGTACACTTGAATCGAATGTTTCCGGATTGCATTTTTCGCGTTCAATCGATGACACATCGTAAAATAATCGTGACACGGCGCCGTCCCCGGCGGCTAACCCCTTAGCTCGGTCAAGTTAGTTTCGAGGCTATCAAAAGCTTCCCGTACATTGAAGCTATTGATAAAAGCGCAAATATTATCATTTGCAGCCTCGCTGTCACCAGACAAAGTGCGCTGGCGTTGAAGAAGTTTTCTAAGTTCAATTAAACTCGTGAATTATTTTCGGCAGCCGTTGTACAGCGGCAACATGAACGCACGAATGTGTTGTTCATAATTTCTCTGAGTTCCAGCACAGGCTGCGTAGAATTCTTTTCCGCAAGCTCCATATCAATGGAAGATTATTCGGTCATCCTCACTGACACATACGGCAGCAGGGTAAATGCACCCTTCTTTTTGGGGAAATGCTCCTTAAACTTTGGAAAAATGCTCCTTAGATGCGTTTGCCCGGTATAATGCAATCGGCGGTATTTACCTTCTGGTTAGCGCTGGCCGGTTGTTTTGACGGGTCTTAAGTTTCTTCAAGATTTGATAGCGGAGCTTTGCTCCGCAATCTTCGAGGTTGTTTTGACGGGTTTAAATTTCATTTTGACGAGTCTTAATTTAATTTCAAAGAGTCTTAATTCCGTTTTGACGGGTCTTAATTTCGTTTTGACGACTCATAATTCAGAAACTTAAAACCCGTCAAAACTATACAATGTTGAAGAAACTGAAGACCCGTCAAAACATCCGGCAAGCGCTCACCAGAAGGTTATAACTTGATTCAATCCGATTTGATATTTGGGGTGGAAATGCTTTCAATTAATAACTATGGAAACGCAACTGTGATAGCAATCAGGGAGTGAATTAAAAACTGCATTGTAACTCTTAACTTACATGAAGTCTATTCTGTCATCATTTTACAAACTTCTCCAATTCATGGCGATTTGAAACCATTTTACTAGCTGCAGCTTGTATCCTTCAGGGCCAGTTCTGACTAATCAAATATTCTATTCAAAGTTTCACAAAGTCTATAGTTTTTCGAACGATATCCAAACCACACGAACGAACATAAAATTCTTTAGACGCATCAATGAATCCTCAACCATTATCCGGAAAAATGCCGAATTGCAGACGATTTTCATTAATCCCTCGAAGCAAGTCTATTCTAATCAGATTATAAAAAATCATGACAAAAGTTGCCTCGTTCGGGCATTAGACATCGACCATCATTCGAAGGGCATAAAATTTCAATTTTATCACCAACTCGACGCATCTGATTAATGTTCCAATAATAGAGTGTATACACTTCGAGAAACACAAACGCAGAACAAAGACGAAGCCAAACTTTTTACTGCCCTTCTTCAGCTCATCATTTGTCAGTCCTTCGCCCAAGCCAACCCACTGGCCACATCCCGGCCCAGCTCGTCATGCCAGTTTGGTTTTGTGGTTCCTTTCATTGTGCAGTCTCAATGCCAGCAGGCAAAAGATTTTCCTAAACAATGCTTTTGGGTTGACGAGTTTGGGACCTTTCTCTTTTGATGACATTCTCCTCGGTGGCAGTCACTTATTAGTGGACATGCCGTCCGGGGCACAACTGGATCCTACTCCCGACAGAGCACTGAATTATGGCACAATTGCGTGGAAAAGGTCTCGCCACCATCGAGCAGAGCTGTTCTCATTGCAACCCCCATCACTGACTAGCAAGACATACGAGAGAACCGGTCACACTACTTCATTCATTCAGTGGATTAATTTAATGAGTTTCTTCCTTTGTCGCTGAGTCCGGAAAAATAAATTGGGCAAGAAGAAAGCCCGGTCCCAGTGCTATTTGATTCGGATTGAACCCAAGCTATGTAGTGACACACATCTGGATATGCCAAGTATGGGAAAGAAGGAAAGGCGTACCCACCCTTGGGCAATGAATTCAACCGAAGCAGTAGCTGCCCTGGAAGAAGTTGCAAAAAAGCATTAAGAGGGAAGAACAAAAGTTCCAAGTCGAGTACGACCGACCGAATCCGAGTCGGCCAACTTTTCGATATGTACTATCTGGGTAAAGTTTGTGTCACGTTGCCGCGGACGCTTCCACCACGGCCCTCGGTTGCACCCAACCAACCAACAGCCAGCCCGGGGAATGAATCCGAAAAGTTTTAATGGTCTTTTCGCAAAAAAAATCGAAGGTAATGTTTTTTGGTTAGATTTTATTCTTTTAATTTTCGAGCACTTCGAGAGAATGGAATTGCTGCTTGGGGTTTCGTTCAGTTAGTTAACATGATTACATTGAGACGATAAAGGCAGCCAATTTGAAAGAGTGCAAAGAACATCGGGGCTATGAATTGATTACTCCTTGTATTTATTGACGCTCAGTTTTCTGGGTAATGAATATTAACTAACGAGAATTGGCCAAACTTTGTTGATTAGAGGTTATCAGCCTATGGATTGTTTCTCTCCTTTGGTCTAATTCAGACCCCTCCAGGCTGTAAAATCGTGGCTATGAGAAAGTTTTCCAATTATGATGCAGGGAATTACTTAATTTCATAAGTTCATTTCTTTTTATTGTTTCTAATAGTACAAGCTAAACTAAATAAAAAAGTATTACAAAAACTAGATTGATATTGAACGCTTATCATTTTTTTCTGAAATCCATAAACTCTTAAAAATAATTCAAAGTGTATGTGTCCCATACCAAAGCCTAATAAGCAGCGGTTATTTGCGATATATATCGTAACTCAAAAAGAAATTGAGCTGCAAGAGACATTCAACAAGTTATTAACTTGTTAAGGTAAGCTTAATGAAACGCTTGTTGTTATTAACTATGAAAAATCAACATTTTTTTCCTCTGTTTGGGACATAAACCACTGCGACCAGTAATTTGATCTATTATAGTGTATCCCGTATCCTTTATTTAGTGCATGTCGAGTAACTTCATCACTATAGAGGAATGATGAAGTATTCGGTGTTGTTACAGTTGTCATTCTTTGTTTTGTTGGCAATGAATCGACTTTTATTGAAAGTTTCCGCTATTTAAACCCTTTGAGGTGTGAGAGTACTCTTCAAAGGCGCGCCCTTTTATCAGTCAAAAGCGGATTCATTGCAAAAATAAACAAACAATGATTTCGACCATGCATCAGAACCCTAGTCATAACCAATTCAAACTATACAGTGTGTCTCACAATAGGTGTCACCTTTTTTCAGTCGTGGTTTATTTCAGCTGGGTAATTTTAACAGTGGAATTGATTGTACCTGTTTTGAGTGTCTTTTTTTAAGAGGAAGAAAGGTTGTTTGTTGGGGTGGGTGTTGGCCAAATTTGGATTTTTCAGATATAATCCTAAATAGGCTATAGAGTATGTTGCATACATCTAGTAACCTAACGTCCGTGCTCCATCACAATATTTTCTATTGTGATGTGTCCAACTCAATGGGTAAATTTAACTGAAGGTGAGTTTGAAAGAAGGGGAACTTGGAGTAGAGCACACGTACCCACCGGTTGACACTAAATATTGGCCAACGTGCTTTTGCACATTTGTTTGAGAATTTGTTAAGCGACACAAATTTCCAAATCCTAAGTTTTTGCAAAGTCCTAGCATGCAGTTATGAGCTTCTAAATTTATCATAATAGCATATTAGCGTTAAACCTGAGAGGGTTTATTCATCGATTTCTGTTACAATTCCAAGTTGTAACATTCCGCCCATTTGCATGTTAGGCGGTGGGAATTCCTCTCGTACTTTGGAATCGGTGGATTGTGAGTTAGGTTATGCGGAGGGACTGATTAGGGAAATATACATTGAGAGTAGCCGAGTGGAAGAGATAAATAGAAATGAGTTTTCAGATGATTTGTTTATGGATCAAACCAATAATTAATCTTCAAACATTATATGTACTCACTAACAATAAAGGGTGACAGTAACAGTATAGACCAGTAACATTACAAGATTAAGGGGCTATTTAGTAGAACAGCCGACTGAGGTCATCAGATATAGCTTTTCATTAAAAAGGTTTGGGTTTGGATGGTTAAGGGGAGTGCTTGAAGGAGAATTTATTGTTGGCCAATGCGGGGCGCCTTCTACGTTTTTGTTTGGTTGTTGGAATAAATGTTTAGTAATATGGGTTTATGGAATGCTACTAAATGTTACCGTTTTACACACGGGTTTCCTCAGATTTTTTAAGTAATAATAATTCAGTTAGGCATAAAAATTACTATCATAGAGCAATAAATACTTAACTTGTAGGTCAAAAGGTCAATAAAACTCATAACGTTACTATTTTTGACTCTGAGAACAATTTAGCTAAATCAGAGTATTTGGAATACATTTTAATAGGATCACAGGGGTCGATAATAATCACACATCTCAATACATTAATATAAGCATGAAATGCCTTTTTATCACAAAGGGTCTGTTGAGTAATATTTAGTTATATCAGCTATTAATGATATAACGGGCCACCAATCCGAGGAGTAGTCCGGTTTGTTTAGTCTCTATATGCAGGATCTCCACTTGTAAAGGAGCTCAGGAAAATATTCACTGGAAAAAATATCAGCTGTCCAGCCGAGAGAACCAGGAAGGGAATCGTCAGCAAACGAGACATGAAAGCATCCGATACCGACCTTTTGAAAGCATTTGGATGTGATGAAGTGTTGGGATTGGATGTATAAGGGAAGGGTTGTACAGAGAATTTGTTGGCCAATACAGGGCACCTTCCACGCTGCCATCTGGTTGTTGAGAGAGACATTTAATGAGAAAGCTTCATGTAATGTTACTAATAATCCAAAATCTAAAAGGTACCTACAAATATGGACATTAGTCCCATTCTCAAAAGTTTGAAACATTTTCAAGAGGTCGGAATAAAATCTTCATTATAATGGCCAATTGAGCGCAATACCAATTACTACTAGTTAGTTGTTTTCACACAGGTTTTCTTATAACTTTTTAAGCATTAGTACTTCATTGAGGCATAAAAATAGATAATTAATGTACCAGAAACTGGACGGACACTTGTGCCTACCCAGTGGAGGACCCGGATACGACCACCCATGTGAGTCTAGAGTATCGCACGAGCTGACGAGTGCAACGGGAAGGACTGTAGGTGTATAGACCTGGGGGTGAGTCCCCGGATACGCAATCTTAGCAGGAAAGCACGGACTATACACTGAACAATTACAATTACAATTACAAAATCATCCTTCAGGACAGTCATAATGAACAAAATGATCGTGTGTATGGCAAAAATCTTGCCAATATTCCAAGAGACAAACTGACTGTAGAACGCTATCAGAATGTATCGAAAAAAATGAGGGGGGGGGGCGTGCAGAAAAGAAAAATTTCTTTTTTTTTTTAAAAAAAAGTAAAAAAAAAATAAATAATAAAAGTGGAGAAGTGAGAGATCCTTCTTCTGTGGGGGGTGGGGTGGTTTTGAGGCGGGAGAAAAAAAAAAAAAAAGAAGGGGGGAAAGGTGGGGACAAAAGGAGTCACACACGATTTTTTTTGGTGTGAGACGATTGAAGAAACATTTGGTTAATATTTGGGACCAAATTTTTAAGAAAATTGTGCGTGCCAGCTGCGATGGGTTTACAAAGTTATCAAGGAAAGGGCGAAAGATTCGAATTGAACTAATATGGTTTATTTCTTTAACATGTATCTCTCAAATGAAATATAAATGCTATAATTTGGTTGATTTGTTTTGCTGTAATCCCATTTTGTTTTAGTGACATCTATTGTGAGGCACTCTGTAGAACATCAAATAGAAAGTGAGAATTCACATGAAGACCACCCATGTTTGTCTTATTCCATGCTCATTCTCGGTGGCTCAATCCAAGTATTGTCACTTTTCACATGAAATAAGGACTTAGATTTGTTCCTTTGACTACAAAAAAAAAACAAATACGCAGCGATTACGGGTCATAAGGCATTGCATTGCTAAAGGGTGATACGGTCAAAATTTGGTCAAGGGAAAACGCGTGTAAATCGGTGAAATCGTTTATTTAAAAAATCAAATTAAATTTCTTTTTCAAGTTCAATTAGTATAAAATTCAGGAAAAATATTCAGTTAGGCTTCCGCTTTTCCAAATCCGAATTGCCGGGCCTTACGCTTGACCCCTGCCATCAGATTTTGTACAGCCACCTTGTCCACCTTCTTCGCCGCAGAAAGCCAGTTTGCCTTGAACTGCTGCTCGTCCTTAGCAGTTTTTTGGTCTTCTTTAGGTTCCGCTTGACAATAGCCCAGTATTTCTCAATTGGGCGGAGCTCTGGCGTGTTGGGAGGGTTCTTGTCCTTGGGAACCACCTGCACGTTGTTGGTGGCGTACCACTCCATGGCCTTTTTACCGTAATGGCAAGATGCCAAATCCGGCCAAAACAGTACGGAACAACCGTGTTTCTTGAGGAAAGGCAGCAGACGTTTATTCAAACACTCTTTCACGTAAATTTCTTGGTTGACAGTCCCGGAAGCTATGAAAATGCTGCTTTTCAAGCCACAGGTACAGATGGCTTGCCAAACCAGATATTTCTTTGCGAACTTTGACAGTTTCGTGTGCTTGAAAATATCTGCTACCTTTCCCCTTCCTTTTGCCGTATAAAACTCCTGTCCCGGAAGCTGCTTGTAGTCGGCTTTGACGTAGGTTTCGTCGTCCATTACCACGCAGTCAAACTTCGTCAGCATCGTCGTGTACAGCCTCCGGGATCGCGCGTTGGCCGTCGTATTTTGTTTATCATCGCGATTTGGAGTCACTACCTTCTTGTAAGTCGATAGTCCGGCTCGTTTTTTGGCTCGATGCACGGTTGTAGACGATACACCCAGCTTATTTGCGGCATCTCGGAGAGAAAGGTTAGGGTTTCGCTTGAAACTACCGGCAACTCTCTTTGTCGTCTCAGCGGCTTCCGGTTTTCGATTTCCCCCCGATCCAGACTTCCTGGCTGTCGACAAACGTTCCCCAAACACTTTAATTACATTTGTAACGGTTGATTTGGCAACTTTTAGCGATTTTGCCAACTTTGCGTGCGAGTAGCTCGGATTTTCGCGATGCGCGAGCAAAATTTTGATACGCTGCTCTTCTTGCTTGGACGGCATTTTGACAACTGAAGAGTGAATTCCATAATCAAAATAGGAGCAACATTCTACACACACACACACACCTTCAAAATGAGGGGTGTTCAGGTTTTTTAAATGCAAAATTGAAAGAAATACGTCAAGTTGATATTGACCAAATTTTGACCGTATCGCCCTTTAGCTATGTATATTTCATCTAACAGAAAATTTTAATAATCAAATTACAAAAATACTCGAAAACAAAAAAATGATTTTAAGTTCCGATCTATCGACCACTCGCTAGTTTAAATAATTAAATTGCCATAACACAATTTTTTGAATGCACCATTTTACAAATAAACAACTTACTCATTAATTTCCATTGAAAATTTTCAGAACACCAACATTATACTATATGATGACCATAATAGGCCAACATGGTAAATAATATGTTTCTTGAATTGGGTCAGTGGTTTTCTTCTGAAATCGTTTTGAATTTTTCTACATCAACAGTTAATTTAGAAAATGTGACATTTGTTTGTACATCTTGGATCCATTACAAGATACATTGGGTCAGTTTTTCCACATATATAGTTCATTTGAAAATATTTGTAACGTCACCGGGCGGTCCGGCACTGGTTTTTCCTTTACTATCGCGGATGGTTTTCGTCATTTCTTCCGAAATAAAACGTGACGATTGACAATACTAATCAGCCAATCTGACGGGTTGGTGGTGAGAATCGGACTCTTTTATTGACCATACTTAAACTTAAACCTTAAAATTAACCTACGCTCTCTCTTTCTCTTTCTATCCTCAAATAATCTCAACTTATGTTCAACTGGAGTAAAAACCAGGAAAACAAAAAGACTTAGTATTTAAGCATAACATACGTTTTATGCAATACTAAGTCGCCACGTTTCGGGTCGCCACATATTGATGGTAATCTTTTCAGCTTAACCCTGTAAAGTAATGGTGGGCACAAATTTAAGGAAATCAAGAATGTCTCGAATGTTCATTACTGCAAATCGAAGAATAATATCTCAATTGCTTCAAAAAGAAGTAATCATCACGATTCCAACGTAATTTTGTTTATTTTAGCTGAATCAATGCGATATTCAGTACGTAGGTCGAATGGAGGGGCAAAGCTGACATTACACCCCATAACCCTTTGACAAGTGGTGAAATCCTTGTTGCACGTAAATACTTTCAGACTTAAACAAATATATGTTACTTTTCCTTGAAAACACGTTTCTTTGTTGTATCCTTGTCACGTTTCTTTGAGTATATGGATAGTATCTTTTGAAGTAATCACCTCGACTCCTGGACCTATCTTTCTTCCTATCACCTTAAATGTTGACAAACTCCGCTCAACATGTTCCTATAGATTTGTTGGAAGAATCAATCTATTGCCCAGGCCCAAGCAAACGGTAAAGATCGTTTCTTCCGCGCTCCGTAGTTTTCGAAGATTTTCCCCGTTCGTTTCAATGGAATCGAGGGTTTTTTTTTCTCGGTATAATAACCACCGCAATTGAGGTCCTGTTTTCATTTTCTAAAGATGAAAATATGTGGTTCAAACAGTGCAATAATGACAAGCAATTGTTTGCAATTGGAAGTCGTCAAACCATTTTGCACAGTATATCTGCGTGGTCACGCACACCAGCAGCTCATCATGCGATAGAGTCTATCCGTTCCACTTCATCGGCTGTAACGGTTCATCTCGTTGCGTTTCACACCTCCTTAACGTTCGTCACCCGGCAGCAGCAGCAGCAGCAGTAGCTCAATAATACAAATTAACCGTTGTGTGTCCAACAAAAAATACACCTTTAAGAGGCCGATAGGGAACGTTTTTACCCATGGAACTAAAATGATCATAATTGTGGAAATATCTGACCGATTTGGAATATTTTCACAGTTTTGGATTCAAGAACTCAACTTTTTTCTCAAAATTGTCGAGTATGACCGATGAGTATCATCCTCCGTCTCCGAAAATACCGGCGGAAACCATGCCAAAAAGGAATTATTAAAGAACACTAAAAACAGCACGCACAAAAAATAATAAAAAACAAACAAGAAAGAGGGGGTGGCAAAAAGACAAGGGGGTGGGGGGGGGGGGGGGGGTAGTTGGATGAGCATAAAAAAAGGGGGGGGGTCTGGGGGGGTCGGAAGAAGGGTGGGGGGTGTTGGCCGGGGGGTGGGGGGGGGGGGGGGCACAGGGAGTCATCCTCCGCGGGGAAAAAAAGGGGGGAGCAGGAGGGAAAGGAATTGTTATAAAAGAAGGGAGAAAATAAAAGGAGGAGAAGAATAAAATAATGAGGAGGGGGGGTGGGGGGAGAGGGGGAGGGGGGGGGGGGGGGGGGGGGGGGGGGGGGGGAGAAATGAGGGAAGAAGGAGGATGGGGGGGAATGGGGGAGGGAGAAGAGTTGGGGTAGGGACGGGGGGGGTGGGGGGGGGGGGGGTGGGGGGGGGGGGGGGGAGGAAGAAGAAGTAAAATTGGGGTAAATGGGGGGGGGGGGATTGGGGTGGGGGGGGTTGTGGGGGGGGGAGAGAGAAGATAAATAGGGGATGGGTGGAGTGTGGGGGGGGGTTCCCATGAGGTCACGGATGACCAGAAAATTATTTGAATTGAACCCTAACAATAAGGGTGTCAACATTCTTGGAATCGTTCCAGAAGAAAATTTCGTATCGTTATCGGTACATCCGATGACTAAGCAACGGAGTGGCCAGTCTAGAGTAAAATCGCGAGTCAAGTTTTTTTTTTATGAAAACTTTGCATTTGCATTGTCGGGGTCCATATTTTGGAGGTTGAATATACAAGTAATATGCAGAAATATTTTTCAGTGTGAATTCAAACTATAATCTAGAAATAATTGAAATTAAAAAACTAATACAAGACTCGAATAACAGTTTAAAGAGTCTATAATTCAAAAAAAAAAAACTAATAGAGTTCATTTATTGCAAACATTTCTGCTGTGTTCAATGCAAACCGGTTTTAAACGAGAATCGCATTTCTTTCTGGTTTTTCTGCGTTTCATTCCCGCACCCCTGCATATTACAGTAATCGATCGAATTGAAGTTGTACAACGGAAGTCCATTAGGTTCTCTTCCAAGAACTTGATCAATAGCCGTCCGTGTGAAAAATTTGGCCAGCACTTTTGGATTGTCCATCCGTGATTCTATTGCCGACAAACATAACTGTAGCGATAGTTCCTGACTCGCCTTTCTTACTCTAGACTGGCCAATCAGTAGCTAAGTCATCGGATGTACCGATAACGATAAGAAATTTTCTTCTGAAACGATTCCACGAATTTTGACACCCATATTGATAGGGTTCAATTCAAATAATTTTTAATCATCCGTGGCCTCATGAGAACTTGCTCCGGGGTGACTGTTCCTGAATCAAGTCACCTAATTGTCATATGGGAATCACACATTCCTGTGTGTTGATTCCACAGTCTTTGTATCTTTATTGTTGGTTTTCTGTTGAAACATTTATAAGTATTACATTTTCGGAACACGGTTCCGGATATCCGATTATTCGAAAACGGACGATGTTCATCGGTCATATTAGACAATTCAGAGAAAGCGGTTGAGTTTTTGAATCCAAAACTGCCAAAATATTCCAAATCGGTTGTATATTTCCATAGTAATGGTCATTTTAGTTGAATGGGTAAAAACGTTCCCTGTCAGCCTTTTACGTAATACAAAAAATCAGAAGCCCCTCCTCGCGCAGCCCCTGGCTATGTCATCATTCTTTCACTCCAAGATGATAAGTATTAACGAGATATGAGATGTCACAAAGTTTCAATATCCTTCTATGACTACTTAAAGAAATATCATGTTTTGAAATCGAAAAAGGCAACTTTGTTCCCTATTGGACACATAAGCGTTAAATAAGTGTTTTGTGTCTCTCTTTCCCTTCGGAATAAAGCCTGTCCACGTTAAATTTCGGACACTTTTCTTTCAGTGTAGATTTTGAATTATTTCACGGATCGCTGAAACGTTTCACTTATATGACAGCTGAAGCTCTTGTAACGGGTCGGGTGTTTTTGCCAAGAAAAGTAGTCACAAACCTCACTTAAAAGCCAGGTAGACGATTAGTTTACCGTGAAGAAAGCTGTTTCTCAAATAAACCCGTCCCGGCTTTGAGACCTCAGGGCGAGTTCAAACTAAACTCAAATGGCGGCAAAACGGTCCTGAATTCCGAAAAGCTAAGCTTACTCGACAGGGGAAAGACTCAAAAGAACGGCAAGAGAGGTTTGCCTCCATTTGCCTACTGGAAAAAAACCTAAAAGTTGGGGGAAAAAATTAAAGGGTGTATTCGATAAAAATGGCACACACATATATACTCATCAAAATTAAACTGATTATCGGATTTTCTTGAAATTTTCAGGGAATGAAGAACTACTAATGAGTTTTGATTTACAACATTTGTTTTATTCAATTTCGTATCCCATCCCGAATGCCCGCACCTTCCTTTTCACTCCACCCATCAAATTTTGTACAACTGATTTTCCCAGTGTTTTTGTTGTTTTTACCCAAATTTTCTTCAATTCTAGCTCTGTTTTTATAGTTTTGGGATGTTTGCGAAGTTTCGTTGTCATAATTGCCCAGAATTTTTCAATTAGACGAAGTTCCGGTGAATTTGGTGGGTTCATATCCTTTGGCACAAAATTGACTCCGTTGGCTCGGTACCACTCCAATACGTTTCGAGCGTAGTGGCAGGATGCTAGATCAGGCCAAAACAGAGTTGATCCTTTGTGCTTCTTAATGAATGGCAAGAGACGCTTCTTAAGGCACTCTTCCGTGTAAATCGCACCATTTTTTGTTCCGGAAGCGATGAAGGGAGCACTTATTTCACCACATCCGCAAATCGCCTGCCAGATTAGAAACTTCTTTGCAAATTTCGATAGTTTCTTCTTTCGAAAATCCTCCGGAACATCGAACTTCGACTTGGCAACGAAATATTCTTGCCCAGGAAGTTGACGGAAGTCGGCCTTGACGTATGTTTCGTTATCCATCACGATGCAACCGGATTTGGTGAGCAGCTTCGTGTAAAGTTTCCGGGCGCGGGTTTTCGCAGTGATGTTTTGTTTTTCATTCCGGTTTGGGGCTTTTTGCACTTTGTAAACATGTAACCCAGCACGCTTCATGGTTTTCTGCACAAAACCGACTGACACCTTAGACTTTTTAGCGACATCTCGAATTGACATGTTTGGACGGTTCTTGAATTGTTGTACGACTTTCCTGGCCATTTTATTGTCCATTGGACCACTTTTACGACCACTCCCTTCCTTCCTTTGGACACTTAGACGCTCTTTGAAGGTTCTTATTACACGAGACACAGTTGTATTTGCAATTCCAAGCCTTTTAGCAATCCACCGATGGGACGCCCCTGGATTTTGATTGTGAGTGCACAAAATTTTTTCACGGACAATTTCTTGTTTCGACGACATGACTGGAACTACTGAATGTATAACTATGAAACTTGGCAGATGTAAATAATACACTATGGATAAGATCTACTCAAATTTCTAGGTTTTTTACTTATACGATTCAAAAGTTACAGAAGATTTTCTGTGTGCCATTTTTATCGAATACACCCTTTAGAATCGTACGCAATCTCCCGTGTCTGAGTCCTCTTCAAAGTGCCAGGGGGGGGGTCTTTTTTAAAAAAAACTTGGATATGGGTATAGGTAAAAATTAAAGATTAAGGTGGGAGGGGGGGATGGTGAAAGTTATTTCAAAAGAATTTAAATAATTGATATGAGTTGATTGTTGTATGTATTGTTTTTGTAGTTTATTTTTTTATATTTTTTTTTTTAGTGTGAGGGGGTGGGCCCGTACGTAAGGGTAGGAAACGGAATGATTTAATGGGATTATTATATATAGTTTTTTATAATTTTTGTTATGTTTGACCCGTAACGCTGGTAGATCACCTCTTCGTGGTGCGTTACGGGGTATCAGATCTGCCACCGAACCCTAGGCTGAATTAATTCAAACTAGGGAACATATTAGTTTTTGTAGTCAAAGGAACATATATTAGCCCTTATTACATTTGATGTCTTGTGAAAAGTGATAATACTCGGATTGAGCCACCGAGGATGAGCTTGGAATAAGGAGTGTATCGAAAAGTAGTTATAAACTTCCAAATAATAAAATAGGCATGAAAACATGGTTAAAATTAACATACTATTTCAGTTTATTATAGCTTAACATGTTTACAAAAGATCCAAACGGAAAAACTAGTCATCATGTTCATTTCTGTAGAATGCCCGTACCTTTGATTTGACACCTGCCATCAAATTCTGCACAGTGACCTTTGTGCACTTCCTGGATGCCGCTGCCCAATTTTTCTTAAAATCGGTCATGTTTTGGGACACTGTACCATCCTTCTTAAATATACGCTTGACTATTGCCCAATAGCGTTCGATCGGTCGCAACTGGGGACAGTTTGGTGGGTTGATGTCTTTTTCTACGAACTTGATGTTATTCTCCGTCAGCCACTGTAGAGTGGATTTGGCGTAATGTGCCGATGCCAAATCTGGCCAGAAGAGAGGAGGGGACTGGTGCTTTCTATACAATGGTAGCAACCTGTTCTTCAAACATTCCTTTTGATAAATCTCAGCATTTATAGTTCCTTTTGTATAGAAAATTGAAGAACGCAAGCCACATGTGCAAATAGCTTGCCAAATGAGCACCTTCTGACCGAATTTCTCCATCGCAACAGTCGTATCTGCGGTTGGCACACGTTCCCCAACAGATTTAGTATAAAACTGCGGCCCCGGTAGGTTTTGGCACGAGACTTTTGTTCCGGAGTTTGTTTGGGCACTTTCTGCTTTTTGTACGTCTTCAAGTCATTCCTGCGCTTGATTCGTTGAATCATTCCGATGCTGGTCCTGAACTTCTTGGCTAGATCGCGAGTAGAGGCAGATTTGTTCCGTTGAATATAATCCACAACTTTTTGGTCCAAATCGGGGTTGCTGGAGCCGGGTTTCCGGCCACTTCTTGGTAAATCCTTGAGGGAGCACTCCTTACCAAACTTTTCGATGATGCGTTTTACACTTGCCGGGTGAACATTTACTCTTTTCGCAATCTGGTTGTAAGTAACACCCTTTTCGGTGCACCAAGTGTGCAGAATTTTCTTTTTAGTCTCAAATTCAATTCGCGACATTTTGAATACAACTTTATCAACGGAAATGAATGAACCGAATAATCATTTTTGACATGTAAACAAAGCAAATGGCACTTACACGCTAAAAATATATACAGTGGTTCATGGGTAATAACGCGTGGAAGGTTTTTACTACTTTTCGATACACTCCTTAAGGTAAACATGGTAAGTCTTCATTTATGTGATTTCTCATTTTCTATTTGATATTCTATAGTTTGAGTTGGTTATGACTAGGGTTCTGATGCATGGTCTGTATCGAAGTCATAGTTTGTTTTCTTTGCAATGAATCCGATTTTGACTGATAAAGGGGCGCGCCTTTGAAGAGTGCTCTCACTCCTCAAAAGGTTTAAATTGCGTAAACTTTCAATAAAACTCGATTCATTGGCAACAAAACAAAAAAAGACAACTGTAACAACACCGAATACTTCATCATTTCTCAATAGTGATGAAGTAACATGACATGCATTGAACAAAAGATACGGGATTTACTACAATAGATCAAATTACTGGTCGCAGTGGTTTATATCCCGAGCAGAGGGGGAAAAATCCATGTAGGGGTTAGAATGGTGTGTATGTACAATGTGGGTGGTGGTTTTCTATTCTTTCTCATCTGTCATACGTGTGCTGCAACTTGTAGGCTAACGGTTCCTCGAAGCTCCAATGGGGTAGTTTTCCACCAACTGTATACGGCTTATTTGACGACGGGGTCGTGTCTTTGACGCGAGTCCACCACTCGGCGTGCGTCTTGTGAATCGACTTTCACGATGTACAAAAAAACTTGTAACGCCACGGTGTAGCTTTTTCGGGTTTGGAGCGAAACTTTGCTATCAGAGTTCGCTTTAGCCGGTGTAAACTTACCGGCAGGTAGCGTTCAGGTGAAAGTGGTCGGCCAAGGATAGGTGTCGTACGGCCAGAGCAGATATGCTGACACGTGGATTCCGCACTTGGTCGAGTCGACTTGACGACCGGGATTAGACCGGGACTATCTTGGATAACTTGGCTTATTTTTCCTATTCGTACTTGCTTTATTATGTTAACGGCTTTTAACTGCCGATTTGACTGCACTTCGACGTTTTGAACTTCAGCACCGTGGAATTAATATCAATCTAATTGATGAGTCTTCACTTTTGGACTCGATAGTGATCCAAAGCCTGTCTTGTCGGAGTTCGGGACCATAACCATTCGGACGAGTTTATCCGGTGGCATAACTCTCCCAACCACCTATATTTGGTCTCCCTCTTCTGACATTCTAACCGGTATGTATCCAGAGACTGGGAACGTTAATTGCTCAAGTGAAGAAATAATCTGGTTGACTATAATTAATATTGTTTATACACTTTTTAATTGAGATTTTGTTTTTTCTTCAAAGTGTAACACCGTTACACTCTCCACTTTATTTCGTGGAACAATATGTTTACATTCTTGTTACATTCATTAAAATGGCGTCGAATCAAGTGGAAGTACGCAAACGCATTTTGTACGAACGGCAGCCAAATCCGAATTTATCGGTACGCAATCTTGCCAAGAAACTAAAACTACCGAAAAGACCGTGTTTTGTGTTTGTTAATCATTTGACCAGCACTTGACTGTGGATTGGAAGGTTGGAAGTGGAAAAAATCGAAAAGCATGCTCCCGACAAATGGACAAGAAGGTGGTAGCCATTATTGAGAAAAATCCCAATCGTTCTGTGCGAAATGTGGCTCGCGAAATTGGGAAGTCCAAATCATACGTACAAAAAGTGACGATCAAAAAGGACTGAAGGCGTACAAAGCGAAAAAGGTGCCCAACCGTCAAGCAAAATTTCAATGCAAGAAGTCGTGCATAGGAGCTTTACACAGATTTTTGCAAACATTTTCTTGTATCATAATGGACGACGAAACATACGTACTCGAAAACTTTAAACAGCATCCGGGTCTGGTTTTTTATACCGCAATGCAAAGGAACCCCGGTGCCGGGCAGTTCCGGACAAAGAAGGTGTTCAAATTCCCAAAAAAGTATTTGATTTGGCAGGCCATGTGTAGTTGTGGTCAACAATCTAAAAGTTTCTTCTCTACCGGCACTATCAATGAGGATGTGTACGAGAAAGAATGTCTGCGAAAGCAGTTGCTACCGTTTATCAGAAGCCACGACTCTCCAGCTCTGTGTTGGCCTGATTTGGCCTCTTGTCACTGTGCGAAATCCGTCTAAGAATGGTATAAGGAACAAGAGTTCAAATACGTGGCAAAAACAGCCAATCCACGAAACTGTCTCGAATTTATGCTTTCCTTCGAACTACCGTTGAGGCTGAAACACTGACTACTCCGTACTGCTTCTAAATTGTTAAGTATCTAGAAACCGAACTCTAACTATTAGTGGAACCTGGCTCAGAGTTAAGGAGCACTTGACTGAAATCCCCGACCTAGGAGGTGTTTCGGCTAAGCGCACTCTTTCGAAATCGAGCTTGTGGAATCGATGGTCGCTTCTGGTCTTCACCAAGTCAACGAGATTCCAAACTCTATGGGCCGCTTACTGGACCTAGCATTCGTCAACGATCCAAATGTCGTTGAACTAATCGAGCCGCCGTCAGGTCTTCTCAGGATTGACAGTCTGCAGATGCCATTCGTTCTTCGTATCGGCGTAAATGATACTTTTATGCCGCTAGCCGAGAGCCCGAATCAGATTGACAACTTCGATTTTCGACGATGCAACTTTGTGGATCTCAATGCTGCTGTTTTTGTCGTTGATTGGGATATGATGTTCCGTGACAAGGACACAGACGAGGCGGTATGTATCTTTTATGACACTCTGTACAGAATCTTGGACGAACACGTGCCACGTAAGCGATGTAGACGACAGCCTTTCAAGCATCCTTGGTGGACTCCTGAGCTTCAGTACCTTCGTAACGTTGTTCGTAAGTCCCGCCAGCGTTATTTTCGAGCGCGAACAGATGAAAATTGTAACAATCTTCATTCTGTTGAATCCAATTACAACGAATGCCAAATTGCGTCGTTTCGTAATTACATCACCCGCATGGAGACGACTGCGAAGCAAGATCCTTCCTCTTTCTGGACATTTATTCGTAACCGCAAACGCTCAAATCGATTTCCAGCTGAGATGACTTTCAAAGATTCGACTGCTGATTCTCCTGATTCCTAGCCAATCTATTTACCGATTTCTTTGAAAACGTACACAGTACTAATTCACCAGCATTTTCACCTAACAGCCACAGGAACTGCCCATTATTCGACCTGAATCTGCCGCTCTTCGAAATAACACAGCATGATGTCACGTCTGCCTTGAATAAGCTAGACGTTTCCAAAGGACCTGGGACCGACCACCTTCCGCCGTTGTTCCTTAAAGAATGTGCTGAGTCTTTGCAAAGGCCTTTGACAATCATTTCAACAGCTCGCTTCGCCACTGTACCTTCCCGAAACTGTGGAAGACAGCTTCGGTCTGCCCGATATTCAAAGCAGGATCTAGTCATGCAGTTGAGAATTATCGTGGCGTTTCCATTTTGTGCTGCCTGGCTAAAGTGTTCGAAGGATTAGTTCATGATGTCCTGCACGCTGCTTCTCAACCATTTTTATCTGAGTTTCAACACGGATTTGTTAAGAAGCGTTCAACAACAACGAATCTCATGACGTTCGCCAATTTTGTATCAACGGAAATTGAGAACAAGCGTCAAATAGATGCCATTTACTTCGACTTTTCCAAAGCGTTCGACAAAGTGCCTCACGATCTTGCTGTTGCGAAGCTTAGACAAAGGGTGTATTCGATAAAAATGGCACACAGAAAATCTTCTGTAACTTTTGAATCGTATGAGTAAAAAACCTAGAAATTTGAGTAGATCTTATCTATAGTGTATTATTTACATCTGCCAAGTTTCATAGTTATACATTCAGTAGTTCCAGTCATGTCGTCGAAACAAGAAATTGTCCGTGAGAAAATTTTGTGCACTCACAATCAAAATCCAGGGGCGTCCCACCGGTGGATTGCTAAAAGGCTTGGAATTGCAAATACAACTGAGTCTCGTGTAATAAGAACCTTCAAGGAGCGTCTGAATGTCGAAAGGAAGGAAGGGAGTGGTCGTAAAAGTGGTCCAATGGACAGTAAAATGGCCAGGAAAGTCGTACAACAATTCAAGAACCGTCCAAACATGTCAATTCGAGATGTCGCTAAAAAGTCTAAGGTGTCAGTCGGTTTTGTGCAGAAAACCATGAAGCGTGCTGGGTTACATGTTTACAAAGTGCAAAAAGCCCCAAACCGGAATGAAAAACAAAACATCACTGCGAAAACCCGCGCCCGGAAACTTTACACGAAGCTGCTCACCAAATCCGGTTGCATCGTGATGGATGACGAAACATACGTCAAGGCCGACTTCCGTCAACTTCCTGGGCAAGAATATTTCGTTGCCAAGTCGAAGTTCGATGTTCCGGAGGATGTTCGAAAGAAGAAACTATCGAAATTTGCAAAGAAGTTTCTAATCTGGCAGGAGATTTGCGGATGTGGTGAAATAAGTGCTCCCTTCATCACTTCCGGAACAATAAACGGTGCGATTTACACGGAAGAGTGCCTTAAGAAGCGTCTCTTGCCATTCATTAAGAAGCACAAAGGATCAACTCTGTTTTGGCCTGATCTAGCATCCTGCCACTACGCTCGAAACGTATTGGAGTGGTACCGAGCCAACGGAGTCAATTTTGTGCCAAAGGATATGAACCCACCAAATTCACCGGAACTTCGTCCAATTGAACAAATTCTGGGCAATTATGAAAACGGAACTTCGCAAACATCCCAAAACTATAAAAACAGAGCTAGAATTGAAGAAAATTTGGGTAAAAACAACAAAAACACTGGGAAAATCGGTTGTACAAAATTTGATGGGTGGAGTGAAAAGGAAGGTGCGGGCATTCGGGATGGGAGACGAAATTGAATAAAACAAATGTTGTAAATCAAAACTTATTAGTAGTTCTTCATACCCTAAAAATTTCAAGAAAATCCGATAATCAGTTTAATTTTGATGAGTATATATGTGTGTGCCATTTTTATCGAATACACCCTTTACTTGGGATTTCCAGATTGGATTACAGAGTGGTTGCGCTCTTATCTGTCTGACCGTAATGCGTTTGTCAACATCAACGGATCGCACTCTCGCGTCTTTTCCATCACATCTGGTATGCCACAAGGCAGCGTTCTGGGCCCACTCATCTTCACATTGTTCATAAATGATCTATGCTTTCGGCTGAAATCAGGAAAATTGCTCTACGCTGACGATCTTAAAATTTATCGCATTGTAACCTCTCACCTCGACTGCTGCGCGCTTCAGGCCGATATAGATGAACTACAACGATGGTGCCTCGAGAATGGGATGGAATTGAACATCAACAAGTGTAAGTCCATTAAATTCTCTCGTCGGCAGTCTCGAATTGAATTCGAATATTCGGTTGGACCAGTATACTTGGAACGCGTTGAATCCATCCGTGACCTTGGAGTAAACATCGACAGTAAACTACGGTTCAATGAGCATGTCTACATAACTACCGCTAAAGCGTTCGCAGCCCTAGGATTCGTACGACACTGTACCACGAGCTTCAACGATATTTACGCACTCAAGTCGCTATACTGCTCATTAGTTCGAAGCATCCTGGAATATACTATTTGTGTGTGGATGCCGTCTCATGCAACGCAAATCAAACGGATGGAGCGTGTGCAGCGCAGCTTTGTACGTTTCGCTCTTCGTCAGCTGCCTTGGTCGAACCCAGCGGACCTGCCCGATTACACATGCCGCTGTAAACTCATCGCTCTGGAAAAGCTTGATTCCAGGCGGATTAACTTGCAAAGGCTCTTCGTGTTTGACCTGATAAAAGGAAATCTCGACTGTCCCTCGTTGTTATTCAATGTATCGTTTTATGCACCTTCTCGACAATTGCGTGAGCGTGAATTATTGTTTATCAGACGCCATAGAACCACATATGGATTTAACAATCCATTGAACAGATGCTTCCGTTCGTTCAATAGTGCTAGTGTTGTGTTTGATTTTAATGTGTCTAAGGCTGTTTTTAAGAGTAGGATTAAGGTTTTAGAATAAGTTACAGTCTGTGGAATTGTTTTTTAAACATTCGACTCGGTGAAATAAATAAAATAAATAAATAAATTGACAGAGGAACTCAGTAAGGCCACCGGTCCTCGTCACACTTTGTTCGTGGAGTGGTATCTTCGCGTTGGCGGGAGATAAGCTCCCCAGCACAGCAGTTACGGGACCATCAAATCCCAAGAGGGTGAGAATTTCGCCCCACACTGCCCCGTACGCAACACCCCTGATGCCCCGATTTAAAGAACAGAAGCCCCTTTTTCAACTGGGCTGTTCTCATTTGATGGCATTGTCGAAGGTATCTTCAAGTTACTTGAAATTTTTGACCCTTTCAAAAGTATTTTTCTGGCAATACTTCCAACTGTGAAAACTTTTTTGGAGCAATTGACAATGAAGTCGTGCTTCCTTGCAGCTATCATTTTTTTCGATGGATAATTTTCCAAATGAGGTCGAGGATTTTATCACTGTTCTGCAGTGGAATTGTCGAAGTCCTGTTCCTAAATTGGAAACATCGCTATCGCCAAAAATAAGCCATCCGTTTCATGATGTCAATATTATTCTTCTTGTTCGTGAGGATTTGCGTGGAGAAGAAGGGATGACAAAGTAGTACCGTGAAGTACCCATGTTTTGCGCACCTAATGCCTTAATTTTGCGCATTTTAAAACATTCCAAACTAATGTTTAGTTGAATATTCTTTGAATATAGTTCTACATGTAAATAGATGTCCTCTTGTGTATGGGATAAAATATAAAGTTTGACAATCTTGCAATTAACTGCCAAATTTTGGCAAAATGCGCATAATTAGGGTACTTCACGGTACTCCTTTAATAGAGAAAATTTTCATCAAATTACAGGTTTTCAAGATGTCGCATGTCAAACATGAGCATTATCTCTACTGTTATGAAAATTTGTATGCAGGGGTTTTTGGGGCCGGAAACGGTTCTTATGATGGTTCGAGACCCCTTTCCCGTCTGATAGGAGGGAGGGGGCTCCTACAAATGAAACACAAATTTCTGCATAACTCGAGAACTATTCAAGCAAATGTAACCAAATTAGGATGGTGGGGTTTTTGGAGACAATCAACGTTTCTATGGTGGTTTGAGACCGCTCCCCCATCAGGAAGGGATGGCTCTTATACAAGTGAATCAGATTTTTTTTTTCAAACTGACAGGATACGGCATACTTTGAAGATAAATGTTTTGTCTATGAAACTCTACACAGAAAGAAAAACCATGGTTGAAACTAACGATCCCAGGGTTGAATAAAAAACACACTGTTATATTACACACTTTTACGTTTTATTTTGCAAAAAATCCACACATTAGCAAACGAACATGTTTAAACAATACTCAGTCCCAAAAAAACGATAAGAGCACATGTTCTATTGAATTTCCATTCATCTAGTTGCAAGCGTAGCAAGGCTGGCACCTGCTTCAGATGGTAAATTTAATAAAAAAAAGCACTTACATCCTTGATATAAACACAATCTCATATTTAAGGAACCATAACGAAAGATGACAACAACACTAAACAATTACGAACAATACCTTGAAATTTTGGTATTTAAATTATATTCTCTACTTCAAATATTCAACTCCATATTCTCTTGAGATATGCTGAAGACCTACTATTGACAAACTTGGAAAATTAAGTGTCACCAAATAACTTGTAATCATTGTGGGAAAAATACATAAAACATACCAAACGTACTCTCGAAACTAGTTTCAAATAGAGTATCGCAGATGTCCAAAGACACTGACTAAAAACTCATACACAATTTAAAATTAAAATAGCTGAACATATGTTCAACGAAAAAGCTTTAAGACACTTTAACCACACAGAAATTTTAAAATCTTCAATCCTTGGAGATACTCTATAAAAATCAAAATAAATATAACAAAAAAAAAATTCAATCACTCGACTCTGAAGAAGTCGCAAGTCGCAGACGAAATAGGCCTATCTGTCAGAAGACAAGGTTTTTCTAGTCGAATTCTTATCTTACTTTACCAATCAGACTAAGGCCGGTGTGGCCTCTGCTGTACACAGAAGTTGTTTCCATTGTAATCGGTCCATGGCTGTACCTCGCCAACCGCGCTGTCTGCGGAGGGTCCGCAGGTCGCCTTCTACTTGATCAATCCACCATGCTCGTTGCGCGCCTCTTCTTCTTGTACCTGTCGGTTCGTTTTCGAGAACCATTTTCACAGGGCTGTCGTCCGACATTCTTATGACATGCCCAGCCCATCGTAGTCGACCGATTTTTGCGATGTGTACGATGGGAGGTTCTCCCAGCAACTGGTGCAATTCGTGGTTCATTCACCTCCTCCACGTTCCGTCTTCCATCTGCACTCCACCGTAGATCGTACGCAGCACCTTCCGTTCAAAGACTCCAAGGGCGCGTTGGTCCTCCACTAGCAATGTCCATGTTTGTGGCCGTAGAGAGCTACAGGTCTAATTAATGTCTTGTAGATGGTCAACTTTGTGGTTCGGCGAACTTTGTTTGATCTTAGCGTCCTTCGGAGTCCAAAGTAGGCACGATTGCCAGCCATAATGCGCCTTTGTATTTCTCTGCTGGTGTCGTTATCGGCGGTCACCAATGAGCCCAGATACACGAATTCGTCTACTACCTCGATTTCATCACCGTCGATCTGAACTTGTGCTAGGAGGCTAACATTTTATTCTCGTGAGCCTCTTCCCTTCATGTATTTTGTTTTTAACGCATAAATCACAAGCCAAATCCAACCAGCTTCAGCTTAAGTCTGATGTACGTTTCCGCCATCGTCTCAAAGTTACGTGCTACGATATCAACGTCGTCGGCGAAGCCAAATAGTTGGACAGACTTCCTGAAGATCGTGCCACTCGTGTCTATCCCAGCTATTCGAATCACACCCTCCAATGCAATGTTAAACAACAAACACGACAATCCATCACCTTGCCGTAACCCTCTCCGAGATTCAAAGGGGCTCGAGAGCGTCTCTGATACTCGAACGACACACATCACTCGATCCATCGTTGCTTTGATCAACCGCGTCGGTTTTTCCGGAAATCCATATTCGTGCATGATTTGCCATAGCTGGTCTCGATCGATTGTATCATACGCTGATTTGAAGTCGATGAAAAGATGATGTGTGGGCACGTTGTATTCGCGACATTTCTGCAGTACTTGCCGAATCGCGAAAATCTGGTCCATAGTAGCACGGGCACCCATGATTCCCGCTTGGTATTGCCCCACGAACTCCTTTGCAATCGGTGACAGGCGGCGGCATAACATTTGGGAGAGCAACTTGTAGGCAGCGCTCAGTAGCGTGATCGCACGATAATTGCAGCAATCGCTTGTTCCAGTCGGATTCAAAGGAACTAATTCGCGTTTTCTAGTGATGGTAAGAGAAAGAATTTCTGTTTTTATTTATTGTTAATTCAACAAGTGGAGTGTAAGTTTGAATTTTCCTAGTTTTTTCAGATTCCTCGATTTTGTCATCGTTAATCTGAACTCGTGGAATTTTCGTCAATTCGACTTAGCATTTTAGATTAAAATTTTTGTACATCTATTTAATTATCCGCTTGACCCTAACGAAATTAACCACTGGATTCAAAACCAAAAAGTATGACTAAATAACAGCAATTTTGCCTTGCCTTGTTGTTGTCAATATAAACATCAACATCAATTACACGGTAAAATTTAGGTTTTGCGTATGAGTATCCCTTTTGCATAAGTCAAGCCTTCTCCAGCAAAACCAATCATCTGCAACTGCAATATTTAACAACAAAACGACCCAGCCTACCTTTCGTCTTTTGTTGAATAATCAAAATGAATACAGCCACCGCTCGTTCCATTGGTTGTTTGTTTGTGAAACGTTGACTGACAGGTCATTCGCCGTGCTTCGCGCGTTAACAATAGTGCACAAACGGAAGCAAATTTGAACTCGTCTCAGATTTCACTGCCCCCTCTGTAGACGGTGGCTCGCATTAATGTAATGCCTCGCTGTGGAGAGACCAGCCACATTTTCGCCGTCATCGACAAGCTGCCGACGCCTACAGCCGTCACCAAACTATCAAGTGTATTGAATTACCTAATTTATGGATGCTAATGACGGGCCAGGAAATTTTCCGGAAGCAAAACCTCCTTCAACTGGTTCGCTCCGGGCAATGGCAACGCCGTCGATGAATTCTTCGGACCGGAACAAATGGATCAAAGTTCGTTCGCTCAGCTCGTCAACCAGTGGAGAAGGGCCATCATGACACTTCGTTGTGATTCGGTTTCATTTGCCCGAGCCTATGCGTGAGCATTAGAACATCAAATTTAGACAATATGTGGATGTGGGTGGGGGGGATTAAACCATCATCCTTCTTGTTTCGACGGTTGACTCTGTAATAAGGGATGAAGGCAGCTAATTGATAATGAAGTTAACCGCACTCCGAACTATTTCTCTGACAGAAACATTATGTTCGTGGCTCTTTAAAAGGTTGGTGGCTAGTTTTCCTAACCCATGTGTATGGAGGCAGTCTCAAGCCAACCCTGCTTATAATAATATGGTTAGGCGTCATTTGTGGTGGGTATCTTGATAGATGGCTAGATAACATCTAATTTATTCTGGATAATTTGATGTTGATGCAGGGTCAATTTTCTAAGGGAAGTACTAAAGCTTTAAGGCTTCCAAAATAGATTGTGATATTTTTAATTAAATTATGATTTGTGCAGCAAATGCATTAAGATTCAGATTCCTACGTAATCACGCATATTTGAAACAACAAAAGAACAGGGTTTGGCAAGATTTGTTAACAAAGCTGTGTAGGCCCATTTCTCGCAAACCGTTGGGTCACTCACAAAATGTTCCTTCTTCACCTTTATGTAGTTTGTTGGCGTGAGTCACATTACGGCAGTAGGCTGTGTCGATTTGCAAAGACAAAGCGAATTTACGAACGTAGACAGTAAATTACGGTTGAAAATGTTCCAAAAACCATCCATGAAAAGTTACAGATTTTTCAAAAATCGTTTAGTCGTCAATATTGACTTGAAGTTTCGTATGGGATTTTGACTTTTTCAGTCTAGGGCAAATAGTATTTTTATTTTTTTATTCACAAAAGCTACTGCAAAGTAAAGCTAAAAAATGGGAGGCACCTCGAAAACATGTGGCACTCTTTTAAAGGGTGGAACGGTCAAAAATTGGTCAAACATGATAAAGTGCACACTGATTATGGGTACACTGATTAGTTTATTATATAAATGATCAATCTTTTTTTTTTTTTGAAGTTCATCGTCTACAAAACACAGGAAAATTATTTGATTGGGCTTCCGATTTTTCAAATGCATACTGTTGTGCTTTACAATGCACACCACAGTTTTGTACCGCTATTATATCCACCTTATTTGATGCTGAACGTCAATTTGGCTTGATTTGTGTTTAACTTCCAACTGTTTTTTGAGTTCCCTTGGAGTTTCTCCTTACGATTGCCCAATATTTTTCAATTGGGCGCAGTTCCGGCGAGTTTGGAGGGTTTTTCTTCTTGGGTACGATTTGCACACTATTGGCGGTTAACCATTCCTAAGCTATTTTTCCATAATGGCAAGAAGCGAGGTCTGGCCAAAATAGCACGGGACAACTATGTTTCTTCAAGAAAGGCAATAAGCGTTTGTGCAAGCATTCCTTTACATAAATATGTTGGTTGACAGTGACAGTTGTCAAGAAACTTTCGCTTTTTAGCCCACAGGTGCAAATCACCTGCCAAACCAAGTATTTTTTTCGGGAACTTTGACATTTTTTCTGCTTAAACTTATCTTGAACCTTTCCTTTCTCGGTAGCCGGATAAAACTCTTGACCTGAGAGATGGTTGAAATCAGCCTTAACGTATGTTTCATCGTCCATTACGACGCAATCAAACTTGGTCAACAAACTCGTGTACAACTTACGCGCTCTTTCTTTGGCTGTTGTGTTTTGCTTATCATCTCGATTTGGAGTCACTGTAACCTTATGTGTAGACAGTCCAGCTCGTTTCTTTGCTGTTTGCACTGTTGTGTGGGACTTTACCAATTTATTTCCGATATCTCTGATGGAAAGGTAAAAATTTCGTTTGAAAATTCTGACCACTATTCTTCCGGTCACTGGGGCATCCTGGTTTCGGTTTCCTCCTGATCCCGGCTTTCTGGTAGTCGTCAGACGTTCTCCAAACACTTTTATAACATTCGTCACGGTTGATTTGGCAATATTAAGTGACTTTGTCAAGTCGGCGTGGGAATAATTTGGATTTTGCTTATGCGCGTGCAAAATTTTGATACGCTGCTCTTCTTGCTTCGACGCCATTTTTACAACTGAATGGAAAATGGCAAAAACAAAATGAAGTCATAATTCCGTACACATACACCTACAAAAGGAGGGGTGTTGAAGTTTTTTAAATGCACGATTCAAAAAACTACGTCATATTTGAGTCGACCAAGTTTTGACCGTTCCATCCTTTATGTCAGATGAAATTTACAACAAAAAAGCAAAACAAAATTAAAGAAAATACAAAGTTACATAAATTCTTGCTACGTATCATTGTGTATTTTAAAGGTCTTTATACAACATTCCCGATCCAAAAACAGTAACTCCCAGTTTTTCCCCACCTGAACAACTTTGTCCAAGACGACATCTTCCTAGATGGCCAGGTTCTCGAGATTCAGCTTGTAAAAGATTTTAATATGTGCAATAACGCCACGTAGTGAGACAATTCCGAGCTTCTATCCACCAAACGAAAGGCTTTGAACTACTTAATAACTTTGCTGAAGACAATAACTCTCCTAATGGCTAGGATCTGGAGATATTCCATGTTGGAGCCAATTAATACAAACATTTTGAATGCCAGCTATTACCATTTACCGAGCCGATCCTGAATAAATTAGACAACCTCAGTCCTTGCTCTTCTGAAACTGAAAATCACAGGAATATTACACGTTCAAGTTATATTAATTTCATCAGCTACGTGCAACCTCCACCCCAGTGAGGTAAATTGCTGTAGCCGGGAACCACCACTCACTTTCAGACAGTGGTGCCATTTTGAAAAGTGTGGAATCATTCTACAAAATTAAACAGCACTTCTTAATTGAATAACTTTCTTATTTAAAACTCAAATAAGGCATGCTTGGTTTTAAATGCTTCATAAAAGAATGCCACGTGTTTTCAAGGTGCCTCCGATGTTTAAGCTCAACTTTAAAGTAGCTTTTTGAATACAAACTAAAAATGATACTTTTCTCACGCACAAAAAGTCAAAATCCCATACGAAACTTAAAGTCAATAGCCAGCAAGCTACTCGATTTTTGAAAAATCTGAAACATTTCTGGGATAGTTTTCGGAACATTTCCAATCATAATTCACTGTAGGTTCGTAAATTTGTTTTTTTTCCCTGAAAATTGACACAGTCTACTAAGGTAGGCATGGTTAAAACAACGACACACTCAGCAGTAGCGAGTAACCGCGGCTAAACAATCGTCATGGGTAGCGAACTCTGCATAAGTCCCACATCGAAGTGGCAATTTTAACGCAGCGTCAATGTTATTAATGCATGAAAATATAGAATATGATTTTGTTTTGTTGTAAATAAGATAGCGTGATATTTTGCTTCTTAACAAAAATGGACAAAAATTGACGATTTTTCATGGGTTTGCCTACACCCGCACTGACGAAACTACCGATGCAGCATCAATCATAGTAACCCACGAGTCAGCAGACAAAATTTGACAGCTCTATCAGTCGAACTCTAACCATGATGGCAAAAACAGTGAAGCAACTCTGTTCAGAAGAGTGCGCGTTCAAAGAACGGCACCCCGCCGCGTCGAAAACGGACATCGTTTGGCACTTTGTGGACGCCGGATACGCCCGGTCAGGCATCTACAACATCTTGATACTATTAGATAACAATCAGAGCATCGAAAGAAAGCCCGGTTCCGGACGGCCGACGACCCTGAACGACAAGAAGCTCCAAAGCATGCTGAAGAGGAAGACCGAGGGGAAAGTGGCTACATCGTGGCGTGCGCTTTGCCGGGAGGCCGGTTTAACCGGCCAAACAGTGAAAAAGTACCTGGCGAACATGAACATACATGTCAGGAAGCGGAAGTCGCGTCCACTGGTTTCGGAGCTGCAGGCAATGACGCAGTGGCTGAATAAGATGGTCAACTCGATTTTCCCGGTGAATCGCGACGTGGCGGTGGTGATGGACGACGAGACCTATCTCACCCTGGATGGCAACGAGTGAGCTCCAAGGTGAAGTTCATTTCACACACCAAGTTCCCCAAGAAGGTGCTGCTGTGGCTGACAATCAGCGAGAAGGGCATGTCAAAGCCGCTCTTCTTTCGTTCGGGACTGGCCGTGAACGGGGAAATTTATAGTACGAAATACCCACCGAAAGTTGCGTCGCTCATCAAGAAATACCATTAGGGCGAAGACGCGGTGTTCTGGCCGAATCTGGCGTCGGCCCACTACTCGAAGCGATCGTTGGAGGAGATGGAGCGGCTGAATATCGATGTGGTATCCAAGTCAGCGAACCCGCCCAACGTCACCCAGCTGCGTTCCATGGAGAATTTCTGGGCCAACCTGAAGCGTAAGATCTACTCCAACAATTTTGTCGCGAAAACTGAGGAGGAATAGATAAATAAAACGAAGAAAGGACTCAAAAACATGCCTACACGCATGTTTTCGTCCGCCATGGTGAATGTTCCGGTTAACTTCCGGAAGGCCGCTCTCAAGGGCGTAGAATTTTTTTTACAAGTAGGCTTAAATAATTACCTTACCTACCTTAATAAGACCGGTTGTTCTCTACTGGCATGAAACGTGGGCAATGCTTGAGGAGGACTTGCAAGCACTCAGAGTTTTTGAACGACGGGTGTTAGGAACTACAGTCACCGCCAAAATAAAGTGCCCACTTTTCTCATGAACACGCTTCATCTCTGAAGTCATTGAAAAACTCATTATATCGTATTCATATATTTTTCTAAGCATGATAATATTATAATTTTAAAGATGCATGTGTATTTTTGCAATGGATAATACGCATTTTTGCAAAATTATTTTTGAACCATACGTGGTGTAAATTTGGTGTGTCATAATAAAGTGCCCAGTTGAAAATATATTATGTGTATGTAATTTTTACATCCAAGCGCCCCTCGTATTCAACTTTTTTGACGTTTCCAAGTGTTTGTTGATCTTCTTACGGATTTCAGTTGTCGGTCGGAAAGATTCAGTGCGAGTTATCTAAATAACCATGGATAATACGGTGGCAAGCAAAACTATTCCCTTGCAGATCCGAAAATGTGTTATTTGTGACATCGAGAAAGGTGAATCGCATCGCAAGATTGGTGAAAAGTATAGATACAGCAAAGCAGTGGTTACCAAACTTTTCGCAAAGTACAAAACCTATGATTCAGTAGCTGATCGCCCAGGAAGGGGAAGGAAACGTAGAACGTAGAAATTAAGAAAAATCCGAAGGTTACCCTCAGGGAGATCAAGGAAGTGATTCAACAACAGATCTCGGACAGTACTCTACGCAGAAGGATCGCTGAACAAGGTATGAAGAGCAGGTTTTGTAAGAAGTTGCCTTTTATTAGCAAAGTCAACAAAGCGAAACGACTCAAATTTGCTCGGGAACATGCTGATAAACCTTCAGAATATTGGAAGACTGTTTTGTGGACTGATGAGTCCAAATTCGAGTTGTAAAACAGCAAAAAACGAGCTCGTGTATGGCGTAGACCGGGAGAGGCGCTTCATGATCGACATATCCAGGGCACAATTAAGCATGGTGGAGGGAACGTGATGGTGTGGGGGTGTTTTTCTTGGGCGGGTGTTGGTGCTTTGGTAAAAATCGATGGTATTATGACAGCAGATTCCTACATCGACATATTGCGTGATAATTTGGAGGTTTCGTTGGTTAAAACTGGGCTGGAAAACAAATTTGTGTTCCAGCAAGATAATGACCCAACACATACCGCGAAGAAGTCAAAGGCATTCTTCCGTTCCTGCCGTATTAAACCTATGGAATGGCCCCCACAAAGTCCAGATCTGAACCCAATAGAGAATCTGTGGGCCATCTTGGATTCACGAGTTGATAAGACAGTAGTTACCAACAAACATAACTATTTTCAAGCTCTTGAGAACGCCTGGGAAGATCTTGACCCACAACACCTGATGAATCTGGTGGAGCGTATGCAAAAACTGTTGAAGGCCAGGGGGGGACACATCAACTACTGATCACTCAACAGACTGGATCAACAAATTGTTTTTTTTAATGAAAATAAGAAGTGGGCACTTTATTTTGACATGCATAATTTATACTATAGTTTGATCTCTCTTGAAGAAAAAAATGAATTTGCAGGACAAGTGTTTTTTTATGTACCAGACAAGAAAAGAACATAATAAATATGCCATCAAAACAACAAAACTTAGAATCTTTCACTTATTTTACAGTTTGCTGCACAAAAAGGAGAAACTGGGGTAGGTGGGCACTTTTTTCTGGCGGTGACTGTATCTTTAGCGGAGTGCAGGATGAACCATTAGCTTGCGCAACTCGCTTGCGATCACAGTATTGGTAATATGGTCAAATCAGGACACACACGCTGCGCAGGAAATGTTGTGAGAACGCAGGGAAACTATCCCGCAAAAATAGTGTCCAATCTGAATCTGGTTGACGCAAGTTGACGAGGAGTACAACGAGCAACGATGATTGATGGAGATGACCAAGTAGAGCAAAAGGTGCCCATGGGGGGGATTGGAGAGAAGCAGTCATGAACCGAGAACACTGGAGGGATATTGTGTATCTGGTAATGTTATGAATGATGTTGTACCAAGAAAATAAATAAAATAAGACGAAGATTTAGATACGGACAAGATTCTTTTATTTTTTTTTATTTATAGACTTCCTTAAATAGGGAAAGCTGGTTTGGGGCTTCTGTTCACCAATTTACATTTTCGATGTTTGTGAAAATGGCGATGATATGAAAACAATGAACAAATGGTTATAAACAATATTTGCATTTTAAAAGAACCAATTTCTGATAAAAGATGACGGTTGTTCGTTTCTTATATTTTTCAAAAAGGCGAACATTTGAACAGGACAGAAAGAATTCTCTAGTTTATAATAAAAAATAACTTGTTTTCATCGCATTTCTGGAACTTCGGATCACTAAAAACCTTTACAAATCGATTAGAATGGAAATCATTGTCTTCGACGATTCTTAACCTATGAAAGGGTGTTCCGATCAAAATTTGGTCAAACAGTAATGTGTGTGAGTCGATCAAAGTTTTTATTAATAAGTCAAATTCTTTTTCTTTTTCAATTTCAGTTAATACAGAATACAGAATTCAGCTAAGCTTCCTTTTAACCGAATGTGAATTGCCGGGTCTTTCGTTTAAAACCTGCCATAAGATTTTGTACAGTCTCCTTGTCCACTTTATTCGCCACAGAACGCCAGTTTGCCTTGAACTGTTTCTCGCTCACAACAGCTTTTTGAGTCTGCAAAACGTGAAAAACGTTCACCGAACACTTTTAATACGTTGGTAACAGTTGATTTAGCCACATTCAACAATTTCGCCAACTTGGCGTGAGAGTAGTTTGGATTTTGGCCATGCACGTGCAAAATTTAGATGCGTTGCTTCTCTTCCTTCGACGACATTTTGATAACTGAAGTGCTAATCTCAAAATCAAAATAGAGGCATGATGCTACACGCACACATCTTCAAAATGAGAGGTGTGCAAAATGTTTCAATGCACGATGAAAGGAAATGCGTCAAGTTTAAGTCGACCAAATTTTGATCGAAACACCCTTTATCGTCAGCGGAAGAAGTAAAGGACTTCATTAGCTGGAGCGATTTCGTGCATGCAGGTACAGATCAGTTTCTATAACTATTCACGTGATCAACTGATCAACCTGGTTGGTAAATGACTGGACAACGCGTACATCCCAACATCCGTCACTCCCATTATGCACCGCTGCTGATATGGTCCACTCCAGTTTTCAACAAATTTAATTTTTTTGGAAGCTCCATTACTAGTTTTTACTTCAACACCGAGATGCACACCTTATACTCTCGTCAAGGTCACTCCCGCCAGCGTTTTACAGCCATCCCAGGTCTGAGTATGAGTTTGGAGAAGGGGTCTTGCAAAGGTAACTATGCATGCAATGAGAACTCTTTCCTTCCGGTAACGTTTGTCGCTTCCAGCAAACCAATGCCAGCCATTTTCTGTTCAAACTTGCATCAACGCTCGTCGCACGTTTTGAGGGTTTTTAATGTACCATTTTCTGCGAGCAAGCCTTCAACACCGGGATGCACGCTTGCAAGTCACCTCGGCCCTGTGTATGAGTGTGGAAAAGGCGTCTTTCCAACCCGTTATCGCAGGCTAGTATTCATGCAATTTGAGCATCTTCCTTCCGGTAGCATTTTTAGATTCCAGCAACTCAGTTCCAATTTGGGTTCATTCGTCGACATGCTTCTGAATTCACTGACATATAGGGTAGGAAACGGCTTAATCAGGGGTCACTATTTTAATCAGTTGTTGGGAAATAGGTCTATAACTCCTACATTTTCCAAATTATTTCACTTTTAATTATACGATCATAAGCTCTATCTATTGGGTCAATGATTCGATGTATGAATCATGATTGATTACCAATTTATTACTGTCATTTTGAAGATTTAAAATACATCATATAGAAACATCAAAATTTAGAAAATAGGGGGAGAATATTATAATAAAATATATGAATTAAAAATAAAGAATGGTAATGTGAAGCCTGCTGTCTCTTGCATTTGTTTGTTTTTAAACGAAGCAGCCCGTTTGTCGTCATAGTCGCTTTGGCTGACATTTGCGTGAGAGTAAATGAAATAAGAAATACACATTGCCAATCTAAAGATCAATGACAAACTAAAAGTTTGGTCGTGTACGTCTGTCTCATAACCTGTTAGTAGACGAGTTTGTGATCGTAGCAATCGACATGTTTTGGTTGATTGTTTTCGAGAGCGGTAGGGTAATACGATGGAGCGGGTTGAGGAAATTGACGTTTGCAGCAAATCGTGAACTGGCCTATTTAATTTCGCCTTCGCACACATGCACAGAATCGCACTCATACAATATTGTTAGTTTATGTACAGATTGAGGAGCTGAAGAAAACATTGTTTTAATCGGAAAGCAATCCGCATGCGTTTAAGAATTCCCTGCAATTGAGAACTTAATTCCATGGCTATGACATTTACTGAGCCTAATGCTCGTTGCTGAAGGTATGTTCCGATAGACCAGACGTAAGCAGAGGGATTAATGTCCGAATATTGGCAGTTCTAATTAAATGTTACATACAGCTTCATCAAATGTCTCAGGTGCTGACTAAACTGCTTAAAACCCGTCCTGTACCCTATGTCCTTAATATCCCATTCAATTTCATTTTTTTTGGTTTTTGTTTTTATTTTTTCGACAAAAACGACATCCTTTATGGAAAGCAATTTAACCACCCTGATGAAATAACGATCTACGATGACACAGGAGATGTGTAAATACTATTGTCTTCACTATTCCATTCAAATTCTCACTTATTTTTCAAAGGACCACCCTAATGGCATAAAAGTGAGCAAACCCTTGTTAAATATCATGAATCTAATATAGACATTGGATTACGATTATGAAAGAGGTTTTAAAATAATGTTGTTTGCAATATTTTTTTAAATTTTCGACAAAAGGGACCAGTCTTATGAAAAATAAGTAAGCCACACTAACGAAATATCACATATTACATGCTGACAGTGGCTTATGATTATTTAAGAGATGTTTCAATACTGTTATCTTCTATATTATATTCGAATTCAATTTTTTTTTAAATTTTTCATCAAAAAGGACCACCCTAGTGGAAAATAAGCGAACCACCCTTATGAAATTTCATACATAATATGCTAGCAGTTGCCAACGATGATATAAGATATGTTTCAATATGCCATTAATATCTCAGCAGTTGAATTCAAAACATTCAAGTAAAATTGAATTTTATTGACATTCAATAAAGTTCTGGCAGCCCCAGAAAGTCGATTTAAAAAAAAAAATTTCGAGCTAACACCAGTTCTCGACATTTCATGCATTTCTAAGACCTTTGACATAAAAAAAAACCTTGGGAAATTTTTCATGGGTGAAAAAAGTCAAACTTTGACCGCTTTGGGGTTCCACTTAACGAAGTGCGATGGAGCTCAAATTTTGCATGGGGACTTCTTTTGAGGAGACAGAACTTTTGAGCACTACTTTTTTATAAATTCGATGGCCAATTTTTTCCCATACATTAGATTGGCACCCTAATGTAGGTTTATTAGATGTAATGTTAGCCTAGCCCCTTCGTTCGGCCTATGTAACAAACATTTAATTAATTCAGCGACAATCGCAAATTAATGTTGACAACATGGCAATCAACTTGTTCTTAAGCAGGTGTGAACTTTTTCTTCACTTGATTGTGATGTAACTGTTTGAAATTAACGATTTACTTAATTTGAAAGCCGCCATGATTTCGACAGATTTCCCAATCGATCTTCAAATGTACTAAATCTGAGTACATTTGATCGACATCTATTCTAATACACCCTAGATCTGTAGAAAATAGTCACAAATTGCAAATTAAGTTTTCAAATGAAAAAATATATTGTGATGTTGTAAGAAAACTGTAGGCTTAGTAGGGATAAATTATTTTATGCGTTCCTAATTATGGTTCATTATATCCATTAGATAGTGTTCGAGATGACACTTGAATACGACGTGGACACTGACGTATAGTCACGATTCCGCCGATAAGACAATATTGCAGGCGACGAGAGAAGTCGGAGGGGCAACACTTTCCACCACAAGAATTTGTACGAGAAACGATACAGTATTTGACCGATAGCGATGTACAGGGTGTCTGCAAATTATCCGAACAGACTTTCGCGGTATGCCTCAACACAACCAAGAGGATTAAGCTAAGCATACCTACATGATTTAACATCTTGACCCATTGTCTTTATACGCAGTAAGAGTATAAAGAGTATAAGAAATGGAAAAACTGTTTCAGTGATTGCAAAGACCCTGAATATGGCAAAATCTGCAGTGAGTGACTCAATAACACGATACCAACAGCTTGTAACGCTAGATGACCGCGTAGGGAGAGTAAAATAGCTTACAGTTCGGACTCCACAATCATGCGGAAATTTCAAGCGAAATTCTTCGATTTCCATCCGAAAGTTGGCGAAATCACTGAAAATTCCAAAATCTTCCGATGGAGCCATAGTTTACGACGATTTGAAGCTTCGATCATATAAACTGTGCAAGAATCACTACTTGAATGACATCATGAAAGCAAACCGGTTGAGAAAAGCTAAGGTTCTCCTGAACCGCTTATCCGAGGGCCGCTATCGGTCAGTGATGTTTACCGATGAAAAAGTTTTCACAATCGAGCAGCATCATAACCACCGAAATGATCGGCAGTTGCTTCCTGCTGCCTCCAAAAATCGTGGAAGTATTTCAAGGAGTCAGCTTCCCGCTTCTGTCATGGTTTGGGCTGGAATAACTCATTCCGGCAAAACCCTTTTGATCTCCATCGACAAGGGGGTGAAAGTGAATCAAGCGATATATCAGAAGCTACTTACTGACACACTAGCTCATTGGGCATCGCAGTATTTCGGCGAAAATGAATGGATTTTTCAAAAGACTGGGCGCCGGCTCATGGAGCAAAAAAGACTATTAGTCTTTGCGAACGCATTTTCCCAAGCTTTTTTGGCCTTCTAACTCACCGGATTTGAATCCGATGGACTATTCGGTATGGTTCATCTTGGAGTCAAGAGCCTGCAGTACACCACATAAATCACTAGAACATCTAAACTCGTCTCTTTTAATCGTGGATAACTTCCCGAAACGATTGAAGGCGTGCACTCAGCACGAGGTGGCCATTTTAAAATGAACAAATAAAACTTGTAATTGGCAAACATATTGCTATAACAAACAATACAGATTGATTTTTTAATCCAACAATAAAAGATAGTTTTAACAACATTTTTTGTACAGATAATATTCGGACACCCTGTACACCATTCTTTACTAATTGCATAATTTTCATTTTGATGTAGAGTCCAGGTAGTCATTGCGGTGACATTAATAGACTCAAGTTGTAAGTGCCATATGGAATTGCTCGCGGTTATGGGATAGCGAAGAGAACAGGAGAAGGGAGAGAGGAGAGAAAGTATTAGTAATTGGTAACATGCGATGCGCATGTGAGATTTTCATGGTGATATTCTTACAATGGCCGTTCAGAATGGTTCGACGGATGCATATGAGAGATCATTCCCGATGAGTTTCCACGCGTTTACTCAACTCCATCACGTTAAGTTATAAAAGCCAAGAAATATTTTACTATGGGCTACATTTGGGCATTGATACCACCAACGCATCTTCAAGTGATCATTGCAAGCTGTCTAATTGGTTCAGGCACATTTGAACCATAGACTAACTCTAAGACCAATACAGTCTCAAATATTCTGTCAAAATTACATAGCGAATCAAAACAAAAACAAAGATACTTGTACCAAAAGGTACTGAAAAGCGCAAGAGTCCATGGCAAGGTGCAGACTGCAAGGTGTACTTCGGATCAAGGGGTTCTACAACAGTGAACCAATTTCAATCGCTAGTTGCATATTGATTGTTGTTTGAACGTTGATGTGGCAGTTGGTTTACACATAAAATCTGCCTCGACCAAGTAGGCAGAACGCGCCCATACCCCTTTCTGAACCGAAGGAAAATGTCTAAAACCAAATTATTTTCAAAACAAATCAGGGATGCCAATCCCGGAAAACACCATTTGAATTTTTTATGGTTTTCACGAATATCATCTATTTAAAACATTCCTCATTTAAGAACGAAGCATTGTAAAACTTTTTCACCGTCAGTCGTAAGGAAATTTTCTAAAAAAAATTACCCAAATGTGATAAAAAAAATTCCACAGCGGAAGAAAATCGAGAAAAAAGATCAGAAGAACATAGTAAGGTCTGTATCCACATTAATCCGGACACCGTCAAATCATTGTAACTTCTGAAATATTGCACGTAGGAATGAAATTTCACTGTGGTATAGCTGAGAGTCTATGATGAAAAAGACTATGATTCATGTTTACATTTCATGTTTAGTATTTAAGATGGCAACGAAACAAAAACAAGTATGCGAGCGAATTTTGTACGGGCGTACGGCAAATCCTGACTTTTCAATACGGGACCTTGCAAAAACATTGGATTTGGCTAAATCCACTGTTCTCTATGTGCTCAAATAATTTCGGACGGTGGAGAGGAAACCGAGAAGTGACCTAACAACAATTTGACAATTTGACAATTTTTACCTCCATAAATCGTTTTTTTTTTTCACCTGTTCTTTTCTGTTCAATGTTTGACAACATCGATTTTTTAGAGATGAAAGCGATGATTTATTCATTTGAAATCTTTCCACATTAATGAGTGCAAAGGAGAATACCAACGCTTGTTTTTATTAATTTGACAGCTTTCACTGTAGCTCAGTGCCCAACCTGCTTGCAGACATTACTCGTATACTAGTTGGCATTGACGCCACCGTTTTTCCAAGCACAGACTGACAGTTTTTCATGGCATTTTTCGTTGGAGCGAAAGAAATTGAGAAAATCCGCCTTGCGTACAGGATAACATTTGGTTATGCGATTTTCCTGCAGGAGTCAAGGTAGATTGATTTGATTGGTGGATTCTGCAGTTGTTGTTATGTATATATATAGACGTGACGACAACTTGCGAAAGCTGTGAAAGATTAAATGCAAAATGGGATGACTTTGCTGAGAACTATCGTAAATAATCAAATTACCAAAAATCAAAAATAATGTTGTATCAATATTGTTTTTCACCTAATTGTCTCTTGTTAACTTTTGTTGAATTCCTTGTCTTATGTTAGTTTGTTGATCCTTTTGTTCATGCGTTAATTGGCTATTCAGTAAGTCCGTAGAGTGGTTGAAAAAATGTGGCTGTGTTAGTAATGAGATGACCTTGTAATCTTGCTCTTGAATAATTCTTTGACAAATATTATAACAATTTGTTTAAAGATTAAAAAATAAAAACAGAACCAGGCATATTCCATTATCTACTACCAGTTTCTAGAATGCAAATATTGTTTTAAAAAAATTGATTTTTTCTGAATCGGCTATTTACTTTAATTATAATAAAACGTCATGGTGGAAAAAATATCGGAGAAGGATATCAGATTTAATCCACAACATATATCATACTGATCCTTCTAAAGCACAACGATCCACTATCACAACCTTTAAAAACAACGTTTCACTATCTATTCATATCTAACGCCCATTTAAGAAGAAGATCTTTTATCGCCATCGCATCAAAAGAAATCAGCCCGTCATTGCATTCGCCAGAACATAACAACAATTAATTTATCCGAGAGTTGATCATGCAACGGCTTATTGCTTGATGGATTTTATCGTTTTTAATTTGACGACCTGTTCCGGGAAAACATGGTGGAAAAAAAACCTCCCACCGCAACCCAATCAAAGCCAGTCATCCCGATAAGTCATTCATACTCCGCAATTAATCGTTTTTACGCTGATGCTTTTTTTTATGATTCGGAATATTCTATCAACTGGACTCGGAGAACGTACACATTCCCAGTTGTTTATCTCACCGCATTAAGCGTTGTTCTTTGCGAGCAATAAAATCGCAGAATCAACGTGACTCAGCCGGCGCAGTCGTCTGCAGGTGAAATTGCATAAGAAATTTATCCCTCCCCCCGCCCAAGCTCCCCTGGAAATCCGCGACACGCCACCGGGTAGAGCACTGCACTTGTTACAAATCAGCACTACTTCCCGATTCGAGACGTTAGATGGCCGTTGTTGTTCTATACACGCGGAGATCTTGAACTGCTCGGAAACGTCACCAGGCGCGGCAAACAGTTCCCAGAGGCATAACAATCGCACACTAGAATCTTCATTGACGCTCACTTGGAGAAATTTGCTTCATTCTAGTGCCGGACGCGATCGCGAATAGAGGTGCACACCAACGCTCCGCGGAACTATTTCGGAACCCATATTGAGCGAACAGATATAGATAGAGTGTGTTTGGAATACAAATAGTGCTTCTAACCTAGGAAGATCAAGCTGGTAACCATTGCAAGTGAACAAATAAGTTCTGGTTGAGTTGTACAAAACAACGACCGGTAATTGTATTCATTCTCGTCATCGTCGTCGTCGTCGGTTGATTAGTTCCACTCTCTCCGGCAAACGTAAATTGGTTATACCGCACAAATCTTAAGAATTGCGATCAAGGACCGCGTGACACTGAAGCTAATCGACCGCGGAACGTTCATAGGAGTCCTACATTGTATCGAGCAGCAGCAGCAGTTACTTAGAACTTTAGCAACCTTCCATTGGGTAAGCACACTAATTATGACCACCAACCGGAATGGAATGTCCACGCTGTTCCACGCCAATGGTCCATTCATCACCGTAAACGTGGATCCAATTGTGGCCTTTTATTGAGGCTGTTGTCATGAAAGTGCACGCTGGAAGGCCGGAACGAAGCACAAGTTCTTAATCGAAAATAATTTGTTTTTTTGCAGCGCAAAATCAGGTGGTTCTGTTTCAAGCGCCGCCAAGTGATCAAAACAAGTGCATATAGCCTAACGTCTGTAGAACGATCCAGAGGGAGGTTTTCCATTGGATAAGAAATTTATTGGCATCAATAATTCATAATTCAAAACGTAGTTGCACTGTGCGGAGCTGCCGAATCGGGCGTAATTGCTCCTTCGGGTTTTGCAAATCAGTTGCCAGCTGAACGCACTCTCTCGCTCTGTTGTCGCTCAGCTGTCCGATAGAACAACTTACCTTAAATATTCTAACGCATTGAATAAACGGCTGTGATTAGATAGGGTTGGTCAATTAAATTGCCGTAATCAATCACCGACTCTGGGTGCCTACTGCATTCAGCTGTGAGCAGTACCGTGATTTCAACGCCCATTAAGTAACAATAAACAGGTAATTTAGAACTTGTTATAATTGATCCACTCCAAGCATCTGAAAATCCTTCGAACGTCACACATCTCTTGTCGTTCTACAGTTTGATACAATGCGTTCGGGAGGGGCTTTCGGTATAGTTTCTACTAAGTATAGTAATAACATAGGAACTCAGTGAACTAAGAGGAAACGTGGATTAACTTCAATGAAATATTAAAAATAGTGCAAAGTGTAAGTTTTTTTTGTGTTGAAACTACAGGATACTACGGGAGCGTATTATCCTAAAAGGACACTACCCAGGTAACCAATAAGCAGTTCCAAAGCATCTTTACGGCAGCCTATCAAGCAATTGAGTCGCCTTAAATGCAACATTATTGCCACTTTTGGCCCAATATACGGCTGCTTTACTGCAATGCTATGATAATGCTTCATCAATGCTATTTTGCATTCGAAATGCTTATTACAGGCTACAAGCATTTAAATAGCATTTGAAATGCAACTTTACAACAGATAGCATTCAAGATGCTGATATAATACTAATATAATGCTTGTAGCATCTGGAATGCAGATTCAGGGTTGATTTACTACATATTCTAATGTTTATTGGTTACCTGGGTAGATTCACATTTCTGATATGATCAAAGTTCTTTAGTTCACAGTAAAAAAAATTAAAATGAATATCGCATCAAAGTTGCGAATGTACACAAAATAGACGAAACATAGTACATCGATGTTACATTACCTATCATATTCATATGATTTCCGTGTGTTGAGTAATTATATTCGTATTTCGCTGCGCTTTACGGTATGCTTTCATGATTTCTAAGACGATTTATGTTATGCTGTGTTGACATTTAAATTCACCTGATTACATGACATGTCATTGAAACGATCGAAAACTTGCTGCAAACTTCAACTAAAGCTATAAAATCGGTACTTGTTCGGTTGAATAATGAGGATCAGTGCTGTAAGTAGTAATTTTGACTCATTTGGATACATTTATTGATACTAGGTTAGTCAAAAAGTTTTGAAAGCGGAAATGAGAACTTTTTATTTTTGGGAAAATCACTTTTATTGCACAGTATAGTCTCCCATAAGATCAATACACTTGGTCCAACGATCTTCCGACTTTGTTGTCCCATCACGGAAGTGACTTTCTGGAAGGCCTGCAAAATACTCCCCTACGACGGCTATAACCTCTTCGTTCGATGAAAAATGCTTTCCACGAAGGAATTTTTTTAGGTGTGAGAACATCCAGAAGTCAGAGGAAGCTAAATCTGGCGAAAATGGTGGATGCTGCAACAATTCGTACCCCTATTCACTGATTTTTGCGATAATTTATTGAGCTGTGTGAGCAGGTGCATTGCCTTGATGAACAATATTATTTTTTCTGCATACCGAGTCTTTTTACACATTTTTTTATTCAACTGGTCCAATAGGTCACAATAATAATCAGAGTTGATTGTCTTACCAGTTTGGAGATAATCTATCAATAAAATTCCTTTTGCATCCCAGAAACCTGACACTAGTACCTTCTTGGCCGATTTCTGGACACGAACTCGCTTCGGAGCCAAAGTGCCTGGTTCACACCACTCCTTAGCCTCTTATTTTGATTCAGGGTCATGGTGGTAGACCCAAGTCTCCATGTTGGCTAACTAGTTTAGAATGATTTATTATTCAAGACATTTGCTCGTCGAACCACGAGCACTCACATACATACATATATCTTACCGGGAGAAACCTGTACGACCAGATGTAAGATAATTCCAAGTACTACATAAGGCCACAAGTGCTGACAGTTCCTCGCACATCGTGGGACCAAAATGCTCATACCTCGTTGCACGGCGTGTGACTTTGTGATTGTGATCGGTTTGCTGATGCAATCAAATACCGAACTCAGCAGCAAAGCACAGCCAGTGTTGCCAAATATTCAAATATACCACACCTGCCCCCTAAGGAAACGAAGGGTGGCAGTCAATTATTCTCTCTAGATGATGTCGTCCAAACTTCGGTCACATTATATTATTTTGTATTTTATTATGCCTTAATTTGAATGAATCGTTTTGTTTGTTTGTATATCTGAAATGGAATAAACTGTAACTTAATTGAAGGATACTAAGAAGTTTACTTAATGCTAATTGAAATTCGTCCAATAAATTTGTAGAAATATAAGTACGCTTTTATATTCACTTCCTCCTCTTTTACAAAAAAATGTCTGTATCAATTTTTACGATACTTCTTTAATCTATTTTTATGAACAACTTGTTCATTTTTTGGGTTATTCAAATCTTGAATTGTTGCATTTGGGTTATTTAGTTTTATTATTTTAAATGGTCCTATGCGTAGGTTTCCTAATTTATGGTGTGCGTTATCTTCCACCCATACTAAATCTCCTATGGATATTTGTAATGATTTGGTATTGTTGTTATATTCTTCTACTCTTTTTCTTTTGCTTTTATCAATGCAAGATTTAGCTGATTCGTAAGCTTTATTCAGTTTATGAAGCAATTCTTTGTAATAATGTTCAAGGTTGTATATTGGTGAAGGAACTTCGTCTCAACAATTTGGTATTTGGTATGGTTTTCCAAAAACTAATTCAAAAGGTGAGAACATTGTGTCGGTGTTCGGTAGAGTGTTATATGCAAAAGCATAGATTTGTATGATTTCATACCAATCATTTGTTGGTTCATTTAAAAATGTTCTTAAATATTCATTTAACGTTTTGTGATTTCTCTCCAGGGTACCAATTGTTTTAGGATGGTACGCTGTTGAGAATTTGTGTTTGATGTTTAACAGTGTAGTGACCTCTCTGAAAATTTCATTTTTGAATTCAGTACCAAAATCGGTTTTTATGTACTGTATAGGTCCATACATTAGGAAAAGGTTTTCAACAAATGTTCTTGCTATAGTTGAAGCTCTCTTGTCAACCATTGGAGTCAGTATAACATATTTGCTAAATTCACATTGTAACGATAAAATATATCGGTTACCGTGATTAGAGATGGACAAAGGTCCTACAGTATCTATTGCGACTGTATGAAAGGGTTTAGGTGGTTTATCGGTTTTTGTTAATTCTTTTTTTGTGTTTTTGAAAGTTTATTTCTGTTGACAATAAATGCAATTTTGAACGGTATAGTTAATAGTTTGGTGCATGTTTTTCGCAATAATAGAAAGGTTTTATTTTTTATACAGCTTTACTTGTCCGGGATGTCCGGCGATTTTCGTATCGTAATTATGGAATAATATTTCTTGAATTTCATCGACACTGTGAAGTATCCGTGGTCCTTCATAGATTAGGATTTCAACATTATTCAGAAATTTTGTTCCTATCTCTTTGAATGTTGCTATTGGAACAATTTTGAAATAGGGGTTCATTACTTTTTATGGCTACTTTTGGGCTGCAGTCCTGTAGCATTTCTTCCAATCCTGAAAACATCAGCTCTAGTGCTGAGTTCTCTTTTGGATTTATATGACTAGTCATATATTTTATAATCTTCTTTTGATTCTTTGACGTCAATTTGAATTCGATGTTTGTTTGTTCTCCCCTATTTGTTCGTTGACAGCTTGGGCACGTTGTGCGTTTCTTCAGGACTCAATACTTCGTAAATCCAGTTGGCCATTCCGATTTTAGATGTACACTCAGTAGCTTCCAAAAAACGGTAACTTGTAAAATTAATAAAAAAATTTTGGGGAAAAATTGACAAAAAATAAAAAAAATATAATTTAAAAAAATTCCTTTCCCCCGTGACCGGCGAAAATCGAGCAAAAAAAAAACGGGGGAAATTAAAACAAGGGGGGCGGAAACCAAAAAAGGGAACCGGGGAAAAAAAAAAACAAAAGAGAATATTTGGGTGGAATAAATAATAATATAAATTATAGTAAAACCCGGTGGGGAAGGAGAGGGGGGGGAAAAGGAGAAGGGGGGGCGGGGGGCGCAGGAACCAAGGAAAGAAAAAAATTATATTTTTGTTTGGGGAGAAAATAAATATGTACTAATTTAAAGAATAGGTATATGGATAAAAAAAATTTATATATATGAAAAATAAAAAATAAAAAATATAAATAATATGAATAGTAAATATAAAGAATGTGAAGTAAATAAAAAAAAATGAAATTAGAAAAAGAAGGAAGTAGGTTGGAGAGTGTACTAGCCATGGATCTGGTTTTTACTGCCATAATTGTTATTTGTTTTAAATTGTCCGAATTCAGTCTGATTCGGGATAAAGCATCCGCGCATACATTAGATTGTCCTTTGATGAATTCAATGTCAACATTATATTTATCCAAGTCAAGTCTCATTCTCGTTAACTTGGTGCTTGGGTTTTTCTTCGTATATAAATACGTCAACGGTTTATGATCAGTTTCGATGATAAAACGTGTACCAAATAATTATGGCTTAAAATTATTAATTGCCCAGTGAATGGCAGTTAATTCTTTTTCGATGACAGGTTTGTAAGATTCTCCTTTGGTAAAGATTTTACTGGCAAAAGCGATTGGCAATTCACTATCACCCTGCTTTTGCGCTAAAACTGCACCGCATGCTATATCCGAAGCATCGGTGGTTAAAATAAATGGTTGCTGAAAATCTGGATACTGTAAGATTTTTGGTTCAGTAAGAGATTTCCTCAATTTGTCGAATGAAGTTTGACATTCCTCTGTCCATGTAAATTGACATTTTTTTCTCAATAATTTGTTAAGAGGTGCCGTCAAATGCGCAAAATGTTTGATAAATTTACGGTAATAGTTGCAAAACGCAACCAACCGTCTGATATCGTCTGCTGTTTTGCAAACGGGGTAGTTAACAATTGTCTCAAATTTAGATGAATCGGGAAGGATTCCTTTATCTGAAATACAATGACCTAGATAGGTTACATTTTTCTTGAAAAAATTACATTTGGTGGGGTTCAGCTTTAGATTATATTTACGCATGCGTTCAAAAACCTTGCGTAAATTGTTCAAATGGTGCTCCGTAGAACATCTTATGACGATAATATCGTCGATGTATAAAAATGCAACTTCTGGGGTCAGACCTGTCATTGCAATGGTCATCATCCTTTGGAAGCTGTTGGGGGAGATATTTAGACCGAATGGTAACCGTTTATAATGGTACCGTCTGTTTTCAGTGCTGAACGCAGTATATTGTCTAGACTTCTTGTCAAGAGGGATTTATAAAAATCCAGACATTAAGTTCAGGGTAGAAAACAAATGACTTGTAAACAAAGAATGAATTGATAGATCGAAATGAAATTTTGAGTACGTTCTTATGAAAGATGAAACATTAAAATGGAGTAGAAATTTTGGTTTTTCTACTGCTGTAAATGTCGCTTTCAAAACATTTTGACTAACCTAGTAATTTATTTCAGAAGCTAAATTTTTCAATATGGTGTGTGATAAAACTGTAGCTCTCAAATTCTACAACTTTCTCAAATACTGCATTTCCCTAACTGGTATATAGAAAATGTTATATTCACTCTCACATTCATATGATACTTAATGATGCATATCATTTGAATATTCCAATATTGCGCTCTCGCGTCTAAGATACATTTCTTCATACGTGATACTTTTTAAATGAAACTTTTTATCCTGAAATGAATCGCATTGAGTCGAAATGACTATTTACAGCACTGGTGAGAATAATCTTCTTAATATCAATACCCTTACCTTGAAAATCGTCAGGAATTTCAATTAAGTTGCCTGCAAACAATAAGATTTAATACACAAACTGTCTATTCCGATGCAAAATTCAACATGCAAAACAACGTCTATTAACTATCAAAATTCCAAGGCATGAAAACCTCCCAAAATACACGCATGCCAACACTATATTGATTTCAATTAGACAAGACTAGTTCCCGGAACTTTATAGATTATTATTTCATTCAAAGTGTATCTTTATCATCTTTCTATTAAAATAAGTACTGTAAAACGGGGTAACGTTTTATTTAAATATTTCTTAAACATTTCAACTATAAAGATCAGCTTCGCATTTTTTAAATGTTTAAAACAAATAGATCTTAATTCGCAGTCAACCTGCACAATTTATGTTGTCATGTTGAGCGTTTTGTTTATTTATATTAAAATATAAAATTTGAGCACGTCGATATGGGGTAGCATTGATCAGCCCCTCAAATGCTAATGAAATTTACAGAAAAGTTTGTAATATAATGCTTAGATACTCATGTGAAGTACAATTTCTGTAGACGGTATTAAAAAGATTTTATGAAATGCTTGATTACGCCTCAATGTATGCAATCATGTTATCTGACTTCTTAAAGAAAATCATTAATTTCTCTGTGAAAGGGGCATTTCCCCGATTTTTTTTCAAATGATTTAATTTACTGGAACAAAAAATAAAAAGTGAGTTATATCTGGAACAAAACCGCGAGGTTTACGTAGAACTGCGTTGGTGTATAGTAATAATAGTATCATCTAATTTATACATTTTATAACACATATGGTTGGTTAATATTGAAATGTTTTTTGTTATTTCACTTTGACCATCTTATGAACTTTCCATAGAAGCATACTTGTTTCAATTCTGTTAAAATAACTTCAATGTGACTCAATTAAGTCACAATCAAGTTGATGCAACCGATTACGTTGGCTTCGTGTTGCTTGGGTTGCTTCATACTGCATTCTCGTGACTCTCATCTTTCTGGGATTTCTCTATTCAACACTAGTATAAAGAGTGTATCGAAAAGTAGTTAGCAACATTGATTTTTGAATAAAAGAGTGGAAAAAACCTATTTCTTTCACTGTTTATATTAATCTTAACATTCTTCATTAAATTCTGCACACCTACTTTTGTGACTTTACTGGTGGCTGCTGTCCAGTTTTCCTGGAACTCCTGCATGTTTTGGGACCCTCCTTCCGAATGTGCCGCTTGACAATCGACCAATATCATTCAACTGGCCGAACATCAGGACAGTTCAGCGGATTGATGTCCCTTTTCACGAATTGTACCTTATTGTTTGCCAACCACTGTAGAACCGACTTGGCCTAGTGGGCGGAAGCCAAATCCGGCCAGAAGAGAGGATGAGCCTAATGCTTTCTATACAGTGGCAGCAATCTCTTCTTCAAACATTCTTCCTCGTTCACCTTGGCGTGAATTGTATCCTTCGTGAAAAAAACGACGACCACAAACCACAGGTCCATCGATTTCGTATAATTCCGGCGGTCCAGGCAGCGCTCGCGAATCTTCCTTGGCGTAGGTTTCCGCTTATACAGTTTTCGCGCTCTTGTTTTGGCCCGAGCTTGCTGCTCCAGAAAATTTTCGGCACCTTCTGTTTCTTGTACGTTTTCAGGGAGTTTCGAGCTTTGATCCGTTGAATCATCCCGATGCTAGTGTTAAATCACTTGGCCAAATCCCGCGTCGACGCCGATGGGTTTTTCCTTATGTACTCAACCACTTTCAAGTCCCGGCTGGGCTCGCTGGGACCCGATTTCCTGCTTGATCGGGGCAAATCTTTCACGGAAAGGGTCGCACCGAACTTTTCGATTACATTTTTGACAATGGTGTGGTTCACTCTCTCCCGTTTTGCAATTTGGTTGTACGTGACACCCTTTTCTATGCACCAAATGAGTATAATTTTCATTTGCGTGTCCAGATCAATGCGACTCAACTTTGAAACGATCCATTGTACCGAAACCAATCGATTGCACAACTGTTATTGACATGTAAACAAAAATGTCACCGCAAAACATACTAAACAAATTTAAGCCATTTTAGAGTAATTACTGTCGGAATGGTGCTAACGACGTACCGAAATGAGTTCAGTGTTCGTCATTAGCTCTCAGCTGATGATTTGCAAGGGACATTGCCAATAAATAAGGTAGACATTAATTGCATCAACATGAAAATATGGGCCGATTTTACTGCTGTAAATTGTGGGTTGTAAGTTGCAGGGGTCATCATGTACAACTATGTTCATGCCTTACGCAAGAATAAGTGAAACTCATTTAATGGCAGCCCCTAAAATGCAGGGGCTGGAGCCGTGCCTCCCTCACCCCTTCCAGGTAAAGCCGGAGATCGTCTGTCTGTCATCTCTTCAGTCATCCTATATGCATCTTTAAACTGACCATGTACAATGCGTTCAATGACAAACATACAATTCAACAACAAAAATCATTAGGACTCAACTGAAAAATGTAAACAATGACTCTTTTCGTAAATAGCTCATGACACGAAGTGTACTCATGTAAGCCACCATTTCTATCGGATAGGTGGACTCTTCCTCTTCAAAATGATGTGGTGGATTAAAGAAGTAAGTTCTCAATGTCGCGAAATTTGCGGAAAGAGCCATTGCTTACGTTTTTCAGTTAAGCCCGAATAGAAAAACTCTGTCGAATTTACCACTCTCGATTGAATGCCTCGAACAATCCAATATGTACTGTTTTTGATAATATGCAATGGTTTTTTAGGTTAAATAATGAAAATTTCTCCTAAACACATACTCTTTTATTGTAAAATTAAAATTATCATCCTGAAAAGCTACGTGGTCATGACACAGAGAACAGACATCCAGGCTCAAACGTTTTTTTTCCAAATTTACTTAAATTTATTTTTAAAAGCAAGCCGTTGGAAAATCAGTGCCGCCAAGTCTAGGTTTTACCAAACTATAATTGACAGACTATCAAATCTCAAGGCGCGCAGGTGGCGCCATCAACGTACGATTCACCAAAACTAACGGAAACAAGCTGTAATTTTAAAATGGCAGTTACAGAAATTTACACACGGAGGCCACTTCATATTGAATGTCTGTTCTCTGTGGTTATGATACGAGTCTGAATTTAATTACTAAATTTTCTTACCGGTTCACTCCGGCAGCGGGACACCAGCATGTGCTGTATTCAAACCGAATAACAGTTCATTAAACTTCTCTCTCGTCGCTGCAAATGGCCGACGACAAGATACTTGGGATTATTCTAGTAATCTAGTTGTCACTAGCGTCGTTTTATACCCTTGAGGTTTTCAGTGGCCCAAAAGACAGGAGCGCCGGCAGCTACCAGCTTAGCTGGTCTTGTTTGGTCTCCCATACCACAACTGGGCTGACGGTGACAGGTGGGCCAAGCCCTGTCCGAACCACCAACTGAGAGCTAATGTCAAACACTGAAACTATTGTTGTTCGTCTCGTGTGCTATATATGTACTAGCGTTGATTAACATAGCCCAGAAAGAAGATGGGCATGTCGTTGTTCTTAGAAATGTCGGAACATTTAATAAATGATCGTATTACCTTCCTGAGCTGCAATTGGCTGGTAGCAACACTTGTTGTTCTCAGAAATGTCGGAACATTTAATAAATGATCGTATTACCTTCCTGAGCTGCAATGGGGAGGTAGCAACACTAGAATAGGTTCCGTTTACCCTGGAGGAAGTGGCCAATTTTTCATTGCTTAGGAAACCCATTGCGAGACATATCTGTGTTCAAATAATTAAAAGAACATTTATTAAATGACCATTTTATCTTCCTGAACAACAATGACCACATGCTGATACCGAAATAAAGCCTTTTCGCGACCAAATCTGGGCAAGTAAATCTTGGAATTTAAAAAAAAATATTTTAACCTAAGATTTACTTTTTAATCTAGCCCCTAAGATATAGGCTTAAATTCCGAATGAGCAAGGACTTCTCCTATATTGACTACTTGATTTTTTTGTACTTATCCCTAGTTCGGTCAAAAGTATTTTTTCGTAAATTCGCCTACGCACGTTTTGTAATTAGAATTTTCGTACATAAAATACACATTTATAAAATTGTAAGAAACATTTGTAAGGCTTGTCATCAGCAGGATGCTGCAACTTATCCGTACAACGCACGGAATGAATTTCGTACAACTCAGCCAATCACTGCTCCTCTTCAATCATACCCGCACATGTTGGTGTTGCTAAAGCTCGATTCAAAGTAAATCTGGACGCACGGTTTAATACACCCCCGCGTCCCTGGTGGTTGGAACAAAAAACGTTTGACAGGCATTTGTTGATGTTTCATTGACAAAGAAAATGGTGAAAAGGTTTTCCTCGATTGATCGACACATCTCGAAATTACGGATCATGTAACTTGGGAAAAGAAAATTAATTGTACACAACCATCTAGAGAATCCTTCGTGGTCAGCCTCAAAAATAGCATAAGTGTTAAAATTCCCAAAGTCAACGGTGTGTCTTGTAATCAATCGTTACAATGATACTCTGAGTGTGGAAAGAGCACAGCGCATCTATCATGAAAAGTGGCACTAGGAACAAAGAGCTGAGGAGAAAGGTGTTGAGGTACGTGAAAAGCAACCCAGGCGTCTCCATACGTGATTTGGCAAAGAAATAGGATTTTACGAAATACAACTTTTCCACCGTGCGTAACATCCTTTCAAGAGAAGGATATAAGTCTTTTTGTGCCAGTAAACATTCGAATCGCTCCCTGAAACAAAATTTAGTGGCAAAAAAGCGAGCACGATTACTATACGAATGAGTTTTGACGAAATTTGATGGCTGTATGTTAAAGATGACGGAACATATGTCAAAATGGATTATAAACAAATCCCCGGACGAAAATTTACCTGGCAACTGGTCGTGGGGATGTCCCGTCCAGGTATAAATTTGTTTTTGCTGATAAATTTGCTCGGAATCTAATGATTTGGAAAGGAATCTGCAGTTGTGGCCTTAAAACCAAGGTTATCATCACATCTCACACTATGACGTCGAAGGTTTACATTAAATAGTGTCTGAAAAAGCGAATTTTACCCTTCATTTGGCAACACAAACCAACGTTATGTTTTGGCCGGATCTAGGCAGCTGACCCTACTCTAAGGAGGTACTAGAATGGTATGCTGCAAACAATGTTAATTTCGTCGCCAAAGAGATTAATCCTCCGAATTGCCCTGAGTTCAGACCGATCGAAAAATATTGGGCAATTGTCAAGCGAAAACTTCGAGGATGCGATAAAGAAGTGAAAGATGCACAACAAATGCGTTTAAAGTGGAATAAGTTCACAGGTACAGTGTCACCAGATGCGACTATGCAGATCATGATGGCATCGATCACAAGTAAAGTGCGACAGTTCTTTCGAAACGGTGAAATGTAATAATTTTTTGTAGATCGTTTGAAAGCTTTACAAATACCCTTTTGTGTGACGCTTTGATCAACCGTGTATGTTGTTTAATTCTTGAGTTATGATCACTTTTACTTTGAATCGGGCTTTACTGAGTAGGGCTAAATTCATTTGTTTATCTAAAAAGCGTCACATGATTTGAGCCGAAAGTTGTAACTTCATCTGCGTTGATCACGCAACTTCTCTCGAATCACCATGATCTAGTGAAATCAACCGCATAACAGCTTTTTTCCAATAGGACAGAATCACCGACCGAATCATAAGCATTAAGAAAATCACGGTAAATACACTCCTTACGGTGGCGTTTTTTTTTTAATTAATTTCGTGCATGAGCATGAGCATAAGCCTGATTAACCGCCCAAGTTTGCTACTCCGTTATTGCCAGATCAGCTGAAATTACACTGACAACCTACAGATGATGCTTATGACTAACATAGATCCTAAATGTGTATAAACTAATGACGCTGAATTGAGGCAATATCGGCGCCGGCCCCGACCGAATACGATCATATAGAGAAAGCTTATGAATATTGACTTGATACTCACTTTGTTGGAAACCGATTACACCTCTGCATTTCTACGAGAAATCACTGGGCTGTTGGAAAATGTTTTTGTGCTATTGAGTTGTGTTGGCATCATTTTTCGTTTTGGTTTACGATGTACTGAATTCTTGTTTATGTCTGCGTTTAGATAATCTTCATTTTAGTTGGTATAAAGGATATGCACATTTATATATTTAAATATTAACACCGATTTAAACCAACGCCAAGGATGCCCTTGGGGCCATTCACAAAGGGTAATGGTGGTTTTTCATTGTGAAGACAAGGTAACTTTTAATAACCCTGAAACCAATTTGTACCGACAGTAAGGATGTTCATTAGTAGGGTTATTGAAAAACGTTCGAGGGCCAATTTGGACCAATTTGAACCAACAGAAAATGACTGTTTGGGCCACTCAAGTGTGATGGTAGATTGTTTTCATTGGAAAGACAAGATAATTTTAAATGAAACATGGGACCCGATATGGACCAATTTAAACCAACAACAAGGATGCTGCTAGGTGTCAATTCAATTCATAAGGTTTGTATCCACGATGATTTGAACAAATTTCAAAAACTGTAATTTTTCCGCCATGAGTTATTTCACTCAATATGAGCTGGGTGTCTTTACTTAAGAAGACTATGATCGGTTTTGAATTTTCATAAGCATTGTTCGGATTTTATACAGCCCTAATGAAAATCCTGACCTTTCGATACGTCAACTCGCAAAGGAGTAGGATTTTCATAAATCCCCAGCCCACAGTGTATTGCAAACATTTTCTGAACGTTTGACTAAGGAAACCAAAACGTGACTAAAATATTGGACGTGCGAGCGTGCTATGAACAGGAAGGCAAAGAGGTTGCTAGAGAGGAACCCGATCCTTTTTATGCGAACTGTGACTCGGAAAATAGGAATGTTGTTAGGATTTGTCCAAAAGCCAAACCTACGTTGCGGATTGAAGACGTACAGAGTTAATAAAAAAAAAGTTCCCAACCGCAATGATAAACAGAATTTTTCGGCAAAATCACGTGCTCAAAATATCCATGTGTCATGGGCACTGAAACTTCCGTACAGAGAGAGGTTTTGAATTAAGGGGTGTTGGGGTATTTTTGGGGGCGTTTTTCTTTTTTTGTTTTTTTTATTTTAGTTTAATTTTTTATAATCTATTTTTTTGTGAAATTTAAATTTGGTTGTTTTTTGGGTTGGGGAATGGGTGGGGATTTAAGGGGACCCTCCCCTGGATTTGGGCAAAAATAAGGCAAAGTTTGTATTTTTTTTTTGTGGGAGATTGAAAAGGCGTACGAACTTTCGGTTTGGACGAATCAATTCAATTATTATTCAAAATTTCAAAGAGATAAAAAAAATCGTGAAAATTCAAAATGGCGGCTACAAAATGGCGATTTCCGTAAGCCTCTGCGCGGGGGGCAACAACTTCAAGTCTGCAGCCTCTTGTAGTAAACAAAAATCAAATCTAGTTATCATTTCTAAAAGATAATGAAATTTATAAATAATTAATTACGAATGCCAATTTTTAGTTCAAGCCGTACAAAAAATTATAACCTTTTAAACAATAATTTGATGGAGGGAATCGGATTAATAGTTCAAGCCCAGGGCTTGAAGTTAGATTGAAAAACATGGTTTCGAGAAATCGCCAATCGGCGGCTACACCATTTTGAATTTTAACAAAAAAATTTATCTCTTTGAAATCTTGAATAATAATCAAATTTAATCGTCAGAACCGGAAGTTCGTACGCCTTTTCATTCTCCCACAAAAAAAAAATACAAACTTTGCTTTATTTTTGCCCAAATCCAGGGGAGGGTCCCCTTAAGAAATGAGTTTGAGTTTGATATCGAATGAATTTGAAAATTTTCCACGCTGATAAGTATAGTATACCTTGACGAATACGATATATTGCTGTGATTTGAGCTTCATTAACCACGACCAGGGAGAATTTGGAATCATTATACCAATTAAAACGATAATTGGTTCTCAAACATCTCATTACTAATTTGAACGTTTGTAAAAATATCCGTTGGAGCTTATACAACTATTTTTAAATAGTTCAATTCCACATCTCTTCTCTCATCTGTATACAAAGCGTGCGTACTTCATTATTCAACGGAAATTAACTTCCAGCACAGAACTTACACAATGATTTGATTTAGCTCAAAACAATAACCATGGAAACTTTAGCATTAGGCTGATGCAAGTATTGAAATTTTCGCCTCTCAATACATTAACTCATCTCATCTCATCAATGATTGAAAAAATTAAAATTCTATGAATTTTGAATCAACTTTTTAACTTCGTGTAAATCAACAGATTTTTGAAAGATTGTATGTTTCAAAAAAAAACTTTGACCGCTTTGTTGGAATAGTGCAATCACTTGTCACTTCACTTTTTCTTCCTTTTAATTCCACTATGTTTCATAGTGGAACATATCTCAAACCAAGTGGAATAAAACTTTCACATCCAATGAAAACTACGTTGCTGCATCTTCAAACTACGGTCGATAAACACAACAATGTGCCAAATTGGAATCAACAATTTTTTGCTGCATTTTGTTTTCCACACGGCGATTCTACACTTTTCCATACAGTCATCGACATTGCTAATTGCTATCCCATTTCAAATGGTTGCAAACAAGTCGCTACCAAGATCTGATTATGCGGAACTGAACAAAACAAACAATTTGATTTGCCCTGACCATTAGTGATGAGCAGTGCGGTTCTCATGTACACGCTCAATTAGATTGTTTATATACAGGAGAAAAAAAAGACTTCCGATCAAACGACGTGACACCGCGATCATCTCCATCAACGATGACGGTATTGGATCTTCGTTGCTGGATGATTGACAGGTTCTGGTAGTAATGAGGCACTGGCACATATTCGCCAAATTTGCTAACCGGCACCTTGTCCGGCCACCGGTCCAAGTGCAGGGGGAATTCAATGGGAAAGGCACGCCAAATTTGTGTGTAGCTATGTTTGTTGAACTTGTGTTTTGTTCGTTCTCGATCACACACTTCACTTGCTGAACGATCGCCGGGAGGATCGTCTACATAGCCGTTATTAAATTAAAGGTAATTGATGCTGGTTAAGTGAATGAAGTCGTGTTGCCGTTTCGACGGATGATAAAAGTTACCGACTGCCACTACTACTTCTACTGCTGCTGTTGGCTTTGTTTTGAGGGTGAGTCGTGTTCTCGTTAGAATTGGCAGCTGAGTTTGTTGTTTGGCTCTGCAAACAGAGTGTTGTGTTTGGCTTATTGAATATTCGATTGGATACGGGGTTGCGTACGGTGTGAAGATCAACTGGGAAGGTTACTCCTGGTATGGACTGTTTTTAAATTTTGTTTTTTTATGCAATATGACTCGAATAACACAACAATGAAAATCTTCAAAATAAATATTTGCCGTTATTGTTTTTAGGCAGCTTGTTCATTGTTTCAACCAAGCGTTAAGTTTTAACGACCCAATCGACTGTACATTTGAAATAAAACGATCAGAACATTCTGAGAGAGTTCATTTGAGGTTGTAATATTTGTTGTATTGCCATGAAGGTATACTATCACTTAGTGGATAACATCCCGAATATATGTAAGCATTACATCAGCATCTGATTGCACTCGTATAAAACTTTTTAATTTTACCATGTCTGTAGAACGGAAATCTTTTTTTGGTTTGGTTGTCTCTAATTTCTTTAATGTATTGCTGAGACCATACCACAATTCAAGTAGTCGTACGAATCGGATCCTTTCTGAAATTTATACACTTTTTAAACACACGATCCAATAATGGTATCGCCTTAAAACAGGCTACTGTGTTAGAGTTATGGCAAACTTTTCAAGGTGATGCAACATTCAATTTGAGTGCCCCAATACTTACAGAATCAATTCCGTACTTAAGCCATAAAGTGCACATTTAATGTTTGCCTTTCCAACTGTGCAAATGAGGGACAAAATTCTCACCATCACTTGGTTCTTGAAACAGGTGAGCGCTGTCTGACATTTACATCTACTTGAAATCATTTCTTTACACTATTTTATGAGATCACAGGTTTTAATTATGTTGATGTTGCTCGCAGCGATGGTAAATGTGCTGTATTTTGATACTACTTCCATAACAATTGACATTTTTCATGACGACCAAATTGAACACACGCAAAACATTTCTTCTACCGCCAGATTATGGTTTTCAAACAGTAACGACAATGATATTTGTCGCTAAGAATTTTGTTGAATGCTTCGTTAATACTGCATACATACAGTGTTGTACAAAACATATGCAACCAACCAAAGACGACCATAAAATTTTACACTACAAATTTGCGGTAAATTAACAGAAATAAAAAGGCATGCAGGTGATCAATATAAACACCATTCAAATTTATTGTGTCGAATGAATCAGAATTTATTCACAAACAATGATAATATTATCAAATGAACAAAACAATAAATTATCCTCCTAGACAGAACAAATGCAACTTCGTATATTGACCACCAGATTATAGTTATTTCGTTGCAAATCCATTACTGTCGATTACAGCCTTGCACCTTTGAGGCATGGACTGGATCAGGTTGTCAATAACGCTCTGTGGGATCTCTGCCCAAGCTTTTGACGTAGGACTACGTCTGTGTTTTCAATACTGGGGTACACGTTCGAATTGCGAAAATCTGGAGCGTCACCAAAAATATATAGGTTTTGAACGTTAATAACTAAGTCATTCCACGATTGATTTCCAAAATGTTTGCACCAATCGATCGGGACATTTTCTACGCTTCGATTTAAATATTTGAAACTATTGATTTTTAACATTCAACTATTGAAATTAAAACAAATAATAGATGATGTCTTATAATGCCGATTTTTCAGAGTCAATTTACTAAATGCACAGTACTTTCCTATCACAGACTTCAAATGTAAGTAAGGAACGTCTCACATGCAGGAGTGCACGATATAAAACAGGGACACCTTCAAATTTTCTTCATTCGCTCGGCAGCCATGGAGCTGTGTAGAGCGGCAATGGGCCAGTACTGCTCTGACAGCTAGCGGTTACAAGTACCCTGCAAGAGGGTACGCGGGCGAGCAACCAGCCAGAATGATCGCTCAGCGGCTGTCGCTAGCGAGTGGCTGGCTGGACAGCCATTTTTAATGCAGTCGTGCGCTATGCCAAGTTCGTAGCAATGATCCCGTTGGTAGTCATTTCAGGATATGATGTACATGTACATATATGTATAGATATATTTGTAGATGATTTCGAAATATATGTAGATGATATAGATAAATATTTGAATGTATATAGTCATGATTTTGATATGTTTGTAGATTATATCGATGTATATGTAGATGATATAAATTTATTTGATGATAATATTGATATGTTTGAAGATGATATCGATATATATGTAGATGATGTAGATAAGACGCAACGTTGAGTGTTAAAAATCCGCAATCACTATGTCTATACAGGCAGAACAGCATTTTTCGGGGTAGAACCATCTGTGTTTAGCGCCCTGGTTTCCAAATTTCGACAAATAACTATTAAATGATGTATTTCACTATTAAATGATGTACTTCACACAAAAAGATCTCTTCAGGGCTACTATTCTGATTTTGAAAGAGTGATATACTGAATTATTATAAGAGTTTGCTCATTGTATCCGCATGACACCTACCTAATTCATAAATCCTGGCCGATGCTGAATTTTGCACAATTTCTGTTCGATAATTACCAAATATTTCTTAAAATCATGTTTCGGTATAGAAAATAACTCAGGTCGTTTAAAGTTTATTTGACTTTTGCAATCGCAGCCCGCTGGTTGCTAGCATGTTATGATTTCCGATTGCAGACATAATTTTATTATAACAAGTTGTTCAATGTTGGTAATGTTCTCTTCAAAATCCATTCAGTGCTTGAAAGTGTTTCTATTCAGTTTACGGCGTTTAGAGTCCCTACCTTGCAATAGAAATCAAATATTTTTAGAATGTGTAATATCGCAGAATATGGCTGCAAAGTGTCAGAGCAGCAATCAGAGCGAATAAATCTTTAAGCTATTTTAGATAATAGCATGAGTTTAAAGTCGACTTTAAAATATTTGGATAAATTTTTAAGAGATTATTGAATTCCTGCACAAAAATTATCGTTTAAATTGATGACCTATTAACATAATGATTTTTATACAGTTACATATTTTTTCAAGAAACCTTGTATGTACTTGTAAATAAAATTCATATTACTAACAGATCCTCAACTATCTTTCATGCCATAAAGATAGTGACCCTCTAAAAATCGTAGCAAATACTACCGTGTCCGTATCATCATCCAAACCACACGGCCCTTTTCAGAGCCACCAAATGCTTTCTAAAGAGTGTACAATAGAATTTTCTCACATACTTACTTTCTAATGCTGGTTTTACTAGGTCTAACGGGTGTCCACGATGAAATTGCCACACTTTGAAATTGCTCTAACTTTTTAACCGTTGGGTAGAATTTAATGAAAATTTGGGTGGATTTAGTTCATAGTACATTATTTACATCCTGTAAGTTTTAAAATCCTGTGATCAAAACTCGCGGAAATGGAGTCGAAGGAACAGCTCGTGCGTGATAAAATCTTGCGCATTCATCACGAGAAAAAGGATCTCTCGCATCGTTCCATCGCTAAAACGTTGGGAATCGCGAATTCCACGGTGTCGCGAGTGATTAAGCGGTTCGAGGAACGGTTGACCACCGATCGGAAGCCCAGAAGTGAAGGAAAAAGTATTCCGTACAACACCAAAAATCACAACCGCGTAGTTGGGGCCTTCAACCGAAATCCGAACGCCTCCGTTCGGGATGTGGCTAAGAAGCTGCACCTTAGCCGAAGTTTTGTCCAGAAGGCCAAAACTAAGGCTGGGCTTCGAACGTTCAAGGTACAAAAGGCCCCTAATCGCGACGAGAAGCAGAACAAGTCCGCCAAAACCCGTGCCAGGAAGTTGTACCTCAACATGCTGACGAAAGTTGAATGCTGCATCATGGACGACGAAACATATGTGAAGGCCGACTTCAAACAGATCCCCGGCAACCTGTTTTTCACGGCCAAGGATAAGTTCAGCGTTCCGGAGCATGTCCGCACTCAGAAGATGTCCAAATTTGCGAAGAAATTCCTGGTTTGGCAAGCCATCTGCACGTGCGGGAAGCGGAGTGCACCTTTTGTGACCCAGGACACGATGAACAGACAGGTGTACATAAAAGAGTGCCTCCAGAAGCGGCTGCTTCCTCTCCTGAAGGCCCACAACGTCCCAACAATCTTCTGGCCGGATTTGGCCTCATGCCACTACTCCAAGGACGTGCTGAAGTGGTATGCGGACAATAAGGTCAATTTCGTGCCGAAAATGTTCAACCCTCCCAACACTCTGGAGCTCTGCCCCATCGAGAAGTACTGGGCGATTATGAAGCAGCACCTTCTTAAACGACCTAAGGTAGTGAAAACAGTCGAGGAACTGAAGAAAGTATGGGTTTACATGCAAAAAACGGTTGATTCACAGGTTGTGCAGAATCTTATGGCCGGGGTTAAGGCCAAGGTGCGGGCATTTGCGTATGGACTGTAAATAAAATACGAGTAAAATGGTAAAATGAAGTTTAATAGTTATTTCTCAATCCCTGAAAATTTGATGGCAATCGGATGAAAACTCGAATTTTGCGAATCAATTTTGTGTGTGGCAATTTCATCGTGGACACCCTTTATCGGCTAGGGTAGATATCAAATGAAAATTTGAAAAATAGAGACCAGTAAGAATATTTGAAACACTCTGAACGCTAATAACTTTATCATTTCTCGATAGATTTTCGAGATTGTAGCCTCAATCAGTTGGAACTGTCAAGTCAATGTACAAAAATATCATTAATAATTGACTTTGAATTCCCAGACAGACTTTCAACCATCTATAACGCGATAAGGATAATGGTCTACAGCTAGTAGATCATTTCAACACTGTTTCTAAGATACTTACTTATCTATGCCGATACAACGTCCCATTAGAACAGCACCTACGTTTCAATGTTGCTCTACGAAACGAACGAAACTAATCTAACATTTTGAACCAGACAATGCATCAAACGGTTTAACTTTGTCTACATAAACCGGCCGTGTGTTATACACTGATTTTCGGCAAGGCTTTTTGATCCAATCGATCAATGCAGCCTCTATTCTAATACAGGCAATTAAAAATAATAATAATAATAAAATTCATTACACATTGCTACGTAGTCCTACGTCAACTTTGCGTACAACCCAATTGGGCTGTCCCTTATAGTTTTTGGATTTGTTCAAACAGTTAATCCTTATTGTGCACATTTTCGCGGTTAACACTTCGATTGACGATCTCTCAAAGGTTCTAAATCGGGTTGAGATCCGGATACTGCGGTGGCCAATCCATAACTATTACATTTTTGTCCACTGTATGACGACTTTGGCAGTGTTTTAGGGTCGTTATCTTGTTGAAATATTCATTTTATTGACATATTCCACTCTGCATACGGTAGCATAACATCTTTTAGAATGCCATTGTACATGAAACGATCCATAATACCACCAATTCGATTAATCGGACCCAGACCGATCACAGAAAAACTTCTCCAGACCATAACATTTCCTCGCCGAACACGGCACATTCCGTGTCTTCCATTCATGTTGAACTTCGACTCTTCACTGAACAGTAGCGATCGCTTTTTCTGCACACTCCAGAATATGTGAGATCGAGCAAACAGGAGCCGTGTCTTTTTGGTTTTTCACCGATATCAGAGGCTTCTTCGCAGGACGCTGGGAAAATAATCCTCTGGGTTGTTTACTTGCTCGGTAACATTTATAACCTTCTCGGAGACGGATTCGCCGCACAAAACAACGGTCGGCATTCAGTTCTTTCGCCTAATCATAATACGAGATGTAGGGATCAACCTTGATTTTCCGAATGACCTTCACCCGTAGTTGAGGATCAACGGTTCTACTCCGACGCTTGATATACACTTTGCGGGAAATTGTTAAAATTTGCTTGTACATTTTAATCACTCGCGCCACAGTACTTATAGGATAATCCAGCAGTTTTGCCAGCTCCCGAGTTGACGCAGATGGATTTTGCAGGTAACTGTGCACAATTATTTCCTGCATGATGAATATCTTGGAACCACGTTAATTTTAAACTGTGAAAAAAAAATAGACCGAGAACCGTTTACAAACAACAAAACACCGTGAGAAACTTCCATATCCGACCAATTGGAGCGCTGCTATCCCTAAAATGAAGTGCCCCATTTGTAAATGATCTAGCCTTTACTCTGCGAACTGTTATTTTCTGCATATTTAGTGTTCTAGCTATCTTGGATTCTCGAAACTTTTGAGCACGATTATTTTCCTGCCTTCAACTCGCTTCAAGTTCTACAAGCGTGCTGATTCACTGTTGTCCTGATGAATTTCAATCTCGACTATAGTTAGGCGGATTGACATGCTCTCAACTAAATCTACTTCAATTTCCAATTGTTGATTGGGCGTTATATGTAGGCCAAAACAAAGGACGCTGTGGTTTTTATACAATGAAAGCAACCATGCAGACAACCTCAGCATTTATCATTCCTTTGGTGTAGATTTTTTTTTCACTTGAATTGACTGCTCGAGGTCTCAAATATCCCCAACCAATGGCTCTAGTGTAAATTTGCGGTCCTGGAAGTATTTTGAAATCCTACTCGTATGTTAACGTTTCATCGTCCATCAGAAGAAAAACACGCATATGTTAGTTACAAAATTCGCTTGAGAAACTTCCGGACCCTGGATTTTTGTTCGGCACTTTTTGTCGAAAAATTATGTTTCTTGTATGACTTCAAATTGTTACGCTCCTTGATCCATTGAACCGTTTCAACAGTTGTCCCAACCTTTTCCGTCATATCAAGAATTAACCTTGATTTGTTTCGGTTGATAAGGTTGACTAGCTTCCGGTCCAAATTTAAGTCCCTTGGTGCGGGTTTATTTCCGGCTGATCTGCAAACGCGTTGTGTTACCCGAACTTGTTATTGATACTGGAATGCTTTACCAAATTGTTCATCGTGACACCATTCTCACGGAACCATGTGTCCACAAGTCCCATTTTAATCAACATTGCTACCAGAAAAGAAATAACTTAAGATTAGTTTAAGCAGAAAAAGTTATAATGGTTTTCGGAAAACTATTGAAATTTTTTAATGACAACTGGCATTGTAAACAAAGATTTGTCTGTAAAGGAATGTTTGCAAAAATGCTTGTAGTTTGTTTTGAAGAAATGCAATGTTTCCGTACTGTGCACGCCAAACCGCACTTCCTATCACCACAAAATAATGGCTCAGAAATGGTATACCGGTAAAAAACGTGTAAATTCTCAGGACAAGACACTTCAAACTCACCAGAGCTGCGCTCACTTGAAAAATATTATGCAGCAGTTATATATTTATACTTATATACTCTTTTATAATAAAATGGAAGGGCAGAAGTACTAAACTAGCAATAGTTAAATTGTTTTTTAATCGGCAGAGAATTTCAAACTTATTGGTTATTTTCTTGGTGCCATCGTCAATGTGAGAGTCAAATTTTAGTCTATCATCAACAATCAAGCTAAGATATTTGATCTCACGCACGCGATCAATTGTCCAATCATAAATTTCAACAGAGACGTTGTCAATTACTCCTCTTATATTCAATTTCAACTGTTATTCTTCAATCATCTACTTAGAGAACGTAAATCTGGATTCAAGTGTAAAACGGTCTCATCAAGGCTTTAAGTTGCAATGAATAACACGGTATCATCAGCAGAAGGATGAATATCACAAAATCGCTAGTCTCTTCGCGTGTCATTAACGTATAAAATGGATAAAATGGGCCCTAATACACTCTCTTGTAGCACACCAAGGCTGTTCTAAACAGAATCATTAAAAAAAAAGTCCGATGCGTTCTGTCAGATAAATAGATTTCGAACCATCTATTTATACCCAGAACCCGAAAACCAAAAGCGGTTCATTATTTCTAACAACAAGCAAGGGGCAAGACAGCTCCTTAACGCGAGTAATTTCAGAGTTACTTTTGAGGTACCTCGAGTAACTCACGTTGCGTTAGTTAGCGAGAACTACCATTTGTTTTCTCTCTGTTGCACAGCAGCTGTCAAACAAACCGATCATTAGTATATGAGCTCTCGAGTGTGAACAATTGGACACAAGCAATTTTCGCTATTTTGAAAATAATCTTTTTTTCTGCATTATCGAGATTTTCAGCCTCGGGCTGGTTCATCTCCCGTCGTAGTTAATGAAACACCACTTTGGGTGTTTCTCATAACTTATCCGGGGGTGAGATTTGAACTCGTGACTTTGGCGTGAGAGGTATGGATGTAAACCACTACGCCGGAGTCACCCCCCAAAATAATCTATATTCGCTCAAATAACATATCTGCTCAATCAATTTGATATCGTATTTACTACTGCTAGTGTTAGCCTCCGTATCACAACGGGCTCGCCGTTGTTCCATCTTCTATTGCCGTTAACGGAATTTGTGGCAATTGATAAGAACCGATGAAGATTGTTTGTATTTTAAGCTATATTGAGTTTCTCGCGAGTTACTCGGTGCATCAAAGCAACTCAGAGTAGAACCTGTCTCACTCCTAGACTACAAGGGCCAGGAAATCGTTTCAAGAGTACGTTACAGATCCAAACAGCAACAATCGTAGCTTTACACTCTACATTTTCTTTCCATTTTGCTAATACAAAATTTAACTCTGTTTCACAAAAATGACCTTCACGGTATCTCGATTATTTTCGCCTTTGATGATATCGTTAAGTAAATCCTTTCGAATCATTTTGCCAGCCGTACACGAAACATGTCGTCCAAGAAGACGCTGTTGCAAATAACTCGGAAGGAGACGCGTTTGAGAATTTTGAGTCCTTTCGTCTGTTTTTCAATTGTCTTTTTGTTATTTTGTTAGTCAGTGTTACGATTGCAAGCTTAATACGGCGTTTCGTTACATTTTCAAGTTTGCTTTCTTTTTCTCTATGTCATGTTCATTTCCACTGTTTTGAATGGTGTCGTTTCGTCTTTTTGTAATGTCAGTGTGTTTTTTTAGTCTTTTGTAATTTAGTTCGTCATTTATGTGCTGCGAAAGTCTTTCTGAGCAGTTTTCTCGCATCAAAAATAAGTTGTCACTATGTCGTCGAGATGTTTGAATTCTACCAGTTTTAGTAATGTCTGATGTTACAAGTCTCAGTAGTCCCAACAGTATATTTTTTATGGTTTATTGATGGGACTCATGTGAGAGAAGTTTCCTTTAAAAGAATTTGGGAGGTCGTTGTGTCTCTTAATGTTATTTAATTAATAAGTCGGTGTTACGGTCAAGAGGGCATTTTGTAACTTCTTCAGTCGTTTGTAATTTAGCTAATTGATGTCTAGTTCTTCCAGGTAACCAATGAGCAATAGTATATGCAGTAAATTAACCATAAATCTGCATTTCAGATGCTACAAGCATTATGTTCACGACGCTTTAGCGACAACGAGATAGAAGATTTTGTCACACCAAATTAATCGCGGGAAACTTGTGGTAACTTCGGATTTGGGTATATAAAATAGCACCCAATTACTTCTGTGATTCGAGATCAACGACAAAGATTCCACGTGGTAAATGAGAGCTACCGAATGCCGGCTGGCTTTCAATTCCGAACAATTTTCCTTTAGCTTCAAACGAGACGACAACTTTGGGAAATCTTCCCGGGTTTCGGTACCATTTAATGTTGACGACCAATTTCAGGGTTTTGTATTGTGGAACATCGCCTTTCTCGCACTGAGACTCCCAATCCAACAAAGATTTTTCCTCCAAGAGGCTGCTCAAGCGCTCAACTAGGAATAAATTCCAGTGAGCCTCGGCAGATTCGAGCTTATCCAAGATACTTACGTGTCGGTTCAGCTCATCCGCAAGGACAGAAGCTGATTCTTTTCTGACTGGAGAAATTTTCATCATCGAGGACATGTGTTCTTTAACGAGGAAGTTTTTACCAAAATTGTTGACCAAAATTTCATGTTGATAGAAATTATAAATTTGAAATTTTCATAACATATGTGACAAAAGTCGTTTTTGGACATATCAATTTCAAAAATCCGTATTTCTGTGAAAAATTTAGGTACCATTTTGAAAATGTCACCATAGCCTACTGTATACGTAGTTTTCACAAACCAATGCATACTGTATGCCATATTTATTTAGTTCTTCGTGGGTTACACTAGTTATTTGGGATATTTCACGCGTAACAAATCATGTGTATTAATAAGATGAATTCGCCTCGGCTTTTTTTTTTGCCCCGATATTTCAGTATCGGGTGAAAAAGGGAAATACTTATGTTGGTGCGTCAACTTTGACGCCAGCTTTAGTCCAAAGCACTTGATGAAAACAGTTCAAATTTTGTTCACATTATTTTCTATATTTGTTTAAGCTATGGTGACATTTTTAGTATGGTACCAAATTTTTTCACAGATATACGGATTTTTGAAATTGGTATGTTCAAAAACGACTTTTTTCACATATGTTATGAAAACTTCAAATTTATGAACTCTATCAACATGAAATTTTGGTCATATACGGTCTATACATTGATTATAATGTTGTCAAAAATATTGATAATTGGCAAAGTTACAGAAGATTGAATATGGTGTTTTTTGGAAGCAAAATTTTGCTCGGCTTTTTTTTGCTACTGAGTGTATAGTTATTTGAAGCTATGGCGAGAGACGAAATTAAACGTGCTTCGCCCTTGAAAGCATTTCGTAGGTAGTGAAGCTTTTGCACCGAAGTAATTTGAACTAATGATTTGAACAAATCGCTAAATTTAATCCATTCGTCGGATTTCCCTCCAAATTCAGGATTTCTTATTTCGGGAAGCTTAAGGGTCGCTTGGTAGGCAGAGGGCACATTTTTAGTTCTGACCGGCAGTAGGCGTAGAAGGTCCATGGGTGGGGGTAGGGAGTTTGCTCACGACAGATGCTTTGAGCTCGAAATAAAGATTTTGGAATTCCTGGCGATTTTCCGAGAGACCCACCTCCTGATCCTCAAATGCCTCTATCTCATCTTCGGTGTCCTCAAACTTGTCCCACAGCTAATCTGGACGCTCGATACGAATGGGGAGCTGATTAACTTAACTCACGTCGTACTCTGCATCGAACTGTTGTATGAGTTTCGCGGAACCGAGGATGTTTTCACGTTTTCGAATAAACCTTATAAGGACCAGGGCGCGCTTCTGCAGACTCCTTTTCGAAGAAGCACTCATCGTACTGGATTTTTCAGAGCTATGTAACCACCTGTTGAGACGACTACCACGTGCATTCCGTAACCTCAATGTGTGTGCTTACCCGTACTCGGATTAGAATAATGTTCTGGAATCGCCTTTGCTGCGACTGGCTGACGTTAGCTGGACACGTTCGACGAATGATTTGGCACTTCCCACATTCGCTCAAGCTGAGTATTTAGATCTTGGTCAGTGGCTACATGATATGCCACAGTCCCAACAGAGCTAGTCGAGTATTTTCCGCACACCACGTAACAAAGCATAGTTTTCTGAAAGAGAGGATATTCGACAGCTAAAATCATTTGATGAGAATCGAGAAGTAAGAAAAACAGTTCGGCGCCCACAATCAAATCCACTCCGTCGCTGATGTTAAATTTATGATCTGCTAACGGTAAGTGGCGTGGAATGTTCCTCCTTGAGATGTTCACATGACAACTCGGGAGACTAACAGTTGGCTTCAGCAAGACTAAACAATCAATGGATTGTTGGATGAATTTACAGAAACGCGAAGCGAGGGAAATTCTTGAGCCACGGAGTATCGTACACAAACGGTCGCTTGACCTATACCACTGGTTGCTTTATGCGGTTGCGTTTCTAACTTCTGGCAAAGCGATTCGGACACATTATATTAGCATTACATCAGCATCTTGAATGCTATCTCCTGTAAAGTTGGATTTCAAATGCTATTTAAATGCTTGTAGCCTGTAGTGAGCATTTCGAATGCAAAATAGCATTAATGAAGCAAAAAGCCAAAAGCGGCATATATGGTGCATTTTAGGTGACTTAATTGCTTGAAAGGCTGCCGTAAAGACGCTTTGGGAGGTATCGATGCATACCTCGTCTTACCTCGTTTGATTGACCTATCTCTTTGTCTGCCTTAGTCAGTTCTTGCTTTCCGTGTTATTCAGTTAAATTCTATAGTTCTATTGTAGAAATGTTTACGTTTACTTGGCCGTTCATTACCTTCTTTTTATTTGTCTAATCCTAATCGCTAAGTCGTTTAATCGCTTCAAAGTCTTACATGCATGTGCAGCCTAATAATAATTATTTGAGTCTTGGTCAGCTATAAGATTCCCTTTTCGGTGGCAAAGTCAAGCTTCATCACGCCTATTTCCTATCTAAAGATTGGACTCGGAAAAAAAATGCGACACTTTGTTTTGGGTGTAACTTTTTATCGCGTGGGTAAAAATTTCTGAAATTTTGAATAATACTAGTTTAGAGTGTTATCTTTAAGTGCAAAATTTTATCGCGATTTGTCAAGTAGTTTTCAAGATGCATTCGAAACAAGAAGAGCTACGCCAGCAAATCTTGGGCGCAGTGATCGATAATCCTGGTAAGTCGCACAGATGGATCGGCAAAAGGCTTGGAATCCACCACTCCACCGTGTCCCGCGTTGTGAAGATGTTCCAGGAGACGAAGACCATCGAGCGGCGCGCTGGAAGCGGCCGGAGACCGAAAACGGAATACCCAGAGAAGGCGCGGAAGATAAGGCAGTACTTTAAGAATAACCTGAACCTTTCCACCCGAGACGTGGCCAAAAAGGTCAATTCGTCGAAGTGTTTCGTCCAGCAGACCATGAAGCGGGCTGGGCTACGTGTTTTTAAAGTCAGGGAGGCGCCAAAGCGCACTGACAAGCAAAACACGGTGGCCAAATTGCTTGCGCGGAAGCTGTACCGTGAGTGGCTGGTCAAGCCAGGCTGTCTCGTCATGGACGACGAGACATATATCAAGGCGGACACCAAACAAATCCCCGGCCTCGAGTTTTTTGTCGGTACGTCCCGTATGGAGGTTCCGGAAAAGTTCCGGAAGAGAAAGATGGACAAATTCGCGAAGAAGTACGGACGGTACAGCAAGCCGTTTGTTACAACCGGCACCATAAACGGGCAGATTTATCGCGAGGAATGCTTGCAGAAGCGCTTGCTGCCCTTCCTCCGCTTTCACCATGGTCCCACGCTGTTCTGGCCGGATCTCGCTTCGTGCCATTACGCCAAGCCAGTTATGGATTGGTACGAAGCAAAGGGCATTAATGTGGTCCCGAAGGAGGCGAACCCGCCAAATACACCAGAACTTCGTCCAATCGAAAAATTTTGGGCGATAATGAAGAAGAAGTTGAACAAAAGCGGAGAAACGTTCAAAACCGATGAAGCTTTGAAGAAAAACTGGGAGAAATTGTGTAAGGATGATGGACAAAGCCTCGCCCAAGATCTCATGAGCAGTGTTAAGAGAAATGTACGAGCATTCAGCTTGAGGGAGGAAATTCAATAAATAAAAAATGCTAAAACATAGCTAATATATAGTTATTTAATCCCGGATAATTTGAGAAGTATCCGATTTAAACTGATTTTTTGGTGATCATATGTGTGTGTCTCATTTTTTCCGAGTCCAGTCTTTATTATTGAAAAAAATTCGAGGATGCAGCCGTTATAAGATTGTTTGTATACCATTGTTATAATGTGTGGTATTGTTATTATGGCTCTTTGAAATAAGAAAATACAAAATAAGAATGGCGCCACATTCCTGGTTTAAATAACACTTCTACTCAGTGAATTCAACAGTCGATTCCCTTCGAATGTCAATAATTTTGAACACATTGTTTATCAATATACTAGCTCTGACTAGCTAGATTTATATTTAAGCGTGGCTACGGCTCATCATGTCAGGGAACGTATAAGAAAGGTGTTGCAGCCAAGAAGAAATCCCACACAATTATTACTGAGAAAAGAGCCCTAGCAGACTGCACAAGCATTCATGGCTCCCAGACAGGAAAATCAGTTAAATCAATGCATCAATGCCAGATATGTAACGTGGCATAAAATCAAAATAGACAACATGTGATACTAGCGAGTCAGAATATGTCTTTGGTTACCATCTCAGTGCTATTGGCGTAGGCTCACCCATCGCGACCAGATGACATCCGAGGGGAGGTACATACTACCAAACGTCTTACTAAACTTTTGTAAGCAAGAGTATAACTTGATGAATATCGCTTGCAGCTAAAACATTTTAAGCGTTATAATAAAAAATGTAATCGATCAATCGACACACCCATACATACAGTTACGTACAATATTGTACTACATAAAATGTCACGAGCTCACCAAGAAGTCTACTGCAGGCTGGAACGTTAGGTTATAGTTTGTTCCAGTCTCCGTCATCAACCAAAAAGTTCTTCAAGCAAGTTAAATCAGGGCCTCTTTCTTGCTGCGGAATTCACACATTTTCGTTTTCCAAAAATCCCATAAGCACTCTCAGTTCTGAATTTGTCATGCCGGCTGCATATTGCATCCCGGGATACCATAATCGATTATACCGAGGGCCTTTAAGCAGACACAACTTACAAACATGTTATGCTTTGGAAAGTATAAATTGGGACGATCCATTGCACCTGGTTAACTTACAGGCCAAGAACAACAAAAAATGACACCCGAAACAAAAACACCTCCACTCGCCGTCAAAGCATGCTTCGATCTCTCTAACAGTGTGCAACATGTTAATAGGACGAAACTCTTCGGCATTAATCATTCCAGCGACATTTTGAACGGAAATTACTAATGATTCTTTCTTGTGATTTCTGAGATTGGGAGTTTTCTAGTGACAAGTGCCTAAGGAGTGTATCGAAAATAAGCTATCCACAAACTTTCTTTCAAATTATGTTGAAAACCGATATTTTATTCATACAAAAAATTGATCCTTTATTGTACGAGGTTAAACTTGAACATAATGAAGACCGGATGAAATTTAAGTTATTCCTTCACGAATTTTCGAACTTTGGATCGAATGCTCTTCATCAAGTTCCGGACAAGTGTTGCATCGCATTTTTTGGACGCTTGAGCCCAAATATTTTTTGGACTCCTGCATGTTCCCAGCTGCCTTACCAGTCTTCTTGAAGACCCTCTTCACGATTGCCCAGTAACGTTCGATGGGTCGAAGCTGAGGGCAATTTGGTGGATTGATATTTTCTCAACGAAATCTATACCCTTTTCCGCAAGCCAATTCAGAGTGGTTTTGGCATAGTGAGCCGACGGTAAATCCGGCCAAAACAGTGAAGGTGTACTATGTTTCTTATATAAAGGCAACAATCTCTTCTGGAGACACTCAGATCGATAGATTTCCGCATTTATAGTTCCGGTAGTGTAAAAAATGGTTGACTTCAAACCACAGGAACATATTGCTTGTCATACCAGTACCTTTCGACCGAATTTCTCCACTTGAATCGACCTGTCCGCATCGCTCACATCCTCCCCAACGACGGCAGTAAAGTATTGTGGACCTGGAAGGGTTTTTGAGTCCTCCTTTACATAGGTCTCATCGTCCATCAAAACGCATGCATCCGGACGCTGCAAAAGACGCGAATACAATTTCCGGGCCCTTGTTGCTGCTCGCTTCTTCTGTTCTGCACTTTGTTTCGAGATTTTCTGCTTCTTGTAGGTCTTCAGGTGGTTTCGCCTCTTGATACGCTGGATCATTCCGACACTCGTTCCTGCTTTTTTGGCCAAATCACGTATTGACATTGATTTGTTCTTCATGATTAGAGATACCACTTCCTGCTCCAGTTTCGGGTTGGAAGAACCGGGTTTTCTGCCTCTTCCTGGTAGCTCATCCAAAGAATAGTGTTCCCCAAACTTATTAATGATGGTTTTAACACTCGCATGATGAATTCCAAACCGCTTCGCCAATTTTCGCATAGTTCCTTCTCACTTAGCCATGTGTCCAGAACCTTAATTTTCATTTCCTTTTCAATACGCGACATTTTGAAAACGCAGAATTTGAACCGCACAAACAAGTAAACAAAAGAAAGCTGACAGTCAAACGCACAGCATGCAGTGTTCAGAGCATAAAAAACCATCACAAAAACATGCGTACAACGCAAATGTATGTGGATAGCTTATATTCGGTATACTCCTTAGTTGGCAGCAGTTCATTAATCAGGTCCAGCAGGTTGGCATGCAAGTTACTAATAAAACCAATAACATTAAAAATTAATTTTACTTAATTCCTCTGCAATTACAATATCTGATCTTTCTGTAAATCTTTCATTTTTTTCTTTCTTTTGTTACAGAATCTAAGCACGTTTACCTAATCCCATAAACTGTGAAAAAAGTAAGTACCAAATACCCTTATAATTAACAAAGTTCCATTTGTTTGATAAAGTCTATTCCACTACTAAATTCCCTTCGGAGGGCAATCACCTCAGGGCAATCCAAACAGATAAAACGATCCAATCATAAATTCCCACCGCAATCCACCGGCATTTCATTATTCGCATCGAATCGAAGCTATTTTATACTGCTAGTTTGTTTTGACACACCGATTTATCGGGGAAATCAGCGGGAAGTTATGCATTCAGGTACCAACATACAAAACCAATTAACTTATCTGAATAGAACATCGGTCCCACTCTCCGGTTGCAACTGTAAGAACAGCTGTAATTAATCAATTACGGTGCATCATTTTCGATGCAATCTAACGCATTCAAGCAGCTATAAAATTATGTCGACAATGTTGCTCCCGGCTACCAACCATTCTCTTTGATCGAACGCTAAACGCTGGGCCTGTAAATGCCAGTTGTTTGAGCCACTCGATCCGCTGCTGACTACTTTATTTACCTCTGCTCAGTCAACGAACCAACCGGGCAGCCACCGTACAATTCAATCAGATCTCATTTTCTAATTAATATTCCACTTCCTCATTACATTCGTTTCGGAGCAAAACTTTGGATGAAGTAGAACCCGGTCGGCGTTCGTTCTATGCGATTCGGACGTCATCCGTTCGTCCACGCGGGGAGCTAAGTAGGTAAACTGAAAAAAAAAATTAATAAAAACATGCCGGCCAATCAAGTAATCACCGGCGGCATTCGGTTCCAGCGAAGCAGAAGTTGTCTGCAGCTGAGGCTCAGGCCTACACGGCCGCCGAAATGAACTTAAACATGAGTGAACTCGTTGCCATTTTATCAAAAACCGATAAATTTGTGATGAGTCAATTTCATTATCTAGATCTCTCCCTCCTTGGACAACCATAAAATCATAAATTGGGCACCGGAACCGTTCGTTGTCGATTGACATGAAGGGGAGATAATTTTTGATCTACAAATTAAGCCGGCTTACTCTGGCTTATCCCCATCTAAGTTGCGTAACACGAGTGTGGCGGCTTGGTTAACATAAACACGCACTGGTTGAGAAACCTCGAACGGCTTCTTCGCTGTCGATTTTCACACATCATGCGTACTCACGCTTGGTGGCTGTTTTGTTGCCTTTGTTTTCGTTTTGATTTTCTTTCGCTATGCACCGAGTCTTTCGCTAGTTCAAGGACAAAGTTGATGGCTGGTATACGTGAATTCTCGCGTAGTATTCGGACAGGGCCCATCTTCGATCGCCGATTCTCTTCATGGACTTCCTCTTCTGTGAATAACGCGGCTTTTCAATTGAATTTATTGTTCAATGTACACACATATAAGCATTGTCTTGGATGGGAAAAGAGGAAGAAAAAAAAAAGAAAAAGGAGGGGAAAAAGGAGGGCGATGGGGGGGGAGTTGTGGGTTGTATTTTGGGGTATTTTGTGGGGGGGGGGGGGGGAGAGGGTTGTTTTGGTGGGGGGGGGGGGGGGGGTATTATTGGGGGTGTGTTTTTTTTTTGTTGTTGGGGTGGGGGGCGGGCTACAGTCACCGCCAGAAAAAAAGTGCCCACCTACCCCAGTTTCTCCTTTTTGTGCAGCAAACTGTAAAATAAGTGAAAGATTCTAAGTTTTGTTGTTTTGATGGCATATTTATTATGTTCTTTTCTTGTCTGGTACATAAAAAAACACTTGTCCTGCAAATTCATTTTTTTCTTCAAGAAAGATCAAACTATAGTAGAAATTATGCATGTCAAAATAAAGTGCCCACTTCTTATTTTCTTAAAAAAAAAAACAAGTTGTAGATCCAGTCTGTTGAGTGATCAGTAGTTGATGTGTCCTCCCCTGGCCTTCAACAGTTTTTGCAAACGTTTCGGCATACTCTCCACCAGATTCTTCAGGTGTTGTGGGTCAAGATCTTCCCAGGCGTTCTCAAGAGCTTGAAAATAGTTATGTTTGTTGGTAACTCCTGTCTTATCAACTCGTGAATCCAAGATGGCCCACAGATTCTCTATTGGGTTCAGATCTGGACTCTGTGGGGGCCATTCCATAGGTTTGATACGGCAGGAACGGAAGAATGCCTTTGACTTCTTCGCGGTATGTTTTGGGTCATTATCTTGCTGGAACACAAATTTGTTTTCCAGCCCAGTTTTAACCAACGAAACCTCCAAATTCTCACGCAATATGTCGATGTAGGAATCTGCTGTCATAATACCATCGATTTTTACCAAAGCACCAACACCCGCCCAAGAAAAACACCCCCACACCATCACGTTCCCTCCACCATGCTTAACTGTGCCCTGGATATGTCGATCATGAAGCGCCTCTCCAGGTCTACGCCATACACGAGCTCGTTTTTTGCTGTTGAACAACTCGAATTTGGACTCATCAGTCCACAAAACAGTCTTCCAATATTCTAAAGGTTTATCAGCATGTTCCCGAGCAAATTTGAGTCGTTTCGCTTTGTTAACTTTGCTAATAAAAGGCAACTTCTTACAAAACCTGCTCTTCATACCGTGTTCAGCGATCCTTCTGCGTAGAGTACTGTCCGAGATCGGTTGTTGAATCACTTCCTTGATCTCCCTGAGGGTAACCTTCGGATTTTTCTTAATTTCTCGAATGATTCTCGCACCTGTTCTACGTTTCTTTCCCTGGGCGGGTTTGTTGAAAGGGGAACCTGTTCTGCTGTATCCATACTTTTCACCAATCTTGCGATGCGATTCACCTTTCTCGATGTCACGAATAACACATTTTCGGATCTGCAAGGGAATAGTTTTGCTTGCCACCGTATTATCCATGGTTATTTAGATAACTCGCACTGAATCTTTCTGACCGACAACTGAAATCCGTAAGAAGATTAACAAACACTTGGAAACGTCAAAAAAATTGAATACGAGGGGCGTTTGGATGTAAAAATTACATACACATAATATATTTTCAATTGGGCACTTTATTATGACACACCAAATTTACACCCCCCATTTTTTATAAAATAAATTTTTAAAATATTGTGTAATATATTTAACAAAAATACATACATTTTTTATTATAATAATATTATTATGTTTAGAAAAAAAAAGGAAAAGATTATAATAAGTTTTTTACGTGGATTTAAAAGGAGGGGGGGTGTAAAGAGAGGAGGGTTTTTTTGTGGGGGGGGGTGTGGTGTGCTTTTTTTTTTTTTGTTGTTGTTTTGTCCGTCGCCCCGGAGCCCCGAAACCACACAAAAAAAAGTAGGCATAATTGGTTTCAGAAACTTGATCGTGTCTTAATTGAGTCAAATTGAAGTTGTTTCAACCGATTAACAACAAGTGTGCTCCAAGGGACGGGCGCGTCGACAATCTCATTTCCGTCACCAATCCGTCAATATGAAATCGAGATCTTAGGTGACAATTCCAATTAAATATTTTTACTCCCACATTTTAAAAGCTCACCCAGCAGATTCAGTTCCACAAACAGAAACAATCCGTAATGAACGGTTAACAGTATTTACTAGCTCATTTTCGACCATCATTCTCGCAAAATCTATCGTCAGCTTGATCACTGATCGCTTTCTAAATCAAAGTTAGGATCGGATTTCTGTCCGCTTAGTTTTTCATTTTCATCAAATGTTTTTCAAAAACAGGACGGCTTCAACTAATAACCTAGGTTACATATTCTTCCTTGAGCTATTAAAAAAATGCAATAATGTTGACGAATATTTGCTTGATCAGACAAAGCATCCCGATACCCGAAGCCACAGAAGAGAAAGGCATTCAGACCGCACGGGGTAGGTGATCTTGATCGTGAAAAACCGCAACAGCGACATTGATCCGATGGAATGGATTGTAATTCTGTTTTTGGGTGGTTTTCCATTCCGCTTCGTTGATCGTTGCTGCACTTCAATCTCGTCGAAGGTCTGTTGTCACTGGAATAAGTGAAGCTTTACGAGCGACATGCTTTTCACAACCGTGGCAATTGCACTAGCTGGGGCTTGGTTAATATTTCGAGCGGAAGTGAGAAAGACGTATCTCACGGCGGTGGGGAATCCCATAGATCAATTGATATGCAGACGAAACGATTCCGAGGAATGGCAAAAGTACAATGTGTGCACATGCCTGTGTTGACATTTTTATTTGCTAACTTACTCATAATGCCGAGATATAGGTGAAGGGACGTGCTTTAAGACATTGACCGCAAATAAATGATGAATAATATGGATGGCATCGAGGATGGGGCATCCCATTTTAAAAGAAATGCACAGGAGTATTTTAGTTGAATCATAAAATCCACGAAAGAATGTTCATTGGTGTAGCTGATGGGGATGTCAAGGAAGACAGGCCTTACTCCGTCTTTTCGAGTTTATATAGGGAGTTCAAAAACACACATCAGGATGTCAAACAGGATCGAGATGTTAGCCGTGGTAAACTAACCATTAATCATAACTAATTGTATCGATCTAAACTAATCTAATCTAACACCAACACAGGCAATTTTTGAAAGCATCCTACACGAAAAAAAAGCGTCCCCGAAAATGAAAACGGACCGTAAACTAGTTCACGTTTTCAGGATTTTTCCCTTTAAACGATATTTAGTTCATGATTACGTGATTCATTTCACGGTGTATTTTTGCATGTTCTCGAATTCATGACTGCAGTTCACGGATCTGGGCACGGATTTTTTTTTTTCGTGTAGAAAATCCATCATTCTTTTTGCCTATTTCATATATGTTCCGCATCATAGATTCGTTTGGACACCCAATATTTATTACATATTTATTAAAACCCTGTTCTGTTGGTAAATGCGCAACAGCTCGTGCTGAAAGGATTTCAAATGCATTCATCAATGGTGAAATGAAAAAGAAAATAAATAAAATAAATAGATTCATGGCATTCCGCATCGGATGTGAAAAATATCTATTTGATTTTAACAATATTGTTGGTTGTTTCAACTAATATCGTTGGTTTCATCAAGCATTTTCTTGTTTATTCCAAACAACTAGTTGGTTTGATTTAAACTGAAAATTGATTAAAACAAACTGCTAGTTATGCTTGAATTTACCTAAGATTTTACAGCTGTCAAAACGGAACAACCAGTGTTATGGTAGTTTCAACCAAAATTTTGTTGAATTCAGGTATAAAACCAGAGTAAAAACAGCATTTATTTTTACACTACTAATTGATTATTTTTTTATTGCGTATAATTCAAATTATAATGTTTTGATATTGGAAATATCTTCTCAACATCATGGGATCCCAGTAGTGAACAGCAGTTTCTGCTAGAACCAAAGATGTGAAGAGAAAGTATCGATAGGTCCGATAGATCTCGGCAGGTTATGAAATTGAATAGAAGTAGTTTGAAATTGAGCGTAGGCCTTTGCTTTGGCAGTATTTCGAAGCAAACACAGACATCTTTGCCAAACATCCCACTGCGGGGATAACAGTCGATGTAAGTACGTTCAATTGATAATTTGTTCTAGGATTCATTCGATTTGACAGAACCAGTGAGCCAAAATTATCGGGGTACATTGACTTTACTCTGAAGCTGTCAAGATGTTACCGGGTTGTTTCTAACATTCAACACTTTCATATGTGCGCATCGTCACGTCATTATATGATACGAAGCGAGTGTGAAAGAGATAGTTGATTTGTTCTGTCATGCCAGTCATGCCTTGGCATTGATCGATTTGTTTTGATGGGCCATATTTCGACAAAGATTTTTCAATAGGGCCTAACAGACAAACGTAAACAATGGCTTCGTCCGTAAATTTTTCGTAATACAAATTCTACCCATGTTAGCTTTAAAACTATCGAATAGAAGGACTCTTGTTCATAGAAATGGCTGTGGTAGATTAATGAGGCAAGTTTCCAGGGTCGACAAATTCAAGGAAGAAGCAATTGTGTAGGACTGTCAGTTAGGCCCAAATGAATAATCTCTGTCGATTTCAGTTGTCAGATGTCCAAAATTGTCAAAATCATGTGAACTATGGTGCATCAATATGTGGTTGACAGCGACGTTGACTCCCTGTAAAAAGATTCATGAAACATCATGCCTGTTTAAATTAAAGATTTAAACACGGCGTTTCAGAATCCAGTAGATTGACTCGTATCGTAATTTCCGTTTTTATTTTTTTGGTCATTTGTAATTGGTTGGTCGTTGGGTGTATCTATTGTTTAGAGGTTAAGTGATGCTCCGTTTTTCTTCTGAAGGTTCGTACAAGAGTACTAACTTCTGTCATAGCATTTAAAAGCTTGTGGTTATTGCGCCATTACGCTATCTGAAAAGATAAGAAGGAAATTGGAAGCTTGGTGCAAATGATTCCTGAAACAATAACAAATGCGATGTACAAAAATGGCGTGCAAAAATAGAATCGAGACGGGCTCAATAAAGGTAAACATAATCTAGTAAACACAATTGGCACAAATTTTCTGTTTTCCGGAGCTTGCCCTTCATAATCGCCCAGAATTTTTCTATTGGGCGAAGCTCTGGTGAGTTTGGCGGATTTGCATTCTTCGGCACAATAATAACATCGGTGGCTTCGTACCACTCCATCACCGGTTTCGCGTAATGGCACGATGCCAGATCCGGCCAAAACAGAGTGTAACCTTCGTGGGACCGGAGGAGGGTCAGTAGGCGTTAGACCACTGTGTCTATAATATGGACAAGAAACATTAGAAGAAAAAAAAAGATTCTCAATCTCTCAAGAAGGCGTGTGGAGGGTAAAACTCTACAGTTTGCGCAGATTGTACAAAGTGTAACAAGCTTAGTTTCCCCGGATTATACAGGATGAGATCACCGACTATATTACAAAATGATAATGTAATTTGCCGCAACAATAAATCGAATGCTTTAGAGTTTGTATGTTTACACACTAAATTTTGCTTTTCTGGCTCGAATATTTTTTACCGATATCTCAATAGTAGATCCAACTCGGAAACTCAGTACTCTAATGAATATTGATTAGTAAGATGTAAAATGTAAATGTAAATTTAAATGAGTAAAAAAGAACATTATGAGATAAACTGGGATGATCTAAGGTCATCCAAACTGTCCTTAAGTTCAGAACATAAGATCGACAGTTGTAACAGTAGTTTTTTGGGGTACATAAGGTGACGATATGTATTCAAACATATTTAATGAATCTTCTGAAAGGTCAACAGTCATTACTTTGAAACTTTGTGGCCCTATGTAGGCAATCTAAACTGTCCTGGAGTTTGAAACTTGAAATCTACGGTAGTAACAGTAGCTTTTGGGGCTATAAAAAGTTACGTCAATCAAGCATATGTATGTGAAGGGAATGCTTGCTAGAACGCTTATTGCCTTTCTTGAAGAAAAATTGTTATTCCGTGCTGTTTTGGCTAGACCTCGCTTCTTGCCACTATGAAAAAATTGCTCAGGAATGGTATACCGCCAATAGTGTGTAAATCGTATCCAAGGAGAAAACCCTTCAAACTCGCCAGAACTGCGCCCAATTGAAAAGCAGCTTTGGCAAGCGTAAAAAAAGAAGCCTCAAGAGAACTCAAAAAACAGTTGGAAGTGAAAAAACAGTTCAAGGCAAATTGGCTTTACAGCATAGCATAAGGTGGATATTATAGCGGTGCAAAACATGATGGAAGGTGTAAAACGTAAAGCCCGACAATTCGCATTTGGAAAATCGGAAGCCTAATCAAATAATTTTCCTGTGTTTGGTAGACGATGAACTTCCAAAAGAAATACAGATTGATCATTTATATTATAACCTAATCAGTGTGCACTTAAGGTGAGACTGGGGGGAGTCCCTTTTCCGTATAAAGGTGAAACGGGGAAAGAGTCCTTTTTCCATGGTTAGGTTAACTATCACTTTACGATTTTTTAGACTTAAAATCACGAACAAAACAAAACAAACAGCGCTCAAATTGCTAACTAATGAATGCTCCAGTGGAGCAAACGATTCTTGAAAATTTCACAGTCCTAATAGTATTTGAAGTTTGTGCTCAGAAAACTTCGAAGTGATACTTGATCTCGTATGTCCTTAATTAAGTTTGACCAATTTTTGACCAATCCACCGTATGTTCAGTGAATATTTTCAAACGTAAAAATACATAAAAAGATAATCTTGGGATGGTCTAGGTCAAACAAAACTGTCCTGGCGTTCAGAACTTAAGATTTACAGTTGTAACAGTAATTTTTAGGCAATTCAAAGTTACAATAAATATTCAAACATATTCAGTTAATATTCTTGAGGGTCAACATACTTTGTAAAGTATTTCTCGGTCATTTAAACTATTCTTCAGATCTGAACATCCTAGTACAAATTTTGGTTTTATTCAAGCGGAATGGACCCCCCCCGGGTTTGGTGGATAAAATTAATTAAAACCGGGTTTGTCTACCAATACCATGTCTCTTTTAATTTAAAAAAAAAGTATAAAGTGAAGTGGATTTGTGGTGTGAAAAGATGTTAATAAAAAGTTTTAGATGATAGTGTGAGATTGTAAATACTTGGGAATCCTCTGGTAGACCTTGGTGATGGTGGAGGAGACAGTCGAAGTGCTGTGGTAAAGTTGTTGTTTTTGTGGTGTTTGCTTTTGTTGTTTTTCTTCTCTTGTTTATCTTTATTTAAATATAGTAAAAATAAAATTTAATGAAGTTTGTCGGGGGGAGTTCTTTGGGACTACCTTGAGTTAATTGGTTGTTTGGTGGTAATAAGAGGTATAAAATTCTTTAATAACTTACTTTAAGATAATATGAATGAGTCCTTAAACGGCATTACAAAACAGTATTTTACGAGTTGATAAAGTTGAAATAAAATTTCAGAAAACAAGGTTTTAAGATCGTTTTCAACAAGCTATGTATGTTCTCATAAACCTGACTAAAATACGAAACCTATGGGCCTCTCTTGGTGTCATAATAAACCAAATTGATTTCTGGTGGCTTTCATAAAACTTTAATAAAACTTAATAAAGCTGGAATGTTTTGGCAGTGTTACTTGCGACAAGACCTACAGTTGTAACGAAAGCTTCCTTGGCCAGCGCTGTTCAATCTCACGGCCATTATGCGACAATGAAAAAACAGGCCATCTCACTATCACGAGAAGAAACGAACTATCATGCGCTTTCTTGTAATTCTTACACCATCATGTAGTCATGAAGTCTTTCTCAAACGATGTTGTTTCCCAAATTTCTAACTAGCCAACTTGAGTCTAGCAAAGCAAAAATATGTAATCGACAAGAAGGAAATTTTATTTGAAATTTTGTAATGAAACTAACAATTATATCAATAAATGTGCTAGTAATAGCGATGACTAAAACACTGTCACATTCTGTCATGACGAGAAATTTGATGATATTTAGATTTTCAGGCGTATGTCGGTAAAAATCACAGGTCATTTTACATAGAAAATGACATTTGCCAGCCATGTCCTTGGCTATGCAAAGCTACGATGGGTATTGAAACATATTCATTGAATTTCTTGGAAGAACAACAGACATTATGAGATAAACTTCAGATGTTCTAGATTATCCAAACTATCCTGGAGTTCAAAACTTTATCTACAGCTGTGGCATTCTGAACTAAACAAAGTAAAAATATGTATTTCATAGTTAATTTTATAACTAAGCACAACAATTTCATGGTAGATCATTTTTTTTATGTTCAGCTTCTGAAATGAGCCATCTGCTAATCAATGGACTGGAGTGGAAAATTGATGGCATCAAGCCAAGTCATAAATATCAGTTATAAATAGTTGACCATCAAGAAGAGCCGATGAACTTGGATGGATACATATCGTAACTTTGTATAGTCCTAAAAGCTACAGTTAAACTGTTTTATACTCCAGGACAGTTCGAATGACCTAGAATAACCCAAAATTATCTCATGGTGGCTGTTGGTCTTCCAGGGCATTCATTGAATATGTTTGAATACATATCATAACTTTGTATTGTGGATAAGGCTACTCTCACAACAGTAGATCTTAAGTTCTGAACTTCAGGGCAGTTTGGACAAGCTAGTACATCTAAAAACAATATCCTATAAATATGTGAAAAAAAATTAAAATTCGCTTCCTAATTCAATATTGGATTAGAAATAGAGCTTGAAAATAATGTTATAGTTTGTATTTTATCGTTGTGAGCATAGATGCTAGAAAGATTTGTTTATGCTCCTTTTGCCCTGTGGGTGGCATTTGAACCAAAAGTGTGGCAATAATTAGCCAAGGTTATAGCGCCTTATCACGCTCACTGAAATTGGGATTGGAATTTAAAATTTACAGAGTAATACATTAAGTTGTATGTTATATAATTGTCTACTAATACAATATAAAGAACAATCCACGCTAATCCATCCAAAACCATGATAGAGGGACCCGGCAAAGAGTCCGCAGATGCACCTCGTGCCTTCCGGCAACCCAGCTTCTATTGATGTCCAAGCTCAGCGATTTAGCACCACCCGGGGGAGACTAGGTCCTATACCCAATGATTTCATTATCTCCAATCCGCTCAACCAATCGCAATGTTTTGTGATATGGTGGACGGATTATTATAATTTGAGATCCCTCAATGCAGACGTCTTCCAAATTTGGCAGATCGACAGGTAATCGGTGGAGACCCACCTGGCGGACCGGGAAATATGATGAGCTACCTCCCCCATATAATAACGCTTGGAAAAATTAAGGCCTGAAAGTGTTAAACTGCTTCTCGCTTCCAACAGTTTTTAGGATCTTCTTCGGGTTCTACTTGAAACCACTAGCCACTCTTTTTGTCGTCGTTGTGGCTTTCTGCTTTCGGTTTTCCGGATCCAGACTTCCTTTTACTACGTTGATGACGGTTAAGTTGGCACTTAGAACATTTCACAAACTCGGCGAGCGAGTTTTGATACGCTGCTTCTCTTGCTTGAGAAAATGTCAAAATCAAATTTTAAGAATTGCGTCAAGTTAAAGTCGACCAATTTTTGATCGTAAAAGCCGTTATGCGGTGAAAAGTAAATGTATAGCGAATTTAACGTTACTCAACCAGCTTATGACGCATGTATTTGCCCAATTCGCTTCATGCAAATTAAGTTCTAGCCATCACCTGAAACAAGCACGCAGCGAATTAAACTTTCGATATTCTAAAAGCGTACAAAAACACCCTCGTGTATGACTGGAATATTTCATATGTCACTCTTATGAAGTTCACTATAAAGTTTTTAACTTTAGTTTCCTGAATGTGTCCTTCTTTATTCGCCGTTCTCATGCACACGCACATTTTCTGAACGCACAACATCAGATAAGTTTATTTCAGCATATCATTCTCAAGCTTCATGACTATTCTTAAGTAGACATGAGGCACATCTCAAAAGAAGCATTGCAACATATTAAATTACTCCGTACGTTGCACATGGTAAACTTCTTTCATGTATGAATGTGAATGTTCGAATGGTAGATGGAGTAAATCATATAAGTAATAAAACTAAATCGGAACAAGCACTGAAGCTGACTGTGGTCGCCATGTTGCAGTTCATTGTTGTCATTACCGTCGCCGTCGTTGCAGAACGATGTGCCGGCCCCTGATTTCACCAGTGCAATTTATGCTAATATGCGGCAAAACGCCATTTAGCAAGTGCTCTTAGGATTAGCTGTAAGCTATTAACTTGACCACTAGCCGATTGAAGGCATACCGGCCAGCAAGTGTTTCTGTGTTTACAGCTGATGGCTTTCGACGGATCAGCTGACGCCTGGAGTTACCCTAATGCAATTCAAGTTTATCGACCAGTGGGTCGATGCACGCAGTAGAGCTTGAAGGTCGAGCGCGGCGACATGCGATTATCGCAGCTTGAATGCATAAATGCGCAAATAAGATTCCCCGATAAATAATCTACAACATTCCACTCCCAAAGATCATTCTGTCGGAATGAAAAAAGAAAACTGATTATGGTTAAACTGCGTAAAGCAATTTCCCCGATGCGAATCTCCAAATAAGTCTGACAGTGAACTTGGTTTTGCCTGACGCGATCGACACGCGCGCACGTCAGTCAGCATCATTTATGTACAATCAACCTACAGCCGACTTCAAGGGGATGGTTGAGTCAATATTACAAAACAGGCACTCAATAATACGGATGATAGGTCGATGAGCTGTTCAAGCACTATCCACTTGTTTTCAACAAGTGTGTTTTGATTTTATGAGCAAAGTTCTGTTTGGAGATCGAATCGCTTCGGTGAAGAATTCTTAAAAAAGTATCCCAACATCAAAACAATCGCGAAGTAGCAGCGGTTGCACTACTCGTAGTGGCTCGAAGGACCCTGTCATCAAAGCTGATATTTCATTGTTTGGTTGGTTTAACAATAAGAAATTAATACTACGTCCAGTGGGAGTGGTCCAATTATAAGCGATATAGTGTAGGTTAGAGTAAGGTCTGTATCCGCAATAATCCGGACACCTCAAAACATGAATAAAACATAAATTTCGCATTATATTTCCGTCGTAGTTGTTTATTTCAGATTCATGGGATGTGTTTTAACAATTCGCAAAGACAAAACATAGTTATTCGGTATTTGCATAAAATTTTCGAACTTTGCGCTTAACTCCGTCCATTAGGGTTTGCACAGACTCTTCAGAAATCGTAGAAGCCGTCTTTGTCCAAATTTGCTGGAAGTGTTTGATGTCTTTGATTCTTTGCTTCTTTCCAGAAAGCTTCCGCTACATCAGAGCCCAATATCTCTCGATTGGTCGTAGCTCTGGGCAATTTGGCGGGTTTTAGGTTTTTGGTACAATGTTCACTTGATTTGCTTGGTACCACTCCATCACAGTTTTAGCATAGTGATGCCCGATGATACCAAATCGGGCCAGAACAAAGGTATTTCTTTGTGACTTTTGATGAAGGGTAGCAATCGCTTCTGCAGACACTCTTTCTGATAAATCTCCTTGTTGATTGTGCCTGTAGTGACGAAAGATTTACTCTTTTTGCCACACGTGCAAATTGCTTGCCACACAAGGTATTTTTTGGGAAATTTCGATGCCTTCTTCGTTCTGAAATGCTCAGCTGTAGCATTTCTGGTCATAGCAGAATAAAAAACCAGCCCTGGAAGCTGCTTGAAATCCTCCAGGACATAAGTTTCATCGTCCATAACAACGCATGAAAACTTCGTCAAATATTCGCAGTACAAACGTCGAGCCCGTGATTTTGCTGCCAAGTTCTGTTTGTCGTTGCGATTTGGAACTGTTTTTACTTTATACGACTTAAGTCCCAAACGTTGTTTTGATTTTTGGACAAAACCAGGTGACATCCCTATTTTACGAGCCACCGTTCGAATGGAGAGATTTGGGTTTTTCGTTAATATCCTTTTCACCTTTCGGTCCATGACAGGATCAGTGCGTCCAATGTTTTTGTCACTTCTCGGTTTCCTCTCCACCGTCAAACGTTCCGAAAAAGATTTGAGCACATCGTGAACAGTGGATTTAGGCAAATCCAATGTTTTTTCAAGGTCCCGTATTGACAAGTCAGGATTTGCCGTACGCCCGTACAAAATTCGCTCGCGCACTTTTTCTTCTTTCGTCGCCATCTTGAATACTAAACAATAAATGTAAACATCAATCATAGTCTTTTTCGTCATAGACTCTCAGCTAAACCACAGTGAAATTTTTCATTCCTACGTGCAATATTTCAAAAGTTACAATGATTTGAAGGTGTCCGGATTAATGTGGATACAGACCTTAGGTTACATTTTTGATGGAAGGATCACGATGATAGATATCCAATGTTTTATATGGTTCAAATAAACACCATGCAATCTGAAACAACAACGAACACACATTATTTAAACAACCAATTACCTTCTGTTTTCAAAACAAGACAATCGCCAAGAATGCCTTATTCCAAAGCAATTCGCTAAAGTGTTCCAAATTACTGTTTTTGTTCAAACCCAATCTCGCGTTTAATCCTCCAATTAGCCCACCACAAAATACACCTTGCATAATGCATAATTCGCTTCCCTCCTGTCTCTCCCACCTTCCGTTAGTAGAACAATTACCGGCGTAATCGGATGGTAGCATCAACGGCTAATGACTTCATCGACATCAGCATCACCGACGACTGACCGAGTAAATTCATAGATCGAAGACGACGACAGCGACGCTTCCCGGCCGGGTCATCGCCTGCCTTCTCGTGCTGATCGAGCAGTGCAATTACCGACCACCGGAGCTTGCCCGGATTTATGCCAATCACTGCAACGTAGAACCTGCGCATCATCATGTTTAAAGATGATCTAGGTAGTTCAGAAAAAAAAAATCTCTGAGTGAATTTTCGATGGTCGAATTCCGGGGGAAATCCCACCATCCCACCCGATCAGTAAGGAATATCCCAAAATCATCAAAACAATATTGATATCCAAATGTATCCACAGCTAACTTCCACCTGCTCGGGTTTCTGTGGAACTCGAAGAGTCCAAATTTAGGAGGCGGTTTAATTTGTCCAAGTCTGAATCCAGTTCAAACCGACCACAGCATCAATCTCGGAAAGTAACACAACTGATATGTTGTTGCTGCTGCTGCCGCGAGAAACTGGTTAAGTAGCTGCACACTGTGCAGGCGTCATTGACTAATCATATTGGCGTCACGTTCCGCAATTGATCGGTCCTGTTCTTTTTGTTCCGTTCGCGTGCGCGCGCTCGTTCGCACGGAGGCGCGACCGATCGCATTGAACAAATTTGGTGAGCGGCACACGCTTGGCACTCAGACGGGGGCAGCATGGGCGAAAGGAAAGCCAAAACAGCCTAAACCCGTAAGTGAGGTCGAATTAGGATTCGCGAATCGTTTCAGACGTCTATAATTTGGTATCCTGTTTGGGTACGGTCAAAAGTTTACTGCCAATCAAGCGACACACTTTTTTGCGTAACCAAACATTTCCTGATTGTCTGGGATGTGTTGTCGAAATTGGGGATTCCTGGCAGAACAGGTTTCTAACAAGTGATCAATTGCTTTTGTAGGTATTCTTAAGCAACTTTCAGCAAGGATTCCTATGATCAAAGGGTTCGAACGTTCTCCTGTCGTCGTCAGCATCATCATAGTCAAGAATGATTGTCATGCTTCTATTATCGGCACGTTTTCATCGCTCCGGGATGAGCAGACAGGCGAAACTATACGTTTCATCGTGCAAAGTGAACACCTTCGCTGTTTGCACTCCATAAACTGAGTCCTATCCCATTTGGGAAATCGGAGTATGAACCGATATATGCATATGATAAGCAAGTTGATCTTGCATGGAACGTCAGATGCCATAAAGTGGTCAAGGTCAAGGACTGCGCACCGCTTTTTGAAAGTACTCAAGTCTGAAGATTAACCTAGGACGATTTCGGAAGGAACACTAAAACAATTACTTTATGTTTGCTCTGAAAAAGGTGCTCTGGATCACCAAACTTACGTTCTCTTCCATGTTGATGCAGTCCCGCTTAGCAACAGAAACTGTTTCTTGATCGGAGTGCAAGGAATAATCCGGTTGAATTTGGTTTAGGTGACGGAAAGCCAGTCTGCCTGGGCTTAAGATGTATCCAAATTAAGCTGTCTGATCTATAGTTTTTTGTTTACTGCACTCGATGTCGAATCAGTGTCAAATATATCTTTGCATAGAGGAGTAATCCGTTCTCGGCCAGCTTTGATTTATTTATTGTTATAGCTCGTTCATTATAATATTATTCTCTTGGATTATGGAAGCTTCGGTTTTTCATTGGTTTGAAATTTCTTGCCTTTGAGAGTACTTGTCACATAGTATCGAAGGCTTTTAAATAAATACCTGAGAATAGCAAGCTAATTAACGTGGAAATTTCCGGGTTAGCAATCTTTTTAGTAAAAAGGAACAATTCTCGACAACTTATTCAACAGACGTATCTGAATTTGTATACAAAGAGGGGAAGTAAGATTCAAACGTTAAATTCTTGAAACCCTTAGCACTTTCATGCAAACTAAAGTTCTGTCCAGTTAGAATCCGGAATCACTTATTGTGTTGCAGCGGCACGGAAAATGACGCTGCAAGAATTCTTTTAACAGCGATTTGTTGACCTAGGCGCCCACTTTCTGTGGTATAAATTTCACGCAGGGTGGCCACTCAATTTTCATTTTCAAATTCCAGGTTTTTTCCCGGTTTTCTCGGACCAAATGTTAAAAATTTCCCGGTTTAAGACCGGTTTACAGGTCGGGAAAAGCGTCATGAGATTTGTGCGGCTGTGTGTTTTAAATGGAGACAGGGATTTGAATAATCGTGACGGGAAATAAATCTACACAAAAATTACAGTTTTCTTGAAATGTAAAACCAACTTTACTCTGGGAAATAAAATTCATCTCTACACACTACTTCTTCGACGGGAACAAAACATTTCGATTTGTTTTCGTGTGGATTTTGCAAGTTTGAATTCGAATTGAAAAAAAAAAAATGTCAAAAGGAGAACCGAGTTCCGAAACAGTTTTTTTTTTCGATATAGATATGCTCGAAGATTTGATGGTTTTGATAGTCAGTATGAACAGCTAACACAGGAAGAAATATTGGACGAAGAAAATATAGACCTCCTGCCCAAAAAATAAGAAAAAAAAAACGCGTAGCCAAAACGACAAAACGGGATAGAGAGATTTCGAAACATCCTTGCTTGGACCAAATAACATGCAAGGAGAATTCCAACAAGATAGCTAAATATTTGATTTAAAGCCGTTTTCGGTTATTGTGGTAATGCTACACTGGTATCGCTTCTTATAATTAAAAAAAAAACGGCTGTCAAAATACGATAAGTGTTAATTCGCAAATAAAATTGTTGGAATTGGGCAACGAATATGAGCTCAGTATCACCAACAAAGCGAAAAAGTGAACGTTAATTATTAGGTTAATAATAATTATTCGGTTTTCTGATGTCTAATCCCCTTTCTTTCAAACGCATAGGACGAATATACATTGTTTTCATAGGTAAACGTTTGTCTGACAGCAAGTCCTATACAAGTCAGAACACACGTTGCTACACACTTCGCGAATGAGTCAAGATATTCATAGAAAGTAAATCAATTGACACACTCTAGAATTTCACAGATCGTTATGGATGAACACGCTAAGATAGGAATAACTAGAGGTCGAGGATAATCACACACAATCTAAATTATGAATAATCATGTGAACATAAATTCCAGGTTTTTTCTAGGTTTCTCCCGGTGTTTTAAAATTCCCGGTTAATTCCCGGGTCCGGGTTTTCCGGGTTTGGGGGCCCCGGAGGAACAAAAGGGTTACAAGGGATGGACGGGGAGCCGGACGGGCAAGGATTGGAAAAAACCACCGGGGCGGGGGATGGAAGGAACGGCGCAAGGGGAAGGGGGGGGGGGGGGAAAAAAAGGTTAAAGAAATGTGGATTTTTTAGGGGATGTTGTGATATATTTGGAGGGTTTTTGTTGAAAAGGGGGGGGGTAATGGATTGGAATTTTTTGCTTTCTTAGCTTTTTGGTGTGTTTAAATTTTTTAGTCTGAAGGTTAAAAATAGGTCTGAAGTTGTTCTAACACCAAAGAAATCGATCATGTAAATGTAAGACCTTCAAATCCCACTATTCAGTCTAGTGGCTATTTTTCAACGCCTTACAGACTTAGATTTGAAGTCACCAAATATATTCTAGAAGCTGTTGTAAAGGTAGCATCCGGAACGTGACTTTCACCGTGACAGTATTTATTATTTTGGTTTTCAAATAAGGATTTAACAATACATTCAATAAAACGTACAATTGAGGTATACTTACTGTTTAGTTCTCAAAGTATTTATGTGCAACAAGGATTAAATCACTCGTAAAATTCATTATTTTTAAGAGTGTACATTTGATACAGTGGGATACAAATAGCCCCGAAAAATACAGTATCAAACCATTTTTTTTTTCCTCTGTTCGGGACATAAACCACTGCAACCAGTAATTTGATCTATTGTAGTATATCCCGTATCCTTTGTTTAGTGCATGTCGAGTTACTTCATCACTATTGAGAAATGATGAAGTATTCGGTGTTGTTACAGTTGTCATTGTTTGTTTTGTTGGCAATGAATCAAGTTTTATTGAAAGTTTCCGCTATTTAAACCCTTTTTGAGGGACATTATTTTTAAGGGGGGCCCCTCTTTTTTTTAAGGTTTAAAAAAAAAAAAAAAAAACATCCCAGACAACCAGAAGTCGTATAACAGTGTTCAGATTGTATCGTATATTGCTACATTTTAAGTCAAAATCGCATATAATTGTGGTCTTTATCGTATTATATTTAAGTTAAATCGTAAAGACTGTAAATTTTCGACTTATATACGATGTGTCATATATCCATCGTACTGCGTCACAAACTAAATCGGATTTACATAGTTGGACTGTTTAAATCGAATTTGTTATTACAGATCTAATCGCATATGATGTCAAATCAACTCGTTATAGAAAACAATTGAATTTGCACGTATATGGCCTCCACTTATGCACGTACAAGCCATATTTTTGCATTCTACACGATTTGTTTGCTTACATATATGTTGGTATATCAAGAAAACAACTTTCAATATGCGTGCATTTTGGTTGTCTGGGTAGTCATAACCAATTCAAACTATAGAACATCAAATAGAAAAATGAGAATTCACATAAATGAATACTAACCATGTTTCCCTTATTCCAAGCTCATCCTCGTTGGCTCAATCCGAGTATTGTCACTTTTCACAAGACATAAAATGTAATAAGGACTAATATATGTTCCTTTGATTACAAAAACAAATATGTTCCCTAGTTTGAATTAATTCAGACTAGGGTTCGGTGGTAGATCTGATACCCCGTAACGCACCACGAAAAGGTGATCTACCAGCGTTACGGGTCGTATCAAACCATTACGTCACCTCAAATGCTGTATATATTTTTTCAGAAAGTATAATATTCATAGTTTTTAGTGTGTTCTAAAGAAACTGAGATATACCTTGTGATCAAAAAGTTCCGGTAATTTGAAAAAAAACGCATTTATTTCAATTTTTAATTGATATCTTTATTATCGCCTTCAAAGTACTCGCCATTAGAGGCAACACACATATGCCAGCGCTTTATCCAATCATCCATACATTTTTTATAGGCCGATGAATGTATGGCTTTCAGTTCTTCCAGCGAATTCTTTTTTATCGCATCAATCGATTCAAAACGCCTACCTCTGAGCGGAATTTTCAGTTTTGGGAAGAGAAAGAAGTCGCACGGGGCAAGGTCTGGTGAATATGGTGCTTGTTTGATGGTATTGGTGGAGTTCTTGGCCAAAAATTCACAAATAGTGAGCGCGGTGTGTGATGGAGCGTTATCGTGGTGTAAAATCCACGAATTATTGCGCCACAATTCTGGCCTCTTCTTTCGAATTGCCTCACGCAAACGTCTCATAACTTGTAAATAATACTCTTTGTTAACCGTTCGACCTTCTGGAAGGAATTCAGAATGGACGACACCGCGAAAATCAAAGAAAACGGTCAGTAAAACTTTAATTTTGGAGCGACTTTGTCGTGATTTTTTTGGTTTCGGCTCATCTTCGGCGCGCCATTCGGACGATTGTTGACTTGTGAGCATATCAAATTCATATACCCACGTTTCATCACCAGTTATGATGCGTTCCATGAATGTGGGATCGCTATCTGCGTTCGCAATCATCTGTTTAGCGACCTCAACTCGATGCTGTTTTTGCAAAAAATTCAGCTCTTTTGAAACAAGTCGTGCTTCAATGCGTTTCATGCCCAGAATTTCCGTCAAAATGTGTTCGGTCGATCCAAATGAGATATCAAGGAGTGCAGCTATCTCCCGAATGCTAATTGAGCGGTTTTCCATAACTAAATTCTTCACGGAAGCGATGTTTTCATCGGTAGTTGAGGTCGATGGTCGTCCAGAACGCGGCATGTCACTCACGCTTTCACGGCCTTCTTTAAAGTCTTTGTGCCAAACAAATGTACGATTTTGTGACATAGAGTCCTCACCAAAGGACCTTGCAACATTCTGAGCGTTTCCGCTGCAGAAAATCCGTTTGCAACACAAAATTTCACACAAACGCGTTGTTCCAATTTTTTATCCATGGTAAAAATCGCCGAGCGTCTATTTTTCGACTAACAAAAGCAGTTGTCAAAACAAAACTAATGGATAATTTGCTCTCACACTTTGACAGAATATCAGAACTAGTGTTGCCATCTTACACTAAAAAGATTTTACCGAAAAAATAAAGGCGGCCTTTTTAAATTGAAAATTACCGGAACTTTTTGATCACAAGGTACATCTTCAATATAGCAAAGTGATGGCTGTCGTTGTAAGAGCCGTCCAGTATCCAGTATCCCTTTATTTATATTTTTTTTTTTTTTTTTTATTTTTAAAAATATTTTTGTGGGTTGTTTGTGGGAAAAAATTTTTTTTCTTTTTTACCTGAAAAGTGATTCACATTAAACAGAAGATCTCATTATAATGGATATGAGAATTCATTTGGGTGCCCAGAATCTTGATATATTTTTTAGTACCCTGCGAATCAAGATAGATTTAAGCAACCCGCGCTTTGAAAGTGTCGTTTTTTTCTTTTGCTGCGTCGTTTTTGCGAAATCCAACACTCCAACATTCGATCAAATATGTGAAATAAAATTAGAATAACGGGCAGTTATACAATCATCCGATGGCCGTACTATTTAATCGTATTATACAGCGAGTTCTTCGATAATTGTGTGATTGCTGCAACTCGTTTTTCGTGTGGTGTTCTAGTGGTTTTCTTATATTTTTGGTGGTCTCCAATTGGCGGAATGCATTTAATGGAGCAAGTGCCAACCAAATATTCATTGATTGGAAGTGAACCGGAAGTGACTTTGTGAAGAGCGGTTCTCGTAACGTGTGTTGACGTTTGTTTCGGTTATGTGACACTACGCCACCAGGCAAGCATTCAAGAAGCTATGTTGGAGGCCAAACCAATTGCGACGATAGTATTCCACCTGAGAAGACTTCGTGGGCTTCGTGGCCAAGCGGTTGGAGGCGTCATCCATCGTTCAAGCGATTGCCATGAAGTGAGGGTTCGATTCCCGCTCTAGCCTGTGGAACTTTTCGCAAAACGAAAATGTCCATACTGGTCCACTGGGTGTTAAGTTGTCCGTTGTAATTCACTATATGTCCGATGTTCAGTCTGTTCAACCTTGAGTTGAAGACGGTGTAAATGTTTTTTATTAAAGACCTAACATCGTAGCGTCCATCTGGAACGTGAAGATTTTTGACATTCTAGAAAAGATGCACACTTTGTTCTTCGGAACATCTCAGCGGCTGTGATCTGCAATTTGGGTGAGCTCTTTCCATTATGACATCCTATTGATCAAATTCAGATTTGTTACGACTCAAGAAAAAGCTTGATTGTGACTGTAATAGCTCAATGATGTATTGTGATGAGGTTCTTAAAATATGGTTAGTTTTAAAATGCTAGGACAAGAATTTGTGACCATGTCTCTATCGTCAGAGGGAAAACATATTCTCAGACATTCTTCTCTTTTCACAGAGCGAGTAATTGTGCTATAATCATAAGTCATATGGGGCTAGGACTAAAACTAATGCTTGAGTCCCAAGTACCATAGCATAGCATAGCATAGCATAGCATAGAACATTTGCAAAAGGGTGGGGGGAGTCACCGAGATAAGCCTATCCACTTCCACTCAACATTTCGCTGGATTTGGTGTATACAATGAAAATTATAGCGTCGCTCGTAAACTTCAAGCACCTTGTTCTGTTTTTGTCACGGAATTGGCGGCAATTCATTTTTCCTTAGAAATTGTTGCCTCACTAACACTGGATCAATACTTCATTTTCACGGATAGTCTTAGTTCTATAAAGGCTATTCGCTCCTTGAGGCCGGTAAGGCACACCTCTTATATTCTTATGAAAATACGAGGTCTTCTAAGAGCTTTATCTTCACGTTCTTTTATTATTACCTTTGTGTGGGTCCCTTCTCATTGTTCAATTCCGGGCAATGAGAAAGCGGACTCGCTTGCAAGGGTAGGCGCTATGGAAGGCGCTTTTAAGACCGACAAATCGCCTTCAACGAATTTTTCTTTATTTTTCGTCAGATATCACTCGTTAGCTGGCAGTATATATGGAGTAGATGAGATTTGGGGCGATGGCTACATTCTATCACTCCTAAGGTGTCTAAGAAATGTTGGTTCAGGGGATTGGATGTGGGTCGAGACTTCATTCGTGTGATGTCTCGCCTCATGTCTAATCATTATTCTTTAAACGCTCATTTGCTCCGTGTTGAGCTGGGAGACAGTAATCTCTGTGAATGCGGACAAGGATACCAGAACGCAGATCACGTTATTTGGTTTTGTGTTGAACATCGTGGAGTCAGATCTAAGCTTTATGATTCTCTTCGGGCTCGAGGTAGACAACCCAATGTACCGATTCGAGACATTTTGGCTGCACGCGATCTGGAGTTTATGAAACCTATTCATGTGTTTTTAACTAGCATCTATGATTAGATTGTAGTTTAATTAACTTACTTATTATGGTTACATTTTTGAGGAATGTGTGCGTGTGTGAGTGAGTGATTTTTTTTTAAATTGAAAACGTTCAGTTAAAAAATTGTATTTGAAGTTCTAGATACAAGAAAACCATTGTTCCTAATGTTTTGTTCAAAATTTCCACCGCAATTTTCCCATCCATAAAATTGTAGTTCCTATTAACCTCGAGACGGCCGCGAGTAATCGGTTCTACCCCCTTAACTTTAGCTCTAAGATAACTGATGTATATAAACATGAAAACTTGGATCTGTAAAGTTGATTCGATTGAGCCTGTACATATAAATGAATTCATAAAAAAAATGGACCATCATGAGTATGTTATGAGACTGCTCTCAAGATGTTTTTTGGACTCAATCTTAACTTCACGCCATAGGTATGGACAAAACTACAATGCCGGTTGAAACTATGATTACAATTAAAAAAATCTTTCCAACAAATCGAATAAAAAAAAAAATTAAAATCATTTGTTTGGTTTCAATTGGAAAGATTTGGAATATTTGAAGACTTTTATCACATGTATAGCGCTATAACTTATTATTATGACGGAAAACTATTAACTTATTATTGCGTTTATACTAATTTCCATTGCTTTTTTTGAAAGTTTTACCGGTCACTTTTGAATTATTGAAAGTGAATTATCAATTTTGTATTGCTATTTTAAGTTTTTCTAGTGCGAATTGTTATTTTTTCGTTGGCACAGTGTTTAATAATTTAGTGGCAATTTTGTGAATTTTCAATGCTAAATGTTCATAAATTAGTGTCAGTATATATTTTAGTCTTTTTCAAATAGTTCGTCTCAACAAAATTATTCGCAAAAATTGCCTAATGGGAATTCTGATGTTTGGACTATCGAGTGGCCTATAGATAATAAGTGAAAATTATTTTATTGATTTAAAGTTGTGTATTAGTTGATCTTTGAAATTTTCTTTTAAGTGAAGAGAACATAGTAGCACTGCTATAAATGAAAAACAAAATACGAGAGAATTCTTCCAACGACACCATTTAAGAAGAATTTACTTGGTGGATGAGAGGATGTTTCATTCACAAATAGACCCAATATGGTGCTTATAGACCGACATTTAATCCATATCTCTCGAATGTTTTCGTCTTAATAAAGTTATTTCTCGAGTACTTTTTCAAACAGACGTATCTGATTTTGTAAACAAAGAGGGGAAGTACACACTTAGAAAATTTTACAGTATTCGGTAATTTTTTACCGAACTTTCAACAGCTGAACGATTGGTAATCCAATTTAACGGATTGCGGTAAAATTTGACACGTTCCGGTAAATTTTTTACCGAAATACTTTAAAATTTCACCGAAATCCGGTAAATCGGATTACCGAATGTTCAGCTGTTGAAAGTTTGGTAAAAAATTACCGAAAACTGTAAAATTTTCTAAGTGTGTAGGATTCAAATGTAAATTTCTCAAAACTCTCAGCTCCCTCACCGAAAGTAGCATCACCATCATGTAAGGGAAATGTTATTCCTTGTGTTGGTGGCCCTAGTTTGCATGAAAGTGCAAAGGGTTTCAAGAATGTAACGTTTGAATCTTACTTCCTCTCATTGTTGACAAAATCTGATACGTCTGTTTGAAAAAATACGCGAGATTTGTTCAATTTTCCGTAGTTCAGAACAACAAGCGTCTCATTTAGCTTATCTTATCAAGCTAGCTACTAGTTGAATGTCGTTTGCAGTTCAAATACTTTATGAATTACAATTAATAATGAAATCTACCACAGCATCATAGGCTGAGGTAAGGATCTATATACCGTAATCTAAATCTGATCGACTGGTAACAAACTTGTCATAGTGCGTAGCTCGCCTCTTCGTCTGTCGAATGTCTTTGATCGCTATTTCCTTGAACGTGAGCAATCGATTGGTGAGAAGCTAACGTATTCAGTTTGCGTTCAGAATAACTCGGAGGAGTTCTGTGTAATTTATAGCCTGACATGATTTCCAGAAAAACTTCCTAGATACTTAACAGAAATTGCTACATGTTTTTTTCATATCTTCATCAAACTAAGACGTTTAATCAGAATGGAACAAGACATTCGTGAAAGGAATATCATTGTTCATGCTGCTCCCTGCTGATAATGATGTTCTCAGTTGAGCAACATTCAATTAAAAAACGTCGGAAGTGACACTTTAACGCGTTAAGTCAGTGCAGAAATTGTGTTTTTTCTCACAAGCGCACTGGTTTTCAACCGTTTCACTGCTCCTCAAAAATGTCAGCGCAATGCGTCAAGTTTCCATTGCAAGGTGAACCAACCACCGAATCAATTAAATTCTGAATTGAAATACGGTCACGATCGCCACAGGGGGGACATTCCACAAAGTCTCCCGGTACTGGATATTAATTGGGTACACGATACTTCCATTCAAGGAACTTCTCGTTTCGGATGCTACCTCTGCCGAATGCCAAGCATAACAACATGCATTGCGAGGAATGATCAACTGTCAATACAAAGCACGGGAGCACCTACAGCATTGAGCCATTATCCCACCACAACTGGAGGGCAATGTAGGGGGATTGCAAATATATCCAAACCCAGATCTAAAAATGCTTAGTGCGAAAAGTCAAAAATGAATTAATATCTTGACCCTGAAACACTTACTCGCTCCACTATACAGCTGAATATACAATTGTTATTTCAAGATCACACCACTTTCGCTGCAAACCTACCAACCGGCTCGTTACAACGACAGTCAATCTCAAGATCAACATCTTTCTGCATTGCTTGCAACGGAACATGATGTACGTCAATCGTTAAAACTTTTATTATTGTTCATTTTTGTTTTGAACTACAAACTGCATCAAAAATAAAATCACAGAAGCCCGCATTAATTCGTTTAGCAGTGATTTAATATGAACTTCCACAAGCACGGCGCTTCAGCGCTTGGCCGAGTTTGACTTGCCTGGGCAAACGTTTTTTTCTTTATGTGCAAAAACATAAAAGCAGTTAAAACCAACCTAGTATGACCTTGAGGAGGCATGGAAAGTTTACTACACTGTTTCGTTCATTGCATCGGTCAGTTGATTTTCTGTTTAAGACAATAGCTATTGCCACTCCAAGTACACTGTTTTCTGATCTACGTGATATTTTACGCTCTTAACTTTAATCGTGTAATTTTTAGATAAAAAAAACTGGAAGTATACATGAAAATTTACAAAATATTTTAATTTTAAAATTGAAAGAGTGAGAATCGCGAAATAACAGAATTGAGTGTACCTAGATTAATGACTTAGCTAAAGCCAAAGTCAGTGCTAAAAACAAGCGCCAATGCATCACCATATAAATCAAGTATGACACGTGCCTGAACTTCGATTGCATTTACGATTCCGCTCTATTTAAACTTCATGAGTTATGGTCGTTATTGTGGATGTACCGCGTAAATTGATTCAATCGATACCCCATGCAGCTGTTGGAACGCATGTTTCCGGATATCCTATGACATGGAAAATGGTCCGTGGAAAATAATTCTTGAGCTTTACCTTCATAAATATTGCTGGAATAACCTTATACTAACGCAGAGTTTTTCCATTCCATTTTTTTTTATTTCAGGCAAACATCTACCGGTTTCGTGAAGATTTGAGTCCTTGGCACCATGGGTACCCTGCAACAGTTGGCCGTCATCAAGGGACAGCAGCGCGGTCTGATTCCCGCCTTGCTGCACCGGAACTTCGAGACTAACGTGGACAAATTCTGCGGAATCGACACGGCGCTGATTTTCAACGGTAAGAACTGATCAAAGCCTCCGGCAGTCGTTGCCTGCGTCGAACACTCTGACAGATTATTAATGCGAGTTTTGATTACATCAGTGGAATAATATTGGCTCACTGAGCAGTAGGTGCTTTATTCTAATATTTATGAAGTAGGCGTTTGCATATTCGTATAGAAGGAGGGATTTCAAAAGTCCATTTATTTCTAATCCTTGATAGACACTCTTTTATAATTTGTTATTGAAAGACAACTGGAAACAGCAGTAACTTTGGAAGTTCCTAGTACGACTAATGAACTTTGGTTAAGCACTCACGCCACTTTATTTATTTTCAATTCAAATTTTAACAAACGTAGGTCTAAAATAGCTTACTCGGTGAACTAATATTCCTTAACGTTTCCGGGCATTGAGTAACAACATATTGCTCATAAAATATCAATCTTTAAAGGTTAATCTAGAACACTAAGTTGAGAACCGGTGTTAAGACCCAATTGAGACGTAGTAAAGCCAAGAGAAGAAGTTAGATAAACGTCAAACAAATGGTTTACCGTCACACTCATGCATGATGTAGCACTTGCCTTCACCTCCCTTCCTGTTAGTTGACAAACAGATTTGCTAATTACCGATTTGGATGCAAATCTGATACGGTTTTCCACAGTCAGCAATTAATTCAATTTCTCACCTGCCAAGCTGGACAACGCGGTGCAATGACGGTAAAGAAATTTGATTTATTTTCTTTGGGGTTGTTTCCTCTCAAAGCGTTTCAAGATGTGTTCCTCTAGAACGCAGCCCAGCAGCTGTGTTTAGATAGATAGGTACCCGTTACTAGATTGCGCAAATCTGCACAACCAGCATCAACAGCTGTGTGTGTGCCGGTACCAATCCGCCAGCATTGCATAAGTTCCAATCCGGTTGGGTCGGGTTCGGTCGCACTTCAAAATGTTGACCCTCCGGTTTTATAGTTCTAACCAGTGGTGTAACCAGTTAAACTCTAGGGCTGTTAGTGAAACGATGACTTCCAATTAAAAATTATGCAAAATTACATAACTTTTTAGACTGTTGATAAAGTGAGAATTTAATTAAAACTAATTCAACGAATAAACAAATCCCCGTAAAAAACCAAATTGATGAAGAAGAAGAATGCAAGTAAGGAGTGTATCGAAAATAAGCTATCCACAAACTTTCTTTCAAATTATGTTGAAAACCGATATTTTATTCATACAAAAAATTGATCCTTTATTGTACGAGGTTAAACTTGAACATAGTGAAGACCGGATGAAATTTAAGTTATTCCTTCACGAATTTTCGAACTTTGGATCGAATGCTCTTCATCAAGTTCCGGACAAGTGTTGCATCGCATTTTTTGGACGCTTGAGCCCAAATTTTTTTGAACTCCTGCATGTTCCCAGCTGCCTTACCAGTCTTCTTGAAGACCCTCTTCACGATTGCCCAGTAACGTTCGATGGGTCGAAGCTGAGAGCAATATGGTGGATTGATATTTTTCTCAACGAAATCTATACCCTTTTCCGCAAGCCAATTGAGAGCGGTTTTGGCATAGTGAGCCAACGCTAAATCCGGCCAAAACAGTGGAGGTGTACTATGCTTCTTATATAAAGGCAACAATCTCTTCTGGAGACACTCAGATCGATAGATTTCCGCATTTATAGTTCCGGTAGTGTAAAAAATGGTTGACTTCAAACCACAGGAACATATTGCTTGCCATACCAGTACCTTTCGACCGAATTTCTCCACTTGAATCGACCTGTCCGCATCGCTCACATCCTCCCCAACGACGGCAGTAAAGTATTGTGGACCTGGAAGGGTTTTTGAGTCCTCCTTTACATAGGTCTCATCGTCCATCAAAACGCATGCATCCGGACGCTGCAAAAGACGCAAATACAGTTTCCGGGCCCTTGTTGCTGCTCGCTTCTTCTGTTTTGCACTTTGTTTCGAGATTTTCTGCTTCTTGTAGGTCTTCAGGTGGTTTCGCCTCTTGATACGCTGGATCATTCCGACACTCGTTCCTGCTTTTTTGGCCAAATCACGTATTGACATTGATTTGTTCTTCATGATTAGAGATACCACTTTCTGCTTCAGTTTCGGGTTGGAAGAACCGGGTTTTCTGCCTCTTCCTGGTAGCTCATCCAAAGAATAGTGTTCCCCAAACTTATTAATGATGGTTTTAACACTCGCATGATGAATTCCAAACCGCCAAATCGGCAATTTTCGCACAGTAATACCCTTCTCACTTGGGCATGGGGCCAGAACCTTTATTTTTCCTTTCTTTTGATAAGCAACATTTTGAAAAAGCAGAATTGAAAAGGGAAAAAAAAAAAAAAAAAAAAAAGGGGAAAGGCAAAGGCAAGAGTGGGGGGGGCAAAAAAAAAAAAAACAAACACATACATACGTGCAAAGAATGTGTGTGGGTAGCTTTCATTTCCTCTAAAACGGAGGACGTACTCACAAGTATCAAAGGTCCATTTGAATAATTAACAGACTTTGGGCCTATCTTTATGTTCTATGTCAACGGTCAACAAAAATTTAACTGGTATCCATTTCCTTCAATCACATGAGGTAAAATCTCAAGATGAACTTCCCGAATAAAAAAGCATTGTAGATTTACAATAAAATGTATTGTAACCATACAATAGAATCAATAGTATGTACAATTGATCGTATTGTTCGCGACGATAAGATAACATTAGGACTTACTGTTTCTACAATAGAATCTATTGTAAATTGAGATAACAACAATAGGATAAGGGGGTTGTTATGTATCTTAACAATAAAAAATATCACTTTTATCTGAACATATTTGAGTAACTATAAATTGTATTGTTACACAATTGTTGAAAATTCTGGCATACGGGATGTATAGTAGATCTATTGTAATTACAATGTCCATTTTTGCTTTGTCTGATACATTAACAGTAAAATTAATGGTTGGCAATAAATTTTGTTGTTATTGTATATTATTAAATTGTAATTGTATTATTATTTTTATCCCGGTATTTACCTATTCTATAGCCTAGCTAGCTATATTCTAGGCAAGCTATAACGAAATTTCCAAAATCATGTTCAGTACTTTTCTTGCTGAATTCGGTTTATAAAACTAAAATGTCACGGATCATTTTGTAAAATATGACATTTTAAAAAATTCCACCAATAAAAAATATAGAATTTCTGTAATTTACAGAAAACTACCGAAAATTGTAAAAAACAATACCGATGAAAACTAATATTTTGCGGCTACCCAAAACAATAAAAAATAAAGATTGGACTCGGAAAAAATGCGACACTTTGTTTTGGGTGTAACTTTTTAACGCGTGCGTAAAAATTAATGAAATTTTGGGTAATACTAGTTTAGAGTGTTATGTTTATGTGTGCAAAATCGCGATCTGTCAAGTAGTTTTCAAGATGCATTCGAAACAAGAAGAGCTACGCCAGCAAATTTTGGGCGCGGTGATCGATAATCCTGGTCAGTCGCACAGATGGATCGGCAGAAGGCTTGGAATCCACCATTCCACCGTGTCCCGCGTTGTGAAGATGTTCTAAGAGACGAAGACCATCGAGCGGTGCGCTGGAAGTGGCCGAAAACCGAAAACGGAATACCCAGAGAAGGCGCGGAAGATAAGGCAGTACTTTAAGAATAACTCGAACCTTTCCACCCGAGACGTGGCCAAAGAGGTCAATTCGTCGAAGTGGTTCGTCCAGCAGACCATGAAGCGGGCTGAGCAACGTGTTTTTAAGGTCAGGAAGGCGCCAAACCGGACTGACAAGCAAAACACGGTGGCCTAATTGCGTGCGCGGAAGCTGTACCGTGAGTGGCTGGTCAAGCCAGGCTGTCTCGTCATGGACGACGAGACATATATTAAGGCGGACTCCAAACAAATCCCCGGCCTCGAGTTTTTTGTCGGTACGTCTCGCATGGAGGTTCCGGAAAAGTTCCGGAAGAGAAAGATGGACAAATTCGCGAAGAAGTACCTGTTGTGGCAGGCGATCTGCGAGTGCGGTCGGTACACCAAGCCGTTCGTTACAACCGGCACCATAAACGGGCAGATTTATCGAGAGGAATGCTTGCAGAAGCGCTTGCTGCCCTTCCTTCGCTCTCACCATGGTCCCACGCTGTTCTGGCCGGATCTCGCTTCGTGCCATTACGCCAAGTCTGTAATGGATTGGTACGAAGCGAAGGGCATTAATGTGGTCCCGAAGGAGGCGAACCCGCCATATACACCAGAACTTTGTCCGATCGAAAAGTTTTGGGCGATAATGAAGAAGAAGTTAAAGAAAAGCGGAAAAACATTCAAAACCGATGAAGCTTTGAAGAAAAACTGGGAGAAATTTTGTAAGGAAAATGGACAAAGCCTCGCCCAAGATCTCATGAGCAGTGTTAAGAGAAATGTACGAGCATTCAGCTTGGGAGAGGAAATTCAATAAATATGCCAAAACAATTATGCCAAAACATAGCTAATATATAGTTATTTAATCCCTGAAAATATGAGAGGTATCCGATTTAAAATGAATTTTTGGTGATCATTTTTGTGTGTCTCGTTTTTTTCCGAGTGCAGTCTTTAATTACGAATGTATTGTAAATTTATTCATTTGCAACATATACTCTAAAAAGAGGTACCGAACAGATTGTAAATTTATTCCATGCTGTCAAACACAATTTTAAAGTTGAATGTTGGCCAACTCTGTGGAGTTTCACGGTGCAGCCAAAAATAAGTGCCAAAATGGAGGAATGGACAGCAACTTTCCGGGACCATAGCCACATTGATAGGAATTTCGTTAGATATTTACACATCGTTGAAAAAATGTGTGTTGATACATTGTCTTTCTAGTTGCATTCTAGATAAGCATAGAGTTTGTACACATTTTTCCAAATGCTTATTAACACTTAAATAAATCTAAGAAAATCAATAAAAACCCGTTTACTAACAAATCTGTATATTTTGCTGAGCAACTGTAATTTTTTTTACATCATTTTTGGTGAATATGTGACAGCTCACGTAACCAATTGCTCAGCAAAATGTACAGAACATTTCGTTAAGTTTTGATAGCTCAGTAGCGAAGTTAAATTTACTGAACGTATTGTAAAGTTAAGAAACTACCGAATCGATTACCAAATGGTCAGCTGTTTCATATTCGGTAAAAAATTACAGTATACTGTAAAAAAATCTAAATGTGTAAGCAGAGACCAGAGTATTTTCACAGCGTCGTGCACACGATTTTGTTTGTTTACATATATTTGCTCCATGATTCTCTTTCTATTAGGCTTTTTGTCGTTTAATCTTCTTTCCGTTTCTAGCACATGCAGAGGAATGATGGTTTGTTTTCCTCCAAATGATTTTCCTTTTTACTTACACAGAAAAAAATCTTGTAGTAAAAACTACCATTTTACCCGACTATGCCTATCTTTAAAACTACCATGAAATTTCAGTCAAATTTACTACGTTTATGGTACAGACCTTTGACAGACCTCATATTGATATCAACCGCACCATGGTCCATCTAATCGCAGGCATGGTAAAAATCAAACGCCTTCATAGTCAGGTGAAAATTGTTGGTGTTTGCGCTTAATTTAACCCTCGAAGTGGTAGTTTCTACTGCGTGTACACTCCTTTGATTTAAATGGCGCAGAAGTGTGTGTGCGTCAAATGTCACTACACGGAGAAACCAAACTATCCAAAATCAAGTGTGATAGTACTCAAAACTCTGATAGGACTACTATTTTGGCTATAATTTTGTTCTCAGCGGGGGGTTCCTTTTTCTCTATTTTTGGAGTAAATTGAAAAAATCTATTTTTGGGGGAGGGAGGTGTTTTAAGAGTTGTTTTTTTTTAATAGGGGGGGGGGGCGCTTCGGGGAAAATATTATAAAGGGGGGTGGGGGGGTGTGTTTTTTTTTTGGTTTTTATTTTTTTTTTGTTTTTAAAAAAATGTCAGGCGGAAGCTAAATTGTTTTTTGCGTCCGGTTTAAAATTAAACGTTTCCGGGTGCCTATAAGTGATATGGATCAATTAAATAAAATTCTGGACTTGGAAACCCAGCTACCAAAAAATAACCGGTAAGTGATAATATTTCTCTTATTCGATTGCTTTCTTTAATGTGGCATTGGAGGGATGGAGAACTATATAAGTGAAAACCCAGTATTTTATTAGGGTGTAAAGACTGTTCCAGAAAGTATAAGCAAACTTTCAAAATAACAAAAAATGCATGTTTTTTTTTAGTTTTAATCATTTTATTTGGCAAATCATATTTGTAGTTGTGTTTTATATGATATTTCACTCTCGTTAAATCAAAATATTTAATCACAGCTAAGACTCCTAACTTTTCCTCGACCATGACCCATTACCTTCTGCACAGTGGTACTTCCCACCATTTTGACCACTTTTGGCCAATCTTTTTTAAATTTTTGGATGTCGTCCGCTGGTTGTATGAATTTTCGAAGCTTTGCTTTGGTTGAAGCCCAAAAAGTATCGATTGGCCGTGCCTCCGGGCAGTTCGGCGGATTCATGTCTTTCGGCACGAAACATACATTTTGACTTTTGTACCATTCTAAAGTGTCCTTTGCGTAATGACATGACGCCAAATCAGGTCAAAACACTACTTGACCTTCGTGCTGCCTGATCATTGGCAATAATCGCTCCTGGAGACATTCCTTAACGTATTTCTGAGTGTTCATCGTCTCCGTTGTGATGTACGGACTAGATGTTTTACCACACTCGCATATTGCCTGCCAAACCATAACCTTCTTACCGAATTTTTCGGTAAAAATTTTCTTCTCCGTTTCGGGGATGTCTTTGTCTTCGCTTATAGTATAGAATTGTTGTCCGGGAAGCGTTTTGGAATCTAGTTTCACATACGTTTCATCGTCCATTATTATACACCCAGAATTTCAACACAATAACGAATCGTAGCGTTTGCGGGCCCGTGGTTTCACGGACGCGGCCTGTCTTGGGTTCCTTTTGGGTTTTTCTGCTTCCGGTATGTTTTTAGCTCAAGTCTTTCTTTGGCACGCATGACGTTACTCGACGAAGTCCCTAGTTTTTTCGCAACATCCCGAACGGAAGTCGCTGGTTTTCGCTTCTAGGCATCCCTGATCTTTTTATCGATATCCGGACTAACAGGACCGGATTTCCGACCACTCTTCGGCGCATCTTCAAACGAACACTGTTCTCTATATTTTCGAATCGCAGATCGTACCGCTCCGACGCTTACACCCTCTTCCTTGGCCTATTTTCTCAAGGAGAGTCCGCTCACAGTGCACCATTTGTGCACGATACTTTTTCGTTGTTCCGGAGTAAGACCGCGCATTTTGATAGGTAACACAAAACTGAGCCCTTTTTTGATGCTATGTCATTCAGAAATGTGCAAACAAAAGGACGCTGCCAAAACATGTTGAAATATTTCATTATATTCAAAGTGACCATTAAAATAAGGGGTGCTTATACTTTCTGGAACAGTCGTTATTTCTCTGGAGGATGTACTCACAAGTTCATGGAGATGATCACGGAACTTCGATGTGACGAGTCACTTCCCGAAGAAAAGGTCGAGAGTTTTTTTGGGGTTCTTTCTTTGTTTTTTGTTTGGGGTGAGGGGATGTCCGCCCCCAATATAGTGTTTTTTGGGAAAGGAAAGGTTCTCATTTAAATATTATTTGGATTGTAAATTGCCAATAGAATGTCTCAATGTACCCGATAATGTACCAGCAAATCAAAAATATTTTGTTTTATTTGAATTCGTAGTTTTCTTTTATTGAATTAAGTGAAAGAAAGTTCACTAAAGCACGTCTTTGAATAATATTTGCAAAAAAAATAAAAGTTAATTTTGGATTATTTTTACTGTAGATTCGCTTTTAACACCTACATGCCTGACCCCTCTTTTAGCAAAAATCTAGATTTTCATTTGCCTGTCATTCTGCGAAATCTTAACCAACCTTTTGCAAACGATCACAAGTTTGTCGGACATTCCGGAATTTTACGTAGTTCTGGATATATTCAGGGGAACCGTGGGGTAAGTACTTTTCCCGAAACACTGACCAGGATCAAAACAGTACCAAAACATTGCTTGTGACACCTCAAACTTCATGATTTTGAAAACAAAACCATTGGTGGTCATTCTGAAAATATTCGGCCATTGTGGCCCCTCCTGGTCGCCTTCTGGGAACCGGTTCCACCGGTAAAGTAGCCAGATTTTGAACGGTACTAAAACAGCACCCCATTCGTTACAACTTTAACGGTCAATGGGCAGGTGTACCTAAAGGAATGCCTCCAAAAGCGTCTGCTTCCTCTTCTGAGGTCACACGGTGGTTCTACGATTTTCTGGCCGGATTTAGCCTCGTGCCATTACTCGAAAGAGGTTTTGGAGTGGTACAAGGCTAAGGAGGTCAATTTCGTGCCGAAGCATCTCAACCCCCCGAACGCACCGAAACTGCGGCCAATTAAAAAGTACTGGGCCATCATGAAGCAGGCACTTTGAAAGCATCCTAAGGAGGTGAATTCGGAGGAAGATATGAAGAAAAATGGATTGCCACGCAAAAAAAAGTTGGTCAAAATGTTGCACAGGATCTTATGAGTAGTGTAAAGAAGAAGGTTCGTGCATTTGGATATGGAATTGAAATTGAATAAAACAAACATGGGAAAATATTCATAAGATGTTTTATTTTACTCCCTGAAAGTTTGAAGATAATTGGTTGAACGGGCGAATTTTGCAGAATATTTGTGTGTGTCGCAATTTGATTCCGTACACCCTTTATCACAGCAATCCGGAGGGAAACCCCGTATTACAGCAGGCAAAATATGATGTCTCAGTTGCGAAACAATTCAGATTTGAAGCTGTTGTCTGATTCTGAAACCGAAGTCCTTCCTCTTTTATGAACTATGCTTAATACTGTATTTGCGCTACACTATGCTACTCAACACTAGTATATAACACGGACTTTATCAACTCTCAGTTGATAATTCTTCTGACATGCCGAGGTTCTGGCTTTTTCTCCTATGACACAATCAGGTGGGTCGTGGCAAATAAAAGTATGCAAAGTCGCGTCTGATCAGTAGTTTCAAGTAGTTCATTCAAAACAACAGATCACCAAAATAGCTCTCTTCAGGACTTATGGTCTGCTCTTTTTTGAATAAGCCAGAATAGTTTATTATGAACGGAAGAAGAATCACGTTTCGCTGAAACTGAACGAAATCAGTGCCGGCTATTTCAATAATGGGAATCATGAAGCTTGGTATAATCATAATGAAAATAAAAGCATCATACTTTACCTAAAGGGTGAGCCAATAGTTATTGCGACACTTTCAGGCTTGCGCAAGTTTTTTTATACTAGACTGAAATTAACCAATTTGTTTCCAGTGTGTCTTAAGAGTGCATAGTTGCCGGGTGTTTCACGGGTAAGGACAAATTTGCTGTGGATGACCGTTTCGAACAGAAAAAGCTTTGGTAATTTGATAATTTGAAGTACCTGGTTTGCTAGACCATATGCACTAGTGGCAAACGGAGTGAGCCAGGACCAAAGGCATCATAAACGGTGATATTTATAAAACTTAGTTGCTCCAAAACCGGCTTTTGCCGTTTTTAAAATAGCACGATCAAATACCAAGATCCAAAACCGTGCTTGAGTGGTATCCGGCTAATTCTATGGATTTTGTACCGAAATACGTGAACCCAACAAACTGTTCTGAACTCCGTCTGATCGAAACCTATTGGGCCATGATGAAGCGCGAACTTCGGAAGACCAGAGAAGAGGCAAAGGACGAAAAGGAAATGAGGGGAAAAGTAAAAAATAAAAAAAAAAAAATAAAAAAAACGTACAGGGTTTTAGGGGGGGCGTTAATCCGAATTTGTGGGCCATTTTCCAAATTTTTTTCTGTTTTTCACCGGCGTTTGGTGGGCTGAAAAAAAAAAATTTATTAAAAAAAATTTTGTTTTATTTTCGTGATCTATATCTTTTTTTTATTTTTTTTATTTTATTATTATTCTCCTCTCGCTTTTTATGTGTGTGTGTGTCTTTACAATCAATCTCCCACTGACCGGCAGTGCTTTTATGGAAGAAACTTGTCTGCATTTCTTCAGTAATTTATATGTGATCACTATGTGCAAACATTTTTAGCCCTGGAGATTGAAGGTGACAGCTCTATTGAAAATCCCCATTTCAAGAATGCCTGTTTCTACACGTACATTCTGAGGTCATCTTCATATACAATAAGCCCCGCATGAAAATCTTCACACATCAAATGGATATGTGAAGAATTTTCACACTTCCAGAATCAAAAATGGAAGTTCTTGATCCTGGCGTGTATATAGTTAAGGTATATTTTTGATAATCAAAACGACCTCACCAATGTTCCTTATCTGATGCTGGAAAGCTCGTCCGGATGCAGGAGCGGGTCACTAAAAACACAAAAAAATGGAAAAAAAACAATCCATCTCAAGAAACACGACCATAACACACTATGGGAGGGATTCCATTCTCAACGTCCTACGCAAAGCACTCGGAAAAACTATAATTTCCTCATTTATTTTAGTTGAATGAAGCAATATTTTTAAATTTTATTTCCGCGAAAACTACGCAGCAAAAACAAAACACGTCATTTTCAAAGCACGGCTTGCTGCGATCTCCTTATCGACTCACGCTTTATATATATACAAAAATATAATTATTAGTTCTACGTCAACATTTCAGCAACCTCAAAGGGCTGTCAATTATTGTTTTTTTTTTTTTGCTTCATCCTTTACTCAAAAGGGATAAGAAAACAAGTATTTGTTATCTCCCATCGTCCATAAATTGTAGTCACGATACGCCTCAAGACATCTGAGAATATTCGGATCAGTCATTTTAAACACAGATTTTAGTCGAGGCGCCCACTGATGTAGCGGAGGGGTACCGACATACCTTGTCAAAATATCGAGTCAAAGTCTTGTGGCGTGAGGCGAACGTCGACAAGGTGCTTTGACATGCTAGCAGATGCCGCACCTCCACCACATCAGTGGGCGCCTGGCCTTAGATGTTTTAAAAATTAGTTGGATCTTCTTCAAACTTTCAGAGAATAAATTACTACATAGGTTCCTACTTCATTGGTTTAAAGGCCTCCTCTCCATGATCGAGTGCCCGCACTTTGCCCTTGAAACCACTCATAAAGACTTATTTTGATTCTTTTACGCTCTGTTTTATCAAAGCCAGCTCATTCTCGAATACTTTAGGTGTTTTACGAAGTTTGGCCTTCATGATGGCCCAAAACGTCTCAATCGGACAAAGTTCCGACGAGTTCAGTGGGATGAAGTCTTTTGGTACAAAAACAAAATTGTTATCTCTGTACCAGTATGACACCGGCCACGCGGAGAGGTATTCCAAATCCGGCCAAAATAGCGTCTTGCCTCAGTCAGACCGCAGGAAGTTGCAGCAGTGCTTCTGGAGGCACTCGTCTCGGTAGATTTGTCAATTCATGGTACCTCCATGGTTCGTGCTGTATGACTGGCTCACATCTCTACACCCACCGATAGCCTGCCAAACAAAAATCTTTTTGGCGAATTTGTCTACATTCTTCTTCCGTGATGTGGCTAAGTAAAACTCCTGCCCCTACAGGTGCTTTGTGTCCACCTTGATATAAACCTCGTCGTCCACCACGACGCACCACGATTTCGTCAGCCACTCTCCTAACTGCTTCCTGGCACGGGTTTTGGATACCGTGTTTTGTTAGTCCTTCCTGTTTGGTGCCTTCCTGACCTTTTAGACGTGAAGGCCAGCACGTTTTATTGGTTTTCGACAAACCAGATGGAAACCACCACCTTCTTCGCAACATCGCGGATCAAAAGGTTCGGTCGACGCTTGAACAGATTCAACAACTTACTTGCCTTCACCGGATCAGCTGTCTTCGGTTTTCGGCCGCTGCCTGACTGGGTCTCCTTGAATGACTTCACCAAACGAGACACCGGAATTATGGAATCCCAGGTGTGGGTTTAAAAAAAATCTGATTTCTTTTACTAGACTGAAATATTGCGTAAAATATATATAATACGCAAAACAGCACTCAAATAAATACACGTACCCCAAGTAACATTGCCAAAACCATCCTGCTTTATTAGGTTTTATTAATGTTTTATCAAAGCCACTAGAAATCAATTTGGTTTTATTATGACACCAAGAGGTGCCAATAGTTTTCATATTTTAGTCAAATTTATGAGAACCTACACAGCTTGTTTTAAACGATCTTAAAACCTCGTTTTCTCATATTCCGTTTACCGCTATCAAAAGTTTTATTTCGACTTTATGAACTCATAAAATGCTGTTTTGAAATGCCGTTTTAGGACTCATTCATATTATCTTATAATGGTCAGTTGAAAAAGCATTTTAAAACCATTTTGCCTCCAGTAAATGCATTAAACGGCTAATTGGCATTGAGGGAAGCCACCAAATAACCAAATAGTTTTTAAGTAGTCATTGCGAAGATAACTTGGCTTTATGGTAGAATTGTGATTTTTTATCCAATCGCCATATTGAAGAAATAATTGAAATGTTGAAAAATAAATGCATCAAATTTTAAATGTAATGCAAATGAACTATAGATCGGAGACCAATATTGGCATTCTTTTAGATAACCTTATTGAATTCCATCAATTTTCTGGAAATTCATGATTAATTTATCGAATATATTTGTTTTAATTTTGAGTTTGTTGTTGTAAACTCGCCTAATTTCCGAGGCGCATTAATTTTCGTCTCTTATCGTGCCAATATTCACCACAAAATTAAATGCGCATACGATTTGAAGCATGATACGCTGTAAAAAAAACTCAATTTGTTTTGGATATTTTGCTATCAAACAAAATTTCCCGCAACACCAGACTTTGTTCCTCAGATATTATTTACTGCAAAATGAATCAGAAGAGCAGAGAATCGAACAAAGCAGAACAAAAAAAACCAACCACGATATCACAGTTAAGTTTGACAGCTGTGGCCGTTTGACCTTATGCTTATGCTGGTTTTCATGGCAGCCAATAGGTTTTATGAAGGTTCTCAAGTGATCATAGCATCTATCACTAGAACATTTTCAAAATATTTATAGTCTTATAATGCTATTATTAAATTGTTTTCACAACCGTCTATAGAGTGGGCCACTTTGTACAAATTTTGGCTTGAAAGAAGCATAGAGGAGGTTTTGGTAGACAAAACAGTTTTTAACGTATTTTTATCAACAAAGCCGGGAGGAATGCTAAACGTCTGTCTGTCTGTCTGTCTGTCTGTCTGTCTGTCTGTCTGTCTGTCTGTCTGTCTGTCTGTCTGTCTGTCTGTCTGTCTGTCTGAACCTAACAGGCTCGGAGACTACTGAACCGATCGGCGTGAAAATTTGTATGCAGGAGTTTTTGGGGCCGGGGAAGGTTCTTAAGATTGTAAGAGACCCCTCCCTCCTGAAAGGGGGGGCTCCCATACAAATGAAACACATATTTCTGCATAACTCGAGAACTGATCAAGCAAAGGAACCCAAATTTAGCATGCGGAAGTTTTTGGAGGCAAGAAATGTTTCTATGGTAGTTTGAGACCCCTCCTCTTTCTAAAAAGGGAGGCTCCCATACAAATGAAACAGAGGTTTCTGCATATCTCAAGAACTCATCAAGCAAATGGAACCAAATTTGGCATGTGGGGTTTTCTGGTGGCAAAAAATGTTTCTATGGTGGTTTGAGACCCCTCCCCTCTCCTAGAAGGGGTGCTGTTATACAAATGAGACTGAAATTTCTTCATAACTCTAGATCTAATAAAGCAAATGGAACCAAATTTGGCTTGCGGGGATTTTAAAGGCAATAAATGTTTCTACGGTAGTTCGAGACCCCTCCTCTCTCTCTGGTAGGGGGCGGGGCTCCTATACAAATGAAACACAAGTTTCTGCATAGCTCTAGAACTAATCAAGTAAATGGAACCAAATTTGGCAGGTAAAGGTTTTTGAAGGCAAGAAATGTTTGTAAGGTAACTCAAGACCCCTCCGCCCTCTGTAAGAGGGGGGCTCTCATACTAATGAAACAAAAATTTGTGCATAACCCGAGAACTAATCAAGCATATGGAAACAAATTTGGCATGTGGAGGTTTTTGGAGGAAATAAATGGTTCTATGGAATTTTGAGACTCCTCCGCCATCTGGAAGGGGGAGAGAGGGGGATTTCCATACAAATGCAACACAAATTTCTGCATAACTTGAGAACTTATCAAATTAATGGAACCAAATTTGGCATGTGGAGGTTTTCGAAGGCAAGAAATATTTCTATTGTGGTTTGAGACTCCTCCGCTCACTGAAAGAGGGGTCTCTCATACAAATGAAACACGAATTTCTGCATAACTCGAGAACAAATCAAGCGAATGGAACCAAATTTGGCATGTGGAGGTTTTTGAAGGAAATAAATGTTTCTAAGGGGGTTTGAGATCCCTCTGCCTTCTGGAAAGGAAGACTCCCATAAAAATGAACCATAATATTTAGCATAACTCGAGAGCCAATGAAGCATATGAAACCAAATTTGGCATGTTGAGGTTTTTGGAGGCAAGAAATTTTTCTATGGCAGTTCAATACCCCTCCCCATTTTGAAAGGGGGGGGGGGCTCCCATACAAATAAAAAGCAAATTTCTGCATAACTCGAGAACTAATCAAGTAAATGAAACCACGTTTAGCATATGGGGGTTTTTGGAGGCTAGATTTCTATATACATAAAAATGAATTTCTGTCTGTCTGTCTGTCTGTCAGACCCTTATAGACTCGGAAAGTTCTGAACAGACCAACGTGAAAATTTATATGAAGGGGTTTTTGGGGCTGGGGAAGGTTCTTATGATTGGTTGAGACCCCTTCTCTCTCAGGAAGGGGCGCTCTCATACAAATGAGACACAAATTTCATCATAACCCGAGAACTAATCAAGCAAATCGAATCAAATTTGGGATGTGGGGGGTTTTGAAAGCAAGAATGTTTCTATGGTAGTTCAAGACCCCTTCCCTTTCTGAAGGGGGGGGGGGGGTAGGCTTCAAACAAATGAAACTCAGTGGTTTTTTTTGGACAAAGAAAAAAATAGTCTGTTGAATTAATCAAATGAAAACTGAATTTTGATTTTAAAATACAAAACTGGAAAGAACGGTATAGGAAAAAAAAACTATAGAAAATTGTGTCATCTATGCGAATGCTTCATGCTTAAATGTCACTTTAAAAATATGAAACAATAGTGCAAGATTGAATACAAACCAAGAAATAGATGCAAAAATGTTTATATAATCACACATATAGCAAAAATGACATAACTTGCTCGTCGAAAGAAGTCTAATTTTGCAAAAAAAAAAATTACAGGCTCTTTTAGACATTCCCAGATATTTCAAATTTTTATCGCAGACATTTGATAAAAAATATCTGGATACTTGGTTCCGATGCCATCTCGGTGACCACTTGACAGATTATGCTGAATTTAGCCAAAGTAAACATTAAACTTCTAAATCATTGTGTCTCGTTTTTTTCGAGTACAGTTTTTATACTGAAAAACCTTGGCTCTGCAAAAAATATGTACATAGGACATAATTCATCGCAAAATCTATAGATGGTGTTGACTATTTAAAACAATGATCATTCGGTCTTATGACCGTTTGTAATTATGCTATGGGCAGGCCCACAATTTATACGTTGCGGATGCGTTTGCGTGAATTTTACAGTTATCCCATAGGTTTTCTATCAATTTACGCAAACGTATTAATTGTGGGCCAGCCATATCGCGCACCCTTATGCGGCATACACCCGTTCAATCTATAGACACTGTATATACAGGGGATGATCAAAAAGGAGAAGACTAGCAAAATTTTGTCCAGATTCAAAGTGATACAGTTCGGTGAATAATAAACCGTTTTTGATGAAACTAGAAGCGTGAATTTATTCTAGTTTCAGCATGTTTGTTCAAAATTTGATTTGACTTCCGGGCACCGGAGATAGTACGGATACTTTGAGGTTATGTCAAATGTGCTAATTTTCTGCAGCTCGTTATTTTTTATGTTACTTGAAAATCGGAAATATTATATTTTTTTCAAAAACAAGAATTTATAACAAGTCTTTCAGTGGTTAAAGATCGTTAATCGGCCCAAAAACAACCGATATATGGCCATTTCCGTAAAATGTAGTTTTTTTACCCAATTGCCTGACACTTCTTATGTTGAAAAACTCCTTTTTAATTTATCTGCAACTCTGCGTACCCTTAACCAAATTAGATGCAACTTTTTCCATACGATCACAAATTTATCCTAGTTTTTGGAAAAATAGCGGACATTTCGTTATTTTCCGTAGTTCCGGATTCATTATCGGGAATCGTGAAGGAAGAACCCTACCAGTGTAATGGCCAGAGTTAGAACTGTATCAAACCTGGCTTGCGACATATCAAACTTCATGATTTTACAAACCAATACCACTGGTAGTCAACCTGAGAGTATTCTTTCACATAGGCCACACCTGGTGACGTTCCGGATTCCGGGTTCCCCCAGGGAAGTGGCCAGATTTCGAATGATGTCAAACCCTGGCTTGCGACACATCAAACTTCATGATTTTACAAAACAATACCGCTGGTGGTCAACCTGAGAGTATTCTTTCACATTGGCCACACCTGGTGACGTTCCGGATTCCGGGTTCCCCCAGGGAAGTGGCCAGATTTCGAATGATGTCAAACCCTGGCTTGCGACACATCAAACTTCATGATTTTACAAAACAATACCGCTGGTGGTCAACCTGAGAGTATTCTTTCACATTGGCCAAACCTGGTGACGTTCCGGATTCCGGTTTCCCCCAGGGAAGTAGCCAGATTTCGAATGATGTCAAACCCTGGCTTGCGACACATCAAACTTCATGATTTTACAAAACAATACCGCTGGTGGTCAACCTGAGAGTATTCGGTCACATTGGCCACACCTGGTGACGTTGCGGATTCCGGGTTCCCCCGGGGAATTGGCGAGATATAGAACGATTCCAAACTATGGATTGCGACACATCAAACTTCATGATTTTACAAATCAAGATTACTAGTGCCCAACCTGAGAGTTTTCGGTCACATTGGTCAGACCTGGTGACGCTCCGGGATCCGGGTTCCCCAAGGGAAGTGGCTGGATTTAGAACGATGTCCAACCTGGCTAGCAACACATCAAACTTCATGATTTTACAAACCAATACCACTGGTGGCGAATCTGAGGTTTCTATTGTGGGCATCAAGATTCAATGGCAAATTATTCAAACATAGTTTCGAAGAAATATAAAAGTTCGGATATGCTAACAATAATTCAGTTATTTTGATTAGATAGATCGTTTCAAAGGAAAATCGCGTTTAATAAGGCGTGGGTCCACCATTCGCATTCAAAACGGCTAGGATACGCCTAAGGATAGAATCGTACAATTTTCGGATTGTTTCGATAAGTATTTTATACCACTCATCGATCAAAACCTTCTCTAACGCTTTTAGAGACGATGGTGGTGGAAATACACTTCTCACGCGTGCTTCTAATGTAGACCAAAGTGGCTCGATAATGTTGAGGTCTGGTGACTGTGCTGACCAATCAAGGTGATGAAAGTCTATGTCATGCTCTTCGTACCACGCCTTTATGATTTGAGCAGTGTGGATTGAAGCGTTGTCTGCTTTGACTATGCGCTTCAACGAACGTTGCTGCCGGTCATCCATCTTCTGCTTCCGTCCACAGCTACTTTTATCAGGCGATGTTTTTCCATGTTTTTTATATTCCGACACTATCCGGCAAACTGTGGCCCTGGCAACACCAACCAGTTTGCATGTTTCAGCGATCGAAGCACCGGCTTCTCGAGCACCGACTATACGGCCCCGTTGAAATTCCGTAAGCTCTAATGGCATTTCGAACTGCACACCTCAGCACTTAACCTTGATTTGTCCCATGCGCAAGCACACAATCCTGTCACCTTTTGCCTTCTTCTATGCAAACATGTACACGGATAAAAAATAATACCCAATTTGAGTTCTATTCCACCAGGTCGATGGTTCCGTACGCCAAATTAATTTTGAGTTATTTTTCAATTAATTTTGAGTTATTAATTTTGAGTTATTTTTAGTTTAGGTATTGTTTTGTAAAATCATGAAGTTTGATGTGTCGCAAGCCAGGGTTTGACATCATTCGAAATCTGGCTACTTCCCTGGGGGAAACCGGAATCCGGAACGTCACCAGGTTTGGCCAATGTGAAAGAATACTCTCAGGTTGACCACCAGCGGTATTGTTTTGTAAAATCATGAAGTTTGATGTGTCGCAAGCCAGGGTTTGACATCATTCGAAATCTGGCTACTTCCCTGGGGGAACCCGGAATCCGGAACGTCACCAGGTGTGGCCAATGTGAAAGAATACTCTCAGGTTGACCACCAGCGGTATTGTTTTGTAAAATCATGAAGTTTGATGTGTCGCAAGCCAGGGTTTGACATCATTCGAAATCTGGCCACTTCCCTGGGGGAACCCGGAATCCGGAACGTCACCAGGTGTGGCCTATGTGAAAGAATACTCTCAGGTTGACTACCAGTGGTATTGGTTTGTAAAATCATTAAGTTTGATATGTCGCAAGCCAGGTTTGATACAGTTCTAACTCTGGCCATTACACTGGTAGGGTTCTTCCTTCACGATTCCCGATAATGAATCCGGAACTACGGAAAATAACGAAATGTCCGCTACTTTTCCAAAAACTAGGATAAATTTGTGATCGTATGGAAAAAGTTGCATCTAATTTGGTTAAGGGTACGCAGAGTTACAGATAAATTAAAAAGGAGTTTTTCAACATAAGAAGTGTCAGGCAATTGGGTAAAAAACTACATTTTACGGAAATAGCCATATCTCGGTTGTTTATGGGCCGATTCACGATCTTTAACCACTGACAGACTTGTTATGAATTCTTGTTTCTGAGAAAAATATAATATTTCCGATTTTCAAGTAACATAAAAAATAACGAGCTGCAGAAAATTAGCACATTTGACATAACCTCAAAGTATCCGTGATATCTTCGGTGCCCGGAAGTCAAATCAAATTTTGATTAAACATGCTTAAACTAGAATAAATTTCCCGTCGAACGCTTCTAGTTTCATCAAAATCGGTTAATTATTCACCGAACTGTATCACTTTGAATCTGGACAAAATTTTGCTAGTCTTCTCCTTTTTGATCATCCCCTGTAGACCGGACAACGCAAAATCATACAATCTGCCAACCCTGAAAAATGTCATAAATTTGAGCAATTGATCTGGCTCCACTTGTATTTGAACAAACTTGAAGTAAACAGCGCAATCCCTTATTTGTTCATAATTGGCTTTTGTCAAAACAATACTTGATCACAATACTTGCTCCTTTAAAGTGAATCAAAAGTTGACAGTCCGTTTGGCTGCATTTTTTGACAAGTCGTTTGGCTGCATAAGACAATTGTTGTCCGGTCTATATACAATGTCTATAGTTCAAACCTGTTGGAACAACACTGACCAAGCCATGTCGATTGAAATCGTTTGACCAACTGCAAAAATTGGTTTGACTGCAGTGTTTGAGCAACAATATCGACATGTTTGAGTGTGTAAATGCCACACAATGCACATAGCTTAGCCAGTCTGTTCGAACCTGTCAAATCGGTTGGTGCATTTCAAACGGCCAAACATAGCATTAACTCGATAAACTTCGTGGGGGTATAATCACGGTTGGTCAAACAGCGTGTGTAGGCTCCATTAGAATTGGTTGAAACAGTTGTGAATTCCAATCAACGTATATTCGGTGTGCTATTCGTGAGTTCTAACCGCAAATGACACGCCATGTATTCGCTCAGACATCGTAGGTATTAAAGTAGGAGCAAGGTAAAATTTCACTTGGTACTGGGCTCGGCAAACAAAAACAAGTTAATTAAAATGAGTGGCCCAAAGCTTTCCCCCAGGTTTCATAATATTGACAAATCATATTAGGCAGTACTTGAATTCAATTTACCGTTTCCTCATCAGCAGTTTGTTTCAAATTAATGGTTCGAATAAATTACATCTAGAAAATAGAAACACATTCTTACTACACCTATGACTATCCTCTGATAAACGGGTTTCACTCGGTCCAACTCTAAAACCAACTGAAACTTCTTGCGCGCCGTGTTGAAACAACGTTTGACTTACACCAGCATAGCTCTAAACTTAATGAGAAAAAAAAACAGCTCAGTCAATAAACTGTTTCGCACAGTCCTATCCGTACATACCCAGCATCTCAGCTGTTTCTCACATTTTTTTTTTTTGCACTGTGATGTTGGTAATGATTGCGAGCCGTTTCAATGCTATCTGCTGACTGCGATCGGCAAGATGCCAAAAGAGGCGGCGTCGCTCCATCACTTCAACCACCGTTAATCGATAAACAACCCATATGAATATAATAGGATTAGGCAACAACTGCGTTAAGCTTGTCGACCCTGAACAAAACAGACAAGCATTTAGTAGGCTACCGTTTCACTTTCATCGGCCTTGAACTTGCCGCGCGATTCACTGTCAGTCGGTTACTGATCTAGCGCTTGATCGCCAAACTTGTGTCTTGTTCGGCGGAGTTCGTCGCTTGTATAATTAAACGGGCGGAGAAATCTTTCGAATGTTTTTTCCGAGACGAATGCCATATTTCAAACGTATTTTAACACCATTCCAGATGCCAACCGAGGCCTGATCAAGACCAACTACAACACGCTGAACTCGACGGCCAACCGGCTGGCAACGGCGGCCCTCGACGAGATTTTAAATCGTCACAAGTCGCAACCGAACAGCGACGGAGATTACATCATTGCAGTTTGCATGCAGCCATCCGATCGACTAGTGATGACCTTGCTCGCGATTTGGAAAGCCGGTGCTGCCTATCTCCCACTGGATCCAACCTTCCCACCGAATCGCATCGAGCACATTCTTGACGAGGCCCGCCCGGTGCTGGTCATCCACGAGGACTTCGAAAATGTGGCCGTGTTCGGCAAAACTCCGGCGGTGTCCTTCACTGACCTCCGGAAAAAGGCAAGTGACATGAGCAATGCCAACATCCTCCCGGATCAGATGCTGGGTGCTGGAAACAGCGAGCTGGCTCTGGTTCTCTACACCTCCGGAAGCACAGGCGTTCCCAAAGGTAATTATATAAGCAAACTTTATCGATGCGTCTTCATAGCTGTCGCTGCCGGCGGCGATTGATCGCTTTCATATGCAAATAAGCGGCAACTGAGTTTCAACGCTCAGAACAATGGACTATTTTTCATTCTCCCATTAGTTGCATGTGTTGGATCGATTCAATACACGTTTCGTTAACGATGCAATTATCCAGTTTGAGCAGCACAATTAATTACTCCCCTCGATCGTTTCAGGTGTCCGGCTGAACCACTCAACGATCCTCAACCGGCTGCAATGGCAGTGGAATCGCTTCCCTTACTCGAAAACGGAAACGGTTGGCGTGTTCAAAACGGCGCTCACCTTTGTCGATTCCGTTACCGAAATTTGGGGCCCTTTGCTGAACGGTATGTCCATCGTAGTCGTGCCGAAAAAGATAACCAACAATCCAGAAAGACTCGTCGAACTACTGGAGGAGTACAAAATTGAACGGTTGGTTCTGGTGCCAACTTTGCTGCGATCCTTGCTACTATATCTGCCTCTACAGAAACAGAAGCTCCTGTATAATCTCCGCATCTGGGTTTGCTCTGGAGAGCCTCTACAGCTGTCCTTGGCCACAGAGTTCTTCGACTACTTCGAAGAAGGTGTTCATCAACTGTGCAACTTCTACGGTTCGACCGAAGTCATGGGTGACGTTACATACTTCGTGTGTGAGTCCAAGAAACAGCTGAGTAACTTCGAAAAAGTTCCTATTGGTTACCCCTTGGACAACACTGTGATTTACATCCTAAATCCAGAACTTCAACCGGTCAAACCGGGTGAAATAGGTGAACTGTTCGTTTCCGGACTAAACCTCGCCCAAGGCTACGTCAACGGTCGCGATCCTCACCGATTCATCGACAACCCACTGACCGTTGATCCGATCTACTCAAGACTCTATCGCACGGGTGACTTTTCCTCCGCCACCAAAGGCTGTATCTACTACGAAGGACGTACGGATTCTCAGATCAAGATACGTGGCCATCGGGTTGATCTATCTGAAGTCGAAAAAAATCTTCTATCGCTCCCCTGGGTAGACAAAGGCATTGTGCTGTGCTACCACGCCGGAGAAATCGACCAAGCCCTACTCGGATTCATTACGATTGAGAAAGACTCCCCTCTACAGACTGGACTGCAGATTGAAGGTGTTCTGGAAAGTAAACTTCCTCACTATATGATTCCACAGGTCATCATTCTCGACAGCATTCCGCTGTTGGTGAATGGGAAAATCGATCGTCAGAGTCTCCTGAAGATGTACGAGAACACCAATAACAATGGTAAGTATGCGAAATAACTTCTTTGAAACATTGTGAACCAATTTATTTGCTCCAGACGATGCCACCATCGAGATCGAGTACGATTACAGCGGTGTTCCGGAATGCAAGATGGCCATGGCCAAAGATCTCTTCACCACCGTAGGTCAGGTCATCGGACGTTCCACGCGTGCCAAGATTTCCCTGCAAAGCAACTTCTATGAATTGGGAGGAAATTCCCTCAACTCCATCATCACTGTGACACAACTTTGCCAGAAAGGACACGCCATCAGTATAACCAGCTTCATCGGAGCGGAAAATCTTGCAGAAATATTGGATAAAATGTACAGTAATCAGCAGCACATTGCCGAAAGTGAACACAACACAAAGGATGACCAGGAGTTTGAATTTGAGTACAAGATGCAACTCTCAGCTCACCCACTAGCCGACGAACACAAAGAGGACGCAATCAAGTAAGGATCCAATTCCCTCGAAAAACAGTCACCAAGGTTGAAACTCCTATCCATTTTATTTCAGCATCCTAACCTACAGCTTCTATGAGAAGGCAGATCTCGAAAGGTGGATTAAACCACTCATCAGAGAACAGGACTACCGAGACATTCTAGAAGACATTTGGGACGTTTTGATCGAGAAACAGCTTAGTTTCATGATCAAAAACTCCAGTGGCACATCGGTCGGCGTTTCGCTCAATTTTGACGCACACGATGAACCCGAACCGGAGGTAACCAACAATCTTGTAATCATCTTCGAATTTCTGGAGTACGTGGAAAAACCCATTCGGTAAGTCTATCCCTAATTCCATCCAAACTCCTCTAACGGAAAATTCCCATCGCAGAGAGCAAAAACTACCCCAAGGCAAGAACCAAATCCTGCATTCGTTCATGATGGGCACCAGTGCCGATCTATCCGCCCAGGAAAACATCGAGGCTATGCACTTTATGGAGAGTGAGGTGCTCAAAATCGCTACGCGGCGGAACTTTACCGGCATTCTGACGACCAACACCAGCCCCCTAACCCAGCAGCTCGGATCCAATGTGTACAAGTACGAAACCATGCTAGACTACAAGATCAATCAGTACGTGTACGGTGACGGAAGTCGACCTTTTGGCAAGGCATCCGACGATCAGCGGGTGATTGTGCACTGGAAAGACATCCGGAAGCACCGCTGAGACGTAGCAGACGAGTGAAAAGGGGCTATTGGCATAATTAGTAGTGTTCTAGGTACATATTTATCGCTGCAATATATCGCCTTAATGTTAGTTTTAGCATTAGAACCGGGGTTGAACCCCAGGAAACACAGTATGTCGAAACTTTAACCATTTGTAGAATAGGGAAGTGTACTGAATTCGCTGCAAGAATTTGTTTACGAGTTAGTTGTGGCATAGAATGGAAGTGATACGTAAATATTAGAATAATCGTACAAAATGGTGGTTTTAAACAAACGAGAGAGGACAATGTAAGAGGATATAGTTTTAAGTTAACGGATCCTGAATCACAAAGAAAATTACTATTTATGACAATAAAATGAATTTTATCTCATTCCAACCATGCAAATCGTTTACTGAATCCGAATATTGCCCGTAATTGAACACAGACAGCATGATCGCAATTACAAGAATTGTTCTTCTACTCATCCCACAAAACTCATACATCGACAGCAGTTCGGTGGATCATCCCAAAAGCAACTGAGAACTGCTTCATATGGAGGCTAAATCTAAGTATCAAATTCGTTTATTTAAATAGGGTTGCGTCTTTTATTATACGTTTTAGGGTGCAGTTTAACAAACCAGCCTAAGTAACGCATGCATTCAAATTGAACTAATTTCGGATGGCGATGACAAAAAATAATGCATCGGTCGCTGCTGGAGGACTTTAGGATGGTTGGTGGCCTTCGGCCAAACGTTTGGACATTCCCTTCTCGCTGATCCTCAGCCACAGAAGAACCTTCTTCAGAAACTTGCTGAGGAAGATATATTTGACGTCGAAGCTTACTTCATTTTTGGAGGCCGTAAAGTACCCCAAGTAAAGATTGTACAAGAAAAAATTGAAACTCTTTCTTTTATGTGTAACTTTTTATTGCATGAGTAAAAATTGATGAATTTTGAGTAAAACTAGTTGAAAGTGTAATGTTTACATGTGTAAGATCTGTCGTCATAATTTGTCAAGTCATTATCGAGATGGCTTCCATGCAAGAAGTGCTGCGACAAAAAGCCAAAAAGGCCAATTCTTCCGTCTGATTCGTCCAGCGGAAAATGAAGCGGGCCGGATTTCATGTCTTCAAGGTAAGGTAAGGAAGAATACGGTGGCCAAATCCCGCGCCAGGAAGCTGTACCGCGAATGGTTGGTGCAGCCGAAATACATCGTTATAGACGACGAGACGTACATTAAAGCAAACGCCAAGCAGATCCCTAGCCTGGAGATGTTCGTCAGCAAGTCCCGCTTGAAAGTTCCGGAAGAAGAAGGTCGACAAATTTGCCAAGCAGTACTTGGTGTCGCAGGCGATCTGTGGATGCGGCAAATTCAGCAAGCCGTACATAACGACCGGCATCATCAACGACCAAATATATAAAGAATGCCTCCAGAAGCGCCTGCTGCCCTTCCTCCGGTCCCACGACGGTGACACTCTGTTTTTGCCGGATCTGGCGTCGTGCCATTTTGCGAAACCGGTCATGGAGTGGTACGAAGCGTACGATGTTGTTTTTGTGCCGATGGAGGCTAATCCGCCAAACTCGCCACAACTTCGCCCAATAGAAAAATCATCCGCGATTATGAAGGGTATATAGAGGAGGTCTCCAAAAACGCCAAGAATTTGAAGAAAGAGTGAATGAAAGTGTTTAAGAAAGATGGCGCAAGTGTTGCACAGGATTTGAGGCTAGCGTTAAGTCAATGATGGAAAATGTGCAAGATGTCCCAGATCTTATTTTCTAGAATAGTCTAGAGGATATATTCTCTTTATATGATTGTTGACGTTTGGTGACAAGTTGAAGTGTTTTCAACTATCCCATCAGTAAATAATTGCTTGAAATCATTTAACCACCAAAAACCGGAATCTCATAAAAGCAGCTGCTATCGAAATTCATTTCAAGTAGCAACGAAACGATTCGATGCTCGAGAAGAAATGGCAATTTTGTGCTATTAACTTTGCTTTTCGCTGTACGTGTTCAGGCATGCATATGTGTGTGTTTGTTTTGTCTATCAATGTGGTTCAACGTTATCTCGTTGACGATGAGAGTGGCGCTGCTATCCTGTCGCTAAAATAGGAAGAGTGAAGGGGGTCTGGTTAAGTCCAAGGTATGGGCTTTTAGCCTAGCAGAGGAGGTTGAATAAACCAACTTTGCCAAACTTCGCCGGAATGATGTTTTTAACCAGCACCTTCAGCCGCTCCTTCTGACGAGAGCAGCCTGCTGCTCAGATACGGCCGGCTTCGACTTTGAAAGATTTTTACAACTTATGACATTCTCAATAATGGAACATTTATTGCATATGTAACTATTCAATGGATCTATGGACTTTGGTTCACTTTATCAGCATTATTTTACGTCAATAACTCGGCTACTGAAGAGGTTTCGTATTGGCTGCTGATTTGTAGCTTGTTCTATCCAACTTTTCCGAAGTAAAGGGCGATACGGTCAAAATTTGGTCAATATCAACTTGACGTATTTCTTTCAATTTTGCATTTAAAAAACCTGAACACCCCTCATTTTGAAGGTGTGTGTGTGTAGAATGTTGCTCCTATTTTGATTTTGGAATTCACTCTTCAGTTGTCAAAATGCCGTCCAAGCAAGAAGAGCAGCGTATCAAAATTTTGCTCGAGCATCGCGAAAATCCGAGCTACTCGCACGCAAAGTCGGCAAAATCGCTAAAAGTTGCCAAATCAACCGTTACAAATGTAATTAAAGCGTTTGGGGAACGTTTGTCGACAGCCAGGAAGTCTGGATCGGGGGGAAATCGAAAACCGGAAGCCGCTGAGACGACAAAGAGAGTTGCCGGTAGTTTCAAGCAAAACCCTAACCTATCTCTCCGAGATGCCGCAAATAAGCTGGGTGTATCGTCGAGCCAAAAAACGAGCCGGACTATCGACTTACAAGAAGGTAGTGACTCCAAATCGCGATGATAAACAAAATACGACGGCCAAAGCGCGATCCCGGAGGCTGTACACGACGATGCTGACGAAGTTTGACTGCGTGGTAATGGACGACGAAACCTACGTCAAAGCCGACTACAAGCAGCTTCCGGGACAGGAGTTTTATACGGCAAAAGGAAGGGGAAAGGTAGCAGATATTTTCAAGCACACGAAACTGTCAAAGTTCGCAAAGAAATATCTGGTTTGGCAAGCCATCTGTACCTGTGACTTGAAAAGCAGCATTTAGAATTCCGGGACTGTCAACCAAGAAATTTACGTGAAAGAGTGTTTGAATAAACGTCTGCTGCCTTTCCTGAAGAAACACGGTTGTTCCGTACTGTTTTGGCCGGATTTGGCATCTTGCCATTACGGTAAAAAGGCCATGGAGTGGTACGCCGCCAACAACGTGCAGGTGGTTCCCAAGGACAAGAACCCTCCCAACACGCCAGAGCTCCGCCCAATTGAGAAATACTGGGCTATTGTCAAGCGGAACCTAAAGAAGACCAAAAAACTGCTAAGGACGAGCAGCAGTTCAAGGCAAACTGGCTTTCTGCGGCGAAGAAGGTGGACAAGGTGGCTGTACAAAATCTGATGGCAGGGGTCAAGCGTAAGGCCCGGCAATTCGGATTTGGAAAAGCGGAAGCCTAACTGAATATTTTTCCTGAATTTTATACTAATTGAACTTGAAAAAGAAATTTAATTTGATTTTTTATATAAACGATTTCACCGATTTACACGCGTTTTCCCTTGACCAAATTTTGACCGTATCACCCTTTAAAACCCAGGACTGATTGAGAAGAACTTGTTTTTCCTTCCGAGTGCATTTAAAAACAAAGCAACGAATCAAACATATGTGTCATATTGATCGGGATTTGATCCAACAATTTCCTAACCATTTTAGAATCAAGTTTTAATGTGTAGAGGGTGTTACGATCAAAATTTAATCAGACAAGAATGCGTGTGTATTTGTTTTTTTTTTTTGACGTAGATTACGTCTTTCGGCAAGGGTAGGGTGTCAAATAAAAGTTTGAAAATATCGACCGTCACGAAATATTGAAATCGATATTAAAGTGAATTGCTGCTCCATGTATTTTTTCCTATATTTTATCTCTCTTTCTCTCTCTCTCTCTCGCAAACTTACCTCGCTATTGCAAATTGATAAATCTCGATTGTTAGTGAATGAACATCGAACCGAACTCCATCAGATTGATCACAGCAAGTAAGCATATAAACTGATGTGATGAAATATTTAATACCTAGTACCGATTCTGAGTTATATCAATTCTAAATTTTGAGGTAATGACTGCCATCGAGAATGCTTCAGCGTATGCCCTTAAACGCTAATCAGAAAAAAATCTTGTAGTAAAAACTACCATTTTACCTGACTATGCCTATCTTTAAAACTACCATGAAATTCCAGTCAAATTTACTACGTTTATGGTAAAACCTTCAACATTTGTGGTATATTTGACAGACCTCATATTGATATCAACCGCACCATGGTCGATCTAATCGCAGGCATGGTAAAAATCAAACGCATTCATAGTCAGCTGAAAATTGTTGGTGTTTGCGCTTAATTTAACCCTCGAAATGGTAGTTTCTACCGCTGTTTTTTTTTGCGTGTAATAAAGACTAACTTAAAGTAAATTGGTACAACCCTCGTGCGCCGCTAACACACTTCTAGTGATGGGAATCAAAAATTTTTGGTGGTGGTGTGTGGGGAGGAAGACGGGGGCGGGTTTTTTTTTTTTTTTTCCCCGGGTTTGGGTGGTGGTGTTGGGGTCAGCGGGGGTGTACTGGATATTAGAGAAGCATTGAATAAATTAGATGTATCGAAAGGGTGTCGACCTGACGGTATTCCACCCATATTTTTTAAAAACTTAGCGTTAGAATTTACAACTCTATTGTTTTGGCTTTTCAATATGTCGCTTGAATCCGGCATTTTTCCCAAATCATGGAAAAGCTCCTATCTAGTACCAATATTTAAAAGCGGCCAAAATCTGACGGACGCAATTACCGTGGAATTGCCATTATTTCATGCATTCCTAAGCTTTTTAAAGCAATAGTTGATAAAAAGCTGTTCTATTACATCAAAAACAGGATTACTAAAGGGTGTATTCGATAAAAATGGCACACAGAAAATCTTCTGTAACTTTTGAATCGTATGAGTAAAAAACCTAGAAATTTGAGTAGATCTTATCCATAGTGTATTATTTACATCTGCCAAGTTTCATAGTTATACATTCAGTAGTTCCAGTCATGTCGTCGAAACAAGAAATTGTCCGTGAGAAAATTTTGTGCACTCACAATCAAAATCCAGGGGCGTCCCACCGGTGGATTGCTAAAAGGCTTGGAATTGCAAATACAACTGTGTCTCGTGTAATAAGAACCTTCAAGGAGCGTCTGAGTGTCCAAAGGAAGGAAGGGAGTGGTCGTAAAAGTGGTCCAATGGACAGTAAAATGGCCAGGAAAGTCGTACAACAATTCAAGAACCGTCCAAACATGTCAATTCGAGATGTCGCTAAAAAGTCTAAGGTGTCAGTCGGTTTTGTGCAGAAAACCACGAAGCGTGCTTGGTTACATGTTTACAAAGTGCAAAAAGCCCCAAACCGGAAAAACAAAACATCACTGCAAAAACCCGCGCCCGGAAACTTTACACGAAGCTGCTCACCAAATCCGGTTGCATCGTGATGGATGACGAAACATACGTCAAGGCCGACTTCCGTCAACTTCCTGGGCAAGAATATTTCGTTGCCAAGTCGAAGTTCGATGTTCCGGAGGATGTTCGAAAGAAGAAACTATCGAAATTTGCAAAGAAGTTTCTAATCTGGCAGGCGATTTGCGGATGTGGTGAAATAAGTGCTCCCTTCATCACTTCCGGAACAATAAACGGTGCGGTTTACACGGAAGAGTGCCTTAAGAAGCGTCTCTTGCCATTCATTAAGAAGCACAAAGGATCAACTCTGTTTTGGCCTGATCTAGCATCCTGCCACTACGCTCGAAACGTATTGGAGTGGTACCGAGCCAACGGAGTCAATTTTGTGCCAAAGGATATGAACCCACCAAATTCACCGGAACTTCGTCCAATTGAAAAATTCTGGGCAATTATGAAAACGGAACTTCGCAAACATCCCAAAACTATAAAAACAGAGCTAGAATTGAAGAAAATTTGGGTAAAAACAACAAAAACATTGGAAAAATCGGTTGTACAAAATTTGATGGGTGGAGTGAAAAGGAAGGTGCGGGCATTCGGGATGGGAGACGAAATTGAATAAAACAAATGTTGTAAATCAAAACTCATTAGTAGTTCTTCATTCCCTGAAAATTTCAAGAAAATCCGATAATTAGTTTAATTTTGATCATTATATATGTGTGTGCCATTTTTATCGAATACACCCTTTAACAATCAACATTGGTTCTACAAAGGACGTTCAACTAATACAAATTTACTAGAATTCGTTAACTACACGTTGATTGCAATGGATAACGGAAATCACGTAGAGGCTCTCTATACAGATTTTAGTAAGGCATTTGATCGAATGCTACTATTCAAATTACAAAAACTGGGAATTAAGTCAGGTCTTCTCAAATGGTTTAAATATTACCTAGCTAATCGACAACAAATAGTAAGATTTAAAAGAAAGAAATCAAATCCTTTTCAAGTCTCCTGAGGTGTCCCCCAAGGATCCCATCTAGGCCCTCTTTTGTATATTCTTGTAGTAAATGATATTTCATGATATTCATTCTTAAAAATGTAAAAATCTTAATATATGCCAACGATATAAAGCTCTTTCAAGAAATAAGAAACAAAGAAGATTACAAGATATTTCAGGAAGAAATATTTTTTTTTTTTTTTTGGGGTAAAAAAACCTTTTAAATTAAAATTTTAAAAAATTATAGGAAAACATTTTTCAGAAAAAAAAACACAACTGTCATTATAATCACTCTTTGGAAAATGAGTGTGGGGGAGGTGTGTAAAATTTTTGGTTTTGGGGGTTTTATGGTGTTTTTTATTCTAATTTTTAATGGTTGTTATAATAAAAAAAATAAAAAAAAAAAAAATATGGTGGTTTTAAAAAACGTTTTGGTGGGTTTTTTGCATCTTTATAAAGGGTGTCCACAGATAAAATGGAATACCTTGTAAACTCGTCCTCAAAAACAAGTCTCTTAGCCGATTGTCATGAAATATTCAGGGAATAAAATACAATAAAATGTATAATCTTGGTTAAGGTATTTTTATTTCACTGTATTTCTTTACCAAATCCAAAAGCCCGAACTTTCTTCTTAATACCACGCATAAGATTTTGTACAACGCTTGAACCGACATTTTTTTTCCGCTTTCAACCATGACTTCAACATTTCCTGTTCTGTAGTGACAACTTTAAGATGCTTACGAAGTTCGTGCTTCATAATAGCCCAATATTTTTCAATTGGCCGCAACTCTGGAGAGTTTGGGGGATTAAGATCCTTCGGCACGAAATTGACACCATTCGTCTTGTACCACTCCAGAACATCCTTGGAGTAGTGACAAGAGGCTAGGTCCGGCCAAAAAATTGTAGGAACGTTGTGTGTTTTGAGAAACGGAAGCAGGCGTTTTTTCAGGCATTCATTCATGTATACTTGACCATTTACAGTTGAAGTTGTCACGAAAGGCTTGCTCCGTTTACATACTGGTTGCCGGGAATTTGTTTAAAGTTCGCTTTTACGTGTGTTTCATCGTCCATGATGCAGCAGTGTGGTTTCGTCAACATTTGTGTGTACAGCTTACGCGCACTTGTTTTAGCTATCCTATTCTGTTTTTCATTGCGGTTTGGAGCTTTCTGAACTTTAAATGAACGGAGCCCGGCTCGTTTCTTGGCTTTCTGCACGAAACTTTTGGTCAAGTACAGCTTTTTCGAGACATCTCGAACGGAACGGTTGGGTTTGCGTTTGAAAACAGCAACCACTCGCTTTTGATCCTTCACACAGTACGGAACACTTTTTCTACCACTCACCTTCTTCCGATAGGCAGTTAAACGTTCCCCGAAACGTTTTATGACACGAGACACTGTAGACTGGTGAATTTTTAACATCTTTCCGATGGCTCGGTGCGAAAGAAGTGGGTTGTCGAGGTGCGGGTGCAAAATGTTCTCGCGCACTTGCTGTTCCATCGACTCCATTTTCGAAACTACAACACATTTCACAATGAAACTCACGCAGTGTAAACGCTGAGGTCATTTCACCCAAAATTTTGTTGAAATCAACCCAAAGGGCGAAATGTTACAGCTTATTGAAAGTGATGCAATTTAACTGTGGACACCCTTTGATGCTCCTAACGATCATTTTTTAAAAAATGGTGGTCCGGTCACCAAAAAAAAAATTTTTGTTTTCTTTTTCCCTCTATTTATTTTTTTTTTTCTTTTTTTTTTTTAATGATGGTGGTTTTTTTCTTCGCTTTAACCCTTATGTGATCGACAGGGTACGCGGGTACCTTTTCATGTTTTACATTACGAAATTTTATAGTTTATTTTAAAACAGGAAGCTGAAATTCAGTGACATCTTAATAAAAGTTGGAAGGCAACTTTTGGCATAAAAACATTTCGTATAGTAGCAAGGGGGGCCAAAGGGGGGGGGGAGTTAGATTTTTTTTACCCCTTAAGTGATCGACAGGGTACCCGGGTACCCACCAAATTCAAATGATTTTAACTCTGGCAATTATTGACCGATTTTAATTCTTTTAGCACCGTTACATTCAAAAACTTATTCATTTTAGGGACATTATGAGCAATGGCCATTTGAGTTCATCTTGTTCCTGTAAATCCGGGTTTCCGGGGCTGTGTTCCGGCACGGAGACACAATTTCGGAAAACCTATTGAATTTCGAGGAATGGATGTCAAAATCTTTAGAATAATTCCTCGAAACTATTTCTATTCTGTTGTGGGCCATGGGCCAACTTGTTCCTGGAACGGCCATTCTGTAACAGGTTCCCGTGGGGCCTAGAGTGGCCATGAACATTTTCAGTAGAAAACCCTGGCAATATGGGTATCAAAATTCAAGAAATTTTTCCAGTCGGATATTTCTCAACGTTTTGTGGCCATCTGATGATTTGTCCTCGGACCTGTCTTTCCGGAACAGGTTTCCGTGGGGCCTCGAGTGGCCATGAACATATTTAGAAGGAAACCCTGGCAATATGGGTATCAAAGTTCATGAAATTTTCCCAATAGGATATTTCTCAAAGTTTTGTGGCCATCTGATGATTTGTCCTTGGACCTGTCTATCCGAAACAGGTTTCCGTGGGGCCTCGAGTGGCCATGAACAATTTGGTAAAAACCCCTGGGAATTGGGTTTTAAAAATTTTTAAATTTTCCGAGGGGTTTTTTTTCTCAGGTTGTGGGGGATTGTATTGGTCTGGGAGGATGGGGAAGGGTTGGGGGGGGGAAAAAAAAAAAATGAAATAGGGAATTAATATGATTTTTTATAATAAAAAAATTTTTTTAGGAGGAATATATGTGGTTTCGTGCCTAAAATTATGTCTCCTGACCTGACACATACGCAATTCGACGAAAGATGTGTTCGATTGAATTTAATTTCTCATATCTTTCAACTCATTCTTATGTGCTAAAGGACATGACATGCATGTGTCGGTCTCAGGGGACAGAAATTTACATGACATTTTGGTAGTGTGCATATTGCCAGGGTTTTCTACTGAAAATGTTCATGGCACCTCGAGGCCCCACGGGAACCTGTTCCGGAATGACATGTCCAAGGACAAATCATCAGATGGCCACTAAATTTTGAAAAATATCCTACGGGAGAAATTTCATGAATTTTGATACCCATATTGCCAGGGATTCCTTCTAAATATGTTAATGGCCACTCGAGGCCCCACGGGAACCTGTTACAGAATGGCTGTTTGACAAGTCAACATATGGCCCATAAAGGAATAGAAATAGTTTCTGGAATAATTCCAAAGATTTTGACATCCATTCCTGGAAATTCAATAGATGTTCCGAAATTGTGTCTCCGTACAGGACCACAGCCCCGAAAACCCAGATTTCCGGGTACCAGATGAGCTTAAACGGACATTGCCGGTAATGACCATGGAGCGAATGAGCTTTCGAATCTAACGGTGCCAAAAGAATTAAAAAAATCGATGTCGTAGGTTTTGTATAGCTTATGCATACGTCGAGAGCATTCTGTAGGTTTGGTAGCTTGTATGAAGCTACATTGTTCCAAACCGAAAATCCTTCGGGACGTTTTGGATCATTTCCATGAACCACAATGAAAGGCGTTGATTCTATTCCTTTTTCACGGCACGAATTGAAGCATTTAGTTAACGTAGTTTGAAGGTCGGTCAAATCTTTGATCTGGATAAGTACGCTTTCGCGGGATTCAATGATCGATGGCTTCCAGCGTCGCTTTTGTGAGATCGCCAATACGGGACTATGCAATATATGAGCAAGTAGTAATACCGTTACTAAGCCTTGGCCATCTAGAATGATAAATATTTAGGCATTTGTTATAATTTATACATTATTCTATGAACATACCGTTTGTTATTTCCTCACTCTTTAACTGATTTAGCAGGTACTTTCCTTGCGCATCAATGACTTCAACCTCAAAAATCGAAAGGAGACCCGAAACGAATTGATCCCAACGGTCAAAAAGTAATTTTTCTTTCTCCGGATACCGTTGCTGAAAGTCAATCTGCACAAGCTGATATGCTTGATGGTTGCGAAACACTGAGTATTCTGAGAGAATGGAAGCTGTTGTTTTACTGCTCTTCTTCAATATTTCTGATAGTCTCAAACGGGATGTTTGCTTCCATTGATTTTTCAGTTCTTCCCACTCATCTTGATTATGGGTAATCCACTTTTTGAACTGCTGGTACTGTGAAACTAAGGAACAGAAAATATTAAGAAAGTTATTAATTTCAACACAAGTTAAAGAGCATACTTTGTTCATCGCTTATTTCTGGTGCTGCTGAGTTAGACGCTTCACTTCCGGATGCTGTCTGAGGATGCGGCTCCTCTCCGACTGTTGGTTTGTAATTGATATTGCGATCGTACAATTTTCCTTTCGCTTGTTTCCTCAACTTAACCCTTCGTCCAACGCTATCATAAGCCCACGGTGATTGATACCAAACTTCCTGTTAGGTAATAGTAGTGATTTATGCAATTAAAATGTTTCGATTTTAACATGAATACAAACCGTTGGCTCACTTGGAAATAGTTTGTTCAACTCGATCGCTCTTTGTTCCAATTCCGATGATGAAAGCTTCAAGAAACGGTCTTTAAACTCATCTACAACGATCTGTGTAATCGTTTTCTTGTCGGTTCTTGTCATAAACGGATGTTTACTATATTTTTTGATAATCGCTTTACCTTTAGGCGAATGTTGTAGCAAAAATGTGGCTGTGCACTTCTCCCTCGTTAACTCAGCTTCAGCTGTCGGGAGTGCAGCTTTTTTTTGATTTATCGCATCCGCACGATCCGCACAAAAGTGGAATATTCTGAAACAACCGAAAAAGGTTAGTTAATCTGATAATTTTACCAGTTCCGTGCAAAATATTTACCTGCTGCTTTCGCCACTCGTTCAGATCATGAATGAACTGCGTTCTTTCCGCTAGATATGGTTGAGGGATTAAGTCTTCCACTTCCTTACGCTTTATGATTTTTAGCGTATCGACCGTGTACTGATTTGCTGAAATAATCATGATAATATAAATAAAAAGGGCACTTTGAACTTACCCAAGAAAACGTTAATTATAGAATCCGTCAATCCAAAACTTTCCAAAATCTCGATGAACGACAAAGTTTCTTCATCGACGCGTTCAACCACGAACTCTTCCACGTCAGCCATTTTCAGATTTTCAGTTTGCTCAAAAATCAAAAAGATGGTATCGGCAAGTAGAGTGGCTGTGAAAAGAGTGACGCCGTGCGAAGCCACTGTAGTCGTAAGCATCCGACTATTAGAATATTGTTGCCAACTTATGATTAAACATTTTTGATCCAGAAATAAATATTGTTGATTCTACAAAATTGGATTGTTAAAGCAAAAATAGTAAGTAGTAAAAATTAAATTTTCAATATCAACGAAATATTTTGTAGATTCTAAAATAAGGTTTTTTTAATTCTAATAACAGTATTGTTAGCGCAACAATGACGTGTATTTGTGTCAATGAATTATTTTAATGATACAAATATTAGTTTTTTGTTGAATCTAATCTCAGATATTGCTGTTTCAAACTACCTCTATTACTCTGCGTGTATGTATCTAATTTTAGCTGACTAAACAATCTGAGTAAAACCTATTCGTTTTCATTACGACCCGATGCGCCCCGACGGCGTGTTTTTAATTCTATAATTAAGAAAAAAAAACAAATTGATTCAATTTGTTAAACGATACAACCAGTTTGTTCACCGCAGCTCTAGAACTGTAGTTCATCGTTTTGTGTGAAACACAATAAAAAAAATCCATGACCATGCAGAGATGACTTGGCACAACATGCCGAAAACTTTAAAAGCTTTGAAAAGCATATCCATGTCGTGGATTGAATTCGGCACTTCCGAGGGCACTTCGACGTAAATTTTGTTGTTGATTACAACATACAGTCGTCCCATCTTGAAAACTTTTGAGCGACTGAACCTCGGACTGACCCACGTTTTTCGCTTTGGACAGCTTTATTATAATAACTCAATTTTTATAACTACAGCGCTTTTACAATCAGAGTATCATTTACTCTGTTGCCTTATTTCAAGTTAGTCAGTTTTTGACAATTAGCATGGAAATACGAAACTGAGTGAAAGTTATTCTATTTAGAGTAGATCTGAACGAGCATGTGGTTTCATGGTGACATGCTGTCTTCAACGAATTATTCCTCTTCGTAACTCCATCCACGAGGTGTGCAAACGACAATACTAATATTACAGAAATGTATCGGAATCTTCGGAAATACTGCGGAAATGGACTCGAAAGTGGTTAAAAACTTGAAATTTGAAAGATGAGTCCAATCGCACCATTCGATGATTAAATCAGGTTTTTCGTTTTTCTATTGCTTCTGATAGTGGGAAATGCTCTAAACAACCGAAAATAAAGTTCTTTGGGAAAATTTCTCTAGGACATTCTCAAATCAATAAAAAAAAAATCACGTTCAAGGTATTGTTTTACACTTTCTTGCACTGTATACGCTGCGCTTCTTGGAATTTACACATTCATGGTATTTTGCCTATAGATGGTAAAATAATATTTCAATAATCAATATTATTTATCTTACTTCTTTTTTTTTTTTGTTTACTTTCAGCATTTTTTTTTCTTTAGAATAGCGACAGTAATTACAGAATTACTCATCATTTCATTTTTCTACCAATAAAAACTACTACTTTTTAGTCTGTTACCGTTCTCTACACTACATACAACACGCATGGCGTCTCTTAACTGCTTACATGGTTTTCCTTTGCGGTTTAGATTCTCAAGCAGCACTGATCTTTTGTTTTTGTTCTATGCGCCGTGTGGCTCGAGGCAAGTCGTAGAATCGTGTAAGAAGACAATTGTCGAAATCCACAAATATCGACTCTTTTTGATTTGCACGAAGAGTCTCCTCACTCTAAGTGACAATTCACACTTCGTAAGTGAGAACGAGACGCCTCGAACCACAAGACGCGTAGAATAAGCACAATTGATTACCTGCGCCTATTTACGCTGAAAACGACCTACCTTCGGCCAAGAACTCGTTTCCTTCCTCAACAAGTGCACTCCAATTTCATGTCTAGAAAATTTATACAGCAACCTTTCGGTTAGGCATGAGATACAAAGCCTTGGTTTGAATTAGAAATTAAAACTGTTTGTAACGAATTTATGCTTCAAAATGTAGCTTCTAACATTATCTGCTTAGCGTTATCATACAATATATGCTTGTTTCGAACTATTCCTGCCTAATAGTTTAATAATTCTGACACTCGTCCACTATATAAGCATATAGTACTAACTGCCCTCTCTACAGCGTAGGTTTTATTTCATGAGATGAAAATATAGTTATTTGCACAATTTGCCTATGTTCTGCTGTCGATACACAACAAATACAACAACAGAGATGTTATAGTTCGAAAAGAAAACAAAATAACGCATGTTCATAAATACAAATAGGTATACGCAGCACCGCCTCGTCCATTCTCGCATCCTCACTTTTTCCTAAGCATTTAATTGTTTGGATTCACTCTTATCACTAATGTTCGCTTCCTTGCTTCTGCTATCACGCTTTTTTTTCTGCTACGCTAAACATTAAATAACCACCGAGTTTTGCTGAGCCGTCCCAGCCGTACCCGATTCGTTTTGCTCCGAAGGGTCCAGCTCGCGGTACTTCCGGAACGTTTTCCATGCGCCAGTATTGTAGTCCAGCGTTATGATGGACTCCACCAACATAAGGGCCTGGGTGTCGTCCGCTTGGAGGACTTTTTCCTGCGAATTGTGAAAGCGAGAATTGGTTATACTTGAACGCGAGGGAGGTGGCGATTGGATGTACCATGCTTTCGTTTAGTTTGATGGTGACAATATTCTCCGGGTTTGGTCGAGGGTTGTTCCGGTAGCCGGCCATAAATCCGAGTATCAGCGCTTTATCCAAGCGGGTCACTCTATTCGCCCGCTTGAACATGTCGTGCGCTTCTATGAAGTGTTTGTTCTTGGGGTGGGAATAATGAAAGAACGGATTAACTAACGGAATGACTGAAGTAGCATCGAGACTTACAGATAGTGATAGGCCCTTGCGAGTGCCTTGCTGTTGACCGACAGCCGTAACGTTTTGCTGCTGAATGGTGACCGTAGTGCCCTGTTGCTGCTGTTGAGCAATCTGCGTCCGCTGGATTTGAATCTGTTGCGGTTGCTGTTGTTGTACAATGGTGCGCTCTGGCGAGATGAATGCAGGAGAATTTTATATTTTTCGTTCACGTAGTTACTACTTTTTAAGAATTGGAGCAGGAAGCCAACGGTTTTCCGAAACACACTTACCTTGCTGCTGTGGTTGCTGCACAAGCTGTATGGTGGTTCCTCCGGCCCGCGGGGCTCCCGCCGCCTGAAATTGTATCGTATGCTGCGGCTGTAGTTGTTGATGTTGTTGCTGTTGAAGCTGTTGTTGTTGCGGAATCTGCGTTAGGATGGTTCTGGTCTGTTGTTGTTGCTGCTGCTGACCTTGTATTTGTCCACCAGTGGCCTGGTTTAGTTGCACTAGTTGTGGTTGCTGGCCCGGTCGCTGTATCAACGTCAGACCTTGTGGAAGCACAGTCTGTACGTTGTTTCCGCCCACCGGTCGGATGATTGTCATCGTTTGCGGTGATGTTTTAATCTGCTGTGTTTGCTGTTGGCCTTGCTGGGAAATGTTGGTGATCAGTGCTGGTATGGTCGAAATCTGCTGAGCTTGCTGTTGTTGCTGCTGCTGCTGCTGCTGCTGATGTTGCGATTGCTGAACGACGACCGGCGTAAGAGCAGGGATGTTTTGATGTAGGGAACTCGTGGGGACCAGTGCCGGAATTTGACTAAGCTGTGGTTTTGTGTCGGGTTCGGTTTTAACCAAACCCGGAGGACCTCCACTGATGATAGTGGCACCGCTCAAGCCGGACACGTTTTGAAGGGGAATCTGCTGGTAGACGGTGTTTCCGGAAGGATCTACTGTTCGTAGGATGACGCCTTTTTGGTTTAGCACGTTCGGGATGCTCGAAGGATTGGTTAGATATATAGTTTTGCCCTTTACGTTCGGGGACATAACTACTTGGGCGTACTTGGGTTGCTGGGTGGTTCCCGTTACGATCGAAGTGGTTTGGATGGTCTGTTGATGCTGCTGTTGAAGTTGCTGCTGCTGCAATATTTGGGCAACCGAAGTGGCAATCATATTGTTGTTTTGCGGATTCTGTGCTGTGATCGTGATGGTTCGCTTTTGAGGAGTCGTCGGTTGCTGTTGAATTTGCACCTGCTGCTGATGCTGTTGTTGCTGCTGCTGTTGTTGCTGTTGTTGTATAGTTTGGATGTTTAGAATGGTCGGTTGATTACCGGAGCCCGGATGTTGCGTGGAGATTAGTGGAGGAATATTCTGCATCAGTTGGTTGTTGTTCAAGGAAACCGTCGGCGCAGTTTTGATCTGAACGATCCGGGTTGGAGTCGTAGGTTGAGGGGTTTGCTGTTGCTGTAACTGCTGTTGGGATTGTAACTGTTGAGCTTGAAGCAGCTGCTGTTGATGTTGGGCACGAGAAATCGTCGTTGTCAGGGTTGGTGTGGCAGGTGAAGATGCATTGGAGATCAATCGTTGGATGTTGATCGGTTTACCAGGTGGAGAGGTGTTAAGAATGTAAGTTCCCTGCTTTTGCTGAATGATAGTCGTTCCAGCAGTTGATGATGTAGTGCTGGGTTGAACTTGTTTCGTAGTGAACAGAATATTTCCCCCTTGGTTAATAATTGTAGTTGATTTCGGGATGGATGCTTGTATCGTAGCCGGTTGGATTGTTTTCGACGAGATTATTTCGATCTTTGGAGGAACAGAGGCAGGTTTGGTTGTTAAGCTTGTTCCTGCAGTATTATGTTGAAGCATTTGTACTGAACTGGCCACAGTTGGAAACTGTTGAATATGCTGCTGAGGCTGAGATTTGATCTGCGTCGTTGTAGGAAGCGTAACAGATCGGACCAACGATGGTGGATTGGAGGAAACGGCCATCGGGATTGAAACGTTCGGCTCTGTTTTGATGGTGATTATTTTTTGCGACTGAGTTGTCGTGTAGGCCAAAGGAGGAACCGGTGGCGCTGTTTGCTGCTGTATTGATGTTGACGACACTATCGGAATGGATTGAACAGGCGTGCTACTAAGTATAGGCTCCAACTTGATCTCGTGCTTGATTTCTTGCTTGAGCTCCATAGGTTGAGATGTTTGTGTTTGCATTACTAGCGGTGCAGCCGTTGGTATTACTGTTTCCTTAACCGTCGTATTCGGCATAGGGGTAGCAGGTTGACTGTAAACGGTACTAGCTGTGAGACCAGCAGCGTAGTCCGGTGTCGTTGTTGCAACCATAGATGTCGTTGGAGCAACAACAACTGGTTTAACGTCTTGACTGGCTTGTGCACTAGCTTGCTCGGCGGCTTTCTTTTGCTGCTCTTCACGTTCCTGCTCTCGTTTTCGCTTCTTAGCAGCTGCGTAACCCAAAGGTTGTTCTCCGATTTCCAGTAATTTAACACCACCTTCCTTTCTACCGGCAGGCATTCGACTGAGACTGGGCCGATTCGGTCCCTGTGATGTTGGTGGCGATCGGAATCCACCTGTCGGAACTCTCGATGGAATCCCCTTAAGTGGTGTCGTATCAGTCATTTTCCTCGGAATTCCTCGTGATCTCAAAGGCACTGTTGGTGCGGAAATCTTCTTCAGGCAGCTCTGGGCATCCTTCGATTTCTGCTCAAGTTCTTCGCGCAGATTTTGGCTTTTAGGTTTGCGTTTTAGTGTAAAATGCTTAACCGGGGTCGATTGTTGACCGACGACAGAAACTAGAGCGGATTTGTTGAGATACTGACATTCCAGTGGCAGCAATCCCAGATCGGCATTCTTGACCACCAATCTCCGCAGCTCGTTGACCATGTCTGTGAAAATGGGCCTCGTTTCTTCGTAGTCGGAGATTTCTGTATTGAGCGAACCAGTCGTCGGAAGAGTTTTGATCGTCTCCGCTATCATCGATACCCATAGTTCAGAATCTAGGCCAGCAACTTCAATAACTTCGTCTAGCTCGGTTTTCCACTGAAATGGGAAATTAAATGATACATTAAAACAAGATAAGTGAACCAAATGTGCCGATTTGCCGGAGAAATAAAACCCGTGATTTCCATTTTCCAAAAGCTGAAGATTTTAGGTTCAAATTCGATAATAGCAATTGAAATAAACAATTTATTAAGTAATTAAATGCCAGAGTGCCAAGCAAGTAATAATATGCCACTATAGGAATGCCTTAAGAATTATTATTTTCTACCGTAACATTTATAAACATCGAGAAATTCCAAGATGTTAGCCCTTCGATTTTCGATCAAAAATCCCTCACCACCATCAAACAACTATAATTTATTCATAAATTTATTCATACCATCGACCAAATATCGGATGGCAGTAGAACATAAAGAATGCCTGAACAAAAAATTCAATAAACGTTTTCATCCCGCATCGAATTTTCTGACATTTACATCACAAAACATTTCGCGATTCGCCCTGCTACAAAAAAAAGCCACAACAATCTTTTGCGACCACCGATTTGCACTCTTCTCGCTCTCTTCGCCGTGATTTGCTCTTTCGCCCGATTCTGTACACGCACACCACTCCAGCTAAATTCGATTCGACGTCGCGAAAGCGAAAAGGCGAAAACCCCGCACGCGTTGTCTGCACCACTACCGCACACCAACAAGGCAAACCCCATTCATCGCGCTCTCCACCGACGGACCCTGTTGTCTCCCTCATATTTTTGCTTACCTCTTCGACGATCCTCCGCGGAATATGGAAAAAACTAAGCAGCAATTTCAGCTTCACCTGCGTCTGAAGATCAGGAAAACACTCCTTGATGTTCCGCAGCACTTCCTTGTTCAGTTGTGATATGATAGAACCGCTAATCCACGAGTCATTTGATGTTCCAAGCTTATTGTGTAGCCACAGGGAAATGTCGCTGTCCCGTACGTTCGCCATCTTGAATAAAAACTGACGACGACGACGGGCGACGGAGAAAAAATATCGGTTAGGTGTGTGCGCATCGATACACGACAGGGCGAAAGAGAAATATTCTCGCCCTACCAGTGGCGGAACGCAGTTAAAGGGGCAGAAACGCACAATCGGAACGCAAACTCATTGAACAGGGACGAATTATTGAACGATATTCGATTATGGGCATACCCTAATAAATTTCGTATGGTTATTTTTCTTAACGAAGTATTTGGGGTATCATCAAACCATTAAATAAATGGTTGGAGGATTTGTGATATCGTTCGTTCGGGACGAACTATTAAACGATACTCGATTATGGGCATACCCTAATAAATTTCGTATGGTTATTTTTCTTAACGACGTATTTGGTGTATCATCAAACCATTAAATAAATGGTTGGAGGATTTGTGATATCGTTCGTTTAAGGTAATTTTTTATCAGGGTATATTCAGTATGTATTCAGAGATTTTTCTAATCGTCGATATTTTACCTAGTAATCCTTTTTATCTATTCCCAGGATAACATGTAGCGAAATAAACTTTCGATATTCATAAGATTGCGTTATGATTATTTGCTATAAGAAAGCAGTATAAATTTTATAAATTTGCCTTATGAATTATAATGATGTTGAAAAAATAAGAATATGGAGCAACCTGGATTCGAACCTTGAATGTTGGGGTATGGGTCCAGTGACTTGCCCACTAGTATGCATCAACACTTGTATTTAGGAAAGCTTAAAGACGTACAAGAACAACGTCGTGTGAAACAAAATCCATTCATAAGTTAGCCTTATGAAATTCCAAAGCATCGTTCATAAGTTGAACCTTATGAAATTCATAAGTTTATTTTCCTGAGTGTGTACACTGGGCCAAGAAATAAAGCAAAACCAATAATAATACCTTATGATGTTTTGCTTTAAGATTTCCCTGTAATTTTTCCTTGATTATCCAATGATTCATTCGCCGTGTGAACCAGAATGATAAAATAAAAATAAATGGTTTTGGCTATGGATAAATTTTGATTTATTTTGTCAAATCAATGATTCCTGGCTTCGTTTTGAAATGAAGAACGTTTGGTAAATGGAATCGAGTAATATTATTCCAGATTTTTGTTAAATTCAAACGACGTTGAAATGGATTATGAAAAGCAAAGCTGTTAACTCTCAATAGTAGCACATTTGTTGCAAATGAGTTGAGATTACTTATATGTAAGGATGGTTCCAATCAGCTTTGGTGAAAACACTAAAGCGTTCTGCACGAGAGCCGAACTTGACTGCAAACACACCACCATGAGGCTATAGTTTAGTTACGATCACAAGAAAGCTCTCAACATACACCCAGTATGACGACACCGGTTACCACGGATAGAGTATTGCTCGTCGGATGATTCTAGAAAATTGATAATTTGACTTATAGGTTTGTTTTTTTGGCCGTTGAGTGACGGGAGCATAAGTTGATTGAGTTTAACAAGCACGGTATGGGTAAAAAATAAAATAAATTAACCACGCGTGTATTCCGCAATCGGACACATTCGGAAATTGATGGGCCAAAGTAAACATTGAATGAACATAGCATGAACTTCGTCACCTGTCAATTGTATGCGTGTTCATCAATGCTTGCTTGTACAATTTATTGATTCGTTCGTTGGCTTCTGTTGGTGATTCATCTTCGTTTGCTGATTCGATTGAGTGCTAGCGCTCGAAGCTAACGATCGGATTACTTGGTGATTGTGTGGTACCGCGTTCAAACATAAATGAATCGGAAGCCAAAAAATACAGTGTAGCAAGTAAATACAACAGAAAAAACAGAACATATGTAGCAACTAAACGCCCAATGTTAATATAAAGTGACATGTGTTTCTTTAGGCCAGTATTTTCTGTTTTTGGTAGATACTGATGATGGCACAGGTTACTTAATTGGTAATGATACGGCATTACCAACCCGGATGCATTGAATTCCCTGTCCGGTACAGAAGTGGATTCCCTGTCCGGTACAGAAGATCTTTCACATGTTACAAAACAAAAATGTATGCATTCTTGTTGAAATAGCGAAAATAAGCGAATGTTTGTTCAACGAACGATAATCGACAATATGGATATTAAACCCTGATAAATTGAAATCTCGATAACGATTTTTCTTGTATGTTATGTGATATAAAATTCATAAGGTGTGTATAACACATTATGTCAATAGTCCTGAAAAAAATTGTCACGACTTATCGGATACGTGTGACAGGAAAATTTAAAAAAAAAATCTCATTGTGTAGGCTGGTTTTTCACAGGCGGTATAAACTTAACGAAACTTCCAACACTGTCATTCGAACTAAAAGACAATGAATGATTCTGTTCAAATGAATGCTCCGTCTCCGTCTCCGAACATTATCATCTGGCGATCCTACTGGGTCGTATTTCCATGGCCACTCAATCAACGAAGAGTGAATTACAATTAGGCAGAGCTGTTGTCCATTCGACTTGCGTAGTGGAATGAAGCAATCTACAAAACGTCCAATCCTGTTCACTCACTGAGTTCCTGCGTATGATGCCTTTACCAATACATTTATCGATGTGGTTGTTTCAAGCACGGATAACAATAAATAATTTTCGCCGATTATTTCGGCAGTCTCCAACACTACTTATATGAGACTCATTCTAGTCATAATAAAGTTGTTGTTACTTGTTTAGACGGTTGTGTGCTGCTCGGGCTGATACTCTTAGCTGTGCATAAAATACTGGCACACCGTGTAATGCAAGGTGATTTTCGTGTTATCAGATTAAATTGCGTATTGTTATTGTGCGAAAATGCATTTACAGATCACCTTTACGTTGAATTGTTTTGTTGTCTTTGGCACAGTATTACTTGGTTTTAAAGGAATACCAACAATCAATTTGCAACTAGCGATTTGAAATTGGTTCACTGTTCCAATTTTAGTATATGTCCAGCCGAAGCTAGGACAAATTGGTTCACTGTTGTAGAACCCCTTGGTCCGAAGTACACCTTGAAGCCTGTACCTAACTTTACATATTTGCGCCTTTGTTTTGATTTGCTGTGTTATTTTGACAGAATATTTGAGAGTGTGTTCGTGTGAGTTCATTATTAGGGGCGTATTATTGAGCTTGGGACCGAGCTTGGGACCGATGTGCTAGTACTGACTGAGCCAAGAAAAAAATCGTATTTGTTCGGAACCTACTGGTCTTAGAGTTAGTCTATGGGAATACTGCGCCAAATAAACCAAAAAGATCAAGCCAACGAAAATGCAAACTTTTTCAAACGCTTTGGCACAACTATTGTACAACTTTCTCCGAAAACCTCGTGGGTTCTTCGTTTGCTATCGTGTGAATCGTCACTTTTGCAATCAAAATTAAAACAATCCTACCGAAAGTCTTTCCCATATTAAATCAACTGTAATAAACCAGTATGTCAGTCAAACTCAAGGTTTTTGCACTTAAGTTAAATGAGGAACACATTTAATGTATATATAGAAATAATATATGTGTGTGAGAAAAAATTTTTTTTTTTTGTGTTTTTTTTTTTTTTTTTCTGGGGAAAAAATATTTGTTTTGAGAGAAAAATATATTTTTGTTTATATAAATTTTTTATATATATGTATGTGGGAGCGCTTTGGTCGGGGGGGTGGGTGTCTGTGTGTGTGTGTGTGTGTGTGGGGGTGGGGGGGGGGGTTTTTGGGCAAGTCACTCGGCCACCATGTGGTAACACCCTCAAAAACACAATCCGCCACACTTCAAACACACTCGCCACTACATGAAAGATAAATTCATTTCTGGCACCACTTACATGAATCGATTGTTTGTTTTCTCACTGTTTTGTTTCCCTCTCGCTTGCACTGATGTGATTTAGATGATGCTTAATATGCGTGTATTATACGTCAAAATTGTCCATGGTTGCCAATAAGCATAAAGTTTCGATTGATGTATTGACAAATACGTTAAAACACAGAAACACCTTCCGACACACCGAAACACAAACACAACGTGGCAGAGTGACTAACCCCCTGTACGAAACCTTTTCATACACGGGAAAAAAGAAAACTTTTTTTAAAGGGGAAAAAACACACACATTTTTTTGGAAAAAAAAAATATATATATATAAATATATATTTTTTTTATTCACAAAAACACAAAACTAAATAAAAAAAATAGTAATGTGGAAAAGTTAAAATTATTAAATTGGGTGTGGGTTGTGTCCCTTATATTTTTTTTCTTCTTTTTTTTTTTGTTTTTTGATGTGTGGTGGTGGGTGAGAGGCGGTTGTGGTGTGTATGGTTGTTTGTTAATTTTTTCGTTATTTTTTTTCTTTTGTTGGTAGCCGGGTGTTTGCTTTTGTTTTTTTTGTAATTTTTTGCAGTTTTTTGTGGTTTGGTTTTTGGTTGTGGTGGGGGTTGTGGTTGTTTTGTTTTTTTTTGGTGTGTTTGGGGAGAGTGAATAAAAAAAAAAAAAAAAAAAAGCTAAGCGCTGGAAGCAAGTGCGAGAATTCCTATAAACTGTCATACATTTATTATTAGTTTATCCTCTTTCTTAACAGCTCACGTACGTTTGCGAAAACAATGAACGAGACGCAACTCCACCCTTTGATAGCAGATTCACCCGGCATTATAACTAAATGAATCAAACCGTATCTTCTATGCGATATTCCCCTGTAATAATATTTATTATTCGATTCATGTGTGATTATGTTAAGTTGTTAATTGTAACCGTTTAATGTAATGTGTATTTCATGCATTCCATCATAATCTTCCTCAATCCTTTCTTCTTGCATGGTCTCTAATCCGCTCGAACAATTTGGCATATAATTCTTTGGATGGATCAATGGATCACAAGATATGATATTTGTGTCGTTGTGTGAGATACTAGTAGTAATCTCTAACGATGTTCCCCCGTCGGCATTACAAACTGCACTGCAGCATGAGAGTGACTAATTATATTCAATGTTTAATTTAATTACGATATGTCCGAATATGTTTGACGTCATTCCTTGATGACCATTCTGGAATTCGGAAATGAACATTACTACTATGCCTGGTCAGGCTGTACATGTACCAGTACCCTTCCTTCGATCTTTGCTGAACGGAGCTCCACCAGCTGCAACTTCTTCAAAAAGCCTCTCAGTCATGATCCGCATGTCCTCTTCAATCTCGTGGATCATCTCGATGGTTAGCTGAGCCAACGACTGGAGGTAAAGGAGGTTGATGGTTCCATATTCTCCTCCAATTTGCTCCAAAAATGTGCCTTTAATTATAGCTGCTAAATGATATCATGTCACGACTTATTAATTTAATCGCTTACCTCATCCGTTGTTCCACTCAAGATTTTGCTTAAACAAACAGGTAGCTAAAAAATTCACTTATAATCATTCTTTTCTATGCCTGTTGCGTGACGAAACAAACAAATCAAAACAACACCACAACAACAGACAACGTCAATTTTCCAGGGCTGCCAGGTTACTTCTTCGAAAAGTACAAATGTCAAAAGTGTGCCACAGAGTGCCACACATGTTCTGGTATGGTGTAAGATTTTCTTCTACGGTGTGCCAGGCACACTGTGCTAGGCGACTCACCCCTTGAATTCAATCCTATTCCTTGTGGCAAAATTTAATTCAGGCGTTTTCACCATCAGTCATTTAACAGCATTGCTTTTTTTAGATTGAATAAACCCGAATTGAAAAAAAATTGGAACGGTAAGTAAATTTTATTCCAATCCAAACAAAATTTTTGGTTGGGAAAATAAAATTGGTTGTGTGAAAATGTTTGTTTTTTATTTGTTCGCGTGGTGTTGGTTTTTTTTGGGTCTGGTGTTTTGTGTTTTGTATTTTATTTTGTGGGAAGTTCGTTGTCTGTGTTGTTTTTGTTTTGTTGGGATTATTTTTTTTTTTTTTTTTTGGCGCCAGGAAGACGACTCCACCACCTGGACGCTACATATAACACTCATCAACACATGAGCCGGGATCGACGGCTTTACTTCCCTTCCGAAGGAAGACGTGACCAGATTTTTTCGCCTCAGAAAAAACCACCGACCTCGACTGGGATTGAACCCAGACCCATTGCCCCGTGCCAAGTAGCAGTCACGCTTATCACTACACCACCGGCGCTGGCATTAGCAGATAATTGAAATCAATTATCTGCTATTTACTAGTAACTGGTAATGCTAATGTTGCTAGTTAATGCATTTTCTATCCACATTAGCGATGATGGTTGTGACTATAGACACTGCATATAGACCGGACAACAATTGTCTTATACAGCCAAACGACCTGTCAAAAACTGCAGCCAAACGGACTGTCAACTTTTGATTCACTTTAAAGGAGCAAGTATTGTGATCAAGTATTGTTTTGACAAAAGCCAATTATGAACAAATAAGGGATTTTCTACTTCCATATTCAGTAAATGTAAGTATATTCGGTGAATTATTTATTGACGTTTGGATTACTAAAAATGAACAAAATTCTTTCTCTACACAGTGCCGAGCATAGGACCACCATTTCAACGTGTATTTCACAGCCCTATCAATTATCGTTTTTACAAATGATACATTAAGTCCCGACATTGAAGTACAAACCATTTTAGCTGTTGTTGAGGCTATAGGTCGGTATCGTGTTCGAAAGAAATTTCTTTTTCTATCTCAATCCTATGTTAAATTCCGTTTACTGAAACGAAAAAGTAAAGAATCGAAAAGAAATTTCCGCAGCAGTATCCACCTGAAAAGAACGAACAATAAAATTGGAATTTGTAAGGTTTCCACGCAAACTAATGGGAGCTGTCACTTTCACTTTCGGAAAAATATTCCGTTCGATTATTCCGTAAGTGAAGGTGACATTTCGATCGATGCAGAGCAATTGTCAAAATTCCGCTTGGTAATATTGAACAAAAATTCCGTAACCTCTCTACTTTTTAAGTCGATACTGGCCTTATGGCTACATTATTTGAGGTTATTACGAGTACCAGAAAATGGCCAGCGAAAAGACTTGAAGTTTATACCGGAAAACCTCGGATGATACTTGAACGCAATCTACGATAAACTGCATCAGGACCCGACTTACAAATGCAACGTGTTCTAGCCATACCCTAATAAGCATGTACCATAAAAGAGCGATATTATAGATGGTGTGATCATACCACTTACAGTTGGGATCATACCCCGAATTGGCGGTCAGGCACTTCTTATGGTTACTGTTTATGCGGGTAGCGCATGCAAAATTTGATCAAATCTTCGAAGCTATTTCTACTGCGTGACTTTGTCATAAAACGGAACAGCATCCTGGACTTTTCGAGTCTTTCCGTTTATATCGAAGTAGAGATCACTAGCAAGAAAATGTAACTGAATATATTTGTTATAATTAGTAATGGAGAAAACAAATTATAGTATTTTGTATTTACACTGCACAGCCTATGGCTTCCTAGAATCTGAAAATCTGCCGAAAAGACGCAGAATGCAAGCAATTTCTGCCTTATATTATCTTTCTTTGGAAACCGGAAGAAACCCACAGAATTCACTTCACATCACGAGTTATTGCCACAATTTCGCTTCAAACAATTCATTTTTTACACGGCACTTTTCACTATGCTTTTTAATGAATATCGAAACCGAATCTTTTTTTTTAGCCTATTGCGCTGTTTACTTCAAGTTTGTACAAATACAATTGGTGACAATTGGTGATCAATTGCTCAAATTTATGACATTTTTCAGGGTTGGCAGATTGTATGATTTTGCGTTGTCCGGTCTATATACAGTGTCTATAGTTGTGACTGGCTCACACAGTTCATACCATTCAACCGCCTTACTAAAAGATGGATGCCAACTAGATCACACTTATTTCGCCCGTGGTTGGGCCAACCGGCTGGCTACAAATTTACCACTGGCTTGGTTAACCGACTGTTTATCACACGACTGCATAACCAATTGCTGCCTAGCAACGGTTGCCTAGCCAAAGGCGAAAGAGCCATCAGCTATCTGGGGTGTGGTAGTGTGCCTTCTGGAGATGTGGTAGTGCATTTTGGACGAAAACATAACAAACAGCTGTCAAAAAGATTTAAAATGCTAAGCCAACTTTTATAGCGAGTTCGTTTTTGATCCAGTTCCAAACTGGATCGGGTATCAGAATTGGGTTGGCTTGTTGTTCGTCAAAAATCGGTGTCTATGTTTTTTTCTGTAACTCTTATCAGATTGAGGTTTACACTGATAATAAGTTCGGGTATCGCAGGTTGGAACTAGTTGCAACCTAGGTTCGAAAACGAATTCGATATTAGATTATCTGTGGGAAAACAATCAATTTTTACACGACGATACACACGATACCGCCCAAACACAATGATAACGGAAACGGAACGGCAATCGGCAAGTTTGACAGTTGCTGCAAATGACTTTGATATGTCTAATTAGAATCGGCTTGGATCTAGCCTGTTTTCTTTCCGACAAGCAGGCTTACTCAGATCGGGCTTTGCCGTTTACCGTTGCCCTTCAGGTTCCGTTATCATTGTGTTTGGGCCAATAGTGTGCGTGCGCAAAACGCCACAAAGCTTAATTAAATGTGTGCTTCTACTTCGGCTTCTACCTTCTACGGGGGGTTTTTTCCACCCTGTTTTGGCTTCCCTTTCGGAAAAAAAAAAAAAAACCCCCCCCCCCCCCCCCCCACCCTCCCTAGTTTTTTCTCCCCCTTTCTTTTTCTTTATGAGTATTTGGTGGTTTTTTTTTTCGTTTCATATCTTGTGAAACATCGGAAAAAGAACAAAAGAATGATATTTCCGTTTTTGTTGGTGTGAGAAAAGAAAAATAAATATTTTTTTTTTTTTTTTTTTCAGTCGCGTTGCACAGGAATTTTTTTTTTTTTTTTTGGTTTTGAAAGTGATTTTAATTTTTTATTAATGTTAAAAATAATATCTCGAAGAAAAATGTTCGATTGCTAACCATCCACTCAGCAATGGCCACAGCAAACAGCGGCAGTAGCGGAGCAACGAAATCAAGCAAAGCGTTGAAAGGTGGTGGTCCTGCTGTTGCTGCTTTAGGTGGTTCGTCCATTCATCACCATCACCATCAGGAGGACGATGGGAATGAAAATCAATACTTCTATGAGGACGAAATTTTCTGCCTCGATGGTAGGGGCCGGGTCCGCTTCGGACTGGTGCTGGAGAATTTCGAGGTCAGCGAGGAGGAAGGTTTCGAGGAAGATACACTGAAAAAGGGCGAAATCCGAGCCTGCTGGCATCCGGATGGGCTGGAGGAAATTGTTAGGCAGAGCAAGGTAGGGATTTTTAAATGTCGGCATAATTTGTGGCTGAAAACAATCATTCGGAAGAATAGTTTCAGATGTCATGGGTTCATTGACGGGAGGTATTAAATGAATGATCCTTTTTCTATGAAGTGCATGTACAGGGATTTTATTGACCAATCGTATGATGTTTAAATAATCTACTGTCAGCCCAGATCAGATCGAAGAAAAACTGTATCCTTATATATTCTTGATAATGATAATGATTCAGGTTGGAGCTGGCAGCACTGTACTATAACACCTTTTAATTGTGAATAGATATTGTTGATCACATTGGTGGTTACATATATTAACTGCATTGGGGAGAACATTGATGGGATGGGTAAAGAAGAACCATGCTAACTTTTTCAGCGATTGATTCACGTAGTATCGTTATGTAATTCGTCATTTCGCTCCTGTGTTTAGGTCGGCCTAGCAGATAGAACACTGATGCCTGGAGATGTCGTTAGAAGAATGATTCCCGGGAAAGATACGCAGCGAGGCTACTGTCATGAAATTTTCGTCAAAGCTGATGTTAAGGCACGTGCGAGGGTGGAGAATTTGAAGTATGTTTCTAACGTTTATCCTGTTTACAGATTGTCGGAACTAAGTTCGTTGTTAGGAATGTTTCTTCAGATCGATTGAGACCGCTGATGTCTATGCCAAAAGATAATGCCGTCAGTTTGGACTCATGGGTTGGCAGTACCAGGAACGTGGCGGAAAAGTTGATTCTAAAGTAAGTGAAGATGATATTTTGTTGATTGTTAGAAGTATAATCCTAGTGTTTGAATATGTGCCAGATCTCCATGTGGTTCACTGGTGGAAACGGGTCCAGATTTCGATTACTGTGCATTAAAAGATCCAGATTCGCGATCCCGATGCGGGTACTTTTCAAGTGCCTTGTTTTACCCAGGTCAAACGTTGGTAGTTCCCCTTGGTGAGATAGAAAATTCCAAGTGGCTCAAGACATCAGCAGAGATGAAACGTTCCATCAAACGGAAGGTTATGGATTTGAAATTTTCGGTTCAAAACGTTGAGCTAGAAGGTGTTTGGGTGCACTGGCAGTGCAAGGCGTCCTGTGAAGATATCGAGGCGGAAATGAAAGAAGGTGGGATACAACAACCGCCGGACTACATCACGGGAGATAATTTGAAACGTCTCAAGAAGCTCAATCTATTCGAATCGTGTATGTTGCAGATTAACGATAAGAACTACTTAAAAATTGAGGAAGAAGATGACTTCTGCCGTAAAAGCCAATGGCGAAAAGAACTTAGCTCAAAGTATCGAAAAATGCTAAAAAGAGAAGAAGAGAGCACCGAAAATGTGATCTGTGATAGCGATATGCATAAGATTACCGTAACTGGTACGGAAACTGAAAACGCATCCAAAGAGAAGCTGGAGACGGATCGAGCAAAGCTTTGTCCACTCGCTGGGAAAGACAACTTGAAGGTAGGTAAAATGCGGAGAAATTCCCCGAGACGTCTGAATAGTAATCCCTCGTCGACAATTTGCAAACTGGCTGAAAGTGACGAGTGGCAAACGGATCCGGAGGATGAAGAGGACGACGCTAATGGTTGTGATTCGACTGTTTCGGATGGAGGTGGCAGCCCTATATCCTCATCATGCTCAAGCACAGTTACTCCGAGAGGTAGCCCTAAAAAATCGCCGCTGCTGACGAAGAAGCTGCGTAAGCGAAAGAAGAGATCAGCTTCAGCCAACAGTAATACGGATCGCATGCCTGTTCCGGGTGATAATGTCATTACCGAAACACTAGTTGTGTACAGCAGTGCAACGGTGGTTTGGCAGGATGGCACGATCGAAACCAACATTCCGTCCACACAGCTCTGCCCCATTCACCATTTGGATGATCACGAGTTCTTTCCCGGAGATTTCGTACTCGCAGGAAATACGGATCTCTCGCACAATCCTTCCTTTAGAGACTACGGAGTTATTCAAAACGTTGACCATCACGGTCGAACGGCAAAGGTGAAGTGGTTTAGCACGTACACCTGTTCGGATGAACCGCAACCGACGTTCAACGGCGAAACCGAGGTCAGTGTGTACGATTTAAAAGATCATCCGGATTTTCAATATCGCCCAGGAACGATCGTAATACGTGTAGCAAACTTCAATGGGGATGACTCTAACAGCAGTGCTGGGCAGGTGAGTTCCTCGTTCGGTGTGATGTGAGAAACTGTTTCTGAACTAGTATTGCTTGTCTTGCAGGTCATCGACAATTATCCGAACGGGATGGTTAAAGTATGGTGGGTTGACGACCATGTGAGCATGTGCTGGCCGCAGGACATCTTCGAAGTTGGTCAGTACGATTCAGAGAACAATTTCTGGGGCAACGATTCCGATAACAATTCCTGGGAGACCGAGGACGAAACTTCTGAACTGGGTGGTGTTTCACCACAGCGTGTTTCCAAACCGAAGCTTACTGCAAATTTGGAACGGGCTCGCGTAGCCATGGCGCGCCTCGAAGAGCTATTTATCATCAACCCGCATCTTCAGAATCAAGAGATCATGAAAAAATTGCTCTTAGTGTATAAAAAGTGTCGATACTTGGATCGACTGATGGAAACGAGCTTTTTCCACGAGCGACACTTCATGGGTCTTGTGGAACGCGTCCGCAAATCCAATAATCAAACTACGGCCGAGCGGGTGCTGGATCAGAAAAATAGATTGTTTAATCAAAGCGGTTCAAAAGCGGCCTCACCCACGGCGGAAACTCCTGGTTCGGAACAGAAGCTTCCTCCCGGCAGCGCTGCTCCCGCTTTTAAAATATCAGCGGCCCCTTACAATCCCTCCAACGCGAACACAACCAGTTCGTTTAAATTTCCTAGTGGCAATAATCAGTCCACCTCCTCGGACATTTCTAGTATCGATGAAAACCATGTAGCAACAACCAGCACCAGTTCGAATCGTTCTACGGCAGGAGAAGATTCCGGCAATTTTTCTACATCTGGCCCCAGCAAGACTAGCATGAATCATAGTGGTAACGATTCACTGTTGAACGCCGAATTGGACAACGTAAACAATCTGTACATGAACATCACTGAGGACATGAACTCTACCAGTTCAGTATTCAGCTTTTCCCCGCAGACGGAAAATGTTTCCGCGAAGCTCTGCTCCCTCATTAAAGCACAACTGGTGATGGCATTACAAGAGGTATTATTTGGCCTAATCTTTCCTTCATACAATCCCGCCGCCTTACTATCTAACCTTTCACTCTGAACAGATCAACATTCGATACAGCCAGGCGGATCTTTTCAAAGAAATCATCATCGAAGAAATCCAATTGACGCCCCCACCGTTCGATGCCCATCCGATCTCCTCAACTCCGTCCCAGCTGCTACCGTCGTGCGCCACCTCTCCAATCGCTGCAGGAGATCAGCACAGGCTGAACGACGCCGCCGCCGCCGAAGAAAGTGCCCTTGCTGAACCAAGCCAGAGTGTCGAGTTCACTTTCGTCGAGAGTTTTCAGGTGCTTGACTCCGCACCGTGCACCCACAAGTACCACCTAACAGTATTTCAAACTAACAACGCACAAGGCTTCTACAAAGCGGTCCAGCGGGAACATCGTCTGCTACGTACTGCGCTGCCTCCGGGAGTTTGGGTGCGTACGTTTGAAGATCGACTGGATCTGCTCAGCGTTATGATTGAAGGCCCTAAAAAAACTCCCTACGAAGATGGGTTGTTCCTGTTCGATATTCAGCTGGGTCAGGATTACCCGAATGCTCCTCCGTTATGCCACTACATTAGCTACTGTTCAGACCGTCTGAATCCAAATCTCTACGAGGACGGCAAGGTGTGCGTTTCGTTGCTCGGAACGTGGTCCGGTCGTGGCACGGAGATGTGGGGTCCCAACAGTACCCTTTTGCAAGTGATCGTTTCCATTCAGGGGTTGATTTTGGTGGACGAACCGTACTTCAATGAGGCCGGCTACGAGAAGCAGAAGGGTAATGCATTTAATCGAGGAGACAGTGAGAGAATTTGATTTATAGGTTTATTTCTCCGACTCGTTCGATAGGTTCCCAGCAGGGTAATGAAAATTCCCGGATGTACAATGAAATGGTGCTATTGAAGTTGGTGCAATCGATGACGAAACTGATCGGCAATTCGCCGGAGATTTTCCGAGAGCAGATTCTGGTGCACTTCCGGGCGCGTGGCAACGCTATGTATCAGAGAATCAAAAACTGGATGGATCTGTCGAATGAAGCAAATCGGCAGGCGACGACAAATGCCGGTGAGTTTCTGCTTACCTTTAGAGTAATGACAAATAATATTTAAACAGCAATGTTTTCAGAATTACCAAGCGCGCTCCCTAATGGAATTCCATCGCCAACATTGTCGTCCACCTCTTGTGTGGGAATCGTCAAACCTGAGTTCCCGCTCATTCCAGCCAGTCGCGGGTTCTGTCTGACATTGGCGGGTTTGTTGGAAAACTTCCAAAAAACGCTTCAGACCATCGGCGCCGAATAACGTTAATCAGGTTAATGCGAACCCACCAACGCCGCCGCCACCATCGTTGGCCGCCTTGCGCGATTTGTAATGCTATCTTTCTAGGATATCTTTCGGTTTTTTTTCTCGTTTCCAAATTGTGTCGTATTTTGATTCTTGTTAAATTTTGGTTCGTTACGGTCTAGTGAATAAATTCTATGAATTTGGCATTTTTGGCCAATTCTTAGGTTAGTAGCAATTACACTGTGTTCAGCAGTAAGGTTATTTTGTGGATGTTGACTGCAGTCGTACTAGGATTTGTTGAAATATGCTTCAAACGGAAGACGAAGGGCTCGTTTGTCGCCGCCGTGGGTGAACTGAGCTTGACTGATTGTGGGCAAGCGTGGTAACGTAATAGGTTTGGCCTTGGAAATATCTAAGCCATCACGTGTCATGTAAGTATAATTAAATCTTATCACACTCTTTAGAAGGCATTTGCAAGTGCGACGGTTATCGAGGTCAAATTTCTAGCCATAAGAAAAAAGAAAAAAACTAACAAATTTGCAGAGAAAACTCAATTGCTACTTTGCACTGGTAGCTATAATAAATGTTAAGCTAAATATTCTGAAAAGTCCTAAAATTGAAGAAAACCTCTGATTGTTTGTTCATCTTTCAGGTGCTGCCATTTCCAGAAGTATATCGGTACGGTTTTAAAAAACGACGGAGAGTATTGTAATCGTGTGGAACTGATATTGAGGATCAAGAGACTTAATGAAAAGCTTAAGAGAGTTCTGTGTGCAAATCGGCTAACTACTTATGCTTGTGAATGCTGCCAATAACTGTAAAATGTCTTTACAATCTTTCAAGAATATTTCGACATGTAATTTTCGTAAGGGCTATGATGGGCTATGATTAAGTTAGCATTCTCGAGAAATTTGCGGAAGAAGCCATTGTTTACGTTTGCGACTTTGACCCTAATGAAAACTCCATGTCGATTTGCCTCTCTATCGAGATCAAGACCTGGGTCTTGTAAATAGCGCCAGAGAGGAATATTATAGGTAGCGCTGGAACATAACGATATCATTTTAGAAGAAACCATTGCAAAGATCTGTAGACGTTGCATCTGTCTAGAAGCTTCGACTGCAGCCGTTTATGTCCACTGAAATACCAGCTGATCTTTTGGGAGCGCTAACCAAGACATCAACAAACTACCAGAACGACGACTAGTTTTCTTCAATGTTATCGATATCAGTTATCCTGAATGTTATCGATACACTCTCAGAAGCGAACTTCATGCTAAAATGTACCAAAAGCTGCGTAGCATTGATCATACTTCATTTTAGAAGTTTTGCTGCGAAAGTATCGTTTCCAGTTGCTCCATCCATGCTGTAATTTGTTCGGCGAAATGGCATCCGTAACATCACACTATGGCGCAATGGCCGCGGTCGAACGTTGTTGTTGATCTGCTCCAAAATGCCGCTGCTATCGATTCGGCCCTGTATTATGACTGCGACAAAAAGAGCTCTAGTTTTGTTCTGACGAATCCGAAGTGGTTCCAGATCGATCAGCTGACAATGGCTCCCGTAACTTGGCAGACCTTCGCAAAGCGAAACTTAAAACCTGCGTTGAACAGATTCGATTCTTTCGGCGCCATTGGTGTAGGTTGAATTCCAGACGGTGAAGCAATATTCTAGAATCGACCGCACCAGGGAGCAGTATAAAGTATTCAAGTAATATATATCGGAGAAGTCTTTGCTCATCCGGAATATATATAGAGCTTAGGAAGCCTTGTTTACTAGGCTTGTAGTCGATAAGGATCAGATCTTTTATAAGACAAACGTAATCTCGCATTTGTCCGCATTAACCACCATTCGATTAAGGTTGCACCAGTGAGCGAAGGTATGTAGCTGCTGTTGTAGGAAATAACAATCGTTAATTTACTAGATTCGCAGGAAGATCTTGAGGTCATCAACATACCAAAGACGTGGACCTTCTAGGGCCAAATCCATTAAAGTACTCAAGGAGAAAGACGAAATGTGCCGATACTTGGAAGGTAATTTTCGGAAGGTGGAAGCAGCACTTTGCCGAGCATTTCAACAGCGATAAAAGTGACTCGTTTATCGATCTAGGGATCTATGAACACGCCCCGTAGATGACAGTTTTTCCACACCTACTCGCCATGGAATTGTGGAGGAAATTAGTCGGTTGAAAAACAACAAAGCTGCTGGTGTCGATCAACTTCCAAAAAAGCCACTAAAATATGCTGGCGAAGCGCTGGCTAGGATGCTGCACTGGTTAATTAGCAAGATTTGGAACGAAAAGTGCCTAACGAAGGATCGGAGAGATATACTGGATCAAGCTGCTGAACGTCACTTACTATCCTAAAGTGTATGCCGTCGTCTGTCACCTATTGCAAAAAAGTTCGGGGAATATATCAACCTGGATTATGGGGCGCACTACCACGGACAAATTTTTCGAAATTCGGCAAGTTTTGTATTTCAAGTAAGCTTACGACACAAACGATCGAGACCAACTATGGCAGATTATGCCTGAATAGGGATTTCCATAATTGGATTGGATATTAGATCGTGTGTTGTTCAATATTCTAAATTCTTCGAGTCCATTTTAATGCAGAAGAGAGTTACGGTAAGTTGATAAGCTATCGTGATTGCTGTTTAGTGTTTAGCACGTGTGAAGAGCGAAGATAGAAACAAGTGGTACAACTATTGATATCGTAGCACGAAACTTTGAGACGATGGCGGAAACCAACATCAGACTTAAGACCGACCTAGTATGATTGGGCTTGTCATTAGTGCGGCGACAACGTTAGCCTCCCATCTCAAGTTCAGATCGACGGTGGTGACAATTGCCATCTCGTATGTTAAAGCGAGTCGTCTCACCTCACACTGATAGTGCTGATTAATCAAGATCCAGATGCTCTTGGCGTCTTTGAACAAAAGGAGAACCAGAATAAACCACGAATTTCATGAGCTGCTGGATGAACCGTCCACACCGCAAAAATCGAACGGCAGCGTAAAGGAGCGTATAATTTGGAGTCGACTTCAGGGTATGGCAGTTTTAACGCAACTGGTTAGGTAAGTAGGTTTCATGATTCAAATTATTCCATGAAACTTTAATTTCCTACTTGAATTACCTCTCCGAAATAAATAAATCAGCGTAAACAGTACAAATTTAATTGGTTAACATCTCGACGATAGCTCGTTCGTTTAATTTTTGAAGCCTATCTTTGTTTGAATTTCGCACTATGATGGTAAGTTCAGTTCCTCACTGGCTTATTAGTGGTTCAAACTCGAATATCAAATAGATTTGATAAAAGTTGAATGCACCCTGAAAATTAACGAAGAGCAATGACCTTCTCGACATTCTCAAACAGCCCAGTGCAAAACGATGTGTAACCGCAGCAGCATCCACCATTAGCCTTTCAGTTGTCCCATTGATCTTTACACGCTTATCAAATATTAAAATAGCTTATACGTAAATAACAGGTTCCTCATTTTTCATGGTAATATTGATCTTACTGCCCTAAGCAGAAAACTTAAACCACTCGAACAAGCATCAGAGGCTACCACGCTGAAACTGAGCAATTGTAGATTAATAGAAAATTCACAACCAAAGAACCGATCGTTCGGTTTTTTTTTCAAAGCTTGTTGCATATCAAGTGTTATTAGTTTCGTTCAGCATTCGTTCTATTCTCAAGTGTTAATCGATTGATACTAATCACGTAAAATGCTGTGCCTATATTAAAATCAATTAAATAATAACAAAATAAAAACACAATACAAGGTAGAAGAAACGACAAGCTGGTAAGCAAATGAATAGACATGAACACACTCGCTAGGAAGGTTATTTGGATAGGATTTATTTTTAATATAAAACATTTTAAGAACCATGTCTACACAGTTGAAATTGTGAGTTTTGAAGCAGCTGCTAAATCACTAATGGTACTATTCGCGCATAGGCACATCCCGCAAAGATGAAAATTTTAACAGGAAAATCGAAATAAACGGCAATAGCAAACCAAATGAAACCAAAGAAGAGCGCAGTAGTTGCAACAATAGAATGGTAGAAAGCAGTGTGTAGATTTTTAGTCATCAATCAAAATTAATTCCAAATCAACCCCAACGCAAATAAGTAACTGCAGAAGCGAATCAAATACATAGATGGTTGTTAGTAATCCAATAAATAAGCTTTCAAATTACAAATTTAGACCTAACATTCCCCCCTTCAACTTACTTAATCGAAGGACACTTACAGCTCGTTAGGATTGTGGAAAGAATAATGTCAGTCTCAGCACTGTGCTAGTAGATAGGTAGGAAGCTATTCAATCGGAATGGAAGCTGCGACTATGTACTATGTCGTAATCGAAGCAGGTAGATTCTGAATAGAGCAGAACAAAATTAGAAGTTTACTGTTGACAAATGCTTAAATCATGAAAACAATAAAAACATAGAAACAGACAGCACAAAACAATAGGAAACAAGCAGACTAAATTGGAACGAGGCGTTCTCTCTCCAATGAAGATATTATGAATTGCTCTCTTTCTCTATAACTCAACCTAATATTTCTCGCTACAAGAAGTTAATAACGACAGCGCTAGTGTTAGTGAGCAAAAATAAATTGGTTTACGAAATACTGCAGAGTTCAACCTCAACACACTTCTAAAGCATACCGATAGTTTCCCGATTACTACCTAGGAATCCTGCCTTTCTTGTTTGAAAGTTCCTCCCAGCTGAATCATATGATTACAACTGAATTATCCTAATTTCCCAACAATAAATTGTATAACTAATCGCTGAATCAGTTTTGAATGAAAAATAGTATAAGGTTAAATAATTGTTGGTCGATTAATCCTAAAATCTAACTTCTGCCAACGCTCATCAACAGGTCGCAAGCACTATCTGTTGGGGTTGCAAGTAAACAATTTGAAAATGTATGGTATGTATGTCCTAAAATTATCGTGCCTGTCCTCGTCGAGTTCTTTAACCCCAAGGACCCAAGTTTTGAAGAATTGTACGATTTTTTAAATTTCCCTATAAAGGTCGGTATCGTGTTCGAAGGAAATTTCTTTTTCTATCTCAATCCCTTGTTAAATTCCGTTAACTGAAACGGAAAAGTAAAGAATCTAAAAGAAATTTCTGCAGCAGTATCCACCTGAAAAGAACGCAAAATAAAATTGTAATTTGTAAGGTTTCCACGCAATCTAATGGGAGCTGTTACTTTTACTTTCGGAAAAATATTCCGCTCGATTATTCCGTAAGTGAAGGTGACATTTCGTTCCATGCAGATCAATTGTCAAAATTCCGCTTGGTAATATTGAACAAAATTCCGTAACCTCTCTACTTTATAAGTCGATACTGGCTTTAAGGTATGCCAAAGGAAAACTCGCAGTATAACATTATTTCTAAAGTAGTCGAGTATTAGTACACGACACTGAAGAAGTCTGCACATTGTAGACGAAATACGCGTATCTGTCAAGATAAGTAATAAAGGTAGTTGGAATTAAATGGAAATTACTAATCATTCTTCTTATTTTCAAGTTTCATTATTTCTATTTATTTCTAAATCCGAAAAAAAATCATCTTAACAAAAGGTTAATTTACTAGGTTAGTCAAATAGTTTTGAAAGCGACATCTATGGAGCATGAGCATGATTGACCGCCCACGGGTGCTACTCCGTTATTGCCAGATCAGCTATATTTACACAAAGAACCAATAGATGATGTTTGGGACTAACACATACTCAATGTGTAAAACCTGGTGACCCATTATGAAGCAATACCGGCGCCGGCCGTGCACAAATGCTGGTCAAGTAGGGAATGGGAAGGAACGTGATACTCGCTTTGAAGGAATCCGAGAAATCCTCTGCACTTCCACGAGAAAGCACTGGGATGTTGAATAGTTGGGAAATGATCAGCAGCAGGTTTCGTTTTAGTTAACGATACGCTGAAAGTATGTAACTAGCACTATTCGCCAAAAGCATGGGACAGCTCCTTCAAGCAACAGAACATCGAACGCCAGTTCAACTGCTCGCAATATTTTGTGATATAGTGAGCGGAATATTACAATTTGACATAATTCTAACCAGTCGGTTCACCAAAATTTGGCAGATCGACAGGTAATCGGTGGGTTAGTGACCACCAGGTACTTCATAGCAAGATACTAGGAAGCGAACCAGAAGTGTTAATGAGCAAACTCCTCCTTTAGCTGGATATTTGTTGGTCTGATCCTTGGGACTATGACTGCGGTGGGAAGTCCCTCTACGATTGACAATCACTTTCCAATTATCAGTTTTGAATGCGACATTTATAAAGCACTTGAAAATTCAAAATTTCTACGCTATTATAATATTTCATCTTTCATAAGAACGTACTCAAAATTTCATTTCGAGCTGTCAATAAATTCTCTGTTTACAACCCATTTGAAGTTGACGTGTCAGTGTATTTTTTAACAATGGAAAAATCCGAATATCGTGCGGTGATTAAATTCTTTGTTTTAGAAAGTTTATCGGCTACTGAGATCCATGCAAAGATGGTGAAAGTATTAAAGGAGTCTTCTCCTTTATTTCCAACCGTTCACCGATAGGTTTTGGAGTTAAAGCGTGAAGACGATCCACGCTCAGGACGTCCAAAAAGTGCATCAACGCCAGAAATCATAGCGAAAATACAGGATATGGTTTTGGAAGATCATCGATCGACTGTCACTGTAACCGGCCAGTACCCATTAATGGGTAAAAATATACCCATTTTTTGATAGTATAGGAAGCTGTCAAAAAATGGGTACTTTTAAAATCAAAATAATGCATACCAAAGACCCATTTTTTATTTTCAAGGAGAGACCAAAAGATGGGTATTTTTCTACCCATTAATGGGAAAAAATATTTTAGCATTTTCCTGACTCACTTTGTGAAGTTAAAAGTGCGCTGTTCGAAAAATGAAAAAATCATCGCGGAATCCACGAAAACTCGAAGAATGTGGAAGAATTTAAGGTTAAATTGGATAGCGAAAGCTTACAAAAACTGAGAGGTACGTTAATGATTTATTATAATAATTTAAAATGCTTCAATTTCATCAGTAGAATCGTGTGTCACTTCCGAAGCATAAAATCCAAGCTTTCATCAAGTTGACGTCAAAATTATTATTTCAATCTTATCCACGGAAGCCTTCAGGAATTGTTTGGGTGTTGTAGGAATCTCTCTGGAGGATAACGATGTGATGACCGCTTCAATGGACCACTTGAACGTCGCCGGAATATTTGCCAAAGTGAAAACCCACGAACGAAACTTGTCATACCTGAGAGGTAAAAGGACTGTGGCTAAAGGGTTGTCGTTACAAATACATACACAAATGCAAATACAAATACAGTTATTGCGATCTATTATGTTTATTCTAATGCTCATTATTCAATATCGCAAGTAAAAACAAATCACGAAAAATTGGTATTTCATACCCATTTTGCAAATAACAAACATTTTGAAAAATGGGTATTTCATACTCATTTCCCAAATAACAAACGTTTTGGAAAATGGGTATTTCATACCCATTTCCCAAATGACAAACTTTTAGAAAAATGGGTAAAAAATACCCGATAGCCTGACGTAGAGGCTCTTTACCCATTAATGGGTAAAATCGTTTTACCCATTAAAGGAGTTAACCCACTTAAGTTGGAAATGGGTGATATTTTACCCATAAATGGGTACTGGGTGGTTAGAGTGGGGGTGGAAGCGACACATAGGATTAAGGAACAAATGGGATATTTTGGGTGGAGTTTTGGGGTGTAAAAAAATGTGGGGCGGAAGAAAAAAAAAGGGGGGGTTTGGGGGAATTGGGGTGGAAGGAAAAAAATTTTGGGGGGGGGGGGGGCGGGGAAAAAGAGAAGGTGTGGGGGGGGGGGGGGGGGGGGGGGGGGGGGGGGGGGGGGGGGAAAGGATTTTTTTTTATGATTATTATTGTGACCTTTTGGACCAGTTGGATGAAAAAATTAATGAAAAAAGATCCGGTTTGCAGAAGAAAAAAAAACATTTTTCATCAAGACAATGCACCTGCTCACACAGCTCAAAAACCATCGCGAAAATTAGTGAATTGGGGTACGAATTGTTGCAGCATCCACCCTATTTGCCAGATTTAGCTCCCTCTGACTTCTGGCTGTTCTCACACCTCAAAAAATTCCTTCGTGGAAAGCATTTTTCATCAAACGAAGAGGTTATAGCCGTCGTAGAGGAGTATTTTGCAGGCCTTCCAGAAAGTCACTTCCGTGATTGGACAACAAAGTTTGAAGATCGTTCGACCAAGTGTATTGATCTTATGGGAGACTATACTGAGCAATAAAAGTGATTTCCCAAAAAAAAAAGTTATTTTCATTTCCGCTTTCAACACTTCTTGCCTAACCTAGTATAACTCATTTACATCAAAATATTATTATTCAGACTTGTTATATCCGTATGCTCTATCTTTTTTTTTTTTATCAAAAATTTTTTTTTTTGGTGTTGCTTCATAATGGCGCAATGTTTTTTTTTTGTGAAAGTTTGTGGGGTGGGGGGGGGGACATTCCTTTGGTGTGGAATGGGGGTGGTTTTTTTTGTACCACTACTGAGCCGCTTTACCATAATGGCAAGACGCCAAATCAAGCCAAAACAACACAGAACTCGTGTGCATTTGGATGAATTGTAGTAGCCGGTTTTGCAAAATTGTTGACGTAAACTTGTTGGTTAATCGTACCTGTAATTTTGAAGATTTTGCTCTTCAAACCACAATTACAAATAGCCAAACCATGTACTTTTTAGAGAACTTGGACAACGTTGTAGCCTTTAAATGATCTTGCCACCTTGCCACGTTGTAATGCGGTATCAAACTCTAACATCCATTCAATAACCACGCAGTCAAATTTTGTCAGCAATTTGTCATACAGCTTACTCGCTCTTGTTTTCGAACTGGTTTCCTGCTTCTCGTTCCTGTTTGGGGTTTTTATTACCTTGAACCACTTTTTGAACGAACGAATTAGATGTTTTGACCTTTTTAGCCACATCTCGGATGGAAAGGTTCCGGTTTTGCTTAATCAGCCGAAGCACTGCATCCCGCTGGGATTTGAAGTTGTCGTTCCGCTTGCCGCCGGATCCTGGTTTCCAATCGAGAGTCAACCGTTCCCGGAAGCGTTTCAAAACGCTACCTACTGTTGAACGAGGGACTCCGAGTGATTTTGCTATGTCATGATGCGACATAGACGGATTTTTCACAATCCAAATTGTTTTCACGCCCTTGTTATACTTTCGACTCCATTTTCAATACCATGCTTTTGTGACAGCAAACCGTATGTCAAAACGTTCGTTGCGTTAGTGGTATTAGTGACATCTTTACATTGACAAATAAGAAAGATGTGGCTAATAAATCGTGGCTAGATTTTGCTGTGCGCATAACTTACAGGAAATAAATATTTACTACCACAGGAGGGTCGACATCTTCTGGCAGACCGATATTATACAAAGTTTAGAAATCGTTTACTTATACCGTTTGTCCAGGCTGGATCGGGTATCAAGATAGCGTCGGCTGAACCTTATAAAACATAGAAAAAAGATCAATTTTCATTTTCATAAAAAATCTTTCGAAATTGGGATGACCTATTTTATCCACATTAAATTGAACTGACTTTGAACTAGTTTTCCGACGTTCACTTTCTGGCTTGTGTTTGTTGCTGATGTTATTGCAGAACTTTGTAGAAAGGTTAATAGAGGAGAAAACAAGTCCTTCTACCGGCATCCAACCAACCAACGTCTTGGTCCAGTTCAGTAAAAAGTAATAATTTTGAGCAGTTTAAATGATGCGTGATAATAAACGTACTAAGGCTTGTTCGCGACAAAATCTGCACAGATTAAATTTTGAATAAAATAAATTTGCTGTTAGTTCAATCCAAGATGCATTTTTATTCATTTAATTCTAGGTTTTTTTTTTTTCATTAGGGCGAATCTACAATTGAGAGATTCTCTCCGGGCTCGCTCTCTTTCATTAATTACAGCGCCATTATAAAACTTTCGAGGGATTCTTTAGTACAGATCGAAACACAACAGTGCTGGCTAGCATACTCTACAAATAGTAGAATGAAAAACGTAAAGGTGGTTGGAATATGAATGAAAGAGAGCGAGCCCGGAGAGAATCTCTCAATTGTAGATTCGCCCTAATGAAGAAAAAAAAAACTCCTAGAATTGTGCATTATTAGTCATCTTGAACTAATTACAGTTACTTAACTAGGCTGCATGAAGAAACTACAAACTTTTGAATTTACTCCAGCCGTTAGGGTCTGTGCAGACTTCTCTGCAACCGATTAAGCTGCTTTTGTCCAAGATTTTCGAATTGTTTCTATAGTTGTAGCTTGTTGTTTATATTGAGAGTTCTCTGTTCACGAGAGCCTAATGCCGCTCGATAGGTCGCAACTCCGGGCAGTTAGGTGGATTCGCCTCTACAACATGGACTCCATTCGCTTTATACCATTCCAAAACATCTTTGGCGTAGTGACAATCCAAATGGCCAATTCAAGCCAGAATAGCGAGGGAGCGTCATGGCTACGTAGGAATGATAAGAATCGCTTCTTTAGGCATTATTCACGGTATATTTCCTTGTTTTCCGTTCCGGTAGTGATGATTGGCTTGCTCGACCACGGCTGCATATTGCCAAACCATTTTTTTTTTTGCGTAACTTGTCCTTTTTCTTCGTCCTGAAATGCTCCTCTACGCCGTTCAGTTGCATGGCAGTATAATAAGACATTCCGGGAAGCTGCTTAAAGTCTTCCAGCACATAAGTTTCATCGCCCATTCGCGATACAACTTGCGAGCCAGGGTTTTAGCCGTCACATTGTATTTATCATTACGGTTCGGTACAGTTTTCACCTTGAACGACTTCATACCTTCCCGGTGCTTGTAAGTATGCATGAAAGTTGGGGACATTTTTATTTTTCTAGCCACAGTACGTACCGAAAGATCTGGTCTCTTCTGCAATATTTGCTTCAAGTTCGCGTCCTTCTGGTGGTTCCTGAGATCCGTTTTTGTTCCGCCCCCAGCCTTCCTGGCTGTTGTCAAACGTATATCGAAAGATTTAAGAACGTTATGGACAGTGCTTGCAGGAAAACCAAGCTTTTTTGCAATTTTTCTTACTGACCGATCCGGATTTTCATTGCGACCGCACACAATGGTCCAAATCACAGTGACGTCACACCTCAGATTTGACAGATTATGACCAAAGTCTACGCTCCATACAAAATTTTAAAAAAATGTATGGAGAAAAGTCTGCGAGGGGGAAGGGGGGGTCTGAGATTTTCAAAAATGATTCTACGTGGTTTATGAACCGACCCTAACCGAGAAAAGATTACAGACAGTTCTTATAGCTAAAAATCTTAAGATATTATTATGGTTTGTGCTATATTTCTTGGCTCAGTAAATGCACTCGAAGGGCTGATAGCAGGTCCCTTGGTCACTTTTTTAATGCTAGTCCCTAAAAAGTCTCCATTTTTAATGAGGTCCCTAAAGTCTCTATTTCATTAAATTTGTTCTCTTAAGTCACTTTTTTATTTTCTTGTTTGAATTGTTTTTTGGTATTTGATAGCTGATTAGTATCAGTGTATAAACCGATAGTAGTTGCATCGGCCGGATATCTGGCTCAGCTTGGCTTTATTTTCCAGAAGGCGCGAAATGCTTCCAGGAACGCAAATTTCGCCAAAGCCGTCAATCGTAATTTATTATGTAGATTGCTCCTTAGGACGTTCAACTTGCTTGTTGCAAATATAAGTTCCACTAGTAAAATAGTTTGTAGAATGTAGTTGTATAAATTGCAAGTTTACGAGTAACAAAGAGTCTGCGTCGAGCATCGGATGTGAACGGTTGTGTCAATGATTTGTTGCGCACTATTTTGTTGTCGGGCATTTCGCGTTATCTATTGTTTCGGTTAGGTATTGTCCGGTGGCGCAAGTGATCGAGTGAACACAGAAAAAAGAAAACAATAAAGCTGCTTCTCGGTGAGATGTGGTGTTCCGTCGGGTGTGGTCGGCCGATGGTAAAGGTCATAATTAATTGTGATCCATATTGTTCGCTCGCCATACAGTAAACAACTGTTGGTATAATCGAGCCAAAATCTTAAGCCTTAGTACTAATTACCTTGTTTTCCCAATGAAAAAAACCACCATCACACTTTGCGAGTGGCCCCAATGGCATCCTTACTGTTGGTATAAATCGGAAATCTAAAATCTGTACTAATATCTAAATTCTTCACTTACCAAAACGAACCCTGCTGCCACCCAACCTTGGTATCCAACATCCCAGTTATTTCTCGTGGAAGTGCAGAGGTGTTCTCGGCTTCCAATAAAGCGAGTATTACATCAACATTTTCCTACCCTTTCCTTATTTGCTCTGCATTTGGGCAAGGCCGGCGCCGGTATTGCCTTCTAGGTGGGGTAAAAGGTAACCTCCTTGGGAATGAGAACAATTTTTTTTATTCAATGTCGTCCCCTTTTGGCGCTTTTAGCTCGATACACTTATTCCAGCGATTTTCCAACTTATTGATCCCGTCCGAAAAGTAATTTTCCGGAAGGTCTGCACATGTTTGGGATCAGATAATAGTCCGAGGGAGCCAAATCCGGTGAATACGGTGGATGCGGAAGCAATTGGAGCCGTAAGTCCTTGATTTTAGCCGTGGTTGTGATGCTCTTGCGCGCCGGCTAATAAACTTCAAAAATCAGCATTTGTTGTCAAGATGAGCAAGGGGCATGTAAAAGGCATATAAGGTTCGCGGAGGAGTGAAAAATTGTTCAATTGTACGAAATTGAGTCATCATCCCATACAAACTTAGTCAAATATTTTGCACAATGAAGTGCACACGTAGTATAGTGCAATAACGCATAAAGCATAAAAACATAAATTAGTGTATGTATTGCACAATCAAATATGCCAACCGAAATATGATCGAAAGCCCCCTCGAAATTTATTTACCGAGCACTTAGCCCAGTTAGCAAACGGATGCATTTAGTTATTATTTTTGGCTGTAAGAACTCTCTACAATGTTTCCTCGATTATCTTATAATTTATTCACTGTGTGAACCAAAATACATTTGAACAAAAGATCTTATAAAAAACTAAGTTTTTCCAAACACCTTGTGGAAATTTATTGGTACCTAACCCTAAAGTGCTGATCCAGAAAAACTGCTTTTAAAAAGCCAAAACCGATAAATCCGGTAGACAGTTGGGTGGCACGATTGGATTTGATCTTTCGGAAGAATCTGGTTTCATCTTCTTTTTTTTAAACTGCAACATATCCTAGACAGATGATGACTTATCGCGAAACTGGTGCATTTCACAAAACCCGGACAAATGCGTAAGAAATTCGGATACATCTCAGAGACCACCAAAATACTAGGACCGATACTTTCCAAGCTCCTCTTTATATTCTGGTTTCGGTTTCACACACGCCTGAATTGTTGTTTTTGTTATCTGACTATTTTGTTTGCCTTATTAAAAAAAAACATCCATCCATTATTTTGCTTTACTTGCTGTTGAAGAATCCCTTTTTTTTTTCAAGTAACTGTTCTGCTATTTCCAGTTGTTTGTGTTTTGCTTTTTTTTTCATTTGCCTTCATCATCGTCATCATCGTCATAACATTGTCCACCAAAAGAATCGCTTTCGCAAGGACTTTGAATCGAGTTTGTTGTTTGAATATTCGTTTTTATTTCATCTACAGCCCAGCGAGTACTGAGTACGAAAGATACGCATAGTGGTAGGAAATTATGGTTTGTGTTTGTTTCTAACTGGCTTACCAGTTGAGCATTACCTACACATATAAAATAAGTTGTTGAGTTTGTTCATATATTACAAAACAAAATGTTTCAATGGCTTAAACTTTGATGTTGGCTTTTAAACTGATGAAACATGTGGGCACGTGGGTCGTGCAAAGAATCAATTTTTTTGAATGAATATATCGCTAGGAAAGAGCCTACCGAGTTCCCGCTGGCTCCCGTAGGCCATCTGATTTACTAACGCGAAAATGCGAGGAATAATAATTTCCTCTTGCACTATGCACTGATGGGATTAAGCTTTTAATCGAGAACTGGTGAGCTAAAATGTTCACACATTCGAGATGTTCTCTAAATTTCTGTCTGTTTGTTGTCACATGTCACAAATATAGTACAATATTTTATTCTTAGGATTCGCTTCGTCCTGATAGGTTATTACCGTTAGAATTTCCCTTTCTATCTCACAAAGCTGGAAGATGGGACTAAAATAGTTTCCTAGAAGTTGGTTTTTAAAACTAAACTGTGACTTCTCTATATAGTATGCTCCGCTCGTTTCTCTGAAGCTTCGAGTGGGAGATAACGACAGAAAAGAGAAACGACCGGAACAACGTTCTCCATTACTATACTTGTGTTTCGGGCTAAACAGTTCGAAATCGGCTAGGCTAGTTTTAGTTGGCTTTTATTTCGCTTGCCTTGTTGTTTTGTTGAGGCTGCGGAGTGGGGGATTTCGCTGACTGCTGCTCCACCGGGCACATGGTCGTTCCGGTGGCACTGGTAGTGACTGTCGCTGAAGACGCCGGCGACGCCGACTGAGTGGTGGTGAGAGTGGCAACCGTCGAGGCAACATCGGCGAACACAACCGCCAGCGGGAATCGCTTTTGGCAGCATTTTTTGAATGCATCCACTTGCTCCTCGGTGACACCGCTGAAGAAGCCAGCCTTTAGCAGCAGGAACACTTTCGTCGCATTCTGAAAGAGGTAGAAGGGAAAGGTTAGTCATATTTGATGAATTTTCTACTATGACTCTATATTAATAGTCGAGCTAATGAAAACAAAAAAAAAAACATTTCGGCTAACACATGAATCTGCAAAAGTCATGTAGCATTAGTTGACATTCAAAATAACATCAAAATAATTCTCATATTGCTCAAAAACTCACGGGCTTTACAAACAAATGTCAGAACTGCTTGATTGGAAACGGGAGAGCTAAAATTTGTTCACAAATTCTATCGTATGGCGGAAAAATATAGCGCCTATAGTTTTGACGGGTCAGGTGTTGGTGATGGCTGACTAGTTGATTCCGAATGGACATGGTCCTATGATAAATTAAATCTGCTCTCTATTTTTTTGTGACATTGTTGTTAGTTTTATTTTTCTCATTGCTCAGGGGTTTCGCTAGGGAAGAATTTATCCGGCGCCCATCTGTCTTGAAAAAGGAACATTTTTCCTTATTCCCTGCGTAAAACAAATACCGGAACACATTGCGCATACCGTCGAGAGACTGGAGAACCGCCGGCTGGAGTCAGACAACAAAAACAGAAAAGGAATTCTGCAATCATCTTCGATGAATGATTTACATCCAAATTAAATCCAGCAAAATACAAACAGGAAGGAAAGCCTATCTTTCTCAATGGGCCTTTTAACAACAACAGCATCTACTTTCACTTCCGGAGGACAACTTTACCATGGTGATTGCAAAATCTTCAGCCAGATATGTTTGTTCAATCCCTTCCTACACGTTAAGATAGCCGATGACCCGTTCTGAAGTATACTTACGATGAACATTAGTCATGCGCCTTCACTTCTTCAAACCACTTCTCTTCCACCTTGCTGGCGGTTAAACAGCACGATCACAATCTAGGAAAACTCCTTTACCGTATCGAATTTACGTTCCAAGTTGAGAAGCACAAGTTTTGCGAGCAACACATTTATTTCCGGGGGCAAAAAAAAGGGGGAAAAAAAAAAAAGGCGCGGGATAGGGGAAGATAAAAAATTCAAACCAAGGGTGTCCCCAAAAATGGCAAATTCCGGTTTTTGGGTTCCATGGTATTTTTAATTCCTTTACCACTGGTTATTTTTTTTCCGAGGGGGGGGGGGAAATTTTTTTTTTTGGGGGGGGGGGCGGGGGGGGGGGGCGGGGGGGGGGGGGTTTATTGTTTATTGTTATATATATTTCATCTGACCTAAGGTGGTCTTAATGAATTTCTTTATGACGGGGAAAAGCCGTTTTGACTTGGCGTAAAAACCCCATATCTTTTGTAATACAATACAGTAAAATATAATACAATACAACACAAAACATTGCTTAATTGCACATTCATAAACATAATTAAAATAAACAAGATTACAAACGTAGAGTAAGGTCAAAGTATAAAATAAGAAACATCCATAGTTCGGAGCAGTCCTCGTCGTCAATCAATTGGAACTTGCTCATTAATCTATCCTTCTCGTACTATCCATTCTGTCAGTCTGCGCTTGAATGTTGCCAGAGTACAATTGAAGTCGAATAGAAAGTAGACAACGTTGAACCTAGCTGACATGAAGCGGACAGGATCATGAAGTCCATATGATGTATTACGGGGTTCAAGCAGCAAGAAGTCCCGTTGGCGAAGCATTCGTTCAGGAGCGTAGAGGTTGAGCTGACTTAATAGTTCCAGTGAGTCAATTCCACCTGTGAGTGTATTGGCAACGAAAACAGCTTGCGCAATATTCCGTCTTTGGTCCAATGTCAGTAGTCCCAGCAATCTGCATCTATCTTCGTATCGTGGAAGGTTCAAGGGGTCACGCCACGGTAGGCGACGCAGGGCATATCTCACGAATCTTCTTTGAATTGCTTCGATCCTAGCTGTCCATGTTGCCTGGTATGGGCACCACACAACAGAGTTGGATTCCAAAATCGATCGCACCAGAGCACAGTACAAAGACCGAAGGCAGAGAGGATCTTTAAATTCACTTGATATTTTAAAAATGAAACCCAGCTGTCGATTCGCTTTGGTGATAATATCGTCGTAATGCAATCGATAGGTGAGGCCGAGGAAAAAAGAGGGAGAAAAATGGGGAAACGGGGGGGGGGGGGGGGGGTATTGTATATTGGGGGGGGGGGGGTGGGGTGGGAGGAAAGAAAGATGTGGGGTTGGGGGGGAAGAAGGATGTTGGGGGGGGAAAAAAAAAAAAAAAAAAGGTTGGAAAAAAGGGGTGGGGGTTGTGGTGTGTTGGGAAAAAAGAAAAAAAAAAAAAAGAAAAAGGGAAAAAAAAAAAACCTGGGGGGTTTTTTTGTGGAACTTCAAGTCCACTTCCAGTCCACTCTGCAAATCGCTTTCAGCGCTGCTCAGAATTTCAACAAAGCAGCCCTACTCTTTTGGTACTTATCCAACACGACATAACTTGAAATACGACCTCATTTCACCAACAACTAATGCGATCATCTGAAGGACTCGCTTCACCTCTGTTGCAACCATCAGTCTCCTGCATTTATTATTTTTTCGGCAAGATATGACCAAAACCAAAACCCGACAAAACAACATCTTCTCGTTATCATTTCGAATCACGCCTGCTTTGCTGTAGGTCGGTTTATCGGCCATAAAATCCGAGCGTGCCTTGAAATTTTGCATCTACCGACAGTTCCAGCGAACGTCGCCCGGAAGAAACTGAGGGTTTTAACCGAAACGTCCTCTTTACGCTCAGCTTCATGTTCGAAACAATCGTGGATGATTTCTTGATTCATAGAAGGACCAGAGATGTTATTTAATACGTGTCGACCAAACCACGAAAACCCAAACCTGCTTTACTTAGTCAGTAAGTGATACCAAAGGGGAAATCTTTTATGATGTCTTATAAATGGAATCAGTTCAGCACCTCCATACCAAATTAAACATTCACAAAATCAACTTACCTCCAGTGACACCATCTTCAAGTCCGCCGATGTAAGCAACTTCACCGCTTCGTCCCGCTTCTTCTCGTCCAGCTGGTACATGACCTTGGCCACCTCGAACCGTGCATCCGCGTTGTCCTTGTTCGCTGCCAGGTAGCCGTCGTTGATCTCCGCTGCTGATTTGGAACCCCGGAAGAGCTTTTCCCGTGCCCGATCGATCACCAGCTTTACGCTTTCGTCGACTTCATTGCCAACAATTTTGCTTTCCAAAATTTTGTAGAACCGAATAGCACAATTGTGCAACGTCGGATGGTTGGCATCGATAGCGTGGGCTCGCTTCAGCGATTGCAACATCAGCAGCAGTTTGCCACGACGGCTGTAGATTTCGAATGCCATCAGATGCGTTTCGATGTTGTCTTTGCCGAGCATCTGCAGCGGTCGGAGGAACTCGATCGCCTTCTCGAGGGGATACTCCGGTCGGGCCAGTTTGTCCGGTATCAGTTCGTCCAGCTGGGGTGCCTCTGGATCACCGTCTTGATTCGGATTCCTCTGTTTATTGTGTTGTTCCTTCTTCTGGTTCGCCTGGGCAGCTTGAGCATTCTCCTGTTCGGCCTTCTTTTTGGCTGCTTTGCGTTGCTTGTTGCGGAGCTTTTTCAGTTCCGATGGCGGCAGGTTTTCTGAGAAAAAAATATAAATATCGTTTAATATCGAACTTGACTTAAAACAATAAAACATACCAATATCAAGTTCTTCCTCAGCGGATTCCGCCGGCAATGGTTTGTCGAATAGACGAAGATAGACCTGCCACGAGCGATTAGGATTAGATCAGGTTTACTTACGAACAGTACAAACTCACCTCTATAGCGCACTTGGCAGCCTTGAAGTAGAATGGATGCCTTCGTAACACGTCCTCTAGCCGGAGCAATCCCACATATGAACGAAGGGTCATTTTGCGCATACAGTACGTATGGAAATCGAATTGATCTTCGATGATTTCAGAAAAATGTCGGTCCACCTCGTGGCACTTTTTCAGCGCTTCACCCCATTTCTCCAGCCGCTGATAGGAAAGAGCACACTCCGTCTGGAACCACATGCATTGCATCTCGTTGAGATTTTCCATTGCCGAGACACCCTCGCGAGTGAATTTGGCGCAAATTTCTTCGGCTTCCTTGATTTGATTGGCACGAAGCATGTACTTGGCGCACTTGGAGTTGATGTACCGATCGGCCGTGTCGAGACTCTGCGCTTCGTCCATCCATTTGACCGCTTCCAGAACATCGCCAGCGTGTTTGTAGATGCGACCCTTGGTGACGAACAGTTCAATCAGCGTTGGAGTGTGTTCGATGGCCGCGTTGATAAAGTCCAGTGCCTTCTCCGATTCACGTAGATGATCGTAATGTTGTGCCAGATAAAACAGAGTCCACAGCAGTGCCGATGCCGGTTCTTTTGGCAAGTTTTGTTCTTTGTCTGCCGCGGCGAAGTAACCACTGCTGGTTAGATTTTGATGATAGCCTTCGACCAATTCTGATATGACCCGTACCTTATTCTCATCTCGATAGAGTGATCGGAGGTTTACGAACAGGGGCGGTACACCCTTCCGAAGGTTCCGACGAAGATGTTCGTCGATAAGCGTACGGAACGTGTCATCCCGGGCCACATCCAAAGGTAGTCGCTTGGCACAGAAGGATTGCGGGTATTCAGCTTGCACATTCTGATAGGCTGCAATCATCTCAGGCCCTTCCTCCACTTGCAGTGCCTTCAGATATTGCTGATAGTATGCGATATTTTCCGGATTTCGTTTTAACAGATCCCGGTAGACTTCAACGGCTTCCTCGTGGCGAGCGAGCTTAAGGCACAGTTCACCCATGGTCTCTTTCACAGCGAGTGTGTCAAGGATTTGCGATTGGTACTTTGACAGATGGAGCAACGCCTTCTCGTAGTTGCCCGATTCCTGAATCACTAGATTCTGGTACAAAAGCAGCTCACTGTGCTTGTAGTCGTAGGTTTCCTGGAAGAGGTATTAAGCCGTTAGACACACACAACAATAACATACAATGGTTCAATCAATTCATTTACACTTACCACCGCCTGCGAGGCTCGGAAGGTCTCCAGAATGTTGTTGGCCGTCTCGTAGTCTCCCAGCAGATGGTAACTCATGGCAAATCCGATCCACGAAGCATGCTGCGATGGGCGCAACTTGAACAGATGATGACGAGTTTCCCGATATCCTTCCAAGTCCCGCATCTGAATCTGCAGCAGCGACAGGTCACGCAGGATTTGGATGTTGTCCTTTTCCCACTTGAGCGCATTGCGATAGCACTTGATGGCTTCCTCGTACTTCTTGTCCGATCGCTGCAGCAAGCCGTACACGTGCCAGCAGACGTGCGATTTCAGATCGTTGCGCAGGCCACGGCGGACGTAGTCGTACGCTTCGTCCTTCCGGCCGAGGCAGTTCAGGGTGAGGCCCTTCATTGCCAGCGTTTCGCCATGCTCGGTGAACTTCGGATTGGTCAGGATCTGCTTCGCCAGCTTGAGCCCATTTTTGTATTGTTTCATTTCGTAACATTTCTGGGGAGGATTGATGGGGGAGTTGATTAGACACCTATGCTTTGTATCAAAGCTGATGGCATGGGATGAGTGGGTGATCTGACATTACGATCTTTTGTGGAGTTTTGACATGGTTAGGCAGCTAGTATTAATTCTGAATTTGACAGCCGGGTTAACCCCATTATTTGGAATCATGTTTTAGGACCAGTGTTGTCCATGTGGATTCTGAGAAATTTTAAAACTGATAAGCCATATTGGATAAATCCTGGTGATTTAGAAATCGTAGTATTCGAGTCGAGTATTAGTACACGACGTGTATCTGTCAAGATAGGCAATAAAGGTAGTTGGAATTAAATGGAAATTACTAATCTTTCTTCTCATTTTCCGTTACATTCTGGATAGTTTATTAGTCAGGGTTAGAAGAAGTTTCACCTTACCCGAAGGAAACGTTAGTTTGTGTGGGAGTTGTTAGAAATTATCTATAGATCAAAGAGTCTTGTTACGATAGGATCAATTCTAACAAACACTGGTGAGATTTTTTTTCGCATTCCAGGTGCTTCTATTTCCACGCGAATCGCTACAATTGCTTATTCGTTGTCCACATTTCAATAGACAAGTGGACGGTTTACCATAAGCTACGAAAGTGTTACAAGTGTGTTACAGCCGCCCGCGAGTTAGAATTCTTTTTTGACGGTGTTCCGGCCAGGGTTCAAGTGATCCCCTCGTTATATTGGCCAGATTTGTATTTTACACTTTGCCTGCTTTTTAGATTTTCTCACAAATGTCCTTCATTTCTTCCTGATAGTTTTGATCTTGACCCTGGCTAAGACATTAGATCGTTCAGTTGCTCTAGGAAGTTCCGATCGAGATGTTGTTAGTTATCGAATTGATCAGAGAGTAGTGCGTATTTCAACCGAAGGTTCGTTCCCATGGCGTATCAATGTTCATCCGGTATTCAACAGGAACATCATTTGATTTCAAGATGTCTGGCATCCGTTTACAGTTTTCATTCGAAAAAGCGATTTTGATGTTTCGTTATGGTCCGACGTATGATTCATTCGATAAATAAATTATGTTTGGTTGCAGTGCACACTGATTTCTTGAAAATGACTAACCGATTGTGGAAATTTACAAAATCATCAGACAGAAGAGACGTTCCTCTACATATTGAAAATATAAATTTGTTGAATTGATTTTTTATTTGCGAATAATCGGCATTGGTGAAGCTTAGTGCCGTGTTCATATAATCGAGGTATACCTGTAGTCTGTTGACATAATTTAAATCGTTGCCAGACATTCGGAAATAGCAGTATTAAATGCGGCGAACAGCTTGATTCGGGTGCTTGTGAGCTGCCCAAAAACGAACATCTAAGTGAAGAATAATGTTCTAAATCAGCAAAAATAGAGAAATTAATGTTTGGCGAAAGAGATGAACCAGCCACTGACTGAAAGGCTTATTATTAAGGAATGCATCACCAGAAAGAGAAGGCACTTTCCTACATGAGTCTTCAGGGATATTTTTCACTAGCGTAATTGCTGGATCGTCACAAACTGGGCACAATAATTCTTGTGCGTCTAATGACGGTGGATTTACAATAAAAACTCCGAGTTTTTTTTAGCTGGCTTCAAAAGATCATACACTCGGAGGTAAACTCATTTCAGTAACTGTACTACACAAGAAGATCACGCGCTTCACGAGCTGGTGGTTGGTACCTTGTATCTCCACTAATCTCCAGAAAATATTGAACTGGAACGGACTTTTGAGTCTCTTGTGTCACGTGGCTCAATCTTCGTCGATGGATAATCTTGTGTACAATTTTACCGACCATCAGGGCGAAATAGGTTCAACTAGACTGAATCCAAATGCGAGTCATTGAAGAAATAGGCAATAACAGGAGATGTACTGGCAACAAAGTATAAAGAATAATTTCGACGTGACTTCCTGGAACTACTAAGGGGAAAAGCAATACTCAATCGTTGGTGATTTCAACTCCCGTCACCGACAGTGGAACTGTATGAAAGTAAAAGATAACATCGAGATGAATCAATTTCGTTCTTAGGAATTCTATAAATATGCTTGAATCTCCAACGTTTGGGCTGCATACTTAACGCCGCATAATTATCAATCGGAACCTAGTTCCGTCTAATGACTCGATCAAGATGTCGTTTCCAAAAGCTTATCTGACCATATACTACTAGTAACTTTCGAGATTTATCTTGACGGTTCCGCTATATCCTTTCCTTAACGCTTAAGGTGAAATGGGAGGGAGTCCTTTCTCCATCTGAACCTTAGGTTAGAGTAATTATCAGTTCACGTTTTTGAGACTAAAAATCACAAACAAAACAAAACAAACATCGCTCAAATTGCTAATCAATGGATGCTCCAAACGATTTTTAAAAATTTCACGCCTGAAGTCCTAATACATTCGATTAGCCGCACCTACATTTTTTGGTATTGTTTCAAGAACAAAGAATGATTTTTTTAACAATGATTTATTCATATCCTCAAACCAAAATAAACAACAAATTTCTTCAAAAATAGTTCCTTTTATGTGAGTTTAGTTGACAAAAAACAAAAATATGGCGTTGCAATCGTTTAGCCGCAACTGTAAGACAAGTTAAGAACAATGAGATTCTCTAGAAAACTTGAAACTTTAGTATTTGGTAATCCCTCCTTGATGCTTGATAAAATCGAAAATTCTGCTGGGCATCGCGGGACCGAGTTTTTTGATGGTTTGAGAGTCAATTTGCTCCCAGCACTCTTTGATGCATACTTCCAAGTCCTGCACGGGTGTTGAATTGTCGTCCATTTGCATATACCTTTGAAACCAAAATGCCCCACAGATTCTCAATGGGGTTACAATCCGGACTACAAGCAGGCCATTCAAGAACAGTGATGTCCTTGTCCACAAACCATGTTTCAAGTTTGGCGTGATACATGGAATAGCGCATTATCCTGCTGAAAAATAGCCGAGTCGTCCAAGTGCTCCTCTAAATGCGGAATCAAAACATCTTCCAGGAGCTCACAGGAACTGTTTGAGTTCATTTTCGTAGAGATCCAGCAAATTGATAGCTTAGAATCATAACTTAATGCACCCCAAACCATTACCGTTCCTCCTCCAAAGTCCCTCTTGAATCGTGTGACATCTTTGTCTCTCAGATCGTGTCAGTAGTAGCTGTAGCAATTAGGTCCATCCAAATTAAACTTTTTTTCATCGGAAAAAATTACTTGGCGCCATTCGTCAGTCCAGTGCATGTGGTTCTATGCAAACTTAAATCGGTTTGCTTTGTGCATAGGCGTCAGCTTGGGTATTGGTTTTGGTTTTGTCCATTTAATGTTTGGAGAAGCACTGAGAACGCGGCTAACGGCGCTTTTGTGAGCAGAGAGATCAAGTTTACAGATTATCTGCGGACAGGTCAAGCGATTTTTTTGGTTGCTTTATGCTGAATGTGTCCCTTTTGCCTGGTTTTCAATTTAGAATTTCCCCTGGTACGGCGCTTGATGCAGTATTGTTTAGGGTCTTTCAAATAATTCCGCACCACCTTTTCTTGATTTGCCTGTCGATCCCTCGGATTGAACGTTTATTTGCCACCAGAACCTGTATTTGGCCTTTCTCTACCTCGCTCAGTCCTTTTGCCTTTCCTATTCCTAGAGAAAACAAAAATTAAGCATCACAAAGTTTTTGCTTACTTTGACAAAGATGCAACATCAACTGGTTAGAAATCAATTTCGTTTTGTTAAAAATGGCAATGAACACTGTCTGCGTCTAAACGTTTGCAACGCCCCAAAGGGAGGACATGACTGAAAAAAACTGTTTACGCCTTGTCAACAACGCTAGAAAGCAGTCCCAGGTTTTGTGAGCATGCTAGTAGATGCCACTACTACATGCATAAATTGTCATATTGCTTGCACTGGAACAAAATCGGAATGGAAACATTTTCATAGTGCGGCTAAGCAAATGCAACGCACTGTAGTATTTGAAGCTTGTGCTCAGAAAACTTCGAAGTGATAGGGACTTGATCCCATATGTCCTTAAGCTACTATGATCCGACGAACTAGTTTAAGTTTCTGAGATCAATCGCAAATTTGAAGTGATCGACAATCTCAAGACCTAATCTAATGTTGAAATTCACAGCATCAAAATCTGAAGCTTACACTACTGAATGACATTATGTTGCATATCCGCCTTCACAATACTAGCTGTCGATCCTTAGCTTGGTATGATCGACCAATCTGGCCTTCAAGCACAACTGATTACTGACCACGTCTGATGAGGAAAAGGCTGCTATTTCTCCTACAGCTTGGAAGCTCGCGGTAGTGGTAAGCACTCCAGAAGCGATACCAAAAACGATCCAAAACCAATACCAACTAGGCAACTATCACCGATTAAGCTTGCTTAGATCGCTAAGTAAAATTCTCAAAATACGATATTCTTATTCGAATGAAGCTTCGCTTGAACAATACGCAGATTGCTCCGCGGCATAGAATTGCCTGGACGAGTTCTACGATCAGGACCAATCTCAGCTTAACTCAAGCCATTTCCTTCACTCGTAATTGAGCGCGACGTGATACTGCCTCCCTTTTCTCAGTCGGTAAAGGCGCAGCTACAAAGCATCACCATGCTAGAGCTGACTGGGAAAATTTCTCGACTGGGTATAGAGCATAGTAGCACTTGCCACACAATTATAATAATGTAAAAATTGTACGAAATTACATCGAAAGCCCTCAATAAGCAACTGAGGGAATGCATTTAGAACACTTAGTTAATACGAATCACGCTGTCTATATATATACAAGTGTGGTTTCCTATGTGCCAAATAAAATTAAAAAAATGGTCTTCAATCTTCATCCAAGTCATCGGCATCAGATCGAATTGATGAGATAGAAATGATCGACGATTTTGGCAACCAGCTGTTCCGGAATTTGAAAACAAGCTACCAGTTGTCCGGCAATCCGCTAACTGACAAAAGTTATTGCTAATTTCTTAACTCAAGCATACATTTTCAAAATGTACAATGCGTAAAGTCCGAATGCCACCGATTGTTAACGTACTCGACCAACACTTTTTAATCGAATTATGTGCGGATCTTTTCGTTCAGTGCAACTTTTTGCAGTTGCTTCAACTTATGGTGGCCTTTTTCAAAATTCCGTTTCGTCTCCAGTTTCCGTTTTAACTGCACGAAGGCGAATGTTGGTCTTTGCAAGTTCTGCCACAGACTTCAAAACAGCGGAATAATGTCTTGTGGGCAAAACAAAACAGTTTCATTCAATATGACGGAATTTTATTGGCAAATTCAATCATAATTCATGCTTGATTAAAGCAAATAGCAAATTAAGGTCTATTTACCGACAGAATAGGTATTTTTAGTCGTTATTGTTGAAGCGTGATCGAGTCATTTCACGATATAAATGTTAATTTAAATCAACTACCACATCGGACTTTGAGACTCAAAGTTCCAGCTTTATCAAAAACAAAAAGGGATCAAAATGCTAACCCAAGGATGGTCCAGAAGAACGAACTTTATTGTCGGATTGGTGCTCAGTAAAGCTGATTCGGCATCTAAAAGAAAGAATTATCTTAACCTGTAGTAACTCAACAAAAGCATTATTAAACGAAAAAATTACTTTATGACATAAACTGTCACACATTAATCAGTTCAAGGTATAAATTATTATTTCGGACGGCTTTAGAACTATTTTGATTAACTCTTTTCTCACGTTTCTCTCTTCCTTTGATGACATTTTAAGTTTAATGTCCTTCACAATAATTAGTTTATTCCTTGCGTTCAACTTAGTGTTTTAAAGGCTCGTCCACAGTTATTAATTGAAAGTTTTTCGATATTTTTTGCATTATTATGGTTGTTTGGCAAGTCTAAATACACCACATTCCCAGGGTGTTACGAAATTTGCCTTAACGAGTTATTCCTAAACCATAGCGGGAATCAATTTCAGCCATCTTCAGCATTGTGGCTTGGTAGATGCGTCTTTTCCGACTCAGCTGATAAATGAGTCGTCCCGAAAGAAAATTCAATAAAATGTTAATATTTTTAAATAATTAAGGCAACACTATATGATGCATTAAAAAAATAATGCTTTCATTACTGTTACAACAGCTATAATAATTTCAAATCAATCATCGGACTTTAATTTCAAGTATCGTAAATTAGTTAGAAAATTTACCAGTTTTTTTTTTCACGGGTAAATATTTAAAAATAGTAACATTTTCTACATTGCTCATTCCTAATCAATCTGGCACCCCTGGCACCCAAGAAGGGAGGAAGGAGCGAAAGACAGCGAGAACGCATTGGAGCCGCAGCTAGTCGTCTTGGGCAGAGAAAAAAAAAATATACCCGAAAAGCCAACCTCACTGTCGTAGAACCACCCGCACTGCTGTTCCGTGAATGGAACGGAACCGATGTGAGCGATCAGAACTCCTTCGTAATGTCCCACTCAACACCAGCCAAGTTACTCACCAGAATCTTACGGAACAGAGCACTCTCCTTGGGTGGCAAAGGATCGCTGGAAGGCATCTTTACGGTGTGTTATTCACTTCTTGCAGCTCGCGGATTATATGGTCACAGGCTTGCCGGTTCCGAAAGTGGTAACGATTGGGATTTTTTTGCCTCCGGAAGAGAAAAATTTGCAGGCTCACGATGGATCTCTTCTGCTGCTGCGGCACCACACACAAAACTCGCACTTCTTGATGTCTCGTTTTTTTTGCTAAAAATGTTCTCGCTGAAACGGTTCACTGGCGATGACAGCTTATCGGGTCAACCGTTTGAGCGACGCAGGGGTGGGATAGGTTGTCAAAAAATGCTGAATAAACTCTTGCATTACATTTAACAAGGGATGTAAGCAAACCAGAAAATAGAATGGAAACGTATGTTGTTTTTATTTCTATACATAAAAACAAATGAATTTCAATGTAAGTATACACAATTATGACTCTGAAATATGAATGTGAAAAAAATTGAATATGAAAAAAAAGCTGCGGTGATTTTTTATTCCTATATATGAAAAATGAAGCATTTAAGGTGACCATCTTTTTCATACAATAATATATTAAAATCAGACGAATAGTTTAAGAAAACAAATGATATCTACTCTAGAAAAAAAAACAATCAGCTTTATTTTCCAAATCCAAAAATAAACATAATTTCAAATACTGCCAACGCGACAGCGCTATTATGTTTTCTGCGAGAAAATAAGTAAAAGTCGACTTAATGCTTTGTTCATACTACAGCGTTGTAACATAATACAAGGCTATCTTGATGACATTTTCCTTGTAGATACTTTTTAAAACACCCTTGTATTTCGTTACAAGCCTGCCCAAGTAACCACGAGGCTGTAATAGCATGCATATATAGGGCATATGTATTATTTCTAGTGCATCATTGAAGTTGGATTAAAGCTGAAAAGTACCCCACTAAGATCGGACTAATGCTATATCTTTTGTAATGCCATGAGACATTGCTAAAGTAGCATTATTGCATTGGTAATGCATCACTACATGCTTAAGCTAATCTAACGCTTCACTACATGCTTAAGCTAATCTAACGCTTCACTACTTGACAACTGTTGAATTGATGCGATCCCGCATTACCGATGTAGATTTTGGGTTGAAGTGCAATCATATAATGCTTGGGGTTACTTGGGTGTAGTCTTAACAAGACATTATTCTCGCAGCAGTTTTCACATACACGGTGGCTTAATGTAACTCAAAATTAACGCCAGTTTGACTCAAGGCCAACAACAAAATTACTAAATGAGTGAAAAAAGTCTTGCGACGTTCTTTTGTCTCTTAGTTCGGGTCGAGAACCGAAACTCCGAGAGCGACAAGTTCGGCTTCTGTGCCCATTTCGTTAGACGTCATTGGGTGCGGTTACGTCAAACGCTTAACCGGTTTAAAAGGAAAAAAAAATTAAAAAAGAAAAAAAGAAGACATCTGATAACTGAGCAAATGACAGTTAATCGATTTCGAAGTCATGAACACGCTAAGAAAAAAGTACCCAGCGGAGCACTTAAGTGTGGGAAGCCAACGTTGGGTATAATCATGTTAACCTATCGTTCGGTACAAATAACTTACTTTTGGGTAAAATTCTACCTAAAAGTAAGTAATTTGTACCCAGCGGTTGGTAAACATAATTATACCCATTTTTGGCTTCCCACACTTAACTGCTCCGTTGGGTACTTTTTTCTTATGACTGGCCCACAATTGGTGCGTGGGGGTTGGGGTGGTTTGGATTTTTTTGTTTTCGTTTGTTTTTTGTTTTTTTTTTGTTGGGGCGGAAAGGTATCTTTTGTGGTGGGGGTGACGGTGTAGGGGGGAGATGGGCGTATCGGGGGTCTATAAAAGTAAAAAACTTTAAACCAAAAAAAACAAATTTTTTTTTTGATTCAATCAATCCACAACCGGCAAGTGAAAAAAAAAAAAAAAAACAAGGTTGGGGGGGGAGGGCGGGCCCGCCCCTTAGGGGCCCGGAGGGAGAGAGGAATTTTTTTTATTATAGAAAAAAAAAAAAAAAAGAGAAGAAAGGTCGGTCTTTTGCGGGTTGGTGGGAAAAAAAATATGTTCGGGAGTAACATCACCCTACCCTTGCTACGCCACTGCCGAACGAGAGGGCTTTCTCTCTTACGACCGTTCCACCGATTCGAGACGGTATTCTCCCTATCACTTCGACCGATAGCGACAGCGATCACGGGTGATCGTTATCGGTGACGACACCGCTTGGAATCATCTGGTTGTAGGATAGGGGACGATCTGCTGTGCAGATAGTCGTGTCGGCTCTGACTCTCAGGAAGGATGGATGGGAGCAGAGCCACAATGGAAACGGAATGTTCTGTGTTAATTGTTTGAATTGAGTGTTTGTAATGTAGCAAATGTACAAATGTAAATACTGTAAATAAAATGTGTGTTGCGGACGAAATATGTGTGCTGCGTGATAGTTGTACGAATGTGTAATGTGATGTGTGGAAAAGGTTGAAAGGAACTGCAAAAGAAACACCAAACCCATCAAATTACAGTCCACTTTATGGAGGCGCCCAAAATATTCCACCCCACTGGCAGTGCAATAAATTATCCCCCCCCAATCGGTGTTGGTCAGGGTCCGGTAACCCAACATTATGGTCCTTCGAACCGGATAGGTACATCGACAAACCGGACAAGGGAACTTGGATGCCAAAATGGTTGGTTGGTGGGCACAATCAATCAGCAGCCATCACTGCGGCATAATTTATTATCTCCACATCGCCATTGCTTCTGAATGGACATGGCACTGGAATATGATGGCTGCTAGGAGCTACATAATAGGATACTAACAAAAACAAATATGGACACTTGGATCCTCGGACATTGGTACTGAACTGAAAAACACATCGTACTCAACTTATGCTGCGTCGGACATCACAATATAAAAACTACGGCACATTGCCTGGTTTACCAGGTAATTATAAGCACAGTATATGTCCAGCCGGATGGACACCACACATTTAACTTACTGACACACTTTCCATTATCGGTCAACAACAACAACAACGCATTTGGAGCGATCTTCAGAACAACAACAAACTACAGTCGCCGATCACAGCTGATGGATCAGCTGTTGAGCCGATCTGGATGTCAACAAACCGAAACCGATGCGTACCAAGGGATACAGTTGACACACCAACTACGAATGGTTCGAGTGGCGACTGGAGAATCACGAGCGATATCGGTACACAGACGTTTGTTGGAACGACTGTTTGGAGCGAAATTTGATTGTGTCGATCACATTTTCGGTTTGGACTAGCATACAGATGACCGCAACAGGAGAAATTCGTATACACATGCATGGTGGTAGCTTACGGATGAATGCGGATCAGTTTGTGACGAACTCTTTCGGAGCAATTATGGGCGAACGATGACGTCATACGTAAGAAGTAGTTATGGGTCAACGATGAAGGCACACATCGGTTGGCGTGGATCGGAATGGGATCGAGTAGCTGCACCTACTTATCCAGGTAAGCAGCTTACATGTATATGTCAAGCCGAGCTAGGCATTACCGTTTCGGAAACTAACAACCACTACCTTTTCAGAACCCACAATTATGACGTCTTCACCTTCGGCACACATCCACGGAGGTCAATCATATGGTTCGTCGATCAGCTGATCGTTTTGGAGCATGGAGCAAACGTTTTCGCACTGACTGCCGATGTAGATGCGTTAAATATAGATACGGATACCACAAGCCAATACCACCATCAGACGAAATTCAATTTGGACGAGCATTATAAGGGGTGTCAGACACGAGGGAGTCTGCCATACACATCAAAGGTTGAGTACATAGGTTGCTCAATGAATAATCAGAGCAGATGCAAGGATGTTTGCGGTCCACTCCACGGTTTGGGCGAATCGGTGCTCATTACCGAATCCTATATCAACCCAATTTAAATTCAGCACACAGGGTGCTTGAAATGGATATTCGGACGTTTGATCGCACAGGGTGATCGATCTAAATCCCCGGGCAGGACACAAGAGTGTCCTGTATCGGTTCCTTGGTTTGTGTACAAAGGGTGTGCAAACCAATCCTAGGACAGAACACAAGGGTGTTCTATACCCATCGGCTTGTGCACATAGCGTGTTCAAACCTATCCATGGCAAGGACACAAGGGTGTCCTAGGAATGCCATGCCAAGGAGAGGATACAAGGGTGTCCTCTAGATACCATTTCTAGATCTTGAGTACAAAGAGTGCTCAAGACTAAGGCCAAGGCTTGGACACAAGGGTGTCTTCTAGCCTTTCCACGGTCTGTGCACAAGGGTGTACAGACCTATCCAAGGTATGGGTACATGGGTACCCAAGGATTCAACCGAGGCTTGGGCACATAGGGTGCTCATGGAAACCCACACCGGTAGTCAAACGCCGATTACCAAATGTAGGCGCTAGGGGTGTCTGCATTATGGATTTGGATATGGATAAGACCAAGGAATAAGATTGAGAAGATATCGGAAGCAACCCACTTTTATAATTTGGCACTTATTGTCGAGATTGAGTAAATGAATAACGGACGACATCACACTCTGGCTGAGGGCAACATCGGAAGTTTTACCAGCATATTCGCCGAAGCCAACACGAGTCTGAACCCACCGGACTCATTCAGCGACCGAGGGTATCGTCGCAAACGACATCGCCAACACCAATGGACCCACGGTTTAATACGGCAAGGTGAGCATCACGGATTTAAACCTAGTGGAATCGTAGGCTATTCCAATCCTGGCATTTCAACTCCAAACAACGGACGAACTTTGGAAGGATCATCACAAGGACATCATCGAAATAAGCACAATTTCCGTGACCAACCAGACCACAAGGAACAGGAGCGCAAAATTCGAAGGATACATCGTTTTACATTCGTGCGAACGAAAGTGGAGAACGGAGAGCTGAGAGACGAACGATATCAACATCAGCGGCAGTCGCAGGTCTTTGAGGGTGGGTGAGCAACCAATTCACTCACCAATACGTTGATACAATTTTGATACATTGAACCAAGGGGATTGGAAGAAAGGCTTTGCGTCGATTACAGATATCCACGGAAGGATTTGTTCAGAAATGTAGGACATTTCAGGGTGGGTGAGTATGTTCGGGAGTAACATCACCCTACCCTTGCTACGCCACTGCTGAACGAGAGGGCTTTCTCTCTTACGACCGTTCCACCGATTCGAGACGGTATTCTCCCTATCACTTCGACCGATAGCGACAGCGATCACGCTTGGAATCATCTGGTTGTAGGATAGGGGACGATCTGCTGTGCAGATAGTCGTGTCGGCTCTGACTCTCAGGAAGGATGGATGGGAGCGGAGCCACAATGGAAACGGAATGTTCTGTGTTAATCGTTTGTGTTGAGTGTTTGTAATGTAGCAAATGTACAAATGTAAATACTGTAAATAAAATGTGTGTTGCGGACGAAATATGTGTGCTGCGTGATAGTTGTACGAATGTGTAATGTGAGGTGTGGAAAAGGTGGAAAGAAAAACAAAAAAAAAAACAAAACCACCAAAAATTAATTGTCCTTTTGGGGGGGCCCCCAATATTCCCCCCCCCGGGGGGTGCAATAAATTATCCCCCCCCGTGGGTGGGGGGGGGGGGGGGTAACAAAACAGAATGAATATTGAGAATTGGGAAAGGGGGATGGGGGGGAGAGTACTGACGCCATGGGGTTACGTTTGGCTAACTTATGTGCCTTCTCCTTGGTTTGTTTACTCTTTTTCTTTTTTCTCTTTTGTTTTATTTTTTATTTTTTCTTTTTTTTTTTTACTTTCTGTATTTGCGGATGTTGTTGTGTTTTGGAGTGGTGTGGCGGTGGTGCTCAGGTAGATGCTTGCAGCGGGCCAAAATGAAATTTTGCGCCAATGCCACGGGCCGCAATGAGTTATTTTTAATGGCTTAAAATAATTAATAAAAAACAGCTTATTTTGAGGACACGTTACTAGTAGATGTACCTGAAATGTAAAGCAATGCTCTTTCTTCCAAAATAAAAAAAATTACAAACAACAAAATGTAGATTTATATCACATTCAATTTATTTGAAAATCAATAAAAAAAAACTTTTCGCATTTTAATACATAATTCACTTACACTTTTCTTGAGCAAGCTTATCGAGATCAGCCTTCATGCTAGAGGTCGAAATACGCAATGAATTGTCCAAATGTTCATCACTTATCTTATTTCTTGCTTTTGACTTTACTTGCTTCATCACGGAAAACAGTTGTTCACAAATGTATGTGGATCCAAACAAAGAAGCTACGAAAAGAGCATGATTTCGCAGCTCTGGGAAGCGCTCTTCCGGAACAAATTTGGCATAGAACTCCAACAAATCATGTCGATCAAATTTTTCTCGCAGTTCCGTGTCGCACTGTAACTCAATTAGTTCCATTTGGATATTATCTGGGGCTGGTTCGGCATCAACATTGAAGGCGGCGGAAAAAAGTTTTGGATTTTTTTCTTGGGCTTTGAAATCTCCAAATCTACGAGAAAAATATTTTTTCTTGGTTTGGGGGGGGTAACGTTTTTTTTTGGTGACGGCGCAATGTGGTTTTCCGGGGGTGGGGAAATGGGCAAAATTTAGAATTTTCATCTGTTTCTCCCACAACACGAGTTTGTTTTCAAATGTACTGATTTGATTAAACATGCTGTGCACCAATTTGCCTTTACCCTGGAGACTTAAATTCAAATCGTTCAGGTGCGTTGTAATGTCAGTCAGGAAAGCCAGATCTGTCACCCACTCCGCATTATCGAAAAAATTCACTGATTTACCTTTGCTCTCCATGAATTCGACGATTTCTTTCCGAAGATCAAATACGCGTCGCAGCACCTTTCCCCTGCTCAGCCAACGTACCTCAGTATAATATGGTACGTCACCATATTCTGCATCCGTGTCTACTAGAAGAGCCTGAAATTCTCGATGGTTCGATGCGTGCGATCGGATGAAATTAACTATTTTGATGACATCTTTCATGACATCTTTGAATCCCACGCTTTTGGCGCAGAGGTTCTCCTGGTGCACGATGCAATGGTACTGGGAGAATTGCTCTGACACTTCTGGTAATTTTCAAAGATGGGCAATTGCACCTTCATGTTTTCCTATGAATAAACATTTTTTTCAGTAATAAAATGATTAAGCACAGAGAACAGACAAACAAGCTCAAACATAATTCATAAATAAATAAATAAATTTAAACATACATAAATGTATGAAGAAAAATACCTAAAATTTAACAACATCCTTGGTACTAAATTTTCCAAGGCCGTAAATTTGATAAAGCTGAATATTTTGCATCAATTTGTATGCAACCCTTCAAGTAAGAAGTAAATAAACTTACGGCCTGATGCCAGCGCCAAATACATCAAATGTCCATAATAAATGTGATAATGCCAGTACTGTCAAAAGGCGACGTTCAAAATAGCACAACATTTTAGGCAAGAATTTTAAGGAGCTTGCACGTCTTTACACTGCGGTATAAGCTTGAAAAATTTAAATAAGATGGAAAACAAAATACATACCACACATAGCGGGAGCTCCATCGGTAACAACTCCGGACATTTTCTTCAGCGGTAGATCAAACTTTTCTAGAACAGCGCACAGAGCATTAAAGATATCAATGCCCTTCGTCGTTCCTTTCATGGGGAAAAGGCTTGCCAATTCCTCAGTCACCTCAAATTTCTTAGATATGCCGCGGATAAAAACTGCCAATTGAGCTGTGTCAGATATATCCGTGCTCTCATCCAGCGCCACTGAATAAATTTCAAAGCTGGCAACTTTTTCCTTCAAACTCAACACAAGATTTTCAGCAATGTCTTCAACCCGCCTGGTGATGGTCGCCCGCGACAAACTCACTTGCGCAAAGATGCGACTTTTTTCGGGACAAATCATTTGAACCACAGCTTCCATACATTCCTTAACAAACTCGCCATCAGAAAATGGCTTCGAATGGGAAGCGAGTTTTTCTGCGATAATGAAACTTGCCTTTGTGCACAACTCGTTTTCTTGCTTTCTTCTCACAAAAAAAGCTGGCTACTCAAATTTCCCCTGAACTCAGCACATTTTTCAGCCTGCGCCACACCGACATATTTATCCATTTTTGACGCATGTTTCGACTCGTAGTGACGCTTCACATTAAATTCCTTCATAACTGCAACAGCTTCGTTGCAAATCATACACACCGGTTTTTGATTAATGCACGTAAAGAAAAACATTTCAGACCACTTCTCCTGGAAAACACGTCCTTCATCAGCCACTTTCCGTTTTTTGCTAGTGCTGGCTTCCATTTTCACTGAATAATTGCTCGAAACTTCTCAGAACCACGCACGCGACTACAGAACGGAACCAATTGACAACAGACACTGAATGGTGAAAGTGAATGAACCTGTGGTTGCGGGAGCGAGAATATGACTGCATTCTCTCTTTCTTTCTATCCCGCCTTTTTGGTCATTCATCATCTGTGTAACAAGCACGGTAAAAATTGTTCACATAAAACTATGACAATTATTGCACTATAAGAAATGCAACTCAAATCGAACAGCAAATAGCTACATATTCAATGAAGTTCTCATATTTCTCAAATGCTATCGTGGGCCGCATTTGCCGCCTCGGCGGGCCGCATGCGGCACGCGGGCCGCAGGATGAGCACCACTGAGTTAGGTGTACGATTTTGTTTGAAAATAAAGGGAGGACGCCAATGTTTGCGTTTACCTATTTATTCTTTCCGAAATGTATTATAATAATTTATAAAAGCTATGTGCACCCATTTAAGCAACACTGTGGTCGATTACACCTTGGTTCTGCGCTTGGTGTTGTTGTTGATGTTGTTGTTGCTGCTGCTGCTTAATATTTCTGGTTCTGTTGGTGTTGAAAGGGAAATCGTTGTTATGCAAAGTTTTATGGTTATTGATGAAAAGGTTATAGGTGTGACTTACTTTTGCCTGCTGTTGTAGTGTTTGCTGCTGATTCTGCTAAATTGAGAAATGATAAAAAAAAATCATTTAAACGTACTAACGAATTCAAACCACTTACATTGTACTACTGTTATGCTGTTGAAATAAAACAGAAAAAATAACAAATTTGCAAATGTAATTGTGTATAACTAAACCATATTCTTACGTTGGCCTGCTGTTGTTTTTGTTGTTGTTGTTGTTGTTGTAGTCCTTTGATTTCACCTTTGTCATCCTGATCTTTAGATAAGGTATAGGGCAGCCGGCAAAGACATCCACTGTATGCATGGGATCTTCCAAAAAGTAGGGATCCAACATTACCTGTTCCGATGTAATGCGCTTGTTCGGATCCATCAGCAACATTTAACTTAAAAATGCTTGCGCGTCAAAATGTTACACAGTCTGTGTTGTTATCAAAACAAGCATGTTGACATTTTGAAACACTGAAATAAAACAACAGTCTATTTAGAACTGTCATAAAAGATTTTAAATCTTGATAAGATCATCTGATCTTTTTCAAAGATCGAAATGAAAAATGAGGAGATCTGATCAAATGATCAGGAAGTCCGACCCCTTGGTCTCGTGTCATAAAACGTTTCGAGGAACGTTTAACTGTCGATCGGAAGAAGGTGAGTGGTAGAAAAAGTGTTCCGTACTGTGTGAAGGATCACAAGCGAGTGGTTGCTGCCTTCAAACGCAAACTCAACTGTTCCGTTCGGGATGTCGCGAAAAAGCTGCACTTGACCAAAAATTTCGTGCAGAAAGCCAAGAAACGAGCCGGGTTCCGTTCGTTCAAAGCTCAGAAAGCTCCAACCGCAATGACAGCTAAAGCGGAAAAATATGACAGCGCGTAAGCTGTACACACAAATGTTGACAAAACCACACACTGCTGCATCATGGACGATGAAACACACGTAAAAGCGACTTTAAACAAACTTCCGGCAACCAGTATGTGACTGCGAAAGACAAGTTTGATGTTCCAAAGTCTCTCAGGAAACAGCAAGAGTCAAAGTTCCCCAAGAAATTCATGATTTGGCAGGGGATTTGTTCGTGTGGTAAACGGAGCAAGCCTTGCGTGACAACTTCAACTGTAAATGGTCAAGTATACATGAATGAATGCCTGAAAAAACGACTGCTTCCGTTTCTCAAAACACGCAACGTTCCTACAATTTTTTGGCCGGACCTAGCCTCTTGTCACTACTCCAAGGATGTTCTGGAGTGGTACAAGACGACAAAATTTCGTACCGAAGGATTTTAATCCCCCAAACTCTCCAGTTGCGGCCAATTAAAAAATATTAGGCTATAATGAAGCACGACCTTTGTAAGCATCCTACAGTTGTCACTACAGAACAGGAAATGTTGAAGTCATGGTTGAATGCGGAAAAAATGTCGGTTCAAGCGTTGTACAAAATCTTATGCGTGGTATTAAGAAGGAAGCTCGGGCTTTTGGCTTTGGTAAAGAAATACAGTGAAATAAAAATACTTAAACCAAGATTATACGTTGTATTCTATTCCCCGAATATTTCATGACAATCGGTTGAGAGACTTGTTTTTGAGGCAATTTTAAAGTGATGCAATTTAACTGTGGACACCCTTTATTTGTAGAAATTACATTAGTTGTATGTTATTCACACATATTTTCTATTTGTCAAGTCAAATTGCAAAAATTGATGTAGTTTCACACATAAAGGGCGATAATGAAACCACTCATTATTATCTCAAACAGTTTAGAGGCAGCTGAATAGTGATTCCCCAGTAATTTTTAACGTCACGTTCGTCTCCTTTCTTGTGAACCGGAACCATTAATGACTCCTTCCAGACTACAGAAAATTTCAATTCGACAAAAGATTGGTTGAAAATCCTGCAGAGCGGCGCAGTGTGACAATACACTGAAGACGGAATGCCATCTGGTCCAGGCGAGAATGTTCACAGGAACGTCCAAAATAGCGAAGTCAAGTTCATTCGAGATAATAGTTACTGCAGCAAACACTGACGTAAAATGGGTAACAAAAATTTAACAATTTTCCTTATCTATAGACGTTTCAACAGCGTTCAAAAACACGCTAGCTGGCATATTACTATTTTTCCTTTTAGAATTTACACAGCTCTACAACGCTAAGACGACAATAGAAGTTATTGATTCGACAATAGAATTGAATGTAAATTGAGACATCAACAATTGAAAAGGGGGGTTGTTATATATCTTAAGTATAGAAAAAATCATTTTTCCAATCATTTTTTAATTTTTTTTTATTTTCCGTCGGCCTATTTCCTCACATGGTGACAATCACCGACGCCAGGAAGACGACTCCACCATCTGGACCCTACCTATCGACTCATGAATATGAGCCGGTACCAACGGCTTTACTTCCCTTCCGAAGTAAGACGTGACCAGATGTTTTCACCTCAGAAAAACCACCGACGTCGACTGGGATTGACCCAGACCCACTGAGGTGCCAAGTAGCAGTCACGCTTACCACTACACCACCGACGCCGGCTGCCGAACAAATTGGAGTCAATTACTATTACTTGTATTGTTTCACAACTCTAGACAAAATCGTCAAAAGGTCGAAAGTAACAATTGTAAACAATGACTTCAAACTTAATTTTCCTGGAAATGGCTGCCCGCATAATCACAAACCATTCCTGGACCATTTCCTTTATTGTTGAAGACCATTTCCATTATTGTTGGGGCATTTACCCTTTTAGTTGGCAATTTTAAACTTAAAATTTCCTTTTTAGTTTTTAAAAGGGGGGGGGGGGGGGGGGGGGAAAAAAAAAAATTGGGGAAGGGGGGGTTGATTTGGTTGTTAATAAAAAATGGCAATTTTTTTAAAAAAATTTTTTTTGGTTTTTTTGTGGAAAAAAGTGTTGGTTATAGTCGAGATGAGTGTAGAAAAAAAATAATATTAAAAATATTTTAATATATTTGGGGGTGGGGTGGGGGGTGTGAATGTACACGGTCGTTTGCAAAAACCCATTAATGAGTGAAAAAACACCCATTTTCGCTAGAAGTGCCTCTCCCCATCCAATGGGTAAACTCGATTTACCAATTAATGGGTAAAAACAGTTAATGCCACAAAATGGGTATTTTTTCACCCATTGCAGAAAAGCCAAAATGGGTATTTATTCACCCATTTCAAAAAAGCCAAAATGGGTAAAAAATTACCCATTTTGCATATAGATTATGAAGCAGTTTGGTAGATTGTAATCTTATGATATTTATAGTAATCAATCAGTAAATGCAAAAAATAAAAAATGAAACACTTATACTTGTTTTTATTCATGCCTTTTCTGGTATAATTATGGATTCGACTTCTTTACAAGGTCGTAAATGTTCCGTGCACACAAAACGACTGTTAACGTTTTACAATCGACGATCTGGAAGCATAATTTTGAAGCTTTAGATTATTTGTCTTACTTGCGTTGTTCCGAGAGTGTATAGTTTCATATAATATTTTAGTTTTTATAAAATTAAAAAACTTAAACAAGCGGCGCTGATGCTTCGGATGCGCTTGGGTTTTGAACTGTTTTTTGACCCATTAATGTGTAAAAATATACCCGTTTTTTTATTGAATGAGTTTTTCTCTATTGGGTATTTTTTTACCCATTGCATGATTCAGATTGTCCCCCATTTTATGACAGATAGGCATGCTATTTGAAAATGGGTGATTTTTTACCCATTAATGGGTTTTCGCAAACAACTGTGTAGAGGTTGTATGGTGAAAATGAGATTAAACTATTCGATAACAATAACATAAAATGTGATAATATACATTCGAAATATAGTTTTGACTATATAGAATATTGTTTTTCGTTATGCGGGTGGTTGCTAATATCTATAGATATAGATATAGATATTAGCAACCACCCGCATAACGAAAAACCATTTTCTATATAGTCAAAACTATATAGTATACTACCGACTGGAACACTAAAAAAACAATGCACCTTATATTTAAGTGCCAGCACCTATAGATTTGGACAAAGTGCAAAGTTATTGCTCTGTATTGGTGCGGCACTTATTTTTTTTATTAAATGTGGTTAATTAACCATATGTGCAATAAATGTATAGTCTTAAAGTGCAAGAGCTGAATAGATATTAATTATAGTGTACATGGATTGCATTAAATTGTCCTAGCAAAAATCAAATGAGTATTTTAATACGTTTTATATGAAAATGTGCATGGATTTTATTTTTTCATAAAAAGTTTAGTTTTGGTTTTTTTTTTACTTTTCATGTAATAAAACGAAATGTGTGAATAAAAGAGGTTTTATTTGTACCATCATAAAAACTTCATCACTTCTTAAAGCTATCGCGTTCAGCAGCTCTTCTGCGGGAATGGCAAAAATGCTCGGCAGATCTGAAATATTCACAATAAACACCGTTAACATGGCAAAGCAGAACGTCTATAGTAATTTATTAACTTCAAAAAATTCAGTGACTTCCGCTGGAAAACCAAGTACTTAAACCATCACACGGTAAACTTCACTTTGCTTCTCGGTTTTCCGGTTTTTTTTCTTCTAGAACGATAAAGCAGCTGATTGTTTTTCGCGCACCGTTTTTATTTCGTTTTAAGTGCGAAGATGGATATAATTATAGTCACTAGATCTAGTGAATCTAGTGACTATAGATAGAATAGGGCAAAGTGAAAACACACTTGAATGACATTTCTCGCTCCATTGAAAATTATGTGCGGACCATATCAGTCTCATTGGAAACGAACCTGTGTATTAAGTGACGGGTGTTAAACATTATGTGCGGCAAATGAAAATCATACTGGCTCACATGATTTCAATTCGAAGCAAAAATTGACCGATTTAAGTGCCAATTTTAATAATAAAAATTATTGATTTATTTGCAGTGAAGGTTATAACTCCCTGTATCTGTTTCTACACAGAAAAAAATCTTGTAGTAAAAACTACCATTTTACCCGACTATGCCTATCTTTAAAACTACTATAAAATATCCGAAGGGTGTGACATATCTAGATTGATAATGCGATGCTCTTAAAGATTTATTCTATTGATTTCGATCAATGTGGATTGTTCAGATGCACATCTTTTTCAATCTTGCCAAACGCTGCATGAGATGGGAGGCGATGCGTGTAAAGCGGCATAGCTTGAAAGCGATGGTGACGAACGAAGTAACGAGATTGAGCAAAAGAACCGGTCTGCTTCATCGCCATTTTGTTGTCCATAATTGGACTTTATTAGTACCAACCAGGACTTTGAGGATCGACTGCTTCAATACGATCGTCATATTTCAGGTAGACCGTTTAATCGGGATTTGGCTCCGATTATTACTGGATGAAAGAAGGTGCCCAAATAACCACAAGCATCATATTATTGCACTTATTCAACCCAAAAGCAACATCGGTAATGCGGGATCGCATCAATTCAACAGTTATCAAGTAATGAAGCGTTAGATTAGCTTAAGAATGTAGTGATGCATTACCAATGCAATAATGCTACTTTAGCAATGTCTTATGGCATTACAAAAGAAATAGCATTAGTTCGATCTTAGTGGAGCTCTTTTCAGCTTTAATCCAACTTCAATGATGCACTAGACGTAATACATATGCCCTATATATGCATGCTATTACAGCCTCGTGGTTACTTGGGTGTGATCCCATGTTTATAAATTACAGTTTATACCTATTAACGAATCCAGCTAAAAAGACACGTAGAGATGAGGTTTAGTGATGATGTTTTGCACATCTCCCAGCGACAAGTTTAAACTGCTTCATCAATGAATCTAGTTCGAACATAAAATCTGCAATCTTTATTTCCGCATTGTGAATTACCCATAAGTAGAAATAAAAAAGATTACTATTTATTAAATCATAAATAGAAATAATCATAATATAAAATTAAATATTATTCACATGTACACAAATAAAAAATATTCATAAAGGTGATTAGGTCGGATTAGGTCCATGTCATTAACAGCTTATCCCGAGGCTAATCCAACGATTACT